>OY992794.1:23054327-24421660 GCA_963921375.1 Tiliacea citrago | reverse complement strand
CGGTTTCCTCACGATGTTTTCCTTTACCGTTTTGAGGGCAGTGGTCAAATAATTTACCTTAAGTTAAGTGCTTGCTTGGGTTCGAACCTACGATCTACAACCCGTAAGTCTCGGCCGCTACCATTCGGCCACTGCTCTATTAGATAGTGTACTTATTTGGCTATAAATACCATGGCTTATAAAGGTTTCTATTTTACTATGTTGCACTCCGGAAAACCGCAGAAAACGTCATAGGCGAGTCAAGTTAATCCAGCTAAACAGCCCATAACTCAATATTAGCAATGTTAGTGGGTTAATTGTATTCAATGATATATAAAAAAAAAAATATTATGTAACTTCCCATCAATAATATTATGTAACTTCCCATCATTAATATTCATGTTTGTAGGTTTCGGTACCGGTTTGGAATTAGAGTCGACGTTTTTAATCATAGGCAGCTAGCAGATAGAGTTAGAGCCCAGATAACGACAAGATCCTACTGTTTGACAAAGAACTCCACTCCTAACCACGCTTGATAACTGCATTTTTGGGATTTTTGACTATAAGTATAAGTTTAACTTTTATTAATCTATACAAAATACAATGCAAATAAATAAAATTGAAGTATTTGTTTGTAATGTCAAAATAAAAAAACATTTCTTAAATTTTTGTCTATCTATTTGTTCCGACTAATCTTTGTAACGGCTGGACCGATTTTAACGGGACTTTCACTGGCAGATAGCTTATGCTGTAAGGAGTAAGTTACGCTACTTATTTTAGAAAAAGCCACATGGCCGAAGCCGCGGGCAGCAGCTAGTGTCACATATAAAATACATTATCTACTTTGCTATCAGAGTAAAATTGTCATTAAAAAAGTACTGCTCATACATGTCATAGTTGAATAACCCTGCCCTCTCTCCATATTTCTGTCCTCTGTCCATATTTGATAGAATTTTTGTTTTAACATAATTTTCATATTAAGGTAAGTCTAAGTTTTTAGCAAGTTGCTATAAAAAAATGTTTTTTTTATTCCACGTGTTTTTTGGTCATTTCACTATGATGTCATTTTATTTATTCTAGGCTCCCGGGAATATGACAGAACATGATTCATAAATTATTTCAAACCGGTCGTGTGTGTCGACACGCACACGACCGGTTTGAAATAATTTAATTACGTTAATTAAAGTCTTTTAGTTTGCAGCTATAACATTATAGAAAGTTGGTCAAATTTCGGCAGTAAATTGGTCAATCACCACTGTGGTGTGTGTTTGTGAGTACCTTTTACGAATTATTTTTAGTGGCTAAAATTAGTCTGTTTGACGTGAAAGGGAGTGATTTACGCCCGAAATTAATAATGTATATGAATCCCGATCTTTGTCGGTAACCAATCAACGGCCGAGTTTGACAATTTCTGGTGTAAATCACTCCTTTCGTCTTTTATAACACCCAAAAAGGAAGATACTAGTTTATGATTGACAATATGGTACCATCTGCGGTACCATACAGTTTAGTATAGGTATAAACTTTAGTATGGAACAGCTGTTTTTTTTTTTTCACAATTTTAAAGTTGATGGTCCCGTGGTATTCAGTTTGCAAGCACTCCTTAAAGTTTGTCGGGTTAATTTTTATACACCTTATAAATATAAACATACATTTTACTGAACATCAGGACAGTGGTCAAATACTGTATTCAGCTGCATCCGGTTAGACTGGAAGCCGACCCTAACATAGTTGGAATAAGGATAGGCAGATTGACTGATCAGGATAGTGGTCAAACGCGAGACTAAAGGAAGTGAAAAAAAACCCGTTGAATGCATAACCTCCTCTTTTTTTAAGACGGTTAAAAAGATTCAAGTATTGCACATGATTGATTGGGAAGAATTAGTTAGCAAGACCTTAAATACTTGGTTATCATGCCCTTATCTCCCGAGAAAGGTCTCGATACAAAAACAATAACATCACAAATATGTTCACAAATACACTACATACTATAGATTTCGTAGTTAATAAGGAGTGCACGGCAAGTTAATAACGAGTGCATGGCAGAGTTTTTTAATGATTAGAATGATAAACCTGATTTTGATTTGATTTGAAGCGGAAGAACTCTGCCTGTCTGCAAAGGGTCCCCGAAACGATCAATCGCAATTGTAAATTTTTACGCGACTGACACATTGATGCGCGAATTGATCGTCTACCAAGTGCAATTGAAGCGACTGACAATATTACTACAATAGAAATTTATGGCTTTGGGGACCCCTTAACCTTTCGAGCCTAAGCCGCTAAGCCGATCGATCATTATGAAAGACAGATAGGTAGCCTTGGACCTGGAGAATGACGTAGGCTAATTTACATCCTAGATTTTTATAAAAAAACGTAAGAAATACAAATGCAAATGCAGATGAAAACGCGGGCAACAGCTAGTATTAAATATGTTTAACTAACCTGTCTCAACATGCCATGTTTCCCGAACAGCGAGATAGTGGTCCCGCCGACGACCATGACCTTGCCGGGTCCAGCGCAGTCATAGATCGTCATCGCGAGCGTGGCGTTGCGAGGTAGGTCGCTGAAGTACACTGGAAGGGTCACCCATTCGTTCCAACTGAGGAGTCGAAGAAATGAGGAAGTGAGTAAAAGAAAATTAATAACTGGCTTAACATATTAAACAAATGTTCATTAGTATGAGAGATATTGTCAACGTTAGTAAAAAAAAAACTTTCCATTTTCATACATAGCCCAAACAGCATAGTAGGTAGTTTAATCATTTTTAGAGCATTGAGCAGTGTGGTATTGAATAAGTGGATTTAGTCATGCATTTGCATTTGTCATGCAGAACAGTTGCTCCATGTAAAATACTGGTTTTCAATTGCATTTGGTAAGACCTGGAAGACGACCCCAACATAATTGGGAAAAGACTAGGCAGATTGAGTCATGCATTTTATCTACACAAAATAATACTGCAAATAACTTGCACTCATGGTTCTGACAAAAATATGATTTCTTATCATAAATAAGAAATATGGCAACTCCTGTACCGGAAACATTAAATTAGAATAGGGGTTGGACCTTTAGGCCAGGAAATGGTAAATAGAATGATACCTATAATCCTTTTCAGATGATCATTGTGTGTAACTAATAGTGTTGTAGTGAGATGTGAGCACTGCCTTGAAAAAATATATTGTTTCAGTAAGATGATATTTATGTTCCCATTCAGTTTGTAATAATCATATTCTTATAATGTATACTTGCTGTACTCAGTGTACTCTTCTGTGGATTATTAACTCCACCAGTTGCAATAACCATTCAAACAATGTCTGCATAACGTATGATCAGAGGGCTAATTGCGTAACACACTCAGTAGGAATCGGTTTCCATTTGACAGTTCAACAACATTCATTGCGTTATTTACGTTGTTGAGCAGACAAATTTTTCTAACTTATGAAGCAATGGATTAGCAATATACTTTAAAATCATTCCGATTCCGACTCAAAACTGTATTACGCAATTAGGGTACAGGTTTTTATAATCAAAAAAAAAATGTTCTATATGAGGTATGTTTTCATTACTTATCTAAGAAACTTACTTCCATCGATTACTAAAAGATTTGTAGGATGTAGTGACCGGCAGAGCCAGGGGCTGCCCATCACTCAATATCTGACATGTCACATACAAGTCTGAGCAGCCTTCCTGGTAGAGCCCGGAGAACTTGAGCATGGGGTCTGAGAGCAACTTGTCATATTCTGGTTTGGCACGCTTGCCTTCCAAGGTGCCACTGAAAATAGTATGATGATTATTGCTTGGTGAATTTGATGTAAAAGATTATGCAATTTACTTTCTATTTTCTGCATATTTATCAGTAGTATTTCTATGCATCAGCAATTCTATTGCCCAGAGCCATTCAGGGTGCATAACAGACAGTATTTATTATATGGCAAAAATATCTGGTTTAATTCCTTATTACACCAGGAACTGTTTGAAAAAACTATGTGACAAAATAATGCAGTTTCAGTTTTTTTAGCTATTATTATTTTCTTTAAAGGAAGCTAATGAAGTTGAACTTTCTAAACCCTTATGAAATATATTGATGCAGTTATTGGTACATAAATCAACAGGAAAGTTGTGAAAGGCTTTTGTTACTTCAACCAACCAACATTTCACTGCATATCAGATTACAGTTCAAATCACTGTTACTATTGCATAAATTACATGATAATGTTATCTCTATAATTACTAGTATCAGTAAGTTAGTACTATACGACAATGCTTTAAAAAGTTGTATACTCTGGTTCGACTACTAACCTATTTTAGTTTATCTATTTCTAAGATTCTCTAATCAGATCTAAATACTGTACTGTGCATTGAACCGTTTAGTATTTGAAAGTATTGAACTGCTCATTTTACAAGACAAACAATAAAAGCCCTTGTAATAAAATAGGTACATAATTGATAATTAGTTAATGCAAAACATAATAAACAATGGAATCGAACTTACATCTTTATTTCCACTTTGTGATCCAATGAGGAACTATAAGCATAGTAAAATTTATCATCAATCTCGTTCATAATGATTTTATTAAGAAATTAATCAGATTTAACAATAACACAGCTGTTTTAGCTTATTTTACTGTTTTCAATACACTTCAATTTCAATTTTTCTGTTTTTATTTTTATTAACGTCAGTTCAGTCGTCATTATGGCCGCATTCCGAATTAAGACCATAATCGCTGTAATCGATTTTAGCGCGCTAAACGGTAATAGGGAACGCGTTTAAGCGCGCTAAAATCGGAATGCACCCTTAATGTGTTATAGGGTGCATTCCGAATTAGGACCATAATCGCTGTAATCGATTTTAGCATTTTTAGCGCGCTTAAACGCGTTCCCTATTACGAACCGTTTAGCGCGCTAAAACCGATTACAGCGATTATGGTCTTAATTCGGAATGTGGCCATAGTCGTCAATACGTATAAACGTCAAAAATAAGGGGGTTGGACACCAAGGTATTTAAGATTTAGGAAGGGGATGTGCTAAAGTAGCCCGCGAAATTCAAATTTTATTATGGTTTTTGCGATTTGCAGGTCAGTAACAGGTTGTATGTTGATCTAAATATGATTCGCGGCCATAACAAAGTTGGCTTTACAGAATTATAATCATTAGAATCAAAAAAGCATCATCATCAGTTCAAGAAATCCTACCGAAAGATTATTTCTGATATAATCATTCATTAGGATTTTTTGAACTTAGAGAAATGTAATGCTGATTCTATTGATTATAATTCTGTAAAGTCATATTTGTTATGGCCACGAATCATAATTAGATCAACATACAACCTGTTACTGACCTGCAAATTGCAAAAACGTAATAAATAAAAGAAGAACGGTCATGGCCCTTAAGAAATTTACCCAGCCCCGACACAAAAGTTTCTCAGTTATTTTGTTATACAATATAACAGAAATAAATTAACACTATTCTGAATATCAGTGGCTAACACCTATATATTGCCATTTGATTTTGAAATTATTTTTTTAATGAATATCTATTATATCTATTTAAAATGCGGCCAATTTAGATAAAAACACAAAAAATGGACAGTCAAGCGTTTAGCTCCATTAGAGCTAAAATATTACATAACACTACAAATATATTACACAGTCTTATTTAGTGCCTTTATTATAAGTTGTATTATTATAATCTCCTAATCTTAATTTAAATACCTGCTGCGGCTCAGGTAACCCCGTAACAGTAAAAAATAATGCTATCTCACTCTTTCATTAGAAGCTCGTGTGCAGTCCTTGGCTTTTTGTCCCCCACAGACCAAAGTGATAACCAACTGGAGGAAAGTTAGTGAAAGACTGAAACCCACCACATCGCCACACTTGGACTCCATTCCTGACCTCATAGCAGTGGCGTGCGCTCCCTACATGCAAATAAGCTCTGCATACCCTGTAGTCCCATACATAAACGCCCCTCAAATAACTATAACAAAAAAAAAAAAACAGGGTAATTCATAAAATTCATTAATCTAACGCGATTTATGCGCCATCTATTAGTTTTTTCTACTCCTTGCTTATTCTTCATACAACGAATCTCGTGTAGAACCACAGATAACTATATACTAGTCAGAGACAGATAGGACAGTACAATGGTTGACGATTAATTCCAAAAATATGCGCCAAGCGCTAGTGTCGAAATGTCACCTAGTGATTACCCACAGCTTAATAGAAAAGTGACGATAGCGATTACCATAGAATATCGATAGCATAGTGATGTTCCATGGAAAATTCTTGTAGGGTTAATTTTATTATTTGCTAGGTTCAATAATTTCCTTTCGTTATGTTCATTGGATACGAATATAACGAAAGAAATGTAAAAATAAAACGACATTTCAGATTGTTGCGTGTTTTTCGAACAACAGTTTAGACCATTCAAAACTTGTATATTTTTCATTATGTTTGGCGTCTATCCAAAAATTGTAGAGTTGACGAGCGTTCGGCTTTATTGGTCCACGCAGTTTGCCCTGGACAATGCTCCCTTCGAGATCCGTTCACACTATCAAAGAGTTTATCGATGAATGCCACAGCTTCGCCTGTTGTAGCCATTGTCTCACTGACATTTTGACCGGAGGCTGTAGTTTCTGAAATATTACATGATTATACATAAGTATAACAAGGGCAATTAGCAATTGGCTTTCTTCTTTGTGTCCCATTTTTGTGTTTTGTGCTTTGGTACTCTAAAAATATTATCAACACCACATTACACATTATAAATTAATTTCAGCAAACCAGTTTATTGTTCTTGGAAAATACAATCTGTCAGTTTAATAGATAAATACAACGCCCAAAATGGCTGCCAACAACATGGCTACCGAAAGTAGCGCCATAACGCATTTTTTGGAACTAAAGCTGTCGCAGGCCTGTGTAGAACACAGCAAAAGTGTGACCTTATGCGTGAAAATGTGTGCGCGTGTTTGAGTTTTGGAAGCACAGCTTACATTGCAACCCGTCCAAAGTGAGAAGCCGTAAGAGCACAGTTTAATAATAATTATTGTTGATTGGAGAGAGGGACGACTTTATTTATCGGATTGACCAAATGACCGACTAATTCATTCGCTCGTATTAGTCCGCTTTTTCAAAGTTTTTTCGTCATCCATACTGTTTCTGTTGTTTTTCTTGGCCCTAGTGATTGAGACTGTCTAAGTAATTATTTAGTAAGTTTATTGTAAACAATGCAAAATGATATGGTTGCTGTCAATAAAAATGGAAACTTACACCTGTAGGTCTTACAGTGAGACCTGTGGTGACGAAGTGTGTTTAAATTAAAGTCTGCCGCTTTTTATTCGTGAACTTTTGTGGAAAAAGTTAAATTGGTGGGAAGGTGTGTACCCGGAACGGATTTAACTAAAAAAAAAGTTAATACTAGGTACTCGTTATTAAGTCCGCAACCGTTCTCTGACAGTCGTTTCTCCTTTGGACTGTTCACCGACAGGACGTTTCGTTTTTGAGAGATTCGTCGATAGAACGTTTCACCTATGGATGTTTCGCCGACAGAATGGTTCGCATTTGTTAGTTTCGACGAGAGGACTTTTCATAGGTTACCCGGAACTCAACTACTTCAATGGGTTAATTTCTTCTTTAAAAAAAATGGGTAGGTTAGGTTAAAACTGTGACGTGTCCTACGCACGAGCCGAGCGAGCGAAGTGAGCGGTGCCGCGGCAGCGGCCGGCGAGTGCCAGAAACGAAACAATCGTAGATAAAACGATCTGACGGCGAAAAGTATGATATAGTTAGTTGTAGTATGACATAGTTGAAAAGTCCTGTCGTCGAAACTAACAAATGCGAACCATTCTGTCGGCGAAACATCCATAGGTGAAACGTTCTATCGACGAATCTCTCAAAAACGAAACGTCCTGTCGGTGAACAGTCCAAAGGAGAAACGACTGTCGGAGAACGGTTGCAGAATCCTCGTTATTTTCATAAAGAGTTTTATGATAGTATTACTCAAAATCAAACACGCACGCCCCTGCCTCATAGTCTCAGTCGCTGAAATGACGGGCACGATCGACTCGTTTTACAGAACACGTACTATCCGTATTATAATGATTTATAATAGAACTATTTGACGCAATTTTTGTGATTAGTATTAATGTAATTTATTTTGTAATCGTTTATTTGTAATTGTTTAGTTGTGCTGGCAACACCGAAACGCGCAAATGCGCTTTTTTGAAAAGCTGTCAGTACAAGGTGATTTTTATTGCGCAGTATTATTGTAGTACCAAAAATATTAAAGAGATCTATACTGAAGTGAAGCAGTTTTATTACAGTATTGACAATTTTTTGTTTCACAAACGGCATATAAATAGAGCTGATATGGATAAGCTCAAACTCGGTGTACTTAGTACCTAGCTACCAAAATATTCCACTATCTATCCAGCCAGGGCTTGAAACCGGTTAAATTTTATTACGAGAAATTAATTAAGTTAATTTTTATTAAGACACAAATTATTTTTGATACAATTGATATTAGCTAAGATTACTTCATCACATTAAGTTCAGCATTGATTTTGTAAGAAAATATTAAATAATTAACGAAATATATTCGAAAACCTTTATAAAAACGGTTAAGGTTACATAGAAAATTAACCGGTTTCCAAGTCCTGTATTATCAGAGTATTCTCTTAATGATACTCTAATCTGCAATGAATCACCGATTAAGACGATTTTAAATGAGCGCTAACCCGATTGTTATACTACTCGTAGAAGTTTAAAAATTACATAATCCAGCTCCATCACTAGGTCACTTGGATAATTCCATAATTATTGTATCGTGATTGAGTTGCATACAATTACGAATTTTGAAGTTAAATACGTATTATAAACAATATTTTTTTGTATATCGCCTGAACAAAAACATGAGGCAATATTTCGGTGTTAGCCATTGATTTGGAATATAAAAAAGATATATTTTAATTATGTAAAATAACAAAAAAACTGAGATGTCTCTTTCGTGTCGGGTCTGGGTCACAAATGACCGTTCTTCTTTGAATTTCGCGGGCTACCTTAGCGCATACCGTGGTACATGTAGATCATTCTACTAGTGGCATGTTTCCGGACGTGCATACAATGCTGGCAATACTGCAGGAAAAAAATCACTGTCTTATACTTGTGTCACTGTCAAATTTATCTGTCAGTCAATAGTCAGAGTGGTGATGTGTTTAAGATTTGCCGATTCAATTTTTTTACCAAATAAAAACCTCGTGTTATACGACAATTCCTGAAATAATCAAAAAACTAAATAAATCGTTGGAAGCTGCTGATAAGTACTCAGGTATGTCATTCTTCAAAAATATAGCTACACAAAGATACAGCTAAGGTCTACTTTGTTTACTTTGATTTCGTTTCACCCTATTATTTTAATTTCAGAGAAATGACGAAGTTACTGGAGTGGATTTCAGTGCTCTCAGCATTCTTCGCCGTATGGTATTCTTTAATCGGAGGTTACGTGAAGCACCCATTGATTGAGAAAAACATGACTTTGGTACTTGTGTCTCCTATAGTTTTTGTGCTGCTTTTTGGCTTATATACGGTGACTGTGATACTGTACCGAGTCTTTACATTCAACAACTGCGAGGAAGCAGCCAAAGAGTTACAGGAAGAAATAAAAGAGGCTAGACGAGACTTGCAAGAAAGGGGACTGAAATGGTGAATTGATTCATTCCGTTATAATAATATAATAATAATATATAATATCTAGGTATAGAATTTTTATAAGTACAATTATATTTTGTTTATTTTAATGTGTCTTCTCATTGAAATTACCTTATGGTTTACTAAGGATGCTCTCACACAGTGACACCCACACAATCAATGTCAATTTGATGGTATCATTTTGCACTTGTAACAAGCCATGGGAGCATTAATTTGTGCACTTAGATGAGCTGAGGACTAACAACACTATTCACACACCACACACACACACTACATTTCTGTTTGTTTGTTCTATTATCATCATTGTCTTCCTGCACTAGGTTACTTGGGGTCAGCCAACACATTTGCTTTTTCCATTCACCCCCGTCTACCGTCACCCTATCATTCATTCCTTTCTTTTTCATATTCTTGTCATTACTATTATGATTCACACAAACTCGCCAGTGGGTATGTGCATTCACTTAAATACAATTTTCTTGCCTTCTTCATACAGGTGTTCGAAGGCAGAGCTTGCAGGAAATGAAAACATGATTCAATACTTTATTGGGTATCTTTATTAAGCTAATTAATTAAAATTATTTGCATACAATATTTACAATTGATATTTAATTCTACAGTAATATCTGACTGAAAAAATTAACAAAGACGGTTAACTTAACTAATTATTAGGTCAACAAAGACTGAAAAGAAATAACAATATGCATTCTTGTTTTTTATTAATTTATTTCAATACTTAAATTAATATTTGATAAATTGCTGATGTAACAATTAAAAAAACAATCATATTTGGTAAACAATTGGGTCTTATTATCTATATTTTAAAGCTGTCATTCTTAATAATTATGTATGCAAAATATACAACCAGCAAAATATCACATACCATTATTATTTTCATAATTTAACTTTTAGTTTATTGTAGATGGTGCAAAGAAGAGAAAATCTTGCTCCTTTTAAGAAATCATAATAAATATTTTTGAAATAACTCTTTTGTTTTACAATTTGGCTTAATATTTTGAATTTCTTAGTAAAAAGACAGCCAAAATCACAGCACTTAAATTTTATTGTGTAAATTTTTAAATGGTGCAGAAATATTCATGCAGTATTTAATACATTATTAATATGGCACACTTCTATTTTATATTAATTGTAAGCAAGATGTGACTCAAATATTATTTTAATTATATGGACGCGGCTCAATATTCTAATAATATTAACGGTTTTTAAGGGATAGGAAATAGGAATAGTTTGATAATTACAGAAGTAAAAGTCTTTTATGTTGGCCGAAGCTTTTATAAATAAGTAATAATAATATTGGAGGTATTATTAATAATCATAAAGGATTTTGGGAATTCTTATGATGTTTTCTAACTTATATTCTAAAAGATGTTCCCCTAACTTCATAGCCATTTTATTAACTAAGTCATAATTATAATTAAATATTTCATTTTTAATGAGTTTCTACTTACATAAGAAATATACTTACTTAAAGTAATTAACTGATTAGCAACATTAGAAATCATGATCTAAGCGTGTTATTTAATAATTTATTTATAATAATAATTACAATATTTTGTTGGACAAAATATCAATCTTCATGAGAGACAAGGGGGCCTACTCCGAAGCGATAATCCAAAGTATCGGCCGAATGTGCGGCCGTTTCTTAACTTCCAATGTTTCCTTATTTGACTTTGAATCCTTAGCAAGTCACCTTTTTAACTTTGACTTATCTCTCTGACCGTGGTTTTATTTTTCTTTCGCCGTAGTCAGGAAACGGCTGAACATTCGGCCGATACTTTGGATGATTCGCACAAGGACAGTTGCCCATTTTAATGAGCTAAATTAATTATTATTCTACAATAGTTCCTTAGTTCTGATCCCGCACTTACGTGAGCTACCCCATACTTATAATAATTCTAACTATAATAGTTACCTACCTACTGAATGTGTGACTATAACGATAATGAAAATATTTCAATTCCTTTTTATTTTTACAATGGATTTCGTTCATATTACGGCTGTCGCTATTATTAATTGGCCAGTGTTAAAACAAAAAGCGGCCAAGTGCGAGTCGGACTCGCACACGAAGGGTTCTGTACCACCGTACAATATTGAACACTAGGTACATGTTATTTTCAAACACTTTAGTAAAAACAAACTCGTCTCTTGTATGTGCATGTTTCTATATTTTTTATTATTTGTTGTTATAGCGGCCATCGTAGTACACACTGAAAGTTTCAAGTGTCTACCTATTACGGTTCAAAAGATACAGTCCTGTAACAGACGGACGGACATCGGAGCCTTAGTAATAGGGCCCTGTACCCAAAGGGTGCCACGTTTGGGTACGGAACTCTATAAACTACGGTGAAATCGTATATCTGTTTCGGAGCTACGATGTCAGAGGCGACAACCAAACGCTTTCTTGCTAAGGCGGTTAAAAGTTTAGATTCTCAGTTATGTATAACGTAAAGTAGGTACAGAATAATCTAATGTAGGAGGAGCAATTATTAAATAAACCTGGGTACATTTCATCTACAAAATGTGAGTAACCAAAAGTACCTAACAAATTGAGCGTAACTAAAAGCACTAGATTAGCTTTGTTAAATTAAATTGACCCTAGGACATTAAATTATACGGCTATCTTCTGATCATTTCTTTGGATCATTTCGCGTTCATTTGAGTACCTACCTGAAGTATACACGAGCTCGTAATTTGTTTTCTGCACCCTATGACAACCATTCACAGTAAATTAAACCTTCATTATGGGATCGTCCATTAATCACGTGAGGATCGAAAAGGGGTGTGGAAAAAATATCACAATGGGGATTATTATTTTTATTATTTATTTATATTTTAGTTGAATTTGCGATTTTTAAACCGAAAGTGGCGCGTGACTTTGACTCGCCGACTTTATACATATATATGTATATACAGGTATAAATTAGATTATACCTGTATTTACAACCATAATCAGCATATAGTGTTCCCACTGCCAGTGCCAGTAATCGGTTTATTTGAAATAAATGCTTTGAGTATGAGTTTGACTGTTGGGATACAGGCATCCTCTTTCTGTGTGAGGGAGTGGGCCGTAATCCACCACGCGGGCCCAGTGCGGGTTGGTGGATGTCACATGTCTTTTAATTTGTAGTTCTAGGACATGCCGGTTTCCTCATAATGTTTTCCTTCACCGTTTTGAGAGCAGTGGTGATGAAATAATTTACATAAAGTAAAGCTCCTGTCTAGGTTCGAACCCACGACCTACTCCACTCGTAAGTCGAGGCCGTTACCACTGGGCCACCACTGCTATATTTAAAAATAAAATATTCTGAATTTTTAGGATTCCGTACCGCAAAAGAAAAAACGGAACCCTTATAGAATCACTCATGTGTCTGTCTGTCCGTCTGTCACAGCCGATTTGCTCAGAATCTACTGGACCGATTAAGTTGAAATTTGGTACACATATGGACTACTGTGACCCAAACACGGACGTGTAACGTAATTAAATATGGGAATAATTGAATATCCCCCATATTCAATTATTCCCATATCACTTTTGGAAGGCAAATTGGTTTTTTTTTTTAGTTTTTCAAACTGTACCGTGCGACACATCAAATTAATGAAAGGGCTTATTGTATGGATGTCAGATATTTTTTTTAAATAATTTTATCATAAATAATTTTAAAATTATTAACGAAAATAGATGAAAATTGGCCATTTACCTCCGAAGAAGTCTATGATCTGAAAATAACATAGTAAATTCTCAATATTGTGCGTACAAACTTTCATTTGCAGTTGGAATGTATGAGGGAACATGTTTTTCAACTGCACTGTTAAGTTTGTTCGTAGGATAATTAATCCCCACTACGGAACCCTTCATTGTGCGTGGTCCGACACGCAGTAGGCCGGTTTTTTTAAGATACTTTGTACCAAAAAATATACGTGATTTTGGGTAGAGGGGCTAGTTTAAAACCTCACCACGTATCACCAGGGGGTTAAAAACTAGCTAAAAACATCACGTGATTAATGGACGACCCCTAAGGTTGAAATTGTCTAACTGGGACATAGTTATATAGACCTTGTCGACTGTCGTTTTATGAAGTGTAAGTGACATTCAACCTTAGGTGCAGCGCAGACGACAGACTTTTTGTCCGAAGGAGTGATTAATAAAAGCTTGTGAGCTAATGAAATGTATTCACATTGGTGTGTGCATCAGACTCCTTCGCACAAAAAGTCTGTCTGCGCTGCACCTTAGGGTGATAAAGCATTACGAGGTTGACTATACCTACGTAGGTCGTATCGTATCTACGTAAAAGGAGTTTATACCCGAATCGCTTTAGCGTGGCAATAGCGGCCATTGCCCTTTCCCTAATATCTCCGTACGACTAGGAATCCAAACAATAAACTTATGTATGGTTTTTCGTTATTAGTGGAACATGTTGAAAATCACGATAGATATTCAATAAGGACGTTAACGGACTTTATTTCAGTTTTTGAAATAAAGAATGCTAGAAAATATAGGTGGGTCAATGATCGCTATTGCCACGCTAAAGCGATTGGAATAAATAATAATATTATAATGGCGATGTTGGTCTATTGTTTTGAGATTTTAACCGAGAGCACGAAATCATTTACTTATCAGAAAAGCCTTTCAAATCTAACTTTATAATTTTTCCGTTAGGTATTAAATCAAAAGAATCACCCGCTATTTTAATTTAACTTGGCGCTTCACTACCGTGCTTCCAGCAATAAATAATAAACTCCGCAGAAGTTTGATAGATTTAACGCAGGGTAAAGTTGAGCTCAATATTAGGTACCTATAATATAAGGATTTTAATACCCTCTAAAAGAAGTCCACTTCATGGAAATTGTATTCGTAATTAGTTGCGGGAATTTATATTCTTATTGTCAAGGTTATATTATTATCGGGGTATAACTTTCTCGTGTATGTAAATCGGACACGCAAAGGGCTGCCGCATGCCGCTGCTCAGCCATGCAGGTTTTATTCCACGGCATTCTACTCTTTGGGCGCCAAGAATAATGTTCTATATTCAAATGTATTTATTTAAATATAGTGTTACCAGCTAAATAATTGTTGTGTATTGTGCCGTATGCATAATAATGGCGCAACTAATCGGCCCAATCGCCCCATCGATGCCCCTGATTATATCGTAGTGTGTGTATGACGTGCTGTATTCTTTTCTAATATTTTAGAGTGCATTTTAGGTTTTATTGGGCACTCCTCTATACCTACTACTGTAGCAGTTTTATAATTTTACAAATGGAAATTCCGCGTCATATTATATCCAAGCATGAAAGCGTACCTATTTACCTAAATGCCATGTAGGTACCTAGGTTACACAGATTTCAATTTATTTCTACGTATGAATAAATAAAAAAAAATAGGTTTAGGTAAGTAAGTAATCTCTTAAAACCTTTTTTTCCGATAAGATGAGCACGGAACAATTAAAGTGACAATGTGGGTTGTAGTCAATACACAACATTGCTGCATTGTTGTTAATAGGCGTATAGACAATAAAGTCTTGCAAAGGCACTGGCAGTCTCCCTTTGAAACACAAAGGTTGAATTAATGCCGAAACTGTTTAGTTTGGAAATGAGACATTCAAGAGGAGCAGTTATCAAGATTTGAACACCACTTTAAGTGTTATAGTGATATCATCAATCATAGTAATCGTATATCGTCATACTGTGTTATATTTTTATGATAACAAAGTTTTTCGATATAAATCGTCCACTCCGTACATTAATCATGATAACTATTTTTCATCCCCAGACAGGCCTTTTTATCTGTCAGCCAGATAAAAACTGAGAAGCATTTTTATTCCCTTGTCACTTTATGTAAAACGCTCGATAAAAGATCTGTTTGAACAAGATGAGGAGGTTCTCATCTTATCATTCGAGACGTGTCGCTTCCTTATTTTAACAGTCTACAAGGACTACAAGCTAAACCCTTTAAAAGTTTCTAATAAAACCGTAATTGTCTTTGGGCGGTTTATTTTTTAAAGTTTAGAGGTCATCAGTAGGTTGGTAGGGCTGTATTCTTCGCTTTGTCAACTTTGCTTTCCGCTCTATTTTTACCCGACTACGCGACAGTAAAAACAGAGTTATGTTTTTCACGCGTAGGTATATTAAGTATCTTTGTATGTGGAATTCTTTTTAACCATCTTTCCGCCACTCAAGGCACTTCTGCCTTGTGGTGCGACTTTCCTAAGTGGAGTCACTTTATTCCCTTTGCGTGACGTGCCCTAGACTTGTCAATGTTTCCCTACTAAGCTTTCTTGTATAGCGTGAGGCCAAGTAAGTAAGGATATTAAATTTAAAGCACTAGTTAGCACGCTAGTCTGCATTAAATAGGGCTCAGTTTGCCTTCGTACAACTTGCTCGGAGTACAGCACTAATTCAATTCCTAAGTCGGAGAACTCCTCAACTATTCACGAATACAAGGTCATCTCATCATTTTACTAGATATAATATTGCACTATTTTATTTACACCAAATAGCTGGGGTGCGATTCTGTAGATATTCTACATAGCAGAGAACCTCGCGGGGTAGTCCCCTCATAATTTTAATAAGAAATCAATTTTAAACGCATTTGACTTCCGAAATAAGCCAGAAATGGGAAAAATTCAAAAGTCTTAGTGTAAAAATTTAATTTTAATTCATAATAAACTCTAAGCGTGTTATAAGATTTGCCTCGAGTCTCTCAAGGCACTTTGCTTTTTACCTGAAGTTTGCTTGAAAGCATTTCTTATTAAAATTACTGAAACTAGTTTCTTCAAAGAGCTTTCCGCTATTTCATCCATCCAGTTATTTCTCGAATAGAGTAACCAGCAAATCCTTGAAGTATTCAAATAATTTACAGAATCGGACGCCCGATGATATGAGATTTAAAGCTACAATTTCGAAATGTGTCTAGCTAAGTGAAATATTTTAAGAAGTGAAGAAATACGCATGCGTAGGTACAGTATGCGTGAGTCGACTAGAACGTACTGAGATTTTTATTAAAGTACTGCCTAATAGTACCTAGGTGCTGATTAATGGACTTACGATTTATATAAGGACCGGGGGAAATAAATATTTGATCTGTAATGTGATACGACCTACATACTTTCTTTCCTATACAGGTACATCGACTACAGTGGCACCATTATTGTAAGTTGTTCATGTTCTCAAGATGAGTAGAATACAAATGAGGTTTTAATAAGGTTTTTCTTTAGTTTGAACTTTCTTTTCTACCAAAACAAAGTGACTTTTTTGTCTAATTGTCTATGACGTAAGGGTACTACTTTTACATTTCACATTCAACATCGAAATTAAGAAAAACAAAAGACAACACGACGCTACTCGGTTACATAAAATTGGTCCGAATTTATTCATTTTGTTGTAAACGGAAACAATACAACAATAATACGAAGAGTGTAGGTACTCTGAATATGAAAAATCATAGTTCTAGAGAAATAAGGTCCCGCCAGTATTAGAACAGGACATTCTTAAGGTATAGGCAGATCGAAGTACATCGAATGTTAGTTTTTGGCTTTGAATACAAACTAAAACCCTCCAACGGTAGTGTTACCAGGTAAATAATTTCCTCAATTTCAAATGATTCTCAATTGATTATGGTCTACGCGGTCCGTGTTTCATACGAATCGTGCGACGGCGACTGCTAGGAGGGATATTCCGGCTTTGAGTTCGATGGAGGGGCCCTGGTGGGGTGCTGACGAGTTGCCTGCGAGGATGAGAGCCCGGAGACGCTGCCTCTCCCGGTATCTGATGTCCTCGCCAGGGGGGTCGAGGCACTCGAACTCGCAGCATCGCAAGCCCACGCGGAAGTTTGTGCAGAACTGTGGAAGTATGATTAAAGAATATTATTATGTCATTGTCAGTGGTATCCGCTGGATGCGGGAAGCACAGAACCGGTCGAAGTGGCGGTGCTTGGCCTATGTCCAGCAGTGGACGTCTTTCGGCTGAAATGAAGATGATAATGATGAATTTGTCATTATAGTCATTCATAATATGCTTAAATAAATATAAGTCAAATTAATTCTCGATCCCGTGATAAGACCTGAAACCCCACTTGCTTATCAAATCTATGAAAAATGTAATAACTAGGGGACGTGTGCCGTGCCAGTTATCAATTAAAACTTGCCCACAAAACAGAACTTTGTTCCACATAATGACTCATAGGTAGTTGTTATTCGAACTAACAAGTGCGGATTGTTATGAGCACGATAGTCAATAACCTTCCACAGCTAGTGATAGAAGAGTTGGGACTTGGATCGGCAGAATTATAACCATAAGAATGATTAATAGATACATCTCTCTAAGTTAGATTTAGTTTCATTGAATGACTTTCATGAAATCATGACATTGGGGAACCAATTCTGTAAATACCTACATATCTGATACAGTCGCGAATCATATTTTGATCAAAATAAAACCTGACGCTGACCTGCAAGTTGAAAAAAGCGTAAGAAAAGAGAACACGTCAGCACTTCGGTCAAGCTCCATATCTCACCTATTCTGATCATTAAATTAGATTTTAAGTGATCCATGTGTGGCGTAGCTAGGACCAGCTGGTTGCTTGTTGCTTGCTTTGGCTTACTGTGACCCGACAGGGTCCACGATGGTCATGTCTTAAGAGCGTATACGACGTACGGCATTTAATACAAACTTTCAAGCCCTTGTTGGCTTGTTGGTTGTCTGTAAAAGATCGCTTTTAGCGATAAGACCGCCCATTGTGTCACCCTGTGTAAAATTTCAACATTTATATCTGTAACTTTTATGGTGTACATAATAAAGAGTATTCTATTCTATACTATTCTATTCTTGTTTTTCGAAATGACTGAACCGATTTTAATGAAACTTCAACATTTTCGAAATGTCTTATTTAAAAACAGACAACTGGAAATCTCTGCATCTATGGAAAAATTAAAATCGGGCTAATTTGGCTGTAACACTATTTTTCAAAACATAATTGTGGGCGTCCAAGCAAAAAGGGTCCAGTTCTCGGCATTTAGTTTCCGACATATACGCAGTTTTGTAAAGTTGGGTGAAAAAATAGCATTTCGCGATTTAAATTGATTAATAATTAATGCTCAATTATCTACAAGTTCATAAAGATGATTTGTGATGATGTTTCTATAAGTACGAGAAAAGTTTAGTAAAAAGGTAAAAGTGGTCAGAGATCTGGATATGCTTATTCTCAAATCAAACTTTTTCAGAGTTACAACTTTAATGTCTGATAAAAAAAATGGGCCAGTTTTTGTTTTTGTTTTAATCCTTATTGTCATTTGACTATTCTAGATACTTACCGAACTAGTTATAACTCAATACCACACTAATTGACCCTTTTTGCTTGGACGCTCACAATTATTAATCAGCACAATACTTAGAAGTCGGTAGGTTTATCGGATTAATTCGTGTCTATTTAGTTGCGTTGGAAAAGAGAAAGTTTGAATCGTCTTTCTTTGCTAACCTTCGCACAGCTTCGCAACAGGTTATCAAGTACCTAATGTTATTCATATACTCACATAAGGCGGATCACAGTAAATAGCTTTGCACCACATGGGCTCAGAGTGGTAGCAGACGCACAGCGAGCAGACTCCTGGGCCGGGCACGTACAGCAGGCCGTGGGGGACTGACTTGCCTTCCCAGTCGATGCATTCTTCTTCTACGCACGCTGGGGACAAATAACTAGAGTTAGGCAGGAATATTATACAGTTATAACAGAAAGTTTGAATGACGACGCATGTCTGCAGTTAGGTATGGACCTAAGAATCCTCTAATAGTGTTCATCTTCTGAGGTGTTCATGATGACTTTATGAACACTATTGCATTTGGAGGATTCTTTTATTGAATTTAAATCCTCTTGGATACTTTGCCTTGAGAAAGCGAATGGTCGAACTACTACCGAGTAAAACTACAAGATGCCTGTCTTCAACACTTTTGGAGGATCCGGGATTTCCGGGTAGATCCCGGCAGGGGTACCGTGTTGCCTAGTCTCGGGGGAATCTCAAAGTTGGAACCCCGACAAGCTCTCGTTGCACGGCAACACGTGACCACTATGTGCACCGTGTAAACTTCCCTGGTAGGTAGTATTTTATACGACAAGTGAGTATACTGTATAGTGACGCATCAAAGTTAAGAGCCTTTTGTAAGTAAGTTGTAGGTAAGCGTCGTTGGATCTGATACTGTAGGGTAAAATATTTTTATCGAAGAGGTAGATACTGCTTTAAGAACCATCCATTAGTAGGTACGTAGTCTAATAAAAATCAAGAAATATATCAAGTATCTTTATTTTTGGCATAATAAAAACAACACAAACTGGTTATAGATAATGGTAATAAACTTATACCGCTAGTTAAAAAGAGTAGATCCAGACTTCCTAACTACCCAATGCTAAGAGCATTGGAGAGCATTAGCGTCTGGAAAATGAATCCGACTGCAAATCGGATTGATCAAACCATTAGAGTGAATACTCCAATCGAGGGAAGGTGATAAACGCTAGCAGTCATCAGTGGAAATGGTTTTCTTTAAGCTTCGTACTTATTTTGTTGTACTTCGTACGTATTATAGTTACTGCAGGAGTAATAGAAAGCGCACAGGAACTCCCCTAGTAAAATAAGCCCATAAAGAATTAATAAATTATGTTTGCTACGACGTGTAGCTAACGCGTAGAGGTCATTGCTACGCCGCTACGCTGACGTAAGCGATTCATTATTCTTAAGGCACAGCGCGCAGTGCCGTGCGTTTTTTACCGCAAATCTGTGAAGTATGGAATGTCATAGAAGTGCGCGCATTGCGGTGAAATAAACGCATGCTGAACGGTAGCAAAAACCCACCGTGAGCGGTAGAATAAACGCACCGCAAGGCCGTGCGTGCTAGGCCTAAAACATGCGTTGATCGAACGCACAAAATACAATCTTTTGTAGAGTAGGTATACCTATTTAATATTTTGAGCAACATACGTAACTGAATTTTACTTTACGTAACTAATTTTACTTTTTTATAGTTATTATTTTTAAACGAACATCAGATATAAAAATGAAACTACATATTATCTACCCAGATATAGCACTACAAGGTTTTTTTGGCGCGTGGCTAAAACTGGAACTACCGCCGGCGTCTTGTTTTCCAAAACAATTATTAGCACAAATGTTCACCAACAGCGCCCTCTCAATGTCATTCGAGCGCCAAAAGATCTTTGTAGCAATTTATTAACTACTGGCTTACCTACCCATAAAGCATTTATAGGTTACCTACCGACCTACCTGTGAATCTGTCATGTTACATAGTGAAAACAAACAAAAACAATTCACCAATCGACATGTCGGTTCGAGGATCCCAATGATCATCATCTCCTGTCTAACCATTTCCCAACTATGTTGGGGTCGGCTTCCAGTCTAACCGGATGCCTTGATGATCCCTACGTTAAACGTTAAGGGGGATGCGCTAAGGTAGCCCGCGAAATTCAAATTTTCTTACGTTTTTTGCAGTTTGCAGGTCAGTAACAGGTTGTATATTGATCTAAATATGATTCGCGGCCGTAACAAATATGACTTTACAGAATTATAATCATTAAAATCAGCATTACTACTCTCTAAGTTCATAAAATCCTACTGAATGATTATTTCAGAAATAGTCATTCAGTAGGATTTTATGAAGAGAGTTAGTTGTATTGCCGATTCTAATGATTATAATTCTGTAAAGCAATATTTGTTATAGCCGCGAATCATATTTAGATCAACATGCAACCTGTTACTGACCTGCAAACTGCAAAAAATGTAAGGAAATTTGAATTTCGCGGGCTACCTTAGCGCATCCCCCTTAGTCGTTTGAAGAAATCTAGCCATAATATTTTCTATGTCTACACCATGTTTCATAGTCGCGTGCACGAGACAATAGTCAAAGCCTGCATATTTCATTGATATCGATCAAACAGCGCAGTCGTAAACAAGTTATGGTACAAGTCACGATTTTAATTCATTTACATTGACATTGATTCAGCATAAACATTGTGTAGATCAACCTTCACGTGCTGAAACTGAAACTAGGTTATTGCTAATGTGTATTTGATTTCAAAATAATAAAAGGGCAAGTTTTTATCGACCGCGATGCAACCTTACCTATATATACTGTTGTGTTTATTCGACATTGACTTATAATACGCTGCAAACATAATTCGCATTGAAGTCACTTGTCTTGCAACAAAAAGATTGGTTTGCTGATGCGTTCCTCACCTTGAAGACAAAGCTGATACCTTTAATGTTACCGCCCCCTCATACCTTTCAGATCGGAATGAAAAGCAACGCTGCTTGGTAACAGAAATTGGTGAAGTGGTAGTGCTTACCTGGGCGATCAAACTCGTGAAAAGCTCGCCTACAAAATTACAGTATTTAGAACAAGAACTACCCTAACAGGGGTGTAGTGTTACCCAGTAAATGGGTTGTGGAGGTCAGATAGGAAGTCGCTCTATGTAAAATACTAATATTTACCTGCATCCGGTTAGATTGGAAGCCGATCGCAACAAGGTTGGGAAAAGGCTAGGCTGATGATGATGAACTGTGAACAACTACTCAAACATTCATTCATAACGCAGATTTTATCAACTTACCTTAATATAACAACAACACACAATAACAACACCAGGTACAACAGGTTTGAATTCCCATAATAATTACGGTAAATGGATGGAAGTGGTGTAAATAGTAAATTAGCTTTGATCTTAGCCAAGCAGCTACATGAAACGCTATACCAACGGGATAATTAATGAATATATTTTGCCAAAGACGAGTACCTAAATTATTGCAGAAAACCATTTCTGTATATTCGCGACGTCATTTGAATATTACGTTGATATTGCTTGTGCCAAATATTGTACCCATAGGTATATAAATAAATTAATTAGTAAAATAGCACCTATGAATAGAAGAAACGCACTCAGTATTTTTTTATTCAAGACTGACATATTTTTGTCGTCGACGCTTATTTTCTTCTTCATAAGGAAAATTAAAACTATACGTTATTAAAATTAAATGCATCACTGCTCCCCTCGAAGGTCTTTCCTACCCCCATTTTAATAAGCAAGAAAGGACCCAGGATAAACTAAATATATGTAGATCCCAGGTCTAAAAAACAGCAGACCCTACTTTCATTAAGGTCAGGACCCGCTCGTCAGACCTCAACAAATAACAGATTATCAAATAATTCCTACGCAAAAGTCGATGTTATTTACGTAACCTATGAGTTAAGTTACAGTTTGGGTTGGGGCAAAGGGCAACACTTCAATAAAATAAATAAAAACTTTTTACTTTGACATAATAACTTTTTGAACTGACTGATGGAACCTTGGAACGAAAGAAAAAAGTCAGCTGTCAATTTTCCCGCCCAAACTTTATGGATTCTTTTTGTTTCTCATTGGCAACAGTCCTTTTTCTGGTGCAACCTTTCTTGAAGCTAAATACTTACCTACCAACAAATTACTAATGCCTGAAACGATGCCCTGCAGCTTTATAATAGCTTTAAAGTCTAAAAATATCACTAAAGCTCAAAGATATTATAAAATATTAATACAATACATTAAATCCATCACAACGGCTATTTCTAGTGACCTAATAGAAGCTAGCCACAAAACTATTACTGGAACGCCTGGAGCGTGCCACTGCCAGACGTTTGTTTTCTATTTCTGAGATAAACTGAGCGAATTTTTATTTGTGTTCCAGTTTTTTTAAAACTTGGCCTTTGCACAATACAGAGACCTAGACCTTGAGTAGGATTTGTCTGCAAAATAAAGAAAAAACAAAAACTAACGTCTGATTTCGCTGCGGTAAAAGAAAACGGGAGAAATCGTTAAAACACTAAACGTTTGCCGTAAGTACTGTAAGTATTGCACATAACCATAAAGTCTCTTTTTATAGTGGGAATTATGGGCCGAAATAAAGTTAGCGATGCCGAGGCAAAGGCACACAGCTATATAGGTTCGTCCAAGCCCCAGGATCTAGTAAAATACTAAGTACCTAGTTTTTCACAAATCTGTAATAGACCATTTGAGTTTGTTGGAAAACGGAATAAGCTATTCATATGTTCCTATGTATCCCAAAATTTGAATTATAAATGTGTTCACCTTGAATAAAATTGTGTTTTAAATCCCCCGCGGGATGTTGTTGGAAGTTCTCGGAAGCGTCTGTGCCAGAAAAGAAATATGACTAAATTGGAACTTGGGAAATGAGTAGGAGTAGTACGTTGGGGTATTGTTGACTGACTGTATCAAAGAAGGTTCCATTAAAAATGTTTGTGTGATGACTAGACTGTGACAAAGAGCGTACTCACCGTCAGAATAGACGTTTCCTTTGCCTGTGTGAATATCGCGTTTGTTTTTCGCGCTCTAATTTACCGCGTTCCATCATGCCTGCTCGGAAAATATAAAAATAATTTAATTTTTATGCTTGCGGTGGGAGGTTATTATTGTCTGTCGGTCGCACGCGTAATATTCAATTCATATTAGTTATTACGACAGCCAGCGCGGCTACGATCTAGAGTAGGTAGGTAGGTACCTAAACAATATTTTGTGCGTAATTGTGTAAAATATTTATGTGTTTATCCAAACACCTGTTTTCTTTCGTTCGATAGCGGTTTTACATGAATTATGATAGACTAGCTTTTGCCCGCGGCTTCGCCTGTGTGGATGTCGGAAAATATACCACGGGAACATACTTCCGGGATTAGATGTATCCTATGTTCTAGCCCGTCATGGTCTACCCAAGTACCCATATGCCAAATTTCATCCAAATCGGTTCAGCCGTTTTAGCGCGAAAGCGTAACAAACAACTCACTTTCGCATTTATAATATTCGTTAGGATATAATGTATAGTTAGGATTTTAAGCAGTTACGAGAATACGTCGAGTTTTCATAACTTCTTTTTTGCAGTTAGATCCAGTAAGACGAGTGACGGCTGAATTGTGCCAACATCTAGCCTATAAAAAAGCCATTATCATGCGAGTGTTATTTTGTACCCTAATTAAACGCTCGCATACTGCACAACCATGATAATAGTGTTTCTCGGTAGAAGCCCGGAGTCCGGATTTGTGCCCAGTTATGACATTAAGCTGCATGAAACTTGAAACATACCATCGAAATGGTGTATACCTAACCTACGCCTCTGGCTAACCCTTTTTGAAATACAAGCGTAATTTTCTGATATTTGTTAAACCTGCTCCAAATTGTAAATTAAAATAACAGCAGGAACTATTAGAAGATACGGCACGTAAGTTAGGTATGATACCTACTTATCATTAAGGATCCAGTTATTAGTCCATTATACAAATATTCCTCATTAAAGCCCAGAGGACGGACATGATAAAACGTACGATAAACCTGACAAATGAGGATACTGTTAGGATACTCGAATAAAAGGTTAACATAATCTCTTTAAGAATGTCCCTCATCCCAGTATATTTTGGAGATCCCGCATTGCAGTGGCAAAGCTCATGAAATATATTCACTCTTCGTATTAGCATTTAGAAATTATACTATAAACTAATGTGTCCCTGCCAGATGTAGGAGCACTTTTCGGCGAATATGCTGTCTGCAGCAATTAGGGTCAAGTTGCATTGCGACTGAAAGTCTCGTGTCGCATTTTTTCGAGCATTTGTTTATGACACCAAGAGTCCACATTCACAACATGTAGGTTTACAACATTTTTAACGAGTCGCAGTGTGTGTTGACTTTAGAACTGTCAAGTTCTTTTCTTGACACATGTTTCAAAAACATTATTGTGTCAAAGTATGTGCTGGAGGTATTGTCCGTGTGGTACCGGACGTACCTATGTCCATGTGGTGCTGGACGTAATGAATAGCACTACCCTATTTCTTTCCGTGGGTGTCGTAAAAGGCGACTAAGGGACTTACTAGAGAATGGGCAGCAGCGTTCTCTATGCATTTTAACACCATACTGCGATCGCCAACCCGCCTGCTAAGCGTGGCGATTATAGCAACCCCCCACCCCCTTTGGGGGAGGCCTATGTCCAGCAGTGGACGTCTTTCGGCTGAAATGATGATGGTGATGATGATTTGCTGGAGTTAGTAGCTCAAAGCAAGGAAACAACAAACAAACAATGAACGTAGACTCAAGTTTGCACAAAGCTTGTGTTTAAAGCGAGCATGCAAAATACTTCCTGAAAACTAGGATAATCATGAAGACTACACTCTTCAAATGTACGAAAACCGTAAATACATTGTTATATTTGTTATGTTAATAAATGTGCCCAGTTTTTTAACGGACTTCCAAAAAGGAGGAGGTAACGTAACGTTTGTCTGTATATTTTTTTTAATGTATGTTCACCGATTTCTCCGTTAATAACTGTGGACCGATTTTGAAAATTATTTTTTTTTCTGATAGGGTACCTACGCTCTCGAGGTGGTCCCATTGCCACCAAGGTAGACTCTGATCGGAAAAATCGCGGGAAATTCTCAAATATAGGCACCTATAGCGATTTGGGTATTTTTTATAGTAACTCGTGCATTTTCTCTCGGAAAGCACCATTTGGTGAAGTGGAACTGATGATGAAGACAGGCCACCGGAACTTGGGCACGCCACAATTGTGGCGATAAGTCCCCTCTTTGAGGAGTGGCTAGAGAGGCGCCACGGCGTCCTCACCTTCCGCCTGACGCAGGTCCTCACCGGACACGGTTGTTTCGGGAGGTTCCTGTTCAGGATAAAGCGGGAGGAAACGCCCGGGTGTCACCACTGTGTGGATCGCCCGGAGGACACGGTGGAGCATACGGTGGAGGTCTGCCCAGCTTGGGCGGAGCACCGCCGTGTCCTCACGGAGGCGATCGGCGGCGGCGATCTCTCGCGTCCGGCCCTGGTTCAGGCCATGGTTCGGAGCGAGAGTGCATGGGAGGCCGTCACCTCCTTCTGCGAAGCAGTTATGCTAGCGAAGGAGGAGGCGGAACGCGTGAGGGTGAGACAAGGTTCGCGCCCTCGCGCCCTTAGTCGCCCCAGGAGACGCCCCGGGCGACGGGAGTCGCAAGCCGATTTCCGGCCACCGTAGGCGCGGGCTTGCGGACGGTGAGCGATGGGTAGCTCGCCGTCCGATAAGGACCAGGCCCGGGTCGACGGCGCGTTGTGTTCCACGCGCGCCTCAAAGAGATGTCAGCACCAATTGATGGGGTCCGATAGGACCAATGCCTGCCGGGGTTGCGAGTTTGTCCGAAAGCGATATCGTGGCCCTGGCACACAGGCGACGGAAGGAACACGGGTGGGTTTTAGTCAGTAAAAGTCTGACACGCCCTCCCGCTCCGCCCAGCGGAGCTGGCTTTCACGGGTTGCGATTTGATTAGGTACTTTCTTAAGGTTGCTAAGTAATTTATGCTCGTCGTCGTCGGAATGCATTTGGTGAAGTGGAGCTGATGGTTCTTACCAGGAGAACTCAACAATCAACGTAAGTACCTAAATTGGGAAAAGCAATATTTTGTAAAAGGTGATGAGCAGTTGACATAAGGCAACTTAGGTAAATTACAAAAAGACCCACAAAAAAGGGAAAAATAAAAAACTTTGTACTTACAAAAAAAACAACCGACTTCCAAAAAAAACAGTACCTACATAGTGAAAAATAACTTTATTTAAGTCGGTGGGCAAAAACTAAAATACAGATCCAGACACCGACATCCGAAATCAAGGATATTTTTCACTTTGTAGTGTTTTTTGGAAGATAAAGATAAAGAAAAAAAAAAAAGGAAAGAGGAGGGAGAGAGGGGGGGGGGAGAGTTGGTAAATCTGTTCCACACGTTGACCCGTCTAACTTTACACACATAGGGAATCCCGAATGCATCAAACTTTCATTTCATGTTCATAATATTTGTATGACTGTATAAAGGTCAATATTGTCTGAAAGCAAACAAACAGAGGCCGCTTGAGGAACGGAGATCGTTCCGTTAATTGCGACTTGAAATTTATTGATGGCGAATTTGGCAACAATGTTTGGCTCCAGGCCTCCAGGTAGTCCAATATCTTTGATCGTAGATTAAGTGACGTGTGACTCGTAGATTAACCTACCCTTAGTTGTAGAGATAAATATTGATGTATCAAACATATTTTCAAGAAAGAGTAATCAGCTGCTAGATCTTCAGTGCCATTCTGTAACCATCTCACCGTGAAAACATAGATTACGTGAGCGTGGAGTGAACTGACAGTGTCATCCCACCTGATGCTAGGGATGGACCATTACGTTAACAATCATAATCGAGATTTTGAACAGAAACTGAATTTTGTTTTTTTACATTAAATTGAGTTTGACTAAATTTCGGTTTTGCTATTTTATTTAAAATCCCCCTAAATAGTAATCTTTGAAATAATATAAAATGATCAATAGAATTAGCATTAAAATATTATTAAAATCTCGATTATGATTGTAAATGTAATCCTTGGTAAATTCCTAGCATCAGTGGAATGACTCTGACAGCTCACACCACGTAAGAATTCACGGTGAGAATTTTACAGAATCGACATGCAGCATTTAACTTTAAAATGTAATGTTCTATTTTCAGGTAGATACGAAGTCTAATGGGTAGCAATAGTTATTATGACATCCTAAAACTTATTTAAACACAGCTGGGTCATTAAATAAACACTTTTGCAAATCAACACTAACAAGAAATCTCTTCATCTTCCCGCCAAAAGAAAACTCCATTTTTATTTCGTCGATCAAAGCTAATGTTGCCGTTTTCCGGCGTGTGAGCTAACATCCACTAAAACCAGTATGGTCAGACTAGACTATCTGTCCGTCTGCCACGTCTTTCGATATCTTTTGATACGAAGTTTACGACAGACGTTTTTATTGTACGACTAGTTTTCGGTCGTTACGGCAACATAAAGGCAGAATGGACTATGAAGTTCGACCGTGTTGCTTTAACATTTAAAAAAGTTAATTTGGTTTCTTTTTAGTGGCGGTAGTATTTCGTGGAAAATTTAAATGGACTATCGGAGGGTTAAGTTACTCCAAAAGCTATACAATTATTTTTTTTAATTAGATCTTTTACTTATAAGGTACATTTTCAGGAAAATTGCCTGCCGAGCTCTTTGAATTTTCTCTAAGACATTTTAATTCTGCTGGAAAGGTACGCCAATTTTGAATTTTTACAATGAGGTGTATAGTGAATTACTCATCATTTTAGGTAATCTGGGTGTCACAAAACTATGTGTCTTGAAATATAAGTAGGTAGTTTACAAAATAATAAAGAAGTCTGGACTCACAAATAGTAAATCACTCTGCGACATTAGTTGTAGATAATTTCCGTATTGCGTCACAAGTACTCGTAGTATCTATGAAATAAATGCTTTTTATTTTTAATACGTATTAAAAAAAAAGTGCTTCGATACGTGCGCCAAGAGCTATTAAAATGAAATACTGTTGTGGACCTAGGCAAAGAACGTAGGCATATTGTATAAATAATGTTTTGTTACACCGTGCCTTGTTAAAATTCTCAACAATAAAATCGGTTTGACGCAGGTTCCATTTTGCGGTTGACGAGAGGAATTTCAATATTCCATGTCAGCAGGCAGCGTGTTCTGCGTAAAAATATAAAGCATTGCGTGAGCATTTCTTGACTTAAGCTAAGGTCATTTTAATCAATTGTTTTACTATGGTTAGAACTTTTTTTGCCCGCTTTCACTAACACTAGACGACACCTAAATAAAATTGCACCGTTGGATTTTCAACTTTCGGTGCTGTGCCGAGCGTTAAAAATCAAACAGCGTGCTTTTATTTAGGCATACTTGCATTTAGGTGTTGACTAGTGTTAATGAAAACGAGCATTAGTTAGCTTGGTCAAGACATAAAGTCTAGGGGTTGGTCTCTATGTTTGCGTTGAAAATAGCATAAAGGGCTTGGGGTTGAATCATTGCATGACACATCCCTCTTATGTAATGATACTTATGAGTATGAGTACTTAACAATATTTTTACCGAAAGATCGATCTAAAGTAGTAATAATAAAGGAGATGTTCACTAAATGTATGGGGCTTGGTAGTAAAATAATTGAAAATTTAAACAGCCTTCTGAGCTATACAGGGTGTCCCGTAAATAATGGATCAAACGTAACGGGTAGGTAGCTTACCTCATTTCCAACAACTAATTTGAACAGTAAAAAAAAAACCGATAAGGTAACCAAGATATTTTTTTTTTCGATTTTTACTATTTTCTGTACCAGCATTCAGTGTTTTTAATGCTGTTGCTGCAAATGGTATCATATTTAGGTGTGATTTTTGTCAAACATTTCTGAATAGTTTACTAATGTTTTAAGATACCATTTTTTTAAATAACATTTTATTTGCCTTAGAAAAAAAATCTTGAATTGAAAAGTTTTGTTTTTACGATGAAAAGACCAGAATTGGAAAAATTCTCCTGTAAAAAAAATGTATGACACCAAAGTGTACCATTATTTTAAAAACTTGTAAAATTACTAACTACTGTCCTTGCGGTTACAAAGATATTGCTATGAATGTGATGAAGAAGACAGAACAGAAATTAAAATGGTACAATCTAACTTTTCTTTCTCGTAATGGCTTATGCTTGTAATCTAAGCATGTGGTTAAGCGTGTAGCGTAATTCCGAGCCGATGACGTCATCTGTTCGGAATTTGGGACCGCTACCTGCGGAGTTGCACCTCACTCAGTGTGAAAGGGATAGATAGCGCTGCTTTTGTATTTTTGGTAAATCGGTGTCTTTGTGTAGGTATTTTTTTTCCTTCACCCTTCACTCATACAGGGCTTCATTGTTGCATGATTTTATTTGTTTAGTTGACACGAATCTCTCTTCGAGTTGATACGTACGTCAGACTACTTTCGCTCCCGCTGTGCCTAACTGTTGTGTTCCTTAAAATTAAACTTGTGCTGTGTATTTGGACTTTGCTTTGCCTAACGATTTGGAACTGTTTGTGTTTTGGACGAATGACTTGGCAATCCTACGGACTTCGAAAACAATCGTTTGTGTGAGGTTGTACGTGTGTGCAGTAGTACGATGCCTCGTTACGAGTACACGCCACGGGAGTATGCCGAAATGCATTTTATCTACGGAGAAGCAAGAGGTAATGCCAGGGCGGCCGCAAGATTGTATCGTGAAAGATACCCGAACCGGGATCGACATCCCGACTATCGCGTATTCATTAGAGTGCATAACGCGCTTCTTGAGGGAAGAATTCTTGGCACCGGAGTTGGGGGTGCCAGTGAAGGGCGACCGTCACAAGTCAATGACGAAATTATTATTCGAGAAATCGAGGAAGATTCGTCGGTCTCAATTCGCGTCAGAGCGCAACGCACAGGCATTCCAAGATCGACGGTACATCGAGTTCTAAAAAGGCACCGGTTGCACCCATATCACGTGCAACGTGTACAAACGCTGACGTCACGTGATTACCCGCAAAGAGTAGCATTTTGCCAAAGGATGCTTAACCCGGGCTAAGCGGGTGCTTTGACGGGCGGACCCACAGTTTTTTAATAAAATTTTATGGAGTGACGAGTCTTCATGCCGGCGAGATGGATATCTCAATTTGCATAATTTGCACAGTTGGCAGCTGGTAAACCCACATTTGATGCGAGAGGACAGGAGCCAACATCAATTTAAAATAAATTTATGGACAGGAATAATAAATGGGCAAATAATAGGGCCCTTTGAACTACCAGCAACTCTAAACGCCGAATACTATCTGCATTTTTTAAGGAATGAGTTGCCAACGTTATTAGAAAATATTCCAGAAGACGTGCGGCAAGCAATGTGGTTACAAAATGATGGTTGCCCCGCTCACTATGCGACGGCAGTAAGGGCGCAACTCAATGAAACTTACCCTGACAGATAGATCGGCCGATTAGGACCAATTTTGTGGCCTCCGCGATCTCCGGATTTAAATCCCTTAGATTTTTTTTATTGGGGATGTTTAAAAGACAAAGTTTACAAACAACGAATAACGTCGGAAGAAGAATTACGTCAGCGCATCCAATCTGCTGTATCAGAAATAAACAACAGCCATTTTGTCCGTCGGATAAGAGCTTCCTTTATTAGGAGGTGCAGACTTTGCATTCTCGTAGGGGGACGTCAGTTTGAACATTTACTGTAAAAACAAAATAAACGATTTATTTGTATTTTTTTTTAAATTTAACCTCCTAATTTTTTCATACGCTGAGATACCTAAACATTTTTAAGAAAATAGTTGAATTGTGCACACTTTTTCAAATTTTATTTTATTTCGTAATTTGGCACCTCTGTCAGATTCATAGCAATATCTTTGTAACGACAAAGACTAGGCGTAAGTTTTATATCAATTTGCAAACCTTAGTAATTTTACAAGTTTTTAAAATAATGGTTCACTTTGGTGTCATACATTTTTTTTACAGGAGAATTTTTCCAATTCTGGTCTTTTCATCGTAAAAACAAAACTTTTCAATTCAAGATTTTTTTTCTAAGGCAAATAAAATGTTATTTAAAAAAATGGTATCTTATAACATTAGTAAACTATTCAGAAATGTTTGACAAAAATCACACCTAAATATGATACCATTTGCAGCAACAGCATTAAAAACACTGAATGCTGGTACAGAAAATAGTAAAAATCGAAAAAAAAAAATTCTTGGTTACCTTATCGGTTTTTTTTTACTGTTCAAATTAGTTGTTGGAAATGAGGTAAGCTACCTACCCGTTACGTTTGATCCATTATTTACGGGACACCCTGTATAGGCTGAAAGAGGGTAATTAAATTGATGCCTATCTATATGAATTTAATTATTTGGCATTTAATTTTTTTTACAGCCACCCGTTTTTCTTATACAAGTGTTGAAAAATAAAATGCTTGCATCACTAACTACAAACATTATATATATTTTAGGGATGGCAGCCCTGTGGTAAATGACGTGACAATGACATTAACAATGTTAGTCAGCGGGACTTGGGTCAGATTTTTTTTTAACTATCGTCAGTCTGACATTTACAGATTTGACCTTTTTTCGACATGTTTTGTTATTGCATTGTCATGATATTCAATATTTTTTGTCTCAATTTCACGGAGCTGCAGCTAAAATTATAACAAAATCTCAAAGTATATAATAGAAACGGAAATTTTAGACACATTTAAAATAATTATATTGCATAGAAATGAATAAATAAAGACTATGTGCGTTTTGTTTGTACTGAATCATTTTTCACTTTTTTACAAAAACGGGCGCCTGAAAAAATCTGATTTAAATTGAATCGAATAGCATAATAAATAAGCTTTCTAATAAGGTACATCACATTAGCGTTTAAAAATCTTCGGAATATTATACCACTTTTGACTTCTCCTTTGAAAGTAACTCTGTCTGTTACTTTTTCATGCCCTAAGACCAGGCAGTCTAAAACAAATTTCTACGCAAGGTCCGCCACTCCGTTACATGCCAAACGCTAACTCATCAGTAATAAAGTTGAATATCGCGTGCGCTCTTTGATCGTGTTCGAGCACGAAACTAAATAGCGGAAGTCTCAATTCTTATTTCGTTTATAAGTAAAGTAATAATTGATCTAGAGAACAAATATCTTGTGGCTGGATAATAAACTATATTTTCATGCTGTGAATATTTATTTTAGAGATAAAAGCCGAACAATCTTGTTTTTTTTTAGTAATCTTTAAAAAAGACATGATTTTCGAATAAAATTGTATCGAGTGAAAATATTGCAATTACGTAACTGTCTTCAACATGGAAAGAAAAGGATCCAATATACTAAATCATATACTAAAGTTTAATTTTGATTGTATGTGTGACTGTTTCAGTATATGCAGCGGAACGCATTTCAATGTTCGGCGCACAGGTAGACCAAGACATAAGGATACTTTTAATCCCGGTAGTACCTATATACATAATCAGCCTATAATGTTCCCACTGCTGAGACACAGGCCCCCTCTTTTTGTGAGAGGGAGTGGGCCGTAATCCACCACGCGGGCCCAGTGCGGGTTGGTAGATGTCACGTGTCTTCGATTTTTTTAGTTCTAGGACATGCCGGTTTCCTCACGATGTTTTCCTTCACCGTTTTGAGAGCAGTGGTGATGAAATAATTTACACAAAGTAAAGCGCCTGTCTGGGTTCGAACCTACGACCTACAACTCGTAAACCGCGGCCGTTACCTACCACTCGGCCACCACTGCTGTAGTACCTATATTCCCGTGGAATCATTTCGGACCTCCACGCGGGCAAAGCCGCGGCCAAAAGCTAGTATTCCATATAGTTAGGTAACTTTAGAAATATGAAGATATATGGCATACCTAACGTTCTAGATAACAATAGCTGGGCCATTATTAAATATGAGTCAATACGTACCCCGTATTAATTTTACATGCTCTGTGCTAGTTCAATTTATTAAAAGTCTTTCACACGCACTGTTATTCCGTTTTTAGGGTTATTTTCTGAATCGATAGAAAATGCTTCGCACCTTAAACCGTGTAAAATAACCGTCGTAAACGTATATTTCTTATATCGTTTACGGTCAAGATACTAACATAACATCACGCTTGAAATCCCCGCCGGGTTAGGCAGAAAAAAAAACATAACTGTCGAAATGTGGCTGTAGTATAGGTAGTCCACCTATACTACAGCCACATTTCGACAGTTATGTTTAAGTCCCATGTAATAGGCGCATGGCGAGCCTATTGCCATCAACCGGGCACAAATCCAGACTCCGGGCTGTTACTGAGAAATTCCTAATAGAAAAACCCAATAACAATTTGTCTGAGCTGGGAATCGAACCCAGGACTTCAGGCTCAGCAGTAGCGCTAGCGAGCACTAGACCAACGAGGCTGTCAAGATAGTGGGTAATGGAATAACGCTGGTAGCACACCTCCGCCGCGAAACCATAGCAGCGAAACCGCAGTTGTTCAATTGTACTGGTTCGCGTCATGTTCCGCTACTCGAATCGGATGCCAGTAGCGGAACATGACTCGAACTAGGGGCCCAAGTCTGCTATTTTTATAAATTCAGTCATTCCAACACGATCCCATTGTCATGGCATTGTCATTTTGCTAAAAGTTCGTAATCTGGTACATTCATAATGGTCGATCATTGGTTGGTCAATGTTCTCGTAATATAATTGTATTATTATAATGGCATTGTCGTATTGCCATTATTATAAAACCCATTAGTAGAAATGTCATTAATTTGTCATTATGTACGAGATTACCAATATATGCAATTTCTTTCAATGTAGTGTCACTGGCCGCCCATTGGAAAGTCATAATGACGCCATTATAATAGTAGATTACCAAACTTGTCAAAATCAACAATTATGAAACCAATGATCGACCATTCTGACACTATTGTAATAGACTTGAAGCCCAGTACAATTGAACGACTGCGGTTTCGCTACTATAGTTTCACGGCGGAGATGTGTTACCAGCGTAAGTGTTATTTATGGACCCACAACTGCCCACAATACCATAAATCAAGCAGCCACTAACTTTCCATAACCTACCTACTTATATTAAACTAATTAACCAAAGAATAACCGTACCTATTATGTAAAGAAAAATAAAGGCACGTGCAGACTGGCGCGTACCGCGGGCGCGACGCAACACTAGCAGCACAATTTCTTTGTCGCTGCCCGTCGCGCCCGCGATATCGCATCAGTCTGTACGAACCTTGACACGAAGAGCGTTAGGTAATTTACCACTGCGACTGAGGTAATCTTCTTTCTTATATCTATGGAGGTAATCGGGTGGGTCGTGACTAAATAATAACAGCCGCATGGGTTGATAAAAGGTTAAGCTACGCTTGCCGCGGTGTATTCGTGGATGGGTGACCATCCATTACATATCCAGACTCTTCCGTACCTCGGCAAGCACGTTAAACCGTTGTCGGTCCCGGCTGTCATTCGTAGATCTTTGACAGTCGTTACGGGTAGTCAGAAGACCACAAGTTTGACAACCAGTCTTACCAAGGGGTATAGTGTTACCCAGTAACTGGCTTGTGGAGGTCAGATAGGCAGTCGCGCCAAGTAAATACTGGTTTTCAGCTGCATCCGGTTGACTGGAAGCTGACCCCAACACAGTTTGGAAAAAGCTAGGCAGATTGATTGACTGAGATTTTTGACGTTCAAAAGTGCCATCTATGTGCCTATTTGAAATAAATAATTTGACTTTGACTTTGAGGTAATTAAACTACAAACCTACGTTGATTTAATCAGATGGTAACTAACTACCTATACTCTTATACTGTTATTAAAATCCCGCATCGATACTGGGGAACGGTGTGAACGGTCTCTAACTCAGGTAAGGTACCGTGATCGTGAGGAAGCCTCGGGATTCGATAAAGCCTCAATAAAACAATGCGTACGACTATAATACTACTCGTACACTGGTGCTCGAACAGTGAATGTTCCTCTACCCTCCGTAATGGCTGCTGTAGGTACTAACTTAGGTATTGATAATAGGAGGGAGGTATGAGTTTAGATAAGTATTACATAGCCAGCCCGAAGAATTTCCAAGCTTAAGTGGCAGTGTGGGCAGTGCACATTGGCAAGATGGCCGATGGGGCTGACAGGTTCTGGAGTGACGGCCGCGTACCGGAAGACGTAGCGTTGGAAGGCCGCCTACAAGGTGGACAATGACCTGGTGAAGGCTGCAGGAATCAGCTGGATGCGGGAAGCACAGAACCAGTCGAAATTGAGGTGCTTGGGGGAGGACTATGTCCAGTAGTTAACGTCTTTCGGCTGAAATAAAATAAATAAATAAAACTTTATTTCAGACTAAGAAGGTCCATAAGTTTTTTAGTATTTTGGTGTTAGTAACAATAGTGCTTAGGTATATAGGTGGAAATGATGACGGTAAGTTTGGGTACCTAATTAGATTTAAAGCCAGTGGAGGTCTCAATATGGAAGTTTTCTTTGGTCTGGACCGAATAAACACGTTGAACTCGGTTATAGGTATGCAGACGACTGTGTTGATGATCAGTTTAGTAACGAGGTTCAGTTTAGAGGTATATTAAGGAATAAACACGTTGAACTCGGTTATAGGTATGCAGACGAGTGTGTTGATGATCAGTTTAGTAACGAGGTTCAGTTTAGAGGTATATTAAGGAATAAACACGTTGAACTCGGTTATAGGTATGCAGACGACTGTGTTGATGATCAGTTTAGTAACGAGGTTCAGTTTAGAGGTATATTAAGGAATAAACACGTTGAACTCGGTTATAGGTATGCAGACGACTGTGTTGATGATCAGTTTAGTAATGAGGTTCAGTTTAGAGGTATATTAAGGAATAAACACGTTGAACTCGGTTATAGGTATGCAGACGACTGTGTTGATGATCAGTTTAGTAACGAGGTTCAGTTTAGAGGTATATTAAGGAATAAACACGTTGAACTCGGTTATAGGTATGCAGACGACTGTGTTGATGATCAGTTTAGTAATGAGGTTCAGTTTAGAGGTATATTAAGGAATAAACACGTTGAACTCGGTTCTAGGTATGCAGACGACTGTGTTGATGATCAGTTTAGTAATGAGGTTCAGTTTAGAGGTATATTAAGGAATAAACACGTTGAACTCGGTTATAGGTATGCAGACGACTGTGTTGATGATCAGTTTAGTAATGAGGTTCAGTTTAGAGGTATATTAAGGAATAAACACGTTGAACTCGGTTCTAGGTATGCAGACGACTGTGTTGATGATCAGTTTAGTAATGAGGTTCAGTTTAGAGGTATATTAAGGGTCAGATAGTCGCCGTTGACCTTGGCCATACAAATGCGAGTCGCGCTCACGCCGCGCCACCATTAATTTTCATAGGGAACATTTATTTTTAGTAACGAAAATATGAATATTTAAATAAAACCACACAGAATTATAGATAATAAAACAGTCTATTCATACAAAAAAAAGCATGAAAATATCTTAAGTAATTTGAAAGTAATATCGTTTTTTATGCTTTGGGTATACTTCATGAATTTATTTCATAAAGTATTTTACTACAATACTTAAATATTCACATAGGTATAGAATTGATGTGTATGCGTTCTAATTTAACATATTTTTTTTGCTTAACATACTTGCATTATATGAAGGCGTAATAACAGATTTAAAAGTCACTAAAATCATATATCTGCGCCTTAACTCACTAGTTTTATAAGATACTTTAAAACCCATGTCTTGTTGGTCAGGCCTTGGTGGTCGCAAGCACTACTGCTGAACACGTGCTCCTGGGTTCGATTCCCAGGTCGAGAAAAGTGTTATTGGGTTTTACCATCAGGAAGTTCTCAGTAACAGCCCGGAGTCTGGATTTATGCCCGGTTGATGGCAATAAGCTCCCCCCTATAACATGGGACTTCAAAATAATTGGTGAAATGTGGGTGGACAGGTACACCTCTGCCTAACCCGTCGGGGATTACAGGCGTGATGTTATGTTTAAAATCCATCTATATCTTTAAGTACCTATATACTAATAAGCTGGTATGTAAATACAAAATTTATAATAGTCTAGCTTGAATCAGAATAGTACATTTTGATGCAAGTGGAGAATGTTTAAAATGTCCACGTGTTACACTTTTGAAGATATAAAATAAAATAACGAAAAATATTTTTGTCATAAATTATTAAGAAACTATGATTTCATTTTCTTTTTTTCCGTGCTTTGCTTTCGCCAGGTTGAAGGAGAAGCAAAGGTATAGAGAGCCGTTAAACAGCCTAATATGAAAAATTTAATATTAATATATTTTTGAGTTTAGAACACAAATAAATGTTAATTTGTTCAAAAACGTTTTTTTTTTAATTGTAATTTTCATGGTATTCTATTTATAAACATTATTTAAATATTAACGCCGTAAAGACGTATCTTTGTGGAGATTAAAAAAAAATCACCTCCGAATAGAGAGGACCGTCTCTGGCGCGAGACGGTGTGAATAGAGGCATTGAACCAATATGGACTAAGTATAGGTATAAGTTATCTGTGGCAATTTTTATTCCCGCACACGTGTTGGAAAATAAAAAATCGCACGCATCTGAAATACATTGCATTGTGAACCTAATCGTAGTGTGATATGAACCAGTTTTCGAGGAAGTGTATTGAAATAGTACATTGTGATACAAGGGTGGAAAGTAGGTTATTGCAAACGAGCTATCCTAGTTTGCAATAACCTACACACCCGTGTATCACACGACGTTTTTCAATACACTTGTGGGAAATGGTAAAAAGCAAATCAAAGAATTAATTAAAATTTTCAGAAAATGGCGCGTTTTTGCAACTGGCCATATTATTCTTTACAACGAAAATCTAAACTAAAAATCTATCTATTTAATCTTATTCGATTTTTGACAAACGTTGATGTGAAAATAATTAAATTAAAACTGGTAATTAAATATATTTAAGAACCATTTAAAAGACTTTTGAGAATTCAATGTTAACGTACGGACTCATTCATTTTTCCTAGTATAAAATCTATCCCATTTTATTCTATGTATGAAAACTCCTTGCTACCAAATTTTTTAAATTGATTTATAAAAAAACTCAACTGAAAACTAATTAAAGAGCTCGTAAACAAAAGTCACGAACGCGTAACAGAAAGATGCCTATGCAAAAGATTTAATTTTCGAATCATAATTATAGCCTCTGAAAGTACGCCATGTTTAACAACTGTATTGAAAAGTATTTTCATTTATACAGGTATCGTACTGAAAGACTCAATACCACAGCAAATCCTAACACTTCCTGTTATGCATAATGGATTTTCAGCTCAAAATCGTTTTAAAATAAATATTATATTGTGCATTTTGCAGTGGAGAGTCTAAGCCAAACGCGTGCTCAGGAAGGTGAAGAGCGGATGAGCGGCCTCTAGTATATTCAAACTATTCGTATGGAAAACTAAACAGTCAAAATGAAAATATTTTATTTCACATAACATGAGCACCTATGAAACGTCAGAAGCTAGGCGCACGGTTCCAATTTGTCGTTTCCTATGGAGAAGAGCCGGCAAGAAACTCCACGGTTACTCTTTTAATTAAAAGACACTAGAAAAACATGCTTTTATAAATGCACGTAAAACCAAAAAACATCAGAACTACATACAGCTGCCAATTTTCACTACGCTACGACCCTTGGAAGATGGTTAAATTAGTTATCTTAGATTCCATTACCTAGTTAGTTACATACAGGTCGACCTAATAAAAGCGTGTTAAAAATAATTGGCTTTTACAATGTTTTCAAATTACAGTGTTACTAGGTATGGGAGGACAGTGTAGGCCCGTCAACAAGTACCAGGTACTTAACAAAATAGAAGATGGTCTACAAATCTACAGTTTATTAGGCCTACATCGTTCTATCGTTCACAAAATATAAAATATTGTTAAAATTATAAAAAATACAAACCTATTCAAACCAAATGACATAATTGCCGTTACAACTGTAACAAATCTCAATTAATATCCAGTCCATAAAAGCCACTAATAAATAGTAAAAAATAAAATTGTAGGTATGTAATCTCAACTAATGGTAATAATATGATTACTTATGTCTAAGAAGTATGTTAAAAAAAAAAAACGTAATTACTGGCAGTGACAGTACCAAGGTACAGTGGGCTAAATATACCTAAATAATATTTATTTGCATATAACATGGTGTATCAAGTGTTGTTTTATAAAGACATCATAGAGCATACATGTTTTGCTTATAACAACATAGCATGCAAATATTCTAAGTTACATTACAAAATGTTTTTCGTCAGTAAATTCTTTTATGCTGTCAAAATTATTATGTTTAAAACCATTAATGTAGTTTTTTTTTAAACGATCTCTCACTTGGAATTTTATTATATATCCAGACACACATAAACAGATTTTTACTTTAGTTAGCCAGTCTTTGTAAGTAATTTAATATCAGCCAGTGAGGATTCGAGGATATACATTCTCTGCCTTTTTAAATAAGTCTTTATTGCATACTTCATATAAGTAGATAAAGAGAGCTACGAGTATGTAGGCACACAAACATTCAAAAATATTTTAGAAAGCGCTTTATTTTGAGCATGTGTTCTGTAGTCTCTACCTACCTGTCCCATGAAGCGCGTAGGCGTGAGTATTGGAAATAACTTTTAAAGGCTTATCAAAATCAAAAATCATTTAAACTAGGCTGAGAATCAGCACTTTCGAAGGTCTAAATTATATAAGACAGTCCCCTCAGACAGGCCCGACGCGACACTAGTAGCATAATTTCTATGAAAACTTCATGGAAAGTGTCGCGCTGCCTGTCGCGCCAGTCTGCACGAGCATTAATGCTTTTGAATGTGATTAGAAATTAGTCGTATGGTAAACACAAATTAACGCATTTTTGATTTACTTTTGCAATTAATTGTGGTCTTGTGCATATTTTGTTGCAACTGATATCGACTTAGGCCCAGGTATCTCACGGGCGACTTTAGCAAGGTGCGTTCTACTTTTCTTTCAACTACCAATCTACCTACCGAGCGTGATAAAATATACCTACTCAAAATAAAAAACTCAAGTTAATGAAAACAAAGTTTTTACCAAGTCGGTTTTATTCAGCCGATTTTTATTTTCAGCCAGCATATTTTTGATCTAAGGAATGCAAACATTTTATTTTATAGTGAACTTAATGGGAGACATTAAACCTCTGTGGTAAATCATGGTAAAAAAAAAAAACAGTACATTACCTAATGAAAAACTGTGCAGCCATGAGATTTCATACAACATTTCTGCACTGTTTTGGTTCTAAGCAAAAAATACGTCCTTTGTGATCGGTTTTGTTGTGACTAATGATTACATTACTACATAGTTGAAGGAAAAGTAATTATTCCGCCAGACGGCTCATGTAACAATTACGCACACATTTGAATGGTCCTTATCCCCTCTGTCCAACTAATTGGATGACCATTACTTACCTGCTTAGTGCTTAGCTAACAATTTTATCGTGTGTTCTCGCGTCATAATCCGACACATAGGTAAGATTAGGTGTCGGATACAATAGACTCATCCGACCGATAGCGTGGCTGGGTGATTGTGAAGCGGTCATGTGTGCTGAGGACAGTATTGTGTCATAAATAAATCTATTAGTTTAATCTGCTATTTTGTCTGGGGTAATTTTATACATAACTCGATCGAGCCTTAAAGGCTCCGTGCCACTGCGGGCTAGTTTACGAGCTGCTAGTCGGTGAGTTTAAAAGCTAGCGAGTGTCAATGACACAAAAAAACTTTCCACTCGCTCAGTAGCGAACTAGCTAGCGAGTTAGAACCACGTGTTATTTTGCGTGGCGTGCTGTTTGGAAAGGAAATGAGTGGGTGCAAGCAACTAGTTCAACTAGCAGCAATGATGACAAACAGCTAGTTAACTAGCTTACAGGCCAATACGCCAGCGAATGGCGAGTAAATTAAGCCGGCTTTCTATTTTTCAAGCGGCTTTTTTACAATCGGATACTTATTCAAAAGCAGATTGTAAAAAAGCTCAATGACGGAGCGAGTTTACAAGATGCTCGCGACCGGCTTGTAGCTTGTAAACTAGCCCAGTGTCATCGAGGCTTTAATGGCCCGTTTGACAGGAATAGTTAAATGTAATTATGTTAATTATATGTACCTACACACCTTTTTTCTTCACATCTTTTTTTCAAAAAAAAACCATTCAGTCAATTACCTTTACGAGTCCATAAAATCTCAGCACCACTTAACTCTTAAAGTCGCTCGCTCACTACTGCTCGCGGGCACGCGAGCATGCAAAAGCGAGACTGAGTGGGGGGTGCTGGGCGGCAGGGAGAAAGCTCCAAGGCGCCGATAGTTTTGTAAGTTTATTTTTACGGTAAAAATAGTAGTAATTAAAAAAAAAGCTTTATATTTAAAAACATATATATAATAGAATAGTGTACTCTTTATTATGTACACCATACAATTACAGATATAAATGTTGTAATTTTTCATAATATGGTGACACAATGGGCGGTCTTATCGCTGAAAGCGATCTTTTACAGACAACCTTTGGACCTTTCCTTTGGTTTTTTTAAATATAATATATTCTTTTTAGATCTGCTTTATATTTAGTCCAGTTATTAATTTATTATGCAACGCTTCATGAAGTATTTGTTGAATACTAGCGGTTTATTGTAGGTAGAGGTAACTTTGTAATTTTTTCTGTCGAGAAAGTTTTGTGGAATCGTGTTTTCGTTAAACAATAAGTTTACCATATATTTATTTCAAAATCAATGCTGCAATATTTTCGATTTATCGGAGGATCATGCTAAGCGATTTGAGGTATTGTAGACTCTTAACCACTCTTCCGGCATACCTACGTAACAGCTGAGAAGTATATTCTATAGATATATTCAAGTGCATAATATCATTAGGAAATTCACGTGTACTTTGTGCCACCTGCTGTCTATAGGCAGTCAGTAGGAAAACCATATGAAATAAACTTCCGCGATTAATAGAGCAGAAAATGGTAATCCATACTTAGGTAGGTACTTAATTCATAGGTAGAACTTTAGGTATCATTAAAGCTTTAAAGTCATGTTTGATGAATAATAAAAAACCAGCCAAGTGCGAGTCGGACTCGCGCACGAAGGGTTCCGTACCATTATCTATAAAAACGGCAAAAAAAAATCACGTTTGTTGCCCTTAAATATTTGTTTCATTTTAATTTAATTATTTATTTTTAAAGTAAATATAATAGATAAATAAATATTCTGTGAATATTTCAAGCGTCTACTTGTTGCCGTTATCAAAATCGAGCAAAAAAATCACGTTTGTTGTATGGAAGTCCCGTTAAATATTTATTTTATTCTGTTTTTTAGATTTGTTGTTATAGCGGCAACAGAAATAGGTACATCATCTGTGAAAATTTCAACTGTCTAACTATCATGGTTCACGAGATACAGCCTGGTGACAGACGGACAGACAGACAGACAGACAGACGGCGGAGCCTTAGTAATAATTAGGGTTCCCGTTTTACCCTTTGGGTACGGAACCCTAAAAAGTGTTATAAAAAAAAACCTATTTATTTTTTAAGCTGTCATACAAATAAATTAATAGGTTTTTAATTTACATACCTACATAATATTTCCTTATTATAATACCTACTTATTAAAATACCTACTTATTATAATACCTACTTATTATAATACCTACTTTTTGCACGTTTGTAGATGCATAATTAGGTACCTAGGCATTCTAATAGGTTTTTGGGTTCGGCGGCACCAACTAACTATGTTTTATCTAGATTTGTTGATAAAAATCTGTTGCTTTAAAAGTATGTCAAACTCAAACTAAAAGCATTTATGCAATTATCTTAACTAATATTATAATTGCGAAAATGAGTTTGTTTGTTAAGCTTTCACGCTAAAACGGCTGAACGGATTTGGATGAAATTTGGCAAATGGGTAGACCATCACTTAGATTACAACATAGGATACTTTTTCTCGCGGTTTCCCCGCATGTCTTGTTCGTGGGAATATCTCCCACGAACAAGACATGCGGGGAAACCGCGAGGCGTAGCTAGTTTCAAACAAACCAATTACAGGCACTTTGAATTGTCAAGGGGTTGATGAGTCAGAAAGATGAAGCTAGCTGCCCATTCCAAAGCGTAGTAGGTTCCTATGGAGAAGAACGGGCAAGAAACTCCACGGACACTATTTTAAAACAAAATATTGTTACAAATGGTTTCATCTTTCATGTTAAATTGAAATTATACATGTGAGAACAATGTAGAAAGACGTGCACGTTAAAAGCGTCTGTAATAAAAATATAAAACCATAAAGAATTACTTAACTCAAAAATAAATTAAAATAAGCTGTGGCAGCTAAGAGATGATCAATCCCTACCGAAGGCGCGCGGCGCTCGGCGCCCGCTCCTGAACATGAAGCATGGATCAGCGCCAGTCAACCAGCACAAACGTTTTTCTTAATTTCAAATAGTTACATCGACACCTAACCCTAGATTCATAACCTACAAACAGTTCAATAACGTTATCCAATTGAATAAAGCCGATCTTCAATTGAATAAATGATAACTCAGAAAGTATTCAGACGAAGACTATTTGAGACCTCACGCCTGGGTCCGTGTATTTTTAACGTAACTGTCGTGACCTCGACCCCGACTGTCTGAAGGTTTCGTTTCTTCGTATTTTACATGTTCTAACATTCCATAAATACGTGAAATATTTGCACGTATGCCTGTACTATTCGAGTAGTGAAAAGTTCGAATGTAGTTGAAGGAAAGCCGTCTGGATTAGGTCATTAAAGAAGAGTTTTTATTACATATCCTGTACATGTACATACCAACATAAGGGTCGGTAGAAGGCCCTATGGTTATTTTTAGATTTTAAGAGCTTTTGTAAAGACTTTTTCAATACACATCCTCAAAAAACTGGTTCATATCGCACTACGATTAGGGTCACAATGCAATGTATTTCACATGCGTGCGATTTTTTATTTTCCAACACGTGTGCGGAAATAAAAATTGCCACAGATAACTTATACCTACGAGTATACTTAGTCCAAATTGGTTCAATGCCTCTATTCACACCGTCTTGCGCCAGAGACGGTCCTCTCTATTCGGAGGTGATTTTTTTTTTAATCTCGGTAAAGATGCGTGTTTAGAGCGTTAATATTTTTGGAATATTTAAATAATGTTTATAAATAGAATACCATGATTATTACAATAAAAAAACCGTTTATGAACAAATTAACATTTAGTTGTGTTCTAAACTCATGGATGTATAAACAACTCGGACGGATTCTCGCTAACAGAAAACTGGGTCACTCAGAGTCAGCCAGCTCGCTGTACGTACAGGCCCCCACGCACACATTCACAGCATACTCACCTATTACGCGTGCAAACGTCAACACAGTCGACACGATTACGCGGCAAAAACATTATTGAAATACAGCATGTTTTGTGTGGTGAAATGTTGCAAAAACCGTAGCGATCGGAAGAAAAAAATACAGGAATCACGTTTCATAGGTAAATGAATAATTCAACAACTTAGTTCCCAATTTTATAGATTACAATCAATATTTATTCACCAGATCAAAATAATTCATCACAAGGCCAGTGTTGCCAATATTCACGTGTGCAAATTACCCTAAATATATGGGAAATTAATATATTTTTTAATCAATTCAATTTATTTAGGTTAATTATTACTAGTTGTTTTATATTCTTTATTTATTTTTTTATTCTACTAGATTTCCTAAAGTAAATGAAGTTTGACGAAATGATTGGATTGAAAAAATTCGAAATTGTAACTGTCAGTATGACTGGATTCCAAACAAATACAGTGTCATTTGCAGTTTAAATTTTGAAACGAATGACTTTTATACAACTAAAGGAGGACTCCGGCGTGTTTTTACATATGCAGTACCTCAAAAGGTAAATTAACAATCTAAGCTAACATGTTAATAACATGGTATTTATTTTGAAATTACGAAAACGGCACGATATTTTTCTTAAAATAAAACAATATTAAGTGGGTAATTTTGGCTATCATGACAACCCTAAATTCACTCACACCTAAGACTGTCGCCGCCATTACGGAACACAGTTTTGTCTTAGCGGGAGTTCCGTCCGACTTTTTATTTAGGTCCATGTCTAAACTTAAAAATATTTTAATTTTGTATGTTTCATATTAGGCTGTTTATCGGCTTTCTACCTTTGCTTCTCCTTCAACCTGGTGAAAGCAAAGCGCGGAAAAAAAGAAAATTAAATCATAGTTTCCTAATAATTCATGACAAAAATATTTTTCGTTATTTTATTTTATTTCTTCAAAAGTGTATTGAAAAACGTCGCTATCGTTTGACACACGTGGACATTTGTTATTCTCCATTTGTATCAAAATATACTATTCCGTACCTACCCACCAACTTACATTTAGATTTTAGACTATAAAAGTTCAATCAATCAACTCAGCCTATTGCAGTCCAATGGTGGACATATGCCTCTCCTAGGCAGCACCAAAACACTCTGTCCTCTGCATTCCGTATCCAGTCTGACCCAGAAACCTTCTTGAGGTCGCCGGTCCATCTAGCTGAGGATCGTCCCACACTACGCTTGCGGAACCGCGGTCTCCAGTCCAGGACTCGTCGGTCCTTCGACAAACATGGCAAGCCCACTGCCACTTCAGTTTGCTTACTCTGCAAGCTATGTCGGTAACTCCGGTTCTTTTCCGGATAATTTCATTCCTGATTTTATCCTTCAAAGAGACTCCGAGCATAGCCCGCTGGGCGACCTTGATTTTGTGGACTAGGCCAACTGTCAGTGTCCACGTGTTGGCCCCGTATGTCACGACGAGCATGACGCACTGGTTGAAGACCTTAGTCTTCAGCCACTGCGGGATAGGTGATGAGAAGACTTGACGAAGTTTTCCAAACGCTGCCCAACCCAATCGGATCTTTCTATCGGCTTGTTTCTCAAAGCTGTGTCTACCGAGCTGGATGATTTGTCCTGGGTAGATATAATCCTTCACAACTTCGAGAAGCGACACTTCGATTTGGATTGGACTCGGCAAGACATGCGAATTGTACATACCTTTTGTCTTGTCCAAATTCATGCTGAGGCTAACCCGCCGAGAGGCTCCATTTAGGCTGTGCAGCATCTGGTCTAACTGTTCCAGCGTCTCTGTCATTATGACGATGTCATCGGCAAAGCGAAGGTGTAAGATGTACTCGCCGTTCACGTTGATACCCTGTCCAGTCGAGTCCAGTGTCTTGAAGATGTCCTCCAACGCATTGGTGAACAGTTTTGGGGTTATCACATACCCTTGTCTCACCTCTCTGAGCAGTTGCACTTGTATGTAGCACCCAGTCAATTTTACATCGTTGTAGAGAGGCCAGAACTGCCTATATTTTGGTGAAGTCGAAGGCTATCTCGTAGTTCACAAATGCCATACACATCGGCTGGTTGTACTCCTCGGTCTTCTGTACAATTTGCTGAACAGCTGAAGCCTTTTCAAAAACCGGGTTATTCTGGAGGCTGGAACTCGTTAAGTCTCCTGGCGAGATGGTTAGTGACGACCCTCGAGAACAGCTTGTACACGTGGCTCTGAAGTGAGATGGGTCTATAGTTCTTCACCAAAGGTTGTGTCACCTTTTTTGAAGAACAGAAGCTCTGCGCCACGCCTCCGGCGTTTTAACCTCTTGGATGACGGAGTAAAAAGTTAGTTTATTAAAAAAAGGCCAAGTGTGAGTCGGATGCATACACGAAGAATTCCGTCTTCCGTACCACCCTACAATGGTAACCTATTTAAGTAAAAAAAACACGTTTCTTGTATGGGAACCCCCTTTAATTTGTAACTTTATATTATTATTCCAATTGTCTACCTATTACGGGTCAAAAGATACAGCCCTGTGACAGATGGACGGACAGCGGAGCCTTAGTAATACTAGGTTCCCGTTGGCACCCTTTGGGTACGGCTATGGAACCCTAAAAACTGAACACCGCTTGAACCCGGTTGCGTTTAATCATCCGTGTCATGAGTTGATGAGAACTAGCATCTGCTCAATAACTATGTTCTATGGCGTTTCCCCACGAAGTTACTTAATTTAATACTCATATAGATATAAGCTGCAAACCTTTTAACCTCACATTTCATGAGCAAGCATTTTTTTAATGCATAATGCGTTCAGGAAAAGACGTCGCTTTGAGTTCTTGCAGCCAATGATAAAGTTATAGTTATGCGGTTTGAGTTCTTGCAGCCAATGATAAAGTTATAGTTATGCGGTTTGAGTTCTTGCAGCCAATGATAAAGTTATAGTTATGCGGTTTGAGTTCTTGCAGCCAATGATAAAGTTATAGTTATGCGGTTTGAGTTCTTGCAGCCAATGATAAAGTTATAGTTATGCGGTTTGAGTTCTTGCAGCCAATGATAAAGTTATAGTTATGCGGTTTGAGTTCTTGCAGCCAATGATAAAGTTATAGTTATGCGGTTTGATGCTTGTGTACCTACTACTGCAGACGCACTGGATATGTAATCCTACGCATCAGCCTTCAACCAGTCAAAATGTTACATAAATAACACACAACCTCTTAAGGGGTCATTGTACTCATCATTATGAACAACTTTTTCTATGGGGCCATACCTGAAATCGCGAAAAATAATCAGCTGTTTCCTACATTTTGACGAGTTATGCGAACCTAATATATTATAAATGTAGGGAACACCAGATCAGAGAGAATCGCGATTTCTGGTTTGGTTCAATAGTAAAAGTTGTTCATAATGATGAGTACAATGACCCCTTAAGAGGTTGCGCGTTATTTAAATTACACCTTATACATCACAGTTCGAAGGATTTTGAAGTAAATTCGTAATCCATTATTTTATATGTTTGAAAAATTGGTCTGCCAACAATGAATATTGCTGAATTGAATATAGGTAATCCGCCGACCTTATGCTATAATTCTAGCTCAGGTTTCAATTGGTGTCATATTAAAAACTCACATCGCCATAGCAAATAATCGCAATTACAGGACTACATCAGATTTATCACCGGTTTCATAAGTTAATGACCGACGGTTAAACCCCTAGAGTCTGCAGTCTTCATGTCTTCATAACAAGTCACAGTAAATAGCAACGCAACAATTAAATCCATTTAATGAATATATAAATATAAAAGCTTAGATAAACTTTCGCGATACCAAGGGAAAACTTCGTTCAAAGGATGCACTCTTGAAACTCAATATTGAAAGCAGCCCCAGGAAAATGTGTTTACTATGTTGTTGAAAATGTCGGGAGAAAGTGCAGATAAAATGATTTTATGCTAAGCTTTAGAGAAGTTGCATCTTTGACTTTCTTGCAATATTTTTAAGACGAAATAAATAGGATTCTTAGAACTCAGAAGCCTCTTGGGCACGGGGGCTCGTAAAGATTTGGGATGTGAACTCGCTGCTTTATAAATTACTAGCTTTTCCCGCGGATTCACTCGCATAAAAAGTATTCTGTGTCAATCCATGACATTGACTATCCTGTATAGCTTTTTTTTTCTTTTTTTTTTGGGTGGGAAATTATCAAATAACTTCTCCCGCTCTGGGTGGGTCAGACTTTTAGTGACTAAAACCCACCCGTGTTCCTTCAAATGCCTGTGTGCCAGGGCCACAATATCTCTTTCGGACAGGCTCGTAACCCTGACAGATCCTGTATGGCTAACGTCCAAATTGTTCAGCAGTTAAATCGTGGATGAGTAGCCGTAACAAGCATCATAATTATGTTATTGAGACCACCTAGTCATTGCTAACATTTTCTGTATCAAGTTCTTTGTTTAACATAGTGTAAAATACCACCATTTAAAATTGTGTAAAGAGAAAAGAAAGCCTGTGAAATGATCTTCAGTACGACTTTAATTAAGTCCCAACTCCCACTATGTCATTGCAAAAAGAGAGGTTCCGTGGCCAAGCTTTTGAGATGAAACTTTTATGATTACGTTAATGAAGTAGTTTGTAACGTAACCTACGTTGCGTCATTGCCATACAGCGTGGCAATGCTGCCAGTCTTTTGGGAACATGCTTAATACTAGTCGTCAGCGATGCGGATGATTTTTTTTATTGGTTTTTAGGGTTCCGTATGGCGTCGATACAACCGAACCCTTATAGGATCACTCGTGTGTTGGTCTGTCTGTCCGTCTGTCACAGCCATGAAATTTGGTACACATAAATTTCTGTGACCCAAACACGGACGTGTACCTAACTTAAATAAATGAATTTTACATATGGGGTCACTTTTGGGGGCAAATTAGAAAAAAAACAGTTTTAACAACTGTACCGTGTTACTATCAAATGAAAGAACTTGCCTGAGTTTCTCAATTAAAAATAAAACATTTAAAACTAGATAGTTTTAAAGTTAAGTAAGAATATAAGTAGATGAAAATTTACCACCCCCCCCCCCCCCCCGTATCTCTGAAACTACATACTAAACCTATTTTTTTTTATAAATACAGAAAGTTGTTCTTTACTTATAGATTACAAATTTTAAACCAAACATTACAAACGCAAATAACATTACATATCTCAATATTCTACGTACAAACTTATATTTGAGTAAAGTCGCGGGCAGCCGAGCACTGCTTTGAGAAGCCCGTTTTTTCGATCGGACCACGGACCGTTTTCATATTTGTATTAGTTAGACACCGGTGCGGTGGCCGATGCATGTCATTTTGTAACCTTAACACCACCGCAAGTCCAGTGAAAAAAACGGACGTGTACAACCGGGCTCAGGGCGCGAATCCTACTCGCATTTATCCGGTTTTTCATTTTTTATAATGTGTGTAAGTACTTAGTTATAAGTTTATTTATACAATGTATAGATTTTTATTTGAATGAAATTGTAATAGTTAAGGTAGGTACCTAATTCTTGAGTGGTTAACTAACTTTCATAATAGTAGGTCTACGAATAAATAACTAGGTACATTCTGTCTACTACCTACTCTAGTTAGTAACACACAAACTAAGTTTGACGTTAATTCCTTTCCTACGCGGACGTAGAAAAGGATTAAACTAAACTAAACATAACTTCGTTATTTAAGAGCAGGCAGTCTAAAACAAATTTCGAACGCAAGCTCCCCCCTCGCTCCCCGCCACTACGTTATGTGCTAAACGCTAATACGTCAGTAATAAAGTTGAATATCGCGTGTGCTTTTTGATCGTGTTCGAGCACGAAACTAAATACCGTAAGTCTCAATTCTTATTTTATATTATGGTTGGGGAAAAAGTCTTTTCGCATTATAGTATGTATGAACTTGTAATAAAATTTCTTTGGCTATACTACTTGTATCTGGCTGGTTTTGGTATCATTGAAAGTATAAATTTTAAAGAACATAATTCCAAATTCAAATTAGGAAAATGTGTGATTTTCATTTGTTTTTCGTACTGTCAAGATGAGTGAATCTAACGAAGATTCGATACATTTTAAAATTTTACTACAAAAAAGGTAAAAATGCAACGCAAGCCTCGAAAAAAAATTGCGATGTTTATGGACCTAGTGCAGTGTTTGTGAGAGTAGCACAAATTTGGTTTAAGCGTTTTCAATCCGGAAATTTTGATGTCAAAGATGCACGTCGCGCTGGTCGCCCTATTACGGATAAAATAGATGCCATTTTTGAAAAAGTGGAGCAAGATCGGCATATCAGTAGTTACGACGTAGCTGAAGAACTGGGAATTGACCACAAAACAGTTTTGGCACATTTGAAAAAAACTGGGTACACAAAAAAGCCTCACGAGCTCACTGAAAGAAACCTAATGAACCGTGTACTCATTTGTGATTCTTTATTACGACGTAATGAAACCGAACCATTTTTGAAGCAGCTGATAACTGGTGATGAAAAGTGGATCACGTACGACAAGAACGTGCGAAAAAGGTCGTGGTCAAAGGCCGGTCAGGCTTCACAGACTGTGGCGAAACCCGGGTTAACTCGCAACAAGGTGATGCTGTGTGTGTGGTGGGATTGGAAGGGCATTATTCATTATGAGCTGTTACCACCAGGCAGGACCATCGATTCTGAACTCTACTGCGAATAACTGATGAGATTAAAGCAAGAAGTTCTCAACTTCTTGCTTTAATCTCATCAGTTGTGAGAAAGCAGCCGGAATTAATCAACAGAAGGGGTGTGGTTTTTCGTCATGATAACGCTAGACCTCACACATCTTTAACGAGTCAGCAAAAATTAAGAGAGTTGGGCTGGGAGGTGTTAATGCATCCGCCGTATAGTCCTGACCTTGCACCTTCAGATTTCTACCTGTTTCGGTCTCTTCAGAATTCTTTAGGCAGTGTCAGGTTAACATCACGAGAGGACTGCCAAAACCACTTGTCGCGGTATTTTGATCAGAAGTCCCAAAATTTCTATAGCAATGGGATCATGGCCCTACTTACAAGATGGCAAAAAATTATCGAACAAAATGGTACCTACATACTTTAGTTAAATGTAAATAATCTATATTAAAAAATGTTTTGAATTTTCTTAAAAAATGCGAAGAAACTTTTTCACCAACCTATATTTTTTTTTGGTGGGACATTAGCAAATAACTTCTCCCGCTCTGGGCGGAGCGGGAGGGCGTGTCAGACTTTTACTGACTAAAACCCACCCGTGTTCCTTCATTTGCCTGTGTGCCAGGGCCACGATATCCCTTTCGGACAAACTCGCAACCCTGGCAGGCATTGGCCCTAATGGACCCCGTCAATTCGAGCTGACATCTCTTTGAGGCGCGCGTAGAACACAACGCGCCGTCGACCCGGGCCATTTCGTTTATAACTAAAGTAATAATTGATCTAGAGAAAAAATATCTTGTTTCGGTACAATAAACTATATTTTCTTGCTGTGAATATTTATTTTAGACATAAAAGCTAAACATCTTGTTGGTTTTTTATAATTATCCTAAAAAAGACATGATTTTGGAATAAAAAAATTATTGAGACAAAATATTACATATACGTAACTGTCTTCAATATGGAAAGAATTAGATCTAATAAATCATATTGTTTAAGTGATAAGTTTCATTTTGCTTGTATGTGTGACTGTTTCAGAATATTCATGCAAATTAACATAAAAATAGGGAGCCTCCTCTTAATATAGCTACACTAGGATAACGAAAAAGCGATATGTATTGGTTCCAGCTGTCATTCGTAAATCTTTGATTAGCGGCTACGGGTAGTCACAAGCCCAAAAGTGTGACAACCACTCTTACCTAAAGGGTATCATGTTACCCAGTAACTGGGTTGTGGAGGTCAAATAGGCAGTCGCTCCATGTAAAATACTGGTATTCATCTGTATCCGGTTAGACTTGAAGCCGATCCCAATAAAGTTCAGAAAAGGCTAGGCAGATGATGACTTATGAATACAGAAAGAAGAAATACCACATGAAGAGTATTCAGATTAGATGTTCAGTGACCTTGACCGAACCTACAAAAATGTAATAAAATTCAAAGAGTACCTACTAGGTTACGTATGTAGTTTGGCACATTTGCTATGTAAATGTAAACGGATTACCTGACAAGGTTTGTTTCTTTGGAATTGTCTGACATACAGAGAGTTGAGTCGTGGTTGATTCACGCTGACGTAACGAATGTGCACGAAGAGTTTAGATTATTTTTTCTGGATTACAAAGAAGAGCAAAATTATTATGATGACGTAAAACTATTTATAAATAAAATCAAAACATATATTTTCATAACACAGGTTGAGAGGATGTTACAAAAGGTTCATATGGTGTGTACCAATTATAACCATGCGAGGTGTGCAAATATATTCGGAACATTATGATAAAATTATTTTAAAACAGTTTTTAAGAAAAACTGATTAAAAATATTTTTTTTAATCATTTTTTTTTAAATTACATTGTCATTGATAATATACAAAGATAGTTGATTTCGTTACACGTTAAATTAAATCTGAACGAATAAATTATAACATATGTGAAGACTAAACGTTGATTAAAGTTAGTTATTTTTATGATATTGATTTTACATTCTGCGATTTCTCACACACTGACTTATTATTTTAATTTTTTTAGGAAAACATATACTTTTACGATGTTTGTAAATATGTGAGCACCATGTATCTATCTCATAATTAAGTTATTTTTCATTGCTTAGTTTTTAATTATTTTTACCTATTATGGTATAGTAATTTTATTCTAGGTGCATCGTCTTCATCATATAATTAATGTACCTACTCAAACAAAATATTGTAAAACATTTTTAAAAGAGTAGATAACGGTGGAGTTTCTTGCCCATTCTTCTCCATACGAAACTACCTTTTGGACGGGGCAACTAGAATCAATTCCATTTTTTTGTCAATTTTGACGTTCAAAAGTGCCTCATAGGTGCATATTTGAAATAAATAATTTGACTTTTTGACTTTTGTTAAGAGACGTCCTAAACGTCAAAAATGTATGGTTATAGAGTCGCTATAATTATTACTTAACTCTAAGCAGCTAAATAAAGGGGATTATGTCGTGAGTGCATTGTTGGTCCAATGGTCGCAAGCGCTACTGCTGAAAATTTGCTACAATTTTGTTTCATTTGTATAAGAAAAGTGTTAAAGTAGTATTTTCAAAGCCAATCTGTGTATCTTCACGCTAAGATTATGTTCAAGAATATGTTTATCTGCGTGACAACTAGTGTTGCCCAAATGCAAGAACAAGACGAGACTTAGCCAGTCTTGGTCTTGGTCTTGCGCCAATACACCTGGTCTTGGTCTTGGTCTTGGTCTTGCGCTCCCAGTCTTGGTCTTGGTCTTGGTCTTGCAGCAAGAGTCTTGCAAGTCTTGCAATTACCTATTAGTCTATTACTATTTATTAAAGTTTACTTTAAATCTTAGAAAAACGTATTAGAATTGGAACATTGTGAGCTTGAATTAACATAGCCATAGTAAAGATCAAGCAGATTAATAAATAACTGAAGATTTGATAAGAAATTCGAAAAATCAACTGACCTATATGTCGTTTTCCATGGAAGTAACTGTTTCTTAATAAACATTTATGATTTATAAGCTTTGATTTATAACCTAATCATAATACTACTTGCATGATCAGTATAATGTATTCATTTTCATTCTAAGCACTCTGAAACTTATTTATTCTTTGGAACACCTGTAGGTACTCTTAAAAAAATTCGAAATTATTGTGCATGAGTATACCTACGCCCTATGGCGGCAATCAAATAGTGTCACAAATGTTATGATTTCGGCGTGGCGGCAACGATTGTTTTAGATTTCAAAAGAAGCCGCCGGCGCGTGTATCATAACCATGTACTTCCGAAAAGCGGCAAATTTCTTTGAGAAGTAAGTACAAAACCTTTGATGCCGCATTATCAAAGTGCCGATGGTTAAAACATAACTATGCATGCACTCAGTTTGATTTTAATAGATATTTTTTTATTCGCTATGTTTATGGTATTAGTCGTAATGCGCATAGGTCCAGTTTTTCATATTCTTTGATACAGTTTTTTGCGTCTCATAGAATTCCTAAGCGTACCTACCTATACACCGAACTGTTACACCTAACTACTCAGTGAAATAGCGCTAAGTCCTAGCTGCAAGACGCAAGAGTCTTGCAGGCTATGTCTTGTTCTTGCTCAAGTCTTGCACGGTCAGTCTTGGTCTTGGTCTTGCTAAAAATACGCGGTCTTGTTCTTGGTCTTGGTCTTGCAAAAACGCAAGAACAAGACCAAGACTGCAAGACCAAGACTGAATTTGGGCAACACTAGTGACAACAGGCAGGTGTCACGTTGTCACGTGAATTTTAACTGTGTGACAGACGTCAGTTAAGAAACATACCGAGTTAAGCCTTTGTTAATTGTGGTTTGAAATACGTTCCTGATTGTCTTTTATTATTTCTAAGTTCCGAATAGGGCTTTGCACTAAGTACAACAGCCTCGACGAGATGGCGATACTTAAGTGTTGGTTGGTACGTCTTGCGCATCCTAGGCATAGTGAGGTCGCTACACTTTGCGCATCATAGGCATAGTGAGCTCGCTAAACTTTGCGCATGATAGGCATAGTGAGCTCGCTACACTTTTCGTATCTTAGGCATAGTGAGGTCGCTACTAATTTGCACATCATAGGCATAGTGAGCTCGCTATACTTTGCGCATCATAGGCATAGTGAGCTCGCTACACTTTGCTGATTGGCATTTGAACTAACATTTTAACACGGCAGGAGCTATTCTTGAATAGTTCGTGCTGTTACGAGATAACAAGACCAGGACACCAAAAGCCCTTCTAAATTTAGGCCATAGAAGTCACTATAATTAATTGCCTTACATAATTCCTTAGTGAAGTCATAGCGCGGTAAGTGGGCTGCCCCCTGACAGATAACTTAAGCCCGAGGTATTACTAAGGGATGATTTACGGAGAGGGTAGCGGGAAGTAAATACTATGTCATCCCGCTTCGCTGAGCAAGTTTGTAGCCAAATTGATACCTACTTATAATTATGTTTTCCGGCAATTTATATTTTAGTTTTTGTTCGCGAAACAATTATAGGTATTGTAATTGAATGTTTACCGATACCCGAATTGCGGTACACATTTTCTATCACTGTCCGAAGAATTTTGTAGGAAATTTGTAATCCATTGCTTCATAATATATGTTTAAGAAATTCGTCTGCTCGACAACATAAATGACGCAAGCGCAACGGAACGCGTAGTGTTTGTATAAACCTAATTGCAGAAATACATATCATTTATCTTGTAATTGGTGCCGATACGACAGAAGATGAAGTTCAACACTCGGAAAGATGCACGATAGATACACAAAACTCGAAAAGAATTAAAATAAACATAAATTTGAAGAAAAGTAAACAATAAAATGATTACATAATTGGACATCTTGTCCGAACATAATGGATTCTGTGGAGCTCGTTGAATAATAATCTATCGAATGAATAATTTATTGAAGTGCTTCCAACTGCGGCCATGTTTCCGTAACATTATCGTAGTCAAGTGGAATGATTTCTGTGCTCTTTGTTGAACGTCTTCAAGACTATTATGGAATAGTGCATGAAGAATACCTACTTATTTTGAAATGGGATTACCTACGATCTTTGCGGTCTATGGCCATAAACATTAATACATATGGGCTTTGTACCTTAGTCAAAGTAGTTAGTACCTACAAAGCATTAGGTAGTTCGTTACCTATGTGTGTCTATCTGACTTCATTTAACTTTTGTTTGAGGAAATTTTCTAGGGAAGTTATAACTTTAAGTAGGTAACATTTTGGAACTACCCATCAGCCTCTTTGTGTAATTGGTATCGGTATGAGTCAAGTACACAAAATCCTCCATGAACATTTAGCGGTCAGGAAGCTTTGTGCCCGATGGATACCTCATAATTTGACAGAGGCCCAAAACTCCGTCGTGTTGATTGGTGTCGTGAAATGGTTCAAAGATTTAACGCAGGTGACTCAAATGCTGTGTTCGGCATACTTACGGGTGACGAAAGCTGGATTGTTATGATCCTGAAACTAAGCGACAGTCTGCTGTCTGGGTGCTTCCTTCCGGGGAGTTGCCAACTAAAGTGAAGAGAGGTCGAAGCGTAGGAAAAAATATGGTGGCCTCGTTCTTCGGAAGGACAAGTCAATACGCAACAATTGTTTTAGAGGATCGAAAAGCCGTTACTGCAGAGTGGTACACTAACAATTGTTTGCCACTTGTCTTCGAAAAAGTTCGGGAGAAACGACCTCGCAGTAGGATCCTCCTTCACCACGACAACGCCTCGTCGCACACAGCCAAGCAAGCAATCGACTACTTGGCGACGTCAGACGTGGAATTACTGGGTCACCCGCCCTATAGCCCCGACCTCGCACCATACGATTTAAATTTATTTCCGAAAATAAAAGAAAAACTTCGAGAAAACGTTTTATGGAGGAAGGAGAGGCCGAGGAAGCAGAGGCTGTGTTTCAAAATGCCGTCGAAGACCCCTAAGGACGAGTGGCCAAAGTGCTTTTCTCAGTGGTTCCATCGGATGCAGCGCTGTATTGATGTAAATGGACACTATTATGAAAATATATAATACAACTAATAACTTGCTAGTTTGTTCAGTTTTTGATTTTCTAAGAACTTTCAGTGTCACCTTCGTACCATTGTGTATGTACTATATACTCAGAAATATTTATATCTATCAATACAAACACATTAGGGGATTAACCCAGGTGGGATTAAACCAGGCATGTAATGTCAAATTAAAATCCCTTCGAAATCGTTAATCAAAAACGAAAATAACGAGATAACAGAACACGCCACAAAGCTATCAGCACGTAGAGGATTAATTATACAGTGATTATTACAGGGTTGTCGCGTAATGCCGTGCCCATCCATCACTATTGTAATTAATTATCGCCAACCCTAACAGCCTCGTCTAAAAGAGAGTACTTCGTCTTAAGATGGATGGCGTTGATGGGTAAGTAGGCAGAGACAGGACGACATCATTTGGTTTTTTTTTCGAGAAACATATTTTTTTTAAGGATAACGATGTTGTGGTAATATTCTTTCAAAATTCTTCGATTTAATTGCATTCAAACTTTTTCTACAAGTGGGGGGATATCTAAATGTGTAGTCGACCTCGTATTTGGTTTATCAACAACTTTATGGTAGTTATTAATGTCAATTGCACGTCATAAACCGACAAGGTGTAAATATTTGCCTACGTGCCAATTAGATAGTTAAGTTTTTTTTTTTTTAAATTTATTTAAAGGGCATTGTCGCTTAGCGACCACATCGCCCAGTGCAGAAAAAACAAAGTTGTTCATTAGTATGATCTACCTTATCACTAACTTGTACAATTGTTTAGCCTTATCGGAAATTGGAAAAGCAAGGATGGCATTACAAAAGCCAATATCATTTCTTTTATATTGTCCAAAAACATTTATTCTAGTATTTTCATTCCGGACACACTCCATCAGAATATGAAAGACATCATCAACCACACCACAGTCATCACAATTTGGAGACAAAGCCTTCCTCATTAGGTAATAAAACTTATTTGATGGAATATGTCCGGAACGAAATCTTAAGGCTATAGTAATTAGGTTTTTATTGAGGTCACAATCAATCCACGGAACCCGAGAAATCTCTGGCTGGATAGTTCGATACCATATCCCTTTTTCTTTTGATCTTTCATCAAAAATTCAAAATACTCCTGCCAAAGATCTAAACATTTTATTTTAACTTTTCCAAAATAGTCCGAATACAGTGGAGTAGTATTCATGAGAACTCCATCAACACACGCTTGTTTGGCAAGCATATCAACCTTATCATTTTCTTCTACCTGACAATGCGACGGAATCCATTGAAGGCATACCGTTTTGGAATTAGACTGAAGCTTTAAGAGCAATTCATAAATCACATAGGCTGTCGGAATACCTCGCATGTGAGAAGTGTGCCGAGCCAAATGTTGCAGCGAACTTTTGGAGTCTGTTAGAATCACAAATTTATCGCCATCAATTGATAGAATATAGGACAAAGCTTCCAAGATCGCAATCAATTCAATGTGCATAATAGAAATATCTGAATCAATCTTAAGCTTCATGTGATTCCGAAGAATGGGGTCCAAAAAAGCAGCGCCTCCTAAACTTTTATCTTTAGAATCGTCTGTAAAAATTTTATGATAACCTGAATATTGTTCTTGAATATATGAAGTGCATAAGTGTTTAATTTCTAAAGTATGGTAGTGGCGTTTAGCTTTAGTAATACTAGGAATTTTATAGAAGACAATGTGAGACATATCTATACTACTTATCCACTTATCAAGTGAAAACATTCCAAGTTGAACGCTTGAGTGAATTGGAACAGAATTATAATGCGAAAAGATGTCAATAGTTAAGTTTTAATTTACTGAGAATTGTTGTCAAAAGTGATAACACAATTACGAGAGCGACTATACTTAGGTGTGGCAACCTTCGTGGACAGTCGCGTGATGGTAATTATGTGTTATTGATTGTACTGAGTGAAGAAGAAGCGCCTTAAGTCCATTTAAAGAAACCCAGAGTCACAGAGCGTCTTTATTCTAATATGCAAGCAGCAAAATTACGTTCCCAGTAGAATTACATTTCTAAATCTTATTCTAGTTTCAATCCAATGTTCAATATAGGTCAGCTGCTTTCAGAAACACTTTGTTATACTGACATTATACAATAAGGATCGTACAAACCGCATCGGAGAGCTTCTAAGTTTTAACTGAAAGATTGATCGCATGCTGTTAGATCTAGTGATCGGACAGATAGTGCTATTTGTTACAAGGATTACTGTGGGATCGCGTTGGATAAAAATTTTGTTATTAAAATAAGCTCTCTTTGTAGGTTTTATTTTAATGGTAATTGATGTGGGTATTGTGGATTTGGGGATTAACTAAAATATTAAAAGTGTCTGAAAAGCAAAATATTCAAATACCTAAGTATAAATAATAATAATAAAAACTTTATTGCTAAAAAGATTACAAAGGGTTTACATTGGCCCCAAACTGGACAAGCCTGTATCTTGGGCACCAATATGTAGGGTTTACCAAATAGGTACTGAAGCAATATAATTAATTTAAGTGGAATGTTTATTGTTTCATTCTGTTGTTTCAAATTGAGAAAACCTATGTGAAACTCATGGTTTTAACTTTTAGATAGGTATAAAGTAACAACAATAATATTCACAAAATAAAAAAAATTAACCGGCCAAGTGTGTGTGCCACGCACATTGAAAGGTTCCGTAGTTGGGATGAAACCCCCAAAAGATATCCCAAAAACAAACTTAACATTGTAGTTGAAAAACATGTTCTCCCATGCATCGATATACGCCACGGTCAATTTTCCAACTGCAAATGTAAGTTTGTAATAGCATTGGGTTGACTTAGAAGCTTGATTTTTTTGAAGCACCAAAGGACCGTAGACTTACGTATTTGATATTAATTTCAATTTGATACCTCCACGCGTTTCTGAGAAAAAGGGTCCTGACAAGTGTTCCAAAACAAAGAGACTGCCTTTTATTTATTCTCTTGCATTTTTTAAATTTGGGATCCAACAGAAATATATAATAATGTTTTGTGGAATCCAATGCCAAAAATATTAAACCGGGATTCAAAACTGGGATCCAACGAAAATATTTTTTTTATTTTAGCTAAGATCAATACCAAAATAATTGACAACAACAAATCGCTTCAAGATTTTACTCAACCCGGAAGAAGAAAGTTCTGTTATGAAAACAGAGCATAATAGGTATCTACTAGAGTACTTAATGAAAACGTTTCATTAAAATGTAAGTGGGTCGCTTGTGCATACATGAATGAATTTATTAAATGACAGTAACTAAGATACCTACAGGCAAGCCAGACGTGGTTATTGCATTTTGTGTTATCTTTCAATTTGTATAGCTCATGTGCCAACAACAACATAATTATGCTAAAGCTGTGAGAAACGTCCTTGTGGTTCAACGAGATCCTCTACTATTGCTCAAAAGATATAAAACTGACTGATTATAAAAAAAAAAAACTAGCCAAATGCGCGTTGGACCATGCACGATGAAGGGTTAGAAAGAAAAATAAAGAAAATCTGTTTATTTACGGTAAACATAACGCAAAGAAAAAAACACAAATACGAAAAACAAGTTGGGGGAAAATATGCGTCACATCCACATCTACATCTTTGTAGTAAAAGGGGTAAAAGACACAATTATATCACTAGAAATAGGGACCAATAAGTTCAACCAGATATCAGACTGGCTACAGTTAGGTAGTAAAGGTAGTTTAAATTTAATAACCCCGGCCCCTAAAAACAACTACTTAAATAGGACACTGACATAGAAACTGTTTCTTTTTTTTCTGTCATAATATATTAAGTTTAATTTATTTTATTTTAACAACAGTTTCATTTCTAGAGAACTAATCTTTCCTTTTGCAAGAATGGACGATTTATGAATGCACTATTAGCTTGTCTTTGACCTAACCTTCACCAACTACAGGTATGATTATATATTATATAAATAAACTTAGCAATATCCAGAGTGGTCCCGAGGCAAAAATCAAAAAATTCCACGCCACGATAAAGAAAATTCGCCAAACTTGGTGAACACGCATTCTTTCAGAATTCGGGACATCTAGCGAAACTTATTAAAAAGTTCTTGCACAAGTTGTGTGATTAATGAGTATTCGACTGCGGTGTAAGTATCAAAAGAACGTCAATTCAGTTGGAACGCTTTTAGGAAAGTGACGTTTGGTTAATCGCAACAATTTTATTTAGAAATTTTATAAAATTTTATTCGAATTATTTGTTTTCGTTTCAGAAATGCCAAGAGTTTCTAACCACCTACAGGATGGCCGCCCATACCATTCAAGAATTGGGGATGCGGGATCTCTGGGAGAACGCACCGTATCACCCAGTATGGCGCGCTTGGCGTGTTCAGGGGAAAAATAAAGTAGTTTCCTCATCCCGGTGTATTTTCCTTCGCTTTGTGAATTAACCTAGAATGCGCCACTTAAATTGATAAAAGTCTCTTTCGATACCACGATTTATAAAAAGTAGCTGCCATCTGATTTACAAATTCTGATTGGACTGACTGACAACACACAGCCTGAACTGCTGAAGGTAATTTAGAGGGTGTAGAGACTAGACTATATACATTCAAAAAGTTTTCAAAACTCCAGCCTGAGCGGATCTAACTGAGGTTACAGTTTGTATACAACAACAGCTAATTGTGTCGATAGAATCGTTAATCACCCAGAATAATTAAATAAAGCATCTCTAAACGGTCACAGGCATACCGTCAATTTGTCGCATAACGACCCCGATCCCCAGTGAGGCAAACATGATTAGATTATTCATTGATTGCCCACGTCCGGTAATTATACAATCGAGGCTCTCTCTAAAGGACAATGACCTATAAACCGACCCCAGTGTTATTTACTGATTCAAGAGGGTAACAAATTCATCATAATTGTTATTTCAGTGCTTAAATGTACACAGCGGAATTCAAGTTTAAGAGAAAAGCTGTGCCTTTGTTCCGTTTTAATAAGTGTGTTTTATGTGTTAAATAGAATATATTGGAGAATACAGCGGGTTGATGAAACTGATAGCACGGGGTCTAATCTGAAAGAATCTCACAGTGAAACATTAGGTTAAGAGAGCTATCAATCCCTAACAGCTCACTTCACCTACGATTTCACGGCGAGGTTTTTACAGAATAAGTAGATCGACTGCAGTAGGCATGAGTACCGAGCCGAATGGATGAAAGCTTGAGTAATTGAGTAGAAGAATAGAATAATGAATTGCATATTTTTTTCTGACGGCTCTCTTATACGTAGCATGGTACGCAAAACTGGTTACAGTTATAACGATTTTTCGTCAATTGCTGCCGACCAAAAGAATGTTAGACTATGGTTATGAGGCACAGTTTCTTTAGAAAACGACCCAACCCCAAATGTAGAGTTTATTTTATCTTCTTCATAGTTTCATAGAAACTCATTCGGTTCTAACCTCGCTTAGCGTAACAGAATATGAAGTTCATAGACTACGCGACATAAACTATAGTTCGCTGGAGTTTTAAAATAAGCTTTTCCTTCACCAGGTTGTATATTATGTTTATAAAAGTTCGAAAAGACCACGTCGAAATTAATGCAATAACCAATTTTCAAAACTCCCGGAAAACTATCCAGCTAAAACTACCAAATAACTGTACTACAACAGGACACTGGAGTGACATTAAAAAACAATTAGGCACTGGCTTTTGAAGCCAGTGCCTAATTGTTTTTTAATGTCACTCCTAATAATAATTCTCTTGTGTTTCAAGGGATGGGAGTCCAAAATGTCTTAGATATGATAGTATGTACAGAACTGAGCTATAACAGCAATAATTAACGTTTTGCCCTGTAATACTCTTCTAATAAAAACGAGGTAGCAAGTCTCATAATAGTTTAAACAATGAAACCACTACCACCAAAATCCTGCTAATTAGCATCTTCATTCATCATCATTCTCCTGCCCTTATCCCAATTGATTTGGGGTCGGCGCAACATGTCCCTTTCTTCCATACTTCTCTATTAGTCGTCATCTCGGTAGTCACTCCCTTTCTAGCCATATCATCTTTCACACAGTCCATCCGTCGTTTCTTTGGTCTTCCCCTACTCTTATAGCCATCGACATGCATACTCAAAACTTTCCTCACGACATTTTCTTCATTCCTCCGCATCACATGCCCATACCATGACAACCGATTTCCGCACAACTTTTCAGTCACCGGTGCTACTTTCAGACTTCCTCTTAGCATATATAACAAAAATAGAAATGCCATATTCGGGTGAATATGGTAACTTCATTGCTACCATCCCAGGTTCTGCGTTTACATATTGCAAATAATTGCGTTTTGAAATATAGATTTTTCATTCATGAAATTAAGCGAAAACAGAGTTGCAATTCTACTGTATGAAGTTCTTGATAATGTGTTGTAGCTTTAGATGTCCTTTCATGTGGTAGAGAATGGGCCCCACCATGGCGTTTTATTACTTACTAGCCTTTACCCTTGACTTCGTCCGCGTTAAAGTCAACTATACCATCAACAAATCCAATGGCCCACAGCAATAGTGTAGCTTTCAGTCAGTGATAAAATGTTTGTTATCGAATCTGCACTTCCAGAGATTACATCTTACAAACAAACAATTTTACTTCTTTATAATATTAGTTTAGTCTGGTAACCATCCGAAAGTAAGCTAACAGAGTCGTTAACGTCGTACATTAACATTTCAACAAACTTATTTTGGCAGGAACTTTAACAGACATTGTTTGACTAAAGGACATAGCTACTTTTGATGTGGCTTATCCTGGGAAGGAAGCTATAAAGCGTGGCCAAAGCTGTGGTCAAATTAAAGGGTGTGGTACATACCATCAAACTGAACAATTTCCTCCATGGGACCAACATTGTAATCGAGTAAAATAATCAGCCGTCCATGAAGAAAGTATTTTAGATTTGCCCTCCCTTTCTGTTACATGCTGTTTAAGTAACGATATCTAACAAGAAAGAAAGAGAAGCGTTTATCTGCGGTAGACATAACGCAAAGAAATCTACGCAAAAAGATCACTCTAGATCTTGCTGTTTTATTTATAAAGTTTTACATGGAACACTGTTTCGAATAAATTAATACAAATTGCATTGTTAAAATCTCTACAAAAATCAACTGAACCGGGGGGGGGGGGGGCGGTCTACTCCAAAACGCTATACGAAGTATCGGCCGAATGTTCGGCCGTTTTATAAATAACTTCCAGTTTCCTTTTTTGACTTTTGCTTATCTCTTCGACTGTCGTTTTCTTTATTTTTTCGTCTTTGTCAGTGATAGTTAGCCGTAGTGGAGAAACGACCGAACATTCGGCAAATACTTCGGATTTATGTTCGGAGTAGACCCCCTGTATTCCAATAAATATCGTTGGCATTCACGCCGGATAACATTTTCGTTTCAACTGACAGCTGGAATATCTGATTCAGTTTAGTATTGAAATGTGAATAACAAAGTGTGAAATATAGCTCGCGGCAAGGCTGTTAACTGATCTGCCAATAAAAATAAAGTGTGATACGTGATGCAATGTAGATAATTTATGTATCTAACTACCTAGCATAAAAAGGGTGTTTTTTATAGATCCGGAGAACTTTAAATTGAAATATAACAAAGAAAAATGTTTTTAATATCCATGAAATTGGCTTTATTTGACAGATAATTTTATGTCATTAATCTGGCGTAATCTCGAGTACAAATTTTGACACACCCTTCGCAGTAAATCAGGCTGTATTTCGGCAATAATGCGTCGAATGTTGGCATCCAAGTGATCAATTGTTTCTGGCTTAGACATGCGAATTTACATATCCCCAGAGAAATTAATGTAATGATGGCCAGATTTCGTGAAATTAGTCGATCGTCAAATGTTTCTTTAAGTAAATTATTGCAATCTTCCCACTTATACAACATGTTGAATAAAAAGCTTCACATCTATCCTCTGAAACTGCGTGACTGTAACCTAGTTGTGACTGACTGGCTTAAGAATAAAACCTACGATGACATTGAGGCTTTGGTAACGTCGCTTTCATAATCTGTCAAATAATTAATAGGACTGCAGTAATCAAATCATTAGTGGAGGAAGCTGTGACTGGCTTCTTCCGATCCCAATACACTATCGCAGGGCTAACCAAAAACTAAACTGAATCCTAAAAACTAGACAGACAAAACTCACAATGTACGCTCACACCCTTTTTAATATGTTTTTCAATTGCATACCTACATGGTTTATGTTACGTGGAAGAGCGGAATCACCTAACACAAGCATATCTTTGCTTAAAAGGTGATCTTCAAAACATGTCTGTTAAACATCATGTAGGTAACTGAAATAAACTTTTTATTTTTAATTAAACCAATAAACACGCGACAATAGGCATAACGGACAGTCCTCTGTGCAGGGCATGCAGGGAGGCTGAAGAAAGTATTGCGCATGTGCTGTTTGAATGCACAGGCGTCACCCAGATCAGAACAGAAACCCGCGGGTCACCCAGATCCTTTACAGATATACTAAACAGACCTGGGGGCCGATCGCGCTATTTCTCAACGTAATTACCGTTCGAATGGAACGTTTTTGGTATTGGTTTAGCTGATGTAAGAAACGGTATCGCGCTATTTTTTGTGAGATTATTGTTCGATCGATCGTTCCTCCAACGTAACTTCCAAAGTAAAGCTAAATCGTTTCCGTTGAAATGATTAGCGCGATACGAAATGTGTCTTTTGGTTGTGGTTTAGTTTTGGTATTAACGTTAAAAATTAGCGCGATCGGCCCCCTGGAGACCTAATCAGCTTCAGGAGGGAGGTGGGCTGATTGGAATAACCAATGACGGCCGTCATGGCCCACGCACAATGGTCCACATGAAGGACTAAGTGCGAAAACCTAATCTCTAACATAGAACGACGCGAAGGCCTTAGGCCTTATTTACGGAGACGCGGGGCGTCGCGCCTCGTGTTGGGCGGTCCGGTCCGCACTAAATTCAAACATAAGGCGGTGTATGAGAGCGTTTACGGAGAAGCGATTTTACACGCGTTTGCTTGAAATGCAGGCGGAGCACGCGGATGGCACCCGCCGCCGCGTCGCACGCGACGATTATCGCAGCGGTGCACACGGCGTTGCGTTTCTGTAATTCTCCGTTCAGGGTAAAACGTAACAACACCCGCGGCGTCGCACGCCCCAGTACGAGCATACGGCGATACCCGCTACGCTACACGCTAGAAGTTCCGCCGCGGCCGCAGCGGCGGACACCGCTACTCTTCACGCCCCGCGTCTCCATAAACAACATCGTACATTGCCATAATATGTTTGTGTTTGCGCGTGTGATGACGCGGGCCGCTGCACGCACCGCCTCTCTGTAAACAGAAAAAACGTCCGATGCGCCGCGAGACGCCTCCGTAAACGAGCACTAATGGCTTCGCGTCAGCCACGGCGGCCACATATCAGAGATCATATTCAAACATTAATACCATAAAATTATCTGTCAAATAAAGTCAATTTCATGGATATTAAAAACATTTTTCTGTGTTATATTTAAACTAGCTGCGCCCCGCGGTTTCACCCGCGTAAGTCTCGATCCCGTGGGAATATCGGGATAAAAAGTAGCCTATGTCTTAATCCAGGGTGTCAGCTACCTCTATACAATATTTTATCAAAATTGGTCCAACCGTTTGAGCGTGAAGAAGTAACAAACATACACACACACACACACTCACTCACAAACTTTCACCTTTATAATATTAGTGTAATATAGGAGTTCTCCGCTTCTTAAAAAAACCGGTCACGTGCGTGTCGGACCACGCACAATGAAGGGTTCTGTAGTTGGGACGAATTTATCCCAAAAACAAACTTAATATTGTAGTTGAAAAACATGTTCTTCCATACATCAATATACACCACGGTCAATTTTACAACTAAAAATGTAAGTTTGTAATCATTTTTTTTTTAAATTGTGATAATACTACAAATTAACGATTTTCGGACTTTTTCCTTTACTTGTACTATGAGACGTTGCTTCATGCTAAATTTCATAATTGTAGGTCAACGGGAAGTTTTTGATTTATTTGCGAGTATCAAAATATGTCACATAAATCACCGTATTTTTTTATTGCGTTGACTTAGAAGCTTGATTTGTGTACAGCCCCAAGGGACCGTTGACTTACGTATTTGATATTAATTTCAACTTGATACCTCCTGAGGAAAAGAGACAGACTGACAGACGGACAAGTCCGGACAACTAAGTGCAATTGCAATGCACTGCTAAGGGCATGCAATTAAGAAAGCGTTTCTAGCTTCTTCCAAGCCAGCAATCTCAAAGTTTGAAGGGGATGCCCTTAAAATTTTACTTATGAGATTTGCTGAACTATGGACAGAAGATAGGAAGGCTGGTAAAGCGACACTGGAAATTTTGCGAATCCCTAAACCACCATAACGGATGAGTAGGGATGCTTGGGTCCAAGATTGCTCGTTCAGCTGCATATTAAGAACCGACTCTAAGCTAATTTTGATTAAGTCGTCTACTTGTGTCAAAAGATCTGGGTGATTCCAAAAGGAGCAGCAACGGAGCACATACGTAAATTTTGGAACGAAAAGACAGAATTTTAAAATGCAAAGTGCATAATGTGGACTAATTTCAAGGAGACGGTCAGCAGAATTTTGAAATTTAGTAATTGAATTATTAAAATATTCAGAAATAGATTCATCAAAAATTGGAGAACCTAAAAGGTAAAGGGAATTAATGTTAACTATTATTAATATTTGGAGCCAAAATATTAAATTTTTGTTTTACGTCATTTAAATTTAAGGCGCAGTTATTTATAAAAAGTTCGCAGTTGCTAAAATTAAGCTCCAAACCAATGGCTTCAAATTTATTTATGATTAAAATAAGGTCCGAAAACACAGTATCCACATCACCTCCTAGGGTTCCGTCGTCCAAATACCAAGCCAAACTAAAAATTGCAGGCCCAAGGGGATCACCCTGTTGACAACCTACTTCCGAGGACAGTTCATAAGAACGATATAACAATTTGGTTGGGTCAGCGTAACTGAGAAGAAGATAATTGTATATTTCCGGTATATGTTGTTTTATTTCCGTCAGAAGAGTATCCCTATTTACCGAATTGAATGCATTTTGGACATCAATTTTGAGCAACACGTCAGGCTGTCCGTAAGTTAGGAAAGAGCGTAGGGCATGGACGGCTGCCTCACACCCGCCTTTTACACCGAAGCCTAACTGTACGGGTTCAAATTCCGAATTTAATTTTGGTAAAATATGTCGAACAGCAATTTTGGAGGCCAGACGTCGTAGTGTTGATCCAACAGCAATTGGTCTCACCCCTCCGTCCTTTTTAGTGAGGGCAATGAGGTTCACGCCGAAAAGAATGGGAACAATTTCTGGATTGACATTACCGGAATACATAAAGTTGATTAATTTAGTGATCGAATTTACAAGTTGCTCGCCTGCATCACCCACAGAATGCGATGTTAAGTCTTTCAAATGTTGGGGTGAGATTTCATCCAAACCTGCAGCCGAACCTGGTTTAAAAGATAAAATGGCATCCGTAACATCTTTGTTTTGGATTTGAAGGCATGCTTGCCCTGCTGTTTTTGTTTTCGATGAGTTTGTTGCGATTACGAGGGGCATCATGTTTGATTAGAGGTGCGGGAGAAGGCGAGGAGCTTACAACACAGTTATTTTTAATCTTTTGTGTCAAGGATAAATTCGGTTCATCATTTTTTATTATATGTAGTGTGCTGTAAGAAAATAAAGATAGGTTCTGCCAGTCTTGAGTACAATTGCTTATGTAACATTTCTGGATTAATTGTGACAAATGTGTAGCAACGGTTATTCGAGCTCCTCGAGGGATTCTTTTAACTATGGGTATACTATTTTTCAAATGGCTAAGATATGTGTGGAAAGAAGTTGGATCGTTGGCTACATAAGTAGGCGCACTCGGAATAATGGGACGGATGTCTAAAGGTGAACTGTTTTGGCTAATACATTTCCTGTGTGTTTTTGTAGTGTGTATGTTGAGGCCTTTCAAAGATTTGAATGACTTGTTGCACTGTGTACATGTATTGGTCGCGTTCGACGTGCCATCACAAGATTGGGTCACGGACTGCACTCACAACAGTGAAATACATTCACGAAAAAGAATAACTTAAAACAAATTTAAAAACACAATAAAGTAACACTGAAAACATAAAAAAAAGTCAAAGTCAAAATATGAAGGCTGCTTGTTTTGGTAACAAAACGCATGCGTCGTTACGTAGGTGCGTCACAGGATGAGTGGAGGAGACCTAGCGACGCATATCGTCGCTAGGTCAACCGATGGCGGCCTTAGCAACCGTGTATACGAAAAATATCTTGATAAATTTTTATATGCAGGTCTGAGCCGTCAGGAAATTAAAAGAATCTGATTATATAAAGTTTTCACATGTATGCATTATGTTAATATTGATGAGCACAGAAAACACATAATTGATGCACTATTTGATACTGAGTTGTTGTTGTGAGTCCAGATTCTTTAATAATCATTGACATATGTTAATAATACTTTGTATCAAATATTTTATTTTAAAAGAGTGTCCGTGGAGTTTCTTGCCCGTTCTTCTCCATAGGAACCTACTATTTGGAATGGGCAACTAGCTTCATATTTGTAACTGACCGACTTGTTGACAATTCAAAAGTGCCTGTAAATGGTTTAATTGAAATAAATGCTTTGAGTTTGAGTTTGCATATAAACTAATATTGTATACCTGCACGTTTTGGGGGATAGCGATGTGGAGGAATATTTCGTAAGTGTCCTTTTGTTTTTGTACACAGGGTCAAATGTTTTTTTTGGGTCAGCAACGTAAGTTGTTAGTGAAGTTTATTGAAACTTCAGTTAAAAAAATCTGTTGTTTTTTGTGTCGAAATCTAAAACCATAAAATAAAAAATAAACTGATTTTCTCAACTCGTACTTAACAGTAAGTTCAAGTATCCTACCAGCGGCCTTTGACCCCATTAGAAAAATCAGAAAATATTTTTTTTTTGTTTTATCGTGTTTAGATCCATCACGTTTGCGGAGTTTCGCTAACTACTTTAATTTGACCCTGTATTGTTATTTAATTCAAAACGAAGTATGAATAGTTGTATAATAATGAACTATTGTATAATTTCTCTAATTAAACCGCCTACATAAGTAGGTACCTACCATACCAAAACCGGTCATAAGTTACCATTTTACTAAGTCATGCTATTTTCTTTCCTGCTGAAAAAAACATAACTTCAGTGTTTATCAGAAATTCTTTTAAGGTGGATTTGGCTGTCCACTGGCCAGCTTTTTACAATACCTTTGGGAAGGGATTAGCTTATTAGCCGGGTAAGATTCGGATAAATAACAATGATAATATAAGTTATATAGGTTTACGGTAAGTGTAAATACAAGCACAGAACACTAATGTGAGATCAGCTTAATCTGGATATTTACAGCTTGATATGTAGCTGTGTAATAGTTATAAAAGTGCAAAAATATTATGTATGTAAGTAAGTTTGTATATTTGGGGAGTCAGTTTACAAGGGATGGAAAATTTTCTGAAGATGTGGAAAGGAGAGTCAATCAATCAATCAACTCAGCCTATCGCAGTCCACTGCTGGACATAGGCCTCTCCCAGGCTGCGCCACAACACCCTGTCCTCCGCCTTCCGCATCCAGTCTGACCCAGCCACCTTCTTAAGATCGTCGGTCCATCTAGCTGGGGGGCGTCCCACACTACGCTTGCGTAGTGGTGCGTAGTACTCGCAACCGGCGTGCGAGTATGAAGCAAAAGGAGTATGTAAGGAGCATAGCAGTTCTTTAGTTTAGTAACCTACCCCCATGGGAAGAATGCGTGAGTTTATGTATGTATGTATGTATATTAAGCATATAAAACCAATTTCTGAAGACGAAGCCATATTTTGAAAGCAATAATTCTCAACACTTTGCCGGGACACGACTTATAGAAACTTTATTTTCTTGTAGTCAGATAAAATGTGGAAATGAAGACCCCTACTAGGTACTTACTAAATAAGATATCTACTAACATACCTGCCTCTAACATGCTACATAATATTCAAACTACACAAGCATAAGTCAAATACACGGATAACTAAAGAAAACAGCGTATCGTGCCCTCAATAATACTGCCTCCATAAAATGTTAACATTGGCCAGAAATCAGGCCTCGTTCCTAACCTGACATGATCGTAAAAACTGTGTTAAGGTTCCGTATACATTACTAGGACCATTGTGGGGGTTAGGCTGTGTCAGTTTACATGTAAAAGGGTTTTTTGTGTACATTTCTAGCGGTGCCAATGTTCTGTTCGATACAATAAGATGACCAAAAATAAAAACGTTGTTAAAAAAGATTGATATTAAAAATGGTCATGTATCTGGCAGAGTTTTAGTTAATCAACCTAGGTTGATTAGGATAGGGGAGTGGTGGTCCATTGGTAAAGACAGAGACTTACGAGTGGTAGGTCGTAGGTTAGAACCCAGACAGGCGTTTAACTTTGTGTAAATTATTTCTGTTCTCAAAACGGTGAAGGAAAACATCGTGAGGAAATCGGTATGTTCTAAAACCAAAAACTCGAACACATGCGACATCCACCAACCCGCACATGGCCCCGCGTGGTGGATTAGGTACAGCCCACTCCCTCTCAGGAGAGGAGACCTGTGTCCCAGCTGTGGGAACATTATAGGCTGATTATGTTAATCTGGATTACCAATTTAACAGAGTTTTTTTTTTCATAGTAAACGTATGTAAGAAACCGAATATTATTACACAAGTGATAGTGAATATTATTACACAGAAAACTCGAAGGTTATACGTCGTTTTTTGCATCAGCACAAATCAAGCTCAGTCTGCAGTCCTTTTAATAGCTTACCAAACAAACATTTCAAACAGTTGTTTGATAAAGAAAGACACATAGACATAAATCAGTAAGAAAGAAATAAAACCAGAACACTATCTTGAATTCATTGCCACAATAAATCAACGTTGCTTCTGTTACAAAAACGATACAAATCAAGAATACTGCACTGAAACGAAATACATATATTTCTATCTTCGCTACAGTGCTGGGTAGATCGCCTCACATGACCTCTGCCGAATAAATCTTATTTCCGAGGGATTGTCGTAGATAGTTGCAAGAGATGTAGAATGTATGGGATATTGTGTTTCGAACGAAGTGAATGAAGTAAAGGGGACTAAATAATTGTTTATGTGATTTGGTTGAGGAAATGGTATTTAGATTAATATTCATGGAGCCCATCTTAGAATAGACTACTCTTCATTAGGTGCACGGTACACCATACGAATTACAGATATAAATGTAAAAATTGTACTTATACAACCTTTCTTTTTTTTTCTGATCAAAGTAATTTGCTATAGAAATAAAATTGTATGAAAGTGTAGGTACCTGGGCCTCAAGTCTGTTATTAAAATAGTATCGGAATGGTCGATCATTGATTTCATAATTGTTGATTTTGACAAGTTTGGTAATCTACTATTATAATGGCGTCATTATGACTTTCCAATGGTCGACCACTGACACTACATTGAAAGAAATTGCATATATTAGTAATCTCGTACATAATGACAAATGAATGACATTTCTACTAATGGGTTTTATAATAATGGCAATACGACAATGCCATTAGAAAACACAATTATATTACAAGAACATTGACCGACCAATGATCGACCATTATGAATTTACCAGATTACGAACTTTTAGCAAAATGACAATGGCATGACAGTGGGATCGTGTTGGCTGAATTTATAAAAATAGCAGACTTGGGCCCCTGGTTGTAGGATATAAATATACCACTATGGACTAATTAAGGTTAATTAATTAACTAAGGTTTCTGAAAGCCTTATGAAGTATCTGATCAATAAATTCATACATACTAAAATAAAATAAAACCGGCCAAGTGCGTGTCGGACCACGCACAATGAAGGGTTCCGTAGTTGGGATGAATTTATCCCAAAAAAAAATTTAACATTGTAGTTGAAAAACATGTTCTCCTATACATCGATATAGGTCACGGTCAATTCTCCAACTGCAAATGTAAGTTTGTAATCGCAATTTTTTTTGTGTGATTAAACTATAAATTATCAATTTTCGGACTTTTTCCTTTGCTGCTATGAGTGCTGTGAGACCTTGCTTCTTGCCAAATTTCATGATTCTAGGCCAACGGGAAGTAAAAATATGTCGCATAAATGGCCGTATTTATTTATTGCGTTCACTTAGCAGCTTGATTATGGACCTATGTATTTGAAATAATTTCAACTTGATACCTCTACGTGTTCCTAAGAAAAAGGGTCTTGACATACAGACGGACGGATGCACGGACGGACAACGAAGTGATCCTACGTCCCGTTTTTTTTTGAGATACGGTACCTTAAAAATGCTGATATTCAATACACAATACATGCTGGCGAAGTCGCGAGGAACAGCTACTCTGCTTTTATCTCATGTCAGCTGTTGTACAAGGATGACCAATTTAACAACAGCCAATCAAGTGTTCATTAATTCGACTGGACAAACTTTGATAGTAGATCATCTGCCTAGCCTTTTCCCAACAACGTTGGGGTCGGCTTCCAGTCTAACCGGATGCAGCTGAATACCAGTATTTTACATGGAGCGACCGCCTATCTGACCTCCACAACCCAGTTATTACTGGGTAACACGATACTCTATATGGTAATACTGGTTGTCAGACTTTTGGGCTTCTGACGAACCGTAACAACTGCCTAAATGACTGCCGGGACCAACGGGTTAACGTGCTTTCTGAGGCACGGAGGGGTTTTGGTATATAAAGATGGTCATCCATGTACGGACCAACTTAACATGATCGATCGACCCGTGCGGCTGTTATTATCTAGCCACAAGCCCCTCAACAACTTTGATAGTAGATAAAGTGATAAAAAGGCTACATTTTCCTTGCATTCAAACAAGCGTATTTATCCATTGAGAGAGTGTAGTGACATTGGCACATCCACAGAACCAGAGCGCTGGCACTCTGCCTACACATTCATTATATTTCAGCCAGTTTCCTCAGCTAGATAAATTCTCTTTCTTTTGTAAGGATAATCAAAATATTTACATAGAGTAACATCGTGCGTATTCCTCTTGGGGTTTGGCAGGATAGAAGATTCAAAATTGCGTGGGGTACGGCTGCTTTACTTCATTTAAAATTCAAGCACCTTTTCATACTAACAATCTCATTCAGTTTACTGTACTGTAGGTCCAGTAATTTAGACAGAGCTCGTGTCACTCCAGGAAAGCTGTCTTATTACCTGCCTAAGGTTATGATAACCTCTGCCTATGGCAAATGCTATATCTGGTAGGTAGGTCACATCCAACTTAGACATGTTTTATGTCCTAAAAGTTACTTCATAGGTACTACCCCTAATACACATACAGGTAGTTAAAGCTTGACAAGAAACTTAAAGCGTTGATTAAGACTATTAAGCTCGCTAAGAAGTACTTAGTTAATTATGTAGTTACCATGTATGTAACCTACTTCCTTGGACGCTCTATTCCAGCTATTAATTCGCCATTATTAAACTGAGCTCTAAGCAGCTTCGCGTTAACGCCTTAAGTTGGCACTTTCCAAAGCTTCGTACAGCATTTTAGAAGCCGGCTAAAGTTTACAGCAGTAATATAGGTAGTGGCAGGCAGCTATGCAGCTAATAATGGTGGAAACAGCGCAGAGACGTAGCTTCCGCCTTCCGAGACCTTATTCGAATAGAAGACGAATTGTATTGGTTATGTTAGATTACCGTTCACCGACAGAAACCAATGAATTTAATAGGAAGATAACAAAGATGTCTGATAAATCATTGTTTTACAGATTCAAATACATAGCAATCAAAAACTTTTATGTAATAAAACAGAGAGCACCCACTACATAATATTTTATATTTTATCGGACGTTTAACGTTAGCAAGTCGTAAATATATTTGTATTTTTATTGACCAATGGATCATGGACGTCAGCGTCATAACTAGTAGAATGTTAAAATGTTTAATGTTGGACAAATATTGGAAGAGGTATTACAATACCACTGAAATCAAACTATTAACAGTATTTCAAAACTACAGCAATATTTTCTCAAAATATTTAGAACTCTATTATTGTATTGTAAATATTATATCTGTATTTCAATCAATAGCTGGTCATCTTAAATATAATAAACAAGCTAACACTAATATAAAACCGGCCAAGTTCGTGTCGGAACATGCACAATGAAGGGGTTCGTAGTTGGGATGAATAATTTATCCCAAGAACAAACTTAACTTTTTAGTTGAGAAAAAGTTCACCCTCAAATCGATATACGCTATGGTCAATTCTCAACCTGCAAATGTAAGTTTGTAATTGCAAAAAAAAGTGGTAAAACTAAAAATTTACGATTGTCAGACTTTTTCCTTTGCTTGTGCTATCAGACCTTACTTCTTGCAAAATTTTATTATTCTAGGTTAACGGGACCCTTTATATGTTTTTATTTATTTGCGTGTATCAAAATCTGTCGCATAAATGCTTGTATTTTTTTATTAAGTTGACTTAGAAGCTTGATATTTTTAGATCTCTAAGGGGCTTACGTATTTGATATTAATTTCAACTTGATACCTCCACGCGTTCCTGAGAAAAAGGTGTCTTGACAGACAGACAGATGGCGACGAAGTGATCCTATGAGGGTTAGGTTTTATTTATTTTAAGGTATGGGACCCTAAAAATGTATATATTATGTACAAGTATATATTTTTGTATTTTTTACTAAAACAGTCAGCATGACCTTACCGTGTGGCTTGTGAGCACCTCATAAATACTGGTCCCTTTTGAATACTAAAACATGCACATGCGTAAAACCCTAAACAATCGTTTAAGTCAAAGGTAAGACGAATGATTAATTAATAATTAAAAGAGTAACCGTGGAGTTTCTTGTCGGGTCTTCTCCATGAGAAACGACCAATTGGAACCTAGCTTCTGACGTTTCATAAGTGCCTATGTAGGTTTATCTAAACGAATATCTTAAATCATCATCACGCTTCGCACATTTGTTACGCTTTCACGCTATAACGGCTGAACGAATTTCGATGAAATTTGGCATATGGGTAGACCATCACCTGGGTTAGGACATAAGATACATTTGATCCCGATATTCCCACGAGATCGAAACTTCATCATCATCATTTCACAGGCCTCTCCCAATGGGGGGCGGGGGGGGTTGCCATAATCGCCATGCTTGGCAGGCGGGTTGGCGATCGCGGTATGGTGTTAAAATGCATAGAGAACGCTGCTGCCCATTCTCTAGTAAGTCCATTAGTCGCCTTTACGACACCCACGGGAAGAGATAGGGTGGTGCTATTCTTTACGTCCGGCACCACACAGAGCTTACCGGAATTACCGGACTTACCGTACTTTATTAGATCGAGACTTATGCGTGTGAAACTGCGGGGCTCAGCTAGTGTTAAATAAAATAATGTGAATTTGAACGAGAAGTGGAATTTTCACATCACCTTTCTTTGGTTTAATAACACACATAAATAAAGGCCTTTTACATTTTATTACAGCTGTGCTGCTGGGGAGTTTGTTGCGCCACTTCTTCTTCCCAGCTAAAGCACCAGGAAGTGGTGAAGGGGGGGCGTTTTTGGGGGACTGTCCTATGTAATTTTTGACGTTCGAAAAGTGCTGATTCTCAGCCTAGTTTGAATAAATGACTTTTGATTTGATTTTGATTTCTTTTGTACACGAAGTTACAGTAGAACAGTGACTCCTAGGTCACAGGGCTAGTTTAGGAGGCAAGGTTTTTCACTATTTGTGCAGCCTTTTCCCAAAATCAAATGTACCTATTGTGAAATCTATTGGAATTTAATTTTACTTTTTTTTCCGCTATGTGTCCACAATAATCTTATCAAAAACTGTGACCTACAAGCTAAGTTCACATTGAGAAATGAAATAAATATATTGAATATGACGAAGGCAAATACCTACTATGCTTATCTATGTACTTAGAAAATCTATGATCCCGCAGTAAGCGCTCTTAGGTGTTGACGATAATTGATGATTTCAGTACAACTCCGACGAATTCTCGTTACAACGCTCATTAGAATTTATCATTTCGACATTTGGCTACGCAACATATTTCGGGAATTTGGCGGTAACATTTTCGCAGCCGGTCATTAACCTCAAAGGTCAATGACCGCTCTTGCAAGGTTACATGGGAGTCCTAATCATAACACTTGGTTTGAAGAATGGTGAACGTAGAATTTGGTTATGATGCTGCCTATCCTTTTGATAATCCCTGAATCGCGTTTTGTGTTACCCTTTCTTTTTTTTTGGGTTGGAAAATAACCCTGGCAGGCATTGGCCCTATCAGACCCCGTCAGTTTGTGCTGACATCTCTTTGAGGCGCGCGTGGAACATAACGCGCCGTCGACCCGGGCCTGGGGCCTTACTCCCGACAGCATCGAGTACTGAATCAATCGAATTAGATTCGAAATAAATGACGATCCATACTCTTGAAACCGACACTAGCGCACGATCGTGCGGTGGTTTAAAACGACACTAATTTCGATCGAAAGATTCGTTAGAATCGAAAAGTTCGTACTCCACACGCCATCTGACAGTTATGTATCGAGTAGTTGAATCAAAACTAAACGTCAAATAACTCGATAGCAAAGAAGCTACTTTATGAAGATCGAGTGAGATTTTTTTGTGTTATTTACTGCTTTATTTCTTCAAAATCTTTATTATTATGGCTCGCCTTACTTTGTTTTTCAATGTTCTTGAGAAAACATCGTATGGATCTTCGTGCGAAAAGAAATATGAATCGATATAATACCCGGGGCTATAGAAATGGATTCGGAAGAATTTCGAAGAAGTTATAGTTTCTCGAAGGAGTTGTTTAATGTGTTGGTAGAAGATTTAACACCATACATGAAGAAATTAACCAGACGAAGTGACATTTCCATTAAATGCAAGGCGAGAAGCCCGAAAGTGTGACAACCAGTCTTACCAAGGGGTATCGTATTACCCAGTCACTGGGTTGAGGAGGTCAGATAGGCAGTCAACATAATCAGCCTATAATGTTCTCACTGCTGGGGCACAGGCCTCCTCTGTGTGAGAGGGAGTAGGACGTAATCCACCACGCGGGCCCAGTGCGAGTTGGAGTTTTGACATGTCTTCGAATTTTTGGTTCTAGGACATGCCACCGGTGTCCTCACGATGTTTTCCTTCGCCGTTTTGAGAGCAGTGGTGATGAAATAATTTATACAAAGTAAAGCACCTGTCAGGGTTCGAACCTACGACCTACAACTCGTAAGTCGCTGTCGTTACCACTGGGCCACCACTGCTCTCAAGTAGGCAGTCGCTCCTTGTAAAATATTGGTATTCAGCTGCATCCGGTTAGACTAGAAGCCGAGCACAACATAGTTGGAAAAAGAATAGGCAGATTGGTTGATGTTTTTTTCATAGGGTTTTATTTGTTAAGTTAAAATAAAGCACTAGGGTATCGTTTTTTACGTGAGAAAGTGATAGAGAAGTAAATAAATTCAACCACATAAAAGATTCTAAACCACAGACATAAGACACTTGACAATGACGTAATCCATGAATGATAGGATATAGACAATGACAGGCATAACGACGCTGATAATACTCGAACCTATGTCGATCTTGGTTTACGATTCGATTTGGTTCGGGAGTAAGGTTTTAAATCGAGTTCAGATCAGAAACGAGTTCGAATTGAAAACAAAATCAAACTCGAATCGTTTTCGGGAGTAAGGACCCTGGTCCTTTTCGGACGGTGAGCTACTCGTTTTGTGTTACCCTACAGAAACGTATTCTGTCATACGTTCTGAAATCACCAATTGATTCATTGACCTAGCGCAGTGATTTCAATGGCCTGTTGATAACAGACAAGAAGTCATGGTAATATAAATTCGTTGGTCAAAAATATTTCTCTTGTAACGTGGATCGGATGCGTTTACACACATAGTTAACCATAAAAACAGCCAGACGAACCACTGTCTTCAACATACTGTTTGTTTATTGTGGGGACTGAACCTAAGGACGGCGCATAAACAAATCGCTTAGCCTCTCAGCCAAACGTGGACTCACTCTAAAAACTGTGGATGCACCCTCAACCGACATTGTTCACTTATATATATATATTTTTTTTTTTTTTTGATTTATAACATCTATCCTCTCGCTTGCCTGCAATCTGTGGGGGTGATTTCGTGTAAAGGAACGGAAGTGTGTAACAGGAAGCGCGCGCTATTTGATTTGACTAATGAGCGCGCGCGGTGGTAGAGTTGGCCGTCAGATGGTACCAACCCTTTGCCGAGAGGTTGGTACTGTCAGCCAACAGTGTGAGACGAGAAAGAGAAAGGGAAATAGAGAAAGAGAACGCATCAGCTGTGCGAGTAACTACAGTGTTGTGTATAAAGTGTGCTGTTATATAAACTAATTTATATGTGTAAACTGTATCAAATAAAATACTACTCGTATTTTCAATCAAAATAATTATTCTTCGTTACGAAAAATCATTTCAAATAATACCTGAATGTTTTTTTTCAGGATAAAATGTTAATGTTGATTATTACCAAGGTGAGATGTCAGATGGATGTTAGACATCATATGCGACTACTGTAAGGCTATCGTTTATTTTATTTTAATTATTGTAAAAAAGTAGTGTAAATTGTATTGTATTTAATCTAAACCTTCTCATGCTGATCCATGTAACTGGAGAAACCTCGATCCATGTCTTATAGGATGTCCTAGTTCAGGGTTCGAGACCTCATTGATGTAACGTGTACCGAAGATTACTACTACCATATCCCTGTTCAAGTCCTAAGATGCCACAACAAATCGTATATATACGTAATCCAATTGAACAAAGAATCTTGAGTAAATTCAATTACTAACTAATGCAATACTGGTTGTAAATAAACGGAGCATTTAATGTGATTACATAACGTAACGTAAACAGTCTTTGTTTAGGGGCAAGTCTTTGTTTATCTGTGGGAGAAGAATATGGCGGATTTAAGTAGTGTTAAGTGGAGGCCCAGTGAGCAGTGGTGGCCCAGTAGAAACAGCCGCGACTTACAAGTGTAGGTTGTGGTTTTGAACCCAGACAGGCACTTCCCTGGGCGTCGGGAGTCGCAAGCCGATTTCCGGCCACCGTAGGCGCGGGCCTGCGGACGGTGAGCGATGGGTAGCTCGCCGTCCGATAAGGACCAGGCCCGGGTCGACGTCGCGTTGTGTTCCACGCGCGCCTCAAAGAGATGTCAGCACGAATTGACAGGGTCCATTAGGGCCAATGCCTGCCAGGGTTGCGAGTTTGTCCGAAAGGGATATCGTGGCCCTGGCACACAAGCAAATGAAGGGATACGGGTGGGTTTTAGCCAGTAAAAGTTTGACACGCCCTCTCGCTCCGCCCAGAGCGGGAGAAGTTATTTGATAATTTCTCACTCTTAACTTCCCAATTTGTTGTCGGGAAAACGCTCATTGTGTCACTCTGTGTAAAATTTCAACATTTATACTCGTATCTGTATTTTTTATGGTGTACATAATAAAGAGTATTTTTTATTATATGCTATTCTATCTTTTTGGGAGCTACGATGCATACACACAGCGACATACAGCGGCTTCATAACATCCCTCTCGTTTTCGTTCTAGTTCGATATAAGTTAGACCACACGTCAACGACGCCATGGCGCCATACTGTCTGCGACTTCCCCTTTCGTAACGTTTGGGTGAAATATTATTCAAGTTGTTTGTTATCCCATGAATGAGGACAATGGGTTACCCCAGGCTGTTTGTAGACCATGACACACTTGATAACTTTGCCAAAATAGTGTTGTAACTTAACCTACCCTAACGTTACACCATAATTTTGCACGGTATTCGGCTGATTATGTTATTTCATTATACGCAAAACATAGAGCTTTTGGAAGAGAGAATATAATTTTGCAATTATTTTCCATTTTTACGGTTCCGTACCTCAAAAGGAAAAAAAAGGAAACCTTATAGGACCATTTCGTCGTCCGTCGTTGTCGTCTATCTTTCTGTCTGTCAGTCTGTCAAGACCCTTTTTCTCAGGAACGCGTGGAGGTATCAAGTTGAAATTTATATCGAACACATAACTACACGGTCCCTTGGTGCTCTAAGTCAACGCAATAAAAAAATACGGCAATTTATGTAACATATTTTGATACTCAAAAATAAATCAAATCCTAGAGGGTACTTCCCGTTGACCTAGAATCATGAAATTTGGCAAGAAGCAAGGCACATGTAAAGGAAAAAGTCCGAAAATTTATTACATTTTTTTTTGCGATTACAATCTTTATTTACAGTTGGAAAATTGACCGTGGTGTATATCAATGTATGGGAGACCATGTTTTTCAACTACAATATTAGTTTGTTTTTGGGATAAATTCATCCCAACTACGGAACCCTTCATTTTACATGGTACCATGTAAAATGCACTTGACCGGTTTTTGTTTTGTTGCCTCATCTCTGCTTAACCCTTCGGGGAATACAGGCTTGGTTTACGATATGTTTTTGTTTTGTTTTCAAAAGTAATAATTATTACCTACTCTTATATTGAAACTTTAAGTGGATGGTAAATAATTTTCATAAAATATTAATTAGAAATTACAAAACAACTTAAATTAGAAGTGATCATCTTTTTCGAAGAACCCTAAAGCAAATCCCTTTGCTCAATGTATCTAATACACTCTAGTTACCAAAAGGACCAAGGAAAATCAGTAAAGTACAAGGAAAAGTATTATTTAATTTAATTACAAGAGTTTCGGCAGTATTGTTTTAATTATGTTAAGACAGAATGAATATAAAATTCGAATTTTATGCCGTCATCACAGAGTTTCAACAACGGCCCCACTTCAGGAGTTTACTCCTTCTACTAAGGGGACTTAACTTTTAAGTGGTTTGAAGTTTCTATCTTCGTATTTCATAGGATGCATAGGATTCTATGTGGATTGAACGTGTATTTTATTAAGTTCTGGTTTTGTTACAACTGCAGTAACAATGCCATCATAAAAAAAAAAAAATGAGCCTCATCTTTATGATGTTAAATCATAAAGATGAGGCGTTTGAATGAATTTAACGATCAAGGAAGCTATTATTCCTTTTGTATAGTAATTACTGGTCGCATTTTGTTGTTATAGTAGGTAAGTAGACAGAACAACTTGCATTGTACACACGAAGAGGGAATAGGTCATTTTAATTATTTGCAAAGAATCATCAAGAACTAGAAGACTTTTACACATTAGTTTAAACGTCCGAACCCCCTTTTTTTTTTTTTTTTTTTTTTCACGCTGATAATTACGCTTGCCCGCTCGTGAGGGACGAGTCGGGATATGTGGGACTCCTGTTAACTACAGTATACCCACTAAAACTCAGCGGTGTTCCCACATCGCCGTGTTGGGAGGGCCATGGTATATGATAACGGCTCAGCCTTTTCTTCCACAACCCTCCCGGCACATGCCCGCCTAGCTGGCGGGCCCCTCATGCCCCCCGTTACTGGGGGGCTACGGGAATGGCCGAGAACACCTGGCCATTCCCGTCCGGCACTGGTGGAGGCCTGTGCAATACAGGTAAGGGTGCCCCCGCACCCGTTGCCTGCTGGCCTCCACCTGGGAGGAGTCAAACCTACGTCTTCTTCGACCCCTCCTCCGCCTTCGGAGCGGCGCCGCGGCAGGATCGTCCTCCCGCGTGCGCTCTGCCGCCTCCTTCTGGGACATGACGTGTTCGCAGAAGGAGGCGACTGCCGCCCAGGACCCCTCATCCCTCAGCATGGCGTTAACCAAGCCGGGGAGTGAGAGGTCCGGTCCGATCACCGCGTTCAGACTGTGGCGCGGCTCGGACCACGATGGGCACACCTCGAGGGTGTGCTGCGCTGTGTCCTCCGCCGCGCCAAAGTGGTGGCACAACGGCGTCTCCTCTCGTCCGATTCGTTGCAGGTACGATCCGAAACAACCGTGTCCGGACAGCACCTGCACCAGACGGAACGAGAGGAACCCGTGCGACCGCTCGAGCCAGTCTCGCAGAACTGGCCCAGTCGCGTCGAGGGTTCGGCTGCCGAAGGCTGCAGTGGCGAGGTCCCCCGTCCAATGGACGACGATGGCGTCTTTCACCTCCCGCCGGACTGCAGCCCGCTCTTCCGGGGCTGGGCGTTCTCCTCTCGCCCTCCGCCCCGCCGTCCATTTATACACTCTGGCGAGCACCCACGCCTCGAGTTCCCAAGGAGGGGTGCTGGCCAGAGCGCATGCTGCCGCAAAGCCCACCGTGCGATGGGCCCGCACCACACGCTGGGCTATGGCCCGTTGGGGTGCCCGCAACGCCACGGCGTTCTCCCTCCTGTGGAGGGAGTGGAGCTGGGAGCTCCGTAGAGGGCCATACTCCTCAAGATGCCGGCGTAGAGTTGCCGGCATCGCGCGCTGGCCCCCCCCAAATTGGGAAGCAGCCACGACAGGGCGCCCGCGGCCTTCAGCAGGCGCGACGACAGCCCGCTAAAATGCGGACCGAAGCGCCACCTGCTGTCGAGTACCTTCACTTCAATTCTGGCGCCCTCCACAAATATGTGGGCATCAGGTGGGGGGTGCTGCTGAGGGCCGTGGAAGTACACGGCCTCGGTCTTGTGCAGCGCCACCGTTAAGCCTAGGCGGCGGATCCTCCCTGCGACCAAGGATCCGCCTGCCGATGCCAAGTTGGTTGCCTCCCTGAAATTCCCCCCCCGGGCGGTGAAGAGAGTGTCATCCGCATAGCAGACGACACTCGTGCCTCGGAGGAGAGTTCCCCGCAAGAGCCAATCATAGCCGACGTTCCAGAGGAGAGGTCCTATGACTGACCCCTGTGGAACGCCGGCTTCAATGGCGTACCGCCGGACTTGGCCAGTTCTATCCACCAGCAGGAACGCCCGATCCTCCAGGTAGCTGGCCAGCAGACTGCGCAAAAAAACGTCCGAACCCCTGGCTTTAAGCTGCAGACAATGTAAACAAGATCCACGTATTTTAATAGTGTATACCTACCTAGGTACTAACGTAAAAAATGTCACCTTCAGGAATAAATACATTGTGCGACTGTGTTTAATTAGATACTATTTATGGCTCGTACAGACTCGCGCGAAATCGCGGGCGCGACAGACACCGACAAAGAAATTGTGCTAATTACTAGTGTCGCGTCGCGCTCGCGATATCGCACTAGTCTGTATGAGCCTTTATTTGAAAAAATCGTGGTTTTGGTCACAAAAACAAACAATTCGTCTAAAAGATTTTCCTAGAAAATTGAATAAATAAATAAAATAGTGCCGGGTTGCGGACTTTTCCTAAACTCGGGTGACCGGTTCGTATCTCATAGGTTGGACACAAACTGCGGACGCACTCAATTTGTCTTTCATGGTCGCGTAACAGACAGATTGAGTGAAATAACATTAGTGGGGATAAGAGGGGAAAACTGAGACGAATTTTATTAGGTTTTTTATGTAACTTTTGTGAGACATTTTTATTATTGTTTAAGATTTCACTCGCGTGTAAAGGAGATTTAAAGGTAGGTTTTGGACTTTTATTCGATTGACTTTTTCATAACAACATTAATTACAAAGGAACGGAGCGTTTAAAATAATCCTTTATCCACATAATAGGACGACAAAAAGAAAAAAAATTGAATGTTATTAAAAGCCGTCAGACTTTGTAAAGTTATTTGCCGCAGTAAGCTAAAACTCGGGTTTACGCAAATACCAGTTGTTTTAAGCTTAATATAATTACATTTCTAAAGAATCAACAAAACAGCAAACCCTTTCTTACAACAAACAACAAGGATACCTAATTAAATATGAATAAGCTCAAACCTAAGACTTACCGAATTAATTATTAACCGAAGCATTTTCAATCAAAGACCGCCTCTTACCGGAGGTTAGATAAACTTGAACGTCTTAAACAGGTTTACAGGAGTTTTGGAGTAAATCTCGCCGGTGGCTTGTTTGTTTACCTACAGGCAGACTCGGTCATTTGACCTACATCTAGAACGTTAATCAGAATCGCTTAATTATTAACTTTGCGCTTATTTTCTGGGGAGGGCTGTGTTGAGATAAATTTAAACTTTTGGGAATATAATCAGCAACTAATTGCTGCCATGAATAAATACGATTTGCAGGAAAGTCTCAAACGAACGAAGCAAAAGGAGTACGTAGGATCGCAGCAGGTGATGTTTTGTAGTTTCCGCCTACACCCATATGAAGAAGGCGTAAGTTTATGTACTTATATCCTGCTGTAACACCGATGAAATTCTTCTGCCTAAATTCTTCCTATATTCCTGTCAGGACATAATAAAGAAAATCATAATTATGTCCGTAGTTATTGTGCTCGGTATAACATGCCACGAACTTAGAAACTATATATATACACTTCTATTTGCTAACCCATTTTTTATGCATCATCATGCAATTTAATTAAGTATTTGTTAAAGCGGTAAGTACAATTTAAGGTGACTTTAACGTTATTTCTAAATCTGGCACGTTATTTTCTCGAGGACGAAATGTCAAACTATTTCGATGGTAGACTATAATGGTGGTTATTTTTATTTCATAATAAACGTCTTTAATGATAAACGACTTATCTAAATATGCATTGCCTTGAAATTATCATAATTTTGACGATTGTTTTTTATGAACAGGCAAAGATGTTCATGCTCTCGCTGATGCCCTCTTGATATCGTCCCAAAATCTCACAGACAGAGAGAGATTAGGGTTTTTTTTTTAAAAACAACTGGGTGACTGCGGTTTCCGTAGCCAAACTACAGTCTGACCCAAATAAAAAAAGAAAACAATAAAACCTCTTTCCAAATTCAGTGTAGAAATGTTCCATATTCAAATTAAGTTTAGTTTTTAATGTAATCAGCCAGAGCTGCATGAAAATCGTTTAGATTGTTCCCGGTTTCAATTTGTGAAAGTTGTATGCAGCATTTATTATGCAGATAGTTTCCGTTGCGCCTCATAAAGTTATTCTTTTAATAAGTTTGTATATACTGCAATAAAATTGGCTGTATTATAGAGACGCTTTCATTTTTATGCCTAAGTATAGTTTATTTTTAATAGAAAAATTAATTTGTCAATTTTTTTTTACAAATTTCGTCTTTCCTTTCTATATTAATATGAATAAACCAAAACATGTTTTATTGCTGGAAATTTGTATTTTCTACTTACTGTTTCAATTTCGAAAATTCCAATGTTTGAAATCCTCTATAGAGGTCTTAGGTCTTGTCTTAAGTAAGTAGCGCAAAAGGTTGAGTTTATTGTCTGCACGAGTATTGGTATTTCTCAGTTACCTAGTTGGTATTTCTATGTTTGAGCACAAAATGTTACGTTTAATTTTAAACCGTAAAACAGATACCGGTTTCTGCGAGGTTAGATTGTATATTTAGGTTTTATTGTGTTATAAATTCGTACATGTTTTGAACAATGCTGTAATAAACACCCTACAGTAATAAAAAAATTATATACTTCCTGTTATGTAATGTAACCAAACTAATACATTATTTGTATTTTCATTCATAATCCACTGAAATGATAAAACAACCTGTCTTAACCAAAAACAACCCGCTCTATACAACCAAGCAGAACAAAATTGCCACCTTGAAAAATCCAAAACCGTCACTCCCACCTAAATAAAAATTTAAAAAAGCAAATGACAGTTGGTGATGATTCTAAATTCGAAATGAACTCACCGACGAGAGCCGCGAGTACCGCAAGCGTGGCGGTGGCGAGCGCGGCCGTGGCGGGCGCGGCGCGGGGCATGACTGCCGGAGACACGCCGGGAATTAGTGTTGCTAGATACCAGCGGAAAACTGCGCCAATTTTCCGGATAGGAAAATTGTACCAATTTGTTTTTGAATTTTTTTTATGAAGCGTAGCTATCTATTGTAATTAAGTATACCTAAGTACAATTTATTTTAATACATTTTTCTATTCAGGCTGCAACAGCCTAATCTACACAAGCTACGCTCACCTTGCCTACTTAAATTAACTTTCATGCTACACTGCGACTCTATAACTCATAGCGCAACGCGCACGTTAGCTGTACAATTTCACAGCTTTTTGTAACTTAAGCGCATACTGGTAAACAATTTAGCCAATTAACAATTCAAGTATCTAATTAATAACATCAATTCTCATGATAGACTCCAGTATCTCACCATTACATTCAACCCGCACAAAGTCTACGTTCCGCTGTATCTGGCAGCCCCGGTAGCGTCGCACGCTCGCCGCACGCGGCCGCAGCACGCCCCGCCCCGCGCCCCCGAATGCGGCACTGCGCTCTGTGACGACTCCACGCTTGCACTGCTTCCATTGTTACACGGTGTGCGTGAGGAACTTGTTACTGAAGATGAGGATGCAATAAGTTCCAGGTTGAGTTACACGATTACTGAAAAATGCGGGCACTGACTGGACGGGTCCACTTAAATCTGTGTGGTTCTTTCTTCAAAAAACCATTTCAGACACTAGTTTACATTGTCCTCACATGATCTAACAATTTCTTTTTTTGGTAACGGTTTGGAAAGCCTCATGGATGTCCTCCACACTGGGGTGGATGGAGGGGTCTGTCAGACTTCTACTGACTAAAACCACCCCGTGATTCCTCGCACACTTGCATCGGAGGCTACGGGGGCATTAAAGCATTCTTCAATGCAGCCCCCGACTAGCGCAGGCTTGCCTCTGCGGGCCCCGTCTGGTCAAGCGGGAGTGAGTTGTTTGACTCCCCCCGTGACGTCTAAGAGGGACGCGCGTGGAACATTACGCGCCACCACCTCGGGTCTTGTATGGTAGGAGGCGGCGGACGGTGTCCGCCGTCCCTAGACCTATTTAGGGGGGCCGGAATAGGACATTATATGCCCTCTGCCGACGCCCAGTGCACCTGCTGCAGGCCGGGAGAGCACTCGAAATCTCCCTCTCCCTTTCCGCTGCCTTCTTCTGCGACATGATAATTATTTTCGCAAAAAGAGATCACCGCGACATGATCTGACCAAAATTATGTCTGGACTTTAAAAGAGACCTCTGAGTTTGTTACGGTGTTTCTTTTCAGACTAGTTCGATAGGAAACACCGAGTCCGCGTATCACTGGTCAGTTTCAATCACTCATCAGTTTATTTAATTCGCCAGCGGACCTCATCTAGTTTTGAAAACCTTATTAAATGATGATAAATGATTTTTATTTCTGTAAGTAGGTTTGTAAAAACACTTTTACACGTCAATCATATTTTAAAAACTAGATAAGGTTGGCGTTTCCTATCTGACTACTGTGAGAAGAAAGGCCGAAACAAACTCAGAGGTCACAGTCTAGAAAAAGTGGAGAAATAAAATCACATATCATTAACAGTACCTAGCATTCAGGCATTCGTTCGTAGCACCCCCTACTGCATAAGTGGAAGCGCAGTGGTACGGGCGTGACTTACGAGTTGTAGGTCGTAGGTTCAAACCCAGACAGGCGCCTTACTTTGTTTAAATTATTTCATGACCACTCACTGATCTCTAAACGGTGAAGGTAAACATCGTGAGGAAACCGGCACGTCCTAGAACTAAAAATTCGAAGACATGTGACATCTACGAACCCGTACTGCGCCCCCCGTGGTGGATAACGGCCCACTCCCTCTCACTGAAAAGAGGCCTGTATCCCAGCTGTGGGAACATTATAGGCTGTTTATGATGACCCCCTACTAGCCTGATGATTAGCTACTATTTTGACCACGGCATGAGCGTATATCTATTATTATGGTTAGTGCTAATACGACAGAAGAAGGACATTACACTTGGTTAAAAATGATTGGTATAGCTCATGGTGGGTCTTCCAAACTGCGGGGTACTTGCGTAACACACTATTTTGGTGATATGAGGAACAGAGTGTAATGTTCACTCATCCACCATAGAAAAGGGAGGATCCTCCGACCAGACGGGTGTTGTGTCTGGTGGGCAACTGCCCTACGGTTGATGTCGGGACGTTGTATATATGCTAGTTGCGCGGTAAACTGCTTGCGCGATGCAGGATTTGCGTGACGTCAGTGTGACGCGTAGTTCGCATGTGGCGATGTTGATGCCGCTACACTATCAGTAGTAATGCGTTCCATTTTGACATTTCAACGACATTCATTGCGTTATATACGTTGTTGAGCAGACACATTTTTCGAACATATGAAGCAATGGATTAGCAATATACTTCAAAATCATTCAGATTGTGATCGATATTGTGCTATTTCAGGAATGATTTCTAAAATCGCTTAATAATTGAGCAAGCTTTGATTACCAATCATCAATAAGTGAGTTTAAAGTAATTTTTATAACTAACCCAAGGCATCTTAGAATACGATGTTAAATATGTACCTAAACCTACAGTTGCTTGCTGTCTCCGTCATTCTCCTCAAATCAAAACACCCCACATTGACTAATAATAAGTGACAATGGACCCACGCTCGTCAGTGTGTGATACAGCCACATTCATCTCACGCTAGTTACCACTCACTGCTTGTCACCGTACGACTGTTAGCGATATGGTGGTGTCCTGTTGATTAATATTATGGCTATTAGTGCTAATATTTATTTATTTATTTGCTAACATATAAAACACTGGTTAGTAGGCATGCATTAAAATTTCATGACAGTATTAAGACATGCACCCTGTAAGGGCATTGCAATTATTTTAATATATCGAATTACTTTTTATTAAATTAAATTAAAATCAAAATAATATTTAATTATTTAATTTATATACGTATTGTGTACGGTATATCCACTGTTTTGTCAATATACGTATGTTTCTAATAATCTGTTGGCACATAATTATGGGATATTTTTTTTGAAATGGCATTATTGATGCAGTTTACATCGGAGAAAGTAGGATAAAAAATGATGTCTCTTACGAGTATTTATTTGATACACAAACAGCAGAAGGTACATATAGAAAACAATGATAAAATACAAGTGCTGGTATGGATGCATATTACAGGAACACACAGTATTCACAAAATAAATGAATAAATTGGAACATTTATTTTTATTTTTTTTATTGGTGGAGACGCCCTAGGAGGACATATAGTGACCAAATTGGTGATGTTCATCAGAAAGGTCAGGTGCGTAGTACTCGCAATCGGCGTGCGTGTCTGACCAGGGGGCCGATCGCGCTATTTCTCAACGTAATTACCGTTCGAACGGAACGTTTTTGGTTTTGGTTTAGTTTTGGTTTAGCTGATGTAAGAAACGGTATCGCGCTATGTTTTCTGAGCGACAAAATAGTTGACGTTACCCAATACTGAAAGTAAGATCGATCGTTCCTCCAACGTAGCTTCCAAAGTAAAGCTAAATCGTTTCCGTTGAAATGATTAGCGCGATACGAAATGTGTCTAACGTAACGTTTTTGGTTGTGGTTTAGTTTTGGTATTAACGTTCAAAATTAGCGCGATCGGCCCCCAGATGTATGAACGTAGGAGAAGCAAAAGGAGTATGTAAGGAGCGTAGCAGGTGGCGTTCTATAGTTTCTGCCTACCCCCATGGGAAAAAGGCGTGAGTTTGATGTTTTTTTGTTTGATGTATTTATTATTTTAGTTCTGCTTCATATCGCTTACACTACTTCGATTCTTGAATCGGAATGTGTTACCGCGTGGTCGCATAAAAAAGAAAAATAGGGCGGGCGTTTGGCTGTAAGGAAATGTAGGAATGTTAGTATACCTACTTACAACACTCATATTAGTGTTAATTACATAGTCCATTAAATATTGCAGTATAGGTATTATTGGTATGCATGTAAAGACAATAGTTAATATTCGTGTTAATCTCTCTTATTAATCCTGATGCGCTTTGTGATTGCAGGTTCCATTGTTTGATCTGGTACTAATTGATTTCACAATCTCATGATTCATATCCGAGAGGCTTTTATGTATTCTTGGAAAGAAATATAATAAATAGGGAACATAAGGATTTTTGGGTCACTAAACCGTAATTTCGTAGCAGTTCGTAGACGGTCTACGAGACCGTTTCGTGCGTCTACGAAAGACGTAGAATCGTAGCACCTATCGGATCGCTACGAGGCTAGCTGGTAATTACACACATAAATTGCTAGGTTTGAAATTGTTTTTTTTTTACAATTGTCTACTACGTCATCGTCTCTTGTAACACATACTTACTTCTTTATTTTATGTCAAGCCTCTAGCTATCGCTTATCCACTGAACTTGGAGCATTTCCACTGAATCATCGTTTAACATTCGTATATAAACACATACATGGAATTAAACTAAGGAGCTATAGTAACCTAACCCATGAATCACCCCAAAAAAAAAATCCTCACTCATCAGGATAAATACTCAAAGTCACTCATCAAGAAGACGCTAGTCTCGATCGTCTAATGTTTTTAATGACACCTTTTAATTAGAGCCTTACAGCGCTCTATACGAGGCGGCTGAACTTAATGAAACGCGTTCAAAGGGATGAGGCCGCTATCAGTAGCTTTTTGACGAGCGCATTCTTTCACTTTCTGCTTTTTTTTCATCCAATCTTTTTCGGTCCGACGCTGTTAAAGTAAGATGTTTTTTACGCTTCTTTTTGTTAATAAGTTAGGCCTTGTTACAGGTTTTTACAGGTGATTAGTAATGTTTGTTGGACATTGTAAGTACGTGTTCCTGATAATCCTTTCAACGAAGTATTGCTTGAGCTATTATATGTCACTTGAGAAAAACCCAGTACCCTATTTTTTTCGCAACATTTATTTACAGGAATTGCCTCACGTAGGTATTTAAATCAGACAATTATTCTAATTCAATTTTAAATTAAAATTTGTCTAACAAAATCCGCATACAACGACCTTAATAACATCATCCCTTATTATCATTAACAAAAACCGAAAAGCTATTCTGAACGAGACATTTCAGTTCCACAATCGAACCTCGACCCTTGTCGCAAAAACCGTCCGTTCCACTCGGCCATTGTGCCATTGGGTCACTAAAAATAACCATACTAAATATTCTTAACCCCAGAAATAAGTAGAATATTAATTTAATCGACTAATAAATTAAACCATTGACCTCCGAGAAGCCTCCGGGGTTGTTTATTGCCCGTTGCCTAGCAACGAAACGCCCCTAGCAACCGATTGAAATATTTCAATGACAAGTCTTGAGTTTTGCAATAATTATTTAGTGGTACCTTATTATATTTATTTGTGAAGGAGAAATAAAATGGCTGGAGTAACTAGACCTATGAGTCAAATGCGAAAGCTTGAAACTGTGAGTATATCCTTTAATGTAAATAGATTTATGTTATTTTATTCCTGTGACCTAAAAACTTCACGTGGTTTTCCAAATCGTGGCCCCTGTACAAGGAACTGCTCATTACTGCTTATCCCATAACAGTGCACTGCCTAACATAGGCTCATGTTAACCAGGAGAATATATGGAGTCTGCTAAGTCCGAGATGCATAAAGGAACGCTCAATAGCGTCTTATTGTGACACCGTGTTCTTAAAAGCTATTAATATTGTTATAAGAGAATGCACAGCCATGAATAAAATTCTGTCTCTATACCGACTGTAGAACAATTTATCAGCCGATATGATAGGGCTTTTTAGGGTTCCTTAGTCAACAAGGAACCCTTATAGTTTCGCCATGTCCGTCTGTCCGTCTGTCCCCGGCTTAGCTCAGGGAGTCTTAGTACTAGAAAGCTGTAATTTGGCATAAGTATTCATATTAATCACGCTGACAAAGTCTTGACAACTTTTTTAGGGTAAACGGGCTTGCGCGTAAAGTAGGGATAATATTTTTTTATAAAATATATGTTATTTTTTAACATATTTCTCAGAACTTGGTTGTTACCAAAACACGTTTAAAAAATAATCTTGGTACAAATTAACGGTAAACTAACCCTTTACTTTGAGTTTCAATCCAAAATATCTGTATTAAATATCAACGTACGGTTGGTATTTAATTAATAACAAGAACGTCTTATTTGTATGCAGAACTTAGTTGTTATTGATTTTCGTTTACTTACTCAACTCATTTTTGAGTAAATAGATAATTGCATCATAGTTTGCAATAAATTACAAGCGTTGTGTCATCGCGTTTCTCTTTCTTTTGTATGCAGTCTGACTGTGACGGCTTAGCTGTTGTCAGCGTCTTAAGTAGTGTCACGCCCCTGCTCCGCATAGTTTTTACGACTTAATAAAACATCGAGATTTCTTTATAATTTTCATTCTCTTAACAGTGGTGGAAATGGCATTAAAATCAGTTAGTCAGTAGCGTAGTTTAGAAGAACAAAGCGGTTCCAGAAACAGACACGAAAGCGACTTTAATTTATAATATGTATAGAAGTCGAAGTTGCATACAACAAATTCACTAACTTTCATACACAAAACATCTAGGATCCAATTAAGTAGGCCATTCCATTCGTCCTGATTCTCGAATCGAAACCGTGACCCAGAGCTCGGAAGACAAATGTCTAATCCTTGTGCCAAGTAGAGCGACGAATGTTTACTATGTAGGTCGCTAACATGCTATGTGGTAGCCAGCGGGAAATAGGTCATCCCCTTCTCTTCTATGGGGGTTAAAAGAGATGGCTATATTCTAAGGTAAATCCTGGGACAACTTTTCTGCAATGAAATTATGGCAACTGAATCTGTTTCTGCGCTTATGTCAGAGTATCTTAAGGCTAGTCTAGTTTCAACGTGATAGTTTCATCAAAACATAGGTACATAACGAAAATTCCTGCTGCACACACCCAAACACACAACACACTTGTAGTACAATGGGTTTTTATTTCGACAGTTCAACAACATTCATTGCGTTATTAACGTTGTTGAGCAGACATTTTTTTGGAAAATATGAAGCATTGGATTAGCCATATGCTTCAAAATCATTTGCGCTGTGATTTATAGTGTCTTACGCAAATAAGGTGCTGACTCACTCACTCTCCTCTGGACCTATTAAGCTGTTGCTCAGAGGTTCCCTTTATATTGTAGATAAGTGATAAGGCTCAATGTTACTAAATTCCCATGGAACAGGGAATTCTAAGTTGCTGGCAAAGTGCTAGTTTATTATATTGATGTGTCATTGCATTGCGACATTTTTCTGTTTTAACTTTGAACAAAGTAATCTATTTAACTTATCAAACCTTTACTTATGATTATGAGACACATTATTGATGATCTAACAGGAAAATAAATAAAATAAACCCCAGATATAGGTACCTCTGAAACCGGACTAAAGTAAACTAAAAACACGCAAAAATATCTAGGTAATTTGATCATATTGAATAAAGAGCATAGGTACCCTCTTTTGATATAATATAATATAATTTATTATGTAGCACATAAAACAGATTCGAAGTTCCCCAATAAGCCGATTGAACGAATAACAGATGAGTTCGAACATTGCATTATGCTAACTTCGGGGTTACCGTATTATCCTGAACTTTATAGTGCTCCACAATAAGTTGGTTTTCTCTCACTATATGTATGTCGATACTAGCTTTTTCCCGCGGAATCGCACGCGTGCAGGTAGGAAATTATCCCACGGGAAATTTCTACCGGGATAAAAAGTAACCTATGTCCTACCCTCCAATTATACATTCGGATTACAGCAACGATTCTTGGCGGCAGAAAGGGCTCTACTACGATGAAACATACACATCTGACATCCAAATACTTTACACGACCTTATAAATCCAAAATAAACTTTGTTCGTCTGTCTGTTAACTTTTCACGCCTTAACCACTGAACTGATTGACAGGTAGCCTGGGACCTGCAGAAGGAAATTGGCTTTTTCATGCTGGATAATATTTGTATTAAATTATGATGAAGATGCGGGTAACCAGCTAGTCTTTTATAATAATATAAATCAGCCTTTTACAAAACTCAAGACTGATTTATAAATATTTAAAATATTTAAATTCCATATCTCAGAGATATAAAAGAGAAACAGTGACAGACTAAGTACGTTCTAGCTTGTGTAACGAAACTATAGCGCGATTCAGGATTCGCGGCCGGTCGTACAACGCCATCTATCGAGCTCTGTGACAACAGCGAGCCGGGATTGGTTTGTTAAGTTACATTAAATTGTTAAGTTACAATATACAGAGAAATATGTTAACTTAATTAGCTTAGTTGTTTACTTTATTGTGCATGCTGCGGACTCCTAACTTAAAGAGTACACAATACTTAATACCTCCATTAGGTATTTATGTACCATGTATTGTGTAGGTATATATGTTCTGTTACCACGAGACCAACGGGGCAGAGGCGACACAAGACTGCTGAGCGTGGGGGTTCGATTCCCAGTTATTATTGTTATTGGGTTTTTCCATTAGATTTCTCAGTAACAGTCCGGAGTTTGTAGTTGGCGGTGTGATACCCCCGTGCCTCGGAGCGCACGGTAAGCCATTGGTCCTGCGCCAATCTCTCCGGTTGCGTCGGATTGCCGTCCCATCGGACTGTGAGCGAGAGGAGAGAGAGTGCACCTGTGTCAGCGCATACACTTGTGCACTATAATATCTCCAGCGTCGATGGCTAGTCCTAGCTAAGATTAGCTGCCCTGGCCGAAATTTCTGTCAGGAGGACAATAAATTATTATATCTTTTGTTGATCATATCTACTAAATAAACAAATGTGTCCAATATTTCTCTATATTTGTAGAAGGAAGCCCTGTTCCGAGCTAGGAAGCGTATCCTCAAGTATCTGGTGCTAGGCTACGTGAAGCAGGAGGGTTTCTTCCACACGGCCGAGACCTTCGCGTCAGAAGCTGCTCTGACTGGAGAGTACGAAGTCTGTGACAATATCGACCTGGATATTATTCTGCAGGTAAGGTTTTGAAGGCCGGTACAACCAGGGACTTATTTATTATAACTGACAATGCGACATAATTAGTCAAAAAATTACTTAATTACATTTTGACGACAAGTACAGTTTAATATTGCAGAAAACTATTTAAAAAAAACTTACTAAATTGTTAGATTATTGTCGCCGATCACCTGCCTTTTATTAAGTAGTTCCTAGTATGACCATTTCTATATCCGTTTTACAAACAAAATGTGACATTTCTTTTTCATTTTTGACATCGCGCCGTCATCTCAGCGAACTTCGTATTTACCATTGATAATATATTTATTATTGATAATATTATTAATACCTCGTATTTATCAATAATACCTAGATTTTCTGGTAAAACTATGAAAACCAAATGTGCATCGTGCAGTTTTCTTCAACGACCAACTGGGGTTTATTTAATAAAACCGTCAAGCGACAGGTGACATTCTGAGAATCCCACCATTTTACTAGTTTCTTTCATACATTTTCCGCTTTATTTAACAGCACCTGTCGTGAAAATGTGACAATGATGTATTTTTTCAAATATATCACATTGTCAGTTATACTAAATAGGGAAGCAAGACCGACCGTGCGATTAGTCGCGGCCAAACTTTGTGTACTTTATTATTGACGTCAGCATCTTAGTCGGAGCTTCTGCGGCCAAGGTTACGGTGACGATTACGGACAGTCGTGGTCGTGGCTGCGTTGTGGGTCCCATGGGAGTTCCGGCAGTATGTACTTTACTTTATAGTTGACATTCGTTTATTTTCTGATCTTAAGAACTTTGATGCATATTTTTAACAGAATGTATTTTATGACTTTAGCGAGTTTCATAAAACTCATGTCTAACATAGTTGACATATTTTTTAAAGAATATAATCTGGACAAATTTTTTCCGTATTCTATAATGCATTATACTGCTTGGTCTTATAAGCGTTTGTGGTTCAGCGAGATCCTATTTCTAATACCTATAATTTCATAATTTCTGTAAAATCTTTACATGTTATAAGACGGAAATTCTCTCTGTTTTTGTCAGTTAGTGCGTTTATACCTATATCGAGAACAAATAATCCAATCTACGTAATTTTTATTTCAAATCATAGACAGGTATTTTCTCTCGGGCTTGTGTTTGTCAATGCTATCGAAGCCATAGGACACTGCAGATCTTAATTAAAATATCTAAGTAAAGCCTCATTTATATCTAAACTCGAAATGAGGTGTTTCAATAGGAATTTATCTGCTGCTGGAAGCTAGCAATCCCAGAGGAGACGTGAACTCGAATGTGGACTTCAGCCAAAGTCGTAAACGTGGTGTAGGAAACAAAATAAATGTAGGAGGAAGTATTTTAAGTTCTAGGTATACACAGAAACATGAAGCGTAATTTTTTATATGAACGCTTTTAAAAACATAAGTAGAATTTCTCCTCCATCACGGTTGCGTTTACAAACACAAACAGCCAGCCCCGGAACAAGTTTCTGTAGATCATTGAAATATTCGCACGTGGAAACCAAATCCGCGAGACATAGAGCAGCAGCCAATAGCTCCACTGCGCCAACCATGTGCTTAATTAGTTCGCGCGGTTCATTTGTTTTCCAGCACGCGTTCGTGTATAGCCAGCCTACATTTCCATGCAAAGCGAAGCTAAGCTCGTGCGTACCTTAGCAGTGGGCTACTGTGGGTGGAGCCTTTATGGTTTACTAAAATAGTTTCTTTGTTGAACCGTTTGGCGAGCTCGATTCTTCTCATATTAACTGCATTGGGCCTTACTGGTACTGTTTTATTTACTACCCTTATTTATGACGTTCTATGCCTGTCGCAAATTCGGATCCATGGCCTTTTTTTTTGTGGGAATATTCTCATGGATGCCCTCCATCTGGGAAGAATGGAGGGTTATATCGGAGTCCTACCGACTAAAACCCCACGGTTCTTTCCTCTAACATGAGTCGGGGTCCGATGAAACAAACAAATAACAACAACATTCTCTCGTTCATTTAATGTAATATCTTGCATTCCATGTGTAAACTCATGTTTAGGACAAATACGCACCCACGACTGGCATCAGCCCGTCAAGCCTTTCCTACCAAGAACCTTCAGAAGAGGGATCCTATCAGAATTTTGTTAAAATCGTTCCAAAGACACGTTCAATAGCTACTAAGCTAAAGGCTGCCTCCCTGGAGAGGTGCACTTTGCTATCATTGAGTTATGTTACTGCGGTGTGGACTCGTGCCAGCCTCGTTATAGAAAAGGAAGTATTTTTCACGCTTATGCGCCTCTTGGGGGTAAGCAGATGTCTAAGATGTCCAAGGTCGGCGGTGAATTTTCGTGTAAGTGTCGGTTGTAGTTTGTGGTTATTGGCTTAAGGAAGTGTAGCAGTTGTATTTTATGTTTACGTTTTAATATTGGATTCTTTAATATGCTGGATCAGGGACAAAATAAAACAGCCTCCTTGTTCAATAAATCCCAACATGGATTTTCTATATTCCTCCAACGGTAAATAATTATCACCGTAAAGAAGATGCCTTTCTAAAAAAATCTTCTTATCTCGTTAGATGTATGGAGTATAGATAGTGCAATCCACGAAGACGCGCCCCACTCCTTTTCCGAATCGCTAACAGTGGAAGTGTGCATCCATTTGCTAGTGTTGTAGTGCTGTCGATATGTACGAATTGCCTATGAGTGTGCACGCACACTACGATGAATAAATCAGCTCGGATCAAACTCCCCACACCCCGGGGCTCCCTCGACCCAAAAAATAGTGGGGCGCGTCTTTGTGGATTGCACCATCTATAGCTACGATAAACCTACATTAGTAACTAATTATATTTTTTATTCTATTTATTCAAAATCTGTACTAACAACAAATTACAAAAAGTCTGTCAAACTGCATAACAGTTTTCAAATCCACGTTCACCAGTATTCATATTCTCTGTACACAACATGTGACAACACATTCGTGTACCTTTGTCCTTTGTGATTGACGTCAGTACACGTCGCTTGTTAGTGGCGCCACGTAATAGTCACGTTAGCACAACGCGGCGACGTGACACGGACCGTGCTTTGTATATACCTGTTAAAGGAGTGTTAGGGTCAGCGCAGACAGAGAGGAATAATCCCCGCGCGGTCTCGGGTTTTCCCGGGCGGGGATTTTCTTTACGGATTCCCGCATATCTTCGAGGCATTTTTGTCAGGTCAAGCATTTATGCACGTTATTATAATAATTTTATAGTTTATTTTCAAGTGCGTTAATAAAATCCTCTCCGCTGCGCTCCGTTCTGTCTGCGCTGAGCCTTAGCAGACTTTTGTGCCTGACTGTAGGCACGAAAGTCTGCTAGCATTAACAAGTAAATGAATAAGAATACTAATAGAGCAGTATGGAAGCAAAACACGTCATGCTGCGCTGACCGCAAATAAATACGTGTATAGATACAACATTAAATTTGTTTCTCGGCCCATTCTTATCAAGACGAATCCACGCTTTGGAACAGGCAACTAGCTTTGGAATCACTTTCTAAGTAACTAACCGACTCCTTTTCACTGCTAATCTAGACTGAAATAGAAAACATTGACCAATGTTGGGTTTAAAAAAACTGTACAGATATAACATTAAAATAACTCAAACTTTTGACTATTACAGAAAATGCTTAAAAGTAGTCGAATAATACCAAGTTTTGTTGCTGACCCTACCTACCTAGGTATATTATTCACCAGTAATGTGATTATTATCAAAATGTAAAAAGCGCTGTATCGGATTTTTAATCTGCTACGCTGTTGCTACGGCCTACTACGCTAGTGCTACGGCCTGCTACGCTATTTCTACGGACTGCTACGGCTTTCTACGCTGTTGCTACGGACTGCTACGACCTACTACGCTGTTGCTACGGCCTGGTACACTGTTGCTACGGACTGTTACGCTTTTGCTATGGACGGCTGCGGCCTACTACGCTGTTGCTATGGCCTACTATGCTGTTGCTACGTCCTACTACGCTGTTGCTAGGGCCTGCTACGCTGTTGCTACAGCCTGCTACGACCTACTACGCTGTTGCTACGGCCAGGTACGCTGTTGCTATGGACTGCTACGACCTACTACGCTGTTGCTACGGCCTGGTACACTGTTGCTACGGACTGTTACGCTTTTGCTATGGACGGCTGCGGCCTACTACGCTGTTGCTATGGCCTACTATGCTGTTGCTACGTCCTACTACGCTGTTGCTAGGGCCTGCTACGCTGTTGCTTCAGCCTGCTACAACCTACTACGCTGTTGCTACGGCCAGCTACGCTGTTGCTACGGACTGCTACGGCCTACTACGCTAAAGCTACGGTCTGCTACGCTAAAATAACAATGAATCACAATACAGTTTCAGATTCTAATTGGCGTTCATGTCTACATTATTTGCCTTCAAGATTGAAAAAAAATAAACACTTTTTGTTTTATTTATGTTTACCCAACTGTCCCTGAATGCAATGCAACTGTACAAAATTATATCATTCTTTCTTCATTCACAGTTTTCCAAGTCATGCAAATGGATAATGCCTGTTTTGGGACCCCCTTCCAATAGCCATGTGAAATACATCGTTGAATAACTCTTTTTTAACTGAATAGAAGTTACTGTTTCTGTTCCTATCCTTGTCCAAAAATTGGAAAACATTGGCATTAGAGATAAACAGCTTAGCCTTTTGACCGATTATCTAACCGACCGAACTCAATGTGTTAAGGTCCCTACTCTAGTACTGATCGTCCACTGAAGGTGGGTCCCTACACTAGTACTGATCGTCCAGTGAAGGTGGGTCCCTACACTAGTACTGATCGTCCAGTGAAGGTGGGTCCCTACACTAGTACTGATCGTCTAGTGAAGGTGGGTCCCTACACTAGTACTGATCGTCCAGTGAAGGTGGGTCCCTACACTAGTACTGATCGTCCAGTGAAGGTGGGTCCCTACACTAGTACTGATCGTCCAGTGACTTATGGCGTTCCGCAAGGTAGCATTCTCGGGCCGACCCTTTTTCTGGTTTATTTAAACGATCTCCTTTGTCTAAGCTCATTTCATGGAAAAATAATCTCATACGTAGATGACACTGCCCTCATTTTCGCTGCTAAAACATGGAATGAGACTTATCAGCTGGCCCAGGAGGGTTTTGATTTGGTAAAGAGATGGCTTTATGATAATGTACTTACGTTAAACGTTAAAAAAACTAAGTACCTTACCTTTTCGATCCGTACTTCTTCACATGCGAGTCTAAATTTAATCGCACATAATTGCTCTCTTGACGGTTCGGGTCATTTTAAATGCTCATCCGATCCTTTGGAACGTACAAAGACAATTAAATATTTGGGCGTTGTAATTGATGACAATTTTAGCTTCAAAGCACACATTCAACTGCTGAGTAAAAGGATTCGTAAACTTACCAATATTTTTAAAAAATTAAGACATGTTGTCACCCCTGTAATCCTAAAGCAAATATATTATGCGCTTTGTCAGTCACTGATTACATATTGTATATCGTCTTGGGGCGGTGCATCGAAGACTACGGTAAAGCAACTTGAGGTTTCAAAAAGAACCATACTGAAACACCTTTAAGCCAGAAGAACCAATCTTGTGCACTATATATAGGTTTCAATGAAAGCAAATTTTTTTTTTTTAAACAAATTCAGTATAAGCCTGCAAAAATCTGCTTTTTTGCACAAATTTTACCTGAACTTTGGCCATTCATAATGTACGAGCATAAATTGTAAATTATTGTTTATTTATTTATTTTATTATATATGTACAGACAGTAAAATACAGAGAGATACGACATAATTATAATATTAGTACAAAGGTACGGCTTATTTCTTAAGAAATATCTTCCAGCAGACCTGCGAAAGGAGAAATGAAAAAGAAATGTAGAAAATAATGTGTGAGAACAAGAAGAGAAAAATATGAATTTGCGAAGTCTTAAACCAAAATTGATGTTATGTTTATGCTTTATTTTATAGTATTTTTCGTCAATTTCGACATTTTCAAAGAGGAACGTTTTGAGTTTGCACCGTTCGTTCCGTTCCACCAAAAAACGTAACTTAAGTGTACACATTTGTAATTGATTTACTTTTAAGCATAAGTATAAGAGCTAAGACAAATTGTGTAACATGTTTTCTCTTCTTGGTCTAATAAATATAAATAAATAAATAAATACTTTGGCGCTTAATTCCAAATCCTTGTCTGTTCAGAGTTATACTGTACTAAACATGTCAGCTTTAGCAATCCCCAAATTAAGTTTGTTTTTAGATATTTCATAATTAACTGCCCTTTTGAGCATCACTAGGAATGAGTCGACATCACATGCTACCTAGTAACCGATCATGAGTTCACTCCTTTTCCCTTACTTCTAACGGTAAATCATGGGTTTATACCGGTAAGCGGTGTCGTCAAATAAAACTTGCAGCATTTCAGCTTGGCACCGATTTGGTATCGCTATGAAACTGAGCCGATGAGGTGAGGAGTGCTGATCCAATGTTGGGTTGAAGTGATTGTGATGACCTTAACGGCCGCAAAATAACGGTTGTCCTTTAAATCCTTCATTTACCAATGAAGTTTGAAAGTTACCAATGAAATGATATCATGGGTTAAAAAAAAAAACGAAAAAAAAGTGTGTGACTCTTCTCCGTTTCTTACTATTCTGCGACTGTTTAGGTATTCGCACTCTGGAGTCCGGTTACAGTTTTTCTGGTTGACTCTGGCTATCTCTTGAGTTTTGTGACCTGTTTCGTTTGAATAGTAGAAGAGTTTTTGGGTTTGTGGCAAGCGATTTGGATTTTCCGAGCTATCACACTGAACAACAAGTTATATATATATTTGGGAATATTCTAAATGAAGCTGGCAAGGTCTTTCTGCAGCGAACATCAACACAACAGTATAATTATTCTATAAAAGTTTAAAGGGAAAATGCATTGGAAGATGTAAGTACCTGATTACGGATTCGTGAAGGGTCCTGGCTCTTACTTGGTTGCATCATCCAGTCACGACATGTAACAGCTAGAAAGAAGGTACTATTGTTACTTATTAATTAATAATGATAACTAAAGTTCATACATGACATGCTTAACTGGATGACGCACTGTGTTCACAGGTAGTCATATAATGTCAACTATTTGGTAGATAGGGTACTGCAGGCAAGCGGGATTTACAGACCCTGCCTCATTTCTTAAAGATGCCATAATAGACGATGAGTGAAAGTCAGGATAAGCCGGTCACAAAGCACGCTAAGCCGATGTTCCCGGCTGTAATTTTCACGTCTTTGACAGTCCTTACGGGTATTCGTATTTAGTCGGACAACCAGTCTTACCAAGGGGTATCGTGTCACCCAGTACCTGAGTTGTGAAGATTAGATAGGCAATCGCTCCATTTAAAATACTGATATTCAACTGTATCCAGTTAGATTGGAAGGTGACCCTTACATAGTTGGGAACACGCTAGGCAGATGAAGAATGAATGCTTTACAAACATAACATTACGACTTTCTTTTAATAATTAATAGAAAACGTCGTAAAAGACCGTGGATAAAATGATCGATAATTACGAAATGTAGGTATGAGAAAAGTTTTTTGCGAAGTTTTTAGTTCAGTTAACTGAAATAAAATGTAAGAATTAACGTTTTTCATTGTACCAAATTTCTAAAATCTGTGAATGCAGTTAGCAATTACCAAAAAAGTTAAGGACAGTCTCTTAAGAACGTTTTTCTGTAGCTACAACGGTTAAGGTAGCTTCGCCTACCGGGTCGTCTCAACTTTCACCCTGTACTCCGATTGATCGGACAAGGAACTAAGACTTGGAATTCTTGTACTAAATTTTAATACCTTTCTAATGATATATCATTTATTCCTATTGGAGCCGGTACCAGCTTCCACACATTTCGTGGAATCATCCTTTTGCAAAAAAAAATATCTCCATTTTATTCTGGTTACCTTTCCTCGTCATAGTACAAGCAATCAACATACTCTCTCGCACACTACACATTCCGTCAGCTCTCGTTTGAAACAAAATGGGGGTTGTAAACTTTTAATTTGAACCAAATGTTCCGACTCCGTGCATAGTTCCGTTTGTTGGATACCAAATTAATTATATACCTCGCTTTCAAGGACTAAGGTCTAACATGTCAGAGTAATTAATCTATTACGGTTTAATAGTATTAACTATTCAGTAGAAACCTTCCTGATAGTAGATTGTCTTAGTGAAACAATCGTCAAAATTGTTTAATTAGTTTTGCGGTAATCGCGGACACATACATATGGGTCGAAAACAAAACCTCATTTTTAGGGTTCAGTACCAAAAAGGTAAAACGCCGTCTGTCTGTCTGTCCGTCTGTCACCAGGCTGTATCTCATGAACCGTGATAGTTAGACAGTTGAAATTATCACAGATGATGTATTTCTGTTGCCACTATAACAAAAAATACAAAAAAATTGAATAAAATAAATATTTAAGGGGGCTCCCATACAACAAACGTGATTTTTTTGCCATTTTTATAGATCTGCTACGGAACCCTTCGTGCGCGAGTTCGACTCTCACTTGGCCGGTTTTTATAGATAATGGTACGGAACCCTTCGTGCGTGAGTTTGACTCGCACTTGGCCGGTTTTTGTATTTGAAGTACGTTAAAAATGTTTCAAGATCAATTTTTAGGAATAAATTAAACCTGTAATAAGTTTTACTAATATTTTATTTATTTATACTGCTTTAAGAATTGAAAAACTCGTTTTTATACTAAATGATAAAAATACACAAGCCTGATTGAATGATTTATGAATTTACCAATAATCCTGAAATGTACTTAGTTACGAAGCTATTTAAGTTACCAGACTAATTATTTATTTAACCCAATAAATTCTTCCGGTACTACGCACATCATCGGTTCACGAAAAAACACCCAGTCTTGTTCAAACAGCGATTTACCCCATCTACGTGTGTGGTCATGGTGTGTAAGAAGACGAAGGAGGTATTGTGAGTTCATGACCTTACTTATGGCAGCCTAAGTCAGTCAGTAGATGAAGCGATAGAATGTCCTTGAATTATAACAATATAAAATAAAGAAATTGACATTGAAATTGAAATGGTATTGCCATCAAGAAATGTGCAGAAATTCAATTTGTCAAAAGTCTGAAATAAGTATAGTAATTTTCAAGTGAAAGACAGTTTTATTAAATGGGAGCATCGATTGGCAGCTGCATCAGTGCGAATTGACCGGACATTTCATTTCCACCCGCGTCTGGCGCCGGACAAATCACGTCAATATCGGACTGGTCGATTGAAAACCGGACACGTGACTAGGGTTACCATCCGACCGGATTTGCCGGACATGTCCGGATTATTGCCCCCTGTCCGGATTTTGTCCGGCATTGTCATTTGTCCGGACTTTTCTACTTAAGGGATTTTTTTTATAAAATAATCATTGCTCGTGCCTTCTCTGAAGTTCTCTGTATAAGAAGAGGCCTTTGCCTTATAGGTATATTATTACATGTAAAAAATAAATAAATAAATATAAGTAAAATGAATACTGAAAATAAACCGGCCAAGTGCGTCATGCGTGTCGGTTGAGAAACATTCTCTCCCATACATTACAACTGCAAATGTAACTTGGTCGACTATTACTCGTTAACTTGTAAAGCCACCTCAGCTGTGATAGTTTTCCTTTTAATTTCGTTATATATGCTATTGCCGTGAATTTTTGCACATATCCAAAAACAACCGTTTTGCTGGCAGGTGCAGGGGGGAGACACTTGACTCTAACAAAAACAACCGTTTTGCTGGCAGGTGCAGGGGGGAGACACTTGACTCTAACAAAAAATAACACTTTAAAGCTAATATTACGCAAACGGATCCCTGAACCGAAAAATAGTCTTGAATATCATCCCTACTATACGTGTACCCCTAAAACATTTTTTTTTTCAAGATTTTATTTTGGCACATTGTCGGCGTGATTTGTCGGCGATTCCTCCGTGCCTCGGAAAGCACGTTAAGCCGTTGGCCCCGGCTGTCATTTGTAGATCTTTGACAGTTGTTTGGGTCGTCAGAAGCCCAAAGTCTGATAACCAGTCTTACCAAGGGATTTCGAGTTACCTAGTCACTGGGTTGTGGAGGCCAGATAGGCAGTCCAGCTCCATGTAAAATACTGGTATTCAGATGCATCCGGTTAGACTGGAAGCCGACCCCAACTTACTTGGGAAAAGGCTAGACAGATGATGACTTTGTCGGCGTGATTAATATGTATACCCACGCCAAATTACAGCTTTCTAGTACTAACGTACTAAGAGTCTCTAAACTAAGCCGCGGACAGACAGACAGGCGGGCATAGCGAAACTATAAGGGTTTCTTGTTAACTACGGAACCCTAAAAAGAAAGATTAAAATTTCCGGACTTTTAGCAAACCGCCTTTTTGTCGTCTTTTCATATTTCGAAATGACATGTCCTTACACGTGAGCTACAGCCCTGCTCGAGAGTGGCCATTCAGACGAGTATAATAGTGTGTTCCACTACATAAACTCAAGGCTCTTTCATGTTATAAAGATTGGTTTTGGACTTTTAACACTATCTGTGGAGAAAGGAACTTTTGAGGATTTTTTAATGCAATTTATGAAAATTGCATTATATACTCCAGTCTCTACTGCACCAAAGCTTGGTTAAATAAACATAACATAAGGACCTACTTATGCAAACAGGAACCAATCCACACACAACACACATTGTATGCCAAAATCGAGATAAGTTACAAAAAGCTTTCAAAAATGCACATTAATATTATATTCGTATACATAGAACAAACTATTTTGTACAATGTTGTAAATAAAGTTTATTTAAAATAACAAACACTTTTATTGTACACAAAATGTTGACAAAAACGGCTTTTTCTCAAAACTGTCATTGTGTGGGTTGATTCCGTTTTGCGTAAGTAGGTTTTAAGTAATTTATATAATATCACGCCTGTAATCCCTGAAGAGTTAGGCAGAGGTGTACTTATAGTACACCCAAAGTTCGTCAGTTATTTTAAGTCCCATGTAATAGGGGCGAGCCTATTGCCATCAACCGGGCACAAATCCAGGAGTCCCGTACGGTATATCGAATTACCCTTGAACGATATAACTGTCTACAGAAAGCATGGTTCACCGACGAACGGTAATACGAGAAAACTATTAGTCGATACCATTATTTAGCGACAGCACGTTTCGCCGAATAACGCTACATAGAATGAATGGTTGGCCGATACCAAGATTTGCCGATGTCATGGTTCGCCGGAACACGCTTGAACTAAATAATCCTTTATCGATAGCAGTTTGCTTTATCGATTGCAGCAAAAAAAATATGACACATAATGAGATCAGCAAAAAAAAATATAAAATTAGATACAAAATTGTAATTTATTGAAGGGTAGTATTTAAACGTATAGTAATTTAGTTAAATTGGATATTGATGAAGAGTTTTTGTTTTGGTAACTGAATTTACCAACAATAGAGGGGACCTGGCGCTCGGCGGCCGCTACCGCGGCACGCTCGCTTCGCTCGCTCGCCTTCGCGCGTAATGTCACTGTTCTAACCTGACCTAACCCAAATGATTCAATCTGGCAAAGAATGTATATACGCTCTGGGGCCCAAGTCTGCTATTTTTATAAATGCAGTCATTCCAACACGATCCCATTGTCATGCAACTGCTATCGATAAAGGATTATTTAGTTCAAGCGTGTTCCGGCGAACCATGACATCGGAAAATCTTGGTATCGGCCAACCATTCATTCTATGTAGCGTTATTCGGCGAAACGTGCTGCCGTCGTTCGTCGGTGAACCATGCTTTCTGTAGACAGTTATATCGTTCAAGGGTAATTCGATATACCGTACGGGACTGCAAATCCAGACTCCGGGCTGCTACTGAGAATTAATTCCTAAAGGAAAATCCCAATAACACGTTGCCCGACCTGGAAATCGAACCCAGGACCTCATGCTGAGTAGTAGCTCTTGCGACCCTTAGACCAATGGGCAAATAAGTTCTCCCATATCTGTATTACTTATAGATCAGGTTTCTGGTTACTTGTTCTTTATCCACTTACCCCGTAACAAACTTAGCCGCTCTTGGTTCATTATATAAAATTAATAGCGACCCGTCCCTGCCTCGCGCAGGTGCAACGTAGATGTCAACATAGCACCTGTGCCAGGCAGGGACGGGTCGCGTTAATTTAGATTTCAGTGCTAAATCTTATACATATAAATCATATTCATATTCATTTATTTGCGGTCCACAAGGTAAAAACAAGATGTTAACAAAAGGCTTAGAGCTAAGAGCCTTTGTAGACCCTGTCAGGGCACAGCATAAAATCATTATAGATACATAGCTAACATCAAAATAAAATTAAAAAATCAAAATAACATTTAAAACATCATAATAAAATTAACAAAATCAGAACAAAAAGAAAACTAAATAAAACTATACCTACATGAAAACAATAATTACATTCGCCTATAAGTAAATAAAATAAAATTCTAATATGAATTCTAAATATAATGGAAACTAGGTAGCTATTTTCTTAATAATAATAAGTTTCGATAAAATTATATTATTTAGGTAATATTATTACAAACAATTAAAGAGAGATCATGTTTTTAGTTTACCAGTTATTAATAAAAAGATAGGTTTCACATTGTATTGTATCACAATTTATTTAATCTTCCGGAATAAATGCTCCAATTGTTATAAACCGCATGAAAATCCATTGAGTGCCTAGTTTATAATATATTAGCGGTCTCATAGATTGACACGAAAAGCGAATTTGTTTTCTCTTAAGAGAAACTACTACCTCAGCGCCACCTCACTCTTTATCTCGCTCGCACCTACTGCTGGCAGTCACGCGAGCAAGCGAGACAGGGTGGCAGGGAGAAGACTCCAAGGCACCGATAGTTTAGTTTATTTCTTTTTACGGTGAAAATAATGGTAATTTTAAAAAAATAACATAAGACCTGCTTTATAGTTAGTTTAGTTAATATGCAAAGTTTCATTATCTAATTTGAAGTATTTTTTGAATACCAGCGGTTTATTGTTCGTGTTGGAGGTAACTTTGGAATTTTTTTCTATAGAGAAAATTTTATGGAATCGTGTTTTCGTCAAACATAGTAGGTACTTAACATTAACATTATTCCTCAACTGTACCATATATTTATTTCAAAATTAATGCTGCAGTATTTTCGACATGACGGAGGATTATGCTAAGCCATTTGAGGTAGTATAGGCTCTTAAGAGCGGCCAACCCGACATACTTTTCATACAAACGCTCTTACCTACGTGATTATTGAGTTGTAACACATCTTTTTTTGAAATTCTTGATCCAATAGGTATCTTGTGCACTATATCTAGGTTTCTATGCAAGCAAAAAATAAAATTTTTGAAAAACAAAGTCAGTATAAGCCTGCAAAAATCTGCTTTTTTGCACAAATTTTACCTAAAGTTAGGCCATTCCCGTTTGACCGGGAAGGGCCCTCTTAAGTAAGTATAGAGCCGAGGGGTAATAATGAATATGCACTGGCTCGTTGGTCTAGTGGTCGCAAGCGCTACTGCCGAGCACGAGCTCCTGGGTTCGATTCCCAGGTCGGGCAAAGTGTTATTGGGCTTTTCCACCAGGAATTTCTCAGTAGCAGCCCGGAGTCTAGATTTGTGCCCGGTTGATGGCAATAGTCTCGCCCCCTATTACATGGGACTTAAACATAACTGGCGAAACGTGGGTGTACTTTACGTACACCTCTGCCTAACCCTTCGGGGATTACAGGCGTGATGTTATGTTATGTTATTTTATTCACTAAATCAATAATAGACAGTAATATAAACCCAAGCAAAGTAGGAATTAAGAGTTACATTGAACTACTGCTTGTTGCTCAAACTCCAAACAATTCTCTAAATACTACAAGTTCAAACGTCCGTTTCTGTCGCGGTCATGATGTGACGTCATTAACCACGAAACTGCTTTGATTACATCTGTTTTTTAGCCCCTAATCATAATACATAAATATAAATACATTAAATTATTGTTTATTTATTTATTTTGTTATATATGTACAGACAGTAAAATACACATAGATACGACATAATTATAATGTTAGTACAAAGGTACTGCTTATTTCTTAAGAAATATCTTCCAGCAGACCTGCGAACGGAGAAATGAAAAATAAATGTAGACAATAGTGAGTTTTGAGAGTTTGCGTTTCGTTCCACCAAAAAACGCAACTTAATTGTGAAATAAGTAATGCCTTTAAAAATGTAAATAAAAAAAAGGAATTTGTTTCTTGACTCCTCCTACAAAATGTATTTAAAATAATGGATACATTTTGAATTACGTGCATACTCCCTATTGCGTAACACTATCAGTGGCAATGGGTTTCATTATGACAGTTCAACAAAATTCATTACGTTGTTGAGCAAACACATTTTTCTAAAATATGAATGATTTAGCTGCGCCCCGCGGTTTCACCCGCGTAAGTCTTGATCCCGTGGTAATATCGGGATAAAAAGGTAGGCTATGTCTCAATCCAGGGTGTCAGGTACCTCCATACAAAATTTTATCAAAATTGGTCCAGCCGTTTGAGCGTGAAGAAGTAACAAACATACACACACACACACACTCACAAACTTTCGCCGTTATAATATTAGTGTGATGTGATTAATTCAAAATCATTCGGTTTCTATTGATAGTGTATTATGCAATTGGGGTGCAGGAGTCGTCAAATGGCGAAGTCCGGATCCAGAGCGCCGACTTATTTTGCCCGGACCTTAAGTAAACAGTAAATTTGATAACTTTTTTTTTATATTGAAATGACTAGAGTTTAAAGTTTGATATCAAAACGTATGATGGCTCGCTCCAGTGTTTTCGTCGAACTAATTTCATTTAAGACTATCTCGGAAACATCTTTATTAATACACTAGCTAGATAGAGATAGGTAATTTAGAAATTATAGTGAGAAATTCCGTAGTTAAATTATCTATGAGCCGAGAGATAACGACCGCTATAAGCGTAGGTAGGTACGATCAGCAATGGACGTTCATTTACATCATCATATTGACACAAAATCATTCGATAAACTGCAATTCAGCATTTCATGTTTTATCCTTCTTAGCTATAGCATGAAATGCTGAACTGCAGTTTATCTTGATAATATCGTTAAAATTACACGTCTATCCCGATATTTTTTAAATATCGTGCCTGCCTACAGTACGAACGCAGCTAACTACAAATCTTGAGATCAGTCTTAAAACTTATTCAGTGCGAACGCAAATTCAACCAAACAAGGTATGAGAGTTTCATACGATAGTTTCGAAACAGCTACATGTTGAATGTTTTCTGTTGCAAACGCATAGTAAGCACTACGCATCGGAGAATCGGTGGCTTGAGTTTAGTGATCGCCAAAATGATTTTTGCGTTAAGTAATCTCGCATTAAATTTAGATGTACCCTAATGTTAGTGAAAACGGGTATAAGTCCTCCAAATATAACCCTCTGATTATTCATTTACTTCGCTCCGTGGGGTCATTTCGTCATTAAGATGTCGTCGTGCACTCTGAACCGTGTCACTGACACTGCATACAATCTCATTCAAGCCAGCTAATGACCTGTTCCAGATATTTTGTGAGCGTTGAGCCTAAATAGGTGTACTGAAGTTTTTTTTTAGGTGACCTGATATTTGTGTACGAGAGGATCACCTATTAGTTTTATTGCCTCATCAACGGCATAACTATGAAAATGTCTATTAACTGCTCCCAAATTACGATGTTTTTTTTTTATAGTAACTCGTGCATTTCCTCTCAGAAAAGCACCATTTGGTGGAACTGATGATGAAGACCACAGATGGCCACCGGAATTACTTAATAATAATTAGTATTTAACGGGATGCGATTCGATTAGGCACTTTAATATAGTTGCTAAGCAATGTATGATTGTCACAATGCGTATGGTGAGTGGCAGTTCTCATGGTTCTTAACAAGAGAACGCCTCAAAAATGAACGTCCCTGCATCGGGAGAAGCAATATTTTGTAAAAGGTGATGAGTAGTTCACATTAGGCTATTGTAACTTAGATAAATTAAAAACTGACCCACTAAAAAGTGAAAAAAAAACAACTGACCTTCCAAAAAAACACTACAAATTTCGGAAGTCGGTGGCAAAAAACTAAAATACAGCTTCAAGACATCGATTTCCGAAATTAAAGTTATTTTAACTTTGTAGTGTTTTTTTGTAAGTCGGTTGTTTTTATTTTTAATATTTTTAGGTTGAGTTTTAGTTTTAGATTTTACTGTTAAAATAAGTCGGCGGTCCGGAAACGGACTTTGCCATACCACTAAGATATTCTAAACAAGGTACTCAATGGATTTTGATGCAGTTTTTATCATTTAGAGCATTTATTCCGGAAGGTTCCTATGTACAAGATTTAGCAATGAAATCAATCGAATGATTTTGTGTCAATTTTAATGATGTAAAAGTGACAGTGTTAATGGACTTCCATTGCTGGCCGTACCTACCTACGCTTTTAGCGGTCGTTATATTTTGAAAGTCACGAGCTCGCGGTAGATAATTTAAACGAAAATTCCCACTATGATTTCTAAACTACCTATCTCTAGCTCTACCTAGTGTATTAATAAAGCGGTTTCCGAGATAGTCGTAAATAATTTTAGTTTGACGAAAACATTGGAGCGAGCCAAGATCATTCGTTTTATGATATCTACGTCGATTTTGATTTTTAACAGTTTTTTAAATAAACAGCAAAAGTTCGCTTGCCTGCAATAATTATTATCAGGATTAAATTAATTATGAATCGAATGCACTCCTTGAAATACTTAATAGAACTGCTACTTACTGCAACGTTCAAACGTTTGGCCAATTATACAATTCTCAAGTAACTTTTGCTACTAGCATTGCTTGTAATAACAGAAAGAAAGGATGAAAGAAAAATAGATTTATTTGTAAAAACAAGCGCATACAAAAAAGATGAGTTAGCTCGAATAATAAAAAAAAATATATATACTTATGTGATCACGAGCACAGAACATAAATACTCGTAATAGGTTCGGGACAAAGTTTCTTCGCATGTTTTAAGAAAATTCAAAACATTTTTTAATTTAGTTTATTTACATTTAACTAAAGTATGTAGGTACCATTTTGTTCGATAACTTTTTGCCATTTTGTAGGTAGGGACATGATCTCATTGCTATAGAAATTTTGGGACTTCTGATCAAAATACCGCGATAAGTGGTTTTGGCAGTCCTCTCGTGATGTTAACCTGATACTGCCTAAAGAATTCTGAAGAGACCGAAATAGGTGGAAATCTGAAGGTGCAAGGTCAGGATTATACGGCGGATGCATTAACACCTCCCAGCCAAACTCTCTTAATTTTTGCTAAAGATGTGTGAGGTCTAGCGTTATCATGATGCCCCCCCCCCCCCCTTCTGTTGATTAATTCCAGCCGCTTTCTCTCAACTTCTTGCTTTAATCTCATCAGTTGTTCGCAGTAGAGTTCAGAATCGATGGTCCTGCCTGGTGGTAACAGCTCATAATGAATAATGCCCTTCCAATCCCACCACACACACAGCATCACCTTGTTGCGAGTTAACCCGGGTTTCGCCACAGTCTGTGAAGCCTGACCGGCCTTTGACCACGACCTTTTTCGCACGTTCTTGTCGTACGTGATCCACTTTTCATCACCAGTTATCAGCTTCTTCAAAAATGGTTCGGTTTCATTACGTCGTAATAAAGAATCACAAATGAGTACACGGTTCATTAGGTTTCTTTCAGTGAGCTCGTGAGGTACCCAAATATCGTGCTTTTTTGTGTACCCAGTTTTTTTCAAATGTGCCAAAACTGTTTTGTGGTCAATTCCCAGTTCTTCAGCTACGTCGTAACTACTGATATGCCGATCTTGCTCCACTTTTTCAAAAATGGCATCCATTTTATCCGTAATAGGGCGACCAGAGCGACGTGCATCTTTCTCATCAAAATTTCCGGATTGAAAACGCTTAAACCAAATTTGTGCTACTCTCACAGACACTGCACTAGGTCCATAAACATCGCAATTTTTTTTCGCGGCTTGCGTTGCTTTTTTACCTTTTTTGTAGTAAAATTTTAAAATGTATCGAATTTCTTCATTAGATTCACTCATCTTGACAGTACGAAAAACAAATGAAAATCACACATTTTCCTAATTTGAATTTGGAATTATGTTCTTTAAAATTTAAACTTTCAATGATACCAAAACCAGCCAGATACAAATAGTATAGCCAAAGAGATTTTATTACAAGTTCATACATACTATAATGCGAAAAGACTTTATCCCCAATAGTAAGTAGGTAGTCACTAGTTAGCTATGTCATGACTGTGACAAGAAGGCTTCCACTCAACATGACCCTGTGCTATGGGGGTCCAGTTCGATACTCCAATGAGGACACCCGAAAACGACGTTTTGAAACCAAGTCAGATTAAAATATTTGTTCAGATCAAACAAATTACAGGGAAAAAAAACAAACGGCTGCCTATCTGACGGCACGGACGGAGGGGCCTCGATATGTAATGGATGGTCACCCATCTACGAACCGACAGCGGCAAACGTAGCTTAACCTTCGGCTGGCTATCATTTAGCCACGATACTTAAATACCTACTATAAAAATAACATAAACAGTATATACAGGGTGTCCATGAAATCGACGTCAAGCCGGAAGACACCCTGTGATGATCTTTCAAGTCCTGTGACTACAAATATTAACTTTTCTTTGTTATATAGAAGAATTATTCATGGTTACATTACAGATTTTTTTTTAAGGAATAGTTATTATTTGTACACATATATTTGTCACAGGACTTGAAAGATCATCACAGGGTGTCAGTTTTTCCGATGTATTTTTTGATACGTATAATTTGAAAATAACTTAGCCGAGATTATTTAATATGTTGATAACTGTCATGACTTGGATATCAGTATCACCCGTTTCCAGATTGACGTTGATTTTTGGGACACCCTGTATACTTAATATAATATAATGTCTGAAACAAACCCAGGGTCATGTTTTTACAGTCTAGGTACTTAACTCCAAAATTTTACATTCCATTTATTAGCTGTACCTACTAATTACGTCCTAACCATATTCTGAACACAGTTGTTCTTCATCTATACATTTTATAAATTACAAGTCGGTTTTCGTGTCTCGTCTGTGAGACCGCGTTCTTCTTCCGAGCTTACTACGCAACGGATTTTGATGCAGTTTTCACAATCATTTATTTAGATCATTTATTCCGGAAAATTTATGTGTATTTAACTTACACATAATAAATAAATCTCGATGCGTTGTAAAGTCATAAAAATCGTGTGAAGCAGCGGGTCGCTTGTAACGTTTATGTGCAAAACTGAACTATATGCACACTCCGTGTGTTTACGTCTCGTCCTCCGAGCACTTGGACTGGTGCCTGAGACGCGAGACGCGCAGACGCCGCTGACGTCACGGGCGGCCATGTTGCGTAACTGATGCATTTCCTTATTTTGATGTAAACACATATTATGTGGGTAGTGTGTCCAAATGTTGTATCTTAAGTTTTTCGTATTGTAGGGAATAAATGTTTGTTACTGCCTACTGGCCAGTAATTTGACGGCGCTATTTAAAAATCGAACTTTATAAAAAGGAATACACCAGTGTTCAGGAACTCAAAGATTTACTTACCTACCACGATTCTCTATGGAATTAATCCTAGCACATTATCAGCTGCTACCCACTCTGTAGTAAAGGGAATAAACCTATCGTCAAAACAGCTACCATTCTCAACACTTCATAACTTAGAGCACAAAAGTAAAATTTCTAGGTGAGTCCAAATGTAAAGTTTCAAGTTTTTAATTTTAAGGTGAAATAATACCCAAAGTAGAAGTTATAGTTTTTGTATTTGTTTTTTCGATCAGTCTTTTTTGTAGCGGCCAGTTTATCGATGGTAAAAAATGTAAGTTCGAGTCTCATTTCCTACGAAATGTATGGGAAAAGTTTTTTGCAATTTATGACTTTTCTAGTACTCAAACCTCAATTGGTCCAATAGAGGTTTTTGATCCTTATAAGAAAGAGGATCGATTGGCATAAAAAAAGTTTTTGTGAAAATTGCTTATTTTCCTGCTGACTGTACATTTTTTTCAAAATCTGTGAATGCTGATCTAAATTTTTTTAAAAGATAAGGATAGTCTTCTAAGACCATTTTCGCGTAGCTGCAACGGATAAGGTACTTCCCCTTACTGCCCCGCTGAAAGTTTCCACCCTGTATACAGGGTGTCCATGAAATCGAAGTCAAGCCGGAAGACACCCTGTCTATCTTTCAAATCCTGTGACTACAAATATTAACTTTTCTTTGGTTATATAGATTATTATATTCATTTATATTCATGGTTACACTACAGATTTTTTTTTTAAAGAATAGTTATTATTTGTAGTCACAGGACTTGAAAGATCATCCCACGGTGTCAGATTTTCCGATGTATTTTTTGATACGTATAATTTGAAAATAACTTAGCCGAGATTATTTAATATGTTGATAACTGTCACGACTTGGCCTATCAGTATCACCCGTTTCCAGATTGACGTTGATTTTTGGGACACCCTGTATACTTAATATAATATAATGTCTGAAACAAACCCAGGGTCATGTTTTTACAGTCTAGGTACTTAACTCCAAAATTTTACATTCCATTTATTAGCTGTACCTACTAATTACGTCCTAACCATATTCTGAACACAGTTGTTCTTCATTTATACATTTTATAAATTACAAGTCGGTTTTCGTGTCTCGTCTGTGAGACCGCGTTCTTCTCCGAGCTTACTACGCAACGGATTTTGATGCAGTTTTCACAATCATTTATTTAGATCATTTATTCCGGAAAATTTATGTGTATTTAACTTACACATAATAAATAAATCTCGATGCGTTGTAAAGTCATAAAAATCGTGTGAAGCAGCGGGTCGCTTGTAACGTTTATGTGCAAAACTGAACTATATGCACACTCCGTGTGTTTACGTCTCGTCCTCCGAGCACTTGGACTGGTGCCTGCGACGCGAGACGCGCAGACGCCGCTGACGTCACGGGCGGCCATGTTGCGTAACTGATGCATTTCCTTATTTTGATGTAAACACATATTATGTGGGTAGTGTGTCCAAATGTTGTATCGTATGTTTTTCGTATTTTAGGGAAGAAATGTTTGTTACTGCCTACTGGCCAGTAATTTGACTGAAATTTTCAGAAGTCCAAGGTTTTGTACATTAACATCACGCCTTGTTTCCCCGAAAGGTTGGGCAGATGTGTACCTATAGAACACCCACATTCCGCCAGTTGTGTTTATGTCCCATGTAATAGGGGGCGAGCCTATTGCCACCAACCGGTCACAAATCCAGACTCCGGGCTGCTACTGAGAAATTCCAGAGAGAAAAACCCAATAACACTGCCCGGCCTGGGAATCCAACCCAGGACCTCATGTTCAGCAGTAGTGCTTGCCACCAGTAGACCAACGATTCTGTCTGTTGTGGATGCCCAACGTAATTCCTACACAGATCGCCAAATACGGAGTGATTATATCTTATTTACAAACTGGAGTTTCTTGGAGGTCAGTGGGTGGTCTTAGGGGCGGAGTTTTCTTGGACCCTTATAGACACGTCGGATATTTGTCTAGCTTGTAACCGGACGGTCTGGTAATGCTGCGATAAGTGGACAGAGTAACTGCTATTTATTTCTGTCACTTTCCTGCGGGACACTATATTCTTAGCTGGATAAAATAATATGTACGTAGTACACTCATACCAAAAACTTAAAAAAAAACTACATAATAATTATAATATAACTAGCTGGCCCGACCGATGTCATCCTGTCTAAATTTCAATCTTATATAAAAATAAAAATCAATTGCCGAATGTATGTACGCGCTCACTTCAAAACGGTTGCACCTATTTGGCAAATTCTTTTTTTGTTGTTTTTGTAATTGTCAGGACAAGGTTTGTGTGAAAGAAGTAAGTAGGTAGGTAGGGTAGGGTAGTTAGGAAGGTACCTGTAGGTAGGTAGGAAGGTAGGTAGGTCTAGGTAGGTAGGGTAGGGTAAGGTAGATACTTAGTGGTACCCGTGCTAAGCCGGGCCGGGTAAAGCTAGTAATTCATGTAAAATTCCCATAGAAAATGCCCTTTTAGTATTCCCGAATTTTTCGTTCCATCAGAATTTTCGATTTTAAAACAACAAAAAGTAGCCAAATCGTTCCCAGTCGTTCTCAAGTGATGTGCTTACCATCGAACAGCATTGATTTTTTAGGGTTCCGTAGTCAACAAGGAACCCTTATAGTTTAGCCATGTCCGTCTGTCTGTCTGTCCGCGGCTTAGCTCAAAGACTCTTAGTACTAGAAAGCTGTAATTTGGCATGGGTATACACATATTAATCACAACGATTTTTTTTATAAATACACTTATAGTTCCGTACCCGAAGTGTGCCAAACGGAACCTTAGAACGGAGGCTTAGTAATAGACTAAGCCGGACGGACGGCCAGCGGAGGCTTATCCGCTGGCCGTCTGTCCGTCCATCCGGCTGTCAGTCAGCGGTCTGTATCTCATGAACTGCAATATGAAGACAGTTAAAGTTTTCACATATATTATATAATATAATTATATATTATAATAATGTCGGTTTTTGCTAAATATTGTACGGTTGTATGGAACCATTCGTGTGCGACTCCGACTCGCACTTGTTTATATTTATGTCTGGACTTTAAATTAAACTTTGACCCCTGAATTTGTTTCGGAATTTCTTCAGTGGTTGTCAGGTAGGAATTGTGGAATATGTATGTATATTCTGTATTATAAGTTTATAACCTATTTATGTACTTGTGCACCTATTTTATTAACCGACTTCTAAAAAAGGAGGAGGTTCTCAATTCAGATGTTTGTTTTTTTTTTTTATGTTTGTTCGCGCATAACTCCGTCGCTTCCCAAGTGATTTGAAAAATATTTTTTTTGTTGGAAAGGGTATACTTTCCAAATGGTCCCATGAAAATTTTATCAAAATCGGACAACCGGTTTTTGAAAAATTAAGAAAAATCCAATAATGTATCTACATTGTCTACATTAACGATCTTTTCGTTTACTCTGCATTGCGTTTTTTGTTCGCGCATAACTCCGTCATTTACGAACCAATTTGGAAAATTCTTTTTCGGCACTAAAAAGTGAAAAATAAAAAACTTTTTACAAAAAAAAAAAACGACAGCCAAAAAAACACTACAAAGTGTCAAGTGTACAAAGTCGGTGGCATAAAACTAAAATACAGATCCAAAGACACCGACTTCCCAAATTAAAGTTATTTTTCACTTTGTAGTGTTTTTTTGGCAGTCGGTTTTTTTTTAATAATTAATTATGTTATATTTTATTCTTATTATTTTCTCTCAATCAGAGCAGCCGCCATCTTACCTCTTCACCACCTTTGGTTGACTGGTAGAGAATGCCTAAGGCATTAAATCCGCCTTTATGCCTTATTGTGTGCGAGAAGTTTAAATAAATAAATGTCGACTCCATCTAGCTTATTTTATTTTTTAAATATGACGGGTAAAAGCGATTCCGATTATATCCCATTTACAGAATAAACAATTTCATTTAAATTTTATTTCACGTCTCTTCTACAGGACTACTGCAGCTACTACCTGATCCGCTTTAACAAGCAGCCGCAGTTCTGCCGCAAGGTTGATGAGCAGCGTCCTCCCCGCAGACCTCAGACCAGGAAGACGAGGGAGCGAACAGAACCTGTGGTCACTGCAGAGTGTATCTGTGAGAAGAGAGATGCTGACCTGCCTTCTACTTTCACTGTTACCAAGTTATTGAAGGTAATGCTGTGGCTGTGGGGTGTGGGCAGTGTGAATGCAAATGACACTGAGAGGGGGATTGTGAGGAAAGTTTTGAGTATGAATGTGGATTGGAATTAGAGAAGGGGAAAATTTAAGAAACGATCTGAGTAAATCATGATATTATTGCTAGGAAAAGGCGGAAAACTAAGATGTAAGGAAAAGCCGCAGCGTACTGCTTACACACAGCAAAGTAGTACTGCTATCACTTTAGGGTATCTAACCAACGAATAAGATACAATTTGCCCAGTAGTCGTAGAGCTCTAGCGATGTGAAGGAACTCATCCGGAGAAGTACTGCCGCTACGCCACTAGGCTTATTTCTGCCGCCCTGCGGCGTTGCCATAACAGAAGGTTTTGGAAGCCGGTGTAAAAACAGGTATCTAGAAAGGCTTGTGAAATATTTTCAGCTGTCTAACTATAGGATGGTTATCAAAAGCAACTGGGATGCAAATGTGCACAGGCGGCAGTGAGCCCTTATCATCAGATGGGCCACCTGATTGTTTGCCACTAAAATATAATGAAGTTTCCGTTTGTTATTTTCATAATAGCCTGCATGTGGTACGGAATTGATCAGATAATAACTTTGATATCCATTTAAAATTAAATTCAGGTGAAGGAAATAGTTATAATACGGTATTTTGGCGAGCTTCCAGCAATTTGTCACAGGTTGTCATAACCCAGGGTCATCGCAAAGTTGATGGCTTATTATGGATAATTACAGTTGGAAAATAAATATGGTTTTAGATTATTTTTGGCAATATCTTCATTGTTGGTTTTTGTAATTGTGTGAGAAATAAAAATGGGATCATGAGATTTATTGAATCCATCGTTCTTGCTTCGATCTGAGAATATTATAAATTGCTTTGAGTTATACAATTATTAAGATGTTAAAATCCATAACATACAATGGGATAAGCCGTAGTCTAATTATTACACGTATCTGCCAAAGACCCTTGAAACGTTAATGGTATCTGTATTTCCCAGGACGAACAAGCCATCCAAACCATACCAGCGTTTGAAAGGAAGTCCATCACAGGATTCCTGAACCACGCGACCCCTGACAAGAAGCAGTTGGTGGAACTGTTGTACCAGGACATCATCAGACCCACAGGGGTGTCTTGGGACGATGTAAAGGGCCTGGCTGCGGCCAAGAGCTTACTTATGGAGTCTGTTGTGTATCCTGTTCGGTAAGCAAGCTGGAAATCTGGAAAGATGTTTTGGGGTTTTCCCGTTTTCTGTATCCTATGGTTAAATTAAAGGCATATATGCCCTTTCATTATTTATATGTCTAGATAGAGTGTCGCGCTGCAAAAGAACTAAAACAAACATACCAACTTTGATAGGTGTTTGCGTGCGTGGTAGCTATGTCTTACACTTGCGCCACGTCATTGTGATCTTTTTGTGTTATTCTAGTGTGTGTGCATTTTGTGGCCAATAGTTGGACGCAACTTTTTTCGTTCTTGCACTGTATATTAAGACATATTTATATCTTTGAGCATGCCTTATCTAAGCCACAACTGCCCTTTGGAAAATGATTTAAGCAACTACTCTCAATTTCACAAATATTTATGCTCTGAATATGATGCTAAAAACGTTGAAGAAAACGCAAGTTTATTTACTTAAAATTTTTGATGTGAAACATCTATAGCCGCACGTAAAACCGATTACTGGCGTGGCGTCACATGCCGTGGCGACGCGTCGCCAATAGTGTGTCAATAATTTCGATGTTTCACATCTGCCAAACGTCCCGTGACGGCTTACAATTAATTAAGCACATGTAGTTAGGTACCGTAGGTTCAGATGACTTCTAAGTATCTTCCGTTTTGGTCTAGTTATCCAGAAGTTTTCACTGGTCTCCTGGAACCCTGGCGAGGGGTACTGCTCCACGGTCCACCTGGCACCGGCAAGACCATGCTAGCGCGTGCGGTCGCTGGCGAGAGCTGCTGCACATTCTTCAACGTCTCTTGCAGTACCATCGTCAACAAATGGCGCGGAGAGAGCGAGAGGATTATAAAAGTACCTTTATTATAAACCTTTTAGATTGTAAACTAAGTAGTAAGTATCATTCATAGGGTAGGGAACAGATATTTTCAAATATCATGTTAGATCCAGGATAGATTTAGGTACATTTATTTATATAATCACTTACAACTATTATTACTGGTATAACCCAATGCAATAGTGAAGCATACTTAATAATAACAACTTATTTTCTAAAACTTATTACATACAATGTTATCCTTGTGAATTCACTCCGTGTACAAGCAAAAATATCAATTTCCTCTGCTACAAGGTTAAGAGTGCGAAGCGCACGCGTCAGGGGAGCCTCATTTAACAGATTAGTGCGGCCACGAGGTACAGTCAGCAGCTGAGGCCGCCGCCGCCGCCACACATATCTGTCGGGCACGCTCAAACCCACCAACTGTAATATGTCGGCGATATGTATCTTGCCTCTAATTAATTTAAATAAATATGAGACAAGTGCGAACTCACGCCTAACTCTCAGCTCATTGTATCCAACCATGCCTAATATAAACAAGGTTGGATACATAAGCGGGTAAAAAGGATACACTCCATAGAGCCTCAAATATAAAAATCTTACAAATTTATTTTGTATTCGCTCCAACATGAGACTATATTTAGTCTTATGTGGGGCCCAGATGACTGCGTTGCATTCTAATTGGCTTCTCACCAAAGTGTTGTATAAAGCGATAATCGCCGTGATATTTGCGAAACCACGAACAGTACGCAGCATAAACCCTAAATTTCTGTAGGCCTTCTTACAGCATTTTACTATATGATCACGAAACGCTAGCCCCGCGTTAAGACTAACTCCCAAGTCCCTAACCTCTGTAACCCTGATCATCGGCGTCCCATCAATGTTGTAATCATATACGATAGGACTACGTGCACGCGAGAAAGTGATGGTGACACATTTTTGGGTGTTGAATTCCAGAAGGTTTTCCTTGCTCCAAGTAACTACGCTATCTATGGCCTTCTGCAACCGTTCACAATCCTCATCACCCTTCACTGCCATGGATAATTTAAGATCGTCTGCAAATAATAAACAATTTGCATTAAGGATGCAAATTGTTTATTATTTGCGACTTTGGGCAAATCGTTTACCATAATTATAAATTGCAGAGGTCCAAGGTTACTCCCTTGGCTTACACCAGACTACGTAAAGTACGGCTCTGACTTGTGTCCCTCATACTCTACGTATTGTTGCCTATCCCTCATGTAACTGGCGAAGAAATGAAGTAGGTGCGGAGTGAAACCAACGGCTGCTAACTTCTTGAGCAACACATCATTATCGACCAGGTCAAATGCTTTTTTGAAATCGAAGTAAGCAGCGTCAGCTTGCACCCCACTATCTACAATCGGCAACACATGAGCCATGTAACTCAGTAAGTTACTGGTGGTGCTCCTCATTGGTCTAAACCCATGCTGTGCATCCGAGAGCTGCGTTCTCACTTGCATAAAAATGCTTTTATGAATAGCGCACTCCAACACTTTAGCCGGTGACGACAGTACTGCAATAGGTCTGTACCCACTAACATTGGCGTTACTTATGCCTCCTTTCGGTACCGGCACGACCCGAGTGGTTTTCCATCGCTCTGGAAACACGGCTGCCTTCAGACACTTATTAAATATATGGAGCAATGGTACAACCAGCACAGATCTACAGTCTCTGAATATGTAAGGCGGAATACCGTCCGGTCCCGCAGATCTCTTCGGCTTAAGTTGTTGAAGTGCACTTTGCACATCCTTCAACTGCAATTCCTGCAGATGAATCTGCGCGGCTCCATTCTCACCACCCGCCCCTTCTATTGCCGCAGCAACATTCAACTCGGGCTGTCTCGCGCTATAGACCGAGTGAAAGTACTGCGCAAACTCTTTTACACATTGCTCACCAGACAAAACCTCCCCGTTTTTTAAAATCCTTTGTGGACTTCGACTACCCCTTTTGTACTTTACATAGTTCCAAAATGATTTTGGGTCTTTTTGCAATTGATTTTGAGCCCTGTTGCTATGTTGTTCTAGCGCTAATTTGATTAATAGTTTTACTTTAGCCCTACACAGAGCAAACGCCTCGTAATCATCCTGGCTCTTACTTGCCTTGTACCGTTTGTGCTGAATGGCCTTATAGCGTATGTTGCGAATTAATTCAGCAGTGTAAAACTCGGGGTAAACATACTTCGAGCTTACACGACTTCGCCGTTTTCTGGGAACACAGTCATCTATTGTCGCATTAATTGTTTCATAAAAATAATTTAAACTCATTTCTAAATCAAGGTCGTATATATCTGTCCAATCTATTGCCACTATTGATGAGTACAATGTGAAAAAATCAGCTTTATTAAAATTCCAACCTGTGGGTACAGTGCTCGACTCGTACGCCATTGAACCGGCAACCCGGCGCGCCCGCAAATCGACCAACATGTCGAGAGGCGGATGGTACGCATCCACAGGCACGAGGGGCGCCCCCGTCCCGTGCACATTCACACTCTCTCCCTTCGGAAGCGTACTTAACACTAAATCCAAACATCGATTATTACAATTAACGATCGTGTTGCACTGAATAAATCCACAATATGATAGAAAGTATTCAAAATAATTACATCTGATCATCGATTCGATAAAATATTAGACTACCTACGAGTATTCTTATGAACGCACTACGTATATTTGACAGATTCAACCCATCCCCTGAACCAATCGGGCACTATAGCTTATTAATATAATTATTATGGCTAAACATGATTGGAGTTTATTGTAATGTATTATCATATTGCATGCTCTTGGAGGTTTAAACCATGTTTATACAAATAAATGAATCTTATCTTATCGGTCTCCGGCTTTATACGTTTTTGTATGTTGTTAGGCCTTAGTGGATTGTAATAGTATACCTGATAAAAAACCATACAGCTTTAACGATGCAACGTCACTTGTCTGCTATTTCCAGGTCCTCTTCGAGATGGCTTCCTATTACTCTCCTTCGATAATCTTCATGGACGAGGTGGAGACGCTGGCATCTGACCGGTCTTCTCCCGGTGAACACGAGGCGTCACGACGTTTGAAGGCACAGCTCCTCACTGAACTTGACGGTATTGGAGGAAGAGATGGGATAATTTTCATGTTGGCTAACTCTAATATGCCTTGGTGAGTTATGCTAGGATTTTCAGCATATTATATTTATTGTGTGTGATTTGTAAACTAAGCTAGGCCAAATTGGGTTATTTCGATACCTACTAAGGATTTACGATAAAAAAAGTGAGGAATACAAGACCGCCGTAAGAATCTGAAATCTCCAATGTCCAGAGAGCAGACATGGTTACTGCTTCTTTCGAGTGACGATAACAGACAGTTACCAACCTTCAACAGATTTTTCAATAAATCGTCATTGTTCTAGGGAAATCGACCCCGCCATGTTACGAAGACTAGAGAAGCGAATCTTCATCCCCCTCCCCGACGTCAAGACACGTGAGGAGTTGTTTCAGAAATACCTGAACTCAAAGAACGTGGAGCTGTTCCCTAAGGTGGACTTCAAGGAGCTGGCCACCAAAACTGAGGGGTACTCCGGCAGTGATATCAAGCTGGTCTGCAAGGAGGCTCTTATGTCTACGGTTAGGAAGATGCTGCCTTCTATGAGTGGGAAAGGTTAGTATGGTAGCTACCATATTGGAGTGAACTCAGGTTAGTTTACGTATTGGGACGTTGGATTGCCCAGAACGCGGAGTAGTTTATGCAGACTTATGGAAGTCACTCAAGTAACAACTTTTTGACTAGTTTTTGCCTATTCCATCTTGAAGAGCCTATTAGTTCTTGCCCAGTTTTTTTCTTTATGGAATAAACCATCATGGTCATCCTACAAATTCTGGGAGACGGAGAATTATGTCAAAGTTTAACCGATTCAAATACCATGGTGCTCTTCACTTTAAGCTAGGAACAAAACAAGAAGGTATAACAGTTGTAAGTGCCCATTTCCCGGTATAGCCCGATGCAAATTTTATGGCGGCTCGGAACATGAGGCGAGTCGCTGTGCAGTAACAAACTCACGTCTCAGCGAGGGTGAGGGGTGTTGTACTGCGTAGGGCATAGTGCACTTCATAGTCGCCATAATGTTTGACGCTTACTAAACGTATTCTAAACATTGAACCATTTAAAACGTCTCTTTCAGGTAACGTAGCCAATCGTAAGGATAGACTGGACCTGACTGATATACTGACAGCAATTGAGAAGACCAAGCCAGTCTCGAAGAACCTAACCAAAAGACATGTGGAGTGGCAGAATGAGATGGGCTGTTCTTAGTCCTTAGATTAATGGGAAATCCGGGGTCTTATTATAAGTGGGTAGGTAGTAAATGAGTAATATTAATATTTATATTATATTAATATTATTATTTATTTATTGAAATCTAGTTTGTAACCGTAGGTTTTCCTACGGACGGATTTGATCAACACGGGACAGATAATTATGCGGAAATCAAATAATTGAATCACAGTCAGAGCTTTTTGGCTATTTTTAGCCTAGACAAAATGTGCTAAATTGTGTTTATAATAAACATTTGATGATCATGTTTCTGTGGACTTGCTTTTTTATATTAGGTATTGTAAGATGTTTGAAAAATTTGTGTCGATTTTTGGAAAATATAATGAGTTTGATTGATTTTTTGGTATTTTATTTCTTCCCGGACTATTACCTATCTAGGTTTGCCAAATTGTACCTATAGCTAATTATGCATACTCCTTGTGCAGAAAAATCGTCCAAAGAAGCACTGCCATTGCAGCAAATGCATTGCTTTGGGGTGTATTATACGCCTAGTTTGGCACTTTTTTACGAAGTAGGTACTAATTATTGATGTTTCCTCTCGTTTTCTGTGGGAGTGATTTCGTGAAAAGGGGCGGAAGTGTGTAACAGGAAGTGACAGCTTGAGCATGGAAACGTACCTAATTAGCTTTTAATAGCATGGGTCATTTCGATCGCTGCTCAGTTGCGTAATACCAAGGTGAAATGTCAGATTTTACACATCTTATGCGACTACTGTAAGGCTCGCTCAAAAATAAAAAAAACCGGCCATTTGCGTGTCGGACCACGCCCAATGAAGGGTTCCGTATTTGGAGTGAACTAATCCCAAGATCAAAATTTTCATCGATTTTCTTAACTCACTAAGTGTTTATTTTAAAATTATTAAAAAAAAAATACATCCGAAATCCTTACATCAAGCCCTTTCATTTGATATGTCACATGGTACAGTCGCTGACCAGCATTACCGGACCCCTCGTCCATTATTTTTCTTCGTAAGAGGGGTCGGGTAATCCTGGTCACCGACTGTGCCAATTGAAAAACCTATTTTTTAAATATCTTTTTTCCCCCAGAAGTGACCCCCATATTCAAAATTCATTTATTTACGTTACACGTCCGTGTTTGGGTCACAGAAATTCATATGTGTACCAAGTTTCAACCAAATCGGTCCAGTAGATTCGGAATAAATCGGCTGTAACAGACGGATAGTCAGACAGACATACCTACACACGTGTGATCCTATAAGGGCTCCGTTTTTTCCTTTTGAGGTACTTACGGAACCCTAAAAAGTATTATTTATTTTTCTATCGTGTTAGTTAATGCACATAAGTATCCAGCCAGACACATGACACTTTATTGCCGACGGATGCTTAATTGCATCGGTAATCTATCAGTAAAGCAGTTAACAGACGCTTCACTTTGTTTATTTGTCTTGCATAATTCTCAAAGTGAAGAGTCTTCTGAACACAAAATGAACCAAAGCTAATTCGATATTAGATCCAACGATGTTGGATTTTGGCACTCGGCATTATTCACTCGCCTACAGAATGATCGAAAAATTGAATGAAAGAAGATGAACGTTCATTCCAATGTAGTTGTCTTGTTCTATGTTAGCGGGTCTGGTTTCTGCACTTAATCCTTCATGTGGACCATTGTGCGTATGTACCTAGTTGTCTTTGTCGATGAAACAAAAATTAACATTCACTCGAGTGAAGCGTCTGATATCAGCTTAACCACTTTCCAACTCGTAAGTAGGTATGGTTTAGTATTCAGTCACCGCCTGAGGTACCTACGTGAGTGGTGAGACGGGGGAGGGCGCGATTGACAAGATTGGCAGAATGAGTTAGCTTGGCCTTTGTCTACCTCCCCCGTCTCACCGCTGCACAGACGGGTATTAGACCCTAAAACGTGGCCAAAATTATTTAACAATATTTTTTTGAATATTTCGGTACATATATAGCCTAATTTATTGATAAATCATGATTCAAAACCTAGTTGATGGAAATATATTATATCAATTGGAAAGGATTCTGGGTGTTTGGAAAAAGGTGAAGAAAAAATATGTCAAATTCTTACATTATTAATTTATTAAACATTAAGAAAAATTATAAAACAGTATTTTAAGCACTCCTAATCTTCTTTATTTTCCTTCTCCGAGTCACCACTGTCGTGAAATGGTAGTAAAATTTATATTGCCGAAGACGTAAAAGGCTTAAAAATTAAAAAAACTGTTTTGGTCCTGTTTGCTGCTTGCCATCTTGACTTAAAATCATGCTTGAATGTCGCAAATTTACGACACAAAGATTCTTTTTTTTTCGACATCAAAAGAGCAGTCATTTATTAACCCTCCTTCAACTTCATCAAGTTTTTTTTGTCGAAAATCCATCAGAAGAATTATGGATCATGTTGTAAATATCCATTCGCGTCAATACTCGGGCCCCTGACGTTCCTAGAACAATTGAAACCCAAAAATATAATCACAACCACCAAACAAAGTATGTTTTATGGAGATTAGAGGAGATTGGAGATAGACTTAAAACATAAAAATAAGGGAAATGCATTTAATGGGCAAAAAGCGGCAATTTTTCTTTTTATATAATATATCACAAATATACGTCCTACCAAACATTAAACTATATTTAATCCAATTACGCCCGATTACCTTACTTTAAGCCTTTTCCAAAATTGATTGTGAGAATTATTAGTGAAAAATAATGTAGTTATACAAAAACACTATAACTCTAGATCAAAACAAATTATATTAGAAATAACAATTTACTTGAATAATACATACCTGGTTCTGCAATATCCATGTTGAAAATCTTCGATGGAAACTGAATTTTAACAATTTTATCAATTAATGAAAACTAGAAACTTCGCACACTCACTACAAAAATAAACGTGCAACCAACAGGTACCAACAGCGCAGTCGAAACTCGTCTGACTACGTGTTCTGCCCAGGGACCGTACAACCCCGGTTAAGGGTTAAGTCTTTCGAAGGGGTAACCCATTCAATGGGTTACCTTTATCATGATGTAACCCATTGAATGGGTTTTATACTAGAAACCCAATGAAAGGGTTACATGATAACCCATTGAATGGGTTTTATACTTGAAACCCAGTGAAAGGGTTACATGATAACTCATTCAATGGGTTCTATACCTACTTGAAACCCAGTGACATGAAAAAATCATAATATTATATTATTTCGATATCCGCCCAGCACGCGTAGCATGACCAATTTTATCTCAATTCTACCCAGGGACCATTTTGGTTACCACTTTAGAAAAACCCTTTCAATGGAACGGGTTTTCGATAGGGTTTTTCTAAGCAGTTAATCAAAAACCCATACGGTGTGGGTAATTTTGAATGGCTTAAAGTAAGCCCTTCAAAAGGGTTACCCATACCGTATGGGTTTTTATTGAAAACCCTTTCAACGGGTAACCAAAATTTAAAAGCCGTTCAAAAGGGTTACCCATATCGTTTGGGTTTTTGTTTAACCGCTTAGAAAAACCCTTTCAATGGGTAACCAAAATGGTCCCTGGTTCTGACAAGAAACAGGTAAAATAATATGGCCGCCCATTGTTTGCCCTTGGGTGTACCTCAGGCCTCAGGCGGTGACTAGCACAGCACTTGCGTGCGGACTATACCAAGAATGAAACAGCAATATTACACTGTTATTATTTATTGACATCTAGACCAACATCAGTTCCTCTATATAAAATATTGTTTCATTTAGATACACTTCTTTATGCTACAAACACAGCTCAATTCCTGCATTCGCTTCCACATTCAAAAATAAGCTTTATACAAACAAAATAAGGTCTAATATTAGTTACAATTGTTAATTTTTTATGATAAAATAATACTGGATAACCAATCGTTGCTCGCTGTTATAGCAATTTTGATCTAAAAGATTTAGTGCGTTCACTATAACTTGACGCGTGACCCGATTGGTAACACTAAATTTGGCAGTCATGTGATTACTACTTTGTTCTGTCAGTCGCCATTTTGAACTCGTATTAGTTTTGAAACTAGGACGGCAAAATTCAGTGTTACACGTCAAGTTACAGTGAACACACAAGGATTCCGTTTAACATCGAAAATAATTTACAATGGCAGCTTGCTATGTAGGTAGGTTAGTAAGGAGGTAGACAGGTTTAAGGTTGCACAATAAGGGGTAGGTGGGTAGTTACACTAGTTACTAAGAGTAAGAAGGAAGAGGGTAGGTGGAGAATTGGTGTAATGGCGAAAACTATCAACTTAGTTTGCGTAGATGGCGCTAGGTGTAACTTTCATTACGCTCCCAATGGAGTTCTTTGGAAAAATTTGATGCGAGATGGCGCTAGGTGATTGGTCTTGTCGCCCATTGGTCGCTTTTTATTCAAGATCACTCTGAGAAACACTCGGCGCTCTCTCGCGGCGATGCTTCAAGCAAACAACCCAATGTCGATATGGGGATAAAAAGTATCCTATGTGTCCTAATCCAAGTCATGGTCTACCAGAGTGTCAATTTCATCAAAACCCGTTCAGCCGGTGAGGCGTGACTGATTTACAAACATCCACATTTATAAGTAGGATAGTAATAATTAGGGCAGTACACCAAGTGGGTTATACATACAGTATTCAATCACACGGAATCCTTTAGGCTTGGTGCACTATCGAGTAGGTACAGACACAAACTTGAATGCACAGCTGTAACAATGCTAGATGCTGCTTTCAACAAGTTCATCTGCAGCCGTAGACTTTAAGAAGAGAGGAAGTTTTTTTTCCAAAATCAACTCTTTTAACTCTTCGTATCGAACGTGGACCCACCCGCGAGACGCAATGGCTTCTAAATTGTTTCTGTAATTACGGCATTCAACCGGTTAATACTTAATCCTTTATATTATTATTGTAAACACGGATATTTTTGCCACGGCTGGGACTGAGTTTCCACAGTAGTGCACGCCTTTCCCTTATTCAAACAAATGTTTTAATTTGACTAGAAAAGTACCAATTCAAACAACTACATTGTTGTGAAGATCAACTGAAGACATTTTTTTTTAGATTTTTATAAACTTTTAGTGTAAACAAAATTAAAATACTTACGGCTAGTTTTTCGAACGAAAATTATCGGAAAATTAATGTGATAATTTGTCAAGCGCGCGTAAACTGCTGTGGTTAGTTAACAATTGCCAATCGCAGCAATTTACGCGTTCTAGACAGTGGCGTAGCTGGGGGTGGGTGAAATGGGCCCCGCCCACAATGGGGCCTCGTCAGGCCCCTTTAAATGTGATGCCCCAGACTTTACCACAGATAACTAATTAATTTGATCACTTTTAACGTCACAAATTTAAAAGCGCGTTTGTTTGGGGCCTCACAAGAAGCCCCTCATAAGGCGAAAGCGTCGTCAGTGTAACTCGCGAAATTCAAATTTTCTTACGTTACGTTCTTTGCAACTTGCAGGTCAGTAACAGGTTGTATGTTGTGTATGTTACCTTCAGACAGCAACCGTTAGTTTGACGGAATACGAGACTTATAAGGAATAGCTATGAGTAAGCGTTTTTCGCTTATGCCATAAAAAGTTTTAATTTAGGAAAAGTGCAAAGGAATGCCCATGCTAATGGCATTTTTCATTTTCATTCATATTTTTCACTATCATGAGTAGGTATGTCGTGTCAAAGCATTTTTGGTAGGATAGATCTATTGGGGATATCTTGGGAACAAAAGATAAGGGGCCTCGCTGATGCGACTTCGCCCACGTCTATATGAGTCCACGCTACGCCTCTGGCGCTAGACAATTTGTCACATTTTTTTTGCTGTAATTTTCGTTCGAGAAACTGATCCATAGTTGTCTTTGGATCAAAATTATTTCAAAATTAACCAATTTTACGAGGATTTAAAATTTTTATAAGATTTAAATTTTTATGTTCTTCATATTGTATACGTGTTATAAATTACGTATTTCATAAGTAGATACCGTAAAATTTAACAAAAGCGTAACGCGGAAAACTTGTTTAATTTTGCATTTGAGTAATTTTAAAACAAACTAAATGATTTCTAGACAATCCATTGCTTACATGGTCTTTTTTTAAATCCCATACAAATAGACAAAATAATAAATTATAATATATTATTGTAAAAAAAAAACAAGTTTTGATATATTTTTTTGGCACTTCGCGCAAACGAAGTTCTAGAACAAATAATAGTATACAAATTTATAGCCTGTCGAAGAAATGTGATCGCAAGATTTTAAAATTTAAGTTAACCTCTCAGAATTTGCATATTATTTGAATGAAAAGTGAATTTTAAATACTCAAACAGATTGACAGAACGCATTAAATCGACAGATTATATCAAAATTATAACAATAAATAAGGCAACTTACAACTAAAGCTAATAAGATTCATTTTTAAGGAAATCTTTCTCACTCGTGATTTGAAGAAAAAGACCAAAGTATTGTGGTCCCACAAATATAGCTTCCGTACATAAAACAAATAAATCCATACTGTTCAGTGTTCATACTTTCCACAAGCCTATCACAGATTTATCTATAAAAAAGGGAGATTTTTAAGGCCTATTCACAACGATACAATTATCAAAGTTTTACTATTTCTCCGTGCCGTTCTGCGTCGACACACCATGCTGCCTAAAACGCCAAGTGACACGCAAAGGACGCAAAGGATTCCCTGTCTGTGATACCGTCAAGTGTCGTACCGCATTCGCTAGTCGCCAGTTTCTTCCTACAAGCTCTCGACTTTATAACAAAATAAATAAAATTCTAGAAATTTATACTCGTACAAAATATGAGGTTAAGAATATTCTTACCGAGTGGTTGCAAAAGTTATCATACGATGAAACTGAAAATCTTATCAAAATTAATTTATAATTAGTTAAATACTGTATGCACATAATATTCTGTTGTTTGTTGTTTTTTTATTTCTTATTGTTTTGTTTTATTTTTTCTCTTTTCCTGTTTATTATTATGATAATAGAAGTACTATCCATATTTAATTTTTCACAAGAAGTACTTGCACGTGTATTGTATAAATAGTTGTATATCACTGCTATTTCGGGGAACATTGGCTTCTAAGATACAGGCTTATTGCCTAGTTTAGGAGTCAGAAGTTCGACATTGAACTTTTATCACTGTTGTACAACTTACTCTTAAGACAATACCTTGTACTACCTTCTGTTTCTGTTTCGTACAAAATAAATGATTTTATTATTATTTTTATTACTATTGATTTTAATTATTTGCGTAATGTCAACTTGGTGTTCAGTTCTAGTAAATTAACGGAATATTAACAAATTCTACAATTTTACTTCAAGACAGTATTTTTTTTTAACAAGTTTTGTGAACAGGCCTTGAGTAAGACTTGAATATTTTAAAACAATTACTTCCAGTACTGAAAATAAAACAGGACCCAATTGTTAAAAAAAAAAATGTTAATTCGGTCGAAGCCTCTTGAAGTTATGGCAGTAATTTATCTTGCTTCATCGTTACCATTCAAGTCTCACTATATTTATAAATAATAATACTAATATCACAAAATAGGTAGATACAGGAAGTCTGTTCCATACGAAGAGCGAAAATAGGCGCACGCGCACATAGACATACGTACGGCGATCTCAAACAAATGCTTCTCGCAAGTGTGCTTGCACTCGCTGACGTGAAGCGTGCGGTTTCGCTCGTTGTATAGAACCGACCTTCTGTACCCATTTATTTTGCGTTAAATAGTCCAAACAACGAAATTTAAGCTGTGTGCGTGAGTGAGTGGAAGCCGAAATTAAAGGCCCATTTACACGGAGACAGCTTCTCGCTTAGTCACATACATAGACGTTTTTGGCCTTGTAAGTTCGAAGCATAAATGTAAATCAGCCATATCGCGTCACCACTCAAGCAAAAACCTCGTATTTCGTTACCAGGACTGTACTCCAGAATTTCGTTACAATAATTTTACCAGCCCTCCTTTTAGAATCAAACCCTTTACATTCCTACATATCATTCTTAGAATCTATAAAGACCGTTTTAAAAGAGGGATTTATGAAAGCGGTTACGCATTTTTATACACAAGGCGATTTGCGAGTTATTTTAAAGTTAAATGTTGCCACAATAAATATTGTAATTTATGTTGTGGTCAGTTTTACTCATACTTAGTCCAGAAGTACTCTAATGGCCAACAAATACTTAATCAGACTAATAATGAGGCTCTTAAGTAACTGTTATATGAAAATACAGAAAAAGCTATATTGCTCTAAAAATGTAAATTATCCCTTTACCGACTGCTTTTACTATTGCAATTTACATTTATTTAGCGAAAATTTACTTTTTAATTCCGAGCCATTAACAAACATTATGACTATTTAATACTTTATACAGTAACATCGCTGGACATAAATTCTATTTAGAAGAAATATTTATTTTTATAGTGGCAATACCGTAACTAAAATCAACGAAAGTTCTATGTATGAATTCCTGTTTTACTATTTTTTAACGTCGTAACACTGGTAATGTAATGATTAAAAATGTCCTATACAAAATTTATGATTATTTTCGTTAATATTTTTCATTTAGAGAATTTTTTGTTTGTTGTATTTGTGATCTTTTAAAGACACATTCTGAAGAGTCAAGTTGATATGTTTTTAATAAAATCACTGTTTGCAAGTTAACTATTATTTTTAGAGATTAATTTGATTATATTATTACAGATCTATTTTGAATACAATTAATGAGTTTCTTCTCAAAAAGCTTAAAAAAAATGTATTTTTTTATAATTTAGAGGTAAATCGTAGAAGTCTAATTTTTAACCCATGAAAGAATGACAGCCGATATAGATGTTACAAAGCACGCACGAATTCAGCTTCAGACTACAAATCTCGATGTTAATTAGTTACATTAAAATCGCGTTTTTATAAAGGCCTGTTTTGTTGTATTTTGAGGGAGACAATCATTTTAAAAATGCGACAGTAATACTTTTCTAGTACTCAGGTACTACAGATACAGCACATCGATTTTTAGAAAGAGACGAACAGATTTGAGTGGCAGTGACGACGACCTACAAAGTCTTTTTTGTCAGGTACCTACTCTGATTTACTAAAACCTATCACATCACTTGGAAGTCTTTACAACAAAAAAACAAAGCAGGCCGTTAAAAACGCTAAGATTACCAGCCTCAAATTAATGTTGCCAGTCCAAAATTTAATTCTAAACACCGGCTCTATAAATGTTGCCAGCGTTTAGGTGGGATTATATGTAGAAAATGATGGCCGGTATTTGGCCGTCCTCGACCGATGTTCCGTTGTTATTACCGGCAGCGTATGAGAACTGGAATACGACTTTTTCCCCATTGTTGCAGTCAACTGTTACGCGGCGGAGACCCTTCGTGCCGTAGTATGAATCGGTGCCCTGGAAGAGATATTAAAGGGTTAAAGAGGACGTTATAGCTTTGGTATTGTAAATTCAGTGCTAATAGAATACTTTTTAGAAGTGTGCCTTTGTGTAATTGTTGCCAGAAAACACATGTGGTATTGCAATGTGATGCGATGGCAATGCTCTGTATCACGTGCCCTATTTAAAAGCGATCGTCGCGAATACACGTTCGTTCGAACTTTTTGTCCGGTGAACCTGAACGCGTGGTCGCGCCATCAAAGCTTCAGCGTTCCGGTTTTCCGCGACCGATAGCGTATTCGCACGACGATCACTTTTAAATAGGGCGCGGCCTTAGACGAATGCTAATAAGATATCAACCTAATTCGCAAGAAGAAAGGGCTGTCTCAATAAATCTCTAAGAAAAGTCTATCGCAATTAGTGCTTCTATTTTCTTAATGACTCTCGGCAAACTTCCTGTTTCGTCAGTCATCGGATATCTATCAGTTGCCCTTTGCACTAGCCGGGGAACGCGGAAGTCGCACATGATCCCATGATCCCTCCCCGGTGCAAGTGTGGGAAGGGAACACCGAGGTGGTTTTCAGTCAGTAAGTCTGATAGACCCCTCCGCCCGCCCTAGGGCAGAGGACATCCAAGGATTTTCCACTCCGGGAATACAAAAAAAAGCCGGCCGCTCTCAATTGACTTGGAAGTATTACAGAGTTGCTACTCTCTTTTTACTTATTATGTAATTTATTTTAAAAATGGGAGGAAAGCTGATTACCGAGAGACATTAAGATATTATAGAAGTAATATATAAATAGAAGCACTTGTAATTTTGTAACGTTTTCTGGTACACAGGTTTTCTTTTATTTCTCCTCCGCCTATAGTTATTCACCATAACAAAAGCATCGCAGGCGTTGTCATGTCATCCAAAATCCCTACATTAACTCTGTCGTCAAGCAGCATCTTTATGTTCTAGAGATGATTGTCGATGGTGGAAAAACGATTCATTAAACGTCATTTTGATTTTGTCAAAAAATCATGTGGAAACTGGACGTGACCTTATAAAATATCGTCAAGTAGGGTCTGAGGGCCTAGAGTCCTAGACAAAGTAACATACGATTAGCGATAACGCTAGTAGAAAAGCCACAAAATGTATGGGGTTGACATAAGCTGTCGAAATGTCACGTATCATAGGTCAACGAATAGACATTAGCTAGACAATGTTATCATCATTCGATTCCGTGAAACGAATCGACAGCGCCAAACGATAACTTCCTCAGAGATGCGTAGCCAAGTGGCACTTTTTGACAAGCGTTATCGCTAGTTTTCTATTCGTATGAAGGAATTAGAATCGAAAACTAGCGATAACGCTTGTCAAAAAGTGAAATAACGATAGCGATTGTAGAAATAGAATCGCTCCGAAGCTAATGCCATTTGTCTAGGCTCTCAGTTCCGTAACTTTTAGGAAAATAAACTAATGTTGCATCAATTAGTGAACAAAACAGTACATTTAGCTGCCCGTGCATTTCGAATTTCTGTGGTTGTCAAATTATCATAACGAGGGACTTTCAAAATTGTCCTTTGCATATTTTGTTTGAAAATTATTGGCCAGTTTTTTCTTAGTCAAACGCAGTGATAATATTAGAATTTTGCATTAGCAAGTTTAACTACACTACTGACACCTTCGTGCATAAACAAAAAAAAGGTCATGTAAAACCATAAAAATCAATGAAGATTTCTACTTGGAAACCCTCACCTCTTTCTCAAACTTCACAATTTACTTAAAAAGGATCGCTCTTGTCCCAAACATGATCGACTGGCCTTTTTTAATAACGGATGCTTCGCGTTGGCGTCCCGAAGTAACTTTAATGAAAGTATAACAATCTCTTTCAGCCGCACTCAGAAAGGTCCATTAAATTAGTCCTAAGTACTACTTAACTAATTAGCATTAAATCCGTTAATGAATGGTACATCCCAGAGACATAATTTAAGGGTTCATTAGTTAGTGACAGTTTTAAGTATCCGTAGGGCGAAGCATCATCAAATTATCTTATCGATTGCATATCGATAAACCCTTGGTATAGCCACACTTAAAAAGTGTTGATATTAAATAACAAAAATGTATATTTAAACACGTTGAAAACTATTATTCATAGTAATTTATATGACAATCAGTTCTTTTACTGTAAGTATTTACTAAAATGCAAAGTGAAATAGCTGTTTTCATTTAAATAAAATCAAGCTATTGCGACTTTTTTTCTATGGCATCACTGCTACTAACTGTCAATGTCAAATCAAGAATAATAGCTGATGTTTTATTTACGTATTTTGTTTGTGTTATTTGTGTTTCTTCTGCCATAGTCCACAAACTCAATGAAGTCTGCCAAATCAGACATTATTGCTTTTAATTATATGCGAAAACGAATTCACTGGTAAAAATAAAAACATAACCCCAAACGTAAATGTCAAAATCAATCATTAAAAAGTTAAGTAAAGGTTTTGCTGTACTTAACTTTAATTATCATTAAGGGACGCTAATGAAGCGTTAACTGACTCCGAGGGCTAACTTTTTTTAAAATTTACTAAGGAGCCCCTTAAGTAACCATTAGACGTCTCTGAGTGTGGCAGTTAGTGTTGAACTTTTTTTATTGCATTTAAAAATAGTAACTGAGAGTGCTTTTTTTCCAGGCAGAACTGATTTCTTCACATCCATCTGGGAATTAAAGAAAAACATTGTGTATCAGTTGTTACTGAGCTCATGTTTTTAATTTAGGACGACAACTTTTTTGTTTGTTTTTTTTTCTTAAAGTAGTTTTTGTGTAATTTTAAATTACAATAGCAGAAATAGATGGTATATTAGGTTACTTTTAAAGGTGATAACACACTAGTGCTTTGTCGCTTGCATGCAGCGTGAAAGCTGCAATTGCAAAGCTCCCTAACGAATGCTTTATTCCTCCGCCATTATAAGGCAATTTGTGCGAAGATTTAATACCAGTTGCCATTTCTCGGTGTCCAGTTGTTGGGTGTCCTCTCATGATTTCGTCTTTATTTCAAGTTGCTAACAATAGTATTTTAAGTGCAAACCTGTTCTAACATTTTATGGATCTAAAGTTGTCCGAATTAAAATTATTTAATTTTTATTTATTTATATATTAGTCTGACATACACCTCACATAAATTTACCTTTAAATATGTCCTTAGAATACTCTTTATTATGTACACCATAAAAATTACAGATAAAAATGATAATAATGATATAATTTTACATAGGGTGACACAATGGGCGGTTTATCGCTAAAAACGGACAACCTTTGGATGTATTCAAGGGATAAGGAGAGACAATACTGCAGGTAGTACCAGTACCATTTACATATACAATAATAAACATGAAACAAGAGGAAGGAACTGTATTGTGTAATCTGTGTTGGTTGTGTGTTGTTTTAGAAACTTCTTTTGCAAAAAAATTGTATATAGGTAATACAGGTCACGGTGCAGTTTTTCTTTTATTCCCAATTAGTTACGAAAGAAAAGAAAAAGAAAGAAACTACGTTTATTTGCGGTAAACATAACGCAAAGAAATAAAAACACAAACACGAAAGAACAAGTTGAGGGAAAATATGCGTCACATTCACGCAAAACGGCCATCGCTCAGCATAATGCTGCGACCCTATGCTAGACAGATCCCCAGCGCTGGTTTTCAGCGACAGCCGTAAGAGACGAGAGAGTTTCAGTAATTTTCCTATAAAGTTTGTTAGACCAAACATAAATATACCGACAAATATAAAGCAGCGACACAAACAGAATGGAAACAATGACAAAGAATGCCAGACCGTAACTTCTCGAAACTGATTGGTGGACGCAACAAGGCGCACCGAGTTTTTCTTACCGCTTTTATAGGTGGCGCAGCCGTGAGGCACACAATACTGTTATAATTATGTTTTACTGTTTCTTTTTGTAGGTCCTAGGACCTGGGTCATATAAATTTATTTTCTTTTTTCGTGACGGGGCGCGGCACGGCGCATTGAAGTGTCGTGAGGAAGCAACCAATTCCATGAATTAATTTTTATGATACACGGCTTAAATATTATTGTGTGTCATCAGTCATCACCAAACTTAGGTCAAATCTTTATAACCTTTCTGTTGATCTTAGGCGCCTGTTTAAGGCCTTATAATTTCCAGTTGAGCAATATTGACAGTTGGAGTAAAAATGGCTTTGTGCTAGGAATAAAGCTAGTTTTTTTGTAAATATATTGACATCGGTGAAGGAAAAACATCGTGAGGATACCTGGGGGTCTGCTCTGAAGCGATAATGTGAAATATCGGCAAAATGTGCGGCCGTTTCTTGACTTCCAAAGTTTCCGTTTTTGACTTTGAGTCAAAAAAGCCTCACCTGACTTCAAGTTACATTTTGACTTTGAGTCTTATGACTGTCGGTTTTAGGGTTCCGTAGCCAAGTGGCAAAAAACGGAACCCTTATGGATTCATCACGTCTGTCTGTCTGTCTGTCCGTCCGTATGTCACAGCCACTTTTTTCCGAAACTATAAGAACTATACTGTTGAAACTTGGTAAGTAGATGTATTCAATGAACCGCATTAAGATTTTCACACAAAAATAGAAAAAAAACAATAAATTTTGGGGGTTCCCCATACTTGAACTGAAACTAAAAAAAAAATCATCAAACCCATACGTGTGGGGTATCTATGGATAGGTCTTCAAAAATCATATTGAGGTTACTAATATCATTTTTTTCTAAACTGAATTGTTTGCGCGAGAGACACTTCCAAAGTGGTAAAATGTGTCCCCTCCCCCCTGTAACTTCTAAAATAAGAGAATGATAAAAGTAAAAAAAATATATTATGTATATTACCATGTAAACTTCCACCGAAAATTGGTTTGAACGAGATCTAGTAAGTAGTTTTTTTTTTAATACGTCAAATCGTACACCGCAATTAACCTTTCATTCAATCAACTCAAATATAAAAATAAAATAAAACATTTAATTTCATAAACATAAACCTCATGCATAAACCGTCAACCATTATTATAGATAATGGTACGGAACCCTTCGAGCGCGAGTCCGACTCGCACTTGGCCGGTTTTTTTTTTCTATCGCCGTAGTCAGAAAACGGCCGAACGTTCGGCCGATACTTCGGAGTAGACCCCTGGGCTTATAGTTCACACCTTCAAGGACACTGAACGAGACACAATAGAAGTTTTATTTTTATAACGCCATAATATGTATGTATGTATATATGTCCGTCCCTATGTTCCCTTGTAACTACTAAACGGCAGAACCGATTTTGATGAATGATATGTCGTTAGTCTTTATTGCGAGAGTGTCACTGGGTATAATAAAATTATTAAAATCAAAATGGCGGATTTTTGGCACCAAAAGGTGTTTTCGAAAAAAAAAATATCTACCAAGCTTATCGAGTGGGGTATCAAAATGAAGCGTTTTATAAGATGATTACAAAAATATATACAAATTATATGTTTAAATGTAATTTAAATGAGAAATTATAAAAAAAAAACTATCCCGTACTTTTGGAGTGACTGAGTAAGAAGCCGTTATCACCTGATTATAAGTGAGTAAATAACCTAATTTACCGCTACACACACATTTACACACTACTACATATAGACTGTATAAGTGTATAGTGGCCGATCGCCACGCGGCATGCGTCGCCCCGCCAGCAATCGGTTTTACGTGCGCTTAAACATGTTTCACATCAAAAATAAAAAACCCAAGTGCGTAAAAAGTGAACTTAAAAAAGATAGAAACAAGATTTATATAAACATGCATGAGATTGTTTATAGTTTTACGCCGTTGGATTTTTTTCAAAGTGTTATTATAATTCAGAAATTGCCACCCATCTTGAGCAAGCGTGGTAATCAAAGCTCGTGCCTTCTGTGTATGAGAAGGGGCATTTGCTCTGCAGTAGGACAATTTAAGGCTGGTACATATAAGATGAGCATTAAAAAGGGAAGATCGTGGAGTTTTACCTTGAGTTTAGCGCTAGCTATGTAGGAGGTATTCGGCAGGATCTCAACGGGCTCCTTGAACATGGCGCGGAAGGTGTCGTCCGTGCCGTCACAGCAAAACGTCGTCGTGTTCGAGCCACACACCTTCTTCGTCGCTAGGTGGATTATCTGTAATACACCACACGATCATGATAGGAAATATGATAACAGTGGGGTAGTTAGAAAGTACACCACAACCAGGGTATAGGTAATCGGCTGGTCATTGGATCAGCATTCGAGCCACCACGGCTGGACCATCCGAATTATGGGTGTCCTTCAAATTTAAGTTAAATTTTATGACAAAATCAGATGCAATTATTTACCAAAACATCTTTTTTTGCATAAAAAAAATGTTTAATTTTAGATTAATGCTAATAATATACCATCAGGTCACGAAATAATAAAATGATTTTTTTCCGAAAGTTCAATAATTTAAATGTATGCGTTTTCTGACATTTGAAAACTCATTTTCTCAAATAATTAATTTTTGAGAGTGAATATTTTTATTTTGAACAGTTGTGTTGCTTTTATACGTTTAGTAATATGCCTTTGAATATCCATTTTTTTAATAATTTAATTAATATTAATCAATTGTCTGTTGTCCTAGATAAAACTCAATTTTGAGTAGGAATTTTGCATTTTGCAACAAGCTGTTGAAGGAAATATTTTTTATATATTATAATATAACAAGATTCTCATTCCGTAGCCAAAATCCCTATCTTAATGGTTCTCAGACGTCAGACTCAAACTAAAAGCGCGCCGTTAGGTTGTGGGTACCAGTTTGAGGTCAAATTTGTTACTGAATTTACTTGATAAATGTTATATTTCATTAATATGTTAATTAGAGTAATGAAAACTACTTCCGCTACGCTACTACTCACTATTTTTGGGAGCTTAATCTAAATTAAGGACGATTTTTTGCGCATCGGAAAGTTCCTAACCACTAAATTTTGCGACTTCAAATTTGTTACTTTTGAACGGGAACGTATAAGTTGATCTGATTGGTCACAAAATTGAATTGTTAAGAAGCATTTGCATCAGATTTTCTGACCTACTGGTACGAAATTCATCTCTCGTCATCGTCTGTTTAATTAAGCTCTATCTATTTCTAAGTAAATGGATTAAATTAAAATATCTAAGTATACTTAGGTATAGCTGTATCTGTAGGTACTAAAATATCCTAACTCCTTTTAGCATCAGAGCGCTGATGCTAACTTCTTGTGTAGTTACTTGTTTATAGAGTCCTTAATGGAGGAATCGCAAAATGAGCAAAATTACAAAGAAAATTTAATTATGTTACCAGAAGGCCACTCACAGCTCAGGAGTCATTCAACTCTGACATCTTTCCATGTGTGGACTTTCAAAATATTGACACAAACTAAAATTTAACGCAGAATGATTCCGATTACCAAACTGAATTTCGACAAACTGTGCCTAATACGACGAGATTTTATTTCAGCGATATGGAACTCCGATACGTCTTCATTTTGACAATACTTTAGTTCGAAATACATTAAGTCCGACATTACTGTACTCCGAAAATAGTTTCTCCGACATAACTAGGAAACGATGCGACTTCGACTACATACTTCTTCAACAACAATGCTAAGTCCGACATGAGTCAATTTCGACGTACTCCATGCTGTACTTCGACAATATCTTAAATCGAAGTGATACATCTGAGGCACGATGCTACTTCGATATATTTTTTTATGTAGGGTATGCAGCGCATAAAATACGAACAAACATACAAACATTATTTTTTATATATTAGATTATTATTGATTCAAATCATTTCTGGTCTCTAATAAAGAAATAAAAATCTACGGTATACCTACCTAAGTATGAAGGGGTCCTTACTTTTTCCTTGGGTACCAACAATACTCAATTCTGTTCATTTTCTTCTCAAAAATTGTATAAATTTAAATTTTCACCATGTTAATAGGTCATAATTATTTCCCGGAAAATGACAAGTTTATGACAAGGATCATAATTGCCTAGGATAAAAAATAAGATTAAATGCAAAAAAAATAGATTTCATTTTTACCTGAGTATCAAAATTTATCTGACTTGGCTTTAAAAAACCCTTTCTTGACTTTTTTTTTCGTTTTTTATAAAATATCTTATCTTATCTTAGGTATCTTTAATTTTGAAATGAATAAACTTTTAGTAAGTTTTTTTTCTTTTCAATAAAACTTGATTGCCGTTTCTCTGCATTAGTATTGTATATTGTTTACGTTTAATTTTATGAATTATATAGTAACTAAACTGACCACAAGTAGTAACCAAATCAAGAAAAAACGATTTTGTACCTTAACGGTAGATATCTATCGATACCATAATTAATTATTTACACTTTTAACATCAGCTGCATCTAATATTCCTATAAAAGCCTTAAAGTAACACTTTTGAAAAAAACAAAAAAAAATGTAGGGAACAAAATTAATGAGAACTGCTCACTTCTGATAGCCTCTCTATAGTATCTATCTTACATCTCGTAATTTAATTTGACCCTGTCTAACTAAGTATCCTATAGTATTTTGATATTTGGTTTATACTTATGTGCGGCGGAGTCCTAAAACTTAATAAATGTTATGAGAGAAACGAGTACCTTCAAATTTAAAATCGTTCGTAATTACGTAACGTTTATTCCGCACGTTCGTGCTAGGCCCTCTGGGGACCGATCGCGCTATTTCTCAACGTAATTACCGTTCGAACGGAACGTTTTTGGTTTTGGTTTAGCTGATGTAAGAAACGGTATCGCGCATTTTTTTCTGAACGACAATATCATTGACGTTACCCAATACTGAAAGTTCGATCTATCGTTATCCAACGTAACTTCTAAAGTAAAGCTAAATGGTTTCCGTTGAAATGATTAGCGCGATACGAAATGTGTCTAACGTAACGTTTTTGGTTGTGGTTTAGTTTGGATATTAACGTTTAAAATTAGCGCGATCGGCCCCCTGATCGTGGATGATGACCCAGCCAGAGCGATCTCGTGGCTAAGTTAACAAGACAAACTACTGTAAGGGAGGCTTGTTAATTAAACATATTGTCTTGCTAGATGATAGTTACATTAAAATGGTTATATTTAAACTCATCATAATAACAATTCTGAGAAAAATAGAAAGAGTCATAAATCAATTTTCTTCCAGCGTTTTGTCGTCTATTTCTATGTCCCTTTGCTTAAAGGTCATGCGCTACATGTGGTGGAATGTGCTCTAAAAATAAGCTAACCTTTTCCTTATAAGTGTGGTCCTAGGAACTGTGGTAATATGACATTAAGATAGATCATAATTATCACCATACTTATTTCTACGAAACTAGACTAAGTTTAGCTAAATAAGAATAAATGCAAAAGTACAGAAATAAATAAACATAATATTTAACAAGTATGTTAGGTAGATACGTTCCAAGTAATGAAAACCCTAATAACACTGCCCGACCCAGGAGTCAAACTCAAGAAGCTTAGCAGTCACGAAGCAGTTATAATCAAGAGTCTTTGATTAAAAAATAAAGTTTAAAAAAAGTATTCGGCTTACCTGTAAGTGCACCTCATACTCCGTCGGGCCAAAATACGATCCATACAATCCAAAGCCGACCACAAAAATTCGTTGATCAACCGTAAACCGGATCCTATCTGTGGTTCCACTGTACCCCCACCTCGACTCCGTCTGAGGAAACCTATTCACTGTCAGTTCCTTCCCAGTCATGCAACATCTCGGGGTGTCGAGAAACCCCACATTCGGTTTAGGGTTGACGGTAAAATATAGGAACAGTTGCACAATTTCTCGGTCATCTAAAAGGCCGCTTTGGGCAGGGCCCATGGCGAACTCTTCTACGGACATTAGGGGAAATCGGATGGCGTTGAAGGCTCTGCCTAGGACCATTCGTTGGTTGGTGGGCGTGACGGGCAGCTGTCGTCGTATGCATTCCGCTTCTGACCAGCGCAAGACTGCTGAGAAGATTTTCGCTTCTCTGATGCGGAGTGTGTCCCTGGAGGAAAGAGGCAATGTAATGTTTGGTAGAACACTGACACGAATGTTTGAGGAAACCCTGGCCAGATATATTAACTCCTCGCCAAGATAAAAAAAAAAAACAAGATGATTAAACTAATTTGTTTTTTTTCTGTGTTATTAATTCTAATTTATTTTGTGTCAATACGATAGATACAAATTATTGTTATAAATAAATGACTACGATAAGGGATCATCAAGGAGACAATAAATCGAATTATTTACGCTGTTCGTATGGTGGACACAATCGATACACATATTTTTCAGGCAATGCTACTAGCCTTTGAAATATTGCCATGAAACACGGGAACTTTCTTTGAAGAAGACGCATTTAACGTAAACCTCAGCTATAATGGTGCAGCAGTATCATAATAAGCTGAAATGAAAACTGGTGATCTAAGTATGTTTCACATTAGTATTAATAACATTAGGTACAAGAGCGTTGTTATGAGTTTATGAACCGATATTCATCTTCCCCACCTTTCCAACTTTTCCCAACTCGGTATTTTGGGGCTTAAAGTCTAACAGAATGCAGCCGAATAACAATATGACTAGACATTCTAGGTATTTTACTCCCTAATACCCACATAAACGTAGTGAATGCAAGAAATATCGAGGAAAACGTATGCATAAAACAAACATCTATTTGAACATTCCCAGACAAATCTCGATCGTTTCTGCAAACTGCTAACTGCCTCACTTTTATATCCAAACAAACGTTTGTTTTCCATTAGCCTACGCAATATTGAATGGTGTTAACTGCAGTCATATAGATGCGAAAGAAAAAGCAACAATAGAATAAACAAAACGGACGGCACGGTTCGCGCAGTGGTTAAGCGATTGACTGCTGCGCTGCGTGTCGCGGGTTCGATTCCCGCACGGAACAAATATTCGTATGACCGTATGATATCAGTAGTTGTTCCAGGTCTGGCTGTTTGTATGTGAGTTTAAATGTTTGTAAACGCACCGACAATACAGGAGAAATTCCTAGTTTCGGGCAAAGTTAAAAAAAAAAAGAAGAAATTGTTGAAGTAAACTATCGGATAGAACGTAGACGATGACGACGATGCTAATGAGATTGACACGTGTATGTTGTTACCAAGTTATGTTACCAATAGAGATTTGATTCAGGCAGTTAACTATAGCTAAAATAAGACTGTTTTTTGACTCATGATAAGTGAGCTAAGTCGACAAACTCTTGATTCCATTGCTTTTCTTGGGAAAATTATTACGTCGCCATAATAATAATTTGTAGGAACCTATCAAGCTAACGTATTGCAAAACAAATTTGCTTCTCGCTTGCAAAGAGAAGGGATTCTGGAGTGTGAATCACAGTGCTAATTGAACTAATTCATGACGCAGACATGTTGAGAAAGTGGGAAACCAATGAACGCATCAAACTATATGTAAGAAAATTGAATGATTGAAGGTTTTCTACAAGAAAACAGCGACGGAGGTCCTGAACCATTTCGTACTGAATTTACAAGCGAGAAGGAAACATGAAAAACCAATGTAAACGTGGGCCAAGCTAAAGCTGTTGTCATGAAAGAAACTCGAAGACCAAGCAGGAGACCCGATTGCAGTGGCAAAAATTACCGTAGCCTGTAAATGACCCATAAACGGATAAATTTAAATGAATACGTGTCTTATCAGTTCTTGCAAGCTGTTAAGTGCAACAATTAGTAACTGTGTAAACTACTATTACAGTAACGGTCGCACGTGCCGTTAAGAGTAGAACTTGACAACTTGTTATAGGTATCTAGGCTGTGTTTAAATGGAACATGGAACAGTGGCGAATGGAGTCGTGTTGAAACTAGGGTTGCCAACCATACTGTTAAAAACAATATTATACTGTTAAAAACATTATTATACTGTTAAAAACAGTATTATACTGTTTTTCACTCTAAAAAACTGTTTACTGTTCCACAAAAATAAAGTATATGAATGTACTGTTTTCACTAATTGATATCCAGAGCTATACCTAAATAAAAAGTTTCATCTACTACGTAGAACATCGTGCATGCACTTGGGTTTGGACGCGGTGATTCTTCTAGCCTTAATTTCAGAATTTATTTATTTATTTATTCATTCAATAGTACACTTACATTTTGATACATAAAAGTTGGCGCAAAGATAAACTCGTCAGAATTTTACCGTGCACCAAAATCATCGACCACAAAATTTAGAGAGATAAACCAAACTTAAGTTCTTAATTAAAATTTTAAAGTCTCGAATTTTCGGGACATAGTAAATCGATATTGATAGGCATCAGAATACCTTTTAGATATTAATATTATAGTTAGTTCAGCCACCTCAGTATTAAAAAAAAAATGTGTTTTCAGTGATGAATGCTAAGTGATGGGACGAGAAACAGAAATAAACCTTCGATACATTTCATTTAAAAAATCTTGAATTGATGAGTTGCTCGAGTAGCACTAATTAATTAAGTATGTAAGTATCTATTTAAAAAAATACTGTTTATTTTCGCGAGATACTGTTAATTTTCCCACATTGACCATAATATACTTTATCTATTGTACAAAAAGTTGGCAACCCTAGTTGAAACGTAGGGCGGAGCAGGTCAATCAAATACGACAAGTCGATAACAGGTGCGCTGCGGCCTGTAATTAGTTGTACTTGCAACACACGAACCAAATAAGGAACTGCAATCGACAATTAAAAGCTAAGCGGACATTACAGCCACGTCGAGCCGCGGCGTATAGGGCATTTCAATACAAAAAAGTGCAGTGCGGTGAGGCCCGCCTGAAGTCTGCGAAGGCTCATACAAAATGTACGAAAGTGATGTAGGAGGATTATTGGAATACTCAAAAGCTCTCGAAATCTAGTAGTTATTAGAATTTCACAAGTGTAAGGGACTGTCGACAAAATAAACGTCAGTATCTATGATAATTATCCGGAAAATAACTATTTTTGTGGCACATAATTGGTGCCCGGAGACAGTGCGACGGGGTCGCGGCAGACCACGTAGGAGATGGCGGGACGAACTGGACAGGTTCCGTCAAAACTGGAAGGAGGACGCGCGGGCTCGCGAAAAATGGAAGGAGTGGAGGGAGGCCTTTAACCAGAAGTGGGACAGCATAGGCTAGAGAAAAAGAAAAAAAACTATTTTTGATCCCGATTCGATCCTCCTAATTTTGCTCTCGCCGCGCCGCTAACAATATATAGCATACTAGGCTACAGGCGCCAGTGGCCAGCCACAACACGGCCACATGTGGTGCTGTTCAGAATGTTGATAATAAATGCGGCACGCATGTTTTATGTTCGAGTACACATGTATGGTCGGCCGCAAGCGACATACAACCATTTAGTTAGAAGATATGCATAGACAAATAGCTTCAGCTGGCGACCGCCACAAGAGGCTGCCGCTACATTGGAACCAACTTTGAAACAGCAATTAAGTACTTGACTGAAACCGTTCCCACATACAATACACCTTTTAAAATGTTCTACTTAGGTTTCATGTTGCTATGGAAAAAAGGAAGCCCAAATTTACATGACAGTGTAAACAAACATGTTTACTAAACATTTATTCTGGTATTGGCTCACAGTGCACTGTTGGCATGTTGACAATGACCTTCTAACATTACTGTCAACAGATAATGTGAGGTATTGATTACTGGGAAAACCACTCAAAATACTTTGCATTCTTGAAATATGGAGGGATGATAATGAAATTTTTCTAGGCACTTATTCTATGTTATCATATTTGTTTTACCAATTAGATAAATAATAAGGGCCTAATTTTCAATTGTCGGTCACCGTAATTATTCTTCAGATAAACATTAGGTATTTAACAATAAAAAATCAGTTCCAAGTTGATTTGATATTTGGAGCAGATTTTTTTAAAACAAATTAATACTGAGCTGATGCATCTGTTTATAAATTGTTTTGTTTGTTCATATAATAGGTGACTATAAATATTCAGTTATTTCAAATGAAAATGTATTCCAAATAAATGATTACTTGATTTAAAACTTGAAGTAACCAAGCAAGGCAACCAAATAAATGTTTATTTTACTTTACTTTAAGGCTTTGACTTTTTTATAAGTTGCTAAATCAAGACCTAACAAAATTATTTAAAAATAATATATTATAACAACAAATACCTTTCCAGCACAGCATTTAGTGTGTCCTGATCAATATCCGTAAATCCTTCAGCATTTAAAGCATCAGCAGTATTCTTATCTATCATCTCCAAGCACAGTGCAGCCAGCTGCGGTTCATCAAACAAGCGCGCCTGTGTCAGCAAGAGAAACGCATTGTCCGTACCCAAGTTACTTTTCAGGAAATCTACACAATGCTCTTCTAATGCAGCCACAGCATATTTCTTGGCAGTGTAAAGCGTTGTCATGACACTCTCCGGACCAATTCGTACCTCATCTGAATATAGGAACTTTAGTAAGTGTAGGAACGCTGCAGGCTCCACATCAGGTAACTCTACCTCATCAGACTTAGTTGCTAGCACCCCATTGAACATGGCATCGAACACCGCACTGCCCACAGACAACACGAACTTGTGCGCGGGTATGACCTGCTGGTTAGCATCCTTGCCGACGATAAAATGAACGTCGCATAAGATCTCATTGTTAAAAAGGAACGATAACCTTTCTTTTACGGTAGTTTTCGTCGCCTGCCAGTTGTGTAAGCGTCCGCCTGTGTTGTTAATTGGCTGGAGGTTTTCTATTGCGGAAGACGAAGCGAGAGGCTCGCTAGCCTGTCCGTTGTCTTCGTCCTGTATCAGCCCGTGCTGCCGCGCCTGTTGATTGGACGGCAGCATGTTCTGCGGCGGCAGCTCGTCCCCTCCGCCTCCATCATCCAGCCTCACGTTAAGCAATCTATTAACTATATCATTTTTAGAACCAGATGCCATAACGCGTAGATTTTTAAGTAGCACACATTACATGAAACGCCGGTCGTGCCCGAAACACGTTGTTTATGTTTGAAAACGACTGTCTGTATCAAGAATGTGGGTGTGAGACACAATTTGAAGTGATTTGTTGTAGTAATTAGCCCCAATTTTTGTTTATCACAGTACCGAAGTGTTTCGAAGATTTTTTTGACGCGTGACAGGAAAATTTCGGTATTGCCATTTTGTGAATTAAAAATTCTACCGAAAGTTGTGATTTTTTCGAATTATCGCAGTTGATAGCACTATTTTGCCGTTTATTATTTTGTCATGATTTTTTAAAATTAGTAGACCGATGGAAGAATGGACGAAACTTGTGGATAACGCACTACACATAAACGTTCCTCTTGTCTTTTATGATGAACTACAGTGAGGAAGGGGTCTCATCTTTGCAGGAATTGGAACTATTTGTTGTTTATACCTGCCCGTATCGGTACAGGAAATATAAACCTATCACATAAGTAGGTATTTTCGTATCTACCTAACGTAAACACTGCACGCGAATATTTACTTACTGCTGCGGTTTGCGGTGTCAAATGGAGCCACTTAAACACCCGACCGATTCCCATGAGCGTCATAGTAGTAATGAGGGCGTTGGCAGAAGTATTTGGATCTATGGAGTTTGCTGCCGGAATGCGGGTAGTAGTAAAATTATAATATATACCTTACAAAGGTAGATATTGTAAGGTCTCTGATGAAGGATCCAGTTCGATGGTAATCGTATGTAGTTAATTATCGTATGTTTATGTACGATTTCACGCCTATTAGAAATGAGAGGGTAGACAGCGAGGATAAATGATAAATGATAAATGATTTATTTCTGTAAGTAGGTTTGTACAAACACTTTTACACGTCAATCATATTAAAAAAAAACTAGATGAGGTCGGCGTTTCGTATCCGACTACTCTGAGAAGAAAGGCCGAAACAAACTCAGAGGTCACAGTCTCTTTTTAAAGTCCAGACATAATCTTGGTCAGATCATGTGAAGACCATGTAGATTGGTGCCTGAAATGATCTTTTGACGAAAGAACCACACAGGTATTGAGGGGACCTGTCCAGTCAGTGCACGCATTTGTCAGTAGTCGTGCAGCTCAACTAAGAACTTAAGGAGCTCAACGATTCAACGAACAATACCAAAGAAAGGACATTTGGGTAGGCCGCATAAAATCACTCAAACTGCCAGACTATGATAAAAACTAACTGAGAAAAAAGAAAAATGAACAATAACCCACATAGTCTTCACATTTACAATACTTAAAACAATATAGGTAATAGTAAATATTCATGTCATTGTATATATAAAATTAATCAATGTCAATGTGTATATAAAATACGGATATAATCTTGGTCAGATCAATTGAGAACCATGTAGATTGGTGTATGACATGGTCTTTTGACGAAAGAACCACACAGATTTGAGTGGACCTGTCCAGTCAGTGCACGCATTTGTCAGTTATCGTGCAGGTCAACTCAAAACTTAAGGAGCTCAGCGATTCGACGAACAATACCAAAGAAAGGACAATAGGTTAGGCCGCATAAAGTACTCAAACTGCCAGACCTGCATTAAATTTTTTTTTGATTGAGAATAAAAATAAAAAAAAACAATTCACATAGTCCTCACATTCATAATAATTAAAATAATATAATACTTTACAAAGTAAATATTCATGTTATAGTTTAGGTATTTAAAAATTTCAATCAAAAGAAAAATATAAATAGTTGGCAAAAAAAAATGGATGATAGGTATTGCTGTATTACTTTAATCTAAATTGGTGGCAACTGGCAATCTGTGCGGTACCGCAATTAGGTTTCTGTAACCATAGTAATGGTAAAATAATTAGGGTTGATAAAAATAAATTGATACCTTTATATGGTAAGTATCAATTTTTTCAACCCTAATTTTTTTGTCACACCTAATTCAACATCTTTAAAAAAAATAGTTGTGGACCTTCATCATCACAACCGTCAGACGAAAGCGTCATCTGCAGACTTCCCCCAAGCATCGCTACTGATATTAGACTTAGATTAATAAGATCTGTTCCTCTTCAATACCAGTTATTAATTCCAGTTTATTAATTTGTTTGGATAATTTGGAAAGCTGGAGAGTTGTCTTGATAATTTAATTTAGGCGATTTTCAAGCTCATGACTACCTATTGGTTTTCTAAAAATAAACCTAAGCACTCAAGAAGCGTCCCAAATTGGCAGGACTGTAATATACCAATCTACTTAATAGATTATGATGTTATGGAATAAGTTGAGGGTGCGTGTAACTCATAGATATGGTGGTCACGGGAGTTTTATTACCGCGGAAACTGCGACTAACTGAGCTCACACAGGCCTAGGAAACGGAGAGTATTTCCATAACACTTTCACTTTTAACTTTGTGAGATACCTGAAGAAATTGAATATCCTGAAACTATTTATATTATATATAAAGTCTCTTAAAAGGTCTTAGTTTCAATATATATGTATATATATATTGAAACTAAGACCGCCTTTATATTAATAGGTATTAGCTTCTGCCCGTGACTTTGTAATTTTTTATTCCCTCGACAAATTGAACAGAATTTGTAAAATAATATAAGCCCCCCTGGCTTATATTATTTTACAAATTCTGTTCAATTAAAACTAAAACGTAGTTAGTAGGTATGATTGTTATGGTGGTTGATAAGGCTTAGTGTTTATGAGAACTAAAATAATTTGAATTTTTAATTAGTTCTGAATTTCAGCTTATTATGTGTTGTTCAGGTTAAATTCTGGACTCTATCGTGTTCGACGCCAAATTATCTATAGCTACTTATTTTTAGATAGGTACCTCACAAATAATTTGCATAATATGCATTTTAATTAGCCAAAACTATCTTTTCTCCGTTCTATGGCGTTTCTCGTACGTCATCAAGGGCACGCACGCGCGCAACGGTCGATTCAGCTACAGGTGCTGGCCCGGCAGTCGCACCAACGCCGTCTGCCACGCACCACCTCCAATGGAGGACGGAGACAAACAAGGCGATACCGACTATGACAGACTGATAACCCAAACATCATTCTAAACTTAACAAAACGCTTAATAATATCACTATCTAGCCTGTACCAGTAGTGTAAGCAAAACGTTGTGTCAACAAAACTCATTGCGTTTATAAATTCAACAGGCGCTCATAAAATTTCGTGCTCGAGTCTTATGACTAGTGTAAATAATCTTTAAAGTTTAAATATTAATCGTTGTCTCGTTTTCTCTACTGTTGTTATAAAGTGTTGTCTGTTCACCTATTGACTTGTGTGATCTAAGTGATCACGGTCTTTATATAATGTTGTTTCCATTGTTGTTGATCTTGAACTGGATGTTACCTGCGTATGATCGTGTAGTGACTGTGACATAATTGTATTAAGATATGAATACGATTAAATAAAGGTGAGTTGGAATCCATATTTTTACGGTATTTTGTAAGATTATAAACATAAACATACGTCCCACATGATGCTATAAATACAGGTAGGTAGTTGACTAGGTATCGTGTTAATAAATTAGCGGCATCGACAGGCGAAGCTGTAGCCAGTGAAGTAAAAATAATACTTACGTAAGCAGTAGGTATACCTAATTATAACAGACCTTTAGGTACATTAATTATGTTTTGGATCTAACATTATCCGAGATTAGATTTTATTTTAAATTATTACCTATCTAAGTACTAAAGTTCGAGCTTAAAAGTTACATAAAAGATTCATGACGACCTTTCTAGTAGGTAGCCGTGTTTTAACGACTGTTTAACATTAACAGACTCATATAAAAGCCAGTCAACTTTCTCTTTCTCAATGCAGGAATTCTTATTCTACAAGGGGCAAAATCGGCATGACCATAGAAATTCCTTGTATCTATTGGCATAACACACAGCTCACTCACAGCATGGCATAATTCATCAGAATCGTCTAGAATCATAAAACACACTCCCATCAAAAACCAATCGAAACAGAACTTCAAGATCTAAACGTACCTATATTGTTCCAGATATCAATATGATGCTGAGCCCGAAGATGCAGCGGTCAGTCCGTGTGAATGACGGCCAGCTACTCGCCTTGTCCGACAGGGCGCAGTATGACCATTCACAGGTTGGTAGATCGCAGCTTACATTGTTATAATATCTTTTGGTAGACCGTAGTTCAAGCCTCTTAGCGAAGAATATAAGTATGTGTGAAAGTGGAGAAGCCTTCCCGAACACGTCTTGCGCACACTGGGCAGTCAGCCTAGCTAGTATCCTGCAGGCTGACTAAATTCTGGTCCAGACCATGAGCTATTTTCGTGTTTCAAATAGCTTATCGTGACCTGAGCAAACGACCACTTGGCAGGCGGGTTGGCGATTGCATTATGGTGTTAAAATGCATAGAGAACGCTGCTGCCCATTCTCTAGTAAGTCCCTTAGTCGCCTTTTACGACACCCACGGGAAGAAATAGGATGGTGCCATGGACGTATTTTTTTTTAGGTCCATGGATGGTGCTATTCATTAAGATCAGATAGTAAAATACTTTTACTATCTGATCTACATTTCATAAAACAGAATGAATACCTACGATATCAGAAATCTGCGCATCAAGTCTTTACTCTACAAGTTACTGGATATAATCTTAGTGTCAAAAGAAAAGAGTAGGTAACATTCAAAAAACAAAAACATCGGCAGTCATGGCTGCCGATAAAAGTGATAATTTAAAAATTTGGAATAACATAAACAAGGCGTGAATGCAAACCCTGGAAAACTCTTAAGGGGTCATTGTACTCATCATTATGAACAACTTTTACTATGTGTTCAAAACTGAAATCGCAAAAAAAAGTAGTCAAAAGCCTCGTATTCAATAGATACTCATTTTTTTTTTAAATATACGTATACTTTATGTTCTGTTCAGTGCTGCGCGTTGCCAGTCTGGGGCAACACGTCCCATTAGCATGTCGCAGTTAGCATGTCGGTGACGCGAACCTATAAGCATGTCCCCTAGCATAGATCGTTCAATAAAGAAATTTTTACTTATAAAATTGGCGTTTTTTTCTTCAAACAGTTTAAGCGTCTGCATTTGTACATTTCGCGGCATTTCTGCTGTGAACTCGTATTCAATAAGCTGATTATAAATTATTATTAGGTCAATGAGCAGTAGGTAGTTTCCAATATTCATACTTACTTAGGTTTCCTTCTCAGGAAACTATTGCAAACTTGGCAAATATCATGAAATTCTATGAAAGAAGTTCACGAAACGGTAAACAAACTTAAATACCTTTGTACATAAAGATTCTACTTATTACTTACTTGTTTCATGAGATGAATAAATTAATATTCTCTTCCCTGAATAGTGGATACTCTACTTAATTTAAGCTCAGACCAAATAAAAACCAAAACATAGCGCTGCGAACAATATAGTGAAGCATGCCAAAACTACACCTCGCTGTGTGCACACGAGCTCACACGCACATATTTACAACCAAACTACACCTCACGGAACACTCACTAAGTGCACACAGTCATGTTTATGAAACCGGCTTTGGAAGTCGGATGTTTTTTTTTGTAAAAAGTTTCAATTTTTTCACTGTTTATCACTTTTCAGTTGTGGTATCTACCCCACAAAAAGTCGAATACCACTACCTGCTATACAAATAAAAGTGACAGGAAGTTATTATAACGTCATCCACATAGACTAGGGCCTTTGCACACCACGTTTTTTAAACGCGCCGTTGACGCGCGTTTTAGAAACGTGCGTTGATGCGACGCCTGCACGCTTTTATCCTACAGAGCAGTACAGGCTGCGTCTGACTCGCGTGCGTATCGCGTATGTATCGCTACAAACGCGCGTCAACGGCGCGTTTAAAATATGTGGTGTGCACAGGCCCTTAGTGGGATAAATACGTAGGCATTATTGAAGCTAACTCATAAAATACCCAAGCAAAGTTAACTTCTAAATGAAAAAAAAATGAATTTTCAAAATCGGTCCACAATTGAAGAAAATATCGACACTAATATATATATAAAAAAAAAAATTACAGACGAACATAGAACCTCCGTCTTTTTAGAAGTCGGTTAAAAGTGCAAACTCCATAATTATCAGGACAAAATAATGTGAAATACACAAAACGAATGCGAATGATATATCAAATCCATTCGTTATTTAGTTCCCACTAATAGCATAACATTACGCCTTGGTTCCCCGAAGGGTTGGGCAGAAGTATAGGTACGTGTTATATAGTACACCCACATTTCGCCAGTTATGTTTTAAGTCCCATGTAATAGGGAGCGAAGCTATTGCCATCAACCGGGCACAAATCCAGACTCAATATGGAAGAGATTAGGTACATACCAGTTTTAGTTTACGAGTTCTACTAACTTTATTTATTTTTGTAGACTGGCTACCTGCACAAACGAAGCTCCGACAACACCAAATGGCAGCTTCGATGGTTCATTCTCTATCAGGTAAGAAAAACATACGTTTTTATTTGAAGGGTGAATTTCGCCAATTACGAGTAATCTAAACGTGATCAGCACGACTAAACCGCATTCAAGAGCTGTCAGTGTCGTTGCATTGTTGTGGAATATTGACACTAAGCTCTTGAAGGCGACCTAGAATAAAACAAATACCTGCTAGTTGAGGTCGTTTCGTTCTCATTGGTCTAGTAGTGGCAAGCGCAACAGGTGACTGCTGAGCTGGGTTCGATTCCCGGGTCAGGAGAACTGTAATTGGGTTTACCATTAGAAAATAATTAATAGCAGCTTTATGCCTGGTATAAGTAGAGGTTCGGCTATATGCGTTTCAAGTTCTTACATTAAAACATTGTTTAAACCTAAATAATAATCAAATCTGAAAGAAATCTAAAATGCAAACTATTATGAGACATTAGTATACAATAAGTAACAGAAAACTGCACCCTAATTGCGTAACGCAGTTTGAATCGGAATCGGAATGATTTTGAAGTATATTGCTAATCCATTGCTTAATATGTTAGAAAAAATTGTCTGCTCAACAACGTAAATAACGCAATGAATGTCGTTGAACTGTCAAATTGAAACCGATTCCTACTGATAGTGTGTTACGCAATTAGCCCTCTGATAACATTACAAACTATACAACGTCCCGGAATTAACGCACATCATCAAACACTCCTATTAGAAAATTATGTTAAGTACATACACTGAATTTTTACTATTATGAATAAAAAAACATTGTTTATTGATTAAACTAGTTATACTGATAGTAGGAGAAAATTGTGGTCGCATTACAAATCTACGCACTTACACAGTTGCACCAGTAATAAGGGCCTAGCGTAGTAGGTCTGTACTTTGTAAATTTTGGTTTGTTTTACTGCACAGCGGAAGTGGGTTGTTAATTATTTTAGAGATATAAAAATACCTAAATTAAAAATGACATGAAGAAAGTACTTTCATCACGTGCATTAATTCAGTTACACATTTTATATTTTCATGAAAAGCAACTCCAAGCGAAAGTCATATTTTACAGTCGGTTTCATGATGGTTAGCTACCTAGATACCTTACTTAGTATATACATCATAGTCTGATTCCTGCACTCAAATGCATTTACCTACTAAAGCTAGAGGTAGGTACCTCATACCTACTTAAGAAGACATTGACCTTTTAAGTCGGAGCAAAAATGCAGCACGAATCAAAATGGCTGAACTTTATTATTCTAAAGTTCATCGGACGTTAGAGTGATACATAAACCCATCCATACTAATCCTTAACGATCCAAGTATTAAAAAAAGAAAAAAGAAAGAAACTCTGTTGGCCTTTCTGTTCACGCCAGAAAGGCTGGACGGATTTCTATGAAATTTCGCACACGTATAGACCATGGTTTAGGACATAGCATACTTTTAATCCCGGCAGTACGTTTCCGTGGGATACTTTCTAACATTAACGCGAGCGAAGCTGCGGGCAAAAGCTGGTGTAATACGTATTTTTATCCGGACGTTACATTATTCTTGGCAAACTTTTTAACTTCTTAGATCCTTTCTAATAGTCTCCGCTTGTAACGGGATCAGAACATTTTAAAGACTGAAGTAAGTTTGGCAAAAGGACGGTGCCAAGTTTTTTTTTCAAGTTTTATTTCAATATAGTAAAAAAAAAAAATGTTTTTTTTTCAATTTTTATCTATAGTTGGTTGTTACGCCGCCCGTGGCAACCACGGAGATTGTTCGATACTAAATTTATATGAGGTTAAGCTGCATTTGTCGCAGTAGACCGTGCAGAAATTGTCAAGACTGGTCCGTGCCTCGGAGATTACATCCACCTGCCTATGTCCTGATTGCCAAAAATATATAAAGTAAGTTAGTCAATACTTCACGGCGCTTGAAGGTTAAAAAGTTTTGAATAATTTCTGCTTGTGATTGAGAAAAATTAGAAGACTTGATGCTTTGGTACAAATTATAAAATGGATCACATCATTCACTGACTTACAGGCTGTTAATGCACACACTGGACTGAAAACCACGTATTACCTTCACCACAGCCACCTTGGCCTATACACCACATATTGAGTGCTGATGGTGGTAATATTATGTTGAAGAACGGTTTCCCCAAGAACCATTGAGTTGGAGATCCGAAGTTTAGTTATAAGATTATAGACGCTCCTCGTAATGTTTGAGAGTAGGTGCCTACTTATCCGGCTCCCGAGAGGAATAGAGAGATTACAGATTCTACGGCTGGTACGATACGATCGGAGTGCATTCGAGCGAAGGGGACCGAGGGGGAAGGGGGCTTGGGAACGTTTGTTAAGCCTGGCTAACGGTTTCCGATCTATTGGGTAATACTGTAAGATGGATCGAAGGGGAACAGAGAATAAACGATTGAGTTAGATTGTGAAATTGTTGATTTATGATTTAAGTTTATGGATGCCTGGCTGTGCTCGCTGCTTCGTTTCCATAAACTAGTCGTTTTAATATTAAAACCTGTCCAAAGAGTAATTTAAAGGAAATGTGGCGGCATCTATAACGCCACAAGACCTGACGTCACGCAAACCCTGCATCGCGCAAGCTAGAGTTTACCGCGCGACTGGCATTTATACAACATTCAGACATCAACCGTCGGGCAGTTGCCCACCAGACACAACACCCGTCTGGTCGGAGGATACTCCCTTTTCTATAGAGGATGAGTGAACTTTACACCCTGTTCCTCATGCCTCTATAGATACATCGGATAAGTGATTCTCAAGTTAAATAACTTTACTTTCGGTCAGACGCTCATTTCAACATTAGTGGGAAAAATAAAAGCTCTGCCAGGGTTACGAGCCTGTCCGAAAGGGATATCGTGACACAGGCCTGAAGGAACACAGGTGGGTTTTAGTCAGTAAAAGTCTGACACTCCCTCCCGCTCCACCCAGAGCGGGAGAAGTTATTTGATAATACCCACACAAGAAAAAAAAGTGGGAAAAATAAGAGCTAAGCCGAAAATAGTGTAGGGTACCTAACATTTTGACCGCCACGACACTTTTTTAAAAATTTAGTTTCTCTCAAACGTTGCTAATTTGTATTAAATTGTGCCTGTTATTTAATAAATAATATTCAGCGATGGGTACTTAATTCCAACCGGACTTTTCTTATAAATACTAAAATAACTCTACCGGTCTGTCTGTTACGTTTTTACGCGTAAACCACTGAAACGTTCGTGATGTTTGACAGAGAGGTGGCCTGGAACTTAGAGAAGGACATGGGCTACCTTTTACGCTGGATATTTGTATTAACATATGATGACATACAAATTACACGCAGACAGTAACAGTTAGGTATTAAAAAAGTTAATGACAGCCATTCTTGACAGGAGGGTTAATTTGTTGGATACCTAGTCCTCTCTTTCCCAGCCTATCACTAGGGGAAAAGACAAAGGTAAATTCCACTTACACAATTCGGTTGTCATAGAAAATTATAAGCTGATCATACTATCTTTACATGCCTAACTATTCTAAAACGCAACGTGTATATGCTTCTCTTTCCTTAGTGCTTTTATAAATTCTCTAGAATCCTTGAATCCTAATAGTAGGTACATTACTGCAGCGGCCTGCAAAAGGGGTATTGATGGACGGCCGCGGTACACATACACGGTGTGTCCATTAATGCCTGGTTACGGCCAAGGCTTGTATAGTGCTTTTCTCAAATAATGCGCGGAAATTCAAACTAAGTAAATTATTTATAAATTCCAGATTCATTGACGAACAACGATAATTTTTCACGTGCCAATAATAATTATGTTCATTTGTTTCTTTTTTACTATAAATAGCTTTATTTGCAATCCAGTTCTGAAATTAAACAAAACCTTTAATAACCCAACTAACAAATTATTGTTTTATAATAGTCAAGTTAACGTTTTACATTTTTAGTTAATCTTTTAAGATTGGTCGTATATGCGTAAATATAAACATTTATAAAACCCGAAAGAGGCCCAAATTATACAACAATTCTATCGGTTAGTAGTTACGTAGAAGTCAGCCAATGACCGCTGAACGTTATAAACAAGTTAAATAAAAGTTGAAGACTGACTTTACGGTCCAATACTGGTTGTGATGAGACCCTTAAGTGACCGTTTATGTCACATAGCAGTTATAATGTAGTTGTAAAACAACTGAAGCGTTGGACTAGTGTCAAAAAACGGCTCAACGGCAACTGTTTCTATTCGCATGATAAATATTGTGCTTGTATGAAAGAATAACAGAAAGTAAATCAAGGTAATTTCCAAGATTACAAAATATCTATTCTGATTTCTGGGTCTATATTATTGAAATTAGTGAGATATATAGTAGTAGTTGTGTTAATCTTTCAGGGAACTTTAGTTTTATGACAATATATATATATGTGTTGTTGGGAAGTTTTTAAGGCCCTCCCCTATTTCTTTGTAATTCAATAGTTATAAATAATAATTAAAAATATGTTTTCTTAAAAAGCTCCAACCATCTTGTCTAAGTTATAAGGCGACCTCTATAATACACTAATATAACAAAAATGTCGTATAGACTTTTGCTTAAGACCATGACGCCCGGCCTTATTATGTCGACTTTAGGGTTCCCTAATAATTACTTACTTTTTAGGATTTTGTAGCCGAAGGGTGGCAAACGGAACCCTATTACTAAGCCTCCGCTGTCCGTCCGTCTGTCAGCAAGCTGTATCACATAAACCGTTATGGATAAACAGTTGTAATTTTTACAGATTGTGTATTTCTATTGCCGCTATAACAAAAAATAATACCAAATAAATAAAGATAATAATTAAAGGTCCCCATACGAAAAAGTTATTTTTTGGCGTTTTTTGCTCGATCTTAATAGGGTACGGAATCCTCCGTGTGCGAGTCCGACTTGTACTTCCAGTACCATACGGACCAAAAATTAAAATAAAATATGTGTGGAAATAGAAATACAAGACAAAACAAGAAAATCAGACGCCTTAAGTTCCATCTGTAATCTGGACTTGACTCATTGTTACTTACCAAAGGTTACATAAGTTATTCATAGTGTCAACCATTCTTGCAAAGATGTTAAGATAGGCCTTCAAATTTCACCCTCCAAGAAGCAATAATTCTGCCAGAAAATGCGGTGAAACTGGAACATAAAGATGAGGCATCCCGTCGCACATAAGCTTGAAAGCAAAATAAGCGTGTCGTAATTTTATCGCTAACTTCAAACGCAAAGGAAATCCCGCGAGAACACATTCCACGGGAAATGGAACGTGCATAATGCCGGAAACGGGACCGGATCGGGGGGAGGGTGACTGGTATCGTGTAGTGGAAAGTTTGTAAATAAATAAATGCGTGTTTTATTGGTTTTAGCTACAGGAATGAAGGTTCCCGCGTGGTTAGAGAGACACTTTACTTAGATTGTCTCCTGGTTTTACGAGAGATACCTACACAACGTGTAGATGAACTTCACAGACTTCTAAACAATTGTGATGAAGGGATTGATATTTGTTGCTTCAAAAATTTAAGCGTCAAGTCCACCAAAATAGACAACCATTATATTATGTAACGCACGATTCCCAACTATTGTCAACCATTCGTGCTTTAATATTGTGCACTTGGCTATGTCGGCTTCTGTTATTGGTTAAACAGTGTAGGTACATAAGTTACAAACTGACCGACTAAAAAGTAAAAAGCTTTTTACAAAAAACAAACAAACGGTTTCAAAAAAAAAAACATTACAAATTGAAAAATAACTTTAATTTTTCGGAAGTCGGTGTCAAAAAACCGAAATACAGCTCCAAAGACACCGACTTCCGAAATAAAAGTTATTTTTCAGTGTTCTTTTTTTGTAAGTCGATTGTTTTTGTAAAAAATGTTTTGATTGTAGTCAATGACTATAAAGCCTCATTGTAATCATAGACACTCATTGATTTATGATTTAACAAAAATATGCATGCCATACGGTAGAATGTTCTGGTCCATTCAATTATTTAATGTCAATAGCCTATAGGCTCGTACAGACTGGTGCGATTTCGCGAGCCTTTATTTGTCACCAACATTCTTTTCAAATGAACGAGTCTGATTCTGTAAATACTGTTTTTCGTTTCGCAGCATCATGCCCTCCTACAAGTGTTCCAAATTAAAGTTTTACCCATACGCATAGATACCCCAACACAAATATTATTATAGAGAACGACCTTGCTTATGAGGGTAGCTTTTTATTCGAGCAAGTGACGTAACGACCCGACGTATAGTAGACACGATACAAAAATCAAACAGTACATTGTCAAAGGTTTCCTTAAAACTGGGATTCAATCGACATCCAGCCATTTTCTGTTCGACAGAAGACTAATATATCCCTGAAAAGAATGATCCACAACCTTTGTTTCTTTTTTCTAGTACGCTTTTTAGGGTTCCGTAGTCAACAAGGAACCCTTATAGTTTCGCCATGTCCTTCTGTCCGTCTGTCTGTCCGCGGCTTAGCTCAGAGACTCTTAGTACTAGAAGGCTGTAGCGGGGGTATACATAAACATATGAATCATGCCGACTAAGTGGTATAATAAAATCTTGAAACAAATTTTTTGTAGGTTACCTCCCTTGCACGTAAAGTGGGGATGATTATTAAAAAAAAACTCGTCGTTTCCATTGTCTCGGGTGTCGTTGGATAGGCCGCATAATTAGACATAGCAAAAGCGTTAGGAAATCGTAGAGCAAACCTATTGGGTTTTCAATTAGGTTTTCAATAGCAGCCATATTATTAAAATATGCTGGCCGATTTTGGGTATGTAGATTCCAGGCTATCAATAGGTGAATGGGTACACATTTTCTTCCACGGTGGTCAAGCGATTGACTGCTGCGCTGCGTGTCGCAAAAAAAAAAAAGTTTGTAATCGTAAAAAAATAAAAATTATGTGACATTTGACGATTTGACAGTTCAACAACATTCATTGCGTTATTTACGTTGTTGAGCTGACAATTGTTTCGAGCATATGAAGCAATGGAGTAGCAATGTACTTCAAAATCATTCAGATTGTGATTGAATACTGTGTTAACGGTGTCATATTCTCGCATAATATTAATGATAATAATATTATTGCTGTTTCTCCTCTGCATAATATGTATATACACAGTGTATTACGGGACTTTGTTAAAATATTATTAAACAGGCAATTACTTAACTGATTGGAATCCTTTTATAGATAATAGTCCAAAATGAAAAGCGCACAGCGGCTCCCATCCAATTAAGAAGCTTTTTGCTGCGTGAGAGCAAATTAAACGTAAATGTTTTATGCTTTTAACTTTGAATGTAGATTGGGCAGCTTGATACGAGTAATCATTACTTACGTATCTTTATCAATATCACTGCGATGGAAATCATAAATAGATCCACTAAATATAACATAAATATAAACCAGATTATGACATGTTATTTAAATATTGTACAATCATAAATGTGTTCGACAAAGTTAAATTGGCTGTTGCCTCTGATTACTCTGTATTTATGAATAAACTGCAGAAAACAAAGAGACCAGACTTTGTTCGTTACCTGTCGTACTTGCCTACATACAAACTGCCAAGATGAATAATGAATATGGTAAGAGAGCCTGGACGTACGACTTTCCTGCCATTCTAAATGAACTACCAAAGAAAATTGCCAAAAAATTAGAAGACAAAACACCTAAACAAATTAAAAACATCTTAAAAGCCTAATTTACTGTGGGGAAGTATGGAATGGAGGATGTCAGCGTGTAGGTTCTCAGCCATAAACTTTAAGTGAGCAACTATATAAAACAAGCTTAAAGCACACATAATCTTATTGTATTTAGATTAAGCGCTATATTTAATTTACAAAAACCATGAAAAATTATAAGAAATATATAGTTTAGTTTTTTTTGTTTTTTGTTTTTACTATACTTATGGCCTAGCTGCCCGCTATACTTTATCAGCGTGTATCTTTAACATATTAAACAAATATCCATGCAGGTTGAAAAATAGCCTTTGTCCTTCTCCAGGTTCCAGGCTATCTACCTACTTATTTGTCAAGCTTAACGATCAGTTCAGTAGTAGGTATAGGCGTGAAAGGGTTACCGTCGCATCGATTGATTTAGTATATAAATGGTCGCATCCTAACTATCCTAATCCTATATCCTTCCTAAATATAATATTATAAATGCGAAAGTGAGTTTGTTTGTTTGTTTGTTACCCTTTCACACTAAAACGGCTGAACGCATTTGTATGAAAGGAGGCGGGCGAACGTCCATAGTAAGTTGGGCCTGACGTTACAGTAACGATTACTGCATTATTTTATTTAGATATGAATACCATTTCGAAAAAACTAAAATGTTTTCGAGTGCGCCATGGTAGAAAAAAAATATAGGGTGTTATTGGTTTGTACAAAAACAACGTTGTTGCTCCTTATTATGTTATTCTTACACTGAACTCTCACGTTATACTTATTATATTGTTATAAGATTAATAATGAAGTAAGCTTCAGCAAAATGTGAACTTGTAATGAAATAAACAACTTGAGGTGCAACCCATTGCTGTATAACTGAAACAACGCCTTCGTCTTCTATTTGATGTAATCCTATAGGATTACGCCGCCAAGTTGCTATGCCGCAGTTGATACAACGATGACGTTAATCACTCATTGTATTTTACTTCGAAAACCGGGGTAGATGAGGCTGAGGTAAGTCGAGTAGGCAAGATAACTAAGTCCGTTGTTAGAAATGCGTGGGTCGTTCGTCAAAGTAATATCTGTCAAAATCCTTTTTAAGTAGCCAAAGTCGCTAAAGAACGCTAATCAAATAATCACACGAAAATAACAGAAAATATCCACTACCGCAAGCTCAGAGCAAAACGAACGAAGCGAATGATTTGTTTGTTGACGTTTGACATGACATCGACATGAGTTTCACTTTATTGCCTGTGTATTAAAATATGATGACCGATTGTGAAATCGATTTAATCAATTTATTTTACGACTTTTATATTACACTATTAAAAAAATGATTTTGTTAAACATATTTACGGAAGGAAACACTGAATCACTTTTTATTGTTTTTGTTTCTATTTATATTTAATGTAAAAAAATGTATTAAATTTACGTTTATAATGGTATAAAATGATTAATATATTATTATGAATTCGATGAATCGAATAACTTATTTATCTGGCAACATTATTTAAAAATGAAAACATCGGAAGTCAGTATTTTTATGATTTAATATTTAATTTCTTATCCCATGATAAAACTGCGTAATATTTCGAGATAAACTACAAAAAAAATGAAAAAAATTATTGATAAATATTTCATTCCTGTAACGTCAGGCCCAAATTCGCCCATCTTCTTTGGCACATAGGGTATACCATCACCTGGGTTAGGATAAAGGTTACTTTTTACCTCGATATTCTCACGGAATCGAGACTTATGCGGGTGAAACCGTGGGGCGCAGCTAGTAATATAATAAAAGTACTACGAGAATGTAACGTATACCTATTATAGGTATTTACACAGCATTCACCATTAAAATAACATCGTATTTAACTTTTTTTTTAATGTTAGGTATTCTCAGGTTATATTTGTTCAATGTGAGCCACAATCACGTGCTGCCTGCGCTGAAAGCCACTGCCACTCAAGTTGTTATAAACTTTGAAGTTTTTAACAGAAAGTTTCAGCGCGTTTGTGGAAATATGTGGGTAACAACCGGTATAGCCGTTTTTTGACAAATGACCTCGTGTTACATTCACGTAACGGGATAAAAGTACTTTATAAGTATGTTATAAGAAATATAAACCATTTATTTTGCTATAGTCTGTTCCAATAGTATCTTATGAAACTGTTAACTAATTTTATCAAAATGTAGGGAACAGCTGATTTTTTTTCGCGAGTTCAGGTTTGGTTCCATAGAAAAAGTGGTTCATAATGATGAGTACAATGACCCCTTAAGAGGTTGTGCGGTAATTCCGGGACATGTTGTATACAGATGAATTTGGTACTAATTCCCTTTATTTTAGTACACCCACATTGCGCCAGTTCTGTTTAAGTCCCATGTAATAGGGGGCGAGCTTATTGCCGTCAACCGAGCACAAATCCAGACTCCGGGCTGCTACTGAGAAATTCTAGACAGAAAACCCCAATATCACTTTGCCCGACCCGGGAATCGAACCCAGGACTTCATGCTCAGCAGTAGTGCTTGGACCACTAGACCACCGCGGCACCTTTTCGGTCTTTGACACTAACTGGACACAAATCTAGACTCTGGGATTGTACTCAGAATTTCGAATGGGCCCAGAACCTCCCGCAGCAGTCGATCACTAGGCTTTTATTCAATTATTAATAGAAAGCATTTGTGCACAGAACATCCTGTTCTACTATGAGTCGGAGAACAACACACGTCCGACTGGCGTGCTCATGCTCGAGGGTTCGTACTGCGAGCGACTCAGCAAGGCGCCCATGGAGAGGAACGCTTCGGTAAGTCGCATAGACGCGGTGTGAGAAGAGAACAACACATGTCCGTTAGGCATACTCATGCTGGAGGGCTCACACTGCGAGCGAATCATCAAGGCACCCATGGAGAGGAACGCTTCGGTAAGTCGCATAGACGCGGCGTGAGAAGAGAACAGCACATGTCCGATAGGCATACTCATGCTGGACGGCTCACATTGCGAGCGACTCAGCAAGGCGCCCATGGAGAGGAACGCTTCGGTAAGTCGCATGGACGCGGTGTGGGAAGAGAACAACACATGTCCGATAGGCATACTCATGCTGGAGGGCTCACACTGCGAGCGACTCAGCAAGGCGCCCATGGAGAGGAACGCTTCGGTAAGTCGCATAGACGCGGTGTGAGAAGAGAACAACACATGTCCGTTAGGCATACTCATGCTGGAGGGCTCACACTGCGAGCGACTCAGCAAGGCGCCCATGGAGAGGAACGCTTCGGTAAGTCGCATGGACGCGGTGTGAGAAGAGAACAACACATGTCTGATAGGCATACTCATGCTGGAGGGCTCACATTGCGAGCGACTCAGCAAGGCGCCCATGGAGAGGAACGTTTCGGTAAGTCTTACTTCGTTCATAGCAGTAGAACCTGTGTAATCTGTGCTTAAGCCCCTTTTCACACGCGTAGCTGTTAGATGGTTAAGTTAACAAAGGGGGCACCAGGCTGCACAATAGATTTTTCAATGTGATGGACTCAAAAGTTTCAGCTGCGCTTGATTTTTATCCTATGTGACTACACCAGGATAACAGAGTTTGACAGACTCGGTGTAAAGGATTAAGGACTTGTCAACCACCACAAGTGCACTCTGTGATAGTGAGTGTAAAATAAGGAATGCCTTAGTCTACCAACACTATTTAAAAAGCACCTTAACAAGCGAACTTTTTTAACGTTTAAATTACAAAGGCTGCTGCCGAACGGGTCCTTATCTCCCTATAACTGTTTATAAGCTGACTAACTCTAAGACCGTGAAAAGTGGAAAGAGGGACGGAAGGTCTTTGCTGTGCCGTGCGTGGTACAACATTGAGTTATATCTAATAATACTTTTTATATTCAATCTCGGCTTAGCACACGAGGTTGTTGGTATGTGGAACGTGGGCTCGACTGTGCCGATTGCCGTAATGGCCAATGGTCTGATGGCCAACCAACCTTTCTTGAGGCTCTCGGTAAGCGATTGGATTAAGGACCTGATTCAGAAGGCAGTACTCCTCGATACGGCTCGCATTGTAAGGAGGTTCCTGTATCTGGAGCCCTAACTAACGTAGCTTGGACCGTGCTCCCGACACTGACGGATCACAATTTTTTATATTTTAAAATATTTAAAAATATATTTTATATGGAAAAGAGTTAAATAAACGACATAATAATATTTTTTATATTCAAATGTTTAAAAATGTAATTTATATCCTTATTAATATTATAAGTGCGAAAGTAAGGTTTTTGTATGTTTGTTACCTTTTCACGCCTAAACCACTGAACCGATCATCCTGAAATTTTGCATATATGTTGTCAGGTGTACAGAAACGGACATAAGGTACCTTTGATCCCGAAAAAAGTACTGTTCCCGAGGAAAACAACAATAACGTTCTTATGATAATAGATTATGTTATGGGATGTATTTAAAAGCACTTTAAATTTCAATAAGCAGAGTTCAACCCGAAAAAATTGTAAAATTCTAAATTAACGCGAGCGAAGCCGCAGGCAAAAGCTAGGTTACTATTACTGAGTCATTTTAATCGTAACATTTGACGTCTGTCAGTTTAGTGAAAGCAAGTCGTAAAATTACTCGTATCGGTCATTATTAAATATGTAATCGTAATTGAAAGAATTGTGCAGTTCTAACAAAACGATAAAATATATTATTTTATGCCCGCCGTTACAAGGTTACGTTGTTGAATTTTGATGAATTGTCAAATGTTACCTATTAAAATGACTCCATATTAATAATCTGATTAATCGTGTAATATTTGTTCCCAGTTCTGCTTCATCATATCCTACCGTCGTGAGAGTCAGCGGCAGTACGAACTGCGAGCTGCTTCCGAAGTGGACTGTATTCACTGGGTCGACGCCATACGTGAAGCCAGGTACTGTACACTTTTTACTGTAGACTGATCTTTTCTTGAGTGAACAGCCCGATGTCGTATCAGATGGCAAATAACCTCAGCTTACAGAAGAAGGATTGTAATCCTTCTTCTGTAAATACTTTAAGTGTTTTGTTTAAAGTATTTCCGATTATCTTTTTATACCTATCACTTACCCGTGATTTCGATCTTTATAATAATACCCGTCTATCAGCAGTTTATATTTATTTATTTAACACAAGGCAAAAGCCTCTTCTTTAACAGAAAATACAACAGTGCTTGCTAAAATTTTGAGCGATTTCAACCGTTTTCATAGTCATGAAGGGTAATATTTGAGCAACACAATAACTATTGCGGTGGCTATATGACCAGGCAGTCTTAGAAATTTAAATTTCCAAGCAAGCTCCACCCCAAGCCCCCCCCCCCCCCTCCGTTATGTACTAAACGCTAACACATCAGTAATAAAGTTGAATATCACTTGCGCTCTTTGATCGTGTTCGAGCACGAAACTAAATAGCGTAAGTCTCAATTCTTATTTCGTTTATAACTAAAGTAATAATTGGTCTAGCAAAAAAATATCTGGTGGCTGGATAATAAACTATATTTTCTTGCTATGAATATTAATTTTAGACATAAAAGCCGAACAATCTTGTTTGTTATTATAATTATCCTAAAAAAAGACATGATTTTTGAATAAAAAATGTATCGAGCGAAAATATTACAATTACGTAACTGCGAACACCATACTGCGATCGCCAACCCTCCTGCCAAGCGTGGCGATTATGGCAAACACCCCCTCCCTTAGGGGTGGCCTATGTCCAGCAGTGAACGTCTATTGGCAGAAATGATGATGATGATGATGAACTGTCTTAAACATGGAAAGAAAAAGATCCAATAAATACACTAACTAAAGTTTCATTTTGATTGTATGTGTGACTGTTTCAGAATATTCAATCAAATTAACATATAAAAAAGGGAGCCTCCTCTTATTTTTGAAAATTCGGCAACAATCACTGCGTAATTTACGTTGTCGAGCAAAATAATTTTTCAAACATTATGAAGCAATGGATTAGGATTTTTTTTCAAAATCTTTCGGATTGTTAAAGAAAGTGTGTTACGCAATTGGAGTGGTGGTTTCCACACCATAAAAACAAAGAAAACTTTTATCTAAACTCCGAATAAAACCAGACCCTTTTAAGGCATAGGATAGTATGAAGATGTCTACTTATATAAGTAAATATTTAACGTTTTGTACGAGACCGTGGCACGCAATCCCGTCATTTGGGGCATCCATGATAATCAACCCGTCATAAGCAGCCTTGGAGTGAAAAGAATTGATTTTAAGTATTTTAGTACGTTATGTCATGACATGTGAACTACCTATATTCTGTTCGTGGCCGTCCGCGTCAGATCATGCACTTAAAGAGCTTTTACGGTTGACGATACATAATGTACAGTCAGATGTATACATCGACAAGAATTTATTTGATCGCCTACAATTTGTGTTCCATAATACTGTATCAATGTGTAGCTACAATTAAGCACCTAATGTGTAGTATGTTTTGTGGCTATACATTGATAAAATATTATGGAACAAAGACAGTTAAAATACTTTTTGTGCTATTACCCACTTTTAGGCTAACTGTGATGTTTGCTGACTAGCTAAATTTTAACCACGGCATGGACTATTAATTTATTCCTTGTAGGTACTTGGTTCCTGTCAATACAGTGTTAATTTAAATTGGTTAGCTAGACTCCGCAGCTAAGACGCGATGGGAATCGATATCCAAACATGATGAAAGTAAAAATAAATTAACTTGCTTTTTTTTTGTGGGTTTTTGCGTGGACCGCAGTTATTGTAGTCACTTAAAATACAACAACAGACAATAAACAACAACAACAATAATTATAATTCTTAAATTAAATCTAAGTATTTATTTATTTAATTATTTATGTACACACATATATAAACATACAAGAAGAAAGGAACAGAAAAATACGTACAAAGGTGATGCTTATTTCTAAAGAAATCTCTTCCAGCATACCTGCGATAGGAAAGTCGATAAAGAGATGTAGACACCGAGTGTAAGAGTAGAAGAGAAAATAGAATACATATAATCAAAAACAATTTACTTAATAAAATTAAACAAATAATATGAGAATATACTAATATACATACTTCTAAAATAAATATCACTAGAATATTAATTATAATTCTATTAAAATAATAAATACATACGCAACTATGATGAAGTGGAAAGATAGTGTTCTTTCACTCTTCTTTTAAATACTGAAACAGTTTGGCAGTCCCTAAAGGCGCGTTTCCATTATGCAAGTGATTTGCATACTAGTTGCAAGTTGCATGCAAATTGTATAGTGGAAACAACAACTTGCAAACAAGTTGCAACTTGTATGCAATTAGGTTTAAACTTGTACGCACAATAATCAAGTCGGCACATTTGCACGCAAGTTGCAAGCGCATGCGGTCGTGCATAGAGGATTACTTTGTTTTACTTGTATACCACTAAAATCTTGTATGCAAGCTGCAAGTTGAACAAAATCGTGTTTCCAATTCAAATCACTTGCACACAAGTCTGACGTCATACATGTATGCAAACACTTGCATAATGGAAACGCGCCTTTATATCAGGCGGCAGTGAATTCCACAACCGCACCGCGTGCGCAGTGAAGGAGTAGGAGTAGAAGTCGGTGGTGTGGGGAGGGGACTTAAGAAGATTTCTAAGATGCGACCTGCAAGGCGCATCAGAAGGACGAGCGTAGGAAAAACGTTCCCGCAAATAGGATGGTGTTTTAGGATTGTGAAGGAGGTTAAATAGCAAACACAAAATCCGCGAGTTCCTGCGAAGTCGAATAGGGAGCCACTTGAGTATCTTGCGAAAGTTAGAAACGTGGTCTTACTTTTTAAGGTTGATAACAAAACGGATACAAATGTTTTGCAAACGCTCAAGTTTATTTTTTTTTCTTCCTCCTCTCCTACTTGATCTATGCTGTGCCCGACAGGGTCCATAATTGTGTCTAATATAATTATTTCGCTACCTATATACATTATGGTACGCAATAAAGAATTGAGAATTGAAATATCAGTTGAAAAATCCGTTTTTTTTTTTTGTAAACGTCACAGACCTGAATGGTCTAAACCTGAAAACCATAAGGAAACAGATGAAGTGAATTATTTAGATTCAAAGGTGACAACTACACCGAACAGAGACCAAGAGTTGCAACAAAATTTTTTGTTCCTTTTTGTAATACTAGTCGAAGTAAAAATAATGTTTATCATAATGTGCATTACAATTTTTAATAAATTACCGAGGATCATAAGGGAGCTCCCATTTGAATATTTTAAAATTAAACTACGTAGATGGTTAATAGGTTTTTATAGTTTACAAGAATTGCTGCAACATAAAGAAAAAAATATATTCTAATTTTCCTATAGTTTAGTTTCGTATATGATGTGCTGTGTTTTTAATAATGTAACTTATTGTCTTTTGTTACCTAAAGAAAAATATTGTTTTAAGAATTTTAGTTTTGTTATGTTTAATAATTTAACATAAGTATTGTGTTTTGTTACCTAAAGAAAAATACTATTTTAAGAATTTTAGTTTTGTCATGTGTGCATATTTTATTGTAACTTAAAATTTATCATTACTTATTTAAAAATCCTAATAGATATTTTCTCGTATATTCCGTGTAATATCTTAGTAAAATACCTAAGTACCTATTAGGTATTAATGTAAAATTTATTTGCAACTCTTACAACTGGTAATACCTATTTTCTGCAAATAAATGATTCTTATTCTTATTTATCAACTCATACTTCATGTAATAACACGCTCGTAACCTCCCAAAAAAAAAAATTACTTTTTATATTTTTATTTTATTGTGTTTATATATCGATACCCATCGAAATCGTCTGCGGAGTTTAGCTAGCCAATTAAAAATAACGCGAGAGGAAGTTCAGAAGCTACGTGTGCTTCTTAGCTAAAAATATGCCACCCTTATAATAGGTAGGTACTCCTCCACATATATTATGGGTATAGCAAATCCAATTATAACGGGAAAAACATTTTCCCCATGATTTAATGGAAAACGCGTGTAGGTAATTTCCATCAAATTCCTCCAATTAAGAATCTGAATACACAAATCATTCATTCAGTAACAACTCCATTATAAGAAAAAATCAATTGGAAGTTGAAAACACGGCTCTTCAAACATTACTGCCGGTAACCATGGAGACCATAGGATTAGGGTCACGGTAACCCTGACCCGTTCCCGGGACCGCGGGACACGGAGGGTAAAAATTTATTTTTAAATTACCTGTAACATTTTTATGAAGGCACCGTTTATACCCGGTCAGCGCATTGTAGGGCAATGAAGCTAGGAGTAAAGTTCTATGGAAGATTTTCAGGGTTTATATTACGTTTGTGGCCATCTTACCATAACTTTGCTAAAGATTTGCTTTTCTAAGAAAGCGGTGAACGATCACATAATAAGGGTGTGTGTCAAATACTGGTGAAAATGACCAAAAACAAAAGTCATTTACTACCCAAATGTCCTTTCTTTGGTATTGTTCCTTGAATCGTTGAATTCGTTAAGTTCTGAGATGAGCTGCACAGTTACTGACAAATTTGTGCACTGACTGGACAGAACAGTGGCAGGTCCACTCAATCTGTGTGGTTCTTTCATCAAAATACTATTTCAGACACCAATCTACATGGTCTTCACATGACCTGACCAATATTATGTCTGGACTTTAAAAGAGACTGTGACCTCTGAGTTTGTTTCGGCCTTTCTTTTCACAGTAGTCAGATAGGAAACGCCGACCTCATCTAGTTTTTAAAATATGATTGATGTGTAAAAGTGTTTGTACAAACCAACTTTAAGAAATAAAATCATTTATCATTATTCAAACTATGCTGAGAATGAGCACTTAGTGAACGTCAAAATTACATACATGAGTCAGTCCCTCATGTCACGACTTCCTAGTGCTTTAACTGGAAAGAAGAAGTGACGCAACAAACTCCCCAGCAGCACAGCTATCTGTTCAGTTAGAAGAATTTCATTCCATACAATAGTAGATAAGTAATTAACATTCACCATCATTTTAGCCGAAAGACGTCCACTGCTGGACATAAGCCTCCTCCAACATTTTGGGGAGGTGGTTGCCATAACCGCCACGCTTGGCAGAGGGGTTGACGATCGCAGTATGGTGTTAAAATGCACAGCGAACGCTGCTGCCCATTCTCTAGTAAGTCCCTTAGTCGCCTTTTACGACACCCACGGGAAGAGATAGGATGGTGCTATTATATATTTTCATGACGGCCGTTATATGGCGAGACCGCTTTCCTAGAAAAGCAATGCATATGCACAATACACGTCGTTCTCTAACGATGTGTAGTTTTAACGCTTTTCAAGCAGGACACTTTCACCCATTCAAAACATAACAGTCAAAGCCAACCAAACATTTCAAAGGCAGCAATTACGCAATGATGAGTATTGCGTTATTTCTGCCTTTGAAATGTTTCACTACCTGCTTAACCTTTTTCCAACTATGTTTGGATCGAATTCCAGTCTAACTGGATGCAGCTGAATACCAGTATTTTACATGGAGCGACTGCCTATCTGATCTCCACAACCCAGTTACTGCGGGTATCAAAATGCCGTGTGTTGCCGGATGTAAAGAATAGAACCATCCTATTTCTTCCCGTGGTTGTCGTAAAAGTCGACTAAGGGACTTTCTACTTATTAGGCAATAGACAGCAGAGTTCTCTATGCATTTTAACACCATACTGCGATCGCCAACCCGCCTGCCAAGGGTGGCGATTATGACAACCTCCCCTCATTTTGGGGGAGGCCTATGTGAAATGATGAAGACCGGCTGTCAGACTTTCGGGCTTCTCACAACCCATAACAACTGTCAAAGATCTACAAATGATAGCCGGGACCAACGCCTATAGCAATTACGCAACTAAAAGCTAAAATTCGTTCAATAAACGATCCATTTTCGGACAAAGGAACTTCATCTATCAATAGACCGCTATCACAACGTAATAACGTATGCTGAACCTGTAGTCAACGCATACAAGCTGCAGTTAATTGGGGCTTTATTACGAGCATACAATAGCTCCCGTCCTGTCAGCTCGGCTCGAGCTAAACACTACAAAGTCTAATGCTCTATTGGTACCACAAGTACCGCCCACAACGTTGCGAGTATGGTCTGTTCTATATGTATCTGAAACTGTAAACAAACCGTGTACCGGTTAAATTCTTAGGCAATCACTCACTAAAGGGAATTAGTAACACATTAACATGTATTATGAAGATTTCAACTTTATATCTCACTACTTGTTCAAACAATTATTGACTAACATTACTACATTGTAATTAAAAAAATCAACGACGAAAATTATTGAGGTTATAAGGTTAAATTAATTTTCAAATGAAAAGTGATGGGATCTGATTTAAAAATAAGTGTCGCAGCCACAGATTTAGAGTAGGCCTAAATCTGTGGTCGCAGCGCTGGTATTCTGATAGGGCAGATACAGAAATAAATAAAAAATAGATGTGTGAAATAACGTATAAAATAAAAAAAATATTTAATATAATTATTGTAATCCGCTTGTCAGCAATCAATTTGTTTAAATTAGATAGAGTGCGCGAGGAATTATATGCTTCTGAGGATGGGGGATGCTACCCTACGGCAGGTTTAAGTACGTGCGGTTATCACATTTAGCCAGTGTCATGTAAAATTAGGTAACAAGTACAAAGTTGTTTAAATAATTATGAAATTAACTCCATTCAATGCATGATAAAGAAGATAGATGATATTCCGCCTCGCTCCCCTTGAGTTTCAGTAAAGTCGTGGCACTTTACTGAAACCTCGCGCGGACTTCTTGAGAGAACTTAAAGTGATGTTGCACTGTTTTGTTTAATTTGCTTACTCTAATGCAGGTTCACGAACACTTAATGGTTAATAATCCACCACTATTACACATTATTATGCGGCTAAACACAAAGGAGATGTTTCATTTTCGGCCATAAAGTGTACTGTAATGAAAAAAAAGGAAAAAATTCCACGAATTGAGGAAAAATATTCTTTCCTGCATATTCCCCTAATGACTTCGGCACAAAAAATAATATTTTTTCAAAGTATTGCCGTATTCTATTGATCATGGCGTCGTTTTTTTCTTGTTAATGCTTTCTTCCAGAAATCATGTTACATTATAACATAATAATATCTATTGACGTTAGTAAATAAATATGAAACGCATGTATTTCTATGCTTATAAGATAAGATAGCATAGCATCTTAGACATTTTTTTTTGGACTAATTATAAGAAAGTGATCGTTAAAAAATATATTCTACTTTTGTGAATTGTAGATTTGTGGTACTTCTGGACGAAAACGTCATCTCTCCAACCTGTCATGGGCTCATGGCTGGGTGTTGATGGTCAACTGATGATAGGCAACTCTCATGACAAACGTTTCTAACATTTTCAGTTTTTATTTTGTGCCTAACATATATTAGTTAAAAAAAAAAAACATTCTTTACTGTATTCTGGGGTTCGTTTCCCAGGTTTTATAAAGCGTAGATATATGTTATGGCCGGAGTCCTATACAAAAATGAAACGTCTCCTTTTAGAAAATAAAACAAAACTGCTAACAAGACGTTTCACTTTCCCGCCAAGAAGTCCTACTGCAGGTTGTCAAACAAATTGTTGTAAGCAGTCAAGACACTCTCTCAAAAATCTGTCAGTAAATGTCCTAATAATTGCTGCCTAAACGGCTTGATTGATTTTAACAAATAGGTACTTTTAAGGTGTCATTATTATTTGTCTTGTCATGTCTTGACACTGGCTAGAAGTATTAAAAACAATGACAATTGATTTAATTCTGAAAGTAGTTTTGCGCAAATAATTTTACACATCCATCATATTTTAAAAACTAGATGAGTTCGCGTTTCGTATCCGACTACTCTGAGAAGAAAGGCCGAAACAACCTAAGAGGTCACAATCTCTTAATTTATAGTCCAGACATAATCTTGGTTGGGCACGCCACAATTGTGGCGATAAGTCTTTGAGGAGTGGCTAGAGAGGCGCCACGGCGTCCTCACCTTCCACCTGACGCAGGTCCTCACCGGACACGGTTGTTTCGGGAGGTTCCTGTTCAGGATAAAGCGGGAGGAAACGCCCGAGTGTCACCACGGTGTGGATCGCCTGGAGGACACGGTGGAGCATACGGTGGGGGTCTGCCCGGTTTGGGCGGAGCACCGCCGTGTCCTCACGGAGGCGATCGGCGGCGGCGATCACTCGCGTCCGGCCCTAGCTTAGGCCATGGTTCGGAGCGAGAGTGCATGGGAGGCCGTCACCTCCTTCTGCGAAGCATTAATGCCAGCGAAGGAGGAGGCGGAACGCGTGAGGGTGAGGCTAGGTTCGCGCTCTTGCGCCCTTAGTCGCCACAGGAGACGTCCCGGGCGTCGGGAGTCGCAAGCCGATTTCCGGCCACCGTAGGCGCGGGCCTGCGGACGGTGAGCGATGGGTAGCTCGCCGTCCGATAAGGACCAGGCCCGGGTCGACGGCGCGTTGTGTCCCACGCGCGCCTCAAAGAGATGTTAGCACCAACTGTCGGGGTCCGATAGGGCCAATGCCTGCCAGGGTTGCGAGTTTGTCCAAAAGGGATATCGTGGCCCTGGCACACAGGCAACGGAAGGAACACGGGTGGGTTTTAGTCAGTAAAAGTCTGACACGCCCTCGCGCTCCGCCCAGAGCGGGAGAAGTTATTTGATAATTTCCCACCCAAAAAAAAAAACATAATCTTGGTCTGATCATGTGAGCACAATGTCGATTGTCCTGGTGGACCTGTCCGGTCCAACAAAACAACTTCACGGAATTTAGCTACCATTGAGTGCAGTCCATTTTTGCCCATTATCGTTTAAGGATTGGTTAGCTATTATTTGGCTACAAAAACTCAGAAGCGTAAACCGTGAAACGTGTAAATGTGTAAATTAACCAATTGTGTAGCTTCTTCCCGGGCAGTGCGATATTCAGTAACAAAACAATTCGCTCTGCGTGTTACAATTATATAACCATGCTCCTACAAACTGGATCCTTTTTAATATGACTGAAAATGCAACACATTTGTCAAAAACTGAGAAAATTTACACATTTGCACAACAGGTGCACTTTAATAAAACAAAACTATGCAAGAAACCTTCAAAATAATTGTCGGATTGTCTGATTGTGGCCTGTAATAAATAAGCCCCATGTTACACCATAAACAGACGTTTGAATTCAGCAACATTAACGCGGCTAGCCTACATAAACAATTACTTTCTGCAGAAGATCTGGATGGTTGGTTTTCTGGTCACAAACTTACCATATCAGCCTATAATTATTTACACTCACATAATTACTTATAGGTTGTATGCTGCATAATAACTAGCATATTTTAGTCCTGCGAGATGATTAAGTTAATAATCAGGGGTAGATAATTTTTATAATGACCAACACTTTCATCCCACTGAGCAGGAAGACTCCGCGGCAGCCACTGCTGAAGACGGTACTGTCAAGAGCACATGGTCAAGAGTGTCAACATTTTACATATAAACCATGGGTGTCAGTGTACGTCACAGTTTACTCATGGAAAGTGACGGCCCGTAACAATTCTAACAATGCCGTGAGAGCTTTTCAACAAATTCGGACACGAATACTATTAAGAAAGGCGTCTCTAATCGCTGCTGGCGCGGCGATTTTGTGCTCCGTGCTTCATCCTAATTATTCTGACTCATTTCGACTTATATTTATATATTTGGTAGGCCACTCACGAGGTACTGCCGAGCACGAGGTCCTGGGTTCGATTCCCAGGTCGGGCAAAGTGTTATTGGGCTTTTCCACCAGGCATTTCTCAGTAGCAGCCCGGAGTCTGGATTTGTGCCCAGTTGATGGAAATAGGCTCGCCCCCTATTACATGGGACTTAAACATAACTGGCGAAACGTGGGTGTACTATAGGTACACCTCTGCCCTAACCCTTCGGGGATTACAGGCGTGATGTTATGTTATGTGTGTTATGTAACTCTGTTAATGTCTAACGCTCAGTGTAATCAAGGCAGTGTCTTGTGTTGAGAACTACCGACCTGTGTGCATACTGTGTCCGTGTCGTGTTTCTCCGCAAACTCGTGCTTATTAGGTATGCTTAGAAGCACATTTGCTGTAGCTACTGAATACCTATGTAACACGGTTTATAGTTCATGCAGAACCCTGTACCCACAGCATATACGTAAAGAAAAAACTTTGTATCCCTTTTTACGAATATTACGCGGAAAGAGGAGTATGAAAGTTGGCACAAAAGTTTATAGGGAGGAGGAAAGCATAATGCTAATATTTTTATATTATAAGCATTAGAAATAAATTAAATGTACGGTGAACCCGCACATTTTATAACATTTAGTAGGTTAAGCTATATCAGCGTTTGCATACGCACGATCATTTAGTGAACTGGCCAAGTAAAATAAATCAGTGATTTTACCACACTCAACACGGGCGGTTTAATTCATCATCCCCGGGTTTCCCTCATCACAAGTGTACAGAACAATCATCGTACGCTTGTACAAAGTGTATAGACTATCGTCGTTCATTTTTTTCGTCCTTCGAGCCGGATTCTGTGATCACGCGTAACAGTCCATCGGGTGTATAGATCAAGGTAAAAAAACATTACACACACTACCATGCGTTTGGCTCACACACGCATACCTATATATGTAGTGTGGGAATCTCCAGGAAAACTTCACTACTCAAAATAACTGTTTATTGAAATAAAACACCTTTACACCTTTAAACATCTTCCAATCGTCTCGCTTTTTTTCTGTTCTATCGCCATCTTTTCTTTTATCCGTCACCTTTCACTCGTTCAAAAACATACTTTTTTAACGTTTAGAAATGCTTAGTTATACAGCCTATTGAATCCACAAGTCTTGAAATTAATCCTACAGGCTTGGCCATTCTACACATATTTCTGGCCTCAGAAATGATAAAATTAGCTTAATGTTATAATAATTCAAACCTATGGTAGACTACTTGAGTATACAAACACTAGAAATAATATAATATAATAATAACCTATTAGCAAATGGCTTAACTATACTGACAATAGAATACAAACTTACAAGTAAACAGCTTTAACACAAACATTAGAAAATATTAAAATACAAACTTTAGCTTAGGTTTACCAACATAAATATCTACAAAGGTTCAGTCATCATTGGGCCACTTCTTCATGAAGTCAGCTACAGTGGATGTCTTACTTAGGCCTTCTGTAGTGAGGTCCACCTTCTGAACATCATAGCGGTCATTTCCTTTGACCTTCGTAATGGCGTATGGCCCAAGGTATTTTGGTTTAAGCTTCATGCCTGAGCCAAACTGGGTACGCTTGATGGCAACCAGGTCCCCATCCTGATACATTGAACTTTGCTTGCGCTTCTTGTTAAATGTTCGTTCGTTTTCTCTTTGTATTTCCAAAATATGCTCCTTTGCTTTCTGTCGTCTTTCTTCTCTATCTTTTATGAAGATGTCTCTTCCTTCCTGCATAAGTAGGTCATAGATTTCGATTTCTTCTTTAGTTTTCATTTTTGTTCCAACCACGAGTTCATATGGGGTACAATTTATACTCCTTTGCCAAGTACTATTCAATGATCTCTGTAAACGACTTATGTGGTTGCACCACTGGGTAGGGTCCTCTATGGACAGCTTCGTAAGAACCGAAATCATGGTCCTGTGTATTCTTTCTACTTGCCCATTTTCCCGAGGCACGCCAGTGGTGATTTTAACATGTTTGATTCCTTCCCCTTCACAATATTGTTGAAATTCTTGACTGGTAAACGCTGCTCCTCTGTCACTTATTATCCTAGTAGGGTTTCCAAAGTGTTGTTGATGGATTCTTATCTTCTCAATAGTCTCCCTGCTAGTGGTACTCTTGGTGGGAAATATCCACACAAACTTGGTGAATGCATCTACCATTGTAAGCAGATGATTGTACAGTTTTTTCGTCTCTGTCATCGGTCCTAGGTGATCAATGTGGATAGTGTGCAGGGGTGTGTCCTCTTTCTGTAATAAATGCAGAAATCCTTCCTGCTTACCTTCTTTACGGCTTCCTAGTATACATGGAATGCATGTGATCATGAACTCTTCTAGTTTCTTTGATAAATCTTTAATATAATAATCTTTACTGATTAGTTCTGTCATCTTCTTCGTGTCAAAATGTCCATTGGAGTGTACTCTTTTTATAATCTCCATCTCCATGCCCTTAGGTACCACCAGTCTTCTCTCCAACCCCTTGTATAGCAGGCCACCTTCCAAATAGTAATCGAGGTAAGGTTTGTCATCGAGTACTTCCATAATAGCTTTTATTCCTTCATCTTGCCCTTGTGCCTTCTTTATTTGATCATGTAGGCTATTGGTGGTCACGCCTATGTATGGGTTGCGGCTCAGCGCGTCCACATGTTTCATTCTCGTACCAGATCTGTGTTCTACCTGAAAATCAAATTCTTGTAATAACAATACCCATCTGGCTACTCTTGTTGACAAATCCCTTATTTGTAATGTCATCTGAAATGCTTGGCAGTCTGTTACAAATTTAAATGGAATACCATATAAGTAATGGCGAAACTTCTTAACGCCTTCTATTATAGCAAGAGCTTCCAGCTCATAGCTAGAATACTTCCTTTCTGCTTCACTTGTCTTCCGGCTCATATAATACACGGGATGTAATCCATTGTCTTCACATCGCTGCATTAATACTGCTGCATACGCTATTTTGGACGCATCTGTGTGCAGTTCTGTTGGTCGTTTTACATTGAAAATAATGAGCACTGGACCACTTCCTAATTTCTCCTTTAAAATATTAAAAGCATACCTCTGTTCCTCTTCAAATGTAAAACGTTGATCCTTTTTTAGCAGGTTCGTTAATGGACTGGCTATTTGGGCAAAATTTGGTATGTACTTCCTGAAATATGATGCTAGACCCATGAAGCTTTGTACTTGTTTCACTGTTTTGGGCTCCGGGTACTTCATAACCGCTTCTGTTTTTTCTGTAGTGGGTCTCACTTCACCACCTTGCACGATATGACCCAAATACTCAACCTTTGTTGTCAATATGTGAAATATTGACAACAAAGGTTAATTTCTAAGGTTAGTTTCTTCCAGTTAATCTCGAGTCCATAGTCAGATGCTACCTCTAATGCTTCAACTGCTTCCTGATAGTCGTTCGCTGAAATTATGGCATCATCAATAAATATAATAATGTGACCTTTGGCAATGAGGTCTCTAAAGATAATTGTTATAAATCTTGTAAAGTATTTAGGACAAATTGACAATCCAAACGGTGCTCTGAGAAATTCAAACTGACCATGATGTGTGACGAAGGAGGTATATTTAACAGAATTATCATCTATTCTCAAATGAAAGAATGCATCTTTCAGATCCAATTTGCTGTAAACCTTGGCCTCTGATAACTTGTCAATATGATCTTCTATAACTGGAAGTGGAAATTCATCCTTGACCATTTTCCGGTTAATTAATCTGTAATCCACACATACTCTTGTTGAACCATCCTTCTTTTTGACAAGTACCAAACAACCGAATATTTCGGCGTTGTCTTCCACGTCCTGCGTCCACTTTCCTGACGAATATGTTCGGTCAGTGCCATTATATTTTGGTATGATATCGGCAAAATTGAATGATGGTGTCGGATTCTTATCGTCAGTCATCTTAGATGGTTTGCTTCTTGCTCCTTTGAATCTAATTTTCTTCGTGTCGTAACGGTAATGGCCGCGTGGGTCGCGTCGCGGTTCACCGTGCCGCGAAACGCACCAAACTTCTTCCTTCTTCGCTTTTCCTGAGGATCCCGGACGAGCCCCCAAATGTAGTGTGGGAATCTCCAGGAAAACTTCACTTTACTCAAAATAACTGTTTATTGAAATAAAACACCTTTACACCTTTAAACATCTTCCAATCGTCTCGCTTTTTTTCTGGGGCCTTACTCCCGACAGCATCGAGTACTGAATCAATCGAATAGATTCGAAATAAATGACGATCCATACTCTTGAAACCGACATTAGCGCACGATCGTGCGGTGGTTCAAAACGACACTAATTTCGATCGAAAGATTCGTTAGAATCGAAAAGTTCGTACTCCACACGCCATCTGACAGTTATGTATCGAGTAGTTGAATCAAAACTAAACGTCAAATAACTCGATAGCAAAGAAGCTACTTTATGAAGATCGAGTGAGATTTTTTTGTGTTCTTTACTGCTTTATTTCTTCAAAATCTTTATTATTATGGCTCGCCTTACTTTGTTTTTCAATGTTCTTGAGAAAACATCGTATGGATCTTCGTGCGAAAAGAAATATGAATCGATATAATACCCGGGGCTATAGAAATGGATTCGGAAGAATTTCGAAGAAGTTATAGTTTCTCGAAGGAGTTGTTTAATGTGTTGGTAGAAGATTTAACACCATACATGAAGAAATTAACCAGACGAAGTGACATTTCCATTAAATGCAAGGCGAGAAGCCCGAAAGTCTGACAACCAGTCTTACCAAGGGGTATCGTATTACCCAGTTACTGGGTTGTGGAGATCAGATAGGCAGTCAACATAATCAGCCTATAATGTTCTCACTGCTGGGGCACAGGCCTCCTCTGTGTGAGAGGGAGTAGGACGTAATCCACCACGCGGGCCCAGTGCGGGTTGGTAGTTTTGACATGTCTTCGAATTTTTGGTTCTAGGACATGCCACCGGTGTCCTCACGATGTTTTCCTTCGCCGTTTTGAGAGCAGTGGTGATGAAATAATTTATACAAAGTACCCAAACCACCCTAAAGTACCCTGTCAGGGTTCGAACCTACGACCTACAACTCGTAAGTCGCTGTCGTTACCACTGGGCCACCACTGCTCTCAAATAGGCAGTCGCTCCTTGTAAAATACTGGTATTCAGCTGCATCCGGTTAGACTAGAAGCCGAGCACAACATAGTTGGGAAAAGAATAGGCAGATTGGTTGATGTTTTTTCATAGGGTTTTATTTGTTAAGTTAAAATAAAGCACTAGGGTATCGTTTTTTACGTGGGAAAGTGATAGAGAAGTAAATAAATTCAACCACATAAAAGATTCTAACCACAGACATAAGACACTTGACAATGACGTAATCCGCCGGACAGGCATAACGACGCTGATAATACTCGAACCTATGTCGATCTTGGTTTACGATTCGATTTGGTTCGGGAGTAAGGTTTTAAATCGAGTTCAGATCAGAAACGAGTTCGAATCGAAAACAAAATCAAACTCGAATCGTTTTCGGGAGTAAGGCCCCTGTTCTATCGCCATCTTTTCTTTTATCCGTCACCTTTCACTCGTTCAAAAACATATTTTTTTAACGTTTAGAAATGCTTAGTTATACAGCCTATTGAATCCACAAGTCTTGAAATTAATCCTACATATATACATATTTAATATGTATAGCCCCACCGGCCTCTAGTTTATTTAGATTTGTAAAGATACGTAACGTATTGCTGTGAGCAGTGGTAAATTTAATGAACCAATTTAAAACATAACAATTTTTACGCCTGTATTCCCCGAAGGGTTATATGCAGAGGTGTACTTATAGTACACCCACAGTTTACCAGTTATGTTTAAGTCCCATGTAATAGGGGGCGAGCTTAAATACCCAGACTCCGGGCTGCTACTGAAAAATTGCTGGTGGAAAAATCCAATAACACTTAGCCCTACCTGGGAATCGAACCCAGGACCTCATTCTCAGCAGTAGCGCTTGCGAACACTATACCATCGAGGCATCGAACCAATTAATTGAATTCAAATAGTTGTAACTTAGGGTTTAGGGTACATAACGTAATGGTTAGGGTAACTTAGTGAGAGAAAAAAAGGTAGCGAGAGTCATAATAGACAAAGAGGGCAAGAAAAGTATCCTGCGTTCGCAATTTATTTTCCAAGAATGTAAACAAATAGGTACTAGGTAGGTGCTACAATTTCAACAAGTATTAATAAAACTTTTTTAATAGTACCTACACTAATAAAGTTGATATTTGTTTAAGTGGAAATACTCGTAACAACATTGTGGAAATACTCGTAACAACATTGTGGAAATACTCGTTACAACATTGTGGAAATACTCGTAACAACATTGTGGAAATACTCGTAACAACATTGTGGAAATACTCGTAACAACATTAATTGGAAACACGAATTTGAATATGGAATAGGCAGATGCTTTTTACAAAGCTGTCGGACAACGTTGTGTAGCTACATAAAGGAACAATTGCGTATCAAAATTCTCACTTTACGTTTACATATTCAACACGAAACGTGCTTAATAAAGCACCCAATAACCTTTCAAAGCGCTTTTGCTTTGTAAATTCGATGTACGATCAACAAAAATAAGCGCTTGCAAACTGGCCTTTCCGATTGGCGGTGTCTATTGTTTGAGCATTCTCTTTGTGATCCGATCGAAAAGTGGAATAAGTTTCTGCCATCGGAAAACAATCCCTGTTGTGCTAGCTATTCAATTACACTGCAGTTTTGAGGACTTGGGGCTAATGTTCTTCAAATTGACTGTTGGAGTGGGGACTATCAGTTTTCAGAGGAGTTCGTTCTGAGACTCCCATTTTATCTGTCCTATCCGAATGATGTTGGGGTCAGCTTTCAATAAAAATATACCTAAACGATGTTGTAAGTAAAAAAAATTAAAAGAGCAGGTAACGGTGGAGTTTCCTGCCCATTCTTCTCTATACGGAACTACTGGAAGGGGTAACTGGAATCAATTCTATTTTTTTGTAAATTTTGACGTTCAAAAGTGCCTTTTATTTGAAATAAATATTGACTTTGACTTTGAAACGCGATGTGACCGAAAGTTAATATCATATCAAAGTCAAAGTCAAACCATTTATTTCAAATAGGCACATAAGAGGCACTTTTGAACGAAAAAATTTACAAAAAAAAATAGAATTGATTCTAGTTGCCCCTTCCAAAAGGTAGTTTCGTATGGAGAAGAATGGGCAAGAAACTCCACCGGTACTCTTATAAAAATGTTTTACAATATTTTGTTTGATTACATTAATTATATGATTATATGTGAAGACGATGCACCTAGAATAAAATTACTATACCATAATAGGTAAAACGAATTAAAAACTAAGCAATGAAAAATAACTTAATTATTAGATAGATACATGGTGTTCACATATTTACAAACATCATAAAAGTATGTTTTTCTAAAAAAATAAAAAATTTAAGTCAGTGTGTGTGTGATCACAGAATGTAAAATCAATATCATAAAAATAACAGATTTTACCATAAAAATAGCAACCAGTTTGATTTTGTCTAGACTCTAGATTGTCCTATGGAGCTGGACCAGCATGTTTCCAAGCATTCCTGTCCTGGATATAATCCTCTAACTTGTAATATGCTTGTTTACAAAGTGTACTTTTGATATGTGTTTTAAATTTTCTCTCATTTAATTTCAATATATCACAAGGTATTTTGTTGTAACATTTAACACAGTACCCCATAAAAGATGTATGTACTTTAGATAATCTGAAAAATGGTTGATCTATTTTATCTTTATTTCTAGTATTAAAATTATGTCTATCGCTTATCTTGTTAAAAATATGTAGATTTTTCCTTACATACATAATATTTTCGTAAATGAATTGGTAAGGTACCGTCATAATATTAATCCTTTTAAATAGTTCCCTAAGAGATTCGCGGCGACGGAGATTATAAATTGCTCTGACAGCTCTCTTTTGCAAAATAAAGATGGACTCAATGTCAGCAGCCCGACCCCACAGTAAAATGCCATACGACATAATGCTGTGGAAGTAACTAAAATAAACCAAACGCGCGGTTTCTATATCTGTTAGCTGTCTTATATTTCTAACAGCATAAGCGGCCGAGCTTAGCCGCCCCGCCAGAGAGGTTATATGTGGTCCCCATTGCAGTTTCTCGTCTATAGTGATTCCTAGGAAAACCGTTTGATTAATAAATTCCAGTTTTTCTCCGTTCAATATGATATCACATTCGCTACTTCTAACATTAGGTAATTTAAGTCTAACACATTTGGTTTTTTTTTCATTTAGTACCAAATTATTTACCGTAAACCAATCTTGGACCTGAAGAATAGAGTTAATCACTTCGTCAAGATTTTGTGATCGTCGATCTATTTTAAAGATCAATGATGTGTCATCAGCAAATAACACCATCTTCGGTTGATTTTGAAGTAATTGGGGTAAATCATTAATGTAAACTAAAAAGAGGAATGGACCCAATATCGAACCTTGAGGAACGCCCATTGCCATTTCAGACCCTAATGAGTTAACGCCGTTTATTTGAACTTTAACCTTTCTATATATTAGGTATGATCTTAGTAAATCAAGAGCTGCATTCCTAATCCCATAGTGCTCTAGTTTCAGCAAAAGTGTCTCATGGTTCACGCAATCGAACGCTTTAGAGAGGTCGCAAAAGATTCCAATGGCATCTTGTGCTTCCTCCCAGGCGTTAAAAATGTTCTTTATTAGGGTAACACCGGCGTCAGTGGTACAACGCCCTTTAGTGAAACCGTACTGCTGTTCATGAAAGATGGAATTTTTATTATAGTGACGTAACATTTGATTGAGCATCAACTTTTCAAACACCTCACTGAGAACTGGCAGAATTGACACAGGCCTATAATTATTGGGTTCTTTACTATCTCCGGATTTGAAAAAAGGAACTACTTTACTGTGTTTCATGAGATTCGGAAAGACTCCTTGATCCACACTGGTGTTAAATATAAAAGCTAAATAGGGCGCAATGGTTTCGATTATAGATCTACAGACTTTTACAGACATGCCCCAGAGATCTTCTGTTAATTTAATTTTAAGATCTTTAAAAGTTTTTATAACAGCCTGGGGGTTTGTATGTTGGAACCTAAATTCCAAAGGGCATACCTTTACATTCTTTCTAAGTAAGGCAGCAGAGAGCGCGGGTGAGGAATTTAAAGTTTCAGTAGTTTTAAGGAAAATATTAGCAAAAAAGTTTTCAAATTCCTGAGCTATTTCTACCTCTGAAGTGATGGGCCCATGTGCAGTTTCTAAATTTAATTCAGTATTACGCTGTTTTTTCCTACCTGTTTCATTATTTATTATTTGCCAGGTAGTTTTTATTTTATCATCAGCTGATTTTATTTTATTAATAATAACTAATATAAAGAGCTTTAGCTATTTTGCACTCACTTTTAAAAGTTTTAGAATATTGTGCAACATATTGATGAAAGCTTGTATTATTCATATGTTGCTTTAGGCCATAAAGTTCAAAAAGATTTTCCCTGCTTTTACGAATATCTGGAGTAGCCCAATCAATAAATACGAACTTTGTGTAAATACTTTTAGTCTTTAGTGGAAAAGTGTCATTAAATTGTGTGTGTAATAGTGAAAATAACTCGGCGTAGAACTCATTTGGGTCACAAATATTATTAAATCTCTGACCACCTAATGCACTGGCCAAAGAATTATTTAATTTCTCTAAATTTTTACTTGTAATTGGCCTAAACCTTATTTGAGTTTTTTGTACAGGCATATAGGAGCAAAATGTTATTGTTTGTCTACTATGATCAGATGGCAACTTATTTACAATTTGTTTGTGTAAGTAATCACAATTACAAAAAATATTATCTATACAAGTGGCAGAAGAAGCTGTCACTCGGGTTGGTTCAATAAAAACATTTGACAAATCAAATGACCTAAAAAGACTTAATAATCTGACAGTGTTCGAGTTATTTTCTAATAAGTTAATATTAAAATCACCGCATAGTTAGTATACACATAATGTTATACATGACTGTCTCGTTGTTCTAGTGGTTGCAAGCGCGTGAGTGTGAGGTCCTGGGTTCGATTCCCAGGTCGGGAAAAGTTTTATTGGGTTTTTCCTTCAGGAATTTCTTAGTAGCAGCCCGGAGTCTGGATTCGTGCCCGGTTGATGGCAATAGGCTCGCCCCCTATTACATGGGACTTAAACATAACTGGCGAAATGTGGGTGTACTACAGTTATACGTCAGCATTGCTGCATCATCATGATCATCATTCTCCTGCCCATATCCCAACGTATTCGTGGTCGGCGAAGCATGTCGACGTGTATTCTTCCATATTTCTCTATTAGTTCCGTCATATACTATCAAAAGGTATTTACAAGCAGAGGTGAGTGCAAACGCTCTAGGAGGACCTAAAGTGACTGAATGGGGATGTTCTTCAGAAAGGTCAGGTGCGTAGTACTCGCAATCGGCGTGCGTGTATGACCAGATGTATGACTGTAGGCGAAGCAAAAGGAGTATGTAAGGAGCGTAGCAGGTGGCGTTCTATAGTTTCTGCCTACCCCCATGGGAAGAAGGCAATGAATTTATGTATGTATACTACCAAATGGCACATCACTGACTGATGGATTCTTACTGATTTTTCCTGAAAAACGTTTTGAAAAACGGTTATCACTAAAAATACATTGTAAACACACGAGGTTACTCATTAACAGTCACCTAACCATATGTATTATTTTCATAGCCATAGATTACAGAAAAGGCTCGAGTGGGGTTGACAATGGTGTGCTGGTGCCTACGCTTATGTATGGAAGTGAATGTTGCGTGTGGCAAAAGAAGCATGAAAGTAGAATTAATATGTATGCTGTGGGAATGCGTTCCTTGTGAAGCACGTGTGGCGTGACTATGAGTGATTGGCTGTAAAATAAAGTAGGTATTATGGCAACGGTGCGGTTTAAGGGGGATGTGCTACGGTAGCCCGCGAAATTCAAATTTAATTACGTTTTTTGCAACTTGCAGGTCAGTAACAGGTTGTATGTTGATCTAAATATGATTCGCGGCCGTAACAAATATGGCTTTACAGAATTATAATGATAAAAGTGACGACAATTGAAAACAATATGCTTAGATGGTTTGGTCATGTTGAGAGGATGAATGAAAGGCGTCTAACAATAGTAGATTACTGCATGGAGCAGAAAGTGACTTCTTGTTGTATCAATACGTCGAGCGAGGTACGTAATCTGTTTTTTTTCAACTACTACAGCTATAAAAGTTGGGTACGAAGTAAGAACAATTGGGGTCTAACTAATAAAAACATTGTTTATTAACAAAAGTAATGGTAATGGTAACCGGGTACACTCCATTTTTAGGGTTCCGTACCCAAAGGGTAAAACGGGAACCATAATAGGGTTCCCGTTTTACCCTTTGGGTAAGGCTAAGGCTCCGCCGTCTGTCTGTCTGTCTGACCGTCTGTCACCAGGCTGTATCTCATGATCTGTGATAGTTAGACAGTTGAAATTTTCACAGATGATGTATTTCTGTTGCCGCTATAACAACAAATACTAAAAAAGAGAATAACATAAATATTAAGGGGGCTCCCATACAATAAACGTGATTTTTTTGCCATTTTTTATAGATAATGGTACGGAACCCTTCGTGCGCGAGTCCGACTCGCACTTGGCAGGTTTTTTTACTAATTCTGATGAAATTTGTAATGTTCAGCTGTAAAAATTATAAAGTTCGCGCTAATTCGTTTTCTTTTTTGATGTGAAACATCTATAGGCGCACGTAAAACCCGATTGCTCGCGCTGCGACGCATGCCGCGTGGCGATTCACCGCTCACTCCGCGTGCGCGGTTCCCCCGCTACGCGAGTGTAATAGTTTCGATGTTTCACATCTGCCAGGCGTCCCGTGACGGCAAATTTTTTTTTTTCTTTACAGCGAGCACGTATTATTTTTAAATATCTTTGGTTGTCTGCGTATATTTCATATGGATCATTGAAAACTTTTTGGTCAATGAAAAAGTGTAAAAAAGTAACAACAAAGCAGCAATGAAAAACATACTCATTTACGCATCGTTTTAGTGATGCAGTAATGAAAATATATAAAATCATTTCTGCACTGTTTTAGCGACGCAGAAATGTTCAGGTTTCTGCTGGCATTTTGAGTTAACAACTACGATATTACTAGGTAGTTGGAAGAAAAATAAATTTACAAAGCAGAGGTTTGTGGAAACACCGGGAGGGGACGCCCTAGGAGGACATATTATAGTGAACTAATTGGTGATGTTTTCCAGAATAGTAGGTTGTTATACAAGGGTCAAAAGGAATTGGTGACTTTCGCCCGTGTTAAACACTCTACTTTTCATTTCGAATATAAGGAAAGTAAATAATTGCAGTTTTTTTTCTTGTTTGCTCGCCACTTCATAAAATCATTGTATGTATTTCAATAACTTTCCTTTGTTTCTGTCAAAAGATTTTCAATTACTGTACTTGCCTCGTCTTTAACCGAATCTGGGGTCATCAATACATCAACTTAAGCATGAACTCATTTTTATTAATTAATTAATATTAGTCTAAAAAACCGAGATATTGAACTTCGGTGCAGCTTACAGAGTTAGTATCCCGCCAAATTAAAAAGTCTTTTTTTTTATTTAAAAAATGGAACATACCGCGTAACCGCTGCGGGTCGTCCCGATAGGTATTTTGTTTAATTCACACTGGCTGTTTGTTTATACACTCAGAAGACCGCAGCATTTTTTTTTATTTTAGTCGATTTTTTTTAAATTATGTAAAACAAACACTACTTTCCGAGTATGAGAAATGAAAAGGTCATGTGCGTAGTACTAGTGCGTCTATGACCAGATGTATGAACGTAGGCGAAGCAAAAGGAGTATGTAAGGATCGTAGCAGGTGGCGTTCTATAGTTTCTGCCTACCCCCATGGGATTCTTCTTTGCGTGACTTTATGTATGTATGTAGATTACAGAAGACGCCTAAACTTCATGTTTTTCTATGTTCGTTCTACGAACTATCATATAATAGTATAAAATATGAAAATAAAATATCAGTAGTTAGAAATGAAACTATCACAGGTGTGCAAAGCAGTCCTCGGACCACTAAGCTATTTCCTTTGTTGAAAGTTGTCAATAATTGCCGTTCATAATATATATAAATACTAGCTGCGCCGCGTGATGTTACCCGCGGTATATTCGGGATAAAAAGTAGCCTTTATGTTAATCGAATTTTATCAAAATTGGTCTAGCCGTTTGAGCGTGAAGAAGTAACAAACACACACACTCACAAACTTTCACTTTTATAATATTAGTGTGATAAGTGTGATGTGATATGTCATGATTGACTGCTTACCTCAATAAAGGTTTAGCGTGATGATAATCATTTAAAAGGTTAAATCTGTGACTACCAGCAATATTCTAACCTTTTGGCTCGTCTTTTTACAATTTGCGGTCAATTATAGAAGAATACGAACATAATGTAATTGCTCACCCCCCATAGCAAATAGCGTGATAATAATTATATGTAATATACCCTACAAACTGATCAGACTTATAGGAATATCTATGCACAATTTGAACAAAATCGGTCTGGTAGTATTTACAGACAAAAATTCTAAATACTACATATTAGTTTTCGGTATAAGACTCGTTCCCAGACCTTGTAGCAATAACTTTTTTTTAGAAAATATGCCTTGTACAGTTTTGACTCCGTTACGATTTTATTATACGGAGTGGATTTTTGAGAAAGCTTGATCTGCATTCACAGATTTTGAATAAAATGTACACAGTCAGCAAGAAAATGGGCAGTTTTCACAAAAACTTTTTTTGATGCCAATCTGTTTCTTATAAAGATCTAAAACCTTTGAACCAACTGAGGTTTGAGAACTAGAAAAGTCAGAAATCGCAAAAACTGTTCCCATACATTTCGTAGCAAATGTGACTCTAACCTACTTTTTTACGATGAATAGACTGGCCGAAAATAAACTTAAAAGTTCCTGTAGCTACAACGGTTAAGGTACCTGCCCTTACTGCCCCGTCTCAAAAGTCCACCCTGTATGTATAGATATTGTGGTGTCTTACGACTTTCACGCGAACGAAGTCGTAGGCAGACGCTAGTAAATAAATAAATCTTTTACTAAATCATGAACTTGCTGAACAAAACAAATAATTATGCTGCTGACCAGAGGTAAACAAATATCTATACTCAAACATAAACTCATTTTTCCTGCCTTTCCTCATGAGGACAGAATTTACAGAACGGCACGTGCTGCAAAACTTTAAATTAATTCATAAGTACAGGTAAACAAAGAAATAATATGAACAATGTTCAATAATTGTCCACCGCTGGGTATTTTTTTTCAAATATTTTTTTTTCTATGTTTGCCTCATACTATTTAGTTTGTGCGAGCTCCAATAAATATTTTTTATTTCTTTCTATGTTTATGCACAATTTTCGATTTTATCGCGGAGAAATCCTTCTAAGACAACCCTGTACTGCTGAGGCGTTTCGAAGGGCTAAGCGACTAGCAGACCGTACTAATGTAAGTCTAGGTACATAAACAAGGATTAGTGCCAACCGTGACCTGCACTCGCCTCGCGAAGTACGTAATGCACTGCTATTACAGCACGCTAAAGACTACCGCTCACGGAGATATAAAACTGAACGAACGATCGGTCTGACTGAATACGTGCTCATACACAAAACAATTAGACTGTTTAATAGTTTCAACAATTTCTTAGCTCAAAAACCCCGAGAGCAACAACAAAAAAAAAACGTTTCCAGCTGTTTTTTAATTCAATTTCAGATTTGATGGCACCAAACGCATAAGACCGCCTAAAATATGATCCTGTTTCGAACTTTTGCAGTCGGGTGTAGTTGCAGTCGGGTTTTTTGCTTGCTTCGAAGTTATTATAATTTATTAGCAAAATGTAGGTACCCACAGTTATGAATCCATTACTTATACATAGATACACGATAAAAAACATAACCCGACATCGCGGCAGCCGAGCCGCGCCATCGGGTAAAACACAAAGAATGGTAAATTTTAGGGTTCCGTACCCAAAGGGTAAAACGGGAACCCTATTACTAAGGCTCCACCATCCGCCGTCTGTCTGTCTGTCTGTATGTATGTCTGTCTGTCTGTCTGTCTGTCCGTCTGTCAACAGGCTGTATCTCATGAACCGTGATAGTTAGACAGTTGAAATTTTCACGGATGATGTATTTCTGTTGCCGGTATAACAACAAATACTAAAAAACAGAAAAAAAAAATATTTAAGGGGGCTCCCATACAACAAACGTGATTTTTTTGTTCGTTTTTGCTCGATATTGATAACGGCAACAGGTGGACGTTTGAAATATTCACATAATATTTAGTTATATATTCACTTTAAAAATAAATAATTAAATTAAAATAAAACAAAAATTTAAGGGGGGCTCCCATACAACAAACGTGATTTTTTTGACGTTTTTATAGATAATGGTACGGAACCCTTCGTGCGCGAGTTCGACTCGCACTTGGCCAGTTTTTCTATGTTGTGCGTTTTGCTGAGGTTCCTGCACTGCAAGCAAGAACCAGGTGGGTGAACCATAATAGGCAGGCAGCCTATTATAGTTCGCCTTCGCCCACCAAACCTTAAACGCAGTGATGTATATCTACTACCTCGCTAGTCACTACTACAGTAGCTACGTTCTATGCATGTGTTCGACAGCGGTTGATGCCTGAATATTACATTTGCTGGTTAACCGCAGGGTGACCTGACACACTATAAATCACTGATTCTCAAGGACATTGCTAATCCATTGCTTCATAAGTTCGAAAAATTTGTCTATGACAACAACTTAAATAACGCAATGAATGTTGTTGAACTGTCAAAATGAAATCCATTGATACTGATAGAGTGTTACGCAATTGCCCCGAAGGTGGTAGACAGACCGCGGAAACAATGTGGTTATATATATTAAGTTAAGTAAACATTACCTACATAATTATGTTGTGTGGTCGTACGACATGCTTTGAACGTTAATTTAATCAATATAGCAAGAGAAATGCTGATTGTAAATGTTTAGAATCTGGTAGGTACAGAGTGGTAAGCAAAGAAGCTATTACTTGATCTTTTTCATTGGATACAGAAGGCTAATTAAGAGATAACAGAGTACAAGTAGTGTGTAATTTATGTGTAAATTTTGCATTGTGCATTGTATTTCTTTTTGTTTTTTTTTTTACTTTTGACGGCAGAGCATGTAGAACATTAACAAAACATTGTATAAAATCTATACCCCTACCCATATTGGCAAAAAATAAATGATTTGATTTGATTTGACTGCAGATGCATTACTTAATTCACTAATTGCATTTATTTCTAAAATATTTACATTATTTAAAAACTAAAATACTAGACTAGACTTAAAATAATAATATGTAAAAATATATAAAAAAACCGGCCAAGTGCGAGTCGGACTCGCGCACGAAGGGTTCCGTACCGTTATCTATAAAAACGGCAAAAAATCACGTTTCTTGTATGGGAGCCCCCCTTAAATATATGTTTTATTTTAAATTAATTATTTATTTTTAAAGTGAATATATAACTAAATATTCTGTGAACATTTCAAGCGTATACCTGTTGCCGTTATCAATATCGAGCAAAAACGAGCAAAAAAATCATGTTTGTTGTATGGGAGCCCCCTTAAATATTTATTTTATTCTATTTTTTTGTATTTTTTGTTATAGCGGCAACAGAAACACATCATCTGTGAAATTATCAACTGTCTAACTATCACGGTTCGTGAGATACAGCCTGGTGACAGACGGACAGACAGACAGACAGACAGACGGCGGAGCCTTAGTAATAGAGTTCCCGTTTTACCCTTTGGGTACGGAACTCTAAAAATGAAGGAAAATAATCATAGGGCATCAAAAAACATTGCATCGCTGTCAACAGGAAAAGTACCCAAAAGGCTGGCAGTATTGCCACGTTGTATGGCAATGATGACTACAGATGCAGCTAAGAATTATGTTATGCAATGAAAATTTACGAGTTCTTATGAGTTTGTGTTATTAAATTGGTGTTCACATGGGAATGTCTTTATGTATTTGCTTTTGCTTCCCTGTTGTGGGGAAGGCAAAGCAATTTCCCTCGCATGTAAGTACACTACTCCTGCCGCTTTACAACCCCGTTTGTTTACACATGTCTACACACCCTGTTTCTCTCTACACGGTTACTATAAACATTTCACACTTCACCGGTTACCGTCCCTTAACTTTACCTACTGCCTGAAACCGTTAGTATGGATACACCAGTGTACCTAATTTGTGAAAAAGGCACATAAACCCGCCGCTTTACCGGCACAGTTTGCTCTACAAGTTTGTACCTTACCTACCTATGCGGCATTATATATTTACTCTGAAAACTATGACTACTCTGTGCAGCGCTTCACAAAAGCTACGAGTTGCTCTGTTTTGTTTTATTGCTCGGGATTATTTATTTGTTTAGAATTGGTTGCAAATTGTTGTTTTTTTTTCGATCTATTTACGCAAGTGTAGGTAGTCTTTTTTATAAAATGGATTTTATTTTTAGTAATACTTTTATTAAATTGGTTAAAAAATTACTGCAAAAACAAAAAAAAAAAATCTAGGAAACAATAAAGGTAATCAAAAAAGAAAATAATAATTTTATTCCACGGATTACACAAACTTATAGGCTAGTAATAGGGAGACCTTAACATGGGAACATTTGTAGCCGCACTAGGACGAGTCCTGTATCTCAGCATACAGCGCCATACCCACGCCAAAACAGACAATAATACATTTTAGCCCAAAAGACATGCAAAAAGATACATCATTGAGTGATCTTAAACAAGAAAAACTACTGTGTGTCTGTTTGTATGTGCGCGTGATTTTAGCGTGTAAGTGTAGAGTAGTGGAAGGTGTCAGGGTGTTGGGAAGTGTAAATACGTCTTACTAAAAAATAAAATAGAAATTGATTATTTGACAAAAGCATTAACTATCTCCAAATAATGAACAGGTTCTCTGTGGCCTCACAGGAAAGGCCAATTAGGTAGCTATGTACCTTCTTACATAAAGATTTGTTGAGCGGATATACGCTTATTGTAAAGAAAATGAGCAATAACTGTGTGAAATCTCCACAATAATGATGTTTTGGGCTCATAGGATCGTGTACATACCTCGTGGGTCATAAACGAGTTCGCTGTGTTCCTTCTAAACAATTATTTCTATGAATAATTGCTTAACAGTACAAACTTGGCAGTACTGATCAAAGTGTTCTTGTCGGGAACAATATCGGCTTAAAATTGCTCTCTTTCAGTATCGCTCATTCGCTCGTTGAGCAATTTCTAAGCTCTTGATGGTGGTTTTAGGAGCTCCACCCCAGGATAATTTGCAGCATGAAATGATTGACTGGCTCAAAGCAAGGCAAATATTTTTTAATAGAGTCGCATCTGTGACGTGCTTAAGATTTTTGAAGACGTAGATAAGTTTACGTACCCTAGAAGATAACAGCTTAATGTTTTACAATAAACTAAAAGCTTTGTCGACGAAATAGCCCTATTTTATGCCAATGGAAAAAAACGTTGTTAGTTCTGTTTCTGTCTGTACCTAACAATATAATCTACAAAATCGTTTAAGCGACGGTTTTGTACAGTTCCGTAGTCAACACGGAACCCTTATAGTTTTGCCATGTCTGTCTGTCTGTCAGCGGCTTATCTCAGAGACTCCTAGTACTAGAAAGCTGTAATTTGGCATGGGTACCTATATACATATAAATCACGCCGTAAACTGGTAAAATAAAATCTTTGAAAAAAAATCTAGGGTAGGTACATCCCTTGCACGTAAAGCGGGGATGATATTTTATTTCTCGTCTGTCCCATCGTGTGGGGTATCGTTGGATCGGGCGTTTAAAAATATTGCAAGTCTTTCAATAATTTTTTTCGATTCAGGGATCCGGTTGCGTAATATAATGCTTATTTTTGTTAGTCAAGTGTCAGCTAAATGGTTGTTTTTAGATATGTGAAAATTTTCACGGCAGTAATCGCAGCTAAGTAGGCTTTACAAGTTAACGAGTAATATTCGACCAAGTTACATTTGCATTTAGAATGTATCGGAGAACATGTTTTTAACTACAATGTTAAGTATGTTCTTGGGATAAATTCATCCCAACTAAGGAACCCTTCATTGTGTGTGGTTTGAGACGCACTTGGCCGGTTTTTTATCATAATCATGTCGTCTCAGTCAAAACTAGTGGTCATTTCACAATCATTTTACCTCTGATTTTGGATCAAAGTCAAAATCAAAATGATCTTTATTCTCATTCTCATAAGACTGCTGGTGGGTTGCTGTCAGAGGTTAAATAATTGTCAAGGACTGTACTCGTAGAAACAAAATGTTAGACGACAAAATTTAGACGAGAATGTACCGTATTCAACAGTTGTTGTCTGTACTGTAACCACATCGTCACGCGACAGCGTTATGTAACGCAAACTGCAGAACAAATTACGGTACATAACCACTCTGTTGTACCTACTACAATACCTATACATACGTTCATACGTATGCCTTTAGTGAGGCAGAGGCATACAGGAATATTAAATAACCTCATCATCATTAGATAATACAATTCCTTGCTCTTGTTTCATGTTTATTATTGTATATATATATTTATATAGATAAGTGTATTGCTTTATGTATGTATGTATTTATTGTATATGTAAATGGTACATACCACGGACTACCTGCAGTATTGTCTCTCCTTCTCCCTTTAATCCATCCAAAGGTTGTCTGTAAAAGATCGCTTTTAGCGATAAGACCGCCCATTGTGTCAACCTATCTGTAATTTTTGTGGTGTACATAATAAAGAATATTCTATTATATTCTTTAACCTATAAATAACGGTAATATTTCTATAAAAACATCATATTATAAACACCTCACGTCAGTCACGAATCTTCCTCTTACCCTATTCATGCTTTCATGTTTCACTGATCACTTTAGATTTAACCCCGTTTGGAGAAAAATGGCTATGATAGCTACCCTGTTTTGAGGATCATCCGCTTGTAAATTTAGTCTACCCTATTTCTCTGTGGGCCTAATAGTATAGTACCAACGCGCGAAGCGTAATGAACCTATAATGGTCCCACTGCTGGGACGTCTCCTCTCTGTGAGAGGAAGTGGGCCGTAATCCGTCACGCGGGGCCAATGCGGTTTGGTAGATGTCACATGTCTTCGAATTTTTGGTTCTAGGACATGCCGGTTTCCTCACAATGTTTTCGTTCACCGTTTTTAGAGCAGTGGTGAAGAAATAATTTACAATTACACAAAGTAAAATGCCTGTCTGGGTTCGAACCTACGACCACTCGTAAGTCGTGATCGTTTCCACTGGGCCACTGCTGCGCTGCTCCGAAGTAAACGTAACGTAATTTCGAACCATTTTAAAATTGGTAATTTGAAATTTAAAATCGTTCTTTTTTACAATAAGTTTCGCACAATAATAACTTAGTTTTAAGACTTGATTCATATCTATGGGTTTAATTATGTGTCATTCCTATTACTTGTATTTTTTTTAAATTGTTTTTGCATGGTGTGTTCGCGTCGTATCGCTTATTATTGTGCACTAGGCTTGTGTAATTAGTTGAATAGTGTAATGATTGTTAATAGGCCAATAAATAAATAAAAAATATATTATTTATCCTTTTCGTAAAAATTCAAACCAAAATGCTTTATGAAAGTGGAATTTTCGATTTTGAAATCGTTCGACAGTACGTTACGTTACTCAGCGCGGGCCTCTGATCACCTGTGGTTTTTATCATGTCGATGCCTGGGGAAGTAGCCAGTTTGCATACAACTTACTATTAGTTTTGAATATTGTTTTCTGTTTTTATAGTTTTAACACCTTATTATTATTTTTTGCTGTAATGCCAATAAACGCATTTTTCTTTCTTTTCTTTTCTTTCTTTTCTTTCTTTCTTTCTTTTGTTTAACTACATACCTATATATATACTACTTAAGCTCCGTAAATGAGTCAATAAACACAATTAAATCAATGAGCAGAAATCAGAAACCATCGAAGCTATAAGACGGTTCTGGAGGACATGTCCTACATAGCCGCCCTTGACCCATAGGACCCAGTTACAGGCATGAGGCAGGGATCCGTTTGTCTCCGGGCAATCGTACCGCCAAATTTGATATTAATTAGTTATTGATATTGTGCGCTCGTGTGCGGGATATGTGCATTTACGGTGTGGTTTACGTATTCACACATAAATGTTGTATATTCTGATTACAAGCCAGTTTTTTTATTGCTTTTGTATGTTATAAAATTTCGTGATGCATCTGTTTGAGTTTAGTTTATAGCCTGTCATTGGAGTTCAATCTGATGACCGTATCAATGTCGTACCTCTATTTTACCTACATCTAGTATTTAGAAATATATATACCTACGTGGTTTACACAAATGCGAAATAGAGAATGATGAATTTCATAAGCTTCAGCTTAAAGTTCTACAAAGCTTCGATACAAATTTTCCTGAAAAATTGAAATACATACATAAGCTCACGTCTTCTTCCCATGGGGGTAGGCAGAAACTATAGATCGCCACCTGCTACGCCCTTACATACTCCTTTTGCTTCATTTACGCTCATACATCTGGTCATACACGCACGCCGGTTGCGAGTACTACGCACCTGACCTTTCTGAAGAACATCACCAATTAGGTCACTATGTCCTTATTGGGCGTCCCAGCGTTTTCACTTCTGCCTTGTACATACCTTTTGTTAGTCGAATTTCACTCATCCTCTCAACAAGACCAAACCATCTAAGCATACTCTGGTAATTTTGAAAAAAAAAAAATGTTAATAAATATTTTTTTTCTTTATTAATGATTAGTAGTCATTGGATCGATTGGCATAAAAAAAAAGATTTTGTGAAAATTGACCATTTTCCTGCTAACTGTACATTTTTTTTTTAAATCTGTGAATGCAAATAAAAGTTTCTTAAGACCGTTTTCCTGTGGCTACAACGGTTTAGGAGCTGCCCTTACTGCCCCATCTGTAAAATCCACTCAGTCTCCACTTTGTCTCTGTTTTCGAACTTTAGGTATTTTAGCTCACCTTTTCCGATCACTGCTATGACATAATTTTTCAGCCATTTATAGTCACACCACACATGCTTCGCAAGCAACGCATTTCCACAGCATTGCAAATTGAATTGTTGAGCAGACAATCAAGAAGCAATGGATTAGGAATATCCTTCAAAACTCTTGGATTGTGATTGAAAGTGTTTTTCGTAATTAGAGTGCTGGAATCAAAATTGAAACTTAGATTACATAGACTCCATTTGAAATAAGATAAGAAATTTAATTAAATAAACTTTTTACATTCCGTTCAACCAATTTTGACTTCTATTCCGTAGGCATAAGGATGACATTAAAAACAAAATCACGGTTACGACACCACTGATTATTACATCTGCCATTTATCATGCTACCAACGCAATAGAAGTCAAAATCGGTTGAACGGACTGTAAATAAGGTTTATTTAAATGTCTAATCTTATTTCAAATGGAGTATTGGTTGCTTTGTAATCAAATTGAGAACATGAATAATCTTGGACCACCATTAGATAAATATTAGTAAGTAGGGACTTGCGACGCCCGAGGACAGAAATTCCGAACCCCATAGGCTGTGCTCTAGCGTGTAGTCGCTTTGTAAGTTTATGCCCTAGCTGAATGCCTTAATTTATTGAGTCATTCACAGGAAAGTCCGGTTAAGCAGACGACAACCTAATAGATTGCCCTGCGAGATTCCATTTATAAAAAAAAACCTTCTGTTCTTCCGTGATTTCGATTACGGCAGAAGAATAAGAAGTAATGAACATGAAGACATCCTTTGCAGAAAAAGTAAATTTTACATCTCTACCTGCTCCCGAACAGTTACCTCGATAATATGAAAGCTCTCACCGAGTTTGAACAAGCTTATTTACCCGTGTGGCCTTTTCATAAAATTTTAATTTTATCATCGACTCGCACAGCTCGCGGCCAAATAATACTGCGTAACTTTAATAATAAAAGCTACTGAATAATTCAGCCGTGTGCCGTAAGTTTCGGCGATTCTGGGACCGCCGCCATCTTGGAACTCGCTGAGGAGTCAAAGGCCTCCTGAATCTATTGCTTTTGTAGATAGTAGATAAAAGATGAATGATTAATGTATCACCTTGTCATGATCCGGTTGGGATACAATATCGTCACGGTATATTGCTTCCTGTGAATGATAATTGGGAAGATCATAGTAATATGTGAAGTTATATTATCGTGTTTTTATTAACATTATCTTTACTTCGTGGTCATTAGGTATTCTATTTTTAGGACACTTGTTAAAATGGTTATATTTGCACAATCATTATCATCATTCATTTCAGCCGAAAGACGTCCATTGCTTGACATAGGCCTCCCCCTCCCCCTTTGCTCAATGCCACTGATAAAATTTACATTGGTACTACTTTGTCAATCGCAATATACAAAACAGATAAGCCCTTATAATAAGTCCGAATAATAAACCCTTTTTATTCTGAACATCTTTGCGTTGTGGTATTTTCAGTAGTTTACAGAATGTCTCTTAGTTCAGTGTGGCTTTTGGCAAAGGGATCCTCTGACAACTTCCACTGAGTCCTATCTCTCGCAACTTTTCTCCAATATGGACCCGCTGTGAGCTTCATTTCTTCTTTCTTTTAAATAAATGTATTTTCTATCTTTCTTTCTTTTATGTTGTCTTCCCCTGTTCCTTTTGCCATTTCTGGGGCACCATTCTGTCACAACCATACTCCACTTGTCTTGAATAAGAGCAGATAAATTGTGGTCAAATATCTATGATTTGCCAGTCAGTTGCTACTGATTTTGTATCAATAATTAGAGTAATGATTATTAGATAGCAATAATTAGAGTTTATTTTCAGTTTCCTATTAATTGTTAGATTTGTTAACCAACTTTTGGTTGCAGGTACAAATAACAGTTAGTAGTTAGTTATTGTACCGAACAGTAATTGAACATTGATCGATTGATATATTTATGTTTAAACTGTTCACATTAAGGAACTATTTTTAGTATCATATTTTAGATCCATATTCTCTTCGGTACCTAGTGGCGTTTAAAAAGTTCTTCACGACAAGTCGGTGGTTATGAGCAGAGTTTCGTTTTGATGTTAAAAAGAAGTTCTATTCAGGGATACTTTTCAATTAATGAGCAGCCGCGTCCTTGTATCCAAGATTACGACAGAGACATGAACATTTCCAATACATACCTTTGCGGTACGCGGAGACAAAATAAATAACCACCTAGAACAAAAAAAGTGTTTCGTTTTTGGGGAAAATAGTAGGTAAGTTATATGAATATAATGAAAATAAACAAAGTTTTTGCTTCATTTGCAATTGTTATTTTAAATTTTAATAATACCTTGTATTGTTGAATGTTTTATTCCTAAAAATCAAAAGTAAATGGAAAATATTTTACAGATTATGGTTTACTGCAACAGCCTCTGTAGTCTAGTGGTAAGACCACCTGTATCAGACCCAGAGGTCCCGAGTACGAAGCACAGCGGGGACAAAATTGTCTGCTCGGTTTGGTTGCTGGTAGGGCTTGTTCTATGTCCTCCTGGCTAGCTACCACCGTCTTATCTAAGTCTGTGGCAATACAACAATATTAATAGTAGATATTGTTGTGTTTCGGCAGTTAGAGATAAGATAGCCACTTCCTCTGAAGTTGAGGATTCCGGGTGAAGCTCGCTTTTACCTACAGCCTGATCATTACTTACCATCAGGTGAGATGAAGGCCAAGAACTTCCCCTTTCTGGTTAAAAAAATATTACAGTATCTAATTTTTGTAAATTCTGCAAAACATGCTTAGAAGTTCTGAAGTCAGACAACCAGTCTTACCAAGGGGTCTCGTATTAGCCAGTTTCTGGGTTGTGGAGGTCAGATAGGCAGTTGCTCCATGTAAAATACTGGTATCGAGCATCCGGTTAGACTGGAAGCCGACCCCAACATTGTTGGGAAAAGGCTAAGCAGATGATATCTGATATCTGATAGCAGATGAGATAGGTGGTGACCATGACAATTCTTACACCATATTTACCTGGTGCTACCAAACAAACAAATTTTAAATATTCGATGCACCTGTAATGCCAGGCCCAAAGCCTCTTATAAAGAAAGAAAGAAGAAAGAAAATACGTTTATTTGCGGTAAACATAACGCAAAGAAATAAAAACACAAACACGAAAGAAAAAGTTGAGAGAAAATATGCGTCACATTCACGCAAAACGGCCAGACAGAACGACCAGAACCCTAATTGAGTAAAACACCATCAATCACAATCTGTATGATTTTGAAGGATATTGCTAATACATATTTTTTATTTCAGATCAAGTTACAAGATCCTTAAGTTGTTAGTAAAGGTCTAAACCTAATGTTAGTAAAAACTGCACTCTATAAACAAAATTGAAACGTCTGACACCTACGTGTGCAGCTGTATTCAGTGAGCCAGCATGGGGCTGTCCCACCTATCACACAATACACTCAGGATGCTGTGGGAGCCAGCACGTATTCTACCGAGAATAGAAGCGTATCGTTTCCGTATAATTGCATGAAAAGCATCAACCCTGGCCTCGTTAAACATCCCGGAAGCTCTACAAAAGCGTGGTAGACCCAACACCATCCCGAATACATTGTTATACTGGACACGCAGGACGTTGACGCCCTCAGCGTATACTTGACCCATAGACTGCACGTGTAAAAAGACTGGCAGTATGCTCTGAAAAGGTTTATTTTGACTTGCGTCGTACAACGTGCAAATTTGCGGATCAGAATATTACCTCGGACAGCCATCGCCCTGCGTTCCCTTTCTATGCCCAGGTCATCATTCAGGTCATGAGTGACCCAGTGACCAAGGTAATTAAATTTTGTCTAGGTAACGGAGTATTATTTAGGGTCAAATCTGGCACGTTAGTGTAACATTTGGTCTTGGCCTTGAATACCAATAATTCACATTTTTTTGCTAATCCATTGCTTCATGTGTTCGAAAAGTTTCTCTGCACAACAACGTAAATAACGCAATGAATGTTGTTGAACTGTCAAAATGAAATCCATTGCTACTATAAGTGTGCTACCCCACAGAACGTAGTGCACAGCAACTTATCTCAGTCGTATAGCAACTACTTGCATGCTATTTACATTGTGCACTGCAAAGCTGCTAACTAGCACTAAGCTTGCATAGCTTCAATTAAGTACGAACGAACCATGCAAGCATACCTAATTTCTGTCTGAAACTGAACTTTCTGAAAGCCCAAATTCGTGTACGTGATCCGCCTTTTATCTCTCGTGTTGTCACGACCTATGTGACAATAGCTCATTATGTGGTAAAAATGTTAAACCATTCAGCAAGGTATAGGATACGCCAGACATACCTGAGTATCCTCAATTGTGAACCTTAAAATAATCACCATGACTGCGTATCGCCCAGTCAAGAAAAAAGTTATGTCAGAAATCAATAATTTTTTGTGAACTATTAAGCATAATATGAACAAGTAGTCAGACAAACATGTGAAAGATTTAACAACTGACCACATGCACAAATGCGCATTATGGTAAAAAAGGACTATCTACAGCTAGCTGCCTGCAATTGCTAATCTTTTTTGTTGAGTGTATGTAAAAATGTAGCTAACATACATCTAGATATCCTGGATCTCTTCAAGCGTAAGCTAATAATAATATTGGATACGATACCGTGTCATCACATAAGCGGGCAAGCGTAGTAACTAGAGATATCGGTTGCCATGGAAACCGGGTCACGGTCACGTCGACATTTCTGATAACATGGACACAGATTTTATTTAAAAATTTATATATGGGTGATGGGGCGTAACCTAATTAGGTGCTGATACTCGTATTATTAGGAGCGAGAGTTGACGTCATGATAATATTTATGACACCCCTAGCCCGATCATAGTATTATTAGATATCTTCTATGTAAGTTATCAGATCTACTTTTTTAGGTCATAAAATATGGTCGTAGACTTTAAAATGTTTAAGGCAGGAACGTCTTTTAGAACGACGGGAACAGCACAGGTATGAATTAGGCTAGATATGTGAAAAGATTTCGTCATAAACAGTCTGATCTTTTTATTTTAATAGCGCCCAGCTTGGGACAGGTTTGGCGCCCAGGTTGGGACAGGATTGGCGCCCAGCTTGGGACACATTTGGCGCCCAGTATGGGACAGGTTTAGCGCCCAGTCTGGGACAGGACTAGTTACAATCGTTTACGATACAAAAAAAAATACATATTTGAGTCGAGATTTATGCATGAGTTTCTTTAATATGGGGCCAAAATCTTTTAGTTGTATGTTTCAGAAAACAGGGTAGTGTGTTACACCTACCGTTGTTACTTCAAAACGTGTGGAAATCACAATTTACCATAGTTAAAGCCAGGAAAACAAAAATCAACACAATGCATCGCAAACAATAGATTCAAGTGAACATTAAAAAACATTTCTACAAACAATAATAATATTATGACCGCAATATTAGTTACGCAATTGCAATTAAAATTTTAATGATTTATTAAATCACAATACAGAGAGTAGACGTTCAAATTCCACCGTAACAAACAATTAACGTGGCGCATGATGTCTGGCAGTGTGTAAAATTTTAATTAAAACATTTCACGTAAAGTTTTCGATTTGATTGCTTTTAGCGATTGTGCTTTTAGACTTCACGCTGAAAATATTTTACTAATCAGTATTATTGTAAGTCCGGCTAAGTGCGAGTCGGTCTCACGTACTAAGGATGCCTTACATCCTAACTTTTATAAATGCGAAAATGAGTTTGTTTGTTACGCTAAAAGAGCTTAACGGATTTGGCTAATTTTGGAAATTTAGCACATGGGTAGACCATGACCTGGATTAGGACATATAATACTGTTTATCCTTACATTTCCACGGGATCGAGAATTATGTGGGTGAAACCGTGAGGTGCAGCTAATATTTATATAACTTCGGTTTTGTTTTTAGTCTAAGGTTTTTACACGGATTTTACGAACATATTTCTAGTACCAACGCGATGTATAAAACCAACTACTACCATTAGACATTTCTAGAAGTTAGTTACCTTTTATTATGTGCACGTGTTTCTGTAACAAATAAACAATTTTTCTTTCTTTTTGCTTTCATTTCTAAACTTTTTTTCAATTTTCGTTCACCTTTTGGATATCATTTGCCCCGGTAGAGGTCATAGTATAACATGGTCTGTCCATTTCAACTGCCCACCTTTCACGTTTTGAAAGAGACAGCCCCGGGCCTGTTACAAACAGACAGACTGGCAGACCGAGAGACAGAACGATAGACCGACAAATAGACAGATGACGCAAACAGAGACGTACAAATGACCTTATTGTAAAGGTAAATGTCGAGACTATCGAATTAGTAAATAAAATTTTCCTAAATAATAAGCAAAAAGAAAAAATAAATGAAATTACGAAAAAGTTCATTTGTACGACTGTAGGTCTCTTAGATTCAAATATATTGAGCATTTGTTTAAAAATATTATATTTTAGCCGACCAAAAAAAAAGATGGCTACCATTCGCAGGGTGTTGGGTAGAAATTTATAAAAATGCATTTGTCGATAAAAATGAGTTATGCCCTAACCGTTCTCCAAACATACTTGTACTCTTTACACTGTTGTGTAACTGTGTATATGTTAATTATCATTAACAACGATATTCTTCGCTGATTTCGGTGAAAATGAATTCGGATTAAGTTTCAATTTTTAATTAGTGTAGTGAAATATGTAATTAAAATGTCGGGAATGCATAGTAGCTTTAATTCGGATAATTGATCCATGCGCAGCAATATGTACTGAAAAACTTACAATTAGATTGGACTCCCCTGATATTAAATCCGGATTCCCGGACTGCGTTTATTGTATCAAGACCTATTTGAATTATTAAAATAATAAAGAATGAACTGCAATGGGATCACGAAACGGAGAGCAAAAAAGTTTGAAAGTGGATTTTAATCCATTAGTTCACTATAAGTAAAATTATAATTAGCGAATTTAATACAAAAGTCAAAAAAATTAAATTGGTCAACATGTATTTTTAACAAAACAGCATTCTTATAATACTCAACTGACACCGCAAATAAAAATGAATAGGTTCATACTTGATTGATTGATTATATTAGGTACAGGTACTTGTACAAATTGCAATTAACTAACTCATCAATAAATCGTGCAAGCGTGCTAAGCTACCGATATAGTACAATCGGTTTCGCTATTAACATGCTAACTGACGTTTATTAAGTTAAGTATATTTGATTACTTTGTGCCAATTTAAAGAACCTATTCAGACACCCCAATTACACTTCGATGAGCAGCCATTCCAAGACTCCCAGTAAATTATCCAACGGGAACATGATTTCTCCAAGGAGTTTAAAAAATAAACGACAGGCGCTCCGCGTAGCATTCATGCAGAAAGTCGGATGTTACACGGAAAAATGAGCTTTATTCTGATTCAAAGTCAAAGCATTTATTCCAATTAAAACAGGCACATTTAAATTATCAAGGATCATAAGTTTTAAAGGTACCTAACTACTTAATATTGGAATAAGGTTTGAATATCTGAGGTGTCACAGACCTACTCCTTTTCAATAAAAATAATGCCTACAAAGATAATGAAGCTGCCTGTTCTTCCGAACTATGTTATGTTTATTGAGACATGTACCTAGCAATCAATGAGTCAATTCTCTTAAAAACTATAATAAGCCCTAACCTTCATCTATAGGTTCGATCAAATTCCTTATATCGGAAGACTACTTACAATCTTTTCACAAACATAATTACAATGTATGTAATTTTATAAACGTAAAAGTCGTAAAAACGACGCAAACAAGCGTGTCATTATAATTAAAGCATGCTATAAAGGCTGACTTTGAAATTATGCGACAAAATTTAAGGGATTGTTCTACCCATCAATATGAACAACTTTTACTATGGGACCAAATTAGAATTGGCAAAAAAAAAGTCGACCTTCCTATAAAGGTGTACAGTAACCGATTGGACCATTTTGTATAAAAAGGTCGATTCTTTTTTTGCGAATTTTAAAGTGGTCCGATAGTAAAAGTTGTTCATACTGATGGGTAGAACACCCCCTTAAATTTTGTCGAATGTTTTCACATTCAGCCTGTATACACTCAGCACGACACGAGCGTGTCAGGCAAAATAATAATAAAAAATACTTAGGCGGTAGAAAATGATAATAATAAGTGGTTCAGAATTCACACTTGCACGCTTTATTATCAATACGGTATCCAGACTCTTCCATTGATTGTGTGTAATCGCCTGCAATCTTTAAGGCATTTTTACACACATTTTAGGCTTCATCAACGTTTAAACACTTTTGATAACGTTAGCATCGGGTCGTGAGGGCCAGTCTAAGAACCTCGATGGTTTCACGGCTTGATTTTTTAAAGTGTCGGTAAGGAACGGTTTTGTGATGATGCTTCTATTGAGATCAGCTTCCACTAAGCTCCTGATAGAATCTTGAGATATACATATTAGGACCCTTTTTCATCATTAGCTGGCCATAAAAATAGATAACCGTGGTCTCTTTTTATAAAGTTTTGCTTTTTAATCCGTTGAGACACCTACTCAATTTATCCGCACTCTGATCAAGTAGCGGCGTTTTAGTTGATTTAAGTATATCGCTTAATCTACTTTTCAAATACTTTGCAGCCTGATCACGTGATATTTGGGTTCCTTTTGGATGCGAGTATAGGAGCACCTGCTCGTGGCGCTCCGCGTACGCGGCACTCATTTCACGAGAACTGCTTTTTCTAAAAACCTAATGTAGATAACGGACTCTTGTCACGATGCGTTTTAGAGAATGAGTTCCTTTACTTGGTATAATAATTATTTTTCGAAAATTAGTCGTTAATAAATAAAGCCGGTCACGGTCTTGTCGTACGCACTGTAACAAGTTAACCGTCACCGAGATTGTCGTGGTGATTGTCCTGTATATTAATAACATGGCGTCCCCCAGCGCCCTACTCGGTATTAATGTTACGAACGTGATGCGACGGTTTCGAATTATTAAATGACCGTGTAATTGTAAGTAAATTAAAAAAATTGTAAGGCAGTATTCTGTTTCAGTAGGTATGCATTATTTTGAATAAAGAAGCTTTTAACAGAATAATGTGAATTTTAATTCTACGGTAAAATACTGATGAGTACTCGTACACTTAGACTTTACCGCCTTTACTTTACTTTACTTTTTGAGCGGCAACTGGTCGCTGATTAAGCTGATTACAGCTAATTATAGGAACATCCAGAACATTTTGGAATCTCTGCACCGATCTATTTTTAGCAACACTCATAGGAGTTTTTGAGACTCCCTGAAATTCAGGTTCGAGTTGAAATGTTTAGGCAGTAGAGTTACTGCAGGATTTCATCATCACATCATCATCATTTCAGCCGAAAAACGTCCACTGTTGGACATAGGCCTCCCCAAGCACCGCCATTTCAATCGGTTCTATGGTTCTCGCATCCACCGGATTCCTGCGGCCTTCCCAAAGTCATCGGTCCACCTTGTGGGAGACTTTCGAACGGGTCGTCTTTCGGTACGCGGTCGCCACTCCAGAACCGAAAATGAAATACACAATTCTTCAACCTCTCAAATTCCTACCTCCTTATTATTTATGCCCATATTTTATAACCCAGAAAACACGTCAAACCGATGTCCCAGAAAATCTGATTACGATGCTGTTTCTTAAATTTGGCATCTGTGATCCGTTTACGAAAAAATCGTTTTCTAACTGGACGCAGAACTCGGGCCACAGATAAATTAATTTCAATCCAGGCCGGTTTTAGAAAATTAAACTTATTGGTTTTAGTAAAATAGAAGAGGATTTTAATGTTTGCACTTGCGAATAAATATTTGAACATTTCTTAAAATAAAATCACGCTAGTATTCCCCGTGGGATGAGTCAGAAGGAGTCCCGTACGGTATATCGAATTACCCTTGAACGATATAACTGTCTACAGAAAGCATGGTTCACCGACGAACGGTAATACGAGAAAACTATTAGTCGATACCATTATTTAGCGACAGCACGTTTCGCCGAATAACGCTACATAGAATGAATGGTTGGCCGATACCAAGATTTGCCGATGTCATGGTTCGCCGGAACACGCTTGAACTAAATAATCCTTTATCGATAGCAGTTTGCTTTATCGATTGCAGCAAAAAAAATATGACACATAATGAGATCAGCAAAAAAAAATATAAAATTAGATACAAAATTGTAATTTATTGAAGGGTAGTATTTAAACGTATAGTAATTTAGTTAAATTGGATATTGATGAAGAGTTTTTGTTTTGGTAACTGAATTTACCAACAATAGGGGGGACCTGGCGCTCGGCGGCCGCTGCCGCGGCACGCTCGCTTCGCTCGCTCGCCTTCGCGCGTTAATGGTCACTGTTCTAACCTAACCTAACCCAAATGATTCAATCTGGCAAAGAATGTATATACGCTCTGGGGCCCAAGTCTGCTATTTTTATAAATGCAGTCATTCCAACACGATCCCATTGTCATGCAACTGCTATCGATAAAGGATTATTTAGTTCAAGCTTGTTCCGGCGAACCATGACATCGGCAAATCTTGGTATCGGCCAACCATTCATTCTATGTAGCGTTATTCGGCGAAACGTGCTGTCGCTAAATAATGGTATCGACTAATAGTTTTCTCGTATTACCGTTCGTCGGTGAACCATGCTTTCTGTAGACAGTTATATCGTTCAAGGGTAATTCGATATACCGTACGGGACTGAGTCAGAAGTGTACTGTACACACACATGTTGCCAGTTACCTATGTTTAAGTTTTCTACAGTTGTAGGTAATGTCAATCATGTAATTTGGTGTAAATTTGTTTTTATTTTTATTATTTTATTTAGTTTTATAAAGATTTTTTTCTATTTTGTGAATGTGAGAACGTTGTAGGCCTTGTAGACCGTACAATTGTTGACTATTTCTGTTCTGTTAAGTACCTGGCACTTGTCGACAGGCCTCATCATCATCATCATTTCAGCCAAAAGACATTCACTGCTGGATATAGGCCTCCACACACAACACAGTAGTTTTGATTCACAAGACCCCAATGTAAACTACGGTACCTTATTTTCTACAGTATGCCAAGAATTCAATAAAGCATGTCCTGTAAAAAAAGTTACAATCAATACTGAACCAAAATTTAGTGAATGGGCCACTGCTGGCATTAGTGAATGGGCCACTGCTGGCATTAGTGAATGGGCCACTGCTGGCATTAGAAAAAGCAGAGATGTTTTATATACTCGTAATTTGTACTACGAGAAATCATTGACTTCTGATCAAGTCCTTCATAATTATGTCAGAAACTATTCTAAGATATTTAAAAGAGTCTGCGCTCAAGCTAAATCTAAATTAATAAGTAACAAAATTAGTATTTCTAATAATAAAATAAAAGCTGTGTGGCAGGTAATTAACAAAGAAAGATCAGTTTTCTTTGAGAAGAGAGATCAGAATGAATGGTCTTTAAAAATTAATAATGAAATCATTTCAGATAAGTTAAAAGTGGCTGAGACACTGGAAAACTTCTTTACCAACATCCCAATAGAGGTTACGAACTCTCTCTCTCTCTCTCCTCATCATCCATATTAGCTGAATCTCTTCTCAAAGAAAACTTCTCTAAAGACAATCCAAGTTTCGAATTCAAGCCCATTTCTGTTGTCACTATTAAAAAAGCATTCAAAAGTCTTAACATAAAGAACACTGAAGACTTATGAGGAATTTCCGTTAAGGTTCTTGGAGATATAATTGACACAATAGCCCCTGTCCTAACAGGCATATTTAATCAATGTTTAGACAGCGGTACGTTTCCTGATTTAATGAAACATAGTGAAGTAGTACCAATTTTCAAATCGGGTAGTAAGAGTGAACCCTCTAATTACAGGCCTATATCTGTGCTACCAGCATTGAGTAAAATATACGAAAAAATAATGCTAGACCAGATGTTGTCACATTTTAATTCAAATGGGAATTTATATAGTCGCCAGTTTGGTTTCACGAAAGGTAGGTCGACGACTGACGCTGGAGTGAAACTCATCAGTCACATTTTGGAATCCTGGGAGAAATCCCAGGATGCCATTGGCATTTTCTGTGACCTCTCAAAAGCGTTTGACTGCGTTGACCACAATACGCTAATCTGTAAATTACACCACTACGGAATTTGTGGACAAGCTGCTGATCTTGTTTTTTCCTATCTATCAAACAGGCAGCAAAAAGTAAACGTTAACGGGGCAACGTCCTTGGGGTCTCTAGTAAGGATGGGCGTCCCTCAAGGTTCAATTCTTGGCCCTTTCCTATTTCTAGTTTATATTAATGATCTACCTTACATGATGGCTAACTTATCGAATATAATTCTATTCGCTGATGACACTTCCCTTATTTTTAAAATAGATAGAAAAGATACGGATGTCTTACATGTCAACGATAGTCTGGCTGTTCTTTCAAAATGGTTCGCAGCTAATAATCTTTTACTTAATGCGAACAAAACAAAATGTCTTAAGTTTTCATTACCAAACCAGACTCACTGGGGGTACCCCAAGTGAGTCTAAATTTAAAACTTGACGGCAAGAAACTAGATGCTATTACGGAAACTGTATTTCTAGGAATTACTTTAGATTCAAAATTACAATGGGGTGGGCCACATTAGAGCTCTTTCAAGTAGATTAAGTTCAGCTGCATATGCGGTAAGAAAAATAAGGTAGTTAACTGATACTGGTACTTTGCTTATTTCCACAGTATTAACTGCTCCTAAATTACGATTTTTATTCCTTTTTTTTACATACTTTGACATAACCTACAATTTTTAATTTAAAATATTTATTAGTGACTAAGTGCCCATGTAGGTGCGTTTATGTAATAAAATATTTTGATTTGATTTGATTTAAGTCCCGTGAACTAGCAAAAAAAAACAGTTAAAATCACTATAATTTGTTTTTGTACATGCAAAATAAAAGTTTGTTCCAGCTTTTATATTTATTTGGCCAATGTCCTTTGCATAAGAGGTTCTAATAACGAAAATGAGAACTAAGGAAGGACTTAGAATATTCAATCCCTAAACGGATTTTGACATTTTGCTGATGAGAAATCGCATCAGGCTTGGCTATTAAATGATTTTTGATTTGTGAAATACCTCCATCAACCCTTTTGTCCCCAGTTTCAACAAGCTGCTCCTGCAGAAGGAAGAGTTGGAGCAGAAGCAGCTGCACCTGCTACAAGTGGTGGAGAGTGAGAGGACGTCGCGCTGGCAGTACGCGCAGCAGTGCGACGAGCTGTCTAGTGAGGTCAAGAAACTGAGGACTGAAGTGAGTATCTAGCAAACTTGAAATTAGACTTGCTGATTAAGATGGCAGTGAAATGTGCGGTCAATTGTTTCAATACTTAGCATCAGGTGGAATAACAGATCACTAGCTCACTTCCGCTAAGTTTTTACGGTGAGTGGATTTTTATAGAATACATCGGCTGTGTAAAGAAAATGCTGTGTTTTTTTTTTTGGCTGGAGTAAAGCTTCATGGTTGATTCCCATAAATTTTGTAGTAACACTGTGTTTTACATCATAGTGTGATTGCTACGTAGAATTAGGTCCTAAGTAAACTCGAGAGAGCTTTTTTATATAATTTCTCGGCATCGTAGATGACAGAACGAAAATAATCTTGGTTTAGCTTAATGATGTATAGCTTGGCTTTTTTGCACAGCTATGTACGTACAAGAAGGAGCACGAGCCAGCAACACGGGCCGCTTCCACCTCCAGCTCCTCGCCGAGTCACTCGCCAGAAATAGACCCGGCTGAGCTCCGGAAGATCAAGAAAGTTCAAGTAAGTTGTCCCATCACAAATTTGCTTGATTATTTTGAACTAAGGCTGTTAACTGAACCTTTATCATTTTCCGTCCTATTTCCTCGAGGATCCAAACACCTTATGTATGTATTTTTTTAAAGCACAGGCTAAGGCTTCTATTTCCTGTAATCTTTAAATTGGGTAGAATCATAACTTCTTTAATCGTACAAGAACTGACTACGAGTACGAGTATATGTACATGGGATCCGAAGGTTCTGTTATACTGCGATAAAAATACTGGCCAATTTTAGAGATCATAATATCACTAAGTAAATACAAGTTGACCTTGGAAGGTGTTTAATATGTTACTTTGTACAGAGTTTCTTCCGCGGCTGGCTGTGCCGTCGGCGCTGGAAGCAGATCGTGGACGAGTACATCAAGAGTCCACACGCCGAGAGCATGCGCAAAAGGAACAGCCTCGTCTTCAAAATGGTGGAGGCTGAAGAGGAGTATCTTGAGCAGATGGAAATTATGGTGAGTCTACTATTCTTTCATAGTTAAAACATTTTGTGGGCTTGTGAGTTTATTTGATTTAAATGTTAGACACAGTTGGACAATGATCATATTTAGTTTAGTTCTCTAAATGAGAGCCACATCGTTTAGCAAGACCCAGATTATGTTATAGAAATTATAGGTACACGAATAAATTGACATTTAGTATTAGACTAGCTGCGCCCCGCGGTCTCACCCGCGTAAGTCTCGATCCCGTGGGAATATCGGGATAAAAAAAATAATCCAGGGTGTCAGCTACCTCCATACAAAATTTTATCAAAATTCGTAAAGCCGTTCGAGCGTGAAGAAGTAACAAACACACACACACACACACACTAACAAACTTTCGCCTATATAATATTAGTGTGATGCAAACATATTCACAGTTAATTTCTGTTACGACATTCAGCAGAGATTGCTAGTATCTTCTTCTTATTTTGGTGCCTCTATAATTACTGAACGTTGGCCATCAACTCCGAATAATTTTCCTTGTCCTTATCTAGTGTTGTAGCTGCTCTGTATCTTCGTCACAGATTATAAGAATGTCGTGTTCTTGTTGTTCTTCGAGGCCTAATTAAAATATTTCTGTCTCTCCCAGGTAACCTGCTTCCTCCGGCCATTCAAAATGGCGGCTAGCTCCAAGAAACCACCGTGCACGCACGAGGATGTGAACTCCATCTTCCTGAACAGCGAGACGGTGCTGTTCCTCCACCAGATCTTCTTCAAAGGCCTCACGTCGAGGATGGAGTCCTGGCCTACACTGGTCTTAGGTGAGTGTTATATGAATTTATTATTTTAGTGAAATACTCATTTAAACATTTTTTTAACATACTAACATTCACTTCTAAATTTCTAATGATAGTTTTTAAGTTTTGTTAATTTTGTAACGGCTGTGCGAATTGATTGTTCTTCGATAATTTATTAACTAGGTACCTACAATATACCTTAATTTGTTTTTATTGCTGATAAACGCATATTGGGTTAACTGTTAAAACTAGAATGCTTTATTTATAAAAATACCTTTTCCATCATTTCTAGTCTCTTAATAACCTCATCCCTGGATATATTTTTCAAATTGTCAAAATTACAAAATGAGAGACACACAATCTATAAAACCTTCCACCAATTGAAAAGTAAACAAAGGATTACACTTAGTAGTGCACCTACATACAGGAGACCTATTCGATATGCTGCTGCCGATGCTGACCATCTACCAGGAGTATGTGAGGAACCACCACTACTCGCTGCAAGTCCTCACGGAGTGTAAACAGAGCCAGCCGTTCGCGCAGCTGTTGGCGCGCCTGGAGAGCAAGCCGGCCTGTCAGAGTCGGTCACTGGAGACGTTTTTGACGTATCCGATGCATCAGGTATGTTTTTAAACTTATTTCAAAGTGAAGTCAAAGTCTTAGTCATTTATTTGCAGTAAATGTATCCAAAAGATGGAAGGTATATAAATTGTGAGTCATCATTCAGCATCATCATTTCAGCGGATAGACGTCCACTGCTGGACATAGGCCTCCCCCATGCACCGCCACTTCGACCGGTTCTGTGCTTCCCGCATCCAGCGGATACCTGCAGCCTTCACAAGGTCATCGGTCCATGTGCCCTGCCCACTGCCACTTAAGCTTGGCAATTCTTCGGGCTATGTCGGTTACCTTGGTTCGCCTGCGGATCTTTTCATGTCTGATTCGACCACGTAGGGAAACTTCAAGCATAGCCCTCTCCATTGCCCTTTGGGTGGGTTAGTAAATTAGTAAATTGTTTACGTTTGTGTATTCTTTTATAAATAATAATAATAGGGTTTGGGACCACGTTTCAGTGCCATAGGTCATCACTTGCAACACGCACTGGTCAAAGACTTGAAAGAAAAAAAAAAGAAATTGTTAGTACAATGACACGTGTGCGACATGTCATTAGGTCGATACTTCGTTAGGTCGACAGGTCATTAGTTCGACAGGTCGTTAGTGCGACAGGCAATGTATGCTTAACAAAATAATATGACTTCTATCAATCATATAAGTGGTAAACCTGATGTAATCCGTATGTCGTGACATCTGCCACATAAGGTCGTATGCAATCCCAGAGGCATCCCGGATGAGCAGGCGTGTCAGAGGCAAACCTGACATAATTTAGTCATGTGCCATTAATTACATCGGCATCCATCGTCTACCCTTTAGGTACCTTCAACGAGAACACAGTAACATTCTTTGGCAGCTGAAAAACAATGATCTTAGTAGGTACTTCTTCGTACGAAGAAATATTTACTTATTATTTGTAAGGCTTACAGACTAATAATCGTTCCGAATATAGGTGTATGTGCATGTGAGATTTGTGCCTGTGGAACTCATCAAGCAAGAGAAATTTCGAGAGGCGTGACTTAAATACAAAAACAGGTCGGAAGTGCTCGTGGCTAAGTATTAACCGCCGCGCGGGTCGATCCATCAGGTTAAGCTACGCCTGCCAGGGTTGATGCGTGGATGGGGGACCATCTTTATATACCGAGACTCCTCCATATCTCGGAAAGCACGTTAAGCCGTTGGTTCCGGTTGTCATTCCTGGATCTTTGACAGTCATTAGGGGTCTTCAGAAGCCCGAAAGTCTGACAACTAGGCTTACTAAGGGCTATCGTATTACCCAGTTACTGAGTTGTGGAGATCAGATAGGCAGTCACTCCATTTAACATACTGGTATTCAGCTGCATCCGGTTAGACAGGAAGCTTACCCCAATGTAGTTGGGAAAAGGCTAGACAGATAGGCAGATTGAGGTCGCTATAGGTCAGTTTTTCACCTAAACCCGGACTTTCTTAGCTCTTTTTTGGGTAGAGTAATTAATAGGTAAGTCGTTAACATTCAGTAGGCGTATCGTTTTTTTAACAATTTAGGGCAAATTAAATACCCCAAGTTTTGTCATTTTGGCGGCTTAGTTAATTTTGTTTTTGGGTAGTAGCAGACTAACAGATGTGTCTGCAATTCATAATTTCTAGCCGATACTTTTTTCAATATTGTGTTAAAATTACTTAATTATTAAGAATATTGTCACAATGATCTAGATTCTAGAGTGCTAAAAGTATTTTTTACAGTCTGAATGACATTAACAAGGGGCCTTGTTGCCTAGTAATGTGGGTGTCATTTGCTCATTTTTCGTTAACGCCCAATCATGATGATAATACATGTGCTCATGCTTCGACCTATATTATTCCAGATTCCTCGCTACATCATCACTTTACACGAGCTGCTGGCTCACACGCCGCACGACCACGTGGAGCGTCGCAGTCTGCAGCATGCGCGTGCGCAACTAGAGGAGCTATCACGACAGATGCACGATGAGGTAATGTTTTAAATAGTTTTAGGAATGAGGAAGAGAAGTTTTAGTTTCCGAAAAATTGCGGAACTTATATCAAATATATGATATTTATTTCTGTAAATACGTTTATACAAACACAATTATAAGGTCGATGTTTCCTATCCGAGCTATCCAACTACTCTATAACACCGGTTATGTGCCTACTTCAAATTTAGCTCAGGCTAATGAAACATTACATAGTTTAACTACATCTTCTATTCTACTGAGGAATATAGAATGTGTCATGCATACGATGTAATGAAACTAAGGGTGTGGTATAAACCATAAAACTGAACAACTTTCTCCCGGGGACCAACATCGTAATCGCAAAAAAATATTCAGTGATCCCATATAAAACTTCAGTACCTACTCGACCAAATGTATGGGACGACTGATCATTTTTTCGCTATTAGGATGTTGTTTGATGGTCTGTATTATATTCACACCCTTAAATTACGCCACATCGTATACAGACACACTTTATAAGAATATAATAAGCTAAAGTTGTATTTTTATAGGTCAGTGAAACCGAAAATCTGAGAAAGAACTTAGCCGTGGAAAGAATGATCATCGAGGGCTGCGATATTCTGCTGGATGTCAACCAAGTCTTCATTCGCCAAGGTAGTGTTTAGTTCAAACTTAAATTTTTGAAGAGTTAAAAGTTTACGAGAATACGTTACTTAAATGAAAAATATAGATATGACGAAATCAATACGCGGTGGAGATAGCCCAATGACATCACTCTGAAGAGAAATAATATTAATTAAAAGTCAACTCAATGCATTTATTTGAATTAAACCATTTACTGGCACTTTTGAATTGTCAAGAAGTCAGTCAGTCATAAAGATGAAGCTAGTTGCCCATTCTGAAGCGTGGTAGGTTCCTCATTTCCTTTAGAGAAGGACGGGCAAGGAAGGAAACTAAGAAAAAAATGCGAACTTTACAGTAGTCTCAATATGATGTGTAACATCTGAAATCTCACCTTGGTAATAAGCAACAGAGCAGCGACAGAAATAATCTACTTACAATGTATATAGTACTTACTAATTCCATGAATACTTTTACTAATTCCATGCTATTATAAAGTACTTAATAGTAAGTACTTTATAATAGCATGGAATTAACATGCTAATAAAAAGTAATTACTTATTCCATGCTCAAACTGTCACTTCCACACACGCTTCCGTCCCTTTTCACGAAATCACTTCCACGGAAAGCAATGAGGGAAGGGAGAAGGCAGAGAGGGAAGATGCTACACATCAAAAAATGTTGTTATATGATTTTCCTTTAATACTCATTTCCGTCCTCCTCAGGAACCCTATCTCAAGTAGTAGGCAAGGGTCGCCGCGCATCACTGCAGGCGCGCCAGGCGTTCCTGTTCAGCAACCACCTGCTGCTCACTACGAGAGCTGCAGGAGGGAGGCTGCATCTACCACCGGCCGGACGACTGCCGTTGCATGACGCGCTGCTAATTGAGGACCCAGCTAACCATGATGACGATGGTAAGCACTTATTTGTATTGAAGACCTGAATAAATATCTACAGGGTCAAATTTAATTAGCTAGCGAAACTCCGCAGACATGATTGGTAATAATAGATTTTCTGATTTGTTTTTCGGGGTAACGACCGCTGGTAGTGTTGTTACTGGGAGTATGAGTTGAAAAAAACTGTTGGTTTTATCGATACCATCACATCTGTGAAGTTTACACAACAAAACTGTTTTTTTTAAACTGATATTTCAAGTGACTACACTACTCTCTACTCTATGACCCAAAAAAAACTCATCAAACTAATTTATATTTTGTTTTTACCTATCACGTCTGGGGTTTCGCTAGCTATATAGAACATGCACATAGGTACCTAACACATGAATGAACATGTCGGTTCATGTAGTCATAAAGATGTGTCGCTGCAAAAGTAGTCTTGGAAAACTTCGTTGACAATTTCTCTCATGCAAGAGAATTGTAGAACCGAATAGCAAAAACATATCTCGAAACGCACCTGTAAACACATTGGTCTATATTAATGAGTATAAGGGATCTTATTTAGTCAATAATATTCCTAATCTACATCTCCATATTTCAGATACAACATCAGTGTGTTCATCACCCGGTGGTGATATCTACCAGGGCAAGGACTTTAAGATCCTTGTCGAAGTCAAGGGAGAACAGATTTGTGCTCATTTAGGTAAGCTGTTATGCTATCTATCTTTTCTTCTCCATTACCGACATTGATTGATCAAAATCTATCCTCCTGCCTTCGGGATTTTCTTCCATACATCTTCATCAGCGGTCATCTCAATGTATCATTATCTATCCAAGCCATTTTCGCCATTTATCATCGTTTCAGTCGAAAGACGTTCACTGCTGGACATAGGCCTCCCCCAAAAGAAGGGGGGGGTTGCCATAATCGCTACGATTGGCAGACGGGTTGGCAATCGCAGTATGGTGTTAAAATACATTAAGAACGCTGCTGCCCATTCTCTAGTAATTCCCTTAGTCGCCTTTTACGACACCCACGGGAAGAAACAGGATGGTTCTATTATTTACGTCCGGCACCACACGGAACACTTTATGCCACAGTCGCTGGCAGCGTCGAAGAAAAAGCCGGATGGACAAGCGAGCTAGCTCAGTGCATGGAGAGTGCAGCTCTAACGGAACTGCTGCGAGCGTGCGGCGCGTGCGGGGCGGCGTCCGCCAGCCTGCCGGCGTGCCGCTCCGACCGCGCGCTGTTCACGGACGACGTGGACATTCGCTTCAGCCGCACGCTGAACTCCTGCAAGGTGCCGCAGATTAGATCGGCGACGCCGCAGCGGTTGCTGCAGAGACTGACTGGTACGTGGTTGATGATAAGGCTGTGATAATATTTTTATATGACATAACTCATCTGCAAAAGTTATTATATAGTCTCTGTATATTAGCAGAGAGTAGATCTCCTCGTTGGTCTAGTGGTCGCCAGAGCTACTGCTGAGCATTAGGTCCTGGGTTCGAATCCCGGGTCGGGCAAAGTGGCATTGGGTTTTTCCATCTGGATTTTCTCAGTAGCAGCCCGGAGACTAGAATTGTGCCCGGTTGATGGCACTGGCAATATGGTTGCCCCTATTACGTGGGACTTAAACATAGCTGGCGAAATGTGGGTGTACTATATAAGTAGTACAGAGGATTGGGCAGAGGTGTACCTATGTATACCTCTGCCGATCCCTTCGGGGAATACAGGCATGATGTTATGTTATGGGTAGATTTTAATAAAGACCTTGCAAGAGCTAAGATAAGATACACTCCCAGACACTTGAATCGAGCCACCCTGGAAATATTTTTAAATAATGGTAAGACAACGAATAAAAAAAATGTTTTTGATCATCCATCACTATCATTTCCGTTTGTCATTAATCGAATTTTGAAATCGGAGTACTAAAGTCTATGGTGCGTGGATTTAAAAAAAAAACAGAGGTGTTTACATAGAGAAAAAGTTTATTTAGTAACTTGTGTTACCTTCAAGAGCATTTACGACGGCCGTCATGCGGTTTGGCATGGAATTCATTAATTCCGCTATGAGATGCTGCACTTACGTTTCGCTGACTAAGCCCAGACTGAAGAAGTGAACTGGAGAAGCTTGCGCGATATATGCTATAATCAAAGTTTGTTGCTTTTTAGGAGCAACCAAACTCCGATTTTCTTTTCTTTTTCAAATTCGTGAATTTGGAACAAAGTTGATACCGAAATGATGACCAGTACATCATCTTCTAAAGTGCATAAAACTTTTCTGTCACTTATCATTATTTTGATGTTTTGGGTCTAAAAACATAAAAATGCAGGGTGACTCGATTTGGGAGTCCGGGAATGTATATACAGTTTCCGGTCGTTAATTATGTTACATTGATTTTTGGAAAGGTACCATTACACCGTTTAAAATTAGCTGTGCCATATTAACACCCGCGTACCCGCTAGGATCTTCAAAATGTAGGAGCCTGATACATTTGTTTGTAATATAACCTATACTCACACACTGACTTATTTTTTTATTTTTTTAGAAAAACATACTTGTATGATGTTTGTAAATATGTGAACACCACGTATCTATCTAATAATTAAGTTATTTTTCATTGCTTAGTTTTTAATTCGTTTTACCTATTATGGTATAGTAATTTTATTCTAGGTGCATCGTCTTCACATATAATCATATAATTAATGTAATCAAACAAAATATTGTAAAACATTTTTAAAAGAGTACCGGTGGAGTTTCTTGCCCATTCTTCTCCATACGAAACTACCTTTTGGAAGGGGCAACTAGAATCAATTCTATTTTTTTTGTAAATTTTGACGTTCAAAAGTGCCTCTTATGTGCCTATTTGAAATAAATGGTTTGACTTTGACTTTGACTTTAACTTTGACTTTATAGTTTTAAATCTAAAATGATGGATGATACAAAGGTTTCATCCATTATCATAAGTCTATTGCAGTTCACTACTGCACATTTCATGACATAATATGCCAAAATCTCTACCCCAAAATCTCCACATCAAATCTTCCAGACCTCCGCTTCCTCTCCGTGGACTTCCTGAACACATTCCTGCTGACCTACCGCGTGTTCACGGACGGCGTGGCGGTGCTGGAGGCGCTGAAGCAAGTGTTCTACGAGCAGTCGCAGCAGGAGATGGAGCTGGCGCCACCACCTGATGCCACCAGGAAGACCAGCGCGGCGAGCTCTGTTTCTGGTGAGAACTCAAAGTAGTATGAGTTTGATACGACCAATAATGTTTAAATTTGATTAATTTTAAACACATTTTAAAGCCCCATTTACACGGTGCAAGTTTATAGCCTGTGGTATACCAAAAAACTTAAAAACACTTGACTGACAACATGGACACATTGGTTCCCCTATATATAAATAAATAAACATAAACAACACGTACACGTCGCACAATGCGGGCAAGTTAGCTGCCGTTAAAAACTGTTAAAGGAGTCAACAGCACGTACAATAAAATCACATGTACAATAAAATCGCACTTCTGGAATTAAAATTTTCTATCACTCAAACATGAGCAAATGAAACAAGTAAAGAAAAATCTTGAGAAGTCGTTCAATAAAATTTAATGAAATATTGGGCAACTTAATAATTGTATGTTTATATATTATGGAAATCGCACACTTGCATGCAATTCTTGAATTGCAATAATTGAACGTGCTTTACGGCATGCGATTATTGCTCTCCGTGTAAATTGGGCTCTAGTAAGATAAAACAGCCTGGAGTGGCTATTTTAATGAAAGGAGAATTATGTTGTAAAAAAACTAGATTAAAGAGTGAGTAAATACTCAAATTACTTTAATTTGAACAACGATGGTTTCACAGTATAAATAATAACAAGAAACATAGATTGAGGAAAAGTTGCAGTAAGAGAACGAACTAGAAGTTGACTGAAAAGAAATAAGATTAAAGATTCAAAGGTGCATAGTAAAAATGAACTCAATAAATCTTTAAAATAAGCTCATTGTTACTTAAACTGACAGAAAAAAAGCACAAACTATTTCAGGTTACGGTTCAGAATACAGCGACCGGGATTGGCAGTCAAGATTCTGGAGAGCTTCGCGAAAAAGTAAGTCTATAAATGTACTCATTAGTATTGTAGAAACATTTGCTTTGGAAATAAGGACAAAGAAACGTGATTCTATGTAATAAAGTCTGTCGGATTCTAGGCGAAGATGAAGACAAACTGTCTCCGTACTTGACGGCACCATCGCGAAGGACGTCAACAGTTAGTAAGGTAATCAATCCATTTAAACTGTTGTCTTATAATTTGTAAAAAAAAAATCACTAACGATGTACAAAAACTGTAGTTAGAAGTTTTCAGGACCATTTTCTTTTACATTCAAAATCAAAATCAAAAGTCATTTATTCAAACTAGGCTGAGAATCAGCACTTTTCGAACGTCAAAAATTACATAAGACAGTCCCCTAAAAATGCCCACCCTTCACCACTTCCTAGTGCTTTAGCTGGAAAGAAGACGTGGCGCAACAAACTCTCCAGCAGCACAGCTGTCTGTTCAGATATAAAACTTGAATCTATCCAATAAAATGTAAAAGAATTTGCATTACGCAACACAACATTAAATTAAATTATTTGCCTTATGTTAGCTAGCACACGCCACTATACAAAAAAAAAAAACAAAAATCGTCGAAAACTATACTCAAGCAGAAATAACGTAAACAGAACGTACCTAAATAAAAGCCTCCAGGCATAATGGGCGTGCCCGCCCACACAAAGCTATAGCTGTAACTCGAAGTCAAAAATGATAAACTAGCACCATCGTAGTAAAATAAAAAACAGTTAATCATTAATAACAATAATAAAACCATGGTCAGCAAGACGACCAGTCACCACAAGCAGCATCCGTTCACGAGCATAACGCAAAGATCAGCCATCACCCCCCTCGCCATATTTGAGGGAAGGAGGCAACCCGACCCCCGACGCTACCGCAAGCAGTGACATCTAAGGGAGCATGACGAACTTGCTGCCGGTTGCTCAGGCAAGAATAATATGATCAATTGTCTAGGTCACTAGCTAACCACTTATTGCAATACAACTCATAAAAAAACATTTTCATGAGTATATTATGTCACTAATAAATAAAAATAAATTGACTTAGACAGTCAAATAAAAATAAACAATTATATGAACTCATATAACCTGTCAGTAGGTACGCTAATTCTGGAGAAAGAACATGAACATTGTCTTGAGTTAATCACAGCGACCAACTATTCTTATCGTTTAAGTAGTCATAGATAGAATAGTATGCCTTTGAACAAAGATTGGATTTAACTTTAACTTTAAACGCATTAAAAGGCAAATCTAACAAAGAAGAGGGTAGCTTGTTATAAAAAGTTATACCAAGTCCAACAAATGAGTTATGAACCTTATGAAGCCGGTGAAAAGGAGCACGTAATTTATCCTTATTTCTGGTGTTAATATTGTGAATATCACTGTTTTTAGTGTATAAGTGTATATTTTGCCTAACATATAAGATGTTGGCGAAGATGAATTGTGATGCCGCCGTGAGTATACCAATATCTTTAAAAAAATCTCTTAGAGAAACTCTGGCACCCAGCTGGTAAATTGCTCGAACAGCTCGTTTTTGAAGTACAAATATATTTTGAATATCAGCTGCTTTACCCCACAGCAGAATACAGTAGGACATAACGCTATGAAAATAACTAAAATAGACTAATCGGGCTGTATCAACGTCAGTGTATTGTCTTACTTTCCTGACGGGCGGCGTATGCGGCCGAACTGAGCCTTCCCGCTAGGCTTGATATATGAGGTCTCCACTGAAGTTTGGCATCTACTGTTATACCCAGAAACACTGCCGAGTCTACAGTTTCAAGCTCCTCTTTATCTAAAACGATGTTGGGACCTAAATTTCTAACATTCGGTAAGGCAAACTTTATACATTTCGTTTTCTTGGCATTGAGAACTAAATTATTTGTCGTAAACCAATCCGTAACCATTGAGAGTGCAATGTTTACGTCGTCAAAATCTTGTCTATTCCGGTCTACTTTAAAAATAAGAGAGGTATCATCTGCAAACAGTACAACGTCACAGATACCCTTTATATAAAATGGTAAATCGTTAATATACACTAAGAATAAGAATGGGCCTAGAATTGAGCCTTGAGGTACACCTAACTGAACTGGTAGCTTGGAAGATTTCACACCATCAACATCTACACAACACACACATTGGAACCTATTACACAAATAAGAATTTATTACTTTAAGAGCTTCATTTTGGACGCCGTAATGATGTAGTTTACGCAAAAGCGTGTCATGGTGCACGCTATCAAAGGCTTTGGAGAGATCACAGAAAACTCCAATAGCATTTTGCGAGTTATCCCATGCGTTAAATATGTGTTTCAGCAGTGCAACACCAGCATCTGTAGTCGAACGATCTTTTGTAAAGCCATATTGTTCATTGTGAAGGAGGCTGTTTAAATTAAAATGTCTTAGCAACTGCTTGAGTATTAACTTTTCAAATATTTTGCTAAATGCAGGTAAGATAGAAATAGGCCTTAAATTGCCAACGTCATTTTTATTACCTGATTTAAATAAAGGTATGACTTTACTACTCTTCATAAGGTCAGGAAAAGTTCCTTCAATCAACACATTTATTGAAAGTAACAGCTAGATAGGCTGCTACAGCTAGATGGGGCTACGATGTCTATTATATTACTTAATAGTTTAATGGAGATGCCCCAGTAATCACCAGTGTTTTTAGATTTAAGTGTGATAAAAACATTAACTACATCATGAGGTGTTACATGTTCGAAGCTAAATAAACGACTACATTTAGGCACACTACTATGCAAAAGATTTTCAGCTTTAGACAGATATGAATTTAAGGAGCGAGTCGTAGTTATAGGTATGTTGGCAAAAAACTCATTGAATGCTTCAGCTACGTCAGCTGCATTATTAACTAATTTGTTTTCGACATTAAAAACAACACTCAACCTATTTCACTACTGTTAAAAACGTAAAATAGATATAACTTCTAATGATTCAAAATTCTGTATACACGCTCACTAAAAGACTGAGGAGGATAACAGTCACTTAACAATACCAAAAATAATGGCAACATCATCCAGTAATGAGACTTTGAAAGGTAAAGTTACATACCACTTTATTAAGTAAGATTGTTATTATTATAATGCATGATTTTTTTGACATCCCGTTGGTCTTGGGACACAATTTTCACTTTCTTATTATTGCATTCGAAAATCCAGTCTAACCATTGTCTATTTATCTGGTGAAACCACATAACTAAATCCAAACGTTAACCAGTAATAAATTATGTTCTAAGTATTTTACTCTACTGTAGGAACATCACCGTCTTCCCCTGGAGCAATAAGTTCAGTGACTCTAGTTGGAAGTCCAAAGAAGGTTAGTCCAGTTAACGACCCGAATGCCAAGAAGAAACCACCTAAGGATATAGATGCTGCAGCCGCTACGCTGATGAAAGATGAGAGTATAGAAATGGTAGACCAGAGTGATGAAGACGTCAAATATAAGGAAGAGGAACAGGAAAATAATAAGAAGAAGCCTGACGACAAGTTTAAAATATCACAACGGTTTTCAGAGGTAAACTTTGTACATGATTTTAATGCTGTAGAGATTATAGTGTGTAATACAATTTTTAGTTGATGTTTTGCTTTTGGGAACCATTAAAGGTCAAATTATCAAATGTGTTCTTTAAACAAAAATACTAATTTGGAACATAATCTTTTATTTAAAATATATATAATTATTGCTTTAGTCATCAACTGTAAAATAACTAAATAACTAAACTAACTAATTCCAGTAACTCAATAACTTCCTTAATATTGACTGTACCATACTAACTCATCTTTTTCGAAAGCATATGAATGTAGCTTGCTAAAACGACGTATTATTAAAGCTCCGTATTCATGGTAAACAAAGTAAATTTATAATAAATTCGAAGCTTTATAGAGGGATCCAACATGGCTCCATCAACGCAGCTGACAGCGCAGCGTTTAAACTGACAGGCAACGAGTGTTCATCGCATCTGCTATCGTCATCGCTTCTAGTAGAGATTAGTGACAGAAACACAACGAGTTAAACAGTTTATCCAACAGCGTGTACGCACTATGTCGGAGTCTCCCCGTCGGCTGCAGCCATCGTCGGCTACTTCCGAAGCTAGACGCAGGTCCGATAGTGCCCGAGAAACTGCTGAAGGTGCAGCTGCAGCTGCCGACGAACCCAGGCGGGCGTCCGATTCTGGGACAAGATTTGCTGCTAGAAGATCCGTGAGGTAAGAGATGTTGTATAAAGAAAACTATGTTGATGATGATGATGTTGAGTGCGATAAAAACAAGTGCACATCATGGAGATCATTGAGAAAATTTATATAACTAGCTCAGGGTGCCAAGAAGAGGACAAAGAGGCATTAAATCAAAAGTAGTTTTCTTTATGGGACTTAAACATAACTGGCGAAATATGGGTGTACTATAGGTACACCTCACCTAACCCTTGGGGCAATACAGTAGTGCTTTTCTATAAATATCTTACCGTGAAATCTTGCGTGGAGTGAGCTGTCAGTGTCATCACACTGATGCTAGGGATTGACCAAGCATTACATTTACAATCATAATCGAGATTTTAATCATATTTTTTTGCTAATTCTGTTGATCATTTTATATTATATCAAAGCTAATATTTAAGTGTCTAAACATTACTAATTAGGAGGTTTTTAAATAAAATACCAAAACAGAAATTCAATCAGAAACTCAATTTTGTTTTTATCCATTTTTCCTAGACTAGTCCTTAAAACATTACTATGTTTAGACACTTAAATCAACAGAGTTAGCATAAAAAATATTATTAAAATCTCGAATAAGATTGTAAATAGAATACTTGGTCCACCCCTAGCATCAGGAGGGACCGTGGGATAACACTGACAGTTCACTCCACGCTCACTTCACATATGTTTTCATGGTGAGATGGTTACAGAATCGACATGCTGGTGTGATGTTATGTAGTTTTCTTCCTTATACTCTCTTCTTTTACTACTGACAAGATTACCAAGACACACTTACAGAAAAGACAACTACCAAATCATCAGGTGATCAGTTTGTACTTGTAAATTGTACTCTCACGGATACATCCTTAAATCCTTACATAGCACACGCCCACTCATATACTCACAAACCCACCACACCTTTATGTTTTATTGTCAAATGAACCTTGTGAAGTTTTTCGTGTAACAAGCTACATGTATATTTTTATTGTATGTCCCTAGTGAGCGTCGCTATACCAACTCGTCGATCAACAGTGAGCGTCGCCGGTACTGGGGCGGCTCGGAGCCACGCTCCTCTGTTACTTCCCAGGTGTCACATGCACAGGTATGGTATGAGTACAATTTTGTTACAAGCACTAGCTAGTAAGCACAGTCATCTAAAGACTCTAAAGTGAAAAACTACATTCAAATCGGGAATTAACATGACCAAATAAAGGAACGATCACACGTATCACCACCACACCACATCGCTGCGACAAAATGTGGGAAAGCAGTGATTACGTAAGAATAGTGTCGTTGCAGCTTCTTGCAGTTGCGTTGTCGCTATAGTTGCGATGTGGTTACGTTGTGACTAGTGCTTGCAGACAGATAGATCGTTGTGGATGTTTTGTGGATGCGTCATGACATTAATGTGGTAGGTATCGCCCACACTTTCGATTTTGACAGCCAAATGTGGACTCCGTATAAATAAACTATTAATTTTCATACAAATTACGAGGGCAGTTTGATAAGTCCGTGACATTTTGAAAAAAAAAAAGTTTTTTTGGAGTAAAAACGTTTTATTTATCAACATAGTCTCCTTTTAACTCAACAGATTTACTCCACCGTTTTTCAAATTTTTTTATTCCTTCCTCTTCCTTCTTATTCCGACCTCTTCATTAAACTCAAATCTAATACCACCCAGCCATTTCTTCAGGTTTGGAAACAGAAAATAATCACAGGGGGCAAAATCTGGAGAATATGGTGCATTCATGGATTTTTGCCCTCGTGTGCATTCGTGCGTTGTCTTGATGGAACTACACTTTTTTCTTCGCCAAATGTGGTCGTTTTTCCTTCAAATCAACATCGAATCTGTCCAAAAGCTCTGAATAATATTCGCCGGTGATTATTTTACCTTTTTCGAGGTAGTCGATATGAATTACACCGCGTGCATTCCAGAAAACTGTGGCCATGACCTTGTTGGCCGACAGACCCACTTTTGCCTTCTTTGGCGCACTTTCACCCGTAGAAACCCACTGTCTTGATTGTTCGTTGGTCTCTGGTGTGTTGTGATAGATCCATGTTTCGTCCACGGTTACGAAACGGCGCAAAACAGCGCTGGTAGCTCTCATCCACGTGTTGTCGTTGAAGTGTGGTTGTGGTCGGGCCCTAACGATTGTTATACTTTAAACTTCAGAACTATCGGCGTGAGACCAGCCAACCAAAAGCTGGAGTCGTCATCACATCCTTCAGACAATCTCACAGAAGGTAAGATGAATATAACTCTGTTTCACATCTAATCCATTTTTATTATAATATTATGTACTTGTTATTTGAAGGATTGCAGACTAACTTGATTATTGATCATCTAGCACACATGGGACTATTCTCAATGTTGTGGCATGCTAATCACCTTTTTCATAACCATCTAAAATTATTTGTAAGTTTTACTAAAGTCATGATGCTTTTGCACGACATTCTATTGAGAGAGAGAGTCCTTCTAGCCTCAACATAGTTCCTTTATACTTGATGACTGTATAAATGATAATGAAACTATTAATGTTGATTTAACAGCTTTGGAAAAGACCTCTTATGGTGAGTGATTGGTAAGGTAAAAGACGTAGAGACTGAACCTAGTAGTGATGCCGTAGACGAGTATTTTTAATAATTCCGCTTTACCTAGCATTCCGACGTTTCCTTGCCGTTTTTTGTAAATCCTAATGTAAAACGTAGACACGACACTACAGCAAACATTACTGATATCGTTAAAACTGAACAAGGGACAAATAGCTGACGTCAACAAAATAGGATACCTGGCAATATTAACAAAGATATAAAAGTTTGATACTTGCGATAACCACCGTGAGTATACTGCACTGACAATTATAAAGGACAGCGCTAAGCAAAGCAGGTATCTACCAGATATCCTGTATATCCGCCTATTTCGCCAAAACTTTTCTTGAATTTTGTTTGCGATTATTTCCAGGAATTTTACACAGTGGTTGTAATGTGTGAGTTGAAGAGGTCTTATCAAATGTCAGGATTCTTTTCAGATTAACCTGCGGGGGATATTACCTATTCACCGTCTTTACCTACTACGTTCTCTTCACTATCACTTATCATATCAACATCTACGACCATCATTTCTTCTTCAAAAAAGAAGTTCACACACAGAAATACAAACTTTTGCAATTTTATATCTTTGGCTTATGACAAACTAGAATTAGATTTTATTTATTGAAAATTTGCCCTAAAATTAACGTTTTGATTCACCTCGGTTATTTGATTAGGATAATAACTGCACCTTCGGTTTTTTTTTGTTTGTTAAGTACTTTTGGAATTAGTGATTGAATTGGCAATTGGTATTATGATTAGATTTTTTTTTTCAAAATTCGTAATTAAATATATTGTCAAAATTTGCATGTTTTACTACAGAATTAATTGGGTAATATAAAAAGGCATAATTTATTCCGGGAGGCAATACTTATCTTTCTGATACTATCACTTTCTTTCCTGTACCTTCACGCTGCCTGTCTTTCTGTCTTTGCATGTACTCTATATTCTATGTTAATCTTATATTCTATTTATAATTTCATCAAACTCTACTCTTCACCACTTCTTTCACTTTTTAAAACCACCACGAACCATTGTCAGAACAACCTCGGGTCTTAAATTTTAAATTAACTATTACGTGGATATCAAACGTTATGTATTCACATCGATAATAATGGTCTAGGAGCAGCACATCTACCGCAGCAGTGGCATTTGCAGTAGCCACTTCAGCTTCATCGAATCCAAGATCGCCTCCACCAAACTCACCACTAGCTACTCGAAGAGATTCGGTAATATCTACAGCTGCTACTATGAGAGTGCTTAATGTTTTAAGGTAAGTGATCAAAACTACAATTAGGTAATCTATATTCAACGACTTAGCGAAAATCGGTGGTTTTAAAATTTACATTTCGAATATCATCGTTATTATTATTTTAGGCACTGGATCTCCAAACACTCCCATGACTTTTGGTCTGAGGAACGACTGCGAGACCTCACAATGGACTTTCTCAAAGAGATAGAAGGTAGTCCAGGGTTATTGCCAGCCGAACACAAAGCTGCAGCCCAACTGTTGCGTCTGCTGGAAAGAGCACCGGAGAGAACTGTCGATTTGAAGTCATTGTTTATTCCTCCTCATGTAAGTTTTGCTCTTAGAATTTTGAACTGTAATATTTCAAACAATACCAATGGATCTGTTTCAAAAAACTATAATGCCATTAAATATTCAAGTGCAAAATATTTTAATATTTTGTAGAAATTCGTCCGGAATTATTTACTAAATTATTTTTTCAGGTGCCAACTAAAGAAAGCGTTGAAACTCTCTCAGCTTTAGAAATAGCAGAGCAAATGACCTATCTGGATTATCAAATCTTCAGTTCGATCAACAGCGAGTAAGTTTCACTAAACTTCAGTTTAATTATTAAATGGTTCACAATAACTCTAATAATTATATTTATTCCTGTTGAAGGGAGTTCTTAGGACAGGCCTGGACGAAGGCAGACAAGGCTGAGAGAGCTCCTCACATCCTGATGATGACTTCACACTTTAACCACATCTCCAACTTGGTCATATCTGAGATACTGAAGAAGTATACTTTAGCTGGTATGCATCTATTCCTTAATTAATAGTGTTTTGCCATTTGAGAAAGCGCACATAGAGCGTTTGTAAGATAAATTATTCATTGTATGGCTCTATTTCAATATATATATATATATTTTATATATTGTATTGAATATAGGTTCATCAAAAGACGACTTTTGGTTATTATTATGATGATGATGATTGATATACTTGAGTCTTGCTTAAATTTTATTACGAAAATGATGTGATTTTTAGTTTTCTTTAAAAACTTTACCACCATAAATCTAACGATTCTGAAGATGAATCTGAAATATTTGAGTTGTTAACAGGCCGCGTAGCAGCAATAGAGAAATGGGCAGCAGTGGCAGACATAGCTCGATGTCTGCATAACTTTAATGGAGTGCTGCAAGTGTGTGCTGCACTTTCGAACACGTCAGTGTACAGACTCAAGAAGACTTGGGAGAAAGTGTCCAAAACGGTATGTATGGTTTCAGATAATAATGATATTGATCTTAATAGCGGGGAAAATGATGCTAATTCTAGATTTCTTAATGTTACAGAGTAAACAAACAATAGAACGAATGCAGACGATAATATCGTCGGAGTGCCGATTTAGAATTTTGCGGGATGCTTTGCACAGGTTAATGATTCAAATGACTACAATAATTATCAATGACTACAATGCTATGCAAATAAGTGTTTGGTGAAAAAGAAATTAACCACAAGAACTTAACTCACTTTTGATTTACAGGTGTGATCCTCCATGCATTCCTTACTTGGGGATGTATCTATCTGATCTATCGTTTATCGAAGAAGGAACGACCAACTACACACCTGATGGTCTTCTCAATTTCTCTAAGATGAGAATGGTAAGTGGTTAATCTGTATGCTTGTGATTGCAAAAATGGACAAATTAAAAGATTAGCCCGTTAGAAACATTAACAGTATGACTAATGTGAAATTTTGGAATACACTATAAAACTAAAAGTGAACTAATACGCTTATCAGTCGTGATAAAACAAATATTTATGTTGTTGCAGATAGCGCATGTCATCCGTGAAATAAGGAATTTCCAGCAAACCCCATATAAGATTGATCATATACCAAAGGTAAGTGCAAACCTGTTTTTAGTTACTAACTATATTATAAAAGGTTTAATTTTCAAAACGTAGAGGAAAAGGTTTATGTTGTTGATACGATCTGTGTGAGTGGACCCTTGTGGGCTTGTGGCACACCATTTATCACATCACAAACGTTGGCAAAAATTCCGATTCATCATCATCATTTCAGCCGGAAGGTGTCACTACCACTTCGATTGATTTTGTGCTTCTCGCAGCCAGCGGTTTCCTGCGGCCTTCATCAGGTCATCGGTCCGCCTTATAGGAGGCCTTCCAACGCTACGTCTTCCAGTCTTTCATCTTCCGTCTTCTTAAAATTTCGATTAAACTCTTCGATTTGCTACAGGTATGTGACTTCCTACTGGACAATTCCCTCGTAATCCCAGAGGAGCGTCAGTACACGTTGTCCCTGGAGCTAGAGCCACGTGTGTCCCGTGGATCAGGAGCTGGTCTCCCTGCTGGCGCTTCCCCGGGCTCCTAGCGGCGGCGACGCGCCTCCCTGGCCGCGCTAGCTCCGCTGCGCAACGACCGCTAAGCGGACCAGGGGAGTCGCACACGCAAGCTTTGCAACCACCTCATCATACCCGTTAGTTCCAATTCTGTGTCTAGTTTCTAGTGATTTGCGAGAAAGATGCTTATTGACTTTCGTAGTTAAGTTATTTTGATGTAAAATGGGTTGCGAGGGTTTTGTTTGATTCTGATAGAATGGCGTCCGGATTCTCAAATGTATCTCAATGTTAAGTCGCTCGCATGCTATTTCTGTCACTTTTATGTGTATTGTAGCGACAGAAAAACTTGAGTAGTTTGAGAATTCAGGAGCGAATGTCACAAAAAGTTTCTGGTACCATACCGTGTGTAGTTGAAAATCAGGATATAGCAGATCGTGCTATCATTAAAGCCAGCGTACTTAACAGTGACCAATATGTAGTTATAAAAATAAATATGAGCAATCTAATACACAAGGATGCTGATAAATGCAACGATCTTAGAAATTGTTCGAATCACGGTAAAACTCAGATTAGCTTAGATGTAGCGATTAAATTAAATTATACTATACCATAGTATTTTAAATTTGATGGACTTTAAAGGACTCTACACACCTAAGCCGCTGACAAAATTTCACAAGAATGATTGTGACATTTTGTTGCCGACTTAGGTGTGTAGAGTCCTTAAGTAAGAGTAGTTTAGTTAGCTTCTTAAATTCTGTACCGAGTACCTTTGTTGGTTCCTACAATCTCATCCACAGCAATGATGTTATCATTAGTTGAAATAATGATTTCAATTAAAAATACAAAATAAAATATTGCTAACGCTAAACACGCTTCCGCTACGTGCTTGAAAATAATAATACGAACTTAACTATGTATAAACACAAATCCAGTATTGCAAACTCGATTCTAAAGATTATAAGATTTAAGGTACCTATTAAAGAAAGTATTTCAAAACATACTTATTAAGAAGTAATATATATAATATATAAGGCAAGGTTAGTATAAAAGGCATATTAAGTTCTTCTTAAACTTTATTAAAAATTAAATTGAATGGAAGAAGTAAAAGATGCCTACAATGGTCCTCTATTTTTGTATGATCTTCGTTATTTGTCAACTAGGTAGGTAATAATAATAAGCAAAAACATATCACTGAAAACATCAGATTTGATGCACTCAACAATGCATTATATGACATACTTACTTGAAATTGTATCTATTTATTGTAAATACTTACAGTAAGTTCTAAGACGGGTTGAAAACTAAAATATTATTACATGAAAAAATACATTTTATTCGAGTCTCAAATATAACGATATAAACATACGGGGAATAAATAAATTGATGGATAGGAATAAAACTTTTAATGTAAAAGATGGATGGAACAATAATAAAATGAAAGTCGACATGAAAGATCCAAGAATATAAAAACCTCATGGTACACAATGAGGTTGAATAGTGAATCGTTAAAAGGATGGTCGTTAAATTAATTTAACATGAAACTTATCGTTAGAAATAATAATATAGCAATGAGAGCTTTTGTAAATAGTTTCCAAAAAGATGATGAAATAATTATATCTTGAAAAAACTTAAGTTAAACTTAACTTAACTTAAGCTTATAATAAAATCGATGTCTCCCTATGGATATTCCATGTTAATGATATCAATGACCTCTAGTCAAATAGTGGAATGAAAGTTTCATAAACTAACAATTCTTTAATATAATATTATTTAGCACTTGTGCTACCTAGAATGCTGATTGAAATATACGATCTTTAGTATGAAGCATAGATGGTACAGTAAGTAACAAGAAAGCAGGTTACTTTGCTTTGAATAATGTATACGGCTTGGCCTAAATTAAACTTTAACATCCAAGACCATTTTGAAAATATTGACGAAGAAAAGGCATGAGATTTTCAAATAACATACTTCTGCAATGACTGCAAATTATTAAATTATAGTATTTTTTTGATAATATCTTCTTTATTTATTAACATACATATCTCCACACTGTTCCTAAACGAATGGTATAGCTAACTTTTAAAAATGTAGACATTTTATCAAGGATTGTGATTACAGCGTGAGATTTATTCCAAGCGTCTTATGATGTAAAGTATAGTATGAAACAGTATGAAAGTGGTTGTTACATATTACTATGGTTGTTATAGTCATTTCGACTGCTTTTACATGATCGTCTTAAATATTTCCCCTGTTATTCTACCGTGCTTGTTAGTTATAATGTACTTTAAGACCTAAGTGTACCACAAGGAGCTATAATAAGACCTGTTTTACCTTAATTCTATGAAGTATGCTAAACATACTTGCATTGGATTGTTTCTGTTTTATAAGTAATATCAGAATGGTCAATTCGATAATTATTGAAAATATAGAGGTGGTGTGAGTTTATTTAATGGAGTATTTTACTGAATATGTTTAAAGGTGAATATAAAGTATTAAGTTTTTAAGTACTCTTTAGTATTTAATATGGCTGTTTTAGTAAATGAATATAATTTTCGACAGTATTATGATCTATAGTTATAGGTACTAATTTGATGTTGACATAATTGTTCTTTGCTCGAGTTTTAAGAATGATGAAACTTCTTCATGATGTCTGACGTAACTAAACGTGATTTCAAGTGAGAGTACTGTCTGTAAGTCTTTTCTACGTCCTTTTCTATGTCATTTAATGTTAGTGTTATTATAGATTATAATGTACTGTATTGTGTAGTCGAGATGAGATCATTGTCGTCTACAGGCATTGTTTTTTTCTTAGACAATGTCAACTTCACAATTTTAACAATGCTACAGACTTTAAGATGTTACATAGCGAATTATATCTTAAAGTCTCATATTATTCGCTTGATTGTGGCAAAGTTTAGGGTAATTAGTATATATCTAGAGTACCAAAAATACTGTTATTGTCATTATAAAATTATTGGCTGTTTTAAATAGGAATTTTAAAAATTATAAAAAAAATATTTTGGTTATTTTCCACTTACCTTTATATGCACAATTTTTAAAAGTATTATCACTGAAGGCTGTCACAACTACTTATCTAATTGAAAGTAAGATTTTAATTATGACATGTGTAGATAAGAATCTTTTCATTTATTTAGTTGTTTAATAGTCTTCCCTGAAATATGTTTTTTTTTAATCTATTTCCTAATTTAAGTAGATTAGTAGCCCTAAGATTGAAATATTTTAGTCAACGATTGAATTAGATTACAATAAATTGAAATAGGATACGTTATTATTATTGTAATTTAATTACAACGTTGTAAAATATGTACCTACTTATGAAATTTCAACACGACTACGCTTCGATTTTATATCTCTTATGAAATATCCAATAAGGATTTTTAATGAATACGTAATTATAAAAAATATATTTTAAAAAGTTATCCTCGGATCTACCTCTTCAATAAATGTTCTTAATGTTACAGAATTAAAAATCTAATTTAATATCAAGATTATATTTATAATTAAGCGTTGTAACTTTACGGTTCCGAATCTGATTTATATTTATTTTGAAAATATTTAAAACGAAAGTTTGCTGTAAAACATATTGTGTATAAATATTCTAACTAATGATTTTTGCTTTGGTAACATTCTGTAAGTTGGTACGAAAAAGAAACACTTATCATACAGAACTGTTTAACTTTCTTAAACATGCCATCAAATTAATGTTACAGAACAAAAATCACTAGAAACTGATTCGTATTAATATAATTATGCAATGTTAGATTTATATTATTACATTGTAGGTGCTTACGGAGAATTGTTTTATGATTTATTAAAGAGTCCTGTATTTTTTCTATCATTATAAAGCTAAACTTTAAGATTTAATTTGTTAATAAATTAAATTTTCTTTCACAGCTAAAACGTATTAGACGAGTCGTAAGATTCTGCCAGAGTCTCTTTCTTATTTGGTCTAAGGTGAATTCACAATACGCCATACAGTGAACCAAATTTATCAACTATCCGTAAATTAGATTTATCTACCTATCCTTTATATCGCATAAATAAATAATCCTTCCACCAAACACGTGTTGAGCGAACAAGCCGATGCTATTTGGGTAGATGAGGCGGACATACAAATTTGAACAGATAACCAAAACTATCACTACCATCACTGCCTACTACTAACACAAAAGTCAATAATCGCGAATCATCACACAGCAATCAATGAATCAAAATATATAAAAGACTTAAAAGAATTATGTCAGAAGAAAGCAATGCAATAATATTGAGTAGTTAGTTCCACAATACGTAGAACAATGCACAGGAATGAAATCTAATTCTGGCGTTATTCCAACGGCTAATTTTAGGGTTGCACCAGCCATTTGTAATGCCATAGTAATTGTAGGTAATGCTGATGCTATTGATGGATATCGACGATGTACCGACGGATTTAGAAAGACCTGTGGCTTGATCTTGCAGCCCGCCTAGAAAGCTTTGAGTAATGGTAGTGCAGATAGGCAACTGTAGTTATATCAGTGCAATTTTATGATACATCAAAACCTACGTATTGTATTTGATTTAGAAAGCACTGAATAAGCCTCTATTCAGTTTGTTTTAAACGCACAGCAAAAACCGACGCCAAATAAATTGGAATTGATGATCCCTGATACCTATCCAGCATTACTGTATTAATTAAAATATATTATATCGATATTAAAGACGATGTTGGAGTAAAACTCTCCCTCTTTTTGTTTGAAAGCTTTAAATCTGTTTATTTCTAAGATGAAACATGAAAACATTAACGATTCGTGGCAGTGCACAAAAAAAGCAGTTGCTTGTCTTAACTACGTTGCCGAAACTGAATTGTAAACAAAAGAGCTGTAATGAAGAAAAAACTTTATCATATTTTCTATTCATTTTTTGATTTCGTTATTTACTTTAATAATTGTTTATAAATTTCGACAATATATACGAACCTAGTACGAGTACAGAAAATTATCAGAATATAAGTAAGTTGTCGTAAAGATATAGATGTTTAAATTAACCGACATAACTTTTTGCCCACTGCTCATGGGGTCATCGGGCCATAATAAATCACTTTACAATATTTAGTTGTATCTACTATAATAATTAAGAAAGAAAACTAAATTGCACCCAAAGTACAAGATACAATTACAATCTGTTTTAGATTCTAAATACATCTCTACCTAGGTAAGAAAATGTTACAAACCTATGTTTCGAAACTCGTTCTAATACCTCCATTCAATTCAATCTAAGTCCATGACTTAGGCAAGGGTTTTATCAAATTTCGCGACATATTGAAGATTGTTCCACCGACAGAATTGAAAACATTGGAGTTTTTAGTTAATCAGCTGTGTGCAACTTTACTATCGAAAAACTTAATACGAAAGATTAAACTTGGCCACCTTATTGAAACTATGACTGACAATTGAATTGAAGCTCCATGATGCACTGTTTAAATATTCTAAATACTCACAATATGGCTGTGAGTGTGAGCCCACATTTGCAAAAAAACTCATTAAACAATCATTAGATCGTGAAAATCGATGTGTACGCAATATAACCTCCCGATGGCCCCTTATTAATTAATTTGTGTAGACAAAACTAGGTATATGGTGACGCTCAGTGATAGATTAAGACGACAGGCAGAGTATGATAAAAAGATGTCCGACATATTATGTGTATTAGCAATTTATTTCATGCAAATCAAAGATTCTCGAGGATGTAATGATTTAAACCTGTGATCATTTTGTTATGTTTTTCTATTAGCATCAATAATAATGTCTTCATATTATGCGATGATGTAACTACGTTTATTGATTTTTCCTGTCTCAGAAACGATGTTATTTTTGTAATATGTTACTCCAACTAGGATTGGCTTTTACGTTGAATTAGTCAGTTTCATTATGCCCACCGTGTTTAACACAGTTACCTACCCATCAGTAGGTATGCCTCATTAGCGTAGTGGTCACAGTGACCACTGTGGTCTGGCGTCCCGGGTTTAATTCTCAGATAGGGATGTGCTAATAGGCGTTTTTGCCACTAAATTCTTTGTAGCAGGTGGGAGAAATCAGAAATGAAGAGAATAGAATATACTAGCTCTTATCCCCCTCTTTCTTCTTCTTGAGACCCAGGCGAACCAAGGTAACCGACTTAGCCTGAACATTGCTCGCAGAAAAGATGGCCGATGGATCCAAAAGATTCTGGATTGACGACCGCGTGCCGTAAGACGTAGCGTTGGAAGGCCTGCTACAAGGTGAACCGATGACCTTGTGAAGGCCGCAGGAATCCGGTAGATGCGGGAAGCACAGAACCTGTCGAAGTGGCAGTGCTTGGGGGAGGCCTATGTCCAGCAGTGGACGTCTTTCGGCTGAAATGAAGATGGTGATGAGCTGGGAGTCTGAGCTGTGACCAGCAATTGGTTCGCTCACTATTACAAAAGACTTTCTATAGGTGACGAAACGAGAATGCAATACACCTCTGCCAACCCCGTCCTTAAAAAGTCGTGACGCTGTAAAGTTTTTTTTTTTTTTATTCAGCACCCTAATTGCATAACACACTAAGTATTAATACGAATCCGAATGATTTTGAAGTATATTGGTAATCCATTGCTTCATAATATGTTCGAAAAATTTGTCTGCTCAACAACGTAGATAACGCAATGAATGTTGGTGAACTGTCAAAATGAAAACCCATTGCTACTGACAGGTACTGATAGTGTGTTATGCAGTTACCCCACAGGTAAAGTAACACAGGTGTTCTGTAATAAAACTTTACTGTGTGTACGCTTATCAGCTGTTTAAACATAGCCTTATTGTAGAGATAAACTACGATGACATGGCTCGCCCCTCCAAATGACTGTTTCAATGTGTGTAGTCACATCCTTACGAAAGAGTTTGTATGTAGTTGTATACTCGTAATATCTCACATAATACCAGATTTGTTGGTCAACTAATCATAACTAGCCGATCGCGCAAGACAACACACGTATCGTTTTCATAGAGTACGTCAGTGCAGCGCCATACTAATAATAATGAGCGATTAATGACGCCACTAGTCGAGCAACAAATCCGTGATTTGTTTTTGTTTGACGGCCGTCTCATTACGCACACATGCCTACAAATACTTTCAAACGTTTTGAATTTTGGAGGGGCGGGCCATATTATGGTAGTTAATCTCTAATACTTATCTATACTAATATTATTAAGAGGTAGTTTGTTTGTTTGTATGTAGGGGTGATCTCTGGAACTACCTACCAGTCAGATATCAAAAATCTTGAGGAAGGTTATAGGCTTTTTAACTACTAACCTACGACTCTTATGAGCACAGCAAAAATAAAAAAAAAGTCTGAAAGTATGCTAAGCGAAGACGAAGTAATAGCGCTGGCGGGCGATGCAATGCGACGCAGTGGGTCGGGGAACAAGAAATTTAACGCGAACAAAGTCGCGGGCCGAAGCTAGTAAATAGTGCATAGATTGCACTAGAAGAGATGTTGGATGGAAACCCGATTATGTCAGACTGACAATTAATGTGTTCTCAAAAGCTGAAGATGCAAAATATGATGATGTTTAAACAAACATAATCCAAAATAAATGATCATATCACGATTCTGTGTAAAAGGGAAAGTGATGCTGTGTGCTTCAACGTTAGGGTCATCATACGACCATGACATTAAAAGTAATGATGATTTAACAGCGTCTGTAGCTAAACACCAAATTATGTAGCTTTACATATGCTATGGGATGGCTAGATGATCCAGTATTACCTGATGATTTGGTGAATGGTTTATGATAAAGTTTTGAACCAATGTTTTTGATTCTAAGTCTTAGTATCTTATCACTGAGCGATTTCAAAATAACTATATCTGTGAACTAAATGTACTTAATTACATGTAAGTTGTAAGCTATAGTGTTTAGATATACTCGGTTCATACAGTTCGTAAAAGATTATGTTCTTGATCTGTATACTGTAGTCTCCAAGTTTACGCCAAGTCCATGCATTGAAATTAAAAATATTTTTTTTTTGTAGTTTTGATTATTCTGTCAGATTATTTTGTCAGAAAGAAGATTGGTTTGGTTGATAACACAATTGTTTTATTAAAGAAAACGTCACTTAAATCCTTCAGATACTAGGGAAACATCTATGTAGGTACCCTTATCAAAGTATCTCTAATGAAAAGACGCATAAAATTACAGATAGATACCTATCTAGGTATAATCTTATTATTATATGCAAAAATAGATTTTCGTGACACTATGTACAATTTGCTTAGACATAATACCCTGTATAAAATCAGCCATGGTTGATGTTATCGCTGTATTCATTATTCATGAATTTGGTAGAGCATTCAATTGTTTCTGTCTTTTCGCATCGACTTATTATGCTAATGAACTTGTGTTTTTTCAACGTTAAAATGTCCTTGATAGTGAGTCAATGATTTAGAATGTAATATAGGGTTATTGACTTCTAGAATTCGTAACTTTATTTTTTTTTGTTTCATTCTTGTGTTCATTGAATTTCATCACTGTGGTCTCAAAGTTATTTCTTTTATGCATTCAATATTTTTCCTTATTTTCTTATGTTTGTGTCATAGTCAGTCTTATGCATGGATAAATACTTCTTTTTTTTAACGATTATTTCATTATAGCCTATTAAGTACAAATTCCTAATTTGACACTTTGGACTTTTATCGCAGAGAAAATTAACGATCACAGGTCAACGTAATCTAAGCCTAAAAGTCGATCATGTGAAGCCAATTTCGTGTAGAAACGATCGTGGGACATTACACTGTTTTAATATTGTGTTCACTAGACACAACAGAATCTTTTATTGGCTGGGTATCTAACGCGTGTAGAATTTGAATTACACTTCAATGTGATTAATGAGAGGAGACACAATTTAGACACCATCGAATTTAAATACTGTTGTGAAGGAACCGATCGATTATTAGTTTCGATTAAATCTCAAGTATCTTTGTAAGATGAAAACGAGCAACTTATGTAGTATTGCGTTATAAATGTTAGAAGTAGGTACAAGGACTTCTATTCTTTCCATGTGTTAGTAGGTAACTCTCTCAGGCAAAATGTGTTTATGAGATTCGCCACAAGCTCGCGAACGTCATTTTCTTTTGTATTGTTTAACGTTTGTTCTGTTCTATTTTTATTCTTGTTGGTGAAATCATTAATTTCCTTGACTATTCAGTACTATTTCTTCCTATAGGTATTATGTTTGTTATTTCTCTAGGCACCTCACAATTCTAATATTTTAAACTAAAAATTAACAAATTATCTCAAAACATCCACGTCTTCGCGGGAGTGGTCCTAAGGAATTCCATTAGGAGCAAAAACTTTTACGGTTATGGAGAGCAGGAGAGCGAAGTATATTTCTTTCTCGGTATTTTTATAACTCAAATTGACGTACAGCTATAGCTTAAAATATAGGTGGAACAAACAGTACATACCAGTGTGTTCTCCAAACTTTGAATAAATGAAGCTTTGTCAATATATTTCAATGTATCTGACTTGGTGTAGCCTCAACAATTGTTGTTAACAGATCTGACTTCCTCAATTGTTGTTCCCTTCACAATAAAGTTGTTATTGTAAAGTTTCTATATGTGTATTATTTATATTATCCTGGTACTCCTTTATATTAACCGCATGTTGCTTCCGTTTTTTAATGATGGCTGCTAACAGGAAGTTGGTATTAATTTGTGAGGCCGTTAGATGTGGCATAGGTATAAGTAATTATGTTTCATGAAACTATTATTGAGACTGAATAGTAACTATAATCATTAAAACACCTAAGCTAACAGGCAACGGGTAAAACGGCAACGCCCAAGTGCTTCAGTCAGAATTTCTTAGCATAGAATAGAATAAAATGCTTTGACTAAGCTATGATGAATGTAGTACCTACCCATAATCCTTCAAAAGAATCTAAACAAGCCACAGGAAACTATGAATCATAGAGCAAATGATGATTAATTTATCAACATTGTTACTGGTAGTTATAATTATAATAAAACGCCAGCTGCAACATAATTAAACATATAAGCATTTTATTTTTTATCGCTACTCTGAAACGACTAGCTTATCTGTCGTTGATAATGTCGTAAAGTTTATTTGACTTAGGTAATTTATTTACCTAACTACCGACGTTGATAAGTTTCAGCACTCTATACCTATCGTGACATACGATAATATGGTTTGATATAAACGGTCGCCACTTTGGACAATACATGCTTTATGGAACTGGACAGGACCGGAAATGTCTTGAAGTATTAAAGTTGGGTCGGGCTTAGAATAAGAAAGATCTAGTGTAAGAGACAGATAGATATATCTTTCTTCTCTCTCATGTAACTAAATGTGCCTAAACGTGACGCGTCTTTGAAATTTCACTCTCAATTCTTGTCCAATTATCGAAATTTTCACTTAAAAAGTACACTTTATACTTCAAGATTTTGTACCGAAAAAAAAAACAACAAATGTGCCCAATTCAGTATAATAATCAGAAATACACTAGAGGGTATAATTTAGAACAAAATATGTAGGTAGTAAATAGTACAGTATAGTCAATGGATCTAATTTAGAACTGTGTTATGGGCTAGACTGCTAGAGAAATAAATCTCAACATTTAAAAACGAACTTTATTACGAAGTCATACGTATGATATTCATACGTCGCTGGGTCCGTTCTCAATCCTGGCTTCTTCTGCCTCTTTCATCAGGGGAGATGACCCGCACAGGCGCAGGTCCTTGGTGTATGCGATGACACCCACGAACAGACCAGATATGACTAGCCAGACACCTCCCATGTAGAATGTCAGGTCCCAAGACCCGGTGAGATCGTATAGCATACCTGGAATTTACAGAAAATTCTACATTATAAAATGTGTCTAGGTTCTGGAATGTGTGATGCGGATGTGGGTAGTATCATGTTGTTAGATATAAGTAGTCTTATTGGGCCGTTGGGCCTAGTTCTTGAGATATGGAGTAACAGCCGCATGTTTTTAAGGAGTACGGGAGTATTTACATGAATATGATATCTGTTAAAAACTGTGAATGTAAACATTTCTCGAGATTCGAGGATCTGCTTATATTATTTTATTAAAATTAAATCGTAACCATGGATGGATGGTTTTTCCATCAGGAATAAATCAGAAGCAACCCGGAGTTTGGTTTTATGCCCGGATGATAGCAACAGGCCTATTACATTGGACTGAAACATTACCACAGATAGTACCCATGAAGACGCGCCACATTATTTTTCGGGGGCCGCGGGGTGTTGGGATTTATTCATCGTAGTGTGCGTGCGCACTCAGGCAATTCATACGTATCGACAGAACTACAACACTAGCAAAAGGATGTACACTTGCACTGTAAGCTATTAGGAAAAAGAGTGGGGGCGCATCTTCGTGGATGGCACTATCTATAGCGCAATGAGGGTGTCCTATAGGTACACCTCTGCCTAACCGTTCGGGGATTACAGGCGTAATGTTATGTATGTTAAATTGTAACACTGCTTAAGTACACAAACCAGGTCTTAAAATGTTTTCTGTACCTATATAAAATAGTTCTTACCTCCTATCGGCGGTCCAATTAAATGCCCAATACCCTGACTCAACAGAATCAGTCCATACGCCACAGTAAAGTTATCAAGAGGCATCAACTCCATCAGAATCGTCGGTGTATATGAATAGGAACTGGCGAAGGAGAGGCCAAATACTGCTGATATGACGGCAAGGACCCAATAGTTGGTGATATAGAAGGGGTACGTGGCCACTGACGCGCCGCAGATGATGAGACAGACGGCATAGGTCTTGGTCACGTTCAACCAAGGCTGATCGCCTGCCCAGCCGAGGGCTACCTAGAAAACGGAAACACAATTTTCTTAGGCTGTCTTTAAGGTGTAGTTATTGTGCCTAAAGATCTTATAACAAACATGACATGATTTAAGATGCTGCTCCCAAGATAATTAAAGAATGATTAAAAACAATATTTTCAGGAGTAGAACCCACTACTAAGCTAATACAAAAGAGAGTTTCAAATGGTAACCTATTTTATCACAAAAAGATTTCTTCGATTTTATCATTACGACGAGGACTTTCGCAAGACTTATTGTTCGATACAATATCTAGTACTTACAATTCCAATACTGCTAGCAACTCCAATAATAGAAATCATCATAGGTCCACCTTCCACATTCATTTCATTCATGTAAGAATTGAGGAAGAAGTAGGGAACGATGAACCACACAGAGAGAATCAGGGAAGACAGATTGAACATCAAAAAATGGAACTCCGTGAACATTTTGAAGTCAAACATCGATTTGAGAGTTAGTCCGAAGCGGTTGTACCATGTCTGCAAAACATAAAAAGTAGTGTTAGGACAATTCATAAAATGTTGAGGTTCTTATATAATTGTACGTATTACCTATGTATAGTATGTATATTATTATGAACTTACCATTTCATCATCAGATTCAGAATAAAGTGACCAAGATGAGTTCCTATACATATCTGGCAAAGATGAAGCTCTAAGTTTGTACCTAGTGATAGACATCATAGCCCCTCGGTGCATCATGGTGGTTTTATACAAAGGCACATCTCTCAAGTAATGATGGTCAGTAGATATCTGTCTGAACCAACTTTGTTGTTGCTGTTGTTGATGCTGTTGGTGCTGCTGCGACATCTTAGAGTCTTTGGCAACAACTTTCTGTTTAGTGGAATTAATATTTGTATTTGACTTCACAACTTCAGTTTTCACACCTTCACTCTCACTTTTTTTTGCTTCTCTCTCTGTCCCGTCTTTAGGCTTCTTTGCTTTTATTTCAACAGGTAACTGAGCTGGCGGTGGCGCATTTGCTGGTTGCTCAGCGTATAAGTTGACCTCGGAATGCCTCCGGGTTAACACGTCCGGATAATTTTGCAGTATGATGTTGTACAGCCGTTTATTTTTCATCAATTTGTCTATGACTTCAGTCGGAACCTGCGAAAAGTAAATAAATCTTATGTACAGACGCCAGCACATCAAGCTACTACAATCTGTTAAATTTCATTAAAATATTTTCAACTTTATCGTTAAAGCATATGGTTCAAGGTTGATTGGGAAAATTTGACAGTTTCGGGCAGCTTGGCCTGCTGGCGTCTGTACACTGTGTATGTAAAAAAGCGTCATCTAGTCAAAATTCTGTGACCTACCTTTTCATTTTGTTGTACAAATGTCGGTATATGAATAGCTGAATGCATTCTCTTGTTTGTTTGCTCCGCGTTCGCTTGTGTGGTGGCCTCCAACTCTTCAGCCTCCTTTATGCTTGTGGCTAATGTCGCTAAAATATATTCGGGGCTCTTTCCACATTCCAATAAAGTTTTTAATTCTTCAGAGTCCAAGTATGCTGATTCTCCTCCAATAGATCTTGACGAAGTAGAACCACCGCTCGATGATTTTCTAGACATCATTTTAGAGAGCTTCCGCTCTCGTTTTTGTTTGATTTCTAACCACTCTGGGTTCTTCATTAATGCTCCACATACACACATATTAAGTAGAGTACCAGCTAATAAAACAATAGTATTTCTCCAATCGTATATTTCTAAGAAATAATGAGTCATTGGTGAGTAAATAAGCGTACCAAAACCTATTCCGCACGAAGCTAACGATACGGCTAAATTCCTTCTCTTATCAAACCAAAATGCTACTGACACTACAGCAGTTACGTACAATATTCCCATAGCTAATCCACTAATAAACCCGAAAGTTAAACATAACATTTCTACTGAGTTACTTAAAGCAGCTAATAGGAATCCCATCGTAGACAGCACTCCAGCGATCATGGTCATAATTCGGCATCCATATCTATCTACTAAGGCACTCATTATTGGCCCCGCTAATAACGGGGTAGCGATAAAAAGACTGCCAATCAATGATGTTTTTGATTGTGTAGTTTCGAAATATGAAGTGAATTCCTCATGAAGGAGTCCAAAGGAGAATGCCAAGCCATCGGCACATGCTGCTACAAGGAACGCTGACGCCACTACTACCCAGCCCCACCCGCCGTCTGGTATCGGAGGTAGTGCTACATTATCACTCTCATCGGAACATATACTATCTTTATCATCTAGTCCTTCAAACTTGACCCTTTCGACGGGCGACTCTGAGTCATCTCTAGTAAAATGGGCGACTATGTCTTTTTCTTCTGATTTAATGGAATTAATTGTGTTGATATCTGTATTGTTGTGAATGTTTGTATGGCCATTGTTGGATTCTTCTTTAAATTTCTCAGTATCCTTTGTTTCAACCATAATTGTTTCCATAAAGCATAACGTTGATTGTATTTGTAGATTCCGGTGATCTGAAAACATAAAAAAATTACAAGTTAGTGTTTGTTTATGTTCAAGATATGTACGAAGTATTCACATAACTATAAGAACTATACATAACGGTTACACAACGATTTACTCAAATTATCTGTCCCTATTGTGTGATAAAACGACATGTACCTACATAAATGTATTCGCTGCTTGATGATCAGTGACACACAGTTCATTTCAATATAATTAGATGGGGCTTCATATCATTACATTATTTATCTACATCTATTAGCTACATATTTCCAGTGACAAATATTGGTACTGATTTCATTTTGATTATATACATTGTAAAAATGTTAGACTTACAATTTTGTAATAAAACATGTTGTATTAGTATGTGTAATGAACTAATGACTATTATACTGTTATTATTAATGATGCTACATAATTATTAACTTCTTTTCTTTAAAATATTTGTATGTCAGTCCATGGCGAGACATGTAGAGCATAACCCTATTATTAAGACCATTATTGTACTATGTTTTAATGCAAATACAAATATTCTATTCTATAGGCCACGGCAATGAACGAACCTTGATGGCATAATCACAACGCTTACTGTGAAGATTAGTAATATTGTAGTGTGATGTCATCAAGCGTTGACGTTGGTTCATATTGATGCATGTACTTAACATGCAAGTCTTACGATCATTAGGGATAGGTAGGTAATTTTATGTACTGTGTGGAGCTGGACGTAAAGAATAGCACCATCCAATTTCTCCCCGTGGGTGTCGTAAAAAGCGACTAAGGGACTTACTAGAGAATGGGCAGCAGCGTTCTCTATGCATTTTAACACCATACTGCGATCGTCAACCCGCGTGCCAAGCGTGGCGATTATGGCACGCCCCAGTGTTGGGGGAGGCCTAAGTCCATCAGTGGACCTCTTTCGGCTGAAATTAATGATAAATGAATGAGGTAATTTTATTACCTACTGCATTTACAAAAATAATCTTCACGAGTCACTTCTGAAGAAATTGCAATAGTTTCACTAGTTGACTAACTGCATAGGATGCATTGGACGAAAGCTTTACATGCATCCAATGCTTTCTACGGGGTCAGCTGCGCTACCAACCTGTTGCCTAGCTTATCATGATCTGCCTAGCCTTTTCCCAACTATATTGGGGTCTGTTTCCAGTCTAACCGGATGCAGCTGAATACCAGTATTTTACATGGAGCAACTGCCTATCTGACCTCCACAACCCAGTTACTAGGTAACACGATGTTCCTTGGTAAGACTGGTTGTCAGACTTTCGAGCCTAGGTAATGTTTTCTCAAATAGCTCAAATTGACACAAGAAAAAGAGAAACAACAAGATCATGAATAAGCAACAGCCTATTGCAGTTTACTGCAATTGCTAGACATTAGATTTCTTCAAAACTTCGGATCAGTGACCGAAAGCAGTCTACGTTAATCGTCCATTATTAAGACTAAATGGAAATTATGTTGGTTGTGTTAGTTCTATTCATAATTTATGAGAGTAACGTCTGACCCAGTCAGTTAGATATATAGACAAGGCGCGTGCCTACTAACACCCCTCTTAGTGATGCGTGACGGCTGTGGAATATTGTGCCTAGCTCACGTGTGATGAATTATTCGGTTCCTTTCAAAATGGTTGAACTGAATGGTGCTGGTACACGCGACATGTCCGTGAACGGGTGGCGTTAGTTGAGAGACTGTTCATCTCTTAACTGCCAAGGCATATCTTTGTTCTAGAATATATTATGTTATTATATAGAAGCAACAAGAATAATGTACCCATGATTAGGTAATAATAATATCTTGATTTAAAAGAGTGTCCTTGGAGTTTCTTGCCCGCTCATCTCCATAGAGAGCTACGTTTTGGAATGGGCAACTAGCTTCAACTTTCTGACCGGCTCTTTGACAATTCAAAAGTGCCTGTAAATAGTTTAATTGAAATAAATGCTGAGTTTGATTTTTTTTAGTTTTTGTGTGTCATTACATATTTTGTTATAGAGTAGAGATGACACGTTTGGAAGTTATCGTTATGGGCGATAATAGAATGATTAGCGGTTAGTAGTATATTTATGAAATAACGTGTGTTTATCGTAATAAACAAACACGTTTATAGATATCACACGTGAACCAATTCAACTTTTAATTTCGATGTGGTAGGCGCGGCTAAAATACTAGAAGAGTCAATTAGAGTGTTGTACAGTGATTGGTCGCAGTCTGATTACTTTTAGGCAGTTTTAGGTAGATAGGTGCCTACACCAATTAATATCAGAACAAACCTAATCAGGCTAACATAATCGGTAGATCTGTAGATACGTAAGTTTATTTAGGGTACATACCTAGTAACTTATTCGTAATTGCTTTCGTCACACCAGTAGATAGTAAATAGGGTTGCCACCTTTTTTGGGACAAATATAGTAGATTGTTATACAAGGGGCTAAAATGACCCAATATACCTATACGATGCAGTTTTACTCCCGAGGAGTTTGTAGAAACCGATTTTGTATGGGTTTTAGCGCCGTGTGTTCAGTTTTCACTACGATAGCGACAAAATAAAATAATCCAATACAATATTAAATAGTTTATTTTATAAGGGCTGATTTTTGATATTTTTTGGAAAGTTCATCAAAATACGTAAGAAGAACTCCTTCCGTAAGAGAATCCACTCGTTTTTTAACTTTTCGTAAGTATTTATATGCTTAGTAACCTTGACAGCAACAGATTGAAAATTATTTCTCTTCCTCTCTCTTCCATCTGAAAAATAGGGTCTCCATTCTCACTTGATGATGACATTTTCATAAATTACGGTCACCAATAGGGAATATGCATGTATTTTTTTTTCACTAAATCAATAATAGACAGTAATATAAACCTAAGAAAAGTATTTAAAGTTAAATTGAAATACTGATTGATGCTTAAAAAAATTATGTAACTCCAATAATTTTCTACTACAGTTCAAACGTCTGTTTCTGTCGCGGTCATAATGTGACGTCATTGTTCACGAAACTGCTTTGTTTACATCTGTTACTTAGCCCCAAATCTTATATATTAAATTATTGTTTATGCTTTATTCAAGTAGAAATCGCACTTACATATTTTACCTTTGTGAGTTTTCAAGCATTTAGCAAAGAATAGAATTTATTCACATGTTTTGTTTCGTCACTTCCGGCATTTTCGAAGCGGACGCGTTTTCAGATTCCGTTCCATTTCACCAAAAAAACGCAACATAAATTAATTAATTGTAAAATAAGTAATGCATTAAAAAATATAAAAAATATTGGAATGTGTTTCTTGACTCCTACACAATGTATATTAAAATAATGGATACGTTTTGAATTACGTGCATATTCCCTATTCAATTTGTAATTAGAAGAAAAGGCATTGACGCTTTACATTCTAAATATTTCGCGTCAATGCCTTTTCTTAACGCGTATTGTGTACGTGCGTGCATTGCGTTGCGTAGCCGCAACGCAATGCACGCATTCTACCGAAGAGATCGCCGCTTATATTACCATTTTCAAAAATAAAATGTTCTTTTTTTATGAAACAGTAATAAGTCGCGAAATAAAATACTCTTCTTTTTTTATGAAACAGTATGTAAGTCGAGTATTAATTCATGACTAATCTACTTATGAATTATGTAAGAGTAATAGTAGATTACTGCACATAGCAGAAAGTGACTTCTTGTTGCATCGAGTGTTAGATTGAAGGTCGAGCACAAGCGAGGGCTCTAAAAACACGAGTGCAACTAGAAGTCACGTCGAGCGGGGTGCGTAATCTGCTTTTCTTTCAACTACTACAGCAATAAAAGTTAGTTGAAGTAAGAAAAATCAGAGTCTAACTAATAAAAACATTATTTATTTACAAAAGTAATGGTAATGTTGGAACAATTGTTAAATTTAACGCTTGCACCGAGTATACCTACCTACTTATTTTTGCGCGCCAATTCGTTTTTTTTTATTATTATTTGTTTACAGCCAGCACGTATCATTTTTAAATCTCTTTGGTTGACTGCGTACATTTATTATAGGGAACATAATTATGAAAACTTTTTGATCAATGGAATAGTTTTAAAAAGTAACACATACACTCATTTCCGCAGCGTTTTAGCGATGCAGTAATGAAAATTATACAACCATTTCTGCACTGTTTTAGCGACGCAGAAATGTTCAGGTTTCTGCTGGCATTTTGAGTTAACAACTACGATATTACTAGGTAGTTGGAAGAAAAGACATTTTCGTTTTTGTAGGGTCGTTGGTAACAGACAAAAAAATAACTTTGTCCGCTAGTCGAAAATGTGCTATATTATCCCCGCTCTGATACGCTACAATGACGGACATTTTGAGCAAGAGGAGTGAAAGGGTATTTTTAGAATTTGTAGAATGAAAATAAAGACAGGTTAAAAAAGAGTACATTTAAAAACACACATTTTGTTACTTTTCGAAATTTTCTTACGTTTTTTTCCAATTTGCAGGTCAGTGTCAGGTTGTATATTGATCAAAATATGATTCGCGACCATAACAAATATGTATTTAGAGAATTAGAATCATTGATAAGTCTTTCTAAGTAAGATGTGTTCTATTGAATGACTTTTGAGAACAAATCTTAGAGAGATCCTCAATGTCCTCGACCCGTTTAACGAGCAAGTAGCCTAGGTATGTAGAAATAGTAAGGTTGTCTAGACGGCTAGACTGGTTGTCAGACGTGTTGCAGTAACTTGCAATATGTATGAGTTTAAAAACTTATTGGAAGAAAAATGATCCGTTATTATAAAATGGAACCGGAGATAAAATACCCAAGTAAGTATATTCTAATTTGATTTAACGGCGACGTTAATCAAATTATATTATTATAATACTTATGACTTGTTATAACCCCGCTACACGACGGCCGCCCGCGCCCCATGTACAGCATGTTACGAAAAGGGTATATCCATACAAACAGGATGAAGAGTGCATCTGGTTCAGAAGCCCTGTACAAGATGTCAGCTCAAAAATAATAACTTTGAAATAGTTTGATATTTTTTTTATTTCTTTATTTAGTTTATTTTTAAATCATAAAAAACGTGTCACCGCACTACGAAGGTCATTATCCATTATCTGTGTCTGTGCGCCTAATGCACACAGACACCAGCTGCCACAGCTCTGCGACACGGCGCCGCAATGACACGCGGCGGCTCGGGCGGCACGATTGGCGGCGGGATCAAACGAATGGATTAAAACGTTTACCGATCAGCTGACTTGGACTAGTGATGTCTAGAATTTAATTGGAAACATTTGATTTTTATTAGTTAAATGTTTCTTATCTTTATAATTATGTAGGTATTATTAAAAATATTGTCGCCATGTAGTTTGTTATCACCAACAGAATCGTGCTTTTGATATGTATGTACCCTTTCCGTAACACGCTGTATAACTAAGTAAATATCCGCATTTAAAACAAATGGCGGAGTATTTTTTTTTTCTGTAAATGACCACATAAATAATCTTAACACAATACCTAACAACACCCTCATTGATCGTACAGGGTTTTCGTTACATATTGTTTATTACTTGCTCTAGGTGTATTTGCAGCGCAGAAATCTTTTGACAAGCTCTAGGACACAAACCAGGGCCTCAAGTCTGCTATTACAATAGTGTCAGAATGGTCGATCATTGATTTCATAATTGTTGATTTTGACAAGTTTGGTAATCTACTATTATAATGGCGTCATTATGACTTTCCAATGGTCGGCAACTGACACTACATTGAAAGAAATTGCAAAGAAAATGATCGACCATTATGAATTTACCAGATTACGAACTTTTAGCAAAATGACAATGGCATGACAATGGGATCGTGTTGGAATGACTGAATTTATAAAAATAGCAGACTTGGGCCCCTGACTACCTAAAATACGGACAGACAGACGTTGCATGCTATAAACGTAGAGATAGCACGCGAAATACATCATGTTTTAAACGTAGAGATAGCATACAAAATCCATCATGTCATGCGTGCTATTTTAAAACACAAATAATTATGTTTGACCGCGAATATGAATTTATTATGATTACACGGTAGGTATTACATAACCAATTGTAAACATGACTGACCTTGTTTCTGATAACATTATGTACAACCAATACATAATTTATTTAACTTAAACATATTTAATTAACCGTAAAGCCAAAACCAAGAGATCAGCGACGTAACACGGAAAAGTTATGCCTTTTCAATGAATTTCAAGTATTCAGAATACTCTTGAAGTTCACCATATTTTATCACAATAGATGAAATAGAGTAGGTATAAAGAGTGAGAGGTACGTATTCATACTCTACATAAATTACAATAAAATATAATAAATTAGATGTGTACTTAAATAACACAAGATACTGTTAGCTCGTAAAAAATAATGTTATGAATGAATGAAATGCACCGACCCCAGCATGGTTAAACCGGACTCGATTGCTCGAATGAACCCAGAGATTCACCCTAGCCCCTGAAGTAAAAAATAATGTTAATGGATAAAATATAAAAGTAAAATTATCCGAGGTGATTAACGCTGATAGCCGAAATATAGGTTTTGCCTAGTATGCCCACAGATGCCTAACTAATTTGTACTCAAAACTAGCCTAGGTTTAATAAAAAAAAAAGCGGGCAGTCTTTGGGGACTGCCGATAGAAGTGAAAACTAGCGTTCTGTGACGATGACGCGAGTTCCATGATTTTTGCTCACCCAAAAAGTACACATATATACATAATTATAGCTCATGGAAAGCGTTCGGCGACGATGACGCGAGTTCCATGATTTTTGTTCACCCAAAGAGTGCTCAACGCGCCTAACCAAAGAACTTTTCACTTCAAAAATGTTAGCTATAAATAACAAGCAAGCGAGAAAGTACTTAAGCGGTCGTTTCGACCAAAAGGGGAATGGTCAAGCCATCCAAATTAGAATGCATACGGAATGATGGGCAACGAATCAGGAAAATGTCGTGAGGAATGTTTTGAGTATGAATGTCGATGGCTATAAGAGTAGGGGAAGACTAAAGAAACGATGGATGGACTGTGTGTAAGATGATATGGCTAGGAAGGGGTGACTACTGAGATGACGACTAGTAGAGAAACTTTAACCCTCACACAAACACACACACAACATAATAGCCTTGAAACTAGAAACTAGCCTTGTAAACCGACATATTTATTTCTTCTCAATCGCATTCCGACCCCCAAATATGTCTTAGGCTTGCTTGGAGCAAGCCCTGCTTAGTTTAGGGGCAAATGGTCAAACCAAAACATTGTGATGTACAAACTTAATTGTGTTTATGTAAAATCACAGTCTGTTATCACCTTTTCTATTTGTCAATAAAACTTTATTTATTTATTTAAAAGACATGTGCCGACCCCAAATAAATTGGAATAAAGGCAGGAGAATTATGATGATGGAAAGATGGGCAACGATTGCTACGGATTGATCAGGTCCTTCTGCCTACGTGGTACAGAACAAGTTGGTGAGACAAGCCCAGTTAAAGTTATGAGTGTATGGTCTGAAAGAGGAGTTCGTCGATCCATTAGGTTAAACTACGCTTGCCGGGGTTGGTCCGTGTATGGGCCACCATCTTTACATACCGAGATCCCTCCGTGCCTAGGAAAGCACGTTAAGCCATTGGTCCCGGCTGTCATTCGTGGATCTTTGTCAGTCGTTACGGGTCGTCACAAGCCCGACAACCAGTCTTACCGGGGTATCGTATTACCCAGTTACTGGATTGTGGAGGTCAGATAGGCAGTCGCTCCATGTAAAATACTGGTATTCAGCTACATCCTGTTAGACTGGAAGCCGACCCAAACATAGTTGGAAAAAGGCTGGGCAGATTGCTTTGGTCTGAAGGAAAACCCTGTCCTAGAGTAGAACCAACGATTCGAAGACATGTGACATCCACCAACCCGCACTGGGCTCGCGTGGTGGATTATAGCCCACTCCTTTTCACAGGGAGGAGGCCCTTGATGGTAACGTAATAGGCTGATCATGCTTAGGCTATGGTCAGTTTTTATAAGTAAAACTTCTTTACGCACGCTTGACTTGGCGAGTAAGCTGGTGAATGCGTGACGAGAGCGTTACGGAAGCGAGCGAACGGAAGTTGAGAGGGAGATATTAGTTAGTGAAGATAGAAAGAGAGAGAGTTATGTTTAAGTTTTACTTCAGTCGTGTGGCATACTCGTTTTTTTTTGGTATGTATTTAACACGGCGACAAATTAATCTGAATTTGGGATTAAAAAATAATTAAAGCCGGTAGCAAAAATAATAGGTTGGCAGCAAAAATAATAGGTTGGCAGCTACAGCGAAGTATTATTTTAAGTAGAAAGTAGCAGCTACATAATCAGTTTTTAGCTTTATTTTAATTTAAACTGGCATCGAATTTTTGTTTTGGTAACTGAATTTACCAACAATAGAGGGGATCTGGCCCTGGGAAAATAGTTAGTCGCCCTTTAAGTTATTAGTCGCGTGGAAAATTATTATCCGTTTTTTTTATAGTGTGTATGAACTTTGAGACCATTGCCTATCAAGGCAAGAAGAGGTTATGAAAAACCAGCCAAGTGCGAGACGGACTCGCACACGAAGGGTTCCGTACCATTATCTATAAAAATGGCAAAAAATCACGTTTGTTGTATGGGAGCCCCACTTAAATATTTGTTTTATTTTAATTTAATTATTTATTTTTAAAGTGAATATATAACTAAATATTCTTTACGCTTGAAATATTCAATTTCAAGCGTCTTCCTATTGCCGTTATCAATAACGAGCAAAAACGAGAAAAAAAATCACGTTTGTTGTATGAGAGCCCCCTTAAATATTTATTTTATTCTGTTTTTTAGTATCTGTTGTTATAGCGGCGATAGAAATACATCATCTGTGAAAATTTCAACGTCTAACTATCACGGTTCATGAGATACAGCCTGGTGATAGACGGACAGACAGACAGACATACAGACGGCGCGGCGGCGGAGCCTTAGTAATAGGGTTCCCGTTTTACCCGTTGGGTACGGAACCCTAAAAACCGTATTTTACTTTAAATACTTGCAATATTCTTCAATACCGAAAAAAGCAGAAAGCAAGAGAAGTGGTGGCACAGTGGTAACGGTTGCAAGATTTAAAACGATAATGGAAAACATTGTCAGGTTACCTGCATGGCCTAGAACCAAAAAAACAAAGACACGTGGCACCAACTCGCACTGGGCCAGCGTGGTGGGTTACGGCCGTTTCTCTATTACAGAGAGGAGGCCTGTGTCCCAGCAGTGGGGACGATAGAGGCTGACTAATAAGTACCTACATACCTAAAGAATATGTACAGCTTGGACACGATGCGGCCATAAAACAATTCAGATAAGGCCCTTCTAAAACAGTGCCAGAAGCACGTAACACGTTTGAAGGCCAATCGCAAAGTTTATTGAACAGTTTAGCGTTATATTGAATATTCAATAGTTAAGTGTGGTTAGAAGTTATCCGTATGCCCCTGATTGTTATGATTAACATCATCATATTTTCTTATTGTTTGGAACATGGATCCGTTTTTATCTTCAGTGATGGGAACAACGTAAATAAGTTCAGGAAAACACGGTCTAGTGGTGTTCGATTTATCCCTACGGCTACAGTTCGGATTCTATCTAGTCTGCACGAGCCTTTAGGGTTATTAATTATTTAACTGTTTGTTTGTCATATTATTTTCATTTGTAGCTCAGAAACTACTAAACCAATTCATTTATGTCCAAAAATGCGGCTTTCTGAAGAATATGTGGTTTTTATCGGGTTCCGTTCTGTCTGTCAGCTAATTCGCTCCAACTCTAACGGACCGATTGTCGAAATTTGGTGCTTAGTAGTAAATATGATTTTTTTATTTGTTTATTTGACCCACTTCTCTAGTTCACATTTTTCGCTTCCGATATAATGCAATGATAAGATCCTTACATGAATCTAAGTACCCAAGCATTAAAAAAGGTCCGTCTTACTTATTTTTTCCTATGAATAGGGACACTTCGCCATTGACCAAAAAATTAAGTAGGTATGACAAAATTATTTTCATGACAAAAGAGCTCACAGATATAGAAACATATAAAAACCGCGAGTATAAGACAGCTAACAGATATAGAAACCGCGCGTTTGGTTTATATTAGCTACTTCCACAGCATCATGTCGTATGGCATTTTACTGTGGGGTCGGGCTGCTGACATTGAGTCCATCTTTATTTTGCAAAAGAGAGCAGCTGTCGGAGCAATTTATGATCTACGTCCTTCGCCGCGAATCTCTTAGGGAACTATTTAAAAAGATTAATATTATGACGGTACGTTGCCAGTTCATTTATGAAAATATTATGTATTATGTGTAAGGAAAAATCTACATAAATTGAATAAGATAAGTGATAGACATCATTAAAACAAAGATAAAATAGATCAACCATTTTTCAGATTATCTAAAGTAGGTACATACACCTTTTATGGGGTACTGTGTTAAATGTTACAACAAAATACCTTGTGATATATTGCAATTAAATGAAAGACAATTTAAAACACAAATTAAAAGTACACTTTGTAAACAAGCATATTACAAGTTAGAGGATTATATCCAGGACAGGAATGCTTGGAAACATGCTGGTCCAGCTCCATAGGACAATCTAGAGTCTAGACAAAATCAAACTGGTTGCTATTATAATTTTAAAATTTGTTATTTTTATGACATTGATTTTACATTCTGTGTAGGTATACCTAAACTCACACACTGACTTTTTTTTTTTTTTAGGAAAACATACTTTTACGATGTTTGTAAATATGTGAGCAACATGTATCTATCTCATAATTAAGTTATTTTTCATTGCTTCATTTTTAATTCTTTTTACCTATTGTGGTATAGTAATTTTATTCTAGGTTCATCGTCTTCACATATAATCATATTTAATGTATCTACTTAAACAAAATATTGTAAAATATTTTTAAAAGAGTAACAAAATAGTAAAACAGTTTCCCGTATCGCCTATGGATACGAACTTCCCCGTATTTGAAAAAAAAACATTATGATTTATTGCTAAACAAATACCTACATCATTTTTATCAGCATGGACTGGATACTGCTCCTGATTACCTAACTGCTACCTACTACTGACGCAGGCACTAACCTTCGTGTTAATTTAATTCAATTTAATCATAAGATCTCGACTTGTAGAGATCATCAGATAATTCGTGCGTGTTTTTACGTAAGTCAGTGGAAACTAAAGAGAAGAGGACACAAACAAAGATATAAATATGTCTAGATAGACAGTCAAAGCTGTGATTCGTCGAATAATATTGCGTCCAACGATTGGCCGCAAAATGCACGCACACAATGACAGCACAATGACGTGGCGCGAGAGTAAGACGTAGCTGCCACGCATACCAGCCTATCAAAATGGCCTGTTTGGTTTTTAGTCCTTTTGCAGCGCGACACTATCTATCTAGACATATAAATAAATCAATGGACGCAATATTAATTAATGAACCTATACTATTTTGGGCGAGCCTGGCCCCAAGTGTTGATAAAACGTGTCATAAATAAGTACCTACGAAGTTTGTTTGTCCATTCAACGAATTGATCGTCTCATCACTCTCGAATCGCGAGAAATTTTGGAATACGGATAGATTGTGAAATTGTGAGTCAGAAGCGGAAATAGGCTACTCTTTGCGACACGATTGATGTATCATCGTCCTCCTGTTCAAATGCAAATTTACAGCGATTTACGGGGTCGGCACAGCATGACTTCTTCAATACTTCTGTGTCAGCTAAAATCTCAGTATTGATTCACGCCCTTTCTAGCTCATCATCATCTTTTACAGTAAAACCAGTAATCACGTTTTTGGTCTTTCTCTATTCTTATGGCCAACATACTTTCATGCTCAAAACTTCTAACGACAAGCGACCGAAGTCTCAGGTAAAATTGTTTCTCCTTTTATTTTTGAAAGGAGAACTCATCATCATCATAAACATCTGCCTAGCCTTTTCCCAACTATGTTGGGGTCGGCTTCTAGTCTAACCGGATGCAGCTGAATACCAGAATTTTACCTGGAGCGACTGCTTATCTGATCTCCACAACCCAGTTACTGGGTAACACTATATCCCTTGGTAAGACTGGTTGTCAGACTTTTGGGCTTCTGATGACCCGTACAACTGTCAAAGATCTACAAATGACAGCCGGGACCAACGGCTTAACGTGCTTTCCGAGGCACGGAAGAATCTTGGTATGAAAAGATGGTCACCCATCCACGGACCAACCGCGGCAAGCGTAGCTTAACCTGAACGATCGACCCGTGCGGCAGTTATTATTTAGCCACAAGCTCCTCCATTACCTATTAATAGCTCCATCATTCTTTTAGGTAGGTAGGTTTTATTTCGTGTTTTTAGTAACCACAATGTATCTATAGTAGGGCAAGACACAGAAACATGGTATTTTCATTATAATTCAACATTGAATAAGATATACTTACATGTACATGTAAGCACTACTTATAATATGTACATAAGATGAAAAAGAGTACATCTAACACTTAAAATGTGTGTAAGTATGAACATACTATACAGCGGTTACTTAAAGTGACCACTTGGTAGGTAAGTGACCCCACCAATATCCTTTTAGATTTTCCTACTAAACACTGGACTGTAGGGGAAACGTCCTCCACTGCATAATCAGCCTCGTTAAGAACTGCTGGAACACAGGCCTCCTTTCTATGGGAGGGAGTGGGCTTGCCTATAATCCACCACGCGGGCCCAGTTAATGGATGTCACATGAATTCGATTTTTTATTTCTAGGTTTCCTTTCGACGTTAAGAGAGCAGTGGAGAACCCACGACCTAGGACACATAATTCGGGTGCGTTACCACTGGGCCACTAGTGCTTCTTATTTCATGACATATATATTTCACCACATTACAAAAACTGTTATTAATGGAGCGATGGGGCAACTGATGAAAATCACCAAAAATTTAACCTAGATGGAAATAAACGGCGCCTGGGAAGTAAGATTCAGTGTCAAAATAATATTATTTACTCAAAACACGATAAACTCTTCAATCAGAAAGAGGTGGCGACATGACCTGGACGCGTACCATAAAGGCTGGTTTAAGGTGGCACGAGAATCGAGTTCCTGAAAGGACTTAGGGGGGCTTTTATGGTGTACATAATAAAGAGTATTCTATTCCTTTTCTTAGTAGTAGGACAGTATAGCCTAAGTAAAAAAAAGATGTCTATGGACTCGTCTATCTATACTTATAATAAAATCGTAGCGAAGTCAAACTTGTACATTGAATATTTTTGAAAAAAAGTAATTGCTACGAGGTCTGGGATCAATTCTAATGCCGAAAATATAGTTTTTAGAATGTTTGTCTGCTTGTCTGTCATGTTAGAGCATCACGCAAATTCTACCGGATAGGTAGATTCTGTTAAAAATGTGCATAGATATTCCCTAGTCTGGTCAATTGCTAGGTTATAATTATATTATCACGCTATTTGCTATGGGGGATGAGCAATATTGCATTATGTTTGTACTCCTCTATAGTTTACAGCAAATTGTAAAAAGACGAGCCAAACGGTTAGACCATTGTAGATAGTTACAGATTTGGTCATCACGCTATAACTTTATGGGGCTAAGCTGTCAATCATCATGACCGAGTGGATTTTTGAGATGGAGCTCTAAACCCTACCTTAAACAATGTAACTACACAAAATTGGCCGGATAAGACTGTCCTTAACTTTTTGAAACATTTTGATTTGCATACACAGATTTAAAAAAATATATTCAGTAGCAAGAAAATGGGCAACTGTAACAAAATCATTTTTTTTGATGCCAATAGATCCTGTTTCTTATGAGGATCAACAAACTCTATTCGACCAACTGAGGTTTGAGTATTAGATGAGTCAGAACAGAAATCACAGAAAAACCTTTTCCCACATTTCGTGCGACTTTTTACGATTCCATACCTCAAAAAAAAAACGGAACCCTTATAGGATCACTTCGTTGTCCGTCCGTCAAGCCGTCCGTCTGTCTGTCCGTCAGTTAAGACCCTTTTTCTCAGGAAGGCTAGTCTACAATAAACTTGGTTGCGATGGTTACTTACAGTCTAGGTGACTGTATGTTAAGTTACAAAAGCATGATTTATTTATTTTCTACATATTCTGTTAATATATATTATATGAGTCATCACACGTAGACAATGCAATTACGTAATGACCAGCGACCTCATGAAATCCTGCTTGACGTTACTTTAAGTCATCCATACTGTAATCCTAACTATTATTATGAATGCGAAAGTGAGTTGTTTGTTTGTTACGCTTTCACGCTAAAACGGCTGAACGGATTTGGATGAAATTTGGCGCATGGGTAGACCATGACCTGGGTTAGGACATAGGATACTTTTAATTTCCATATTCCCATGGGATCGAGACTTATATGGGTAAAACCTCGGGGCACAGCTTGTATAATATTATAAATGCAAAAGTAACTATGTAATAACGGCGCTGACAATATGCAAATGATAAAAGTAGACTTGTCTTAAACAAAAAAAAATGCCAAATCTATATAGCTTGTGGTAGTGTTATTCTTGAACATATTTCTCAGAACTTGGTTGTTACCAAAACACGTTTAGAAAAAAAAATCACGATACCAATTAACGGTAAACTAACCCTTTTCTATCGAGTTTCAATCCAAAATATCTGTACTAAATACCAACGTACGGCTGGTATTTAATTAATAACAAGAACGTCTTATTTGTATGCAGAACTTAGTTGTTTTTTATTTTCGATTACCTACTCAAATCATTTTTGAGTAAATAGATAATTGCTTCATATTTTGCAATAAAATACAAACGTTGTGCCATCGCGCTTCTCTTTCTTTTGTATGCAGTCTGACAGTGACCGCGGTGTAGCTATTGTATACGTTTTCACGCCTAAACCACTGAACCGATCGTTAAGAAATTTGACAGCAGATAAGTAGCCTGGGACCTTGAAAAAGACACGCTACTTTTCGTCCTGGATATTTATACTAATAAAGAAATTATGTAGGTACGTAACAAATGAAATGAAATAGCACAAACTACATACATTCAGACGAAGTCTCGGGCAACAGCTTGCTAGTTTATTTTAGCTTTCAGCGTAAGTAATAACCGACCTATGTTTTTAAAGAAATAATAAAATTGATATTCACAATGCGGTTCACGTCTGGGCTCTTGAAACCTGTATCAGGTAGGTAGATAAGATACAATACAGATCGCACGCATGGACGTATGGTCGCACGGAGGTAAGTACGATCGGAGCAAGGGAGCTGAGCTTTCTCAGCAAGAACCCTTTCTCTTTATGCAATCATCAACTTTACGGGCTGTTCTATTTTTGGAACTATTGCAGTTGTAGTTACATTGCTACGATTATACCTACCTATGTAATTTCGAGTATTTTATACACCTAAATTCACAGAGCAATATTAAAATATTATTTAAATATTTTATTGGTCTCAGTGTACTCGTATATACGTAAAATTGCCCCGTTGGTTTAGTGGTCGGAAGCGCTGACTGCTGAGTTTGTTGACTTGGATTCGAGCCCCGGATCAGGCTATTAAATGTTATTGGGATTTTTACAGAACATATTGTAGGCTACTAATGCTACAATAATTACATATACAAACGATGATAAGCAGTTGAAACAATTTATTTTAATTCTGACGGTCTAAGTTGATAAAAAATTGTGACATTCTGATCAACATTCCTCGTTAAATAAATGTGTTACGTAGAATTCAAATAATACCTACTTAGTAATACAATTAATAAAGATAAAAACTGGCCAAATGCGTGTCGGGCCACGCACACTGAAGGGTTCCGTAGATGGGATGATTTTATCCCAAAAACAAACTTAACATTGTCGTTGAAAAACATGTTCTCACATACATCAATATACGCAACGGTAAATTTTCCAACTGCAAATAATATATTTAAGTTTTGTCAACGTAAGTTTGTAATCACAAATAAAATATTTTTTTATTGATTAAACAACAAATTAACGATTTTCGGACTTTTTCCTTTAATTGTGCTTGCTTTTTGCCAAATTTCATGATTCTAGGTCAACGGGATACCCTGTAGGTTTTATTTATTTACGAATATCAAAATATATCGTATAAATCGCCGTATTTTTTATTGCGTTGACTTAAAAGCTTGTTTTTTTTAGAACTCCAAGGGCCCGTTAACCTACATAAATATTTGATATTGATTTCAACTTGATACCTCCAAGCGTTCCTGAGAAAAAGGGTCTTGACAGACTGACAGACAACCGGACGGACAACGAAGTGATCCTATAATAAAGGTTCCGTTTTTTCCTTTTGAGGTACGGAACCCTAAAAACGGCCAAGTGTGAATCGGACACCTTCATATAATTTATTTGTAAGTCTATGTTACGTCGTTCGTTCGTATCGCAGACAAATCTAAGGTTTTTATTGACCTAGAAACTTAAATTAGGTATCAAATATATCTATATGATTTAAAGACTTGGTATAACCTCCTACGTTTCCACGTCTAAAGATGTCGGTGTAATGTGTGTTTCTAAATTCTATCTGAATATGGTTTTAAACCAGAGATAATTAATGTTATAGACTCGTTTAGGACTTTTAAAGAGAGAACCCTCCAATTTAATTACATGTCTACCGAATTTCATTCATTTTCTGATGGCAACCGGCACGCGGCAACCTTAAAAATAAAAATCACCAAAACGGTTAAAATTAAAAAACTTACTGTTTGTCTTAATAAAAGAGTAAAAATCCAATAACTTCACACATAATATCACTGTTTACACAATTTTCTAGATAAACTAGTACTATCAATATCGTATAGGTTGTAAATAAAGTAAACAGAACTTATTTTCATGCGACGCGTCGTGCCGGCAACACGGCCAACGCGAGACTGATTGGGCAATGGCAGATGGCAGGCGATGGCTTTGGGTTTGGTTTTCGAATGTTCAAACATGAATGAGAACTCCTAAAAACCGACCAAGTGCGAGTCGGACTCGCGCACGAAGGGTTCCGTACCATTATCTATAAAAACGGCAAAAAAAAAATCAAGTTTGTTGTATGGCAGCCCCCCTTAAATATTTGTTTTATTTAAATTTAATTATTTATTGTTATAGTTAATATAAATTAAATATTCTGTGAATATTTCAAGCGTCTACCTGTTGGCGTTATCCATTTCGAGCAAAAACGAGCAAACAAAATCACGTTTGTTGTATGGGAGCCAAATAAAATGAAATATTTATTTTATTCTGTTTTTTAGTATTTGTGGTTATAGCGGCAACAGAAATACATCATCTGTGAAAATTTCAACTGTTAACTGTCACGGTTCATGAGATACAGCCTTACAGACGGCGGAGCCTTACTAATAGGGTTCCCATTTTACCCTTTGGGTACGGAACCCTAAAAATGATATAGCTATGTTTGACTTACGATGTTTTTTATATTATATTAAGTACAGTCACGAGCACTAGTACGTATTACTTAGCAACTATTAAAAGTGATTTCCTCCAACTATATTGATTGTAATTTTATTTTATTATGAACATAGTATTTTGGAACCCAAATTATTATGAAATAGATCTTTTCTCAAAGTTGCAATAGTTATTCCATGAGAAAATCGGTTTTGAATTTTTCCAAGTGTTTATATAATTATTAGTGCTCATGAATGTACAGCCAAATTAAATGATAAAACATACTTTTGGCTACTGGCGAGTGACATAATCACCTGTTTAACTCATAAAATTCAGAATGAAAAGCATTATTTTAGCTAGTTTGGAGTGCATTTTCAGCTCACCCACGAGATTGGGACCACATGGCCTTTAAAAACTAAGTAATATACAGGGTCAAATTCCGCAGACTTGATGGTATCGATAACTAAACACGATAAAATTAAATTATAAAAGATTTGATGATTATTTTGTGGGGTCAACGACCGCATATACTGATGTTACTTGAAGTAAGAATTGAAAAAATCTATTTTTCTTTTTGTTTTATCGTGTTTAGACTTTAGATACCTACCGAAACCCATCACGTCTGCGAAGTTAAATAAAATAAAATTATATTTCTATTGACCCTACTAACTACACAACCTGCGGGTGATGACCCCAAAACAAACACTTTTTATTTTTCTTTTTTTTTATCATGTTTAGGTATATATCGAACCCATCACAAATCAAATCAATTCAAATTATTTATTTTTGCAGAAAACAGTGGTTACAATGGTGTTATTAAATGTCCAGACGCCAGCACATCAAGCTACTACAATCTGTCAAATTTCTTTAATAGATTTTTAACTTTACCCCTACACTACATACAAATGAGTCTTTAAGGCATGCAAAATGTATACAATCATGCCTAGTCAAAATCAAGATTGACATTGAAATATAATAAAATTAAATAAAAATATTTTAAGATATTAAATTAATGGAATGTCCTTCCTATACAGATTAATTGTGTATTTAGTAATAATAATAATTAAATTATTTCTGTGTCATTCCTAGAAATATCACAGTACAATAACAGATTAATTATTTTCATCTGCCTAGCCTTTACCCAACTATGTTGGGGTCGGCTTCCAGTCTAACCGGACGCAGTTACCGTTAACCGGACGAATACCAGTATTGTACATGGAGCGACTGCCTATCTTACCTCCACAACCCAGTTATTGGGTAACACGATACCCCTGGTAAGACTGGTTGTCAGACTTTCGGGCTTCTGACGATCCGTAACAATTACTGTCAAAGATCTACAAATAACAGCCGGGATCAACAGCTTATCGTGCTTTCCGAGGCACGGAGGGGTCTTGGTATGTAAAGATGGTCACCCATCCACGGACCAACCGCGGCATGTGTAGTTTAACCTAACCGATCGACTCATGCGGCTGTTATTACCTAACAACAAGCTCCCCAACAATACATGCATAATTGTTCTATTACCTTCACGCATGGCTCGCTAGCCGACGGCTGTGGTCTAACTGTAAACCTTGTGAAAAGATCATCATTCATTCATGATTGTGATACACAATGTATTGTTATGCAAATGACCTAGGTAAAGAATTAAGTGGGTGAGCATTGTGAGCAACCTAGGCTCTAACTAAATTGTTGATGGACTCAACTGTTAATTAATAATGTTAATTCGGCTCCGTCATCACATTACGGTTTACCTCTATTTTTGAGGTAATACCTAAATGCACTTGGGTAGCCCCCAAGGATTAGTTAAAGTCAGTGGCGTAGCTAGCATGGGTAACACCCGGTGCGCATAATTGTGTCACCCAAGAATAAAACCGGCCAAGTGCGTGTCGCACGACGCACAATGAAGGGTTCCATAGTTGGGGTGAATTTATCCCAAGAACAAACTTATCATTTTAGTTAAAAAGCATGTTCTCCCATACATTCCAACTGAAAAAGTTGGTCGACTATTACTCGTTTTCCTTTTAACTTCGTTATAATTTTAAACTACTGCCATGATTTTTTCCATCCCTTTTTTGCGTTATTTAATTTGGATACTTGGTTAAAATGGCCTCAAGCCTAAGTGGTTTATCGTTGAAAAACGTGCCCGGGCGGCGCGGCGGCGGCGCCCCCGTAGCTACTCCACTGGATATACTGAGGATGCAAGAAATCAGAATAATCCTATAGTTATAGTCTTTGTACAGTTCAATACGCGACGCGCGACGGCTTGGTTTGCTCAACAACTCAGTGATTAACTCTCCGCGCATCGATTCGCGGTTCGAATTCCACGAGAAGCTTTATTGTTTGATTGCCCTTCGGATCTGGGTATTTATGGCTGTGACTGTGAACGTACCGGCTCTAATAAAAATAAACTAAGCAAGTATTTTCACTTGAGGGTAACTGTTAGGATTAGGGACAAAAGAAAGGTACAGTCGATCGCACATCAATGGCAACGCTTTGAACTGGAGCTGGCCTGGCGTAGTACGAAGTTTTAATAGGATGTGAGGCCAGCATGTAGTGATTTTGGTCAGCCCCGGATTTACTAGTTAGCCTTCAAGGCCCCGGCCTAGGGGCCAGCAAAGCTACCCTGACCAGGTAGCTTGTCGTGGCAGGCGGAGGGAGCTGGATAGCAAATGCACATACAGACTCCGCGCTTATATCATGGTACCTATACCACCCGTAGGAAAGAAAAAAAATATGACCTCTCCGAATAGGGATGCTAAAAATGTTAAGTGCCTACTACCCCCTTTTTTTTTTGGGTGGAAAATTATCAAATAACTTCTCCCGCTCTGGGCGGAGCGGGAGGGCGTATCAGACTTTTACTGACTAAACTCCACCCGTGTTCCTTCAGATGCCTGTGTGCCAATAAGGCTACGATATCCCTTTCGGACAGGCTCGTAACCCTGGCAGGGCCTACTACCCCCTGACTACCCCCTGGTTCTCTAAGTCCGGGCTTAGTTTTGGTAATCAATGACGTGCGGCCTACTGCACATAATCACTACATGAACTTAGGATGAACAGCGGAACCAGCGGGGAATAGCGTAACACACTCACAGTAGCAATGGCTTTAATTTTCCCAGTTCAACTACATTCATTGTGCTATTTACATTGTTAATGAGACAATTTTTTCGAACATAAGAAGCAATAGATTAGCAATATCCTTCAAAATCATTTAGATTGTAGAGTAGATTCACAAGATAGAAAAAGAATGCTGCTAATGCTTTATTATGTCCTAATACATAGTAGTTCATGAACAGAATGTGAATGAATAGTTAAGTATTGTGTCATTTACCTACGTGCAATTATCTACATATACATTCCTTAATGTGATGTAAAGTTGAACAGATAATTAAATAGATAGTGCTCATATACCGACACGAACGACAACGTGTCAACGGCAGAGGCAACTGCAGCCGTCGACGCGTCACTGGCAGAGGCATTTGCAGCCGTCGACGCGTCTACGGCAGAGGCAACTGCAGCCGTCATCGCGTCTACGGCAGAGGCAACTGCAGCCGTCGACGAGTCTACGGCAGAAGCAACTGCAGCTGTCATCGCGTCTACGGCAGAGGCAACTGCAACCGTCAACGCGTCTACGGCAGACGCAACTGCAGCCGTCATCGCGTCAAATCAAAATTCATTTATTCAAACTAGGCTGAGAATCAGCACTTTTCGAACGTCAAAAATTACATAAGACAGTCCCCCAAAAACGCCCACCCTTCACCACTTCCTAGTGCTTTAGCTGGGAAGAAGAAGTGGCGCAACAAACTCCCCAGCAGCACAGCTGTCTACACGGCGAAAGAGCGTTTCCGGTAAAATAACATAAAACGAGTAGGTATCAGTTTTTTCGTACCACTTGCTCAAAAAAGTGACATTCTATGCCACAAAAAGCGAACATAACAATAGTCATTTTTAATCTGTTAAAAACAGGGAAAGAAAATTGTACTGAATTTCATTCATCCTCTAGGGGGAGAATGTGATTTAAATGGAATACTTACCGAAATTTATATTGAACTACATCTGTGTTTACACCATTGAGTTTGTATATAAAGGATTATACATCTTTTTGAAAAAGGAATACGCATTTATTATGCAGTTATGATTATCAAATAAAATTACGAAAACCGACGAGGCCGTATGAGCTTGATGCCTTTGCTTTTCCGACAAAAAAATATTAGTCTAGGAATTTGCCGCGTTTTTGTTTTCTTCAAATACATAAACGTTAAGTTTATTTTAATTTATTTTTATAAATAAGTTAATGTTCTAAAAATACGTTACGATGTTAAATCAAAGCGACAGTGACAGTGAATTGTCGGATTCCATCAGTACAAATGCTGCCGCAATTATAAATTATTTGCTTCCAACAAAATCCAAGGAAAATTATTTAAAAACTTATGAAGAATTTTCAACGTGGAGAAGTGCGAAAGGCCTATCAATTTCACAATCAGTACTTCTTGTCTATTTTGATTATTTATCCAAGACAAAGAATCCGAATACACTTTGGTGCATATACTCAAAACTGAAAGCTACAATAAGCATCAAACACAGCATTGAAATAAATAGATTCACGAAATTACTGGTTTTTTTTAAAAGAAATTCAGAAGGGCATTGCGCAAAGAAGTCTAAAATTTTTACGACTCAAAATGTGGAAAAATTTCTTAATGAAGCTCCTGACGAAATACATGATTTAACTATGAATATTTCGTATCTTAGTAATGGTAATTATTCTATATATTTACCTGATTTTTATTTTTGTTATAGGTGGCCTTAATTTTTGGACTCAATGGTGCTTGCCGCGGATGTGAACTTGTAAACTTAAAGGTGGAGGACGTTGAAAATCATTCCAATGAGTTACTGCTGATTAATGTAAAGGAAACTAAGACAAAGAAAAATCAGTCATTCATTGTACAAGGACAATATACTAAACTCATTCATAAATACCAAGCATTACGTTCCACCAACATGGAAAACAATAGATTTTTTATAAACTATCGGAATGGGAAATGTACTCGACAAGCCATCGGCAAAAATAAAATTAGCAATATGCCAAAGGAAATTGCTAAATATTTAAAACTTAAAGATGTTGAACTCTACACCGGTCACTGCTTTAGAAGAACTTCGGCGACTTTCTTGGCGGATTCAGGGGCGGATATTACGTCAATAAAAGACACGGGGGTTGGAGCTCTGATAGAGTAGCTGAGGGTTATAGCGAAAGCTCAATGGCGAATAAAACCATATTAAGCAGTCAAATTATGTAAAATATAAAACTTAATCCATCAGAGCCACAACCATCAACTTCCGGCATCTTATCTTCGTCCGTAACTCACGATGCACCACCACCACTATCTCCGACGTATACTATCTACCATGAAACACAAGTTCCTCAGGCGCAAGAACAGAGAAATACTGAAATCAACTCATCAACAATAAATGTACCAAACAAAAATGTAACTCTCTCTATCAATAATTGGACCAATGTTTCGAATGTTAACTTTTACTTTAAATTGTCATTATTTTTAATAAATGCTTATCTCATATTATTATTGTGTTAATTTTTTCGCAAATGGTACGAAAAGTAGAGTAAAATACTCTACTTTTCGTACCATTTGCGAAAAAATTCGGTGATAAAGCTGTCTTAGTCTTGGATGAACTTAAATCCCTCGCTACACTCAGGAGTTCAGGACTCATCTTAAATCCCTCGCTTCGCTCGTGATTTAAGTTTTTAACAGGTCCTCGCTGGCGCTCGGGAGTAAACCTCGAGTCCTTCGTTACGCTCGCGATTTAAATCGACATCCGCGACAGAAGACACTGCTTTATCCCCTTGGTTAATAATCTACTAATTTATATTCAACCTTAGCGGACTGATTTAAATGATACATAATTTATCTTAGAAGTTTATACGACTGGCGAGATCAGAAGTGCGCGCATTGCGTTGAAGTAAACGCATGCTGTACGGTAGAAAAAACGCACCGCGTACGGCAGAATACACACACCGCGTTCCACCGCAAGGCAGTGCGCGCTAGGCCTAAGCGTAGGAGCTCTCGGTCCGAGAGACGGGCGAAGTCAGAAGTGTGTGTGTATGTGTGTGTGATTATGTGCTGAATGAGGCTACTCGTCTTCTCGCACACATTCACAGCGTGTTTGTACACTTGGTTACCACGAGTAAAGCGCGCGTTGCTTTGTAAGGTAAAAATAATGTAACACTAGAGCTACGGAAACCGTTCCTTTGCTGTTTACCACGCACGTGCGGTAGACTGTACAATCGATTTGCTCCTCTCTTCTTATATGACGTCAAAAAAGAGGATTTTCAGGGGATCAAACTACTTAGAAGAGTTGATTTTCTATTTTTACCCGACTACGGCGAAGCAAAAAGGAGGGTTATGATTTTGACCGGTATGTATGTATGTATGTATGTATGTTCATCTGTTCCCTCATTACTTCTAAACCGCTTGTCATAATTTGACAAATGACGTATTGTTGGAAGCGTCTTGATCGTCCGCTGGTTATAGGCTATGTAAGGTTACATTAAATTCAATATGGCGCCCTCTAGCGGACATAAAGTCAAAGCCCAAAAACAAAAAATTGTTGCAAATGAAAGCCTTAATTAGCACATTTCAAAAATATATATATTGTCAGCTGTTGCTCATGGCTTTGCTTGCATGAATTTATACAGAATTATATAATAATAAATACGTATTTAAATGTGGCCAGGAACTTAATATGGCCCGCTCTTCGTCGGGACCAGCTGGAGCATGGAGAACAGCCATGTGCAGTTCTCATACAATTCGATGATTGCACTATAAATGCAGATGAGCTTGTTAGAGTTGAACCTTGTCTGGCTGAATTTGAAGAGGATCGGGAAAAATTCAACGCAAAATGTAACCATTAATCCTTACTTGGGCAGTTACTGTGCACGAGTTGCATGGGTGCACTCTAGATATAGTACAAGTATATAGTGTAGTGTAGTGTATGTAATATAGTTTAGGTGAACTATTCATAAGTTCTTATGAGAAATAAATATCTTTAAACACACAAGTCACTATTCGCCAAGGGACAGGCCTATGTTACCCTCAGCAGACTCAGATTTTAATGTATTTAATTCATATTTATAGTGATGTTCAGAAGACAGCCGTGGTCGTATGCCACCTAACCTATCAAAACAACACATTCTAACAGTAGTAAGCGATCATAATCTTTAGGGCAAAGTGGCATACGACCACGGCTGTCTTCTGAACATCACTATGAATATGAATTAAATACATTAAAATATATTACGTGTAAGTTGTTTATTTAATAGACGATAAATATTGAATAGTTTGTACATAATAATTTCAGATGAGTATATTTTCTTGTTTCATACTTTTTAGAGCGTGATTTTTCAGTAGTCGGGTTTTAGTTTTTGAACTTATGTTTTTTATAGATTTTCTCCGTGGCACCCGTTATTTATTATTGTTTCTTTCTTTCACATATTATGTCTTTCTATAATGGTGAGTCATCAGTGTGATTCTTAAGGGTGGGTCCAGACTATTTTTACCTGTTAATGTGTACTTTTCATAGGTACTTTTTTACAAGCCCCTTTGTTCTCCTGCTCCATTAGATAGGTCGTCTGCTTAACCTGTCACGCATAGTTACATCAGTAAATGGTTTATTTAAATTATATGTTGCCAAAGCAACACTGTGCTTTTTTAGCGTTTCTTACCTCAAAAGGAAAAACGGAAATCTTATAAGATCATTTCGATGTCAGTACGTCTGTCTGTCTATGTCAAGACCCTTTATCTCAGGAACGCGTGGAGGTATTAGGAAAGTTGAAATTAATATCAAATACGTAAGCCCTAAAAATCAAGCTTTGTTAACGCAATAAATAAATACGGCCATTTATAAACACGACATGTATTGATACTCGCCAATAAATCAAAACCTTTTAAACGAGTAGGTAGGTACTTCGCGTTGACTTAGAATCAGCACAAAAAGGAATAAGTCCGAAAATCGTTAATTTGTAGTTTTATCATTTAAAAAATCTTTTTTTATTTGCATTTGGAGAATTGACGGTGACGTTATAATGTACCTATGGGATAACATTTTTTCAACTACAAATTAAGTAAGTTTGTCCTTGGGATAAATTCTTCCTAACTACAGAACCCTTCATAATGCGTGATCTGACACGCACTTAGATCTTGTCCGTAGGAGTAGATGGGACCTATCCCTAAGGACCTACAGAAGTAGCCCTCCATAATCTATTTAGAAAATAATATTAGTTTGGCATTCATCACGAGGGCAATAATTATGACCTAATGCTGGTTACTGGGTCGTCACATAAAATAGGATATTACGCTGCGAATTAATTACTCTCGTTTGCTCACATACTTATCATGGGAACAGCATGAGCGACGCGGCGCCATGACAATTAATGTTTTGGATACATACCTAAGCTATTTTTAATAGGATTAATTAAGGAGTCATTTATCTAATCTCAGTGAACAGGGAATTGGGAGCTTTACCAACGTGTCCGCCGCGTAAACAGTACAGTAACATATACATGTAATTTATAATCTACATGATTGTACATCATAAAAAGTTCACCAAAAACGTCCCCGACAGAAAAATGTCTATCTTCTAAGGATGACTCACAGTAACCATTTCTATCTTTCAGAATTTGATAAAAATGTCATCGTTATTTCCGAAGCTATTATAACCGGTAAATTAATCCTTATCCAATTAAATATGATAGTTAAATTGGGCATTTAATTAGGGTTCCGTACCCAAAGGGTAAAACAGGAACCCTATTACTAAGGCTCCGCCGTCTGCCTGTGTGTCTGTCTGTCCGTCTGTCACCAGGCTGTATCTCATGAACCGTGATAGTTAGACAGTTGAAATTTTCACAGATAATGTATATCTGTTGCCGCTATAACAACAAATATCTACTAAAAACCAGAATAAAATAAATATTTAAGGGGGCTCCCATACAACAAACCGTGATTTTTGCTCGTTTTTGATCGATATTGATAACGGCAACAGGTAGACGCTTGAGATGTTCACAGAATATTTAGCTATATATTCAATTTAAAAATAAATAATTAAATTAAAATAAAACAAATCTGTAAGGGAACCCCCATACAACAAACGTGATTTTTTTTGCTATTTTTATAGATCTGCTACGGAACCCTTCGTGCGCGAGTCCGACTCGCACTTGGCCGGTTTTTTTTAGATTAAAATATGACTTTACATCAAACAAAATAATTATGGATGACGGCGGGCGGCGGCGGCGGCGGGCGCAGCACTAGATGCTAGATGTCAATGACTTTTCCTCGGCTATCAGGTATGCGATCGCTTCGTTTCCTTTTTATCCCGGTAGTATGTTCCCGTGGAATATGTTCCGAGATCCACGCGGGCGAAGCCGCGGGTAAAAGCTAGTACTCTATAAAACACGGATAACAATGTCTGCAGTCTCGACGAGCAGGCGCCAGACGCTTGACGTCATTGTTTCTCTGATTAAGCGGTTCAATGTCCCAGATTTGTATGTAATATGTTGGGATATTTGCAGAGCTTAGTAAGAACCTACTTGCCTAAAAATAAGAGGTTCATTGGCCCTGACTTGAAATCATGTTGTTTCTATAGCTGGTGGAAAGTTGTAACGACGCTCCCGATCACGTTAACTGAAAAAAAAAAATGATAATTTATATTTGTACTTTGGGCACAGCTTTAGAGCTTTTTATAGGGTCTACAAAACAAGATTTATATTTTGACATGGCTTAAACCATGCAGCCAGTTTTTGTAATAAAAACGCAACAGTGATTGAAATACCGTTCTTTATACAAAACTGAAAACTTAGTTCGGTACTAAGTTGTCAGTTTTGGATTAAGGAACTTTACCATAGTCCGAATAAAGTTCGAAATTCCATAATGGCTCTATGTTTTAAACCTGGGTCTGAAGATAAACCTTGTTTTGTAATAAGGGGGTAAGGTTTTGTAAGAAGCAGCTATATTGAACCTAAAAATCTAAATATTAAATCTTGTAACACTAACTCAGACGAAAATGGTAATAAATATTTTAACGGGCTGGCAACGTTAACGCCAAGCGTCAAAACTCGCTTGACAAACAAAAATCCAAGCTGCGTTTAATTTATTTCAAAATAAACTTTATACACAGTAAAATGGCTGAAAAACCACCGGAGGAAGGCTACATATCGGTTGTGGATGAAGAACCTGAGATTTTCGAGTTACTAAAATGGGATTCGTCACATACACAGAAACCAGAGCAACCACCGCGGCCTATTGAAAAACCGAGGAGTCCAGAGAAAAGAGTTCTCAAGCCTGCGGATCTTGACCCTTTTGATTTGAATGAGCCTGCTTTTATAGAAGCTTATAGATTGTCCAAGGATTTGGCGCGAAACTTGTGTGAAGAGCTGAAACCTGTGATGCCTGATTCTATAAAGTCTATTGAATTCTCTGTTGAAAGTAAAGTAAGTATTAGCATTGTTGTCTGTATAGAAAGTATGTAGCAATACAACGGCACGCCTGCCGCGGGGTTAGGTAGTCACGAAACCATGTTCAGTGCGAGTTTATGCTAATAATGAAAATTAATTTGGTTTATTACCAGAAAATTATAGTTTATTTACATAATGCTTTTTCGTTGTTTAGATATTATCTACTAAGAACTTGCGTGTTTTGTTATCTAAAATAAAATCAGGTGAATGGTTGCTGTCCCTCACATTTAGGAACATTGATTTAATCAGCATCAATATCTAGAAAATATTAGTTTTCTAAAGATAATATCAAACCCAAATAGCAAACACTTTTAAAATAATAATACCTAGCTGTGTAAACAACCGATTTTTTTTATCTCTTTCCAATTTTGCAGGTAATGGCAGCTCTCTCATTCTTTGCAACAGGAAAGTTTCAAAAGTCAATACTGGGTAAAAATGACCCCAGTATCACACAGTACTTTGTGTCAACAGCAGTGATGCAGGTCGCAGAGGGTATGAACCACCCTGCTATCGTCAAGAAGTACATTCACTTCCCACATCTTAGGCAGGAGAGGGATATTATTAAAGCCAGGTGAGAAAACCAGGACAACTATAAAAATTTTGAAAACTGGATAAAAATAAATAAAGTGGTAGAGGATTGGCCATGGAATGGTTCTATCTGCTTATTCTTCACTCAACTGGCAATGGCAAAAATATATAAGTTTTGTGCATACCAAAATTCCACAATGCAAATTTCATTTACTGCATTATAACTAAATAATAATAAAAGCCATTTGAAACTTATGCTACTAAAATAAAATTATTGATAAGTTGTAAAAAAATTAAGTTAAAAAAAAAAAAAATTAAGTACAGACACTGGCTGTTTTAGTCTGTGTGGTCATTGGCAAAGGCCTACATTTCCTTCCATTTTTCTCTATCAACTACTATTCGAGTCCATAATTTTTCTGCCGTGATTTCCATCTCGTAGCTCCAGCGTTTTCTCTGCATTATAACTACTTCCATTTAAATGAATTTTTCTGCTATAAACGACATACTGCAATCACTAGTCTTCCAAGCAAGTGGATTTCTAATTATGGCAAAATTACCATTTTGTATGCCTGAATAAGAAAATTGAAGTCTGGGACATAAAATAATTTCACTGACCAGTGACATCAGTCACTATTTAATTGGTTGAGTGACACTGAATGGGACGATATAAGTTTTATTGTTATTTCGCCTATGGGCCTTTAGTATCCCATCAAAGTGTTCGTTCAAACTATCGTTTCTCCATGTATGTCATGCTCATAAAATTCTGTTTATCCATGGTCAGTTGCAATAAGATTACATAAGGGACCAAAGGAACGTGGATCGACTTCGAATGTCGCCTCAAAATATGACATCTCATGCATTTTGTCGAAACCCGTGTCCTAACAGAAAGTGTCCGTCGCACTAATACGCGATCATTTGTATGAATTATGACGTACAAACTCGACTTGACTGATCGCGCGAGTACGTCACATTCATAAATAAGAATCATCAAAATCAGCCCACGCGTTTGGTCTCTAGAGCGCCACAAAGGAACATACGTACATACATAGGCTGATTAACACATTACCCTCCTTTGCGTCGCGCAGTCGGGTAAAAAGAGCGCGACGATCGCTTTCGGTTAGGACGCATCCTAAACATCGACCCCTGACTTTTTGCACCCCCTAATGCACCTTTTCATGTTATGTAAAATATTAATGAGGAAACTTCTTACAGATTCTACATGAAGTATGGCATCCCCCATGTGGTTGGATGCGTGGAGTGCACGCATGTGCCGATGGCGCGCCCGGATGATGACCAGAAGAGCCACTTCAATAAGTCTTACCATTCCAAGAAGGTGCAGGTTGTAAGTATCCAGTTATCATGTTTTCTGATGTTGTGGTACTTTGTTCAAATGCACTACATGTTAATTTGAACTAGGTATAAGACAGGAAAAATGGGTATAACCATGAAGCCAGTTTAAAAGGCAGAATCTATCCAAATCTGGTGTTTGAAATTGAAAAATCCTCTGTGCTAGTAAAGTTAGAACATTGAATCCTAAAACCCTTTAATGTTTTCGAGCGGTAGGTAGCAATTACTGTCAGTTAGCCAACCGGGCCTCAAGTCTGCTATTACAATAGTGTCAGAATGGTTGATCATTGATTTCATAATTGTTGATTTTGACAAGTTTGGTAATCTACTATTATAATGGCGTCATTATGACTTTCCAATGGTCGGCCACTGACACTACATTGAAAGACATTGCATATATTGGTAATCTCGTACATAATGACAAATGAATTACATTTCTACTAATGGGTTTTATAATAATGGCAATACGAAAATGCCATTATAATAACAGTGTAATATAATTGATTACGAGAACATTGACCGACCATTATGAATTTACCAGATTACGAACTTTTAGCAAAATGACAATGGCATGACAATAGGATCGTGTTGGAATGACTGAATTTATAAAAATAGCAGACTTGGGCCCCTGCTCCTGTGTACAAATTACCATTACTTAAAAGATTATCTTACAAACATAAAAGACATTTTCTCCCACAGATTTGCGACAGTGACCTAACAATCATAAGCGTCGACGCGACTGCAGGCGGCTCGTACTCACACGATAACGTCCTCAACAGACATGCCGTCAGGATAGACCTGGACAGTTTGAACTATTCTGGCGAACCATGCTGGCTTATTGGTAAGTCATTTAACATCGTTGACATGCACTGCTGGACAAAGGCCCCTCATAAATTTCCACAACTAAGTGATTTAGCTGAAAAAAATACAATCAAATTGAGAACCAACTAATGAGAAGTTAGTTAAAAAAGTATATATTTGTCAGTGCTAGGTTCATCTAATATTATGTACTCACACACTTTATTGTACACTTCCAGGTGGACCACATTACACCCAAAAACCATACATAATGACACCAATCCCGAAAGTAACCAAGAAGTCACCAGTATCACCGGAAAAGTATTACACGAACATACACGCACAAACACATGGCGCAGCCGTCGAAACTATCAAACAGTTGAAAAGCAGGTGGAAATGCCTCCAAGCTAATTGCAACAAACAGTTCGACCCCCATACAGTAGCCATGATGATAGTATCGTGCTGCGTCTTACATAACATGTGCAACAGACGCGGATTACCAGTGCCTCCTATGACCCAAACGGAGGAGCGTTTAGAGGCTATGAAACAGAAGGTAGCTAATGGCCCTATTCCTAGAAAGCAAGTTGAAGTTGTAAACGGTATTGAGGCACGAGCTAGGCTAGTAGAACGACTTTGGAACGAGCGCCGCGTTGTGCCTGAGTGTGGGGCTCCTAAGAAACGGATGTCGAAGAAAGACAGGATACTGGAGAATCACCAGACTCACGTTCAGCCGACACCGCCGCAGCAGACGCACCATCATCCGCAGCAGATACTTCATCAAACTCATCATGAGGACATGAGCAAGAGGCCCCGCATCATATCTATGACTACTCCGACTTATAGTATAGGAGTTCCTCCCGGGTGGGGACACTATCCGCAACACTGAGGGTGATATTCTCGAAGGTATTGGCTGCAGAAGATTCGTCTTAGAGTAAAAGAGCCACTGATGATACGCAAAGCGTGATCAATACATAAAATGTTCAATTTGAATGGCGTAATGAAGCGTACTTTTAGTGCCAAGAGTCTTCGATTCCCGCATCGGGACAGGCCTACAAATATTTGGATCAAGAACTTTATGGAAACCATATAATTAATTCGTAGTTGGTGAAGCTACAGAAATATTAATTATTTTAGTGATTTGTTTTTCTTGAATATTTGACGCAAAAAAAGCTCAGGATGAGACACATAGTATAGACGTGTTTTCCCGCAGTGAATACTTCAAAAAGGAAATTAAACAGTGAGATTATGATGTTGCTAATTTTTAAATATTTTTATAATGGTCAGACTGGCAGGGATGAAATGCGAATTTTGCACATGGCAGAACAAACCACAAACAAATCACTAAGAGGGTGCATTCTAAACGATGGCAACGTCGCAAATGGAAATTGCAATAATTAATATTGTAACACTTCATATACTGTTTTAGGTCAAACTAAAATACCGAATGCTTTTCAACACCTAAAACTGATCACATAATGTTGACAATGTAGCCGTAACATAATACCATAGGTATTATGTTACGGCTACATTGTCAACATACCGCGAACTACACTTCGCGTGCTCTCTCTCGCACACCGGTCGACCTCTCTGTGTACAACAGAGAGCGTGCGAAGTGTAGTTCGCGTTATCGCAACACATTATTGCAATTCATAATCAATATTTTAGTGTACTACAGAGCGATATTAAATCATTTAATTTAGTAATGTTGATAAATTAACAAAACAGCAAATGATTTGACAGCTATTTGCGATGTTGCCAGCTTTCAGAATGCAGCCTCGTATTGAAAATTCTTTTCTATTCAAGTCGTCTTGCGCATGTCAACCCTGTAGGGTCTTATTTCTATAACCTTAGAGCTTGCAGTGTTCAAAACATCGTTAATATGCATCAATGAACTGATCATGCAGTATTATTATTCATGAATATTTTTTATCATGTCTCTGTATGTCGGAAGAAGTTATGTATTGTACAACCAGAATTTGATAATTTGACACTATTATTTTGTTTCCGTATTCTTGTATTTCTCTAATTATGTTGCTAAGTTATGTTCATATTAATCCTTTCTGATCGATTTTTTGTAATTTCTTCAGTAAAAAAGACATTTTACATCACACAATGAATTGTATAAATGAAGTGTATTTTAGTGGTTGATTGGAAAATTTTGAAGAAGACGAAGCTGTGAATACGGCCGTGATATTACGTTATGTTGGAAAGAATCTCAAAAGACATGTATGTATATCGTTAGTTTTTAAAAGAAAAATACACGTTGTGTAATAATAATCAGTTTATTTTCTTCAATAATTCCCGTCGGATATAAAATCTTTGTGCCAATCAAACAGACTTGACAATCAAAATGTGCAAATAGATAAGATTCTCTTATATTCAAGATAATATCTTCGTCCAACTTGTACGTACTTTAACATCTGTAACATTTGGAAAGTTTTTATGTGCATGATAAACTCTTGGTTATTTTATTTTGGTTCTGGTGATTTTCTGTTCTGTGGAATGCTAAATGTTTTACAAAACTTTGACATATTACTATAATAGCAATTGAATTAAGTATTTATATGAATAATAGTAAAAAGAATAATAGTAAAGTATACCTACACCTGTTGTCTTAAGTACAAAGATATATTTTATTTGACTGGATATTATTAATACATATAATAGACAAGTAGGCTTTATTTTTATGTTTCTTACATTATTAGAATAGACCTTTTAATTGCAGAATAATAATATCGTCTACAGGATCGTGATTGGCCACTACCTCATAATTTTCGTAATAAATTCAATATTTTTAATGATATTCATTATTTCAATATTGATCTATTATTCTTCTGATTGATTTTATTCTTCTACAAGTCAAGTACGCGTGGCAGTTATATTTGACTAGAGAAGAGGAAAACTTATTTATTTTGGAATGAGATTTATAGATACTTAATAATATGACATAATTGTTATTTTTCTTACTCCAAACAATTTATATACTCTAATCGAATAAACAAGTATTATATAAGTATATATAAGTAATATATATATATATATATATATATATAAGTCTATGGAAACATAGTCTGTTCCAAAAGTATCAAGAAGGAAAAGTAGAGTACTAAGATCAGAAATCGTACCTGTGGATGCCAATTTGTAGTGCCACTTATATATTGAGTGCTTTGATTTTATTATTTGAATGTTTAAACCAGAAATTCTAATTTTAAATTCCTGTAAATATGTTTTTCATTTGGCAATAGGGAATATGCACGTAATTCAAAACGTATCCATTATTTTAATATACATTGTGTAGGAGTCAAGAAACAAATTCCAATATTGTTTACATTCTTTAATGCAATACTTATTTTATAATTAATTAATTTATGTTGCGTTTTTTTAGTGGAACGGAACGCAAACTCAAAATGCGTCCTCTTCGAAAATGCCGGAAGTGACGAAACAAAACATGTGGATAAAATCTATTCTTTGCTAAATGCTTGAAATCTCACTAAGGTAAATATGTAAGTGCGATTTCTACTTGAATAAAGCATAAACAATAATTTAATATTTATGATTTGGGGCTAAAAACAGATGTAAACAAAGCAGTTTCGTGAACAATGACGTCACATCATGACCGCGACAGAAACGGACGTTTTAACTGTAGTAGAAAATTGTTGGAGTTTCATAATTTTTTTGAGCATCAATCAGTAGTTCAATTTAACTTTCAATACTTTTCTTAGGTTTATATTACTGTCTAATAATGATATAGTGAAAAAAAAAAACATGCATATTCCCTATTGAGGTTAATTTTATAATCTCAATTTTTGTCGACCATCTTCAATTACATTTGACAATAATGGTTGGAAAAAGTGGTGAAATATAAAGTTGGAACCTTCTACATAATTTGTCATTCTAATTCCGTTTAGTGAGTGATAACTTAAGAACCTGAACAGGGTTTGTATACAATTTCATCAGATCATTTGGAAACAGACTATACTTAGTATCGGTGAGCAGAGCGAAGTAAGTCGTGTTGTGGTTCTAAGTCCTGGCGAGCGCCTGTGCTACTTCGTTGGCAAGGAGAGATGCTATCGCCATGTTGGGACAGTTGGCTGTGACGCGGGAACTGTCCTCGTCAGTCTGGACTGATATAAGAACTAGGTCTTGTGATGACATCATGCGGCCCGCGAATCTGTTGAGGATATTGTTAGGTTAAAACGTTTTGATAATGTAAGTCGGGTGTTACCTCTTACTCCCATCATCATCAGTTGTCTGCCAGTGAAAGTCCCGTTAAAATCGGCCCAGCCGTTTCGGAGATTAGTCGGAACAAACAGACAGACAAAATTAAAAAAAAAATGTTGTTACTAATAAACGGTACTTCAGTTTTTACTTTCAGATGTCTTTAGTAAAAAGCTGTTATTTTGAAATTACAAATAGATACTTAAATTTTATTTAATAGGGTGATGTTGTGTGTGTGTTGGTGATGAAACTATTGAAACAGAGAGAGAGATTATGATAGGAAATTGTTAATATTTTATATGGTCACAATTAAGTAGCAGCCCGGAGTCTGGATTTGTGCCCGGTTGTTGGCAACAGGCTCGCCCCTATTTATCATGGGACTTAAACATAACTGGCAAAATGTAAAAAAAAACAGTACTTACAAAAACAAAAAAAAAAACAGTAGAAAAAGCATAACGCTTCATTAGTATTATATATATTATATATACAGGTTAATTGTATTTCGTAACACTAAGAAATCCTTGGTGTGATTGGTAATTTAATTAATGAAAGTAAGAAATAATTATGATTGTCTATCGTTGCTTATTTGAAAATAGACCACAGTTATATGACGATAGAGTTTTTTATTATCTACTCTTTTCAAATACTTATTACCTTTTCCGTTTAAAGCGCACACGGAATAGTTTAATGAGCAAGTTACGCTACCCACCGCTAGATGTCACTATAATAAATGCATTTAATTTAATTCTGTATTTCGTTACTGATAAGATTGATATTTCCGTAACGTATCTGCAAAGTTCCGTAAAATATTGTTTTTAAAATTTTAAGACAACTATGGTATGACATTTTTGGTTCAGCTATCGTGTTTAGATTCTAAAACAGCACAATAAGGTATATATATTTTTTTTTTTCATTTTTTCGTCACCGTGGCGGTTGTAACAAGACTGATGTGCGTGGTGTGTGCACGGAGCAGACATGCGGAAATTCGCAAAACTTGGGGTACGCAGGCCCCGCCTACTTGCGACTTCTACTGTTTTTTCTGTTCTGTGGGTACACCTGTGTCTAACCCATCGGGGATTATAGCCGTGATGTTATGTTACCTAAAAACAAAAAATGAACATTAAAGATTTACCTTAGAAAGTCTCCAGTAGACGTTATAGCTGCAACGTTAGCTGTCTCGAACACACGTCTGCATATGGTTTGTTCGTCTTCCACTTTTGCTGCTTTCTTGTCACACTGAAATAAATTTATTCTAGTGTAAAACATATTCTCTGGTCCCCAGCAAAGACAGAACCACCCATATCGATCGATGGTCGGTCGTTCATCGATCAACTGTTTTTTGATATGGAATATTGACTGGTCGAAGTCATTTAAATATTAATAAAATAATATATAACATATGTACAGGAAAATCAAGTTCGTAAAAATAATGGAGTGCGCTATATCATGCCAGAAGGCGTATAAATTGACAGAATATGAATGAATTAAAAAATATAAAAATCTAAATATGTCATGCAGTTTTACATGTTGATAGATCAGTCAGCTTGCACCTTAAATGAAGAAGTTACCTCAGTCATTCCTCTTAACTTCTTGTGTTCCGAGTCCCAGCGCGTCTGCGACATGGTGACTGATCGCATCAGTTCACCTACTGGTGGCGTTATTGTTACCGGTACTTCACCTAAATCAAAAAGACAAAGTTACGCCCTATTTCACTAACACTAAGCGACGCCTAAATAAATGCGTGCTGTTGGAATTTCAACATACGGTGGTGAGCCGAGCGTTGAAAATCCACCATGGTGCTTTTATTTAGCCATTAATTTATCGTATTTAGGTATCGTCTGGTGTCAAAGAAAACAGGCACCAGTTTGGTAGCTACATTAGTCTTAACTTCAAATCAGAATCTTGGATGATTATCAAACTCAAAGCATTTACTTCATTTAAATCCAGCACTTTTGAATTGTCAATGGAGTCGATCAGTCAGAGAGATGAACCTAGTTGCATCAAGTGTACTACATTAAGCTAAAGTTGATAGTTGAGTAAGTGGCAATGAATGTTAATGGCCCGGGAAAAAAAAGGTTGTGAAAATTGCCCATTTTCCTGCTGAGTGTACATTTTTTCAAAATCTATGAATGCAGAACAAAATTTCTCAAAAAGTTAAGGACAGTCTCTTAAGACTGTTTTCCTGTACCTACAACGGTTAAGGTAGCTGCCCTTACCGCCCCATCTCAAAAATCCACTTATCCACCCTGTATTATATTTTTTAGGGTTACATACTAAAATTGTGTCAAATTCAAGTGTTTTGTTTTATGTAGGTAAAATAAAATTAAGCTAGCTGGTTTATAAAAACTTGTGCTTCGAATACATATCTACATATATTTTGTTGTACAGATATTTGGTCATTCGTGCCCAGGGGTAGCGGTGGCGGTTTCTATTGTTTCAAAATATCTTTTGTCACACAACTAAATATGATATGATTTGTCAAATCAATAATTTGTAAATAAATAAAGTTCAATAAATAAATCCTGGGATTTAAACGTCATTATAATTATCTCGGGATGTTAGAGGAGGTCCCCTCCCCCCAGACTTGAGGTGGCCCGCAGAGGCTCCCAAAGAGCTACCAAGATACCCAGTGCAAGTGTGGGAAGGGAAAACTGGGGTGGTTTTTAGTCAGTAAGAGTCTGACAGACCCCTCCGCCACCCCCCCATCCACTCCGCTCCCCAGGGCGGAGTACCTCCATGAGGATTTTCCACCCCGGCAACAATAAAAAAAAAAGGTGTCATCCACTCTAAGTTACTTCCTTCTTCGAACTTTAGGTAAATAAGCTCTACCTATTCCGATCTGTTCATCACATAGTTTTTTAACAGACCATACTCAGACCGGTCGGGCAAGGTAGATAGAACCTAGTAATAGCCATAGAACATACCTATAGAGCCGCTGATGGTAAATTCTATGGGTTGTATGGTATCTGCGAAATCCACCCCCAGTGTGACCGTGGCCGAGCCTGATGGTGACAGTAGCGGCACCGGGGCGAAGTCGTGGATGTTGCGGGAGCCTGTTAGTGTCTGGGAATTAAGTATATTGGTTAGATAGAACAACAAACCGAATTAACAGTAGTGCTAAAAACCGGCCAAGTGCGAGTCGGACTCGCGCACGAAGGGTTCCGTACCATTATCTATAAAAACGGCAAAAAAATCACGTTTGTTGTATGGGAGCCCCCCCCCTAAATATTTGTTTTATTTTAATTTAATTAATGATTTTTAAAGTGAAAATATAACTAAATATTCTGTGAATATTTCAAGTGTCTACCTGTTACCGTTATCAATATCGAGCAAAAACGAGCAAAAAAATCACGTATGTTGTATGGGAGCCCCCTTAAATATTTATTTTATTTTGTTTTTTAGTATTTTTTGTTATAGCGGCAACAGAAATACATCATCTGTGTAAATTTCCACTGTCTAACTATCACGGTTCATGAGATACAGCCTGGTGACAGACGGACAGAAAGACAGACAGACGGCGGGTATAGGGTTCCCGTTTTACCCTTTGGGTACGGAACCCTAAAAACTACGTTATGGCTTAATCACAATATCTACAAAGCGGAACACACGTCGTGGCTTGAAAGGCTTAACCCTTAACCGGGGTTGTACGGTCCCTGGTTGTATGGGAGCCCCCTTAAATATTTATGTTATTCTGGTTTTTAGTATTTGTTGCTATAGCGGCAACAGAAATACATCATCTGTGAAAATTTCAACTGTCTAGCTATCACGGATCATGAGATACAGCCTGGTGACAGACAGACAGGCAGACGGCGGAGCCTTAGTAATAGGGTTCCTGTTTTACCCTTTGGGTACGGAACCCTAAAAAAGTTTGAACTGTCAAGCTATCACGGATCATGAGATACAGCCTGGTGACAGACGGACAGACAGACAGTCAGACGGCGGAGCCTTAGTAATAGGGTTCCCGTTTTACCCTTTGGGTACGGAACCCTAAAAAAGAAAAAAACTGCTGAGAATCCTGCCTTCTCGCTGCAGTTGTGGGCAGAAAATCTGATAAAATCAGGCCCGGGACAAAGTTTTAAGCACGTTAACTAACGCTACTACCCATCTTAAAGTAGGTGAGTATTAATTTAAATATACTGTTAGGTTTTAATGCTGTCAAAGTGATGTCAGATATTTTTGATCACAACGAGGTACCACATTCTTCTGAATTTAACTGAGCAGGCAGACATTTATGACGCAAGAGATGTCCGATAATATTGCATTGACATATCGATGCAGCATTCTATATTTTGGCGTCGCATGTGTCGCCGGATAGTTTGGTGTTCCTTAGATGTCACATATTTATGCTGCCATTTGTATATGCCATCCACAAATTGTCACATATATTTGCCGTCATAACATTTGATAATGACGGCAAATATATGTGATAATTAAAGTTGTCAAAAAATTATAGGCCCGTTTTGACATTTAATTTGAATCGATTTATTGTGAGTATCGATGGTCAATCGCGACGTAACTAGTGAGTAACCATACGACTCGGTACTCGATACTCACGATAAATCGATTCAAGTTAAATGTCAAATCGCGAGTATTATTTTTTGACAAGTATAGTGCATTAATATCTGATCAGATGTTATTGCCGAGCTGTTCAAACTCAAACTCAAAGCATTTATTTCAATTAAACCATTTACAGGCACTTTTGAATTGTGAAAGAGTTGGTCAGTTAGTCAGAAAGTTGAAGCTATTTGCCCATTCCAAAACGTAGATCTCTATGGAGAAGAACAGGCAAGAAACTCTAAGGACACTCTTTTAAATCAAGATGTTACAAAATCGTAAGCACATTATAAAAAAAATATATTCAAAAAAACAATTCAAAATATAAGATTAAAAGATTATAAAGTAGAGAACCGAATGATCCAACACACGCGCCACCGTTCATAATAATATTTATATCTTATCCGAAAAGTTAGTTATATGGTGTGAATGGAGGCACTATTTTTGCAGTCATGTTTTTGCAGGTAGGTTCACCCAATAATTTATCGGAGGAATCTTTAGACACATAGTGGGACGAGCTTACCTTCTTATGTATCCTAATATTAGTGACGTCATTAGTACTGTGGTTGGTGAACAGCAGATCGATGGCGCACATGTTCTGTGAGTACAAGTGCGGCGCGCGCGACCAGCGCAGCGCGCACGACACGCCGCGCCACGACACGCGGGACACGAGCGAGCTGCTGTTGGGCGAATTGTACGATGGTCCTACTGTGGTTATGCTGTCTGCTAGAAATTAATTAGAAATATATTAGACAAGCCATATGCCCCATATCCCATTGGGAAAAAATACGAACTTCCATATTTTCATTCCCCATTTACCCCTTTGGGATCGTCTATTAATCACGTGAGGCTCGAAGGAAGGGGGTTCGGAAAAATCACGAAATATTATATCACAAGGGGGGAACGTGAGTGAGATATCACTTGTATTTACTTTTTCGTTGATCTACCGATTTGTAAACCGAAAAGCGACGCGTGACCTTGACTCGCCGTTGCCAGGCAACGATTTCCCCGCCCGCCGCGACAACTACCCGGCTAGGCTTGCCAGTGGCCAGTGAGATACTTAAGATACTTTGTACCAGAAAGTTGCTACAAAAACGTCACGTGATTAATGGACGACTGCCGACTGCTGGTTTAGTAGATGAATATTCAAAAATCCTTCTTCAGAGCTCACTATCGTTACATAAGGAACTTTTGTGCAAAATTTCATACTTCTACACCTAGCAGATTAGGCTGTCAGTGAATGGATGAATGAATGAATTTAAAATTTTTATTTAGTTTAAAAATATTACTAAAGGGCGCAATATGAAATAAATGTTACAATTAAAAAAAAACTGTTTATTTCAAGTAACAAGATTCATAAACAAACAGATACATAAAACGAAGGAATAGAATGTTCTACAATCTTACATTAGATAGTTAGCCAGGGGGTTATTTTCTTACAATTTAAGAATAGGTACAAGTACTTATATTCTTTAATTTGATATTTTACTATAATCTCTCAAGATCTACAAGTGTTCAATTCTAATCTCGAGGACGAGGCTAAAGTATAATTAGTGATTAAACAAACTTACCTATAAGTGAAGTTCTATCATAATTATATGATAGCCTCGCCGAAGAGATTAGCAACCCATCCTTCCCTTTACTTGTCAGTAGTCCCCCTAGTAGTAAAATATCTATTAAGTGTGTCGTTACAGCTCTGAACTTAATGAAGTATTAACGGCAAACTGACAGTGAGAACACACATCTATCATCCATGTCATCGGGCTGACAACCAACTTAAAAAAAATCTAACAGTGGTTTTAAACCAAAGTGCATGGAGGCGACATTGTAATGTGGTACTACAAGTGTTCAATTCTAATCTCTTCGGACGAAGCTATCATATAATTATGATTGAACTTTATTTACAGGTAAGTTCTATCATATAATATATTAATAATTTGAACATGTACTATATATTGCGGTGAGAAATAAATCTTTATCTTATCTTATATAATTATGATAGAACTTCACTTACAGGTAAGTTCGTTTAATCATTAATTATATTTTAAATCTTGCGTCTCATACGGCATGCTTCTTCTAGGCGTGTCGATGAAAATCTGTATAGAGTTGGCCCAGAATTTGGCTTGGCGGAGTAGGGTTCATCAGCTTCTGTAGCGTACAGATAGCGGTACAAGCTACACACGATATGACGTGCCGCGTGTTTGTGGGACAGCACCACGTGTGTATTAGGGGAAAAAGTATTTTCGCATTATAGTATTATGAACTTGTAATAAAATCTCTTTGGCTATACTACTCGTATTTGTATCTGGCTGGTTTTGGTATCATTGAAAGTTTAAATTTTAAAGAACATAATTCCAAATTCAAATTAGGAAAATGTGTGATTTTCATTTGTTTTTCGTACTGTCAAGATGAGTGAATCTAATGAAGAAATTCGATACGTTTTAAAATTTTACTACAAAAAAGGGAAAAATGCAACGCAAGCCGCGAAAAAAATTTGCGATGTTTATGGACCTAGTGCAGTGTCTGTGAGAGTAGCACAAATTTGGTTTAAGCGTTTTCAATCCGGAAATTTTGATGTCAAAGATGCACGTCGCTCTGGTCGCCCTATTATGGATAAAATGGATGCCATTTTTGAAAAAGTGGAGCAAGATCGGCATATCAGTAGTTACGACATAGCTGAAGAACTGGGAATTGATGACAAAACAGTTTTGGCACATTTGAAAAAAACTGGGTACACAAAAAAGCTCGATATTTGGGTACCTCACAAGCTCACTGAAAGAAACCTAATGAACCGTGTACTCATTTGTGATTATTTATTACGACGTAATGATACCGAACCATTTTTGAAGAAGCTGGTGATGAAAAGTGGATCACGTACGACAAGAAAGTGCGAAAAAGGTCGTGGTCAAAGGCCGGTCAGGCTTCACAGACTGTGGCGAAACCCGGATTAACTCGCAACAAGGTGATGCTGTGTGTGTGGTGGGACTGGAAGGGCATTATCCATTATGAGCTGTTACCACCAGGCAGGACCATCGATTCTGAACTCTACTGCGAACAACTGATGAGATTAAAGCAAGAAGTTGAGAGAAAGCGGCCGGAATTAATCAACAGAAGGGGTGTGGTTTTTCATCATGATAACGCTAGACCTCACACACTTTTAGCCACTCAGCAAAAATTAAGAGAGTTTGGCTGGGAGGTGTTAATGCATCGGCCGTATAGTCCTGACCTTGCACCTTCAGATTTCCACCTGTTTCGGTCTCTTCAGAATTCTTTAGGCAGTGTCAGGTTAACATCACGAGAGGACTGCCAAAACCACTTGTCGCGGTATTTTGATCAGAAGTCCCAAAATTTTTATAGCAATGGGATCATGTCTCTACCTACAATATGGCAAAAAGTTATCGAACAAAATGATACCTAAATACTTTAGTTAAATGTAAATAAACTATATTAAAAAATGTTTTGAATTTTCTTAAAAAATGCGAAGTCTTTTTCCCCAACCTATTATGTATACTCCACGGCGGAGTCATCTGTCGGCGGCGTACTAGGCGACGATAACAACACAGTAGAACATAGTGTCATAGCAGGCAGAGCTCGCCACCTCGTCTAGTTCTAATATAGGGTGGGCCATCTAGCGGTTTCTTTTTGAATCATAGCTTATTTCGACACTGGCAGCTCTCTCTTGCTCGCTATATTACGAAAAAGCCAGTATCGTACCTCCGCGGAATGAAATGAATCGTTTTACGCTTGAACAACGTTGGGAAGTGTTGAAAGTTTATTTGCAAAGTCAGTGCAGTGTAGCTCAAACAGTGCGAATTTTGAAGTCTCGTGTAATAAGCCGTCGCGTCGTGGCGATGTCAATTGGCTGCCCCGAAGCTGCGACTTAACGCCTTTGGATTTCCTTTTATGGGGCACCGTAAAAGATCAATTTTATGTGGATAACCCACAAACAATTCAGGCCCTTAATTTGAATATTCAACGAGTCATTCGTCAGATCCAGCCCGAAACTGTCAACAACGTCTTGAAAAATTGGGTCGACAGGATGCGCTACTGCGAAGCTAGCCGAGGGAGCCATATGAATGAAATCTTGTTCCATAAATAATGGGAATGTTTGTTCTTTCCAATAAACTCAAAATAATTGAAACTCATTTTACTGCATTAAAAAAAAGTTATATTTGTCCCACCCCTTATGTTAAAAATATCCGTACCATGAGGAAAATGTCGTGAGGAAAGTTTTGAGTATGCATGTCGATGGCTATAAGAGTAGGGGAAGACCAAAGAAACGATGGATGGACTGTGTGGAAGGTGATATGGTTAGAAAGGGGGTGACTACCAAGATGACGACTAGTAGAGAAGTATGGAAGAAAAATACAAGTTCCACCGACCTCATATACATTAGGATATGGGCCGAAAAATATATAAGTAGTACTCACCATCGCCAATCCCCTGTGGCGGCATACTAGGCGGCGATAAGAATCCTCCACACGTCGGCGTCATGGTAGGCAAGGAGCTCGCTACCTCGTCTAGTTCTAACAGTAGCTCCAAGTTTGACTTCTCGTTTCTTTTCTGTTCTTCTTTTGTAAGCTTCTCTTGTTGTTGGGCGTTTTGCTAGAATGGAAGAAATTTATTAGTGAAATGGTAAAGATGGGCTTTTGTTGAATACTTTGACTATCAACGAGGCATGCAAAGGTGAGTAGTGAAAAGGAATAATAACGAATCCCATATGCGAAGTATAAATTATAAATAAAATAAATAAATAATTAAACAAAAATTGTTAAAAAAAATATGTGACAAACATAAATTCCTATTAAGTATTTCTGTTTTCCGTCTGTTTTCAATCGTTTTGCTAATTTTCCTAGTTCCAATAACCGTTAATTTGTTGAACGTGAATTCGTTAGGTGATGTAGATAACGACAATGAAATGAACAAGCTGACGCTTATGCTTTAAATTGATGATGAATAGAAAATGGTAAATAGAAGGATAGTACCCAGCATGCTATAGAAATTAAAATAAAACCCAAAAAAAAAGTGCTAACATATTTATTAAACCAATTAATAAATACAATAAAATAAATAAACATACACAGTATACAACATATATATTATATCTACATTATAAAGTAAACCATAACCAAATACTCTACAAACCAATATTTATACCATATTCTTCTAAACTAATTATTATAAAGAGAAAAGATTATATTTTTTGTATGTTTGTTACGCTTTCACGCTAAAACGGCTGAACGGATTTGGATGAAATTCGGCACATCGGTAGACCATGACCTGGGGTAGGACATAGGACACTTTTCATCCCGATATCCCCACGGGATCGAGACTTATGCGGGTGAAACCTTGACGCGCAGCTAGTCTATAATAACAAGTCTTCTGTACATACCTTCTTGTCGCGACTAACGTCAATCTTCTTACTAGTTTCATCTTCACTACTGTCGACTGCCGACTCGTCCGATTCACTGTCGGATCCGCTGCCCGATTCGCTGTCCGACTCACTGTCCGATGTACCGGAGTTCGATGATCTACTGAAGAATTATAAGTGATTGTGTATTTACCATACTTTAATTCGGATAGAATAATAGTTGTTTAATTTAGAGCGGATTTTTCCATTGTCAAATAAATTGATGTTCGACAGATTTTTACAGAACGATAAACTTAAAAAAAAAGTCAAGATAATTGACTAAGATAAATGTGAATCATAATATAAATGTTTAAATGGTAAAATATGGCTGGGCTTGTAACACCTATTATGTATTTATTACCCATCATATTTGCAAAATAAATATATTCTATTCTATTGAAAGATAATCCTTAGTTCCATAGCATTAGAGCTGCTTTGCAAACTATCACAAAATAATGCTGAAAATCGAACAAATAAAGTATTCTCACCGGTAGTTATTCGTTTCTTTCGCGGGTTTCTCTGGCTTCTTGTCTTCAGTAGTGCTCCCTTCCCTAAGAAGTAGAAGAATACGATAAAGACGGCGGAAGCTCTCGTACCCATGGGCGATTTTCAACGCACTGCTTACCGCCGAGAGTTGAAAATCTATCAGTATTCAGGGTGGAATTTTGTAATGCCACCTGGAGGGAAAGTACTCTTAATACTGCAGATAGAAAGTTTTACTCAAAGGAAACATTCCTTTATTTTTGAATAGAAAGCATACTGCATTCAAAGATTTTCGAAAATTCTCTTCTCCCACACCCGGGAATCGAACCGGCTAAAATCTGAAAAAATTATACCCTGTACTTTTATTGCATCGATCGTTAGGGTCAATTATAAGGATGAAATCTCTCTAACAAACATGAAAAATTAAATGAAAGGAAAACCAGGAAATCTGTTACAAATTCAATGAGTCAAGTTAAAGCTCTTTAACTAACATCCATCTTTTGTAATGCAGACTCCTTTGCGACATACTCGCAGCTGCGTGTATGAGGTAATTTAAATATGGAATGTTAGATTAAAATTTGAAAATTAGATTGTCTTAGTTGTTATTCACATTTGATTGTTTTTACAACTCATTTCACATTTTGTCTCACGGTGAAAATTGCTTATCAAGAACAGTTTGATTTAATGGAAGCTTATTTTTTAAATAACAAAAACGTGAATCTAGCTCTGCGGTGGTATGGAGAGAGATATCAAGACCGACAGGCACCAACTCGGTTCGTATTGAAAAGAATGGTAGAAAATTTAAAGAATACGGGTGGTTTCAAGAAGGAACGGCAAACTATTCAGCAAAACTATTTCGATTTAGAACTAGATGTTTTAACATACTTTGAATCATTTCCAGAGGCTTCAAGTAGATATGGTTTTCGTAAAAAAAATACGTTCGTGGATTTGGATTTCGAACGATGATATTAAAATATATTTTATTTTATTTTAATATCTAAATCTGTTTTTAAAATCTAAATATTATGTTTGTTCACTCACTCGTCCGAAGAATCCTCTGAGCTGCTAGCTTCTGAAGACGATGAGGCCGATCCGGAGCCGCTGCTCTCTGGCTCCGAGTAGAAACTTTTGTTTCTCTGGAAACAATCCGTTTATGTTAGATCATGTTGTAATATTATTGTTGACGTTTGATGAACCCAAAAGCGGTGGAGATTACTTGTTTCAATATTCCACAAATACAGATTTGTGAGATTGAGAAACCAATTAGTAATGTTCCTTGTGGTCTATTTACCTTAGAATATAAATAGGTACTTCATCGAAGTATTAATATTAAAAGATCATTTCTTAACGTTATTTTATTTTCTTTGTCAAAACGGGATATTCTGTGATGGGGACTCGAATGACTTCAATACTTTGGTCAGTGGGTCGCCTTAGGGGCGGAGTTTTATGTCGCGTCATCTTATTTTTACGTAATTATTTTTCAAAAAAATTATTTACATATATAAAATGATTTACAAAATTAAGTCGATTTTTAATATTTTAGCTCATAAAAATTATATTTTTCTTACTGTCAACTAGCTCATCTCTTTAGTGCTATTGTCTAGAACTCTAGACCGACTGAATTGAAAAGTATTGAGAGTGGACCAGTTAAAGTCTTAATTCGATTATTTGTGTCGTAAAGGACCAGGTTTAAATTCATAACACACATAAAATAGCAATCGTTCGCAATACATTTTGACATCCATTGCTTCATAGGTTTGAAACATCATCTGCTCAACAACGTAAATAACGCAATGAACGTGGCTGAACTGTCAAAATGAAATGCATTGCAATCGATTGCCATATTGTATGTGTTATGTAATTACACTGCAGGTGCAAAGTTGATACCTTTGTGTCATCATGATTATCGGCAGGCGCGTCTCGCTTGGCGGGCGCGGCCTCCCGCAGGTGCGCGGCCAGCGTGGCGCGCGGGGGCGCGGGCAGCGCGCGGTAGCCGCCCGCCGCCGCGCCCACGTACTGCGACAGGCTGCCCACCGTGAACGTGCCGCGGTCTGGGACGTAACGGGTCAAAAAATGCGGCTCATAGGATGAAATCGCGATTACGGAAAGTAAACATTACAATGTTTTCGTTGTGAGTTTAGTTAAATTGTAAACAACCGGCCAAGTGCGAATCGGACTCGCGCACGAAAGGCTCCGTACCAAAGTCAAAGTCAAATTATTCATTTCAAATAGGCTCATAGATGGTAGGTACTTTTGAACGTCAAAATTTACAAATAAAATAGAATTGATTCTAGTCGCCCCTTCCAAAAGGTAGCTTCGTATGGAGAAGAATGGGCAGGAAACTCCACCGTTATCTATAAAAACCGGCCAAGTGCGAGTCGGACTCGCGCACGAAGGGTTCCGTACCATTATGTATAAAAACGGGGAAAAAAGTCACGTTTTTAGTATGGGAGCCCCCCTTAAATATTTGTTTTATTTTAATTTAATTATTTATTTTTAAAGTGAATATATAACTAAATATTCTGTGAATATTTCAAGCGTCTACCTGTTGCCGTTATCAATATAGAGCAAAAAGGAGCAAAATATCACGTATGTTGTATGGGAGCCCCCTTAAATATTTATTTTATTCTGTTTTTTAGTATTTTTTGTTATAGCGGCAACAGAAATACATCATCTGTGTAAATTTCCACTAGAAACTATCACGGTTCATGAGATACAGCCTGGTGACAGACGGACAAAAAGACAGACAGACGGCGGAGCCTTAGTAATAGGGTTCCCGTTTTACCCTTTGGGTACGGAACCCTAAAAACTACGTTATGGCTTAATCACAATATCTACAAAGCGGAACACACGTCGTGGCTTGAAACGATATTTGACTAATACGCGTTGTGTTGATTGAGAAAATAATATGCCTTTGATATTAAACAAGTTGCAAGGGTCAAGGGAGGCAGACCTTAGTGAAGCTAGACTTCGCGACAAACACAAGATTTAGAAAGAACTATCACATAGCCACTATCTACGTGTTCTGTTCATCAAGTTAGTAGCATTGAGCAAAAATTATTGGTTGGATACAATTTTATTTTTGGTTTGATAAATCGCTTTACGGCAGCGCGCAAAACACGCAAAATTATGCTTTTCGTTGCAAAAGTACAGGAGTTTGTCGTACACAATTATAGTTGCTGCAGTATACTGCATTAAGTGATCGAAAAACGCACCATAAACAATAGTTCTATTACTACGTAGTTCTAGTAAAAAAATCAACTCACCTTTAAAACTACTCTGTATATCAGGCTTCGGCTTTTCAGGCAAGAAAATATCCGCGACATAGTTATGTAGCACCTTCCCAGCTTGAGGCTCTATAAAACGACGCAGCATGCGCGCGCGGTCGCGCACGTCATAGCTGACGTCATAGCGTGCGAGCGAGACCACATAACGACAGACAGGGATAGTGTCCGGTTGTGTGACGGATAGTTTCACTGCGAGGGAAAGCAGTTGGAGCTTTACTAGCTCGTCCTGTGGGAAAACAATGTTGTGTTGATTTGTATAAATAGTTATATTTACCGGGGAAGTAAACAAAACAAAAAAAAAACATGCGGGGCAGTCTTTGGGGACTGCCGATAGAAGTGAAAACTAAGGACACGGAGGTATGTCTATGTACATACATTTATACACAGTATACATATAGCTCATGGAAAGCGTTCGGTGACGATGACGCGAGTTCCATGATTTTTGTTCACCCAAAAAGTGCTCGACGCGCCTAAAGAAGTTTTCACTTCAAAAACATGACTCCAGGGGCCCAAGTCTCCTGCCAGGGTTACGAGCCTGTCCGAAAGGGATATCGTGGCCCTGGCACACAGGCATCTGAAGGAACACGGTGGGTTTTAGTCAGTAAAAGTCTGACACTCCCTCCCGCCCCACCCAGAGCGGGAGAAGTTATTTGATAATTTCCCACCCAAAAAAAAAAAAGGGGCCCAAGTCTGCCATTTTTATAAATTCAGTCATTCCAACACGATCCCATTGACATTTTGCTAAAAGTTCGTAATCTGGTAAATTCATAATGGTCGATCATTGGTCGACCAATTTGTAATAGCAGACTTGAGGCCCTGTTCTATAAATACTTAAATAGTATAAAATATATAGTTGCTTTTCGAAACTACACAATAGATTCTGTTGCTGTTTTCACCATAACCTAGACAATTTATTTCGGAGGGTATATGTGTATAACATTTATCTTCTTTCTTAACAACTACTTGTAGGTAATACAAATATTTGTTCCGTGCGGGAATTGAACCCGCGACACGCAGCGCAGCAGTCAATCGCTTAACCACTGCGCCAACCGTGCCGTGCATTAATCATCATACATCATAATTAGTCTACAATGTTCCCACTGCTGGGACACAGGCCTCCTCTCTGTGATGGGGAGTGGGCTGTAATCCACCACGCGGGCCTAGTGCGATGGTAAAAATCCTAGGTTCTAGGTCATGCCGGTGTCCTCACGATGTTTTCCGAGCAGTGGTAATATTAAACTTAAAAATAATATAGAGATTTCAATGTTTTGTTAAGGCCGTCTTGTAGTGCGGTGTGTAGCCGGCTGTAACTGGCCGGCCGTTGCGAGCTCTTGAACTGCTAGATTTTGTGTATATTTACTTCATAGAAAAAAATAGTAAGGAAATTATAAAATGTGTTCTCACCAAGTACTAAGAAACAATAAGGCCTATCTTTTGGTATAACTTTTACATGGTTTAGCGAAGTAATGTCTTCAAGGTACACGTTTTAAATAGCGATTTAGTGTCATCTTGGTGATTTTTTTTTATCGAGCCAATTAATTTAATTCATGTTTCTATCGTCACACAGTGCTTGATAATATGTTCAATTTTCTTAAAATATTTTCTTTTTGCGCAAGATTCATATTTTGCTAGATTTACAGAGGTTTAAAAAAGTTAAAAAGTACTGCAACCTCACCTTCCTTCAACCCAAGTTGTAAAAAACTGTGCGAAGCAGGAGCGGGTTGCTTGTTTAAAATAATGATGTTATGAATCTAGAATTTTTTTAAGAACGACAAGTAGTCGTTTTTGAAGTTTCAGCAGTTAATTTAATTTGACTTTTTGAAGTTCAAGGGAAATAGCATGAAGTTGTTACAGTATTTTGTTTATTTTACGAAGCGACGCGCGCTTTACTTGTGGTAAAGTGTACAAACACGCTGTGAATGTGCGTGTAAGCGCAGAGCGGTGGAAGCTCTCAGTACCGTCCGAGACAATGGCGAAGTCGGAAGTGTGTTTGTATGTTGTGTACTGACGCTACTCGTCTTCACGCTAGGGATGTTAAAAAATAGTCAATGTAGCAAACCTTTTTTTAATTCACCAGCGTCACCTTTTATATAATAGAGATACTACATAATGCCGCACCTCAACACTAGATGGCGCTGTCGCGTGACGTCATTTTTCTGAATCGCGGTGTTAAGAGTCTCCGCGACTCGATGGCCTCCGCTAGAATATTCGTGTTTTGTATGACTGAACCAGTGGTGCATCCATGAATTACGTCCTACTTGGAATAGTTGCATGGGACTCTGCTATTAAGTCGAAATTATTAATACATATTATTGTCATATTTTGGTTAAGAGGACCCCTAGTTCCATCCCTTCTGGGAAATGTTTGCATGAATTTGTCCTATATTATTGTACGTTGGAAGACTAAATTTTTATACTTGTCTGACAATATTGGACTTGTGGTGAAACGGTGAGGACATCCTCTACAAACTGGCGACCAACGGTGGGCCCGAAAAGGATCAGCAGAAGTACGTGACACGTTCAGGCAGTATAACGACGACAACTCTGAAGAACTCGCCTAAAGCGATGTCAGTCAACCTGTCAAACACCCAGTTCCAAACCTTACTGGAGAAGATCAAACTGTCTAGACAAGGATCCTTCACGACGTGCTCCGCCCAATATGACGGGACCAAGAACTCTGAAGTCCTAGAAGCGTTCCTGGAGGCGGTTACTATTTTCAAACAAATTGAAAATATTACGGATGCTGATGCCCTTACTTGTATCCCGCTACTGCTGAAGGGAGAAGCAGCAATATGGTGGCAAGGCGTGAAGAAACATGTTACAACATGGGAGTCATTCAAGAATCGCCTACGCTCCGTTGCTCCTAAGAAACCAGGGTATGCACTATATCAGGAGATAGTTGGCGTGAAGCAAGACGCTAACACTCCTACAGAAAACTTTGTAGCCTACAAGCGGATGCTATTATCTCAGCTTCCGGCTCCTGATCTGCCAGAGTCTCACCAGCTGGATATGATATACGGGTCACTGAGGAGTAAGATTCAAAATAAAATTCCTCGAAACTCATTTAAGACGTTTGACGAACTATTAAATATTTCACGAGCCTTTGAACAACTGTGGAATGCACAAGCCAAAGAACATAGATCCGGGAACACACCATGCAAACAGCAACCAACAAGCGTGTTGCAGCCGAAAAGGAAGTGTAGTTTTTGTCGCTTCACTGGGCACCGCATCGCAGAATGCAGAAAGCTAAAGAAAAAGCAGGAGGAACTCGGAATCCCAGTCCAACGCCCTGAAGTTTTACGTCCCAAAACAGAACAAACCAGGTCAACACAAGCTCCGTCGCCGTCAACATCTGAAATACGATGCTACGGATGCGGCGCACCAGGCGTAGTTTGCAGCAGTTGTACTACGTGTTCTAAAAAACGGAAACGGGAGCCACCAGCGGACCTAAAATTCTGCTCCTTCAACGTAAGCCCTGACGTAAGAGAATGACCAGTGATATATGTGGATATTGCCGGAATCAAACGAGTCGCGTACATACCTGCGCAAAAACAAGCATTGTCTCATATCATCATTTATATAAACAACTAAAAGCAAAGGGACATCAGATCGTTAGTGAAAACGTTCGGCTCACGCTAGCAGATGGGATACCTATGTCAATGTGTTCTGAAAATGGTGCTACCAGTTAGACTCGAAGATACAGTAATTCCCACTTCCTTCAGTCTTGCCTGAGTCCAGAGATAACTGCATCCTGCTAGGAATTGGTTTCATTCAGGATGGTAATGGCAAAAATCGCCTTCTATACCTATATATAATCCTCCGCAAGATCGTTCTTCTTATTTTTAATATTTTTTATTAAGAAATCGTTTTTTTTTTTATAAAAACCGATTTTTTATGAAAGATTGTTATAAAAAAAAAAAACAATTATTAGTAAGCATTTTAGCTTCAGCATTAGTTCCAAAGAAATAATTACTGTTAATAAATTTGATTTAATCTGTTTTTGTTTTATTATTTTTATGAATACATCGATTATTTTTATTAAAAATTGTTTTTTCTATAATCGATTTAATAGGAACCAAAAAAAAAAGATTTTTTACCCTTAAGTCACATCCCTGCTTCACAACACACATTCACAGCTTGTTTGTACACTTGGTTACTACAGTTACCTGGTCAGCGAAGTTGGCGGCCATGTGCGCCAGCACGGCGGCGGCGCGGGCGTGGCGCGCGCCGTGCTCCGCCACCAGCCACACGCCCGCCGCGCGCGCCGCGCCCGCTAGGCTGTGGGGAGCTTTATTATTTATTTATTTTTTAATACTTTAAGCACACAAATGTACAGAGGCGGACTTAATGCCATAGGCATTTTCTACCAGTCAACCTTTGGGGTGCCTGCGACTTCGTCCGTGTGAAATTTCTTGTTCCCCCCCCGACCCATTGCATCGCCCGCCCGCGCTATTACTTCGTTTTCGCTTAGCGTTCTTTCTGACTTTTTATCTTTTTGCTAGACTCCTGCGAATCATAGCGTGATGTCAAATAGCCTATACTCGTAACCTTTCTCAAGAATTGGGCTATCAAATGCAAAAATTGTTTTTCAGATTCAACAGGGAGTTCCCCAGAGATTAACCCCCACAAACAAACTTACAAATAAACAAGTTTCGTTGCTTAGTCCGCGCGCGAGGTCTAGTCACCGCCTGCGGTATGCGAGCGGCGAGAGGGGTTCCCGAAATTGACTAAACGCACATAAGATATTTAGCAGTTGGATATATCTTGGGATAATACACATGCTATTGAGTTAAGTACAAAGTGTGAGACTAGATTTAAAAAACCGGCCAAGTGCGTGTCGGACCACGCACAATGAAGGGTTCCGTAGTTACGATAAATTTATCCGAAAAACAAACTTAACATTGTAGCTGAAAAACATGTTGTCCCATACATCGATATACGCCACAAGTTCTTCCTTTACTTGTGCTGTGAGAACTTGCTTCTTGCCAAATTTCAGGATTCTAGGTCAACGGGAAGTACCCTATAGGTTTTGATTTATTTGCGAGTATCAAAATATATCGCATAAATCGCCGTATTTTTTTATTGCGTTGACATAGAAGCTTGATTTTTTTAGAACACCAAGGGACCGTAGACCTACGTATTTGATATTAATTTTAACTTGATACCTCCACGCGTTTCTGAGAAAAGGGGTCTTGACAGACTGACAGACAGACAGACGGACAACGAAGTGATCCTATAAGGGTTCAATTTTTTCCTCTTGAGGTAAGGAACCCTAAAAACAGTTGTAATAGCTAACATAACATGTCATAATATAATAAATATATTATAATAACTCTGGTTTTCTGGCAAATGAAAAGAAACAAAAAATAATAAAAGGATAATTATACAGGGTGGATTTTTGAGACGGGACAGGTACCTGAACCGTTGTAGCTACTGGAAAACGGTCTTAGGAGACTGTCCTTAAGTTTTTGAGACATTTTGATATGCATTCACAGATTTTAGAAAAAAATAACAGTCAGCAAGCGAAGTCAAAAGCGATCCTGTTTCTTATAAGGATGAAAAACTTCTATAGGACTAACTGAGGTTTGAGTACTAGAAATGTCAGAAATCGCAAGAAAAGTTTTTCGATACTTTTGGTAGGACAGAAACTCCAATTTACTGTTTTATGATGGACAGACTAGCCAAAAAAAAAATAAAAAAATTAACTTCGAACGAATACGCGTTATATTTTTATTTGCTTTAAGAACAGGATAGTGTGTTGCTTGTGATTTCCGACGTTCTAAGAAAAAAAATACTTCAAATAATTTAGAACTTTCAGACCTGTATGGGAAATGTTAAAAATACTGTCCGCTACAAAAGCCAGAAACAGCAAAAAAACCTTTGGAAAAAGTTTTTTCAATAGCAGCAAACTATCAAAAATTTTTACTCAAAGCAAATAAAATTATTTATTACGCGTATTTGTTCGAAATTTGAAGTTGAATTATTTTTGTTTATTTTCGGGTAGGTTGGAGTCTCATTTCCTACGAAATGTATGGGAAAAGTTTTCTTGCGATTTCTGACTTTTCTAGTACTCAAACCTCAGTTGGAACGATAGAGTTTTTGATCCTTGATAAGAAACAGGAGCGATTGGCGTCAAAAAAAGTTTTTGTGAAAACTGTCCATTTACTTGCTGACAGATTTTTTTTCAAAATCTGTGATTGCAGATCGAAATATCTTAAAAAGTTAAGGACAGTCTTCTAAGTCCGTTTCCTTGTAGCGACCACGGTTAAGGTAACTGTCCTTACTGCCCCATCTCAAAAATCCACTCTGTATAACAACAAAGAATATGTCCATTAATCTGTCATGTCTTCTTCTCCACTATATCTGTCTTCACTTTCAGAGTCGAAATCATCGACATTTATCTTCTTTTATTTCTTTGGGTTTGTGTGGGGATGAAAATTTAGCTTGTCCCGAACTTTGCAAAGTCGAATTTCCTTCACCTACAGCTCGAATTAATTATTTATTATTACGTCACTTTTTTGTAGGGATTGAATGTTTTAATTTATCGACCGTCTCTATACCGATGTTTGTAGTTTATATTATGCAACAATGCGATTGATTTTTTGCCTATCAAATCTCTGCTCGATCTCATTATAGCATAGGTTTTAAACTTATTAATTAAAGATAAGAAGATAACCTCGTTGGTCTTACGGGATGCAATAAAGAATTAGATAAAGAATTTACGAAAACCCCATATTTTCATTGGCGATGTAGAATTGTATCAAGTTTATTGTGGAAAAACTCATGATAAACAGCAACTAACGAACACCTGCGATTTTTATTTATCCTATTATTTTTTATCACCGTTTTATCCGTTAGTAGTAATTGTCTTTGACTCATTGCCAGTATAACAGGGACATATGTATATGTACAATACCATCGACATTTCGATAATCGACAAATTAAAACATTCAATCCCTACAAAAAAAGTGACGTCAGTGTGACAAGATAACCGGGTCTAATTATAAATAATATTCTTATCCGATCGTTTTATTGGCAGACCCATCTTGAAATTGAGATAGTCGATGGCAGACTGGTAGAGCGCGCCGTTTGCCCCGAGCGCGTGGACTGTAACTATACTGCTTGTCCTTTATGTCTAAGGGAATTAGTAGAACGCGCTGTGACTTTATTTTACTGAGTAAAGTTAGCGTAATTAAATGTATGTGAACATTATTCTTAAGCCAACAAGGTTCATATTCGTACAAGCAAACGTGAGCAAGCGTGTTTTTATACGTATCAAACGCATTTACTTCAAAGCAGGTCCGATCAGTGACTCGTCAAGAAGATTTTAAAACTAACTTACTGCTGAAAATAAAAATCTAAAACACTACTTACACATATGTGGGAGTCCAAGCAAAAAAAAATGAGTTAAGACTAGATTCGGTATCTAGAATAGTCAATTGATAATAATGACTAAAAAATATTCAAAAACTGTAACTTTTTTTTTAAATCAGACATTGAGCATTAGTTAATAATCAATTAAAATTAAAAAATGCATTTGTAAAACTAAATGTCGAGAACTGGACCCTTTTTGCTTGGACGCCCACTATGATCAACGTTATTGTTGTCATACATTTTGTGAACTTCACATTTAGATTTCATAACACAACGGTTGTTTTCATCGGTTGTCATGGTATGGGCATGTGATGCAGAGGAATGAGGAAAAGGTCGTGAGGAAAGTTTTGAGTATGCATGTCGATGGCTATAAGAGTAGGGGGAGACCAAAGAAACGATGGATGGACTGTGTGAAAGATGATATGGCTAGAAAGGGAGTGACTACCGAGATGACGACTAATAGAGAAGTATGGAAGAAAGGGACATGTTACGCCTACCGCAAATCAATTGAGATAAGGGCAGGAGAATGATGATGATGATGATAAACACATAACACGAGCAACATATTAAATCTTACCGGTCAGATCGCAGTAATTTGGCAGCTCTAGAGACTGCTGCCCTGGCAGACGTGGCTCCACCGCCCACCACTCGCTTCACCACTACCACGGCCTCGCATACCACCCACTCTGCAGACAACATACATTTTTCTTTCTTTCTTTGTAATCAAAAATTCTCTTAGCATTTAATTATCACATTAATATTATAAAGGCGAAAGTTTGTGAGTGTGTGTGTTTGTTACTTCTTCATGCTCAAACAGCTGGACCAATGTTAATAAAACTTTGTATGGAGGTAGCTGACACCCTGGATTAAGACATAGGCTACTCTTTATCCCGATATTCCCACGGGATCAAGACTTGCGCGGGTGAAACCGCGGGGCGCAGTTAGTTAATATTATAAATGCGAATGTGTGTTTGTTTGTCCTTCCATAACACAGCAACGAAGCAACGGATCGGCTTGGTTTTTTGCAGAGAGATAGTCTTTAGCTCCAAGAGTGACATAGGCAATATCAAGAAAATATGCACGGTTCCTGTCGAGTAGACCACAGGAGCAAAGACGTGGGCGAAATGTAGTCTATAACTTACCATCTTTGCTCGAAAGCAGATGCAACAGCCCATTTAGACATGTCTCAGTCTCCGAATGTATAGCCACAGCTAGCCTTCCTATAGCCTGTATCGTGGCCCCGGCGAAAGCCTTGTCACTGCACGTCACATAGGTCTGGAACTCCCTCAGGATCACCCCGGCACTAGCTTCCGTTGCTAAGTTGGTGAGGATCTCTAGCTTCAGTAGTTTGATGTGAGTCGGGTCCGAGTTGCGTACGAAGAACGATTTGAGGAATGGTTCGAAGATTGTCTGTGGATAAGAAATTTGTTAGATTATGATTAGAGATCGGATATTCGGATGCATATTCACCTTAAGTTTGAGAGTTGACTAGTATGGAGTTTCGGTTCGGCACGGGAAAAAGTGTCGGTTTCCAGGACTGACAAGTTTTTTAAGAACTACTCTTTTGTACTGTGTCCCCGAATAAATATATTTCATTTTAGAATAAAATTGAAGAAATATTAATAGTGTTTTTTAAACGTGTTATATTTTCCACAAAATTCTTGCCTAGTTCTAAATAGATAAGAAATATTTGTTATACTTAGGAATACAAAATTGTCTACCTACACACTGTTATTAATGAAACCCCGCGATCCCGGAATAAGAATATATTTTAAGAAGCCGTTTCCATACTTTGTAAACTTGCCGGGAAAAAAACGTACTTTAGGTAAATATGCATCCGAATATCCGATCTCTAATTATGATATTCGAAATCCATACTATATTATTAATGCGTAAGTAACTCCGTCTGTCTGTCAGTCTGTTATCTTTTCACGCCATAACGGCGGAACAGATTTCGTTTAAATTCGGCTCCCTGGTAGATCATGACCTGGGTTAGGACATGGGAATGGAAATGGGAAGAATCATTAATACATCTCTCTAAGTTAGATTTGTTCCCCAATGTCATGATTTCATGAAAGTCATTTAATGGAACAAACCTAACTCAGAGAGATGTATTCATGATTATAATTCTGTAAATACGTATCTGTTATAATCGCGAATCATATATTGATTAAAATACAACCTGACACAGGTCAGTGTCAGGTTGTATCTTGAATAAAAAGTAAGAAAATTTGAATTTCGCAGACTGTATATAGCTGCAGATCCATCATAACGCAGGAAAATTTGACAATATAATAATATGTCAAGTTTTGTTACATTATATTACTGTTCCTCTTAGCCTGTATCATCCTACTGCTGGGGAAAGGCTTTTCCCCATGACTTCCATTGCTTGCGATCCAGTGCTAATGTGGACCACTGGACAGCTAGAAGGCGTCGCGGCAGAAGATGGTAGAACGAGCTCGACATAACAAACATTATAATATTACGCGAGAGTAATTGAGCATAGATTTGTAATGTAATTATGACTTACCTTTCTGGTAACTGTAAGTGAGGCAATCGAGTTGAGTACAACGCTTTGCACTTCAAGCGGAGCGCGCAGTAAACGAACCATAGCCTTCGCCACTGGAGGCAGTTCCTGAGCTGAAATAATACATTTAAATTATAATAATCAAAAAAAAAAAGCCATTTATCTTTACTCATAATAAAATTGAAGTGTCTTTTAGTAATGTCAAAATAACAGTTTTTAGGGTTCCGTACCCAAAGGGTAAAACGGGAACCCTATTACTAAGGCTCCGCCGTCTGTCTGTCTGTCCGTCTGTCACCAGGCTGTATCTCATGAACCGTGGTTAGGTACCCTTTCGAAAGGCTTAACCCTTAACCGGGGTTGTACGGTCCCTGGTTGTATGGGAGCCCCCTTAAATATTTATTTTATTCTGTTTTTTAGTATTTGTTGTTATAGCGGCAACAGAAATACATCATCTGTGAAAATTTCAACTGTCTAACTATCACGGTTCATAAGATACAGCCTGGTGACAGACGGACAGACAGACAGACGCCGGAGCCTTAGTAATAGGGTTCCCGTTTTACCCTTTGGGTACGGAACCCTAAAAATTGTCAAGTGTGTTTCAGGATGAATTTATCCCAAAACAAACTTAACATTGTAGTTGAAAAAGACGTTCTCCCATACATCAATATACGTCACGGCCAATTCTCCAACTGTAAATGTAACTTGGTCGATTGTTACTCGTTAACTTTTAACTACTTAGCTGTGATAGTTTTCCTTTTAATTTCACATTCCAAAAACAACCATTTGGTTGGCAGGGGGAACATTTGACTAACAAAAACTAGCACTTTACAGCTTAATATTATTCAAACGGATCTCCGAATGTTATTCTTTTTGTGTGCATTTATGATACTAGTACCAAAAATCAATCTACCTACTCCGATCATTTCTAATGACGTTCCCAGTCTGCATAAGAAAATTCAACGAAATGTATCAAATAGTTTAGTCAATATAACTAGTCAAAGATTGGTGAAACGCATAGTCGGCCCATCACTATTATTTAGTTAATTTGAAAACCAATTTATAAATTTCGATGTTAGAATTTGTTTGATAGTTTCAAATTACTCCTATGCATTAGGACCACGTTGTACATTGCATTGCGTATAGCGCACGTTGTATATAGTGTACTAACGGATAGACAGACAGATAAAGAGATATATTGCGTTTGAATAATGTAAGGATACACAGTATATTACCTGGAGCACAGTGATAGAACAGCTGCGCCACCGCCAGCACCACGCCGGAGTTCCTGCTCTGCAGCAGCGGCTTGGAGCGCGGGCCCTCGCTCGACGAATGTAAGGATACACTGTACATTACCTGGAGCACAGTGATAGAACAGCTGCGCCACCGCCAGCACCACGCCGGAGTTCCTGCTCTGCAGCAGCGGCTTGGAGCGCGGGCCCTCGCTCGACGAATGTAAGGATACACTGTACATTACCTGGAGCACAGTGATAGAACAGCTGCGCCACCGCCAGCACCACGCCGGAGTTCCTGCTCTGCAGCAGCGGCTTGGAGCGCGGGCCCTCGCTCGACGAATGTAAGGATACACTGTACATTACCTGGAGCACAGTGATAGAACAGCTGCGCCACCGCCAGCACCACGCCGGAGTTCCTGCTCTGCAGCAGCGGCTTGGAGCGCGGGCCCTCGCTCGACGAATGTAAGGATACACTGTACATTACCTGGAGCACAGTGATAGAACAGCTGCGCCACCGCCAGCACCACGCCGGAGTTCCTGCTCTGCAGCAGCGGCTTGGAGCGCGGGCCCTCGCTCGACGAATGTAAGGATACACTGTACATTACCTGGAGCACAGTGATAGAACAGCTGCGCCACCGCCAGCACCACGCCGGAGTTCCTGCTCTGCAGCAGCGGCTTGGAGCGCGGGCCCTCGCTCGACGAATGTAAGGATACACTGTACATTACCTGGAGCACAGTGATAGAACAGCTGCGCCACCGCCAGCACCACGCCGGAGTTCCTGCTCTGCAGCAGCGGCTTGGAGCGCGGGCCCTCGCTCGACGAATGTAAGGATACACTGTACATTACCTGGAGCACAGTGATAGAACAGCTGCGCCACCGCCAGCACCACGCCGGAGTTCCTGCTCTGCAGCAGCGGCTTGGAGCGCGGGCCCTCGCTCGACGAATGTAAGGATACACTGTACATTACCTGGAGCACAGTGATAGAACAGCTGCGCCACCGCCAGCACCACGCCGGAGTTCCTGCTCTGCAGCAGCGGCTTGGAGCGCGGGCCCTCGCTCGACGAATGTAAGGATACACTGTACATTACCTGGAGCACAGTGATAGAACAGCTGCGCCACCGCCAGCACCACGCCGGAGTTCCTGCTCTGCAGCAGCGGCTTGGAGCGCGGGCCCTCGCTCGACGAATGTAAGGATACACTGTACATTACCTGGAGCACAGTGATAGAACAGCTGCGCCACCGCCAGCACCACGCCGGAGTTCCTGCTCTGCAGCAGCGGCTTGGAGCGCGGGCCCTCGCTCGACGAATGTAAGGATACACTGTACATTACCTGGAGCACAGTGATAGAACAGCTGCGCCACCGCCAGCACCACGCCGGAGTTCCTGCTCTGCAGCAGCGGCTTGGAGCGCGGGCCCGAGCTCGACGAATGTAAGGATACACTGTACATTACCTGGAGCACAGTGATAGAACAGCTGCGCCACCGCCAGCACCACGCCGGAGTTCCTGCTCTGCAGCAGCGGCTTGGAGCGCGGGCCCGAGCTCGACGAATGTAAGGATACACTGTACATTACCTGGAGCACAGTGATAGAACAGCTGCGCCACCGCCAGCACCACGCCGGAGTTCCTGCTCTGCAGCAGCGGCTTGGAGCGCGGGCCCTCGCTCGACGAATGTAAGGATACACTGTACATTACCTGGAGCACAGTGATAGAACAGCTGCGCCACCGCCAGCACCACGCCGGAGTTCCTGCTCTGCAGCAGCGGCTTGGAGCGCGGGCCCTCGCTCGACGAATGTAAGGATACACTGTACATTACCTGGAGCACAGTGATAGAACAGCTGCGCCACCGCCAGCACCACGCCGGAGTTCCTGCTCTGCAGCAGCGGCTTGGAGCGCGGGCCCTCGCTCGACGAATGTAAGGATACACTGTACATTACCTGGAGCACAGTGATAGAACAGCTGCGCCACCGCCAGCACCACGCCGGAGTTCCTGCTCTGCAGCAGCGGCTTGGAGCGCGGGCCCTCGCTCGACGAATGTAAGGATACACTGTACATTACCTGGAGCACAGTGATAGAACAGCTGCGCCACCGCCAGCACCACGCCGGAGTTCCTGCTCTGCAGCAGCGGCTTGGCGGCGCGCAGCAGCAGGCGGTGGTCGGCGTCGAGGCTGGGCGCCGGCGCCGAGCGCGGGCCCGAGCTCGACGAATGTAAGGATACACTGTACATTACCTGGAGCACAGTGATAGAACAGCTGCGCCACCGCCAGCACCACGCCGGAGTTCCTGCTCTGCAGCAGCGGCTTGGCGGCGCGCAGCAGCAGGCGGTGGTCGGCGTCGAGGCTGGGCGCCGGCGCCGAGCGCGGGCCCGAGCTCGACGAATGTAAGGATACACTGTACATTACCTGGAGCACAGTGATAGAACAGCTGCGCCACCGCCAGCACCACGCCGGAGTTCCTGCTCTGCAGCAGCGGCTTGGCGGCGCGCAGCAGCAGGCGGTGGTCGGCGTCGAGGCTGGGCGCCGGCGCCGAGCGCGGGCCCGAGCTCGACGAATGTAAGGATACACTGTACATTACCTGGAGCACAGTGATAGAACAGCTGCGCCACCGCCAGCACCACGCCGGAGTTCCTGCTCTGCAGCAGCGGCTTGGAGCGCGGGCCCTCGCTCGACGAATGTAAGGATACACTGTACATTACCTGGAGCACAGTGATAGAACAGCTGCGCCACCGCCAGCACCACGCCGGAGTTCCTGCTCTGCAGCAGCGGCTTGGCGGCGCGCAGCAGCAGGCGGTGGTCGGCGTCGAGGCTGGGCGCCGGCGCCGAGCGCGGGCCGGAGCTCGACGAATCGTAGAACGGCTTGTCCGTGTCGCTGTCACTGGAGTACGTCTGGGGAATGTTGTTCTGTCAGCTAACAGCGGCCAACCCGACATACTTTTCATATAAACGCTAGTACGCGATTATGGCGTTGTAAAACTTATTTCTTTGAAATTATTGAACTAATAGGTATCTATGGAAGCAAAAAATTAAAATTTGGAGAAACAAATTGGATAATAATTTTCCAGGCGACTAATAACTTAAAGGGCGACTAACTATTTGCAACTAAAATAATAACTTGGCAGCGATTATTAGTCATCTACTGTTATTGAATCATTTAGGTTAGGTTAGAACAACGGCCCTTCTCAGGGCCAACCCGACGGCCCTTCTCAGGGCCAATCTAACGGCCCTTCTCAGGGCCTTGCCGGTGGCGCTTTGGCGCCAGTAGCTGACCGCGCACCATCTGCGGCCAGCTCATTCTGTAGGCCAGACGAGTTCTCGGACTCCGACGACTCCAATATGGACACGTCGGCGGCCGAGAGCGACCGTTTCAAGCGGAAGCGGTCTGAGGGCTCCTCAGAGTCAACTGGTGGCAAGTCGAAGAAGAAGTCGAAGTCAAAAAAGGCTTCGACTTCTTCTTCGGCTACAACCCACGATGTGGGCTTGGTGGACGCCGAGCGCCAGTTGAATCTGGCCAAAAGGCAGCAGCTCCAGCTAGACCTGGAGGAGAGGGTCGCTGCCAAGGAAAAGCAGGCGCAAGCTGCCAGGGCGAGGGCTGGCTACGGTGCATCAAATGTGCTGTATGCTGACCACTCCCTGGCAGAATTGGAGCGCATGGCGGCGGAAGACAGGGAGGAGGTCGTTGAGGTCACCTCCAAGTCTTCAAACTTGAAGGGGACCTTCCAGAAGGCCCTCAAATGCCGTGCCGCCAGCATGTACGGCATTATTGCGGAGCTGGTTAGGCGGACGGCCACGGAGGAGACGCGGCAGCTGCAGGCGAAGGTGGATCGCCTGCATGCGGAGGTCAGCCAGCTGCACCAGAAGCTGGCTGAGGCCACGGCGAGGCCTGCCCAATCTGCCCCGGGGCCGGTGGTGACAGGTCCCTCCTCCTCCCATGTCAGCCTTGAGGAAACGTTCCGCAAGGTTGTCATGGAGGAGAGGGCCTTCACCAGGGCCTGCATCGCAGGCATCGAGGACCGGCTCCTGCCGGAAAAGCGGCTCCGCCCACCGCTAGCGGCGGACAAGAGTTCACCGCCGAAGGAGCCAGAACCTGCGCCTATTGCAGGCCCGGTATCGGGCAAAAAGCCCTCCAAGGGCAAGGGTAAGGGCAAGAGGACCAAGGCGAGTCCTCATGCCCCCACCACAAGCGCGGAGGGAGCGTCTGGGTCGTCTGCCACTTCAGCAGTCCCCCAGAACCCGCAGGAGGAAGACGCCCTTCTTCCCTCCACCACCCCGGCCAACCAGTCGTGGACGGAAGTGGTAAAGAAGGGAAAAGGCAGGAAAAAGGGGAAAAAGCCGGCCCCCAAGCCCCCGGCGACTGCTCCTGCATCCAAAAGGGCTCCAGCCGGCGGGAAGAAGTTGGTTCCTCCCAGGACCGCAGCCGTAGTGGTGACGCTCACCGCTGAGGCTGCGGAGCGGGGGGAGACGTACGCGTCCATTATGACGCGTGCGCGTACCAACGCCGATCCCAAAACACTTGGGATTGGCACACTCTCCTGCCGCCGGACCCAGGCTGGGGCTCGAATCTTCGAGTTCCCGGGGGCTCAGGGCGGCGCTAACGCGGACCTCTTTGTAACCAAGTTGCAGGAGGTCATCGCAGACGCGGCCAGTGTAGCCAGGCCCGTGAAGTCTGTGGCCTTGGAGGTGACCGAGCTCGACGACTCGGTTACCAAAGAGGAGGTGGAGGCGGCGGTCGCAGCAATGGGGGGTGAAAGGTCGGGCCATCAGGCCCGGTCGCAGCGGCATGGGTACCATTCGCCTCGAGTGCCCAGTCGCCGCAGCTGTGGCCATCCTCGCCATAGGACGGGTTGCCGTCGGTTTTAGCTCAGCTCGGGTGTAGTCTGGGCACTTGCAGTAAGGCCTCTGCGCTGCTACAAGTGTCTCGGAGTCGGACACACTCGGCCCCTCTGTCCGTCCGGGGTCGACAGAGGGAACACCTGCTACCGCTGTGGCAAGGACGGGCACAAGTCCGCCTCCTGCGAGGCCACCACGCCGCACTGAGCAGTGTGTGCCGCCAGTGGCTGCCCGGCGGACCACGTCATGATGGGGAGGAAGTGCAATCCTCCCCCTAAGAAGGGCAAGGAGCAGGCGCCGATCCGGCCTGTCGCTGCCACCGCCGTCCCTGAGGCTGGGACATCGGCGGATGTGGAGGGGGGTGCGATGTCTGATTGATGGATAGTCAGATCAAATATCGCATCCTCCAGGCGAACACCAACCACTGCAGAGCAGCCCAGGATCTGCTGATGCAGAGCATGGCTGAGTGGTTGGTGGACGTGGCGGTGGTTGCCGAGCCGTACTCGGTCCCTGGCCGTTGGCTGGGTGATCGGGACGGTTTGGTGGCATTAGTGTCGCGGTCTTCCACGGACTCCCCTCCCCTCTCGCTCTTAGAGAGGGGACCGGGATACGTGGCTGCCGCGTGGGGAGACTTGGCCCTTGTGGGCGTTTATTTCTCCCCAAGCCCTCTCTCGGATTTCGAGAATTTTCTTGAAATCCTCAGAGCAGTGCTGGGGAGGGCGGCGTCACGCCAGGTCGCCATTTTGGGTGACATGAACGCCAAATCGACGGCCTGGGACAACCCGGCAGCCTCTTGCAACGTCCGAGGACGCGCCGCAGAATTTTGGGCGGCGTCGTGCGGCGTGTCCCTCCTAAACAGAGGGACTGTTCACACGTGTGTGCGGCAACGGGGAGGATCGGTGGTCGACGTATCGTTTGCCACCCCCGTGCTAGCCGCCCGCGTCGTGAACTGGCGGGTGGAGATGGCGGAGACCTTTTCGGACCACCGATATGTGCGCTTCGACATCTCCACCCAGAGCTCCCAGGGGATGGTCCGCTCGGGCCAATCTGCGTTCCCCCGGTGGGCTCTCACCCGCCTGGACCGAGAGGCTGCCGAGGAGGCGGCGTTCGTCCAGGACTGGCTCACGCCTCCTGTCGAGGTCCTGGACGTGGACGCCGCAGCGCTCCAGCTGAGGGGGTCCCTGACCGAGGTGTGCAACTCCAGCATGCCCCGGTCTCGCGGCCCACCTACCCGACGCGCCGTCTATTGGTGGTCGGAGGAACTTGCGGGGCTCCGGACCACCTGCGTAGCGGCCAGGAGGGCTTACACGCGGAGTCGGAGGCGCAGGCCCCGAGACCTAGCCAACGAGAGGGCCCTCTATGCTTTGTACGTCGACGCAAAGAGGGTCCTCAAGTTGGCAATGTGCGCGGCCGAAGACTCGGCGAGAGCCGAGATGCTGGAGGGTCTCGACAGAGACCCGTTTGGAAGACCATACAAGGCGGCGCGGAGTAAACTGCCTGTGGTCCTCCACTGACGGAGACCCTCGAGCCGGCATTGCTGGATGGGGTGGTCCGGTCCCTGTTTCCATCTAGGACCGACTTCACCCCACCAGTGATGGACCCCCCGCGGGAGGCGGTTCCGCCGGAGGAGGAGGTTCTTCCAGTGACAGCGTCGGAGCTCTACGCGGGGACTCTGCGCCTCCGCGCGAAGAACACGGCCCCAGGGCCGGACGGCGTTCCCGCACGAGTGGTGGCCATAGCCGCCTCTCAGATGGAGGAGAGGCTTCGGGACCTCTTTAGCGCGTGTTTCACGACTGGGAGGTTCCCGAAACCCTGGAAGGAGGGGCGGCTATGCCTCCTCCGAAAGGAGGGCCGCCCGGCGGACTCCCCCTCGGCTTACCGGCCCATCGTTTTGCTCGATGAGGTCGGTAAGATGTTCGAGGGGATAATCGCCGACCGGCTGAATAGCCTGCTGGGGACGGTAGGGCCGGACCTGTCGGACGCCCAATTCGGTTTCCGACGGGGTCGGTCGACGGTGGACGCGCTGGCCCTAGTCAAGGGCCAAGTGAAGGAGGCCGTGGAGGCGGGGGACGGAGTGCTGGCGGTGTCATTCGTCATTGCCAACGCCTTCAACTCTGTCCCCCACTCAACAATCTTGGAGGCGCTCCGATATCACGGAGTGCCTCAATACCTGCGCACACTCTTGGCCAACTACTTGGAGGACCGGATGGTCCTCCTCGCGGACAAGACGGCCAGAGTGAGGCAGTATGGTGCAGAGTCCGGTGTTCCACAGGGGTCGGTCCTAGGACCACCGCTGTGGAATATTGGATTCGACTGGCTCCTGCGGGGGACCCTCCTCCAGGGCACGAGCATCATCTGCTACGCAGATGATACCCTCCTCATTGCCCGGGGGAGGAACTTCAGGGAGGCGGCCATTCTGGCCTCTGCTGGCGGATCCTTAGTGGCGCTGCACAAGACCGAGGCCGTGTATTTCCACGGGCCTCGGCAGCGCATCCCACCCGACGGACACATTGTCGTGGAGGGCGTCAGGATCGGGGTCAAGGCCCAGATGAAGTACTTGGGCCTTGTACTCGACAGCAGGTGGCGCTTCGGCCCACACTTCAGCGGGCTGTTGACGCGCCTGCTGAAGGCTGCGAATGCCCTTTCCTGGCTCCTCCCGAACCTGGGGGGTCCGAAGGCGCGATGCCGGCTTCTGTATGCCGGCATCCTTAGAAGCATGGCCCTTTACGGGGCCCCGATTTGGGCCGACTCCCTCAACAGGAGGGAGAACGCCACTGTCATTCGCAGGCCCCAAAGGGCCATTGCACTGCGGGTGGCGAGGGCCTACCGATCGGTGGGCTTCTCGGCGGCGTGCGCTCTGGCCGGCACGCCTCCTTGGGAGCTCGAGGCATGGGTTTTGACCAGAGTGTACGAATGGACGGCGCGGCGTAAGGCGCTCGGGGAGCCCCCCGCCGCAGAAGAGCGGGAGGCCGTGCGGCAAGAGGGACGCAAACGTCCATCACTGGACGGAGGACCTCGCCACTGCCGTTTTCGGCCGCCGAACCCTGGACGAAGGATTGGCTAGAGCGGTCCCACGGTTTCCTCTCTTTCCGTCTGGTGCAGGTGTTGTCCGGACATGGGTGTTTCGGAACGCACCTGCACCGGATCCAAAGGGAGGAGACCCCGTCGTGCCACGACTGTGGCGCGGCGGAGGACACGGCACAGCACACCCTCGAGGTGTGCCCGGCCTGGTCCGAGCTGCGCCGCGGTCTGAGCGCAGCGGTCGGGCAGGACCTCTCGCTTCCCAGCGTCGTCAACTCGATGCTGGAAAGCGAGGGGGCCTGGACAGCGGTCGCCTCCTTCTGCGAGGACGTAATGTCGCAGAAGGAGGACGCGGAGCGCGCGCGGGAGGACGACCCTCACGCAGCGCCGCTCCGCAGGCGAAGACGGGGCATGAGAAGGCGAGTGTACGATCGTCGTCTTATGCCCCCTGGGGGTGAACAGCGGGAGACGGGTGCGGGGGCGCCTTCTCCTGCATTGCACAGTTCACCATCCACGTCGGGCTGGAATGACAGAGCGCTCGCGGTCATTCCTGGGCCCCTCCCCGACGGGGGGGGCGTGTCGGGCCCGCCTGCAAGGCGGGCGGTCGTCAGCGGGGGACTGGATGTTATGGCTCTGCCGGATTCCCAGTCCTCCTCCTTGCAGACGAGGTAGGAGCGCCGCTGGGTCGTTTAGTGGGTATACCGGATCATCCGGGGAGTCCCACATACCCCTCCCATCCCCCGATGGGTGAGTATGCGTAACGCATTTTTCCCAGCGTCAAAAAAAAAAAAAGGTTAGGTTAGAACAGTAACCATTAACAAGCGAAGGCGAGCGAGCGAAGCGAGCGTGCCGCGGCAGCGGCCGCCGAGCGCCAGATCCCCTCTATTGTTGGTAAATTCAGTTACCAAAACAAAAATTCGATGCCAGTTTAAATTAAAATAAAGCTAAAAACTGATTATTGAGCTGCTACTTTCTACTTAAAATAATACTTCGCTGTAGCTGCCAACCTATTATTTTTGCTGCCAACCTATTATTTTTGCTACCGGCTTTAATTATTTTTTAATCCCAAATTCAGATTAATTTGTCGCCGTGTTAAATACATGCCAAACAAATTTAGTATAAGCCTGCAAAAATCTGCTTTTTTGCTCAAATGTTACCTGAACTTTGGCAGTTCATAATGTACTCATGAATTGTAAAAGTAAAGAAAATATTTTGTTAGAAACCTCGCACATAATGGAGATTTTTAATGACCACATTTATTTCACAAACTTGTAAAGCAAAGACACGTATTTCCTGGAAAAAGTTTTATGAAATTCTGCACACTATTTTTCGTTAAATGTTATCACGTTCCCACTTGCGCTGGACGAAACAACAAGCTTTCCGACTAAGCTCGCGTTGACGATAGATGGTCCGGGAGAGGCCATTTAAGACCAGCCGGTCTATTCTATAAACATTTTAACCATGAAAACATGAAACAAACGTGATGTGAGCTGTCAATAGTTTCAATCTCTAACATCAAGTGGACTATCAGGTCACTTCACCTAAGTTATCACGGTGAGATTTCTACAAATAGACTAGCTGAACTATAAAATGGGAAGTGACACTACTGCTACGTACGCCCCGAAAGTAGGCCATCCGCCTACTTTCGGGGCGTACGAGACGCCCTGTTTCACTGGTGAAGTACTAGCTTTTGCAGAATAAAAGGTATCCTATTTATAAACCAGGTTATAAAATATACGTGTTTCAAATTTTATCAAAATCCGTTCAGCCGTTTTTGCGTGATTGAATAACAAATATACAAACTTACACATTTATAATATTAGTTGGATTATTTGTTTTTCTATGGAATGGGTTTTGGCGTGAGAAAGATTATAGTATTAAGGGCGGCCAACCCGACATACTTTTCATACAAACGCTCGTACGTAATTATGGCGTTGTAACACATCTTTCTTTGAAATTTTTGAACTGATATGTATCTTGTGCACTATATCTAGGTTTCTATGCAAGCAGAATTCGTTTTTGAAAAACAAAGTCAGTATAAGCCTGCAAAAATCTGCTTTTTTGCACAAATTTTACCTGAACTTTGGCCATTCATAATGTACTCATAAATTGTAAATGTTAAGAAAACATTACGATAGAAACCTTGCAAATGTAATGGAGATTCTAAATGACCAACATTTATTTCACAAACTGGTAGGCTTACTCAAAAACACGTATTTCCTGGATCGAGTTTTATGAAATTTCCGCATATTATTTTTCGTTCAATGTTATCGCGTTCTCACTCGTTTGTTAATAGTTTTCACTTGCGCTGGATGAAGCAACAAACTTTTCGACCATGCTCGCGTTGACGATAGACGGACCGGGAAGGCCCCTCTTAAGGTACAAAGTCACAAATCAGCATGTAGTGCCAAGTTCTCAGTTGAGTTTGGTACACCTACTTAGAATTTTTGGTTGAATAGATTATTTAGTCTTTCCAACCGTTAAAATACTATTATGCCACCAGAATAAGGTGTAAAAGGCCTTATTTTTTTAAAACGTTTTGACATAGTACAGTATAGTTATGCTTACCTCACTGTTAGGATCCGTAAAGCATGTCTTAGCATACACTGTGAGCACATTGAGCAATGTGAGCTGACCCCACTCATCCACATCGGCTAGCAAAGAGCATAGTTTCCTGTGGACACATTGTTACGTGAAATAGCAAGCGAAAATACAAAAAAAAAAATCTAAACAGCTTATCTAATTAGATGTGTTTTGTGTAATGTTTACCTACTCGACTTTATGTTTTCGTATGTACGTGTTTCTCTGACAAATAAAATTATTTTCCTTTCTTTAAAGCATGGTATTTGGTTCAGAGTAGTAGACACGTTAAAATAATATTGAAATAGATGCAGAGTAGTGTAGTTGAATTACACGCATCGTAACAGAACATCACGCCTGTATTCACCGAAGGGTTAGGCAGAGGTGCACCTGTATTACACTCACATTCCGACAGTTATGTTTAGCCGGAAATTTAATATTTGAGTATGCAGTCCCCATTCAGATGAATGTATTTTTTAAACCAAATATCAAACTGTATTTAAAACTCAGTATGTTTTTTTTGATAAATAAAGATTATATTATATATTATTATATTATAGATACACGATGTATATGCGTCATATATATGACATGATTCCATCGGTGAATTTAACGTGGGTCCGCAAAAGGTAGAATAAATAGAATGATAAATCTCTTTACCTAATCTGTAGTTTATTTAATACTCTCTTTACCTAATCTGTAGTTTATTTAAAAAGTCACAGCATTATTGGTAGGTATTACTTTATAATATTAACTTATAACTTATTTATACATAATGTCACGCCTGTCATGGCCGAAGGGGTAGGCAGAGGTGTACCTATAGTAAAAGCACATTTCGCCAGTGTTATGTTGAATTCCCATGTAATAGGGTGCGAACCAATTGCCATCACCTCGGCACAAATCCAGACTCCGGGCTGCTACTGCGAAAATACTGATGGAAAAACCCAATAACACTTTGCCCAACCTGGGAATCCAACCTCCTGGGTTGGATTCCAAGCTTACTTTTTTATAGGTTATGAACTTATGAATTATGATATTTACCTGTAACTTCTATGTATAAGGCTCATCCGTTCTCCACACACTTCTGAGAAAGCCATGGCCGCCGACCCGACTACAAGTGGCGCCTTGTCTGATAACAGCTTATCTATGATTGATACTAGCTCCTCCTTTTGTTCTGGGTCCAAGCTGTTGAATTACAATAATCATAAAATTATGTGAAAATGGTATAGGTACATTATATTAGTGTGAAACTAATCGTTTTATCATATTTTAAAAACATTTTCCCGCATTTCCAGGCCGCATTTTGACGAGATCGTCGAGTCGGTACGTTGAGCATTCTGCAATTTGCTGCAGTGGTCGTAGTTGAATTACTTCTTCACATAGTAAATGAAAATTATGACAATGACAGAAGTGCAAATATACATCAGCTTGTATACATTGACTTTTACAAAAGAAAATACTATACAGTTTCAAATTAAATTAGTTAGCGAAACTCCGCAGACGTAAAGGGTATCATTATCAATATGCAATCATGATAAAAGTATTAAAACAATTATTTGATGATATTTTTTTGGGGTCAACAACTTCGTGTAGTGTAGTTACTTGAAATATCAGTTTTTATTTGTTTTATCGGAGTTTTGCTAATTAATTTAATTTGACCCTGTATAGAAAAATCTACAAATACATGTGTATGTTGCTGATTTTATTTTCTACCACAATTTGCAAAATCATAGCTATTCTATTAAGAGCTGGACCCATTGACAATATCCCCCTTGTCACAAGCCATAAGATTATTAAATATTATTTCTATGGAGGAAGATATATTTCAGTGCAGCCTGAACAGGTTCACAGAAGTAGCACTGAAGTGCATTGAAAACTTTTAGAAGCCATTTTATTGTTATGTTAGTTAATTTAGTATAAGTATGACGTATGTTTTATTGTAGTAACATCGCATTGGCACACTAAAGCTGTTATGGTGTTATTTACGTAATTTTTAAATAAATAAATAACAACTTACCTATACAACTTCGGTATAGCATGAGCTGCGGTTTTCCTGACATACGGAGACATGTCACTAGCTGAGTCTCTGATGGCTAACATCACAATAGGCACTATCATGGGGACGCGGATGGAGGAGAGGACTCGGAGAGCGCTCGCACGGATCAACTGGTTTGGGTCCTGGAGATGATAAATATGAAGTTAAATAAAAATATGCAAAGATTGTTGTATACGCAGCTGTTGTGAAGACCCATATCGACAAAAAAGGTGTTTGAACTGATAAAGATCCTTATTAAAAATAAATACAGAAAAATATTTAGGTCTTACTCTTGATGATAAGCTTACAATGAAACCTCACATTGAAAGAGTAAGAAAAAAGATATCATCCCTGACTGGTGCACTAAGAGGAATTGTCCCATGTCTGCCACTACAGGTCAAATATATTATTTACAATTCAATGGTTAAACCACATCTCAATTATTTAATCGAGATATGGGGAAGTGCTGCCAAAACTCACATTAAAAAACTACAAACATCTCAGAATAAAATGATTAAAGTCTTATTCAATTATGATTATTTCACATCTACTCAAAAGGTTTTAAAAGAAACAAAAATAATGAATATTGATCAAATTTATAAATATAACACTTGTATACTTGTACGTAAAATAATTAATAGAGACTTACACACACAAATAACATTTACAAAAAGAATGCAAATTCAAAAGCGCATGACGAGGCAGGCTAACCATATAATTTTATGAGCACCGAGGACAAACTACGGTAGAAGGGCTGTTGTATATGAGGGGGCTCAACTCTATAACTCTTTACCTAAAGTAATTAGGGAATCGAAATCACTTCCAACTTTTAAAAGGCTATTATAGTACTATGTTCTGAATGGTATTTGAACTGTATTTTCATTTTTGTTTATAACCCAGCGAAACCGTTGCTTATCTTAATCTTAATTATTATGTTTTTCCTCATAGAAGTGAATAATTGTATTCTTTTTGAGTGAAATAAATTTTCTTAAACCGTAAGATTATGACATTTCCTCAAAAAACTCCTTAATTTAAATCTGAATTTATAATCTTGAGTAAGTATATGACATTTTTTTACAAAACTGTTCTGTGAGTTATGTTGTGTGAGTGTGAATTTTTCGAGATAATGGCTTAGATTAAGTGGTCCGAAACTATTATAATTATCAAACTAAACCATTTACATTAGTCGTTTTGGCGTCAAAATATAGCCCCCAAAATCGTCTATCTTTCTGGTCTTAAATTCACCAAGCAATAGAACATAAAATTTATAACATTACCTTCAAAGCCCTTTGGAAGGTGCTGATGGACAGTAGTGCCAAGTCCTGCTGCTCTTCAGCATACCTCACAAGGTACACATACACCAGCTTCTTCACCTCAATGTTCTTGGATACAACATTCTTTACCACAGCTGGAAACCTATGAAACAAAGATATTATACTTTAGTTACTTTAGAGATGTTGTAGGTACAGCAAAACAAATCTCAACATAATATTTTGTGAATTTGTATACAAGGGGAGGGAGGGGTCTTCCGAACTAATGGGAAGCTACAGTATTGCCGAGTGTCATAGGATATATTTTATGTAAAAACAAGAAATATCATGAAGATGAAGTTGCGGGCAGCATGTAGATATTAAATCTTTGAGTGTTGAGCTTAGATTAGCTTAGATTATACTAGGCGATACACTGAACACAGAGGAAAAGGAAACAGCCATTCAAACCGAATTAACGCTACAAAGCCTAAGTGAAATTATAATTTACTGCGCCTTAAGGAAAATAATAAATCCATTATAACTGAAATTAAAAATACAATCCAAACCGAGATAAATAAGGCCATCACTAAATTAAAATTAGATATAGAACATAAAACAGACGCCATAAATAAACAAAATGAACTAAGAAAGGTAGATATAGAAAAAGTAAACTTAACAATTGAAAACTTAACAAAAGAAAATGAGAAACTAAAAAAATAAATTTTAGATATAAAAAGCAGGAAAGATAACCCAACCGGGATTTGCACTGAAATAAACACGAAGAAAATAGTTCTATACGGATTTACTGAATATTACAAAGAACCGGAATTCGACCTACACAACAGAATCATCGAACTATTCTACAATACGATACACGTAGACCTGACAGGTTATATAGAAGAGACATACAGAGTGGGTAGATACAACAACAACAACAATAGGCCACTGGTCATCGAATTAATAAGCAAAAGAATGGCTAAGTACGTAATAAGTAATGGCCAATACCTTCAGGGCACCCGGTTATTTATCTCAGAGTTCCTAGATGCAAACACACGAAGGGAAAGGCAATTAATGCGAGAAGAAATGCTTCAGGCTCGAAGAAACGGATTATTTGCAATCATCAAAAACAATCAATTGTTTATTGAAGGACAAAAAGTTAACCAAAAAAAAGAGACATACAAAACGGCACAAAGCAACGACTCAAAGGAAACCATAAACAGTTACTTTGTGGACCGAATCTGCGACCCACCTACCACCAGCGAAGACGCTAAGAATCACCCCTTTCGAAAACATAGACCAACCTTGTAAAATTCTCTTCCAAAATATGCAAAGCTTATACAACAAGCAACACATTATAGAAGCATTTTTAACAGAAAACCCTATCTATCAGGCTATATGCATATCTGAGTCCTGGTTATCCGAAGACAAAATTTCCCTTATCCAAATTAGTGGCTATAATATCGCATCGTCATACTGCCGAAAAACTCGAGGAGGAGGCGGCGTTTGCATCCTCTTACAAAAACAAATTGAGTTTACAAAGAAAAATGATATCTCAAATATGTCTACAGAATATGTACTGGAAGTGTGCGCTACTGAGTTACCTAAACAAAACCTTTTATTAATTACTATGTACTGGAATAGGAGAAAGGAAGATATATTTTTTAATAAACTAAAACAAATTCTAAACTATTTAAATATTAAGTATAATAAATTTAACATTGTTATAGGAGGTGATTTTAACATTAATATTTTAGGCAAAAACTCAAGAACTAACCAGTTTCTGGACCTCATGCTAGAATACAAATTCACTCAACATATAAAAAGACCTACGCGTATTACAGAAACATCCTCAACATGTCTTGATCTAATTTTCACGAATTTCAGCGACAAAAATATGTTTACAACCATAGAACATTTCGGGCTTTCGGACCACAGTGGAACAATAATAAATCTAAGCATAACTCAACCAGCGAAAAAAAGTACCTGGTACACAAATAAAAGATTATTTAACATAGCGAACATTAAAAAATTTAAATATATACTAAGTACACAAAACTGGCACGACACTATAAAAACAAACAATAATATAAATGAAAATTATAATTCATTCAACAACCTCTTAATAAAATTTTTAAATCAAACCATTCCTATACGTAAGATGAAACTTAAAACCAACTATAAAAAATACTGGCTAACTACAGGCATTAGAGTTTCCTGCAAAAATAAAATTAATTTATTTAATTTATTCTATATTTTATTCTATATATATTCTTTATTCTATATTTTAATTTATTATAATAAAAGATTGCTAAAATTATTTTCCACCAAAACCAAAAACCAAATAATTACACAACATTATAAAAAATACGAAAAAATATTAAAAAGTTTAGTTACCACTGCAAAAAAATTACAATATATAAACAAAATAAAGAAATCAGACAATAAAGTAAAAGCGATGTGGAGCATTATAAATGAGAGAACAAATAAAAAATCAAAAAAGGAAAAACGTAGCATACAATTACAACACAATAATACTTTTATATCCGAACCCAAACAAATTGCGGATATTTTTAATGACTTCTTTGCGTCTGTAGGAGAAAATAACAACAATCCATCTGGCAGTGCACTGGGCGGCATGTCAACACTAAACACCACTGAGAACACCATGTTCCTTAGCCCTGTAGAAGCTTGGGAAGTTAACAAATTAATCAAAAATCTAAAAAATAAACAAAGTTACGGTTTAGACGAAATTCCACCTACGTTATTGAAAGAATGCGCAAATGAACTCACTTTACCATTTTATTTATTGTTGAATGAGTCTTTTACAGAAGGCACTTTCCCCGAATTATTAAAGAAATCATTAATTAAACCAATTCATAAAAAGAACACAAAAACTGATCCTAATAATTATCGCCCCATCTCTCTCTTGCCCTCAGCCTCCAAAATTTTCGAAAAAGCTATGTGTGACCGTGTTTATACCTTTTGCGAAAAATTTAACATTTTAAGCGATTGTCAGAACGGTTTTCGAAAAAATCGTTCCACCACATTAGCTGTATATAAATATATTCAAGAAGCCCTTAATATTATAAATAACAAGGAATACGCCGTAGGGATATTACTGGATATGACCAAAGCGTACGACAAAGTACAATTTAAAATACTGCTTAATAAACTTTATGGAAAAGGAATCCGCGGGAAAGCCCATGAATGGCTTACGTCATATTTAAAAAATAGAGAACAAGTAGTTGAAATCGAATACTTTAACCACAACAGTAGAGAAATAGAAAAAATCCGATCAAAAAGCAAAATAACTAACGCTTCCATCCCCCAAGGAAGTGTCATAGGTGGCCTATTATTCCTCATTTACATCAACGACCTACCAAAAACCATAGAGGGGCCATGTGTTTTATTCGCGGACGACGTATCTTTATTAGTCTCATGTCAAAACAACACAAACATAGAAGAAAAACTCCGTTCTACACTCACAAAAACATGTAACTGGATGACCTCACATAATTTAGAAATGAATTATAATAAAACTAAATTAATGACATTCCACCCTTCCCAAAAAGCTCCTCTTTACTTAAATTTTAACTTCAACGGCTCAAAATTGGAAACTGTTGATGAATTTACATTACTTGGACTTACAATAGATAAACATATTAACTGGAAAACACAAATACAACAAACCCGTTCGATAATTTCAAAATTTTCATACGCTCTCCGCGAAATAAAAAAGACAACCGATCTACAAACTGCCCTTACCACCTATTATGCGTATGCGAATGCATGGCTTAGCGTAACTCTCTGGGGTAATAGTACAGATGCACCGACACTCTTTACACTACAAAAGAAATTAATTCGAATCTTGACAAACATTGAACAAACTGACAGCTGCAAACCCTATTTTCTAAAATATAATATTCTAACCCTCCCCAGTATTTATATTTTGGAAACATGTAAATTTGTCCGCAAGCATCAAGAGTTCTACACTAAACGCGAAGACATCCAATCACAGTACACACTTAGGCACTGATCTAGGCTAAACATACCCACATCCAAGCTAAAAATGCATTCCACAGGTCCCTACGAAAAAAAATAAAAAAAAATATAAAAATATATAATAAACTACCTGACATTATAAAGAAAGAAGAAGAGTTAAATCGATTTATAAAAAAACTTAAAAAATTACTGGTAAACAAATGTTATTACTCAATAAATGAATATTTGAATGATAAACATAAATAATAGCAACAAAAAAAAAAGTATTAATAATAATTTAATTTATATAGTATATGTTTAGGGAAATTACTAATATAATAAATAATAATAATAAATGATTACAATAATTAATGATAATCAATCACACAATTTATAGATATGTTTAAAATATAATAATGATACGGTAATTATTAATAAATAATATAACAATAACAAATAATATAACAATAATAATAATTAAATTAAATAGCAACAATGATAATAATATAGCAATAATAATAATTAAATTAAATAGCAACAATGATAATAATATAGCAATAATAATAATTAAATTAAATAGCAACAATGATAATAATATAGCAATAATAATAATTAAATTAAATAGCAACAATGATAATAATATAGCAATAATAATAATTAAATTAAATAGCAACAATGATAATAATATAGCAATAATAATTATTCAAAGAATTACAATTTATATACTTAAATGAATAAACAGAAATATAATACGTAGTAATAAGTATATAAAAATAATCTAAAATATTAAAGTACTTTTGCAGTTACATGTATAATAGTGCGAAATGTTCTAGTATCCTTTTCGCGATCTCCTGCCTATGATTATAAATATGTAAATTAAAACTTGTACCCACCAATAACATCTTAATGATCTCCTAAAACAGGGCTTCCTCTCTCGTACCCTTTTGCTGTGCCCTACAGGGTCCATAATGATCTAAATTATATAGTTACCACCTAAGTACACATTATGGTAAAGCAATAAAGATATTGAGTGAGTATATTGAGATTCCTAAAATAAATTTTCCAAGCATGGTGAATAAGATAATAACTGCCGCACGGGTCTATCGATCAGGTTAAGCTACGCTTGCCGCGGTTGGTCCGTGGATGGGTGACCATCTTTTCATACCAAGATTCCTCCGTGCTTCGGAAAGCACGTTAAGCCGTTGGTCCCAGGTGTCATTTGTAGATCTTTGACAGTTGTTGCGGGTCGTCAGAAGCCCAAAAGTCTGACAACCAGTCTAACCAAGGGATATTGTGTTACCCAGTAACTGGGTTGTGGAGGTCAGATAGGCAGTCGCTCCTTGTAAAATACTGGTCTTCAGGCTGCATCTGGTTAGACTGGAAGCCGACCCCAACATAGTTGGGAAAAGGCTAGGCAGATGATGATGATGATGGTGAATAAGATAATAGGTATGCATTGTGGAAGCTGTATGTAAACAATTCTGACCAATAATTGGTCAGAATTGTTTTTGAATGCAACAATACTTGGTGCCAAAACTATGACATTGTATTATTTGCTGTATTGCCGACAAACTGTTTTGTAGTTTGGCAAATACTAATTACTGTATATTGTGTAATTTTTTTGGCAAAGAATAAGCAAAACAAACGGGGGCACGGTCGTGCTCACGCCAAAACGAGCCAAAAAAACAGGGGACACTACCTACCCTTTTTCGAAGCATTTAGTCGTATAGTATAGAATAGAATACTCTTCATTATGTACTCCATAAAAGTATAAGAGAGAGAGAGAGTGTAAGTATTTTCATAGCTTCGGCCTGGATTAGGCTAGAGAGCTCAAATCCTCAGGATATATAGTTAGCAGACTTATAAAACACACTATGTTTTTAAACTTTGGATTTTATTAATACCTAAAATACGTTGATTTTGTCACTGACTCGTCAAAACGTCTAGGATTTTCGGTATGCAGGCTAGGATTTGCACACAAACAACAAAAAAAAAACAGAAATCTGTAACTTTCACCCTTCCACCCCTAATGGGGGGGTCAGGCAGGTCTGTGTTTAACAAAAATTAAATACCACCAAAAACATTTCATGTAAAGTAGGTTACCAAGACTTACAGAACGCTTTTACAGTTAAAAAGTTATCAGATCTAATGTAGAGCGAAGCCCCTAACTCTACAAACCTTACATCTTGGTCAAAATGTATGTGGCTTGGCCGTCAAAAGTTCCGCGTTGACAAAAAAATCCCACTTTTTTTACTCAAAAGGTTACATAAGGTAACTTTGCCCAAAAAAAAAAAAACTGGCAATGCTGGCTGTTGTGTACAAAACAATACATTCCTGAAAGTTCTACTATCATTGATCTACTGAACATTACAGGTGAATGTAAAACCATGTTTATTGATACTGTGACAAACAAAATACTTACAGATCAGAAGCATCCCTTCCCTTGGCAATCATACCAATGATCCTCTTCATAGCCTCTAGTTTGAGGGAGTCTTTGGACCCATCTAACATGAGTTTTAAGTCTTCATTCCTACAAAATACAAACAATTTAAAAACAGTGGTACAATGATAGGTATATGTGACATAGAAGTTAATAGGACTATTGTATGTAAGTTATGTATGGCTTGTAGATAATAGGAAAATGTAGAAAGTACTCTGAGATTTTTAGTATACTTCGTGGAAACCCAACTTATTGTAAAAATACATTATTACTAGAAATTATATAGAAAAATTACTAGATTATGTCTTTTAATGGTTGAAGGATCGATTAATACAGCTAATAACAATTAAAGCATTTAGTTACTTCTTAAAATCTGGTTGGAAAAACGCCCCAGAAGCTGGATCGCTTGCCGGGTACTCTACTTCACCCATCACCACTTTGTCATTATTATAGGATGTCGTAGCCGACATTTTGGATAAAATAACAGACACTATACTCGTAGACACTTCACTGGATACTTATTCTTATTTAGATATTTGCATCCAAACTTTTCTATTCAGTGAAATCGAAACATTTCATTTTGACATTTACTTGTTGACGTTGGTTGGACAAGCAACGCGATATGTCAAAGTTGCGTTTCGTTACTGCAGTGTGGTGTCCTGCATTTTATTGATAGCAATGTTGAGATTGAGAGTAATGGTTACGTTCCATCGCGCGCCTGGGCCATAAAAATAATAATTACATTGGAAAGGTGAAAATGCTAAAACGCCAAAATGGTACTTTTGGGAAAAGAGGTTTAAAGTTTTTGGAAGGTGAAAGTTTTTAAATGTATGGGCCTTGGCACTAAAATAATTGAAAATTTAAACAGCCTTCTGACCTATATAGGCTGAAAGAGGGTAATTATTTTGATGTATTTGGGCATTTAATTTTTTTTTACAGCCGCCCGTTTTTTTTAAAACAAGTGTTGAAAAATAAAATGTTTGCAAGCATTATTTATATTTTAGATATGGCAGCCCTGTGGCAAATGACGTGTCAATAACAACGTCAGTCAGCAGGACTCGGCTTGACATTTACAGCGGATATTTAGTCTGAGTTTACAGCTTTGACTTTTTTCGATACGTTTTGTTATTGCATTGTCATGATAATCAATTTTATTTTGTCTTAATTTCATGGAGCTGCAGCTAAAATTATAATAAAATCTCAAAGTATTTAATAGAAACGGAAACATAAGCCACATTTAAATAATTATATTGCATAAAAATAAATAAATAAAGACTATGTGCGTTTTGTTTGTATTGAAACATTTTACACTTTTTCACAAAAACGGGCGTCTGAAAAAATCAGATTTAACTATAATCGAGTAGCATAATAAATAAGCTTTCTAATAAGGTACATCACATTAGCGTTTAAAAATCATCGGAATATTATACCACTTTTGACCTCTCCTTTTTATTATTATTTTTATTCCGATTTTATTAATCTAAAAATATAAAATTATTAAAAATCTGTTGTACGTACACGTAAATAGTATTTACGATATTTATCTCTATTTCGCGAAATAGTAGTCGGCTTAGCAAAAGTATTTTGAATAATAAAAAATGTTAGTCAGGAAAAAGTTACTAATCTACCTCAAATCATAATTTCAGCCGAAAGACGTCCACTACTGGACATATACCTCCCCCAATGTGGGGGTTTGCCATAATTGCCACGCTTGGCAGGCGGGTTGGCGATCGCAGTATGGTGTATAAAGAAATGGGATGGTGCTATTCTTTACGTCCGGCACCACACGGGATTACCTCAAATGTATGAATCGAATCCTTCGAAAAATGCTTATGGTAAAAACCACTTCTCTTGGAAACAAAAAATGCTTAAGTAACTCAGACCATGTAAACCTTGTAAAGAAAAATTGCTAACGATTGCGATGGTTTCATGCCGTGAAGAAGAAGTAGGTACTACTCAGTATCGTAAGCAAACAGTTTTGCTAAAGCGCCAAACAGTTAAAAACAACACTAATGAATTAGCTAACAGACTTTTCAACAATAAAATTCAAAAAAATTTAATTGCTGATGTAACAATTTCATCCAAATTACAAAAAAGATAAAATGCATAGGTATGTTGCTGTTGTGAAGAGAATGTTGAAAGGAAAAACGCTCTAAAGGGCCTCTATCCTAAAAAATGTGTTGATATAGCGACATATGTTCAAAAAACATCGGAAAACCGTCGCTTTGGATCTTAGAATCTGGGACATACCTACATTTTTACAAATGCTAAAGCGCCAAAAAATGGCTCAGATTGTCTTGAAACTCAGACAGATCGACGCAGAAAAATAAATTGAATCCAACGATATTTATAACTCGTTTTGGCCCAAATGGCGCTTTAGCATTTTATCCTTTCCAGTGACGATATATAAAATATTAGTTTTAGTATATGCGAAACTCGAAACACGTGTCTAGTATTTTTATGTACAAAACAAAACTCTATCATGAAAAATCATAAAGTTATAAGGTTGTTATGTTACCGGGTTGTCCGTACAAAAGCAGCGGCACAGCGGCCCCACGCCTCCAGGGTCGCCTTGCGCTCATTGATAATAATTTGGCAGTAGGTACATAACCATTTTTTTTTTCGGGTGGGAATTTATCAAATAACTTCTCCCGCACTGGGCGGAGCGGCAGGGCGTGTCAGACTTTTACTGACTAAAACCCACCCGTGTTCCTTCATTTGCCTGTGTGCCAGGGCCACGATATCTCTTTCGGACAAACTCGCAACCCTGGGAGGCATTGGCCCTAATGGACCCCGTCAATTCGTGCTGACGTCTCTTTGAGGCGCGCGTGGAACACAACGCGCCGTCGACCCGGGCCTGGCCCTTATCGGATGGCGAGCTACCCATCGCTCACCGTCCACAGGCCCGCGCCTACGGTGGCCGGAAATCGGCTTGCGGCTCCCGACGCCCAGGGCGTCTCCTGCGGCGACTAGGGGCGTGAGGGCGCGAACGTTGCCTCTCCCTCACGCGTTCCGCCTCCTCCTTCGCGAGCATTACTTAGGTGACGGCCTCACATGCACTCTCGCTCCGAACCATGGCCTGAACCAGGGCCGGACGCGAGAGATCGCCGCCGCCGATCGTCTCCGTGAGGACACGGCGGTGCTCCGCCCAAGCCGGGCAGACCTCCACCGTATGCTCCACCGTCCAGCGCCCCCGCGCCTCCAGGGTCGCCTTGCGCTCATTGATAATAATTTGGCAGTAGGTACCTAACCGTACGGCGATTGTATTCTAAGTAATTAAATGATGATAACATTTCCCATCACACTTAAATATTTTTGGGACAAAATATAAATGGTGTAAAAATGATTGAAATCGATTCAGTTCCTTATTCTGATCAAACTGTGTTCAGCGGGCTAATTGCGTAACACACTATCAGTAGGAATCGGTTTCGATTTGACAGTTCAACAAAATTCATTGCGTTATTTACGTTGTTGAGCAGACAATTTTTTCTAACATTTGAAGCAATGGATTAGCAATATACTTCAAAGTCATTCCGATTAAAACTGTGTTACGCAATTAGGGTACTGGTTTCGCATATACTAAAAATAATGTTGAATAAATAAATAATTAGTTAATAAAATTATGGTGAAAACTGCATCAAAGTCCGTTCGTAGTTTATAAAAATAACGTGGTCACACGAGTATAAGTGTTCTGTGGGTCACACAGTCAGACATGAAACGCGGAGTCCGCGTATCACTGGTCAGTTTCCCCCAGTAGTCAGTTTATTTAATTCGCCATTTTCGTTGATTAGTCAGTTTCACTGATTGGTCAGTTTTACCGATTAGTCAGTTGCTTTAACGCGCCATTTTCCACTATTTGTCAGTTTTCGTCGATTCGTCAGTTTAGTACACTCAACGTAAAAGATATGTTGACTGTAGTTTATAATAATTATATATAGATTTTTAAGAGATTAGTAATAACGAGAAAATTGTGGGCGATTTTAGGAATTGATCTTTGAAATCGTTAAAATTATTACTTAGACATACTGATGACTTTCATTGTAGAATATGTAGTCAAATTATTATGAAAACTTTGTGCACAAATTATAAGCGTACATACTCCATTTGAAATAAGATTGGAAAAAGTTCGTTTAACAAGGTATAACTGGATTTTGACTTCTATTCCGTAGGCTAAACTAAAGGATCACACGATCCGCATACTCTCAGACAGCATGGCTGTTTTGCAAGCGCTAAACAGTCATACAGTTGACTCTGAGCTGCCTTACGAGTGCCACCAGCGCATTAACCAGATGGGTAGCCTCATTAATAGAACCATTCAATGGATCAAAGGACACGGCGGCGGCGGTTCGCTAGGCATCGATATCGATGCAGCTGACGCGCGAACTTGCCAGAAGGGGGTCGAGCATGGCAGCAGTGAGACCTGAACCCGCCACTCCCCTTCGGGTACCTACGCACTCTAGTAAGGAAACGAACCTGGGACCAACATCACAAGCTATGGTTGGACCAAAGTGAGTGCAGGCAGGCTAAGGAGGCACTCCCTACAATCGATGGCCGCCTCACGAAACAGGTTCTCCGACTAACTAAACAACAGCTACGTATAGTCACAGCAGCTATAATTGGTCATAGGTCATTTAGTAAACACCTCATTGTCATAGCAGTCACAGACAGTTAGCTGTGCACGGTCTGTATGGAGGACGACAAGACAGCAACTCATGCGCTGATTAACTGCCCAGGTACAACACGTGAGATTGTCAGTAAAACCAAGGCGTTGCTGGCCTTCCTTGAGGAGCTGGGGTGGATCGAATAACTGATTTTCCCAACCATACGCAAAGTACACGCATTGACGTGGAGTTGCCGACACCAGCCCATATTACCTATTAAGGCACCTATCAACGCTAACTCATCGCTGTTGGCAATTTCAGAATATTTAAAATTAAGGTTTCCGTATGTTGGAGCCTTCCAATGTCAATTTATTTATTGTTGAGTAAAATAAATATTGTAAATACATTGAATATTTTTCATTATTTCCTGCACCGGTAAAACGAGATGACTTTGAAAGTCATTGCAATTTTGTTCGTAAAATATACGCATTCGATATTTTTTTTCTTCTGTTCTTTTATTAGAAATTCATTCAGTTGTCTATATTTTGCCAACGCGTTTGCTAATAAAGTTAAAAAGAGAATGACAAAACAACATCCTTTGGTATTGTTCGTCGAGCCTTTGAGCTCCATAAGTTCTAGTTGAGCTACACGATTACTGACAAATGCGTGCACTGACTGGACAGGTTCTTTCAAATGTGTGTGGTTCTTTCCTCAAAAGACCATCAATAATCTCTCACATAATCCATTCATCTTTTTTTTGGCCTTCCTCTATCTGTCCATCAATATATTCATCACAAGACTTTCCAATTAAAAAGTTTATCGAATTAACGTTTACTTCGCGCGTTCGTGTTAGGCCCTCGGACTTCATAGCATTGATCATAACGCGAACTCATCGCTGTTGTCAAAGAAATCCTCAAAAGACCATCTCAGATACTTAATTGTATGGCCCTCAGAATATATATTCTGACCAAGATCATGCCTGGACTTTAAGAGAGACCTCTGATTTTGTTTGAAAACTGAGAAACTTAATGAGATCGGTGTTATCTACGCCTAGTTATTTCTTTTTGACGTGTAAAATTGTTTTTCCCATTGCAAAGTTTACCTAGAATTTTCGTCGAGGTCAATGCGTCCTAGATAGGGGTGACACTGAACGGCAATGAAATTATTGTGGTATCAAAGCAGTTTTAATTATCAATTCAATATTTAAAAAGTTTTAATATTTTTTTCTCCGAAACTATACATTTATAGGGTTCCGTAGTCAACAAGGAATCCTTATAGTTTCACCATGTCCGTCTGTCTGTCTCCAGCTTAGCTCAGAGACTCTTAGTACTAGGAAGCTGTAATTTGGTATGAGTTATACATAATAATCACGCCGACAAAATCTTGAAATATGTTATTGCATATCCCATGGTGTGGGGTATCGTTGGGCCGTTCGAAAATATTGAGCGTCTATGGATACCATTTTTCGATTAAGGGATCCTTTTGCGTAATAATAAGCTTCAAAGTGCAAATTTTTGTTAGAGTCAAGTGTGTACCCTGCCAGTTAAGTAGGTAGTTGTTTTTGGATGTGAAAAAAATTCATGGCAGTAGTATATATAACAAAATTAAAATGAAAACTATCACAGTTATGTAGACTTTACAAGTTAACGAGTAATACTCGACCAACTTACATTTGCAGTTGGGGAATTGACCGTGCGGCATTTTGATGTATGGGAGAACATGTTTTACAACTACAATGTTAAGTTTGGTTTTGTGATAAATTCATCCCAACTACGGAAACCTTCATTGTGCGTGGTCTGACACCACTTGTTTCAGTTTACAGACAGGCGGCGCGTGCAGCGGCCCGCGTTATCAAACGCACAAATACCAACACATGGCAATGCGCGATGTTGTATAAGAAGATGCGGGGCTTGATGCGGCGCGTGGTGCGGGGCGTGAAGAGTAGCGGTGCCCGCCGCTGCGCCCGCGGCGGATCCTCTAGTAGCGTGTAGTAGCACGCGGCGTCGCGGGTATCGCCGTATGTATGTGTTGGCGCGTGGGACGCCGGGGGGGGGTCTCCACTGTTGAAGCAGTGGATGAGTGCTCATGCGATGGGCGCTCAGCCCGACGCATGCATAAAATAAATTGCATGAATAAACTGTACTAACACTAGGCTAAGTTTATTGTTACTATTATGTCTTCAATAAAACACCAAATATCGTAATTTGTGTATTGAGCTAAGTAGCCTAGAAATACAAATGAATAAATCATAAGAGTAGGGTAGGAACAATGATATCATGGAGGGTACACTCAAAACCGAATAAACACAAACTTATAAACTACAAAGTATGTAGGTAGGTATATACAACATACCTTTCCCCCAAGTATACAAAATATATTTAAACTTTAACTTATACTTAAAGTCAACAATTGTGTATTTATTTAAATATCTAACGTTAACATTGTGTCTATTCAATATACATTGAATCAGGCCTTTCATAGGGGCCTTTTGTACGAGATAAAACTTTACTTTTAATCTTACCCCCACACTGGCCATACTCATAATCACTGGGTATACCTAACATCTCCGCCCATTGGTCCGGACTCGGTATTTCAATTATTTCCTCACTCAAACCCGTACCTCCCATTTCCACATCTCAATTTTCCATTTCCAAACTGGCCGCTTCATTATTTACTTCTTCCCTCTCTCCTTCTCGGTCTGCATCTTCAGTGAGTTTCTTTTTAACCAGTTGGTCGATGTGTCGGTTGACAACATTACCATCACCGGTTGCAATTTGATAATTGGATGGCCCTTGCGTTTTAACCACCGTGCCAGGCAACCAACGAGGTCCACTACTACGAGTATAATTTCTATACATAACACTTTGGCCCACATTAGTTTCTCGAGTTACTTTATGAGCATTGTTGGTAATCTGTTGATCAGTTTTATTTTGAACACGATTATCCGGATGTATAACATCTAACAAGGTACGTAGGCGCTGTTCATCAAGAGTTCAGAAGGGCTCTTGTTAGTTATTGTGCAAGGAGTTACCCGCAATCCTAGTAGCATTCGGGGAATTTTAACATCCCAAGAGATGATATCCATTTTGCGCAACTTGTCTTTAACAGTTTGCACCATTCTTTCAGCTAACCCGTTTGTTGCAGGATGATAAGGTGCTGTCTTGATATGTTTTATTTTATTCGCGTCCAAAAATTGCTTAACTTCAGTTGACACAAAGGACGTTCCGTTGTCGGAAACCAATGTCTCACACAAACCATGGATCGCAAATAAATTTCTGAGGTGTCTGATGACCGTTCCCGCTGTCATATTGTTTACCAATATCACCTCCGGCCATCTGGAATATGCGTCTACAACAATTAGAATATATTTACCTTAGAAAAGTCCCGCAAAGTCCACATTTATTCGGCTCTGTTGGCGTGATCCACTCAGATTTAGTTTTCGGAGGCATGTGCCGATTTTCAAGACATTTGTTGCATCCGCCTACTAATGCCTCAACATCATCGTTCAGTTTTGGCCACCAAACATAACTCCTGGCCAGTGATTTCGTTTGGACGATGCCGTTATGTGTTTTATGTAAAGCACGTAGTATCGTTTCACGCAATGATGACGGTACCACGACTCGACAACCCAGTAAGATACAATCTTCATCCATAGAGAGTTCCGAACGATGTAACCAGTATGGACGCAGTTCATCATCAGTAACTCTAACTGGCCAACCGCGTAGTACATGATGACTGACACGAGATAATAGCCTATCCCCCTTCGTTGCTAATGCTATTTCGTCAGCATCCACAGGGAAGTCGGTAGGTGTCTCTGCCATCAGCAACACGTCACTTATCTGCTGTTCAGGTTGGTCGGGAACCGGCTGTGGCCATCGGCTCAATCCATCAGCGTGGCCAATCTGTTGTCCCGGTTTGTACACAATTTCGTAATTGTGTGACGTCAACATAATTGCGATCCTCGTTAGGCGAGGCGACAAGACTGTGGGCATAGGTCGCGGTCAACGGTTTATGGTCCGTAACTATAGTGAAGGATCTTCCCATTATATGAAATGAAATGAAATGAAATGAAATGAAATGAAATGAAATCGTTTATTCTGTAAATAGGATATCGGAATCACTTTTACACGTCATATTAAAAAGTAAAAAATAAGCTAGATGTAGTCGACATTTCCTATCTGACTACCCGTGAGAAGAAATGGCGAAACAAACTCAGGGTTATAGTTATGAAAGTTGGTAACTCCAAATGAAATGGCAGTGGCCTCTTTATCTAATTGTGAGTAACGGCGTTCGTGAATATGTAAAGTTCGGGAACTCATAGCTACGGGACGCTGCTGTCCGTCTTCCGTAACGTGGGATAATACAGCGCCGGCGCCGTATTTTCAGCTGTCGCAGGTGAGTACCAGCGGCTTATTTAAATCGTCATGAACGAGCGTCAAGTCAGATGACAACAACCTTCTAGCCGTGTTAAAGCTCCTTTGCTCCCTGTCTGTCCATTGCCAAGATTGTGCTTTGTCGAGCAACCTATCTGAGGCAGGGCCTCGAGTAAGGTGGCTTTGTGAGGTACGAACCTCTCATAAAAATTATATAATCCCAAAAACGCTTGTAGCTGTTGAACGTTCTTTGGTTCAGGAGTGTTGATGATAGACTCAACTTTACTAGGTGCAGGATGAATACCCTCAGCGTCTATGACAAAACCTAGAAACTCTACACGTTCTTTGGCAAACTTACATTTGTTTCCATTGAGCCGCAAACCTGCCTTACCGATGCGCCTCAGTACAGTATCGAGGCGCTGCGTCATCTCCGACATCGTCCGGCCACTGACGATGACGTCATCGATCAGTACCGCGACGCCGGGAACGCCCGCCAGCAACGCCGTCATCAAGCGTCGCCGCGGCGTCCACTGCCGTCGCGTCGTAGCTGACAACGGCGCCGGTGACGGAAGCGCTCTGCATCATACGAGCGTCCCTGCCTGCATTTTCGGTCGATAGCATAGCATCCACTACGTCATGGTATCGCAAATTATTTTTCTTTAGCAGTTCGTACTGCAAACTGTGATTGTTCATACCGCATACCAATCTGTCACGAAGTATCCTTTCCATGTCCGTAAAGTTACAACCAGCACAGATTTTTCTGAGTTAAGTCGACGGATTCGCTGTGTAGTTGATCGCGCTTATAAAAGTTGAACGACACAGAAATCTCATTAGGTTTAGGGCTGTAATGTTTGGTTAGGATCGTTTCAATTTCACTAAATGTTACTTCACTAGACTATATTTAGGTGTAATCAACGCCAGAAGAGTCTCGAACACTTGTACCCCGACACTGTATAGAAATTTGCCCTTTTAGCCGATTCTGAGACGACGCCAGTCGCCTCAAAACAATATTTAAGTCTGTCGATGTAATTGTCCCAATTATCACATTTCACATTGAACTCGTGAAATTTCACCGATTTACACTCCATTGTCATGTTTTCTACTCGTCGCCAATATTATGTCTTCAATAAATCACCAAATATCGTAATTTGTGTATTGAGCTAAGTAGCCTAGAAATACAAGTGAATAAATCATAAGAGTAGGGTAGGAACAATGATATCATGGAGGGTACACTCAAAACCGAATAAACACAAACTTATAAACTACAAAGTATGTCGGTAGTGTTATAAATATTTAGATTAAGCCTATAGTTATTTATGTTTGTTGACTCTTTACAATGATTTCTATGAATTTGTACGATCTAAAGTAGTCGTCAATACGACTACTTTAGATCCTTCATGTGATTGGCCGAGACTTTGACAGTTATCGACGACCAATCATAAGTAAGTAAACTGGTGGGGATAAAACGATAGCCGGCGGGCATCCCGCCATGCCTGGCATTCGGGTTTCGACATCGGTGCTAGTCACTTGTACTGCAAAAATCAAACTGTGTTACTGTATTACTATAACTTAGTAATAAAAGCTGATCTGCATTATTAAAGTGTTTTTATATTCAAAATCCCCTGCTTCTGAGTGTTGAACCAGTACGATTCACAGTAGGTATATACAACAGTTACTAACACCTATGGATATCATTTTGAATCCGAAATAAATATATTTGATTTGATTTGATATGCGAAATCTGAATATAGTTTGTTCAAACTAAGGAACTGAATCGATTTCAATAATTTTTACACCATGTTATAGGTATTAAAAAGGAGTTATCAAAAGGAGTATGTTAGGAGCGTAGCAGGTGGCGTTCTATAGTTTCTGCCTCCCCAAAGAAATATTTAAGTGTGATGGAAAATGTTATCACCATTTAATTACTTACAATACAATCGCAGTACGGTTAGGTACCTACTGCTAAATTATTATCAATGAGCTTAAGACGACCCTGGAGGCGCGGGAGCCGTTAGCATGTTTTGGTACGGACCACCCGGTAACATAAACCGTCTAACTTTGTGATTTTTCATGATACAGTTTTGAAATTTTATACATAGATTCTTTACATAAAAATACTAGACACCGTGTTTCGGGTTTCGCATATATTATATTAGTTATAATATATGCGAAACCCGAAACACGGTGTCTAGTATTTTTGTATATTAATCAATCTAACCCCGTTTTACGGTGCCTACAGAAGAGGCACGCAAACAACTGTGTTTAATAACAAAGTTCTGTTAATTGCTGAGTAGTTCTAAACGGAAAACCAATAGCAAATTATGATTAATTTGTTCGTGACAAATAAACGAGGCTTCCTGGCTTCCCAGAATTGCTGTAGGTACCTATATAGTAATTACAGATTCGCTTGGTTACGCAAAATCGGGTAAAATTCGAGTACCTAATCAAAACCTTATTTACAAAAAATAACACAACCGACTTCCAAAAAAACACTACTAAGTGAAAAATAACTTTAATTTCGGAAGTCGTACGTTCGTGCGTAACCCTTATTAGTAGTCCAATCCAGAAATAGTTTTTTTGTTGGAAAATGTTATACAGGGTGGAATTTTGTAATGCCACCTGGAGGGAAAGTACTCTTAATACTGCAGATAGGAAGTTTTACTCAAAGGAAACATTCCTTTATTTTTGAATAGAAAGCAAACTGCATTCAAAGATTTTCGAAAATTCTCTTCTACCACACCCGGGAATCGAACCGGCTAAAATCTGAAAAAATTATACCCTGTACTTTTATTGCATCGATCGTTAGGGTCAATTATAAGGATGAAATCTCCCTAACAAAGATGATAAATTAAATGAAAGGAAAACCAGGAAATCTTAAATTAATTTAATTATTTACAAAAAATGGTAAACTAACTAATTAGTTGCTCGAAATGGGCTCCATTCTCTTGGATACACAAATTTATTCTTTTGACGAATTCATTTCTAGTAACCAGTGTTGTGGTGAATATTATAAATCGTATTCTGAACTTCAACTCTCAACTCGTTGTCATTTTCATAAGATTTTTTACATATCCCCACAAAAAAAAATCGAATGGGGTGAGATCTGGCGATCTCGCAGGTCATCTGATTGTGCCGTTTGTACCAATCCAGGTATTAAAATGGTTATTAATGTAGGCAGTAGTGATTCTGCTGTTATGTGCTGGAGCACCATCTTGCTGTAGAATTATTTGGTTTCGCTCTTCCTCGGGGAAACCATTTAACTCGTTTCTTAAGAGATCCAGTATTTCAATATACTTGACAGTGTTTAAATGACCTTCGTACACGTGGACTAACACTACATTATTTCTCATAATTCCGCACCAAACGTTGAAAGAAAATCTTACTTGATTGTTTGTTTCATGAACACGAACAGGATTTACTCGAGACCAATAATGGTTATTGCGGCGATTGTACATGCCATTATTGCTGAAGTTGGTTTCGTCAGACCATACAATGTTACTCAAAAATTAGGGTTTCGGTCAATTTCTCCAAGCATGTTTTCACAAAACTGTAATCGTCTGTCACGATCCCCAATATGCAATGTTTGCACCAACCGACCTTCACGATAGCATTTATACTTATACTTTTTCAGCACTTTAAGTACGCGAGTGTGGGTTGTTCCTAATTCATCGGCAGCATCTCTACTTGAAGCCTTTGGAAATGATTCAAAGTATGTTAAAACATCTAGTTCAAAATCGAAATAGTTTTGCTGAATAGTTTGCCGTCTCTTCTTGAAACCACCCGTATTCTTTAAATTTTCTACCATTCTTTTCAATACGAACCGAGTTGGTGCCTGTCGGTCTTGATATCTCTATTCACGTTTTTGTTATTTAAAAAATAAGCTTCCATTAAATCAAACTGTTCTTGATAAGCCATTTTCACCGTGAGACAAAATGTGAAATGAGTTGTAAAAACAATCAAATGTGAATAACAACTATGACAATCTAATTTTCAAATTTTAATCTAACATTCCATATTTAAATTACCTCATACACGCAGCTACGAGTATGTCGCAAAGGAGTCTGCATTACAAAAGATGGATGTTAGTTAAAGAGCTTTAACTTGACTCATTGAATTTGTAACTTCAGATTTCCTGGTTTTCCTTTCATTTAATTTATCATGTTTGTTAGAGAGATTTCATCCTTATAATTGACCCTAACGATCGATGCAATAAAAGTACAGGGTATATTTTTTTCAGATTTTAGGCGGTTCGATTCCCAGGTGCGGGAGAAGAGAATTTTCGAAAATCTTTGAACGCAGTTTGCTTTCTATTCAAAAATAAAGGAATGTTTCCTTTGAGTAAAACTTCCTATCTGCAGTATTAAGAGTACTTTCCCTCCAGGTGGCATTACAAAATTCTTCCACCCTGTATATTATAACTTATAAAGTTATAACTTAAAACGCTCAAACTTAAATACCTTACCTTACCTATTGGGTACCTATACCTAACATCATCAACATACACTTTTGCACTTTAAGCTTAATATTTCGCTAACGGATGCCTGAATCGAAAAAAACTTTTTACAAAAAAAAAACAACCGACTTCCAAAAAAAACACTACAAAGTGAAAAATAACTTTAACTTCGGAAGTCGGTGTCTTTGGATCTGTATTTTAGTTTTTTGCCACCGACTTCCGAAGTTAAAGTAATTTTTCACTTTGTAATGTTTTTTTTGGAAGTCAGTTGTTTTTTTTCTTTAAAAAGTTTTTTGATTTTTCACTCTTTAGTGGGTCAGTTTGAAATTTATCTAATTTACAATAGCCAAATATCAATGCTCATCAACTTTTACAAAATATTGTTTTCCCGATGCAGGGGCGTTAATTGTTGAGGAGTTCTCCTGGTAAGAACCAGGAGAACTGATGGTGACTTCACCATATGCATTTTGACGAGCATAAATTCCTTATCAACCATATTAAAGTGCCTAATCGAATCGCAACGGTGAAATACTTAGGTATTATTAAGTAGTTCCGGTTGCCATCTGTGGTCTTGATCATCAGTTCCACTTCACCAAATGGTGCTTTCCGAGAGCAAATGCACGAGTTACTATAAAAAACACTCAAATCGCTATAGGTATGCCTATGAAATTTGAGGATTTCCCTCGAAAAATCCATGGAAATCAGATTCTGATTTGGTGGCAACGGGACCACCTCGGAAGCATACCCTTTCAAACAAAAAAGAATTTTCAAAATCCGTCCACAATTGACGGAGTAATCGGTGAACATACATAAAAAAAAAAAAAAAAAAACAAACAAACATACAGCTGAACATATAACCTCCTCCTTTTTGGAAGTCGGTTAAAAATGATTTTCACTCACTCGCATTATAAAGTGGAAATAAAATATACGTAAAAATGTTTTTAAAAACAAGCTTTTAATTTTCTTCGTACAATCGTGCGTAACCCTAATTAGTAATCTAATCCAGAAATCGAAACTGTTTATTACATAGCAAGTCGTTTAGTGTCGTGGAATCGTAATGTTATAGGTTAATGGCAGTATTTATAACTTACTAGCTGAGCCCCGCGGTTTCACCCGCGTAAGTGTCGATCCCGTGGGAATATCGGGATAAAAGTAGCCTATGTCTTAATCCAGGGTGTCAGCTACCTCCATACAACATTTTACAAAAATTGGTCTAGCCGTTTGAGCGTGAAGAAGTAACAAACACACACACACACACAAGCTTTCGCCTTTATAATATTAGTGTGAGGTGCTAACTTAAAACGCTTACACTTAACTCAATAGGTACCTACTTAGTTATGTTATTACTAAAATAAACGAACTCACTTAGGAACAGAAGAAAATAACTTTTGTAGTTCAAGTTTTGTATAAAATACGACCATCTGGAATTTTGGTCAAATTTAATTTAAAGTAACTGAAGCGTATTTAATGACAAGAATTGAGTGGCTTCACTTGAAAACATTAATTTATTAGTGGAATGAACATTCAAATTCCCAAATTACTTGTTTGGCAAGAGTTTCATACTGATACTTCGATAATTACAAGTACTTTTAGTGTTTTCTATAGATTAGGAGTTTATTCAGGAAAGTTGGTCATTAGTTCTGTTAGATAGGAATGTCAGAAGTCTTGACAGCCGTCGTGTTAAATGTCGCGTTATCAAAGGACGGTCACAAGTAGCACACGACAAATGCTTTACACGTTATAGTGTCATTATTTGGCTAGACAACCCATAGTAGCGATGGTCAAAGTCAAAGCCAAAGTCAAATCAATTATGTATTTCAAATAGGCACATACAAGGCACTTTTGAACGTCAAAATTTATAAGAAAATAGAATTGATTCTAGTTGCCCCTTCCAAAAGGTTTTGTATGCAGAAGAATGGGCAAGAAACTCCACTCCAGTTACTCTTTTAAAATGGTTTACAATGAGTTATATACTACGTTACATATGAAATTAAATTAAATGATTTTATTTCTGTAAGTAGGGTTGAACAAACACTTTTACACGCCAATCATATTTAAAAACTAGATGAGGTCAGCGTTTGCTATCTGACTACTCTGAGAAGAAAGGTCGAAACAAACTCAGAGGTCACAGTCTCTTTTAAAGTCCAGACATAATCTTGGTCAGATCATGTGAAGAGCACGTAGATTCAAACTCAAACTCAAAGCATTTATTTCAAATAAACCAATTACAGGCACTTTTGAATTGTCAAGGGGTCGGTCGGTCATAAAGATGAAGCTAGTTACCCATTCCAAAGCTTAGCAGGTAGGTACCTATGGAGAAGAACGGGCAAGAAACTCCACGGACACTCTTTTAAATTGACGTATGGTTACAAAATATTGGTTACATCATTTGTGTTGAAATTAAACATGTGAGAACGATGCAAAACGTCAAAAGCGTCCGTAATAAAAAAAATAAAAAAAAACAATTCTAAAATTAAAATAAGCCATGGCCGCTAAGAGATGACCAGTCCCTACTGATGGCGCCCGTTCACGAACATGACGCATGGATTAGCACCATTCAGCTCAACCATTTTGAAGGGAGCTAAATGATCCAACACACCCGCCACCATCAGCGAGACATTACAGTGAGCATGACATACTCTCAGCCGCCAGGGTACATTCAAGTCAATGAAAGACGTACCCAGTAAATGGTAGCTTTATAGTAAGTACATAGTACTCACACATGTGCTATGCAATTATATAATACTAATAGATTGAATTTATACAATGCAAAGATAGTTTTTGAAATCTTCAGCAGCTCCAACAGTACCTGTTTCCAAATGCTAATCAATTAAGTTTTTGCGCCCTTGTGGAGCAGGACCAGCATTGAGCCAAGCATTTTTATCAGCGATGTAATCCCCCAGCTTATAATACGAGTATGCCTGGCTGCATAGTGTGCGTTTTAAAAATGATTTAAATTTTGTTTCATTCAGTTGAAGTATGTGCAGAGGTATTTTATTGTAACATTTTAAACAGTACCCCATAAAAGATGAGTCTACTTTAGCCAGCCTAAAACCTGGTTGAACTAATTGGTCTCTATTTCTAGTCCTATAATTGTGTCTTTCGCCTCTTTTACTAAAAATATGTAGATTTTTTCCTAACATACATGATGTTTTCATAGATATATTGACAAGGTACCGTCATGATGGATCATATTAAATTTAAAAACCGGCCCAGTATGTGTCGAACCACGCACATTAAATGGTTCCGAACTTGAGATGAATTTATCCTAAAAACAAACTTAAAATTGTAGTTGAAAAACATACATGTTCTCCCATAAATCGATATACGTCACGGTAAATCCACACCACACCATGAGATCAACTCAGCCTATAGCAGTCCACCGCTGGACATAGGCCTCTCCCAGGCTGCGCCACAACACCCTGTCCTCCGCTTTCCGCATCCAGTCTGTCCCAGCCACCTTTTTAAGGTCGTCGGTCCATCTAGCTGGGGGGCGCCTCATACTACGCTTGCCAATACGCGGTCTCCACTCCAGGACTCGTCTGCTCCACCGGCCATTGGTCCTTCGACGCCCATGGCCAGCCCACTGCTACTTCTGCTTGCTTACTCTGCAGGCTATGTCGGTAACTCCGGTTCCCTTCCACCATGAAATAGACGAGAACAAAAAAATATATGAAATCTTTAAAACAAGCCCCTTCATTTGATATGTCACACGGTACATAACAGTTAGCAAAACTGTTTTTGACCTCCATATTAAAAATTAATTTATTTACGTATCACGTCTATCCGTGTTTGGATCTCAGAATTCCAAATGTGTACCAAATTCAACTTAATCGGTCCAGTAGGTTCGGAGCAAATCAGCTGTGACAGACGGACAGACAGAGAGACACACGAGTGATCCTATAAGGGTTCCGTTTTTTCCTTTTGAGGTACAGAACCCTAAAAATGAAGCTGGTGCTCACGTTATTATTTACAAATATTGTAAAAGTAGACGATATGCTATTTTTTTAAAATAAATAATAAGTCATTGTGTGAGTTAAAGTAGATAATCACAGAATGTAAAATTAATATCTCTCCCCGTCTATAAGTTAGATCATTTATTAAGGCTGACTGCACATTAGCTATGTATTTGCTTGAGTAATTTATTGTTTGCTGAAGCGATCACTGCATAGATACTTACTTGATTTTTCACTCTTTTAAAGGCGAATATGGCGCGGGATGCGGGAAAACGTTCGCTCGCGCCGATTGTGTCAACTAACTTGTATGAAGGTATTCAAACTGGCGCGAATAGTCTCGTGACTTCCTAATGAATGAAAAAATAAACGCGCACAGTCGCATCCCGCGCGGGATTCGCTTCAGTGTGCAGTGTGGCCAGAGTTTTATTTGTTAGGATCGCATACAGACTGAGTCGAGGAAAACAATCAGCCAATGTGCAGCCAGCCAAACTAAATACTAGTTCCTTCAGCCACACAACTTACTAATTAATCCATTTATTTAACCTTGTACTTACCTATTATTTTAAAACTCAAACTCAAAGCATTTGTTTCAAATAAACCAATTACAGGCACTGTTGAATTGTCAAGCGGTTGGGTCTGTTAGTCAGAGAGATGAAGCTAGTTGCCCATTCCAAAGCGTAGTAGGTTCCTATGGAGAAGAACGGGCAAGAAACTCCACGGACACTCTTTTAAATCAAAATATTTGTTATTTATTTATTATTTATTAGGAACAATTTAGGTATAACTTAACAAAAGACACAAAGATAGCTGCAAAAGTAAAATACTGTGGCGCAGCTATCAACGCCCCACACAACATACATGGATGATATTTGTTCCAGACACACATCTTTAAGGAAGGTCTTATAGTAAAATTAACAATTAAGTACAAAAGAAAAAATCACTCAAAAGTTTCAGTGTTTGTGAGTGTGTGTGAGTGTGAGTATGAGTGTAAGTGGGAGAAAGATGTGCAATTAGTGTATTATGAGAGGATGCTGGCATGAGAGTTTATTTAAGATACTAAAAGTTGCTAAGTTGCATCATAGAACATAGATTTAAGCCAGTCTGTAAATTTCTTTTTCAATAAGTTTCTCGTTAAAGGTTACATTGTTACAAAGTTTTATCAACGTGTTGTCGACAATACTTTATTAGACACTTCACAGACACTTAGACCATTATCAAAATCAAAGATCATTTATTCAAATTAAGCTGAGAATCAGCACTTCTTGAACGACAAAATTACATGAGACAGTCCCCCAAAACGCCCACCCTTCACTAATTCCTAGTGCATTACTAGCTGAGAAGAAGTGGCGCAACAAACTCTCCAGCAGCACAGCTGGAAGTTGATTCTATACAACTTTAGCAAAGTAATTAACAAAACAATGAAACACAAAAGATTAAATTAAAATTTTCAGCTAGGACACGCCAATATACCAACAAAAACATTGAAGACGATGCTCAAGCCAAAATAATAACGTAAATAAAACTAAATACCTAAAAAAAGCCTCGAGGCATAAGGCTTTAATTTGAAGCTCATTTATCAAGTGCTCAACATAGTTAATTTGTTTATATCTTGAGTTTATAAAATTATGATCCTGTATCGTTTATTTGGAAGATTAAACTATGGTGAACATTCTGTTGAATATCTATCTCAACAAAGTTATTATTTATGAATTTACTTTAAAACTTAGCAAATTACGATGTTTATTTGCTTTTTTTACAATCTTTTCATTATTTAACACTTGATACCTACAATTATAATTTTAAATATTTATTAGTGGCTTTTGTGGACAAGATATTAATTCAAATTTGTTACAGTTGTAATGGCAATCATGTCATTTGGTTTAAATAGGTTTGTAGACCATTTTCAATTTTGTTAAGTACCTGGTACTTGTTGACGGGCCTACACTGTCCTCCCATACCTTACTCGTAATACTGTAGTTTGAAAACATTGTAAAAGCCCATTATTTTTAAAAGAGCAACCGTGGAGTTTCTTGCCAGCTCTTCTCCATAGGAAACGACCAATTGAAACCGTGCACCTAGCTTCTGACGTTTTATAAGTGCCCATGTAGGGTTATGTGAAATAAAATATTTTGATTTGATTTGATTGGACAGCTCTCTTCAAGCTCACTTCACTTAAGATTTCACGGTGAGATATTTAGAATAGAATGATTTACTGTATAGGTCGGCCGGAATGCGAAACAAAAACAAAAAAATAATTACACTTAAAAAGCATTATTTTACGAGGCTCTTTGGCATCTATTTAATTTAATCCTGAAGCAAACATTAAAAGCAAGTCAAATTATGTACCAAGACTGCCAGTCCCCCTAACCTAATCAAATGCAAACATAAACATGCCATGTGTTATAAAAACTTCAGCAGGTCTACGCTGTAGCTCCGTAGCGACAGTCGTAGCAACGTAGCCGCGTAGGCCAGTCGCGTTCACTCACGGGCCGAAAGTGAACGAAGTGTTGCGAACTTTTCTTGTTAAAGTTACTTTAAGTTATTATTGTGGTTAGTTAAGTAAAATAAGTATATTGCGGTAGTTAGTTATTTTGATAAACCGTCTATAAGTGTTTAATTAAAAATAAAACTTTGTAAAATATTAATTTTTGCTAATAAAGTTTTTTAACTTAAATTCTATGATAAAGTTCAAACTTTCGAAAGTCTCAGATACTTAACAGTTCTGTGTGTGCAAAAGTGAAAAATAATACAAAACTTTGAAACTAACATGTAAGCAAATATGCCGAAAATGATATTAAACAACTACGATTATGAGGAAGAGATTCCTCTGTTCACCACGTCAGAGATTGACAAGAAATTCTGGGACTACTTCGATGAAGCCACTACAGCAAGTTCAAACATCACGGAGACTGTTCTTCGAGACCAAGGTCCAGTGCTGGTCATATACGGCATCCTGCTGGCTGTGGGGGGACTGGGCAACGTGGCCGTGCTGGTCAGCCTGGCCAGGTCTAGGAGAAGGAAGTCCAGGGTTGACCTGATGATGACCCATCTGGCGCTCGCTGATGTCTGTGTTACTTGTGGAGTTATTCCCTTGGAGGTAAGTTTTTATAAACGAAATTTTTTATTTAAGTTATTTTCGCACACATTTAGGACGACGCCAATTTTATCGTAGTTTTACAAGTAGTAACTTAAACTCTAAAGCATTTATTACAATTAAACCACTTACAGGCACTTTTGAATTGTCCAGTCGGTCAGTTAGTCAAAAAGCGGAAGCTATTTGCCCATTCCAAAGCGTAGATCTCTATGGAGAAGAACAGGCAAGAAACTCCAAGGACACTCTTTTAAATAAAAATATTACAAAATCCTGGGGACATTATTCTTGTCGCTTCTATATGTGAGAACAATGTAAAAAACAAAAAAAAAAAATATTTAAAAAAACAATTCAAAATATAAGATTAAAAGATTACAAAATAAGCCCTGGCAGTTAAGAGATGATCGGCCTCAACTGACAGCGCCCGTTCACGAACATGACGCGTGGATCAGCACCATCCAGCTCAACCACTTTGTAGGGAACTGAATGATCCAACACACGCGCCACCATCAGCGAGACATCTAAGTGAGCATGACATACTCTCAACTGCCAGGCTTTTAAGTCAACATACATCATAACATAATAAACGGCTCCATGGTACTCACATTTACAAAATTGAAAAAATGCTTTTAAATTATACAAAACTATAGCTTGCAATGTATTTAAATTATACAAAACTATAGCTTGCAATGTATTTAAATTATACAAAACTATAGCTTGCTAAAAGTATAGCAAGCTAGAGTTACTCCTAAACTAATTTAACTGAATCACACAAAACAAAAAATAACTTAATCTGTAAATAGGATATCGGATTCACTTTATTAATGAGTTATAGTATAATATTTACATCATTTAAAAGCTTACAGGTTTTAAATAATAATACTATGTACAAGTATATAAAAAAAACCATCCAAGTGCGTGTCGGACCATGCACAATGAAGGGTTCCGTAGTTGGGATGAACTTATCCCAAAAACAAGCTTAAGATTGTGGTTGAAAAACGTGTTCTCCCATACATCGATATTCGTCACGGTCAATTCTCCAACTACAAATTTAAGTTGGTCGACTATTACTCGTTAACTTGTAACGCCTACTTAGCTGTGATAGTTTTCCTTTTAATTTCGTTATAATTACATACTACTGCCATGAATTTTTCACATACCAAAAAAAAATCAAAAAACAAAAATCTAGATTTTATTTTACCACTTTCTCGGCGTGATTAATATCCCATGCCAAATTACTTTCTAGTAGGTATTTAAGAGTCTCTGAGTTAAGCCGAGGACAGATGTAGACAAACGGACACGGCTAAACTATAACCGTCTTATTACAAAACAAGGTTTGTCGACAGACCCATGTTTAAACCATGGAGCCATTACTGAATTTCGAAACTTATTCCGTCTATGGAAAAGTTCCTAATACAAAACTGACAACTTAGTACTGGACTAAGTTTTCAGTTTTGTATAAATAACGGTATTTCAATCACAGTTACGTTCTTATTACAAAAACTGGCTCTATGGTTTAAGCCATGTCAAAATATAAATCTTGTTTTGTAATAAGACGGTAAGGGTTCCTTGTTGACTACGGAACCCTAAAAAGGGAGGGGAAAGAATCATAGGACATCAAACGGCAGGAAAAGTGTATACATAAAAAAAAAAACTACTAAAAAAAGGATAAAATATATTTGCTGCTTCAGAAGTAGGCGTAGCTAAAATACGAAAATTGCAACGAGTTGAGAAGTGCGTTTCTTTTGTTTGGATATCGGACACATTACACCAGAACGTGCTGTGCATCCTCTATTTTACCACACATACGAGTATTAAACCGTGAATACGTGTTTTAAACTGATGTTTTGAAAACTATGATTCTTCGTGTTCTTCTCTCTCTCTACTCACCGCTATCCCATTTCATTTAGACAAGTGGGCCCGTAAGTCGCAATCGCTTTCAACGCAAAATTTCTACAAAAAGTTTCAACAGGATTGCTATAAACTTTTCGATAGCTTATGTCAATCCTTTTTTTTTTTGGGATGGGTTTGCTCTTGACCTTAGTCTAGGTCAGAGGTGACAGAGACAAGGTCGACGATGGAGTGAGCTTACCCAGAAGTAGCCTGTTCACTCTCACTTTGAAGAGATTAGGGTTGTATGCGTTCGGAAACACAGACGCGGGTAGAGGGTTCCACTCTTTTGCTGTGCGCATTATAAAAGACATTTGGAAACGCTTAGTGCGAATTGGTGGAATAGCAACCAGGAAGGGATGGTAACCTGCAGTGCGTCTAGATGTCCGATAATAGAAGGGGGCCGGTGAAATGAGGTCGTGGAGTTCTTGGGCACACTCACCGAAGTACAATCTGTAGAAGACCGACAAGCAGGCAACCTTGCGGCGATGGGCCAAGCTGTGAAGCTTGGCATCCACCAGTTTGCAATCCAATATATTTTTGACGTTTCCATCATTATTATCGTTGATAGAATGTCACTTTGTCACATCCTATCTATCGGGGTCGTCGAGACGAGATCGCGACTCTCCTAGACCGGTCAAGTAGATGTCTCGCTTTCTTTAGGTCGTTGTTGATGACGGACATCGTAAGTCTTTCACGCTTCTTCGGACTGAAGTTAATCAATTCAATTTCAATTCAATTTATTTATTTACTTCAAGTAACTAAGACTCATTTGTTAGTAAAAAACTTATCCTACGTTAGTAATTAAGATAAAAATTTATTCACATATAAAAATAAATATAAATATATACTATTGACAGCGGCACTGTCCGTCGCTTCACCGCGGGTTCACCATTCCATGGGAAATGGCGCAGCAGCGATTTACGTACGGACAGTCCGCCTACTCGAAATTAAAGACAGGATGCTGTTGTTGCTGCCCCACACCCCACGCACCAGGGACGCACAGCGCTTGCGCATCGTGGCAAAGAAACAATCCACATGTGCGTCCGCGAACATCCCAGATGCGCTGCAGTAGCGGGGCAGCCTCAACAGCACCCTGAACGCGTTGCTGTATTGCACGCGGGGGGCATTGTACATTTGAGTATATCTAGCCCACACGCTACTCATGTAAAACGTAGTGCAGTATGCTCTGAAAAGAGTAATTTTAACGCTTACCGAACAATGAGCAAACCTGCGAGCCAGCATGTTCGCTCTAACCGACAAGGCCCTCCACGCCCGTTCAACGTCGTCATCATCCCTGACGCCCATCTCTGCTCCAAGACTCGTTTAGTCATGTAGTCTTCGGATCTTTTCAAGACATTACTCTTTATTTATTTTTCAATTGCATAAACCAGTGTATATAATTGTTGGTGAACCAGTTAAATAAATAAAAATAAAATTACCGTACTACCTCAGACATATTTCTTTTTTTTTTCTTCAATTGAGCAAATCTTTGATTATTTTAAATAAAGGTTAGAAACTAAAGCAGTAAGAAACAACAAGTAAATAAAAATTTATGCCAACTAGGCAAACAAAAATCATCGATCAAAATAAAGGTTAAGAAAAAAATTGTCAGTGAATGCTCAAGTTTCGTTCACTTCAAATCTTCTATGATACTCGTATTCGTATCATCGTTCATTGTAAGTATCTCAAGATAGATATTACAAAAGATTTCTATACCAATGTGGCTTACGAAGCAAAAAAAAACTTTCAAAGAATAAAAAAAAGGTAAACAAAGAAATATAGTTAGACAAAACAATGATTACATGGTATTTAAGCTTCTTTTACAAGAATAATGTTTTTTTCGAAAAATAAAGTCTTTGTCTAGGTAAACAGAGTTCAAAGTTCAAACACTAAGTATCTATTTGATATGGTTGCCTCGAAGCCAAAAAGGATTTAGATATAAGATGTGGGAATTAATTTTCTTCTAGAAACGATGTCAATGTAAAGAAAATAGTAATAATATACTTGTTTCCAACTGAGACAGGATTTCTTTTATAAAAAAGTTATTTAATTTGTTCTCAGAAATAATATTACACTCTGAAATTTATAACTGCGTATATAGAAACATGTAGTGTTCATTGTTTTTTTTTTTACGATCATTCGGAAGATTTTGACTCACTTAAAGCTTTAAACACTTACATGAAATCTTAACTACTTTAAAATAACTTGGCAACATTACTTCAAACTTAAAATACAACAAAAAAAAAACAAATTTAGAAAGTTTTTGCCTTTTATTTTTACAATTTTTTATTAATTTGTTTCGTTCGTATGTGTTTCCAGTTACAAATTAGTATTTTTTTTCTACCTGAAGACATTAACGCCAATATCTTTTAGAAACAAATAAAATCCATTTCTTCCCGTGGGTGTCGTAAAAGGCGAATAAGGGACTTACCAGAGAATGGGCAGCACCGTTCTCTATGAATTTTAACACCATATTGCAAACCCCCCCTTGGGGTAGGCTTATGTCCAGGAGTGAAGTTCAAGGCCTGTTTTTATTGAAGCCTTATATTATTATACTAGAACCTTTCCACAAACTACAAGTACATCATATGCCTATTTTTCGGGGTCCGTAGCCAAATGGCTAAAACAGAACCCTTATAATTTCGTCATGCCCGTCTATCCGTCTGTGAGTCTACATTTTTTACACGGAGACTATCGGTATTGTATTGTTTGATCCCATTAATAAAAAGATAATGATATTTCTAAGTGACTTTGCTGTTTAAATCAATCGTTTTTGACTTTAGGGATATTTCCGGTTCGGTTTTTTATCGTTTATTTTTAGTAAATATTTTTGAATACTAAGTAAGGTATACTATGCAAGTTTAATAATATTAAATACAAACTTATTTTGTGGCCGGTAAAATAATACCTACCTATTATTTTATCCTAACTATAGTACCCTTCACTATGCGTGGTCCAACAAGCACTTCGCCGATTTTCTTTCGTACTTGCTTGCTATTGTATTATAGTGGTCATTTCCGGAAGGGCTAACTAAGAGTTTCCTTTCCCGAAAAAGGTCACTACCCGAAAAAATGTTATTACTTGACCTAGATTTACGAGGGACAATACATTTTCATTACAGCTCAAAAGCTGTGCGTGTTCTTTCCTCCTACGCAACTATTCGAAAATATATTGTAGTCTCTACTTAGGTTATGAAGGCAACAAAAGAATTAAATATAAACACTTTATCTTCTATACAGCGAAACCGCAGTAGTTCAATTCAACTGGCTCGCGTCATGTTTCGCTACTCGAATCCGAACAGTTGAATTGAACTACCGCGGTTTCACTGCTATGGTTTCGCCGCGGAGGTGTGCTACTGGCGTCAATCATACGAACTAACCTTTGTGCAGTTTTGTAAGATTGACAGCATATGATAAAATAGTTATTTTCAAAGACTGCCATTGGTCTAGTGGTCGCAAGCGCTAAGTAGCTTAGCATGAGGTCCTGGGTTCGATTCCCGGGTCGGGCAAAGTAATATTGGGTTTTGCCATCTGCATTTTCTCAGTAGCATTCTGAATGTGTGCCTACAACCGGCAACAAGCTTGCCCCCTATTACATAGGTCTTAAACATAAGTGGCGAAATGTGAGTGTGCTAAAGGTACACCTCTATCTAACCCTTCGGGGAATACAGACGTGACATTATCTATGTTGTTATTTTAAAAGTGGGTAGTCCAAGGTGGTTTTCACAACGTCACAAGAATACTGTTACAGGCAATAATATAATGATTGTTCTCTCACTTAATCTAAATGAACATTACACGTGGATTATTTATTACTAGCCCCGCGGTTTCACCCGCATAAGTCTTGATTCCGTAAAAATACCGGGATAAAAAGTATTCTATGTTCTAACCCAGGTCATGGTCTATCCATATACCAAATTTCATCAAAATCAGTTCAGCCGTTTTAGGGTTAAAGCGTAACAAACAAACATACAAAAAATCAAATCTTTTCTGTTTAAGTTTAGATATGGAAGTTCGGTCCCTCCTCGAATAATTTATAATATCATCACATCACACTAATATTATAAGAGCGAAAGTTTGTGAGTGTGTGTGTGTATGTTTGTTACTTCTTCACGCTCAAACGGCTGGACCAATTTTGATAAAATTTTGTATGGAGGAGAATTATGTATAGCTGACACCCTGGATTAATATGTAGGCTATCTATCCCGATATTCCCACGGGATCGAGACTTACGCGGGTGAAACCGCGGGGCGCAGCTAGTTAATAATAATTTAAAAAAAAAACACGTTTTGTCAAAGGAAGATAGGAAACGAAGGAAGGTTGTTCTTCTTCGAACTATTTAAGAATCGCTCAAGTTGCCGTTGACATGGTAATGGGCACTTTTGTAGGTGCTGCTACTCATTCTTTTGACGTCATCACTTTGCGCCTTGTCATATTTCCTTCTGCGGAAAAGATAACATTATTACCAAAGTCCTATTACAGAAGTTGATCCTCATTTTGCTAACACTGCGTTTGAACCCAAGACCCCTCAATCATTTACGATGTATGACTCTCAAAATTAATGCTAAACAAGGCTACTTGTACCGATGTCTCAAGATGAATAGGGTAAAAGAGCCCTTGGAAATTACAAACAAGCTCTCTATAGTTTGTACTCACGCTAATTGGCGACATGAGATTGCAACTAGATTTTGGACGTTTTTAATTACGGGAATCGGTCCTCTGATTTGCGACAAAAGTCCCGTGTAATAGAGAACAACATTAATTTTTGAGATCGTTTAAAAATAGGCAGACGTGTTTTAAGGAGGATGTTTCATATTCCAAAACATTTTATTCCAATTAATAGGATAGTCAAAAATGAAACACTAAATATTTTATTTCACATAAACTGCACATAAACGGGCACTTATGAAACGTTAGATGCTAGGTGCACGGTTTTTTTTTGGTCGTTTCCTATGGAGAAGAGCCGGCAAGAAACTCCACGGTTACTCTTTAAAATAATAATTGGCTTTTAAAATGTTTTCAAATTACAGTGTTAATAGGTATGGGAGGCCAAGTTACCTCCAAACCATACAATAAACCGCTTTTTTTTTTTTTGGGTGGGAATTTATCAAATAACTTCTCCCGCTCTGGGCGAGGGCGTGTCAGACTTTTACTGACTAAAACCCACCCGTGTTCCTTTATTTGCCTGTGTGCCAGGGCCACGATATCCCTTTCGGACAAACTCGCAACCCTGGCAGGCATTGGCCCTAATGGACCCCGTCAATTCGTGCTGACGTCTCTTTGAGGCGCGCGTGGAACACGATGCGCCGTCGACCCGGGCTTGGTCCTTATCGGACGGCGAGCTACCCATCGCTCACCGTCCGTAAGCCCGCGCCTATGGTGGCCGGAAATCGGCTTGCGACTCCCGACGCCCAGGGCGTCTCCTGCGACGACTAGGGGCGTGAGGGCGCGAACCCTGCCTCTCCCTCACGCGTTCCGCCTCCTCCTTCGCGAGCATTACTGCTTCGCAGAAGGAGGTGACAGCCTCCCATGCACTCTCGCTCCGAACCATGGCCTGAACCAGGGCCGGAAGCGAGAGATCGCCGCCGCCGATCGCCTCCGTTAGGACACGGCGGTGCTCCGCCCAAGCTGGGCAGACCTCCACCGTATGCTCCACCGTGTCCTGCGGGCGATCCACACAGTGGTGACACCCGGGCGTTTCCTCCCGCTTTATCCTGAACCTCCCGAAACAACCGTGTCCGGTGAGGACCTGCGTCAGGCGGAAGGTGAGGACGCCGTGGCGCCTCTCTAGCCACTCCTCAAAGAGATATACTAAAAAGTTAATATGCAAAGTTTCATTACCTAATTTGAAGTATTTTTTTAACACCAGTGCAGCGGTTTATTGTATCCGCTGCACCGGTGTTCAAAAAATACTTCAAATTAGGTAATTAAACTTTGCATATTAACTTTTTAGTATATACAAATTTTCACCGTAAAAAGAAATAAACTAAAATATCGGTGCTTTGTAATCTTCTCCCTTCCACCCTGTCCCGCTTGCTCGCGTGACCGCAGGAATAGTGCGCGAGAGACATAAAGAGTGAGGTGGCGCTGAGGTAATATAGACCCTAAAGCCTAAAACGTTCTCACATTCACAAATATAAAAAAAAAAAACTATATAAAATACCCATCACTAAACAACCTATGGACTGTCTGAAATAAAGATTTTTATGTTTTTTATAAAATATTACTAAAATAATAAAAATAAAAACCTATTTAAACCAAATGATAAGATTTCCATTAAAACTGTAATAAATCTGAATTAATATTTCTTCCATAAAAAAAAGAATGAAAAATGCGTTTATTGGCATTACAGCAAAAAATACACCTTATAACTATGAAAAGAGAAAACAATTATTATAATGCCAAAAGGGCCTCAGCTCAGCATAATGTCAGATGACAACACAAGGTGTACCACGTGACGCTGATCGCTGCAAAAGTCACTAATAAATATTTAAAATTAAAATTGTAGGTATTTAGTGTCAAATAATGAAGAGATTTGTGTCAAGGCATGTATAAATAAAAAAAAAGGTAATATAAACATCGCAATTTGGGAGCAGTTAATATACATTTACATAGTTATGCCGTTTATGAGGTGTTAATAGGCATGGGAGGACAGCGTAGGTCTACAAATCTACAGTCTATTAATCCTACAACGTTCTCACATTCACAAAATATATTAAAAAAAAACAGTTTATAATATTATTAAAATAATAAAAGTAAACACCTTGTTGAAATTGAAATTGTAAGTTATATAATGTCAAATAAAGAAAAGATTATGTCAACGAAGTATGTAACAAAATAAAAATAAAAATCGTAATTTGGGAGCAGTTAATAGACATTTACATAGCTTTGCCGTTAATTAGGTACCAAGGAAGCCACATGTACAGAAGGACTTAATGCCAAACTTCCTTTGTTTTCAACGTAGTCGTATCTTATAATATGCTTTTTTGTTATAGACACGTTTTTTGTGGGTTTTGAATTTTTCATCGCTAAGTTCTGTAACCGACTTTGGCAACTTACCAGAAGTGCCTGTACCAGAAGTGGTCATCGTATTAGTGGTTCAGCAGCTTCAATATCAGAATTGGTTTTTTATTTGGTCTGAGCCTATATAAAAAATATATTATGATTCTACCGGAATAAATCAGATCTTTGTCATGGACGTGGTATGACGAGAGCGGCTCCTCTGACATCATCTGTCAACAGAAGACAGCCGCCACGCAACCATCGATGCGACGCTCTGCTAGAGTGACTGTCAGCCGCCAGTGTCACTCTTATCTGAGCTTTTCGGTGATTCCAGTACCTTCGTAACAAAACGGGGCAGCGCCACTTGCTATGGCTGTCACACTCAATGTTGCTGATAGCACATTATGTTCTTAAGAATTTTTCTTTATGAATGTTCCATTAAATGAGGCGGTTTCAGGTACAAAGTAGGTTCCGCACCACGTAATTTTATTTATACCTCTCTCTCGCTTCAACTTACATAGGAGAAATACTTCCTTAATATAACATTAAATTTTCCCTCGAAAAGAATGTTTTAAAATCGTATCACGTAAAAAGTACGTTTTACGAAAGTAGATAAGATTTGATCATATTGTTTTTCTTCTTTTTCGAGGTCCATTTTATTTTCAGTTGCAGATCACCAAAGCTGATGTAATATTAAAAAATATATATATCAAAGGGGTAAATAAATAATTACCAAATAAAATTATGTTCCTCCAGAACAAGCCTTTGCACAGTAGCCACTCAAGAGGCGACACTTGACTGTCACCTGTTGTGTGTTGGCTACTGTTTAGTTTAAAGGCTTGTTCTGAACATTTCCAACAAAGCTTCATACTTTTGTTTCATGAAAGGCGCGAAAAAAAAGTCGTGTTTCATAATTCTTTGATTTACGAAGCTTTTAACTAATGCTTCGTAAATGAAAACAGGCGCGCCTCCTAAAAACCGGGATGTTTTAAAATAAATTACGAAATGGAAAAGATGGTTCAAGGAGAACTAATATATTATCACCTACGAATTAATTAAATATATACCTGTTGATCTTAAATTCATGGCTTATAATTATAAATGAAATATTACAAGTTTATGGCCAAGTTGCGGTGTGCTGGGTGATGCACTGGTCTGTTACGCTACGCGGCGCCCTCTGATGTTGACATCCGGGGCACACACCCGCTGTCATCATATTTTATTTATTTATTTATATTTAATAAACAAGTAACAAGACTCAAATGTGTTAGTAACAATATTTTTTATTATCTATGTTAGTAAACTAGCCCTACACAGTTAACCAAACACCTGCCCCATAGTTATGAGAATCCCTGCTACAAGCTCAACACCGATGTGGAAAGCTTGCAGCAGCGATTTACACACAAGCAGTCCAGTCTGCTCGCGACACACTGCAGTATAATGTTGGGGCTGGCCCGCACCTGGCGCACCAGGGAGGCGCATCTTTTTCGCATCGTAGCGTAGAAGCAATCGACACCAGCTTCAGCAAACATCCCCGATGCGCTATAAAAGCGGAACTGCCCCATCAGTACCCGGAACGCATTATTATAGTGAATTCGAAGGGCGCTGTACGATTTTTGAGTGTAATCTACCCACAGGCTGCACGTGTAAAATGAGGTTCTTTTAACTACCTTCGAACAACGTGCAAACCTGCGAGCGATCATATTAGCTCTCACCGACAGCGCCCTCCTTTCTCTTTCAATATCATCATCATCATCTCTAAGGTCAGCGGTCAAAAGATGGCCCAAGTATTTCACCTTAAATACCCTCACAAGCGATATCCCGTTCAACCTGACTGGTGGCATAGGAATAGAATTTCGACCGCTGACACCAAAAACCATGACCTGACTTTTAGTGACGTACCAGTCAAATTCAAAGAACAATGGCGAAATCTTATTTGAAAAGTTGTCTAAAAGTAACACTTACGGTTTTCTAAACTATGATATTATCTACTTATAGAAGATAAGGAAATTGTTGGTTTGATTGGCTTAGTATTGCCATTTTATATTTATTCTCCTAAATAGCAGGCCAGGTACACACGGCTAGCCCCTAGATCCGGGGCTGACCCAACATAGAACATAGGTTTCATCTCGCAGCCAGAACTTTTATATTATTAATTCATTTATTTCAGATAATTAAAATACATACAATATATTACATTAAATTAAAAAAAAAACTATTGGTACGCTCATACACTAACATTACATAAAATTATAATAAAACAACATTATCATTACATAAATATGCACCTTGCTTTGTATTCTACACAATAGGTGTAGGCACCATAAGTTCGGCCTCGATCGGTTTACTCGTGTGGTCCAGTTAGCAAATCAAGTTCTATTACTGGTGTCAAACTTGTAATGTGTTTGTTGACCAGTTAGCAGTAGTCCCATTGTTCGTGAAGGTGGCAGTGCCCACGATCTGCACACAGTTCTTAGAAACATTCAATTCTAAATACGGAGTAAGAAAGGAGCTAGAAATACTTTTAATTGAGTAAGAATTCTTCAAACACACGCTCCCGAGAGATTCTTCACTAATAGGAAATGTGTATAAAGCACGCGTGTACTCAGTCAACTGTACTCGTAGTTAGTAGGTACTGATTTTCAGTTAGTAATTGATTTTAGTTATGCTAATTATTTAAACGAAACTTCGGAGTTCGCATGGCTGAATTTTGGGGTAAACATAATACTAGAAACTAACTTTCTTATTTGCCATCGATACGCTAAGAAGAAGAACGAAACTACCTAACAATCAAAATTGCCTACACTATTGCCTAACTACCTAACAAAATGGTTGCTTGTTAGCAGGATTTCTGCTAACAAGTAATAATTTTTTACTTTGGGGTGATATCACAGGCAGCCGGTGTTTTAGTTTTTACTTTAACGGTCAGAATATCTGTGTTTGCTATTACTTACATTACTGAGAATCATATCCGTAACTTTGGCTTCAAAATCAAAATCAAAATCAAAAGTCATTTATTCAAACTAGGCTGAGAATCAGCACTTTTCGAACGTCAAAAATTACATAAGACTGTCCCCCAAAAACGCCCACCCTTCACCACTTCCTAGTGCTTTAGCTGGGAAGAAGAAGCAGCTGTCTGTTCAGATATAAAACTTGAATCTATACAATAAAATGTAAAAGAATTTGCATTACGCAACACAACATTAAATTATTTGCCTTATGTTAGCTAGCACACGCCACTATACCAAAAAAAAAAACATAAAAATCGTCGAAAACTATACTCAAGCAGAAATAACGTAAACAGAACGTACCTAAATAAAAGCCTCCAGGCATAATGGGCGTGCCCGCCCACACAAAACTATAGCTGCAACTCGAAGTCAAAAATGATAAACTAGCACCATCGTAGTAAAATAAAAAAACAGTTAATCATTAATAACAATAATAAAACCATGGTCAGCAAGACGACCAGTCACCACAAGCAGCACCCGTTCACGAGCATAACGCAAAGATCAGCCATCACCCCCCTCGTCATATTTGAGGGAAGGAGGCAACCCGACCCCCGACGCTACCGCAAGCAGTGACATCTAAGGAAGCATGACGAACTTGCTGCTCAGGCAAGAATAATATAATCAATTGTCTAGGTCGCTAGCTAACCACTTATTGCAATACAACTCATAAAAAAACATTTTCATGAGTATATTATGTCACTAATAAATAAAAATAAATTGACTTAGACAGTCAAATAAAAATAAACAATTATATGAACTCATATAACCTGTCAGTAGGTACGCTAATTCTGGAGAAAGAACATGAACATTGTCTTGAGTTAATCACAGCGACCAACTACTCGTATTCTTATCGTTTAAGTAGTCATTGATAGAATAGTATGCCTTTGAACAAAGATTGGATTTAACTTTAACTTTAAACGCATTAAAAGGCAAATCTAACAAAGAAGAGGGTAACTTGTTATAAAAAGTTATACCAAGTCCAACAAATGAGTTATGAACCTTAATATGAAGCCGGTAAAAAGGAGCACGTAATTTATCCTTATTTCTAGTGTTAATATTGTGAATATCACTGTTTTTAGTGTATAAGTGTATATTTTGCCTAACATATAAGATGTTGGCGAAGATGAATTGTGATGCCGCCGTGAGTATACCAATATCCTTAAAAAAATCTCTTAGAGAAACTCTGGCACCCAGCTGGTAAATTGCTCGAACAGCTCGTTTTTGGAGTACAAATATATTTTGAATGTCAGCTGCTTTACCCCACAACAGAATACAGTAGGACATAACGCTATGAAAATAACTAATATAGACTAATCGGGCTGTATCAACGTCAGTGTATTGTCTTACTTTCCTGACGGCGTATGCGGCCGAACTGAGCCTTCCCGCTAGGCTTGATATATGAGGTCCCCACTGAAGTTTGGCATCTACTGTTATACCCAGAAACACTGCCGAGTCTACAGTTTCAAGCACCTCTTTATCTAAAACGATGTTGGGACCTAAATTTCTAACATTCGGTAAGGCAAACTTTATACATTTCGTTTTCTTGGCATTGAGAACTAAATTATTTGTCGTAAACCAATCCGTAACCATTGAGAGTGCAATGTTTACGTCGTCAAAATCTTGTCTATTCCGGTCTACTTTAAAAATAAGAGAGGTATCATCTGCAAACAGTACAACGTCACAGACACCCTTTATATAGAATGGTAAATCGTTAATATACACTAAGAATAAGAATGGGCCTAGAATTGAGCCTTGAGGTACACCTAACTGAACTGGTAGCTCGGAAGATTTCACACCATCAACATCTACACATTGGAACCTATTATACAAATAAGAATTTATTACTTTAAGAGCTTCATTTTGGACGCCGTAATGATGTAGTTTACGCAAAAGCGTGTCATGGTGCACGCAATCAAAGGCTTTGGAGAGATTACAGAAAACTCCAATAGCATTTTGCGAGTTCTCCCATGCGTTAAATATGTGTTTCAGCAGTGCAACACCCGCATCTGTAGTCGAACGACCTTTTGTAAAGCCATATTGTTCATTGTGAAGGAGGCTGTTTATATTAAAATGTCTAAGCTTCCGCACCCACTTACACCAAAGCACTAAAACCAGACGGTATCGCGTTACCGATCGCTTTAGCCGTAAGATTGAGCTACCCACGTTCGCACGGGGCCTTTTTTAACGCCTCGTACTGCGCACTGGATTTTGAACGCTCCGTTTAGCGATTCTTCTTCTTTTCGTTTCGACGGTACATCTATGTTTCCTATATTGTTTGGGCCCAGTCGGTGGTTACATTTATTGTGGGAGAGGAGTTGTTCAGGTCGTCAAGGGTGCAGGTGAACAGACATTTGGGACACTCTAGCAGATGGGGCATAGTCTGTTTAGGAGTACCGCACTCGCGCTGGATGATAGATGAATCGGTAATACCCCATTTCGCCTAATTATGTTTTCAGAGGTCTACTTGGTTACCTAATCGATTTAGTGCTTTCCAAATAGGCAATTGCATCGCGACCGGAAGGCAGGTATTCTTGGGACTTTACGACGTCTTGAGGTGATGGATACCGTTCTTCCCACGATTAAGTTCGCTCTTTAGGTGGCCTATCTATCTTGGACTGCCTGCGTGGAGTGTAAGAAGTTCTTGTGACTTTTTAGTCTACCGGGAGTACTCGTGTAGTCGTAGACTGAGGGGATGTCGGGAATCGGAATCTTGGTTCTTTTTTCCAGTGCGCATTTAACATCCTTTCGTATGGCAGGTGGTGCTATACCTGCTAGCGGGTAGAACTTATAGAGTGGAGTCGGTATTAAGTAGCCCAATATTATCCAACACATTTTGGGCAGAGTCTACGTGCTTGGCATGAGCGGATCGTTGCCACACTGGGCACGCAAATTCGCCAGCAGAAAAGCATAGAGACATGCCAGTTGTGTGGTTCCCAGTTCGTGGAAATCGGGCGACGTAGCAAATTATTGCCGTTCCCAACCTTCTGCTTAGTTTTGAGGTCAGTGTGGCTTATACGTTAGGGCCCTATTCAACGTCACACCTAGGTATTTAGGGATCGAGCGGTGTTCGACCTTAGTACCGCGCCACGTGATGTTGAGTGTCCGATTTGAGTTGGGATCAGTCCGTAGCCACACACTTCTGAGCTTCGATTGGTGCGCAAGTGCGTTGAGCGCAAAACTTCAACAGCGCGACTAAATAGTGAAACGCTTTATTGATATAGAAAATATTGAAACCGCAGCCGCCGCCGAGGTGTGTCCGTGCTCTATCAGAATAGAATAGAATAAAATACTCTTTATTATGTACCTACACCATAAAAATTACAGATATAAATGTAGAAAACATAAGGTGACACAATGGGCGGTCTTATCGCTAAAAGCTAAAAGCGATCTTTTAAAGACAACCTTTGGATGAACCTCTCTACGATAACGTCATCATTTACCTGGCATTACCGCTGGAATGCATTTGGCGCAGCGGTGAGGCACACACACACACACACACTATTTTTCAATCATATGTTTCATGAAACGTTGCCAAATAATTGTTAATTTTTAGCACCGATCTATGTTGCTTCAACCGAGCAAGCTAATGATTTCGGCTGACGTACGATTGATTTTATTATCTGACTATGATATTATTTAATGAAGCCTCGGGTATTGCTAAGCATTCATGGTTTGAGCAATACAGAATATGCGATGAGAACATTCGACGCGCTTGGTCTTCAAGGGGTTTGACTGAGATGAAATTACATTACATTTCCTTATAGAGCTCTTTGTTGGATATTTCGTAACCCTAACCATAATACCTATAACAGTTATTTCCACCGGCAGCAGTTTTGCTGTGTTTAAGCAAACAAACAAGCATTGCAAACTCGTAATTACAACCCTATTCATAGCGGCATTTATGTTGTCGAACAGACGAATATTATAAAGCTATATTGTATTAGTTGGGAGCAATGAAATATCGTGTAGGGTTCTATTTTTCCCCAGACAGTTAGATCTACAGGCAGTTGCAGTCTGTGGTAATGTAGCAGACACGAGATCCATCTTTAAGGGCCGATTTTTCAATCTTCAGATACTTAAATTTTAGCCCTTTTATAGAAAATATATTTATTTTTCAAATAAAAGTTATCTGACGATTTAAGTGCTCTTAGTGGAATGCCTCGAAAATCGACCACATACAACTTATTCATGACATATTAATTATGTAGACATTTCTTGGAAGCTTCTAATACACGGTACATTTTTTTTTTCTGTTTGTATTTAATGAAGACAAGCTCAATTTTTTGCCAGCCGAGAATGGCGGTGTACGGTGACGGTAATGTAATGTAAAATATAAGAATAAATCTTAACCCCATTTATGAAGAACGATCGTTAGAGCCGACGCAACTTTACGCGTCTTTTCGTAATGTGAGTAAACAATAAAGGCGAAAGTTTGTGAGTGTGTGTGTGTATGTTTGTTACTTCTTCATGCTCAAACGACTGGACCAATTTTGACAAAATTTTGTATGGAGGAAGCTGACACCCTGGAATAAGACATATTTTTATATTATTTTCATGAATATTCTGAAACAGTCACACATCAAGCAAAATCAAACTTTAGTTTAATATGATTTATTTGATCTTTTTCTTTTTATTTTGAAGACAGTTACGTAATTGTAATATTTTCTCTCAATCATTTTTTTATTCGAAATTCATGTATTTTTAAGGATAATTCTAAAAAACAAACAATATTGTTTAGCTTTTGTCTAAAATAAATATTCACGGCAAGAAAATATAGTTTATTATCCCGACACAAGGTATTTTTTCTCTAGATCAATTATTACTTTAGTTATAAACGAAATAAGAATTGAGATTTACGCTATTGAATTTCGTGCTTGAACACGATCAAAGAGCGCACACGATATTCAACTTTATTACTGATTTATTAGCGTTTAGCACAAAACGGAGTGGCGGGGAGCGAGGGGCGGAGCATGCGTTCGAAATTTGATTTAGACTGCCTGCTCTTAATAAGCTGTTCGTAATTTGGCACCTGAGAGGAGAATCTGAGACAGGAGAAAAAATGAAAGGTACACTGCTACAAGGATATTGTGGCACTTGAATGACGTTGACAGGGGGCGCTGGTGGTGAACATATGATGTGCAGTTGTTTTGTGAAATGTGTTGAAGAAACAAGATGTCGGCGTTAATTCATAACAGCTTCAAACAACCTAAAAAAATGTGGGAAATCTTTAATAACTTAGCAGCGAATAAAATCAAAGACAGCAATGCTTCCCCAAACTAATTTCCAACTCAGAATGCATAACAAACGGTAATGAAATTTGTAACGTACTTAAGTCATTCTTTGCATCAATAGGCGCGGACTTAGCTAACGAAATACCTAACATGTACCACATGAACACAGGTAACAATCTCATGTACGATAGCAGTTACACTCATGACATAACTTTAGATGAACTTTCCCCATGTAACACAGACGAAATATCAAAAATAATTGACCACCTTGACTCCAACACTAGTACAGGCTTGGACGGTATCAGCAGAAAAGCTATTAAATGCCTTAAAAATATAATTGTAGAACGATTAACAAACTGTATAAATGTTTGTTTAACACGCGGCACTTTCCCCGACTCACTTAAAGTTGCAAGGGTCAGTCCAATTTACAAATCTTGAAGTAGAACTGACCCCGGCAACTATCGACCAGTATCGGTCTTGCCCGTTATTTCGAAAATATTCGAACGAGTGTTATACAACCGTCTAAACGAGTATTTGACTAAGAAAAAATTCCTAATCGATCAACAATATGGCTTCCGCTCTAAATCAAGTACTCTCACGGCCTCAGTAGATTTAATAACGAAAATAAAAACTCATATTGATCAACAAACGTTGTTGTAGGTATTTTCATTGATTTAAAAAAAGCGTATGATACGGTAAGCCATCAAAAGCTACTACAGAAAATAAACAACATAGGTATTTCAGGTACTGCCCTCAGTATGTTTACTTCATATTTGCAAAATAGGCAGCAAGTCGTTAAGATAAATAACTTCACTAGCTCGATACAGAACATAACATACGCTGTCCGCAAGGTTCAATTATTAGTTCATTACTATTTCTAATTTACATAAATAACATTGATAAAATAGGGCTGACAGGACACCTAACGTTATACGCGGATGACACCTGCCTTTTTTACTTCGATAAATCTTTACAGAACATTATATCCGATGCGCAAAAGGACCTTGCCCTGCTCAGTGAATGGTTAAAATATAACTTACTGACTATTAATACCTCAAAAACATCATTTATGATTTACGCCGCGAAAAATAAACCATTACCGGAGTTCCCACCTCTTTCGATCAAAGGAGACACAGTCAAACGGTCTAGTCACGAAAAATATCTCGGACTGTGGGTAGATGACAAACTTACTTGGAAGCTGCACATCGATCATGTCAAAACAAAATTAATATCACTATTAGGAGCGTTATGAAGAATGTATCCCGAAAAAAGTATGTCTAATTATATATAACTCTCTAGTAAAATCGAACCTTGAATACCTAATCGAAGTGTCTAAAATCAGCCGCTAAATCTAATCTAAATCCACTACAAAGAATACAGAACACAATTATGAAGGTACTATTTCACTACCCCTATCTATATCCAACAAAAAAATTATACGAAAAAACTAAACTACTAAACCCCACACAACTTTACACATATTACCTGCATTCTTATAAAAAAAATCACCACTAATTCTGTGCAATCAAACATACAACTACATAAAAAAACAATAACATACAACACAAGAAGTAAAAACAAATTCCAAGTAATGAGTGCACGTGCACGGACTAATTACGGCAAAAAAACAGTATTAGTGGAGGGAGCACAGCTGTTCAATGATTTACCGGAAGACATAAAGAAGTGTAATAATATTAACATATTTAAGAGTAAACTCAAAAAACACGTATGCACCCTTTAACGTCACCATCGCCCCAGAGGCAAATATTGTAATTATTATTAAGAAATAACTTTGTATCTCATTATAAGCGAACTATTCATAAGTTCTTATGAGAAATAAATATCTTTAAACCTAACCTAATTCAGATTTTGGCCACGTGCCAAAAGAACCTTGTAGCGTAATGGTACATTCAGATACCTTGTTTTATACATAACTACAAACTGCGTTGTATACTACTTTAGAAGGAAGTTTTATAAAGAGTAAATGCTGAAATAAAGTAAATGTCAAAATACTTGCGATTGTGAGCAACCAGTTGATGCCCAAAAAGGTTCGACTGGCTGTTCACAATGGTGCGCTGGTGCCCACGCTTATGTATGGAAGAAGGAATGTTGGGTTTGGCGAAAGAAGCATGAAAGTAGAATAAATGCTGTGGAAATGTATTCCTTGCGAATCATGTGTGGCGTGACTATGAATGATAGGCTAAAAATTATGTAGTAAGGCAACGGTACGGTTTAAAAGAAGATGTAGAGACAAAAATTTAAAAGAGTATGCTTAGGTGGTTTGGCCATGTTGACAGGATGAATGAGAATGACTAACAAAAGGAATTTACAAGGCAAATGTGACTGGAAATGCCGGGAGGAATCCAAGGAGGACTTATAGTGACCTAATTGGTGATGTTCTTCAGAAAGGTCAGGTGCGTAGTACTCGCAACCGGCGTGAGTGTGTGAACGTAAACGAAGTAAAAGGAGTATGTAAGGAGTGTAGCAGGAGGCTTTCTATAGTGTTTGCCTCCATGGGAAGAAGGCATGAGTTTATGTATGTATGTTTTATAAAAATAACGTATAGCATCATCTGTATTTCCCGAAGGGCTAGGCAGAGGTGTACCTACCTATAGTACACCCACATTAAATTTCGCCAGTTATGTTTAGGTTTCATGTAATAGGGGGCGAGCCTATTGCCAATAACCGGACATACTATTTCGAACTGTTACTGAAAAATTCCAGATGGAAAACCCAATAACACTTTGCCTGACCCGGGAATCGAACCCAGGATCTCGTGCTCAACCGTAACGCTTGCGACCACTAGAACAACGAAGCAGTTTTTTTATAAAAATGTAGCTGTTATTTTAGTATATTGTGGTGTCTTACGACTTCCACGCGAACCAAGTCGCGGGCAGAAGCAAGTTATATATAAAAATAATTGTTTTTTTTTTTGTTGGTGGTGGTGTCTGATTGGTTTTTGGGTGACGGCTCTGAGTGTGGAAATTATGACTACATTGTTACATTGGGATCGCATCTGTAAAAACAAATGTAAGTGGTAATACTATAATAAATAAAAATAAAATAAAATAAAAAACATTTTATATGAAATATTTGTTAAAATTGTTTGCGATGAATTATACAAACATGATTACTAGTCAAAGCCGAGCGTTTTGAAATGACTCTGCAATGTTCGTTTTCAATCACTGTGGCAGACGTTTTAGTTTACCTACGTCCTTTGATAAAAGTAATCTTTTTTATTTAATTTTTATCGACATGTGAAGTTTGTTGATTAATTTGTCAATGTTTTTATTTGCATGCATACCTAGACTACTTAGGTACATTAGATACACGTCAAGCGGTGCTGCTTTTCATCTTGAGCGAGCCTAGCGTAGCACGGAGTTTCAATAGAACAAGAGGCCAGATTATGGTAGATGCGCAATGTCAGTCCACGAAATTCAAATTTTCTTACGATTTTTGCAATTTGCAGGTCAGTGTCCGGTTGTAATATGATTATCAAATAATGTATTTACATAATTATAATTGGACATTATATACCTCAATAGTAAACTATATACTTCATTCATAAATAAAAAATGTATCAATTTTAATATTTCTACACCGGCAATGGTATTATAATGTGAAGCTGTTTATTAATATTAAGATCTTAATGTACCTTACTCAGAAATAAATATATTCTTTTATTTTCTATCCACTTCGCCTTATCCCAAATCCATAGATTTGGGTCGGCTTCTAACAAGAAACTGTAGATTAGCAATATTTTACAACTGCGCAAAGTTATTAGCTGAAAGCTATAGCTATTAGAAAATATATTTGATGATAAGTTTCAGATACCAGCGCCGTGCTCAGGAGCCAACTTCTCAGATTTCCAAAAAGGACAAAAAATTACCTACGTGATCTTCAGAGCCGTTGTCTTTCGTATGAATTGAATTTATATTCGGTGTTTTCTCATCGTGAAGCACGTTACATTGATAAATATTTTATGGTGTTACGAAAATAGTATTATCGAAGCGATACTAATATTAGGAAATTGGTATTTTCAAAGTTGCAATTTATATTTCACGAGAAAATACTTTCGGTTTTGCGTAAGTGTACTATTTGCTCATGACTATACATATTCGTACGACAATCCGGCCCAACTATTTTACGTGCTGGTCAGGGTTCAGAGAGGTCTTAACTTGTAAAAAATGGTCACCTATCTACAAATTGACCGTGGCAAGTGCAGCTGAACTTCGCAGTTATATACAATATCTGTCAGCCAACTAGATACAATAGCTTTTATATCAATCAATCTGCCTAGCCCTTTCCCAACTAATTTGGGGTCGGCTTCCAGTCTAACCGGATGCAGCTAAATACCTATTTCTTATGTAGCTTGAGTAACAAGATATTTCTTAGTTTCCGTTTTCCGAGTCGTGATCGAGTAAAAATAAACTGACTGAAACTGAATGACTGTAACTACATAAGATGGATGGGTATTCTCCCTCGATTTCATCTGGATATGTTTCCAGAGAAAATATAGAATTAATGTACTGTGGAATTAGAACAAAGGAAATCGTAAGAGGTTACATTATACGTAGTTTTACGCTGTATTTGATGCGCATGTGTTAAGGGCAGTTCAGACAACGATATCATATATAGCATAAATAGCAAATACTGTATAGCACAACCATATCGCTCAGCAAACATTTTCTAAGGACACGTTCACACAACGCTATTCTATAAAGTATTGGATTGCTGTACGCGATAACCTTGATCAATTATCAGAGCTATATCGTACGATTATCCGGTTATTTTTTTTCTTTTTCAAAATGCTATGCTAATTCGTAATAATTATGTTATAATATGTAGATCATGTCATTCGAGCTGTATTTGCTAGCATTACCTACCATAAAACAAACAATGTTATGCCATACCTTATTTGACAAATAAATATTGAGAACAGAATCACAATCATCAATTTTTATAAACAAAATAGATCTACTATTTTGTTTCCATATAATTAGATTTTATTTGGTCTTATTTGTTTTTATATATTTTTATTTGATTTCTTTTATATGATTTCTAAGGATTTATATTTGGTACTGGGTGATATTTACCTGAGGTAAATGATTTATTTATGATTAAAAAAAAAATGCACTTTGGTCCGTATGACCGGATGCAATATCTTTACGTACGTCGCGGACGTGTGACATAATCTTAGTAAGTCTGTAACCAAAAGGCCACTATCACACGGTTTCTGATTCAAGAGTGTCATGGAGTTTCTTGCCAGTTCTTCGGCATAGGAATCTACTAGATACGCTTCGGAATGGGCAACTAACTAGCTTCATCTTTCTGACTGACAGACTCCTTGACAATTCAAAAGTATAACCTGTAAATGGTTGAGAACTTGTGAAACTATAATTTAGCATTACTTAAGGTGAATCCTTCAATACATTTTCTTTTCTTTCAATCCTTTAATTTCGCGGGCTACAGCCCGCGAAATTCAAAATGCCTTACAAAAAAATTGCTTTCCGCGGGTGTTCACCATAAATAAGTTCCAGTGCAAAAGTAGAGTTGGCCAAGAACTTCAAATTCTCAATTCAGAAAACCGAGTGTTAGTCCTACTTAATTAAAACAGATTAGGACTGGAAAAATGAGGAGTTAAGTACTAAAATAACTCCCGAAATGTTTACCAATTAGTTAACATTATTTACATCAATAAAACATCACATTGAGTTTCTTTTTAAAGTCAATTTTGAAGCAAAATTTTATATATATATAGATAATTAACAGAATATTACTTTTCATTGGAGAATTATATAAACTACTTCCAAGATCTTACGAGTAACAGAAAAAAGATAACTTAGCTGTATATTTTTCTCCGATCGTAACTTTACCTTACGCCAAGACTTTTTAATTGAAGTCCTTTGAAAAGGAAGTGTTGCATGTCTTCTGGAAAATATAATTTAAGTTGCCTGTGAGAAATAAAAAGAAAAAAAAACTAATAATAACATCGAGGTCTTGGCGTGACTTTTATTCATCCAAACGGCTCTTTTAATTAATTGTTCGTGGAATATCTGTTGTTCACTATATTGTAATTTTAACATACAATGATAAATTGTTTTGTTTGGTTTTTGTTTATTTTAAATTACTGATGAAACTTCACAGAATAAGTTCTGAGGTGTCAATATCTCACTATTGTTAACGCTGATAGCACACCTCCGCCGCGAAACCGCAGTACTTCAATTGTACTGGTTCGCGTCATGTTCCGCTACTCGAATCGGATGCGAGTAGCGGAACATGACGCGAACCAGTACAATTGAACTACTGCGGTTTCGCTGCGGACGTGTGCTACCAGCGTCAATATTATTTTTATTTGAACATACAGTGTTAAATTGATTTAGCTTTGGCTTTTAAACATAATGTTACTTTAATTTACTTGACGAAACTTCACAGAATAAGTTCTGAGGTGTCAATATCTCACTATTGTTCAATATTATTTTTATTTTAACAAACAATGTTAAATTGTTTTACCTTTGGCGTTTAAACATAATGTTAGTTTAAATTACTTGGTGGAACTTCATAGACTTGATAAGTCAATATCTTATCTAAATTACTTGGGAATTATGAAATAACTGGTGCCACACACACACACCCTCCATCTATTCCTTCGGGGAATACAGGCGTGATTTTATGTATGTGGAACCAGGCGTACGAACTCGTAACTTGATCTACATGAAGTGATTGCCTTCTGACCCTGTTAACCCTGCCCTAATGCAAGATTCATACGAGCTTATCTGTCCCCTGAGAGAACCCGGATAAAAGCACTTTTATTTAGAAAATCTGCGCCAATCTGTACCTATTAATTATTCTGTACACCACCTCAGTGTCAACTGAAAGGATTGGTTCCCTAATTTTTAAGGTCAGGTTTACGAGAAACATAAAGATACACAGACATTTATGTTTTGGCAGAATCCCAATATTGCATGGCTTGTGCTACCTACTACAGATTTTTTACAAAAAGGCAAAAAAGTGTATGCGTACTATCGATATTTGTACAAGGGCTTTTTGTTTTTAGAAAACGTTCCATTTAAAAAACCGGCTAAGTGCGTGTCGGACTACGCATAATGAAGGGTTCTGTAGTTGGGGTGACTACATCACACGAACAAACTTAACATTGTAGTTGAAAACCATGTTCCCTCATACATTCCAAATGCAGATTTAAGTTTGTACGCATAATATTGAGTGATTTACCATGTTATTTTAAGACCATATTATTATACTTCTTATAGGTTTTCCTGTAATCTATGAGTAAAGAACTATTTTCTGCATTTTTTCAAAATTGTAGGCTCAGTAGTTTCGGAGATGCCGCAGGAAATCGCGGCACAGCGGACGGAGCTCCGGCGCGATCTCATGGCGACATGGAGAGTGCGATTGTCGCAACCCAGCGCTGGGCACGCCACAATTGTGGCGATAAGTCCCCTCTTTGAGGAGTGGCTAGAGAGGCACCACGGCGTCCTCACCTTCCGCCTGACGCAGGTCCTCACCGGACATGGATGTTTCGGGAGGTTTCTGTTTAGGATTAAGCGGGAGGAAACGCCCGGGTGTCACCACTGTGTGGATCGCCCGGAGGACACGGTGGAGCATACGGTGGAGGTCTGCCCTGCTTGGGCGGAGCACCGCCGTGTCCTCACGGCAGCGATCGGCGGCGGCGATCTCTCGCGTCCGGCCCTGGTTCAGGCCATGGTTCGGAGCGAGAGTGCATGGGAGGCCGTCACCTCCTTCTGCGAAACAGTGATGCTTGCGAAGGAGGAGGCGGAACGCGTGAGGGTAAGGCAAAGTCAACGCCCTCGCGCCCTTAGTCGCCGCAGGAGACGCCCCGGGCGTCGGGAATCGCAGGCCGATTCCCGGCCACCGTAGGCGCGGGCTTGCGGACGGTGAGCGATGGGTAGCTCACCGTCCGATAAGGACCAAGCCCGGGTCGACGGCGCGTTGTGTTCCACGCGCGCCTCAAAGAGACGTCAGCACCAACTGACGGGGTCCGAAAGGGCCAATGCCTGCCAGGGTTACGAGCCTGTCCGAAAGGGATATCGTGGCCCTGGCACACAGGCATCTGAAGGAACACGGTGGGTTTTAGTCAGTAAAAGTCTGACACTCCCTCCCGCTCCACCCAGAGCGGGAGAAGTTATTTGATAATTTCCCACCCAAAAAAAAAAAAAAAAAAAAGTAGTTTCGGAGATATGGGAGGAATGGTAAATTTTCATCAATTTTCGGAAATAACGAAAACTATTTATTTTAAAATTGTAAAAAAAATATGTTTTTAAGGCCCTCACAATCAGCGCTTTCATTTGATTTCACACGGTACAGTTTGCCAAACTTTTTTTTTAGCTTTCCGATAAATCCCCCTTATGTGACGCTGATATTCAAAAATATTTTTTTTACGTTATTCTTCCGTGTTTTGGTCACAGAAATTCGTATGTGTACCAAATTTCAAATTAATCGGTCCAGTAGATTCGGAACAAGTCAGCAAGGGTTCCGTTTTTACTTTTTGTAGTACGGAAACAAAAAACAACATAAAACAAAATGCCACAACGTGAAGCTCTTGGCCTTCATCTCAGCTGATGGTAAGTGATGATTAGGCTGAAGGTGGAAGCGAGCTTCACCTGGAATCTTCAACCACAGAGGAACTGGCTACCTTACCTCTAACTGCCGAAACACAACAATGCTGTTAACATTGTGATTATGGCGACAGACTTAAATTGTGGGCGCGTTTCTGCTTTTCCGTTTCGAGAAAAGCTCGTTCTAGTAAAAAAAAATGCTAGTCAGCAAGGTTGGTTGCTACTGTGGCTCAGGTTATGACTGACAAGCTTCTGCCCTCGACTTCGTCCTGTTTTTACATACAACATATCTTATGGCAATAGAAAACAGTGTTATGAAGCTTTCCACCAGTAAAAAAATGTTTGTAAGCGGATCATTAATTCCTTTTACAAATAAACAATTTAGCCCGTTTTAATATTAGTTTACATAGATTTATTTTAAAGTCATCACTTGTGACAGCTCATAACACTTTGCCTCAGGGATCGAAGTTTCCTTCCAAAACGCTCAGCGTTCATAATAATATTAGTAAACAACTTTTCATATGAGATAGTTGGGTTGTTGAAAATGACACGGGGTCCCAAGAGTTTCTATAAATGACTAGCGTTAGCCGTCGGCCTCGCCCGCGTGGATGTCGATAATTATCCTACGGGGATTATACTCCGGGATAAAAAGTGTCCCAGTCCTAACCCAGGTCATGCAGTCTATGTACTTGTGTATCAAATTTCATCGAAATCCGCCAAGACGTGAAAAGGTTTAAGACAGACAGAGTTACTTTATTATTTTTAGGGGAAATACAGGGTGGACATCACCACGCCGATTATCGTGGATTTACATGATTCTGGACCCCTTCAGTTGAAGTTATTCATAGGTTATAAAAATACCAGTTTCACTTCTTCAAATTTTGTTCTAGTATCAAAACTATTTCATAATTTGTAAATTTTTAATTTCTATTTCATATTTCAAATAGTTTTATAAATTAAAAAAGTTTATAAATTATTAACTATGTCTTAGGTATAAAAAAGCTGTTTTTTTTTTTTGTTTGAACGCGCTAATGGTAACACTCTACTTTATGGACCGGCGATCTTTTAAAGTAGCAATTTTTTTTTGTAGTTTATGTTTATACCCATTTTAGTGTATTTTGTTAAACCCTAAAACTAGCAAAACGTTTCATGTTAGGTTCCTTTCATCCCCTTCGAACCTTCCGAGCCGGGGTGCCCCAAGTCCCGAGTAACTAACACGCTTGCTCGTGCATCCTAAGTTCTCAATGCGTTTTTACTTTACTTTATTTTAAGTCGAGATGTGTTATTTTTGTATATTATGTTGGTTTGGTGTGTAGTGTAATAAATAGGTAAACATACAAAAGAACTGTGTTATAAATTTAGCTTACCTGCTATCTCCGGTCCACTGCTTCACGCTTCTTGGGATCGGCGGGGTGGCTAGGTATGAATCCAGGTTAAACCACAATACACATATTGTCCACAGGTGCTGGTTATGTTATTTCCTAGTGTCTTGCGGGGATTGTAGCATTAAATCACTGAAGGACCATTTCTTTTCAGAAAAATGTTTTTGTTAGCGCGGAGCGCGTTGGGAGATTTTTACACGTTGATACAGTGAGAAAGTACGCGGAGACGCGGCGCTAGTGTGCTCATTAGCAGGCCAATCCGATCGCTCAGCGAGTGGACTAATGAGAAGCCGAGAGCTTCATCGAATCAGCAATTACACATAAAAGCTTAATAACTAGTTGTGGGGTGAAAAAACAATCCTAAAATTCAAAAGAAGAACGGTACTTAACAAAGAAGAACTGTCAAACATTAGCGTCATTTTACATTCGATTACGTTTCGTTGCCCACGATCTTTTAAGAGTAGATACCTACAAATTAAACTTTAATAATATTAATTTCATGAATTATATTATTTGCTTCATAATTGGAGTAAAGTTAAAAAGTTACTATATTTGTACTAAAAACCATTAAAATCCGCTGTCACTTTGTCTGAACCTATAACGGAACAAAAGTCAAAGTCAAATTATTTATTTCAAATAGGCACATATGAGGTACTTTTGAACGTCAACATTTACAAACAAAATGAATTTATTCAAGTTGCCCCTTCCAAAAGGTAGTTTTGTATGGAGAAGAATGGGCAAGAAACTTCACCGGTACTCTTTTAAAAATGTTTTACAATATTTTGTTTGAGTACATTAATTTTAAGACGACGATTGAAGACGATGCACCTAGAATAAAATGACTATACCATAATAGGTAAAAAGATTTAAAAACTAAGCAATGAAAAATAACTTAATTATTAGATAGATACATGGTGCTCACATATTTACAAACATAGTAAAAGTATGTTTTTGTAAAAAAAAAAAAAAAAAAAATAAGCCAGTGTGTGAGGGTAATCACAGAATGTAAAATCAATATCATAAAAATAACAAATTATACAATTAAAATAGCAACCAGTTAGATTTTTTTCTAGACTCTAGATTGTCCTATGGAGCTGGACAAGCATGTTTCCAAGCATTCCTGTCCAACACAACCTTAAGAGTGAAAATCGTACAGACGCCAGCATATCAAGCTACTACAATCTGTCAAATTTTATTAAAAGATTTTCAACTTTATCGTTAAAGCATAAGGTTCAAGGTTGATTGGGACAATTTGACAGGTTGGGGTAGCTTAGACCCGCTGGCGTCTGTACATCATCTGTGGTAAAATGTCAATTTTATTACAAGTTGAATTTTTTTAAACTATTGAAATTAATATACTATGATATTTTTTCTCAAAAACTAGGCGTTTGCTAGCTGTGACATTTTGCAAAAGCGTTCTACATAACGACATTTATATGCAAAAAAAAATTAAAGCTTTGCACGCGCGGCCCCTCAAGTACAGTGGAGCCTTAACCCTGGGTCACTAACCATTCGGAAAAATGACGACGCTTACCTTGCGCATTTAGTGTTTTGTTAAGATTCCGACCTCCGCCACCCCACCCGTTTCTAATACCTTCCTGATTCCCCTCATTAGTGACCCGCAATCATTCATTACGGATGCACGCATACTAGATCGAGATATATCGTATGATCGTCGTTACATTTCAGACGAACTTGCATCGAAATTTGGAGCAAATCTTCGCGGAGATCTTGAAAACTATAATCTTGATCAAGAAAGATTCTAGCTGAGACTTTCCCAAAACTCGCAAAACTTGCAGCTACAAAAAATCGTCGTATGCGACTACGAACTTCTGCAAGGACTGAAAAAATGCGAGTTGCAGGGAGCATAATTTTTCTATGTGCAATCAGTATTCAATGTAGGTTATTTCTAAAACAGATATGTTATTGGATAAAGAGAGAACTAAGACTGCTAATTAAGGTCGTTTTGTGTCAGAAATGAAGTTGATTAAATAAACATTGATGTTTTAATCGGTCGTAAAATTTACGAATGGTTAGTGTATAACACTCAGGTAGGCGTGGAAATAATTCAAACGGTATAAATGCAATCACTTATATTTCCTCGATTTTACAAATTATCAAAAAGCCAAGCGCCATGCCAAGGCGCAACTCGTTTTTATTATCGCTGTGGCTGGCTGGCTGGCGTGGCGGCAACTGTCACACCCCCCACTTGGCCTTGTGGTAGGATGTGACGTCATGGCAATGGCGGTTTGGCTGGCTGGCTGTCAATACAGTGGCGACATCTTTGGCGGGCGTTACATTCGGCTATCCTGTAAGCATTGCTCCCGCAATGGGAACACAAATCACGATTAGTCGTACAATAACCATAGCATAGGACGAAGGAACCCCTGGGACCAGATCAACTCTCGAGCTGATCTGTTAGATCTTCTGTTTCTAGCTGATCGTCAGTACTACTTGCAGTATCGGACATGGCTGCATGGGTGCTCTTATATAGGCGAATAGCGTCGGCTGTTACTAGTCCGGTAAACTGTTTATATCCTCTGAGTCCCTTAATACTTCTAATCCTATACCGATCGTTGCCTAAAACTTTTATCACTACATAGGGGCCAGAATATACGTCATCAAACTTAGAGTTCACTTTACCAACGCTGTTGGTTGGTGCTTGTCGCCATAATACATAGTCACCTCTTTTATAAATAGTGCTATTTTTACGTTTCTTATCGTAATTTCGCTTTTATTCTTGTACTAGCTACCTGAATACGTTTTCGAGCTTTAGCACGCCTAGACTGAATAGATTCTGATACCTGATTGGGAATGGATGTTTCCATTCACATGCGGGTCTACCAGTTTGAGCAAATATTAGATCGTACGCCTTTTATCCTATAGTTGCATTAACCGTACTATTTATACCCCAAATGACGTCAGGTAAGCTGTTATCCCAATTGTGAGAAGCATCACTGGGTTCAGTGATCCGTAGAGCATCCAATATGGTACGGTTGGTGCGTTCGACCTGACCTGCTCTGGGACATGCTATAGCGTTTAATATATGCCTAAATTGTTTTTCTGTAGCAAATCTTTAAAAATACATGCTAGTGAAGGCTTTGCCATGATCAGAAACTACTCGTTCAGAGTAGCCAAATAAACTAAATATCTTTTTCAAAAATTGAATGGTTTCCACAGAGTTAATAGTACGAGCTGGTTCAGCTACCACAAATTTAGAGAAAGCGTCAGTCATCACAATCATGTATTAATACCCCTTTTTAGTACGAGTGAACCGTCCTAGGTGGTCAATATGGACCATCCGCATCGGCTCATTAGGCTTTGGTATGGGGTGGACTTTGCCTGCCCTCTTGCCATATTCACCTTTTCCGTAAGCACAACGCAGACAAATGATGACACATACTTTTTTTTGAAGCGCGACATTTCGGGAAGCCAGAGAATATTCTTAATAGCCTCAGTACATCGCTTTAGACCTGCATGACCTATATCGTCATAGTGTTTTTGTAATATTTTCCACCTAGCTAGTCCCGGAATAACTAAGTGGTTGCCATTCATGGTTTTACGATAAAGTCTCTCATTAATCCACGCGTAATTATTTACTATACCACTATCTTTACAGCCTTATAACAAATCTATGTGTTTTAATTTTTCATCCTCGTTTTGCACGGTGACAAACCAGTCCATTACATCTAAACGGTCAAAATTAAACGTTTGTACAGGATTTCTACTTGATGCATAAATATGTGCTGCATCCGCTCACCGGGCCACGTTTTGTTAATGTGTCGCGAACGGCGGTACAGTCTGTTACTACCCGTACTTGTTTAGCATACTATAGCTTGAGTATATTGGTCTCAAATAAATTTGATTCATTTATGGCTAGTTTGATATGTATCTCTTCAAAATAGTGGCCCATGTCGAGTACTACTCTAAACAGCTACTCTGTAATCAATTATATTTCAGTTCATCATGAAATGAAATTGATTAATCAGACGAACTTACCTTAAGTGAAGTCCGATTACAATTTCATGAAGGATGAACTGAAATATAATTGATTGCAGAGTAGTTCCCAATTCGCCAGTATTTGGCATCGCAGTTTTAGAGAAAATAAAAATAAACCTTTTTCTCTATGGATTGGCAACCCTGATTTGACACTCTTTAGAGATAGCGTTACTCTGTTGGCCCATTCGACAAGGGACTGGGGCCTTACTCCCGGCAGCATCGAGTACTGAATCAATCGAATTTGATTCGAAATAAATGACGATCCATCCTCTTGAATCCGACATTAGCGCACGATCGTGCGGGGGTTCGAAGCGACACTAATTTCGATCGAAAGATTCGTTAGGATCGAAAAGTTCGTACTCCACACGCCATCTGACAGATATGTATCGATAGTTAAATCAAAACTAAACGTCAAATTACACGATAGCAAAGAAGCTACTTTATCAAGATCGAGTGAGATTTTTTTGTGTTCTTTACTGCTATATTTCTTCAAATTTCTTTATTATTATGGCTCGCCTTACTTTGTTTTACAATTTTCTTGAGAGAACATCGTATGGATCTTCGTGCGAGAAGAAATATGAGTCGATATAAGCTTCACCCGGGGCTATAGAAATGGATTCGGAAGAATTTCGAAGAAATTATAGTTTGTCGATGGAGTTGCTAAATGTGTGGTAGAAGATTTAATACAATACATGAAGAACTCAACCAGACGAAGTGACATTTCCATTACATGCAAGGTGAATCTGTTTTCAAATAAAAAGTAACACACACGTTGACCTAAACATAACTGGCGAAATATGGGTGTACTATAGGTACACCTCTGCCTAACCCTTCGGGGACTGCAGGCGTGATGTTATGTTATGTGTGTGTAAATAAAAAGTAAAATAAAAAAATATTTTCACATTTGTGTGACTAAATATAGCTATGTACCTATATATTTAAGTTAAACCCGTTGGTCCCGGCTGTCATTCGTGGATCTTTGACAGTCGTTACAGTTCGTCAGAAGCCCGAAAGTCTGACAATCAGTCTTACCAAGGGGTATCGTATTATCCAGTTACTGGGTTATGGAGGTCAGATAGGCAGTCAACATAATCAGCCTATAATGTTCTCACTGCTGGGACACAGGCCTCCTCTGTGTGAGAGGGAGTAGGACGTCATCCACCACGCGGGCCCAGTGCGGGTTGGTAGTTTTGACATGTCTTCGAATTTTTGGTTCTAGGACATGCCACCGGTTTCCTCACGATGTTTTCCTTCACCGTTTCGAGAGCAGTGGTGATGAAACAATTTATACAAAGTAAAGCCCCTGTCAGGGTTCGAACCTACGACCTACAACTCGTAAGTCGCTGTCGTTACCACTGGGCTACCACTGCTCTCATATAGGCAGTTGCTCCATGTAAAATACTGGTATTCAGCTGCATCCAGTTCTAGAAGCCGACCACAACATAGTTAGGCAGATTGGTTGATGTTTTTTCTTAAGATTTTATTTGTTAAGTTAAAATAAAGCACTAGGGTATCGTTTTTTACGTGGGAAAGTGATAGAGAAGTAAATAAATTCAACCGCATAAAAGTTTCTAACCAAAGACATAAAACACTTGACGATGACGTAATCCGCCGGACACGCATAACGACGCTGATAATACTCGAACCTATGTCGATCTTGGTTTACGATTCGATTTGGTTCGGGAGTAAGGTTTTAAATCGAGTTCAAATCAGAAACGAGTTCGAATCGAAAACAAAATCAAACTCGAATCGTTTTCGGGAGTAAGGCCCCTGATCCTAAAAAGGATGGGCTGGGTGGGTAATTATATTTCAGTTCACCCTTCATGAAATTGTAATCGGACTTCACTTAAGGTAAGTTCGTCTGATTAATCAATTTCATTTCATGATGAACTGAAATATAATTGATTACAGAGTAGCTGTTTAGAGTAGTACTCGACATGGGCCACTATTTTGAAGAGATACATATCAAACTAGCCATAAATGAATCAAATTTATTTGAGACCAATATACTCAAGCTATAGTATGCTAAACAAGTACGGGTAGTAACAGACTGTACCGCCGTTCGCGACACATTAACAAAACGTGGCCCGGTGAGCGGATGCAGCACATATTTATGCATCAAGTAGAAATCCTGTACAAACGTTTAATTTTGACCGTTTAGATGTAATGGACTGGTTTGTCACCGTGCAAAACGAGGATGAAGAATTAAAACACATAGATTTGTTATAAGGCTGTAAGGATAGTGGTATAGTAAATAATTACGCGTGGATTAATGAGAGACTTTATCGTAAAACCCTGAATGGCAACCACTTAGTTATTCCGGGACTAGCTAGGTGGAAAATATTACAAAAACACTATGACGATATAGGTCATGCAGGTCTTAAGCGATGTACTGAGGCTATTAAGAATATTCTCTGGCTTCCCAAAATGTCGCGCTTCAAAAAAAAGTATGTGTCATCATTTGTCTGCGTTGTGCTTACGGAAAAGGTGAATATGGCAAGAGGGCAGGCAAAGTCCACCCCATACCAAAGCCTAATGAGCCGATGCGGATGGTCCATATTGACCACCTAGGACGGTTCACTCGTACTAAAAAGGGGTATTAATACATGATTGTGATGACTGACGCTTTCTCTAAATTTGTGGTAGCTAAACCAGCTCGTACTATTAACTCTGTGGAAACCATTCAATTTTTGAAAAAGATATTTAGTGAATTCGAATAACCTCTATTTTTTATTATAACGGCGCTGTGGTAGTGAAACGCGCGTGCATTACAATGATTTTTTTAAAATTCATAAAGATACCACGAATTGAGTAGTGAAAAAAGGAGTTGTTGAATGAAATTTAGTACAACATTATAACACTCGTTTGGATGATTTAATGATTACTATGACCAGTATGTATGAACAGTTAGCTTATTGCCAACATTAAAACAACCTGTTGTTTTAATGTTGGCAATAAGCTAACTGTTTCAGAAACTTTTATAGAGGATTTATAGCATGCGTGCAGATAAAATATATTATAATTTCACTGTTGGCCAAGCGCAACACGTCATACAGCTACAGATATAGGTACTGTTAACATTAGCATGTCGGTGACACGTACTATAAGAATTTTGCCTACCAAAAATCGCTTAATGCGCCTAAAGAAATCTTCACTTCAAAAATACCGTGTACATAGAGTTTAAGAACTTTCACTCCCTATGGATGAATTCTAATGAGTTCAAAATGAAATGAAATGAAATGAAATCGTTTATTCTGTAAATAGGATATCGGAATCACTTTTACACGTCATATTAAAAAGTAAAAAATAAGCTAGATGTAGTTGAAATTTCCTATCTGACTACCCCTGAGAAGAAATGACGAAACAAACTCAGGGGTCAAAGTCTCCGCCATGGGATCTGGAGGCGAAAGTCCTCGCGCACATTTGGATGTGGCGCGAAGAGGCGAAACTCCGGGGCATAACTCCGCTGCCGCAAGAAATCGCGGCACAGCGGACGGAGCTCCGGAGGGATCTCATGGCGACATGGAGAGTGCGATTGTCGCAACCCAGCGCTGGGCACGCCACAATTGTGGCGATAAGTCCCCTCTTTGAGGAGTGGCTGGAGAGGCACCACGGCGTCCTCACCTTCCGCCTGACGCAGGTCCTCACCGGACATGGATGTTTCGGGAGGTTCCTGTTTAGGATTAAGCGGGAGGAAACGCCCGGGTGTCACCACTGTGTGGGTCGCCCGGAGGACACGGTGGAGCATACGGTGGAGGTCTGCCCAGCTTGGGCGGAGCACCGCCGTGTCCTCACGGAGGCGATCGGCGGCGGCGATCTCTCGCGTCCGGCCCTGGTTCAGGCCATGGTTCGGAGCGAGAGGGCATGGGAAGCCGTCACCTCCTTCTGCGAAGCAGTTATGCTAGCGAAGGAGGAGGCGGAACGCGTGAGGGTGAGACAAGGTTCGCGCCCTCGCGCCCTTAGTCGCCGCAGGAGACGCCCCGGGCGTCGGGAGTCGCAAGCCGATTTCCGGCCACCGTAGGCGCGGGCCTGCGATAAGGACCAGGCCCGGGTCGACGGCGCGTTGTGTTCCACGCGCGCCTCAAAGAGATGTCAGCATAAACTGACGGGGTCCATTAGGACCAATGCCGGGTTGCGAGTTTGTCCGAAAGGGATATCGTGGCCCTGGCACACAGGCAACGGAAGGAACACGGGTGGGTTTTAGTCAGTAAAAGTCTGACACGCCCTCCCGCTCCGCCCAGAGCGGGAGAAGTTATTTGATGATTTCCCACCAAAAAAAAAAAAAAAAAAAAAACTCTTTTAAAGTCCAGACATAATCTTGGTCAGATCATGTGAGGACCATGTAGATCTGAGTCTGAAATGGTCTTTTGAGGAAAGAACCACACAAATTTGAGTGGACCTGTTCAATCAGTGCAAGCATTTATCAGTAATCGTGCAGCTCGACTCAAGACTTAAGGAGCTCAACGACTCGACGAACAATACCAAAGAAAGAACATTTGGGTAGGCCGCATAAAGTGCTCAAAATGCCAGACCACCATTAAAAACTGAGAATAAGCAATAAATAACAGGAAAATATATAAAAAAAAAAAAGACCCACACAGTGCTCACATTCACAATAAATTAAAGCAGTAAATATAATACTTTCCAAAGTAAACATTCATGTACTTAATATTGTATATAATATTCTGCAATGTCAATATGTATATAAAATCATGCATAATAATTAATAATTGATGAGCTACATACTACCTAACTAACATAATCAGCCAAAAATGTTCCTACTGCTGGGACACAAGCCTCCTCTCTGTGAGAGGGAGTGGGCTGTAATCCACCACGCGGGCCCAGTGCGGGTTGGTATAATTATTATGTAACATGTGTTCGAGTTTTTGGTTGGCACAATGTTTTCCATCGCCGTTTTGAGAGCAGTGGTGATGAAATTATTTGCACAAAGTAAAGCGCCTGCTTGGGTTTGAACCCACGACATCTAATGAAATATTTAGGTCAATAATTAAAATTAAAATATTAGTCGCCTTTTGTCGAGGCTTTTCAAGATCAGCTTTTAATGCGAAGGTATCTAAATCCTCAAGTTTTTGTTGAAAATACCAACTTAACAAACTTACCTACTCCTGTTTCAATGACGTTTGAACAAACTACAAAAGTCGGATCTGTCACCTATTTGTTCCCAAGTCCTTTGTCGAATAATTGAATAACTTTTTCAATTTGACTCAGTTTTCCTACGATTGGAATTTGGACAGTTCATATTTTTAAGCGACAGGTTTAATGCAGTTTTTAGGGTTCCGTACCCAAAGGGTAAAACGGGATCCCTAAATAATATATATAAAGGGTAAATCGGTTTCTGTGGGAGTGATTTCATGAAAAGGGACGGAAATGTGTAACAAGAAGTGACAGCTTGAGCATGGAATAAGTAGGTACCTACTTTTTAATAGCATGGATTTAGTAAGTATTTTATAAAGCATGGTATTATAAGTCTACTCATGGAATTAGTAAGTACTACAATATAGATTGTATGTAGAGGGGGTAATTTCTATCGCGCTCGTTTTTTGTTTTTACTCCTTAAGAATCGATTTTCCTAAAAGGCCCCCGGTATGGAAATTTTATGAGGAGTGAAATACAAGCGTTAACTCAAAAGTGCTGTGTTTTTCTGCACAACGTATCTTGCGCATCTTTCAAGGAGTAAACTCCAGTCGTGCGTCGGAGCTGACACACATGCACACAAACTTTTTTTTATAACGAGTAGGGTAGACCCCTACTCATTATTAAAAAAAAAACAGAAGACTCTAGGGCTTCTGTGCAATAGACTGGGTAATAAAGAAGGCTTTTTCTAAGATTAAAATTCAGAATAATTTTATTTCACTTATGAAACGAGTATGGGCACTTCAACATGCACATGGCCACTTTTGAAACGAGACGTTAGATGCACGGTCACAGATTACTAAATAGTTACTACGTAAGCACGGTTTTAATTGGTTGTTTCTTATGGAGACGAGCCGGCAAGAAACTCCACGGTTACTCTTTTGAAAATAATTGACTATTATACTATTTCTCTTTTCTTTTTCTGGATTTGTGCCCGGTTGACGGCAATAAGCTTGCCCCCTGTTACATGGGACTTAAACATAACTGGCGAAATGTGGGTGTACTATAGGTACACCTCTGCCTATCCCTTCGAGGATTACAGGCGTGATGTTATGATATGTTGTTATGTGTAATATTTTAAAATACAAGGTTAATTTGCATGGGAGGACAGTGTAGGCCTGTAAACAACCAGTAGATTGGGTTACACTGAGAGAGATCAGTCTGAACAGATGACCTACACCGAATCGGTCTGATTGGATGCATGCACACACGAGACAATTTCCTAGGCAGTTTAAACGATTCGCTTAAGTGGACACTCTGGCCATTCTTGCCACGTAGATCCTGGGGTGCTTAGTACTTGTTTGGGTTGGTACATTCGATACAGCAGTATTTGTTCAACAACAAAGCCGACCCTGAGCAATTATTAGGTACACATAATTCGCCCTTCATATGGCTCGCGCCTATTACCATAATCATGCCGAGCCGCTCAAGTGTAGCTCATGGCAGCACGCCTGAGCTGTGTACCTGAGGCCACCCACGGTACGAATTTGACTTGACCTCATAGGTCAGATGGATCAGAAGCTAGAACTGACTATGTATAGTCGCCTTTAGCTTTCAGTAGATTAACGGTGCCCACGTGCGTTTTTCTCGGCGATTTATTCGTCGATTTTTGTTAGAATGTATACAATCTGACAAAAATCGCCGAGGAAAACGATCGTGGGCGGGCACCCTAATGAGTACACTTATTAAGGTTCTATAGAACTTTGAATGTAAAGCCCTTTATGTTCAGTCACGCAATTTTTTAAGTTTTATATTAAGACATGTTTAAATAGCTGATTTACCTGTGATGTTCAATGGTCTTGTCATTAAAATGAAGTTGTACCGATCACGGAGTCTGCCGTAGGTGTGGGAGCGAGCACCGATAACAGATACTTTGTGGAAATATAATTTGACAGAATAATTAATATTGACTTATACTTACCTATATATACCTATTATTGTTTTTTTTTTTTTTAAAACGTTGCCCCACACTAGGAATTATGGAATGATTATATTTCTGTAAAGCCATATTTGTTACGGCCGCGAATCATATTTAGATCAACATACAACCTGTTACTGACCTGCAAATTGCAAAAAACGTAATAAAATTTGAATTTCGCGGGCTACCTTAGCGCATCCCCCTTAACGGCCTTTATTCCAGTTTTTGAAATAAAAACTGTTAAAAATGTAGGATACACACTGACCGCTATTACCACCCTAAAGCAATTCGAGTATACACATTTGAAGTAAAATTTTCATAACAGAACAAATAAAAAATCGTTGAATAAATTTCGATATTTAAATCATACACACCCCACTAAATGCGCGGAATTTATCAATGAATTCGTAGCGCTATTCTATCCTTTGAAATTTTGAAACAGGCCGATAGATACTCGCCCACAGGGAAAATTTTATTTTAGGCACAGCCGTAGACTTGCGTCTAAAAATATTTTTTTTCCCCTAAATTCTTTCTCCTAAAAAAGAAATTAAATAAGTAATTAGGTAAGTAGGTTGGGATAGCTTTTTAACTAATTACGTATTTCTTTTTTTTTCCATTAGGTAGGTACATCGTAAAGCAAAACATTTTCATGGTACTTACTCCGTAAAAATGTTGCAGAGATTCGACACATTTTTAAACTCAACCATACAAAAATAAAATAATAAATTTCTATTCACAAGTAGATAACTACTTACGTACATAGTACTAGTAGTTGATTTTATGAATGAACGGCTGCGGACCGTTATGTGCAGGCGAGGTAGCGTTGTCGAGCGACTACAGATTTTACACACTAGATGGTGTTAATGCCAGTGACTTTTTATTACTACGCGTTCATACATAAAACTGAGTATAATACAATTAGAAAACTTAAGTTCCGAAATTTCTTTTCATCTACTTAGATAAGTACCTACTTACGTAATAAGTTTTTGTAAGTACCTACCTATGTGGTTTAGGTGTGAAAGTGATAGAGAGGTAAATACATAGGTAGATACTAAGATGAGTTTATAAAATAGTTTAATATTATATAAGGAACCTAATAAAAATGTAGGTAAGTAATTCTAATTGTTATAATAATTCAAGTGTTAGTACTTATTTTAACTGTTGATTTCGGTTGAACACTATTTATTCTTCGAAAAAAGAAATATTTTTTTTGGTTAAACATCGTTCTTCTGCAAATCCATGACGTGCAGTTCCCACGATAGCCAGCGACAAAATTTCGGAAGTGTGCGTTGAGCCGCTTACGAAATCGCTGACAAATATCGCTGAAAAAAATTCTTCGATTATCGGAGCTACAAAAAGTCGCTCGTGGGCGAGCACCCTAATACCACTAAGATTAATTTTACTTATTTTAACGTCGTGTCTACACTAGGCGCTTTTCAGCCCTTTGATTAATCAAAGGGCTGAAAAGGGCCTACCAAAGACTACCCACACGTTTGGCTTAAAGAGCTCAAGCTCTTTGAACAAAACGTGTGGAAATCTAATATTTTGAAGAGTTATTTGCTTGAAAAGAATACCTAAGTGAAAATGAAAAAATGAATGAATAAGTGAAAATTAAATGAGTAGGTACCTACTTAAGGCGCTGACAAGACGCAGATGATAAAGGTAGACTTGTCTTAAACAAAAAAATTGCCAAATCTATATAGTTTGTGGTAACGGAAAAAATATATGTTATTCTTGAACATATTTCTCAGAACTTGGTTGTTACCAAAACACGTTTAGAAAAAAAAAATCTCGATACAAATTAACGGTAAACTAACCCTTTCCTTTGAGTTTCAATCCAAAATATCTGTATTAAATATCAACGTACGGTTGGTATTTAATTAATAACATTGAAATTATCTCTAGTTTGAAGGTTCCAGCTTTGTTTTATAAACTCCTATTACGTGATACACGGTTTTTTGGGTATCATTTTTCTGTTCGTAATGGCCGACAAGCTTCTAAATTACTAAATGTAGTCAGTTTAGTACCTACTCATTCAGTACAAAGATTTAAAACATATCTAATAAAAAAAGCTAAGCTAAGCTCTGCAGCATATGCTGTTAGAAAAATTCGTAATTTAACTGACACAGAGACAGCCCGTTTAGTGTACTTTGCCTATTTTCATAGTGTAATGTCGTACGGTATTCTGTTGTGGGGAAATGCCGCCAACATTCAGACTATCTTTGTTTTGCAGGAAAGAGCTGTACGATCAGTTTATAAATTAAGTCCAAGACACTCTCTCCGAGAGAAATTTAAGGAGATTAATGTAATGACTGTACCTTCTGAGTATATTTTTGAAAATCTTTTATATGCCCATAAAAATATAAAATTGTTTAAAAAATACAGTGATATCCATAATATAAATACTAGAAACAAACATAAATTAGTTGTACCTACAACAAGGCTCAAGAAAATAGGTTGCTCGTTCCAAGCCACGTTCAAGATCTAAGTCTTAATAAATTCAAATCATTCATTAAACGTAAGTTGTGTCAGAAAGCCTTTTATACCGTTAAAGATTATATTGAGGACAAAAAGGCTTGGGATTGAGCTGCTCCAATTTTGACTTATTGAAGTGGTTTATTTTTATTGTTTGATGATTTTTTTGCTAACTTTTATTATTTTATATACGTAACGTAATATATACGTAATGACATGATTATTTACTTGTAAAGTATTATATTATTATAATTATTGTGAATGTGAAGACTATGTGGGTTATTGCTCTTTTATTTTTATTTTCACTTTGTCTTTTATTCTCAGTTAGTGTTAATCATGGTTTGGCAGTTTGAGTCATTTAAGGGGCCTACCCAAATGTCCTTTTTTTGGTATTGATCGTCGCATCGTTGAGCTCCTTAAGTTCTGAGTAGAGCTGCACGATTACTGACAAATGCGTGCACCGACTGGTCAGGTCCACTCAATATGTGTGGTTCTTTCCTCAAAAGACCATTTCAGACACCAATCTACATGGCCTTCACGTCTGACCAAGATTATGCCTGGACTTTAAAAGAGACTGTGACCTCTGAGTTTGTTTCGGCCTTTCTTCTCAGAGTAGTCAGATAGGAAACGCCGACCTCATCTAGTTTTAAAAATATGACTGACGTGTAAAAGTGTTTGTACAAACCTACTTACAGAAACAAAAATCATTTATCATTTATCATTTAATAATATTATTACCTACTATAGTGTAGGTGGATATTTTTTGGGAAAATCTTTCAAAGTTGATTTACAAAATCGTGAACTATTTGCATTGGTTTGACTTATCTTCTTCTTAGCATTCGAAATTGTTAAACATTCTTAAATATCTATTGGTATGAAAAGTGAATACCTACTTATTTGCTTTTAGCCAGCAGGTCCTTTGATAAACTTTGGTGTCAAAATCAAAATATTTTATTTCACATTAACCTACTTGGGCACTTATGAAACGTCAGAAGCTAGGTGCACGGCTCCATTTGGTCGTTTCCTATGGAGAGGAGCCGGCAAGAAACTCAACGGTTACTCTTTTAAAAATAACTTAATAGGTATGGGAGGGCAGTGTAGGCTTGTCAACAAGTACATGGTACTTAATAAAATAGAAAACGGTCTACAAATCTAGTCTTTAGTCTACAACGTTCTCACATTCACAAAATATAAAAGGATCAGTATAAAATATATATAAAATAAAAAAATAAAAACCCATTGAAACCAAATGACATATTTTCCATTACAACTGTAACATCATCATCATCTTGGTCGCGTACTTCGTTACTGAAGGTCCTGTCCCTGAAAGGCCTTCGTGGTTTTATTTAAGATCTTCTTCCACTTCGTTCGGTTCTCCGCTTCACTCAGGGCGGTCGTAACGGAGAGCAACAAATCTGAATTAATAGGATGTGGCTGTCAATTTACCCATAACAAAGTCGATCTTGCTAAATAAAGTAATTAAGCGGCGGCATTACTTCATTTATAGCACAAAACGACCTCAGTTAGCAGCCTTAGTTTTGTCTTTGTCCTAAAACATAATTATCTATTTTAGAAATAACCTACATTGAACAATGACATGCACATAGAAACAATATTATGCTCCCTGCAAATCGCTTTTTTGCAGCCCTTGCAGAAGTTCGCAGTCATACCTACGACGTTTTTTTGTAGTTGGAAGTTTTGCGGGTTCTGGGAGGGAACGTCTCGGCTAGAACCTTTCTTGATCTAGCTTACAGTTTTCAAGATTTCCGCGAAGATTTGCTCCAAATTTCGTTGCAAAATTAGGCTGAAATTTTACGACGATCACACGATATACCATGATCTAATAAGAGTGCATCCGCAATTAGTGATTGCGGGTCATTAATGACGAATCAGGACGGTATTAGAAACGGGTGGCGGAGGTCGGGATCTTACCAAAACATTAAATGCGCAAGGTAAGCGTCATCATTTTTACAAATGGTTGTGACCCAGGGTCGTGGAGCTTGTGGCTAAATAATAACTGCCGCACGGGTCGATCGTTCAGGTTCAGCTACGCTTGCCGCGGTTGATCCGTGGATGGGTGACCATCATTTCATACCGAGATTCCTCCGTGCCTCGGAAAGCACGTTAAGCCGTTGGTCCCGGCTGTCATTTGTAGATCTTTGACAGTTGTTACGGGTCGTCAGAAGCCCAAAAAGTCTGACAACCAGTCTTACCAAGGGATATCGTGTTACCCAGTAACTGGGTTGTGGAGGTCAGATAGGCAGTCGCTCCATGTAAAATACTGGTATTCAGCTGCATCCGGTTAGACTGGAAGCTGACCCCTACATAGTTGGGAAAGGGCTAGGCAGATGATGGTTGTGACCCAGGGTTAAAACCATGAAAGACGCCAACGTTTACACTTTCACGCTTACCGACTCCATCACGAAATGCGATATTGTTGCATACGATTACAGTATTTTCTGCTATCTACACAATTTGCAGCAGTGTGTGCAACAGTAAGTAAGATTTGATTACTTTGTCCGTCCGTTTGTGGTGTCTTTGTTAGTGTTAAAGAAAATATCTCAATGGTATTACTTGCTTGGGTCTGAAATATATTTGAATGCCACAAGAAAAACAAAAAAACTTTGTTTTATTTAGAGCATTATTTTGATAGAAAGAGTGCTACATTTTTTTCGCGAATAATCTCAGAATCAAAATCAGATTTTTATTTGCTACTAGCTGCGCCCCGCGGTTTCACCCGCACAAGTCTCGATCCCGAGGGAATATCGGGATAAAAAGCCTATGTCTCAATCCAGGGTGTCAGCTACCTCCATACAAAATTTTATCAAAATTGGTCCAGCCGTTTGAGCGTGAAGAAGTAACAAACATACACACACACACCCCCACAAACTTTCGCCTTTATTTATTTATTAAAACTTTATGCACAAGTAAAAAGTACACTGTACAAAGGCGGACTTAATGCCTGAGGCATTTTCTACCAATCAACCTTATAATATTAGTGTGATTAGAACTATACGATATGAGAGTAGATCAATATATAAATACGTGCATAATTAGGTATTTATTGAGGTGGTGCCAATATATAATATAAAAAAAAAACCTATTACATCGTTCCTACCTACTTAGTAAAGAAAATTCAAATATAGGACACCGCACGTATTTTTGTATCTTAGAGAGATATTATAGGCAGTCGCTCCATGTTAAATACTGGTATTCAGCTGCATCCGGTTAGACTGGAAGCTGACCCCAACGTAGTTGGGAAAAGGCTAGGCAGATAGATAGATGGAGATATTATTATATTAAGTACCGCACACTGCAGTGAAAAAAACGCACCGAGACACCGACCATGCAGTAATATCAATTTTTTTTTATGGATTCGACTGTAATCTGTATATCTTATGAAAAAGAAGATCTGATTATGCCTTAAAGCCATCAAGGGATGACCCAAAACCGTTTGGGGACTCTTTTAAAGCAACAATAATTATTATGCAGATAGTCATCGGAGTTTCTTTGAAGGATGAGATCAGAAATTAAGTTATCCGGAGAGAACCGGAGTTACCGACATTAGCCTACAGAGTAAACATGCTGAAGTGGCAGTGGGCTGGCCATTTTTGTCGAAGGATCGATGGCCGGTGGAGCAGACGAGTCCTGGAGTGGAGACCGCGTATCGGCAAGCGTAGAAAGGTGGCTAGGACAGACTGGATGCGGAAGGCGGAAGACAGGGTGTTGTGGTGCAGCCTGGGAGAGGGCTATGTCCAGCAGTGGACTGCTGTAGGCTGAGTTGATTGATTGAGATAGTCTGCACCGTGCATTTTTTCACCGCTAGTGCGCGAACCCGTGTCTGCGTTTGTTATACCGTACAGCAGGAATATCACCGCCACCCACTGCATGCGTTGCAGTGGATGGCGGTGATATTTCTGCCGTGCGTGCTAGCCCAACGTTATTTAAACTACAGTAAATATTTGAGAGTTAAATGATTAAACTACTGTTTCGACAAAAACAAAAAAACTGGCCAAGTGCGAGTCGGACTCGCTCACGAAGGGTTCCGTACCATTATCTATAAAAATTGCAAAAAATCACGTTTGTTGTACCCTTAAATATTTGTTTTATTTTAATTTAATTATTTATTTTTAAAGTGAATATATAACAAAATATTCTGTGAATATTTCAAGCGTCTACCTGTTGCCGTTATCAATATCGCGCAACAACGAGCAAAAAAATCACGTTTGTTGTATGGACTCCTTAAATATTTATTTTATTCTGTTTTTTAGTATTTGTTGTCATAGCGGCAACAGAAATACATCATCTGTGAAAATTTCAACTATCTAACTATCACGGTTCATGATATACATCCTGGTGACAGACGGATAGATGGACAGACAGACAGACGACGGAGCCTTAGTAATAGGGTTCCCGTTTTACCCTTTGGGTACGCAACCCTAAAAACAGGAAAAAAGTATGCTCCCCGAAGTCCCCTGTTACAGTCCCTTGAGACATACCTACGTAAGGTTCTAATGGCAGGGATAACGACAGGGTAGCTTTAATTAAGTCATCTCATTAATATTACTCTCAGCCAACCCTCAGCTATTACTTTTTGCTATTTACCAAAGGGCATTGTGAACGTGGCACCCATTAAGGAGAGCCTTAATCATAAATCCCACATGTTTTTTCTTAGAATCTTAATTTGTATAAATTATGGTAATTTTATTTATGGGTTTGGTCCTTGGTGGCAGAAAATCAACACTCAATTATTCGTTTTGTAAGCGATCCGCTCCAAATGGGTTAAAAAACTTTGTTGATTACCGCACGGTTTCGGGGTAAAGGATTCTAAGAAATAAAAATAAAAAACCGGTCAAGAGCGAGTCGGACACGCGCACCGAGGGTTCCGTACGTATCTATGATGTTGATGATTTCTGAAAAACTGCTATTTAGAGACGTCGAACATTTTTTTCGACATTCGTCATTCGAGACGTCTCTAAATAGCACGGTTTCTCATGTCTTTACATAAACTTCTATCACAGAGAATAATTTCAGATTTTGATCTATGCAAACTTTGGAGATAATTGGGGGAACGGTATTTTTTTACATTTTTCATCAAAAGTTGCAAATTATCCTGCCTAAAAAAAAATGTTTGAGAATGTGCAAACAGTGCTCTTTCATATGATACCCCATATGCCCTAGTAGCCCCAGTTAAAATTTTTAAGACCCCCTTTTAGTCCCTTTTCCAAAAAAAAAAAAAAAAATTTCTTTCTTGTTTGCTAAATAGTTGGGCAAACGTCATCTAAAACTATTATTTTCAAGTTGATAGTATTAGTAGTTCTTGAGATATCCAGGTGTGACAGACAGACAGACAGACTCAGTCTCACCATAAGAGTTCCTTTTTACCATTTTGGTACGGAACCCTAAAAAGGAAATATTTAACTGATCCTCTAAAATCATATTGTACTTCTAATGATGGACACTTTTTTAAATTAATGAACCTCTAAATACTGTTTGCGCTTCTAATGCTGCACACTTTTTTATTTAGAGCCTCTTTTCAATATTCTGGTCTTTTCTCACAGTTGGCCAACTTCGTTCGTTCCCGTGGAATATTTTCCGACATCCACGCGGGCGAAGCCGCGGGCAAAAGCTAGTATTATAATAATAATACCAACCATTATTGTCCCATTCCGTGTGGTGCCGCACTGAAAGAACAGCACCACCCTATTTCTTCCAGTGGGTGTCGTAAAGGCGACTAAGGGGCTTAGCTTGGGGGAGCAACGTTCTCTATGCATTTTAACACCATACTGCAGTGGACATCTTTCGGCTGAACTGATGATGATGATTATTGTTCCACTGACGGGCAAATCAAATCAAATTCTTTTTTTTTCAGACATTTAGTCCACTTTGTTAGTAACACTGACTTATACTACTTATATATGGGCCTCTTCTCACTCAGAGAAGGCACGAGCATTGATCACCACGCTTGCTTAAAAACGGGTTAGCGTTGTCAGACTTTTTTTTCTCTTAATTTAATTCGGGGACTTTTATATAAAATACATGGCAGTCCCATATCGTACCTTATTACAGCTACAATACAGGAATTCCTAATTAGGCTCTTAGAGCAAACGTCAAATCATTAAGTAGACTTAAAACGAAGACTTATAAATCTAAACAGACTTTTGGCAGCATCAGACAGTGGCATAGTTCACAGACATGGCTCGTGTTTCACGAGATTTTGTCTCCTATCTTCTATCCTACGTTATTTTTTATTTAATTGTACTGTGTAACTATTATTAATTTTCCCTCTCAGTCTGAAAGCGGACACATTCCGTCAATAAATGTAGTTTTCACATATATTTGGACATAATTACGCGTAAGTCTAGATCCCGTGGGAATAAAAAGTAGCCTATGTGTTAATCCAGGGTGTCATCTACCTCCATACAAAATTTTGTCCAGCCGTTTGAGCGTGAAGAAGTAACAAACATACACTCACAAACTTTCGCCATTATAATATTAGTGTGATTTCTTAATTACCGCATTTTTTAAAGCAGTAACATGGGCTTAGTACCTATGCGCCATTGTTGTCTTGTAACATAATACCGTATTTCAATAGAACACGCAACCTGGAGATGCCATGTTGGTTTAGGCAAAGGCTACGAAAATAACTACGTGTAATGGAGTTTGAGAATGGAATGTAGTGACCCTAGATAGCCTCTTCGCTCTATTAATAATTAAATATTTTGAGAGAATATAATACGAAAAGGGTTTTCTATATATCCTTTTTTTCTGATATATACGTAATGATATCACAAGCAAAGGCTTTTACAGACTCACGCGATATCGCGGGCGCGACAGGCAGCGACATAGAAATAGTGCTATTATTATAGTGTCGCGTCGCGACCGCGATATCGCACCGGTCTGTACGAGCCTTAAAACTATGTATATATTTTTTTTGCATTATTTAAGTATATAGATCTGGTGAATGGATAGTATTTACGAAAAGGCTTTACGCTTCTTTACGTAGTATTTTAAATAATCCTTCCAGAGAGTATAAATACCTATACCTACTCAAAAAATATGAACAACTCTGAAATATCGACACAAACATCTGTCGGCGACATTTTGATTGGGTCGGCTTATTGCATTATTGTCTGAAATAGCGGATGATGTTCACAACAAGTTTGAGAGTTAGTAATTTAAGTGGGATGCGCTAAGATAGTTCGCGAAATTCAAAATTTCTTACGTTTTTGCAATTTGTTGGTCAGTGTCAGGTTGTATCTTGATTATAACAGGATTCGTGACCGTAAAACAAATGACTTTACAGAATTATAGTCATTAGAATCAACAATACAACTCCGTAACTAAGAATTGGCCTCAAATGTCATAATAGTCATTCAATAGAATTATATGAAGTTAGAGAGTTATATTGATGATCTTTATGATTATAATTCTATAAATAAATATTTGATACGGCCGCGAATAGATCAACATACAACCTGATACTGACCTGCAAAATGCAAAAACTTAAGAAAATTTGAATTTCACGGGCTACCTTGACGCTTTTGCATTAAATATAATCATGAGTACACCCTCGAACGATACCTACCAGTCATTATCAACAATAAAACCTAAATTCACTGACAAAGAACGCACAGCATAAACCACTGGGTCTTGAAGCTTGAAATTGTGCTCTAGAGTTCCTTATATAAGGAAGGTGAGCAGTAAGGAAGAGTTTTTGAAAATGTATCCCTCAACGGGGATAAACATAAGATGAAAATTTTGTACGGAAGTTCGTCATTGTGAAGTTGGTACAGTCAGTGCTTTGCATTATCTGACCCCTCTTACAAAGAACAAGAATGGAAGAGGGGTTGGGTTATGCAGGTTACTGACTGTACGTATTTAGACTTCTTCGTTTATGAATTAAAGTTAGTTATATCATTGTTTTTTTTAAACTCAGCCCCTAAGGCTCCTGATAAGTTGCTGATGGGATACCACATCGGGCACACGGCTTGTAACTTGTATAATGTTAAACCCATACGATATTATATGTATATGTTACCGGAAATGTATGAAACCTAGGAATTGTACACAATTCCTAGGAAATATAGGCAATTCCGAGCCTACTTAGGAAATGTGTAAAATAATGTTTCAAAGATTCTTTAATACACACATTTCCTGTGAAATGTATGTATTTCCTAGGAATTGTATGCATTTCCGAGATGATACTAGTAAAAAAATATAAAATGTAATGCTGTCTGTGGCTAAAAGAAATAAAACAAGTTTGTAAACTGAAATCAGAAGTTTTATTAAGGCTCTCTTGACATATTCAGCTGTAAGAATAAAAATTTTTTGTCACTTAGCGACCACATCGCCCAGTGCAGAAAAAACACAAAATTGTTGATTACTATCTACCTTATCACTAACTTGTACAATTGTTAGCCTTATCGGACATTGGAAAAGCAAGGATGGTATTACAAAAGCCAATATCATACCTTTTTTATTGTCCAAAGACATTAATTCTAGTATTTTCATTCCGGACACACTCCATCAAAATATGAAAGACATCATCAACCACACCACAGTCATCACAATTTGGAGACAAAGCCTTCCTCATTAAGTAATAAAACTTATTTGATGAAACATGTCCGGAACGAAATCTTAAGGGTATAGTAATTAGGTTTTTATCGAGGTCACAATCCACGGAACCCGAGAAATAAAATTGTATAAAATCTTTCATCTGGTAAGTAATCAGTCTGTCATTTAAGTAATTCTATGATAACACATTAAAAAAAATAGTTCTATTTTTTTTTAACTATTTGTTACTAGAAGCCCGCTCATGTGGCTGACTCTTATCATATGACAGCAAAGTAGCTTCTGGCGTCGCAGAGTCCAGCTGCATGTGACGCAGCTGTATTTCAGATGAAGAACTTATCGGATGTCGCAATACCCTCCCCTCGCTTCCCCCGCTGTACTTACAAACATCAAGAATGTAATACATTTCCGATTGCAATTTAGGAAATGTATAGATTTCCTAGGAAAAGTGCATATTACAAAATATATCATAGATTTCCTATCTATTTTAGGAATTGTACACTTTTGCTAGGAATTGTATACAATGACGGATTATACACTTTTCCGTTAATATATACATGTTATACGTACATAATGGGTGTTTGTGTGTGTAAAGGTGATGGTGGGTATTGTGTCGGTGCCGAATGTGTGTTATGTTCTCGCTGGAAGGGTTTAGGGTGGGTTATTATCAAGAAAAGCAGGCGTTCTGCATCCAGGTAGTTATTTGTAAGTATAAAGCCTGTCACACAATTCTTGAGCGACTAGGTTGACAGAGAGTAAAGTCTCAATTTCCTAGTGAGTTTATTATACTATAATTGTGAACCTTGGAAGTAAAGAAACTACTAAAATTGTTTCAAAAACAAACCGGGTTCTTCGTATTCATTAAACAGCCCTTGGCGTTGCCCCAGATTTCCAGGGCACATTAAAATTAAATAAAAAACGTTCCTGTTTTATTAAACAAGAAAATATATTTAAAAGTTAAGTAACTCCTTAGTTAAACCTATTTAACTTTTATTCATTTTTTAATTTAATTAATTAGGAACGTTTGAAATTCTGTTGTTTTATTATGAAGCGTGAAAGTATAACTTAATATCAAGCCAGTATTCTCCGAATGGATGAGCAGATAGTAGGGAAACCCTATAGGAAAATATAAAATATATTTGGTTTTTCTAGGTGGATCGTCTTCACATATAATTAATGTACGACATATACAATGTCGCCCATGCGCATGTGACCGCCCGTAATATTCTGAATATTCATGAAATAATGTCGAAAATAAACTTCAAAAGGTCTATCTATAACATTTTTCATGTTATTCAATTTTTAATTTTTTAAGTAGAGTTTGTAGATTTGCTTTCTATTTTTTGATACGTCTCCGAAGTTTATGGGTCGATTTGGATTCTGTTTATTATTTCCAAAAGCTTGTGAGTTATTTTAACAGGTTAATTAACATTTTTACTAAAAATTAACGACTACGAAAAAAAAGACGCAATCGAAGTCATTTTTTCGGTAAAAAATTGTGTATTTATTTTAAAAAAACTAGTGTAAGTCCATAAATTATCCCCATAGGACGACTTTTTTAATCATTATTTGTAATCTACTACATAACAGCTAAAAATTCACAGAACATTACTAATACCTATCTCTAAAAAAAACCAGCAAACAACTTGTTGAACATTTGCAACTATTCAAATAAAAAGGGTCGCTCAGGTAGAAACCGGTTCCTAGAAACAGCTTTTTAACAGTTGCGTCCCTACCACGTGCATACCCTTGTCGGCTAGCGTTACTTCATTCAGTCGCTTGATTACTGACCCCGTGACGCTACGTGTTTTGTGATTTGTGCACTACTTAATCTTGTGAGGAAAGTTTGCAGGCCTTCTTGTTTGAGAATTCTCCAAACTCTTATTCTTGGTATACCTACTCTTATCGATAGGAGACGAATACTTAGCATAGGGTTAGCGCGCACTAATCGTAACACATCCTCTTCCACGTCTACATCAACAATCACGCGGGGCTCATTTCGTTGCGGAAATAATCCTCTTTCGGAAAAATGACGATGTACGGCAATGAAGGATCGGTACCCAAGTACTGGTCTACTTGGATATCGACGTCTGTACTCTTCGACAGCAGCGCGTGCATTTCCATTAGAAACACCGTAAATGAAATGCACGTCAGCCACATGAGACGGCGGTAGATGACGCAATCGTACCATTGCAATGATACGAGTAGTTAAGTTTGCTTAAAGAAACTTTCCTCACAAGATTAAGTAGTGCACAAATCACAAAACACGTAGAGTCACGGGGTCAGTAATCAAGCGACTGAATGAAGTAACGCTAGCCGACAAGGGTGTGCACGTGGTAGGGACGCAACTGTTAAAAAGCTGTTTCTACCTGAGCGACCCTTTTTATTTGAATAGTTGCAAATGTTCAACAAGTTGTTTGCTGGTTTTTTTTTTAGAGATAGGTATTAGTAATGTTCTGTGAATTTTTAGCTGTTATGTAGTAGATTACAAATAATGATTAAAAAAGTCGTCCTATGGGGATAATTTATGGACTTACACTAGTTTTTTTAAATAAATACACAATTTTTTACCGAAAAAATGACTTCGATTCCGTCTTTTTTTTTCGTAGTCGATAATTTTTAGTAAAAATGTTAATTAACCTGTTAAAATAACTCACAAGCTTTTGGAAATAATAAACAGAATCCAAATCGACCCATAAACTTCGGAGATGTGTCAAAAAATAGAAAGCAAATCTACAAACTCTACTTAAAAAATTAAAAATTGAATAACATGAAAAATGTTATAGATAGACCCCCCCTTTTGAAGTTTATTTTCGACATTTTTTCATGAATATTCAGAATATTACGGGCGGTCACATGCGCATGGGCGACATTGTATACAAAATATTGTAAAACATTTTTAAAAGAGTAACGGTGGAGTTTCATGCTTCTCCATGCGAAACTACTTTCTTTTTTTTTTTGACGCTGAGAAATGCATTACGCATCCCCCCGCTCGTGGGGGACGAGTCGGACTTAGCGGTGCTCCCACATCGCCGTGATGGGAGGGCCATGGGAAACCGGCTCAACCTTTACATCCATGACCCTCTCGGCGTATGCCCGCCTCACCGGAGGGCCCCGCGTGCCCCCCATTCTCAATGGGGGGCTACGGGAATGGCAGGGAACACCTGGCCATTCCCGTCCGGCACTGGTGGAGGTGAGTCACTGCGAGCAATTCAGCTCACGCGTGATGGTTGGTCACAGTTCCAACATTTATCTGTTCCGTGGTTCCAACCTACCGTTACCCATTTGGTCGGGCTACCCTAGCTGAGTCACTGCGACCAACTGTGAGAAAAAGCCAACATAGTTAAAAAGGGGCACAATTATATAAAAAAGTGTGCATCATTAGAAGCGCGAAAAGTTTTTAGAGGTTTATTAATTTAAAAAGTGATCTTCATTTTTTTTTAAAACGTTGCGTCACACTGGGTATTGCTCCTGTATCGTGTGTCATTAGAAGGTCAATAAGTTTTTAGAGGGTCAGTTATACAACATAATTTTTAGTATATGCGAAACCTGAATTTAGTTGGTTCAGAATAAGGAACTGAATCGATTTCAATAATTTTACACTATGTTATATTTTGTCCCAAAAATATTTAAGTGTGGTGGAAAATGTTATCACCATTTAATTACTTACAATACAATCGCCGTACGGTTAGGTACCTACCGCCAAATTATTATCAATGAGCGCAAGACGACTCTGGAGGCGCGGGGGCGCCGCGCCGTTTGTACGGACAACCCGGCAACATAACAACCTTATAACTTTGTGATTTTTCATGATACAGTTTTGAAATTTTGTACATAGATTCTTTACATAAAAATACTAGACACGTGTTTCGGGTTTCGCATATACTATAACTAATATTGTATATAAATTTACCGGCGATTAATGTGGCACGGAGCAAGGAGCCATCCAGTCCTTTGACATAAGCACTCCTTTAGTTGTCCTTAAAGACTAGACATAATATTATGTAGGTTGCTCGCTCTTCACCTGAACTAGTATTTATGGACCACTTCTAACGTAAACTCTTACGAAATACCTAAGTATTTCGTAAGAGTACGAAATACCTAAGTATTTCGTTAGAAGTTTCGGAATAAATATTAAGACTCCTAGAAATTACCAAAACCCTAACGCTAAGCAAACTCGTAGATCTTAGTTCTTAAACAGTAATATTATCTTAGGAAGCTTTAATAAAGTCAAACTAATATTGTGTTAAAGGGGAATGTTAAATTGCCTCAAAGAATAAAATAACTTCCCATTAAAATGTTTAAATCAGTTAACAAAAATGTTATTGGAGAAATGTTATTATCAGAGATCGGAGTAGTTAGAGATTATTTACCTAAACTTCGAGGAAGGAAGTAACATAGAGTGGATAATACCTCCTTTAAAATCCCGGAATAATTATAATGACTTTAAAATCCCGGGATTTAAAAACTAGGAATTATTTATTGGACTTTATTTTTAGTTAATATTTTTTAGGGTTACGTACTAAAAGTGTGTAAAATTAAAGTGTTTTGTTTTATATAGGTAAAATAAAATTAAGTTGGCTAATTTATTAACGGCCAAACCCAATGACCTATTTTTAGTGAAAGACAGATCGCTATTGATGATAGACGTATAATACTATCTATCCTTGAATGACGTCTAACAAACATTGATAGAGGCTAGCTATCTAACGAAAACAATAAGTAGGGTTCTCTACTTGGCCCTCCCGTGCATTCCGTTACAACCAATATCACTTTAAAAAACAACGTGTTTAATAATTAGCCTTATTATAAAACTTCTTTGTTTCTTAATGCTAAATAAATTACTGGATTAAGATATAATTTATTTTAAATTAAAACTATGTAAGTAAGTAGCACTTCAATACATGATACAAGATTGTATTGCATTTTTCTGAACAAACAGTTAACGCTGGAGAGGAGTAATGAAACGTAATTGACAGTTTGACATAAGAAATACCCCACACCTTGCTAAGGTTACTTGTACTAGATGTTATAATTATTTCGGTTATTAAATTGCTCACAGCTGTTTTATTTATATTAATAACAACTTAATTTGCTCATATGGTCGATGCTGCATTTACAGGTAAGTTCTCTGTGAACTAAGTGATTGGACCCCAAAATCAATTTCCGAATCGATAACTTCTGCTATTCTGATAACTACTACTACAAGATACGATACTTTCACTTGACATGTTTTATATGATTATTTATAAAGTGTTATTTTTTTAAGTAAACAATGTATAGTTAAATACGTTTATCCCTGCAATTCGGGGAATATACCAATCTGTCATCTTTAGTAACTGTCCTGTTAAACAAATAGCAGTCAACAAGTTATTGGGACGCATACATTGGCATTTTCATAAACATAGCTGTCCGTGGTAAGCGATACACCCATCCCATCAATAGATAGCGTAGGCCGGTAAGATTCCATAATGTCTGATAGATTATTAGGACCTTAAAACCACCAATAAATAGATTTTTCTATCTCCAATATGCCAAAAGTGGTGATAGATAGGTTATTGGGTTCAGCCCTTAAACTTGTGCTTCGAATACATATCTTAAATACATTTTGTTGTACAGATATGCCCGGGAACAGGTAGCGGTGGCGGTTTCTATTGTTTTTTTTTTGTCATACAATTAAATATGATATGATTTTTCAAAGCAATAATTTGTAACTATAAATAAAGTCCAATCAAAGTCAAATTATTTATTTCAAATAGGCACATAGATGGCACTTTTGAACGTCAAAATTTACAAATAAAATAGAATTGATTCTAGTCGCCCCTTCCAAAAGGTAGCTTCGTATGGAGAAGAATGGGCAAGAAACTCCACCGTTACTCTTTTAAAATGTTTTACAATATTTGGTATTGGTACATCAATTATACAGGGTGTCCCGTAAATAATGGATCAAACGTAACGGGTAGGTAGCTTACCTTATTTCCAACAACTAATTTGAACAGTAAAAAAAACCGATAAGGTAACCAAGATTTTTTTTTGTTTCGATTTTTACTATTTTCTGTACCAGCATTCAGTGTTTTTAATGCTGTTGCTGCAAATGGTATCATATTTAGGTGTGATTTTTGTCAAACATTTCTGAATAGTTTACTAATGTTATAAGATACCATTTTTTTAAATAACATTTTATTTGCCTTAGAAAAAAAATCTTGAATTGAAAAGTTTTGTTTTTACGATGAAAGGACCAGAATTGGAAAAATTATCCTGTAAAAAAAATGTATGACACCAAAGTGTACCATTATTTTAAAAACTTGTAAAATTACTAAGGTTTGCAAATTGGTATAAAACTTACGTCTAGTCCTTGCGGTTACAAAGATATTGCTATGAATGTGATGAAGAAGACAGAACAGAAATTAAAATGGTACAATCTAACTTTTCTTTCTCGTAATGGCTTATGCTTGTAATCTAAGCATGTGGTTAAGCGTGTAGCGTAATTCCGAGCCGATGACGTCATCTGTTCGGAATTTGGGACCGCTTCCTGCGGAGTTGCACCTCACTCAGTGTGAAAGGGATAGATAGCGCCGCTTTTGTATTTTTGGTAAATCGGCGTCTTTGTGCAGGTATTTTTTTTCCTTCAAGGGTGAAGGAAAAAAAATACCTGCACAAGCCCTGTATGAGTGAAGGGTCACTCATAGAGGGCTTCATTGTTGCATGATTTTATTTGTTTAGTTGACACGAATCTCTCTTCGAGTTGATACGTACGTCAGACTACTTTCGCTCCCGCTGTGCCTAACTGTTGTGTTCCTTAAAATTAAACTTGTGCTGTGTATTTGGACTTTGCTTTGCCTAACGATTTGGAACTGTTTGTGTTTTGGACGAATGACTTGGCAATCCTACGGACTTCGAAAACAATCGTTTGTGTAAGATTGTACGTGTGTGCAGTAGTACGATGCCTCGTTACGAGTACACGCCACGGGAGTATGCCAAAATGCATTTTATCTACGGAGAAGCAAGTGGTAATGCCAGGGCGGCCGCAAGATTGTATCGTGAAAGATACCTGAATCAATGACGAAATTATTATTCGAGAAATCGAGGAAGATTCGTCGGTCTCAATTCGCGTCATAGCGCAACGCACAGGTATTCCAAGATCGACGGTACATCGAGTTCTAAAAAGGCACCGGTTGCACCCATATCACGTGCAACGTGTTCAAACGCTGATGTCACGTGATTACCCGCAAAGAGTAGCATTTTGCCAAAGGATGCTTAGAATGATACGGGCGGACCCACAGTTTTTTAATAAAATTTTATGGAGTGACGAGTCTTCATGCCGGCGAGATGGATATCTCAATTTGCATAATTTGCACAGTTGGCAGCTGGTAAACCCACATTTGATGCGAGAGGACAGGAGCCAACATCAATTTAAAATAAATTTATGGGCAGGAATAATAAATGGGCAAATAATAGGGCCCTTTGAACTACCAGCAACTCTAAACGCCGAATACTATCTGCATTTTTTAAGGAATGAGTTGCCAACGTTATTAGAAAATATTCCAGAAGACGTGCGGCAAGCAATGTGGTTACAAAATGATGGTTGCCCCGCTCACTATGCGACGGCAGTAAGGGCGCTACTCAATGAAACTTACCCTGACAGATGGATCGGCCGATTAGGACCAATTTTGTGGCCTCCGCGATCTCCGGATTTAAATCCCTTAGATTTTTTTTATTGGGGATGTTTAAAAGACAAAGTTTACAAACAACGAATAACGTCGGAAGAAGAATTACGTCAGCGCATCCAATCTGCTGTATCAGAAATAAACAACAGCCATTTTGTCCGTCGGATAAGAGCTTCCTTTATTAGGAGGTGCAGACTTTGCATTCTCGTAGGGGGACGTCAGTTTGAACATTTACTGTAAAAACAAAATAAACGATTTATTTGTATTTTTTTTTTAATTTAACCTCCTAATTTTTTTCATACGCTGAGATACCTAAACATTTTTAAGAAAATAGTTGAATTGTGCACACTTTTTCAAATTTTATTTTATTTCGTTATTTGGCACCTCTGTCAGATTCATAGCAATATCTTTGTAACGACAAAGACTACGCGTAAGTTTTATACCAATTTGCAAACCTTAGTAATTTTACAAGTTTTCAAAATAATGGTACACTTTGGTGTCATACATTTTTTTTACAGGAGAATTTTTCCAATTCTGGTCTTTTCATCGTAAAAACAAAACTTTTCAATTCAAGATTTTTTTTCTAAGGCAAATAAAATGTTATTTAAAAAAATGGTATCTTATAACATTAGTAAACTATTCAGAAATGTTTGACAAAAATCACACCTAAATATGATACCATTTGCAGCAAAAGCATTAAAAACGCTGAATGCTGGTACAGAAAATAGTAAAAATCGAAAAAAAAAAAAATCTTGGTTACCTTATCGGTTTTTTTTTTACTGTTCAAATTAGTTGTTGGAAATGAGGTAAGCTACCTACCCGTTACATTTGATCCATTACTTACGGCACACCCTGTATAATTATATGTGAAGACGATGCACCTAAAATAAAATTACTATACCACAATAGGTAAAAAGAATTAATAATGAAGCAATGACAGATAAATTAATTATGTGATAGATACATGGTGCTCACATATTTACAAACATTGTAAAAAAAAAAAAAACGTTTTCCTAAAATAATCAGTGTGTGAGCTAAAGGTAATCACAGAGTGTAAAATAAATGTCATAAAAATAATAAAATATACAATTAAAATAGCAATCAGTTAGATTTTGTCTAGACTCTAGATTGTCCTATGGAGCTGGACCAGCATGTTTCCAAGCGTTCTTATCCTGGATATAATCCTCTAATTTGTATTAAGCTTGTTTACAAAGTGTACTTTTTATATGAGTTTTAAATTTTCTTTCATTTAATTGCAATATATCACAAGGTATTTTGTTGTAACATTTAACACAGTACCCCATAAAAGATGTATGTACTTTAGATAATCTGAAACATGGCTGATCTATTTTATCTTTATTTCTAGTATTGAAATTATGTCTATCACTTATTTTTTTGAAAAGATGTAGGTTTTTTCTTACATACATAATATTTTCATAAATGAATTGGCAAGGTACCGTCATAATATTAATCCTTTTAAAGAGTTCCCTAAGAGATTCTCGGCGACGTAGATTATAAATGGCTCTGACAGCTCTCTTTTGCAAAATAAAGATGGATTCAATGTCAGCAACCCGACCCCACAATAAAATACCGTACGACATAATGCTGTGGAAGTAGCTAAAATAGACCAAACGCGCGGTTTCTACATCTGTTAACTGTCTTATCTTCCTAACAGCATAAGCGGCCGAGCTTAACCGCCCCGCAAGAGATGTTATATGTGGTCCCCATTGTAGTTTCTCGTCTAGAGTGATTCCTAGGAAAACCGTTTGATTAATACATTCCAGTTTTTCTCCATTCAATATGATATCACATTCGCTACTTCTAACATTAGGTAGTTTAAATCTAATGCATTTGGTTTTTTTTTTCATTTAGAACCAAATTATTTACCGTAAACCAATCTTGGACCTGAAAAATAGAATTATTCACGTCGTCAAGGTTTTGAGACCGTCGGTCTATTTTAAAGATCAATGACGTGTCATCTGCAAATAAAATAGGGCGCAATGGTTTCGATGACAGATCTACAAACTTTTACAGACATGCCCCAGAGATCTTCTAACTTCTAAAAAGTTTTTATAACAGCCTGGGGGTTTGTATGCTGAAACCTAAACTCCAAAGGGCATACCTTTACATTCTTTCTAAGTAAGGCAGCAGAAAGCACGGGTGAGGAACTTAAAGTTTTAGTAGTTTTAAGGGGAATTTTAGCAAAAAAGTTTTCAAATTCCTGAGCTATTTCTACCTCTGAAGTGATGGGCCCATGTGCAGTCTCTAAATTAAATTCAGTATTACGCTGTTTTTTCCTACCTGTTTCATTATTTATTATTTGCCAGGTAGTTTTAATTTTATCATCAGCTGATTTTATTTTATTGCTAATATAGCTAGTTTGCACACACTTTTAAAAGTTTTAGAATATTTTGGAACATATTGATGAAAGCTTGTATTACGAGTATTCATATTTTGCTTTAGGCCATAAAGTTCAAAAAGATTTTCCCTGCTTTTACGAATACCTGGAGTCGCCCAATCACTAAATACGAACTTTGAGTAAATACTTTTAGTCTTCAGTGGAAAAGTGTAATTAAATTGCGTGTTTAATAGGGAAAAGAACTCGGCGTAGAACTCATTTGGGTCACAAATATTATTAAAACTCTGAACACATAATTTACTGGCCAAAGAATTATTTGATTTCTCTAAATTTTTACTTGTAATTGGCCTAAACCTTATTTGAATTGAATAAATATAAAACAATAAATTAATCCCGGGATTTAAACGTTATTATAATTATTCCGGGATGTTAGAGGAGGTATTATCCGCTCTATGATACTTATTTTCTCTAAGTTTAGGTAAATAAGATCTACCTATTCCGATCTCTGGTTATTTTAAATAATAAAAGATTTGATAGACAACAAAACTTGTAAATAAATTAAATGTTGCTGTTTGAGGAAAATTTGTAAAGGATTTTGTTATCATAGGTGAACAATCAAGTTATTTTTTATTCTATTATTATAATATTTTTGATAATTTACATTTTATATACCTACCTATTATTTGCGGTTATTGCGGTATGGCTCGTATAGACGGGGGCAACATCGCGGGCGCGACAAGGGTCGCGCTGCCTGTCGCGTCATTCTGCACGACCCTTTATGTGTTAGATTAGTTTATATAATTATGTAGATTCATACTTACCTACCTTTACCTATTTAAGTGATAGGATTCAGAGAGTTGATGTTAACGGAAATAGATCTCCCGGATCTGTAGTAAGAATGGGGGTACCCCAGGGCTCAATTCTAGGCCCATTTTTGTTTCTTATTTATATAAATGACTTGCTTACCTCATAAAGGATAAACATGATATAATGTTGTTTGCAGACGACACTTCACTTTTATTTAAACTCAAACGTCAGCAGTTGGTTACTGACAATGTAAATAGTGCCCTCGAAAAAGTAGTTAACTGGTTTAATGTTAATAACCTACTTCTTAACGAGAAAAAAACTAAATGTATTAAGTTTACAATACCTCATGTTAGACAAGTAAAAACTAGTGTGCTCATAAAGGGTGAAGAGTTGAAACCCGAAGATTCTACAGTGTTCTTAGGCATAACTTTGGATGCCAAGCTTCAATGGGGCCCCCATATAGATAAATTGTCGAAAAAGCTTAGCTCTGCAGCATACGCCGTTAGAAAAATTCGTGATTTAACTGATTTAGAGACAGCCCGCTTAGTATACTTTAGTTATTTTCATAGTGTAATGTCGTACGGTATTCTGTTGTGGGGAAATGCCGCCGACATTCAGACAACTTTTGTTTTACAAAAAAGAGCAATTCGTTCAATTTATAAATTAGCCTCCCTCAGAGACAAATTTAAAGATATTAATATACTGACTGTACGAGTAGTATATTTATGAAAATCTATTGTATGCACATAAAAATATTAATCTGTTTAAAAAATACAGTGATATCCATAATGTAAATTTACAAGCACAAATTTGTTGTTCCTAAAACCAGGCTTAAAAAAATAGGTGGCTCATTTAGATGCCAGTGTATACGTTTTTATAATAAACTTCCTAGCCATATTCAAGAATTAAGCCTTAATAAATTCAAATGTTTTATAAAGCGGAAACTGTGCCAGAAAGCATTTTATACTGTTAAAGACTTTATTTAGGCTTGGGATTGAGCTGCTCCAATTTACAGTGAATCTTGATTTGATTTTTTTTTGCCAACTGTTTATACTTTTCTTTTGATTGAAATTTTTAAATACCTAAACTATGACATGAATATTTACTTTGTAAAGTATTATATTATTTTAATTATTATGAATGTGAGGACTATGTGAATTGTTTTTTTATTTTTATTGTCAATCAAAAAAAATTTTAATGCAGGTCTGGCAGTTTGAGTACTTTATGCGCCCTAACCAATTGTCCTTTCTTTGGTATTGTTCGTCGAATCGCTGAGCTCCTTAAGTTTTGAGTTGAGCTGCACGATAACTGACAAATGCGTGCACTGACTGGACAGGTCCACTCAAATCTGTGTGGTTCTTTCGTCAAAAGACCATGTCAGACACCAATCTACATGGTTCTCAAATGATCTGACCAAGATTATATCCGTATTTTATTTACACATTGACATTGATTAATTTTATATATACAATGACATGAATATTTACTTTGTTAAGTATTATATTGTTTTAAGTATTGTAAATGTGAAGACTATGTAGGTTATTGTTCATTTTTCTTTTTTTCTCAGTTAGTTTTTATCATAGTCTGGCAGTTTGAGTGATTTTATGCGGCCTACCCAAATGTCCTTTCTTTGGTATTGTTCGTTGAATCGTTGAGCTCCTTAAGTTCTTAGTTGAGCTGCACGACTACTGACAAATGCGTGCACTGACTGGACAGGTCCCCTCAACCTGTGTGGTTCTTTCGTCAAAAGATCATTTCAGGCACCAATCTACATGGTCTTCACATGATCTGACCAAGATTATGTCTGGACTTTAAAAAGAGACTGTGACCTCTGAGTTTGTTTCGGCCTTTCTTCTCAGAGTAGTCGGATACGAAACGCCGACCTCATCTAGTTTTTTTTAATATGATTGACGTGTAAAAGTGTTTGTACAAACCTACTTCAGAAATAAAAATCATTTATACTTACTCATTTATCCTTTTTGCCGACGGGAAATCCCATTTGACTTGTTTTTTTATAAACAATCTAAGAAACAATTTGACACGATGTACGCTTAAAGTAAGCTTATATTTTTTTAAATGTTTTTTTTTATGTTGAACAACAGGGTTTTTGTTACATACTGTATAGACGGATTTGCAAAATTCTTTTTTTGTTCGAAAGGGTATGCTCTCGAGGTGGTCCCATTGTCACCAAGTCAGATTCTGATGAGGGACTCTCAAGGAAATCGAAAGAATTTCTTAAATTTTATAGGCACACATATAGCGATTTGGGTATTTTTTATAAATGCCCAAATGCTCATGCATTTGAACTCGGAAAGCATCATTTGGTGAAGTGGAACTGATTATGAAGACCACAGATGGCCACCGGAACTACTTAATAAAAAGTATTTCACGGCTGCGATTCGATTACGGACTTTAATATGGTTGCTAAGCAATTTATGCTCGTCACAATGCATATGGTGAAGTCACCATCAGTTCCAGTTCTCCGGGTTCTTACCAGGAGAACTTCTCAACAATTAACGCCCCTACATCGGGAAAAGCAATATTTTGTAAAAGCTGATAAGCATTTGACATTAGGCTATTGTAACTTAGATACACAAAAACGTAGTGTTTTTTTGGAAGTCGGTTGTTTTTTTTTTGTAAAAAGGTTTTTATTTTTCACTTTTTAGTGGGTCAGTTTGTGACCCACTAAAAAGTGAAAAATAACTTTAATTTCGAAAGTCGGTGGCAAAAACTACAATACAGATCTAAAGACACCGACTTTCGAAATTAAAGTTATTTTTCACTTTATAGTGTTTTTTTTGGAAGTCGGTTTTGTAGGGTTCGGTACCCAAGGGGTAAAACGGGAACCCTATTACTAAGGCTCCGCCGTCTGTCCGTCTGTCACCAGGCCCTTGAACCGTGATAGTTAGTAAATAATGCAATTAATGTTGTTGGTCTGTCAAATTGAAACCGATTCCTACTGATAGTGACACCTCATGACTGTTGTTTTGTTACAAAACAAGTCTGGGGTATTGTCAAGGTACCAAGTGCCAAGGTACCAGTGGTATAAGATGCATAGCGCTAGTGTTACATCTACTTAATAAAAATATTGTATTTTAGAGGTATGAAATTTGGGCAAGAATCTAAACTTATAAATATCCTAACTAATAGTATAAATGCGAAATTGAGTTTGTTTGTAACGCTTTCACACTGAAAAGGCTAAATGGATTTGGATGGAATATGGCACATGGGTAGACAAGGACCTAGATTATGAGATAAAATACTTTTTATTCCGATATTCCCACGGAATCGAGACTTATGCGGGTGAAACTGCGGAGCGAAGCTAGTAATATTACAAATGCCAGTGAGTTTGTTTGTTACGCTTGCGCGCTGCACGCTGAAACCTGTGTCAAATTTTATCCAAATCCGTTCGATTTGGATAAAATTTGACACAGGTTAGGACATAGGATACTTTTTACCCCAGTAGTACGTTCCCGTGGGATAATTTCCGACCTTTACTCGGGTGAAGCCGCGTGTAAAAGCTAGTCAAATCACATCACACTAATCACACTAATATTATAAAGGCGAAAGTTTGTGTGTGTGTGTGTATGTTTGTTACTTCTTCACGCTCTAACGGCTGGACCAATTTTGATAAAATTTTGTATGAAGGTAGCTGACACCCTGGATATATACGAGTATATGGACATAGGCTACTTTTTATTCCGATATTCCCACGGGATCGACACTTACGCGGGTGAAGCCGCGGGGCGCAGCTAGTTCCATATAAAACGAAGGTGAGCACTAAGGAAGGATTTTGAAAATTGATCCCCTGTTTTGAAAATCTTTTATATGTCCATAAAAATATAAAATTATTTAAAAAATACAGTGATATACATAATATAAATACTAGAAACAAACATAAATTTGTTGTACCTACAACAAGGCTCAAGTAAATAGGTGGCTTGTTCCGATGTCAATGTATACGCTTTTATATATATTTTTTTATAACATGAAATTCCAGATACAATTTATTGTTCATGAATAAAATACTTATAACTTATAATAAACTTCCAAGCCACGTTCAAGATCTAAGTCTTAATAAATTCAAAGCATTCATTAAACGTAAGCTGTGCCAGAAAGCCTTTTATACCGTTGAAGATTATATTGAGGACAAAAAGGCTTGGGATTGAGCTGCTCCAATTTTTTTTACATACTGAAGGGGTTTTTTTGTTTTTTTTTTGTTTTTGCTAACTTTTATTATTTTATATAGGTATAGTGAAATGATTATTATTTGTGTGATTATTATTTTATACACAATGGCATGAATATTTACTTGTAAAGTATTATATTATTTTAATTATTGTGAATGTGAAGACTATGTGGGTTATTGCTTTTCTTTTTTTTCCTTTTCCTGAGTTAGTTTTAATCATGGTCTGGCAGTTTGAGTTATTTATGCGGCCTACCCAAATGTCCTTTCTTTGGTATTGATCGTCGCATCGTTGAGCTCCTTAAGTTCTGAGTAGAGCTGCACGATTACTGACAAATGCGTGCACTGACTGGTCAGATCCACTCAATCTGTGTGGTTATTTCCTCAAAAGACCATTTCAGACACCAATCTACATGGTCTTCACATGATCTGACCAAGATTATGTCTGGACTTTAAAAAGAGACTGTGACCTCTGAGTTTGTTTCGGCCTTTCTTCTCAGAGTAGTCGGATACGAAACGCCGACCTCATCTAGTTTTTTTTAATATGATTGACGTGTAAAAGTGTTTGTACAAACCTACTTCAGAAATAAAAATCATTTATACTTACTCATTTATCCTTTTTGCCGACGGGAAATCCCATTTGACTTGTTTTTTTATAAACAATCTAAGAAACAATTTGACACGATGTACGCTTAAAGTAAGCAAAGGTTTAACGCTTAAAGTAACCACTAGACCAACGATGCGGTAAGTAGCTACAATGACATGAAAAAATCGTTCACACTAGTTAATAGGTAATAGTGAATTTGTTCACGAAACTTATAATTTAGTAGCACTCAAATGAGCGGCAATTCAATTAGTTCAAATATTAGGAAACTTAACATAAATACTGAATTTCTTGTCAGTAAAATCAGTAAGGAACGTTTCATATTTGAATACCCTGAATTAGTGCTCCTATAAGCTGAATAGCTTTACAATTTCAGTTCAAATAGTTAAAACATTAAATATTATGTTACGTTCAAAATTCTCTGTATTTTATTTTAAACTGGCTCTTCTCCTGCCCGCGACTTCCTCGCGTGAAGGTCTAGTCCTTACATATTATAAAACAAAGTCTCCGCCGCGTCTGTCTGTCTATCTGAACGCGATAAACTCAAAAACTACTGAACAGATTTTCAAGCGGTTTTCATCAATGGACAGAGTGATTCATGAAGAAGGTTTAAGTGTTTTTATTAAGGTTTTGTGTAAATTGGCTATTATGACGATTATTGTTGAAGAAGTCGTAAAAAATCATGCCAACGAGCTTTATTGGCGTGAGCCGCGTAAACCGTATGAGATACATAAAATTAATGTTCTACAATATTGTACATCTTAAAAAGATCAACAAAAAAGTCCACGACAGCATATGTATATCTTCTAAAGATGTCCCACAGCAACCATTTTTATCTTTTAGAGTTTAATAAAAATTTCATTGTTATTTTCGAAGCTATTTGACCGGTAGATATTAATCCTTAACCAATAAAATATGTTATTTAATTTGGGTATTTAATTTGAATACCTTGACATCATTCGAGTATCATTTCCATTAATTCTTTAAAAGATATTTACGCGTAATAAAATATTTATGGTTGATTGCTACGATAGAAAAACGGCAGCACAGAATTTAATGAAATTTGGCACACAGATGGGATAAATTAATACCGGTAGTACTTTTCCGTGGGATAATTTTCGACTAGCTAGCTAGTATACCATAAATATGGCACTTGGCAATAGAATAGCATTTAATAAACGTATTTTCTTTCTTTATTTATTTTTTTCTGCCAGGGAAATAACTAAAAAATTCAGATTATTACTGTCCAGGATTTTCCTTCAAGTATGAAGTGCTGGGGTCTTACTCATTATTAATAGCCATACCATCCCATAGTGAAACAACACTGATGTTATCTTGGCTAAGTTTTTGGTAAATAAATTATTACTTACTTACTTCCTGAGATTACCTCTTACAAACAAACATACAATTTCACCTCTTTAAAATATTAATTTAGATAAGCATTTTCAGTTTAGAATTAGTGCAGAATTAGGACTTATTTCAATAAAGCTACTAGTTAGTGATTGGTTGCGTCGTGTGGCCCACACGACGCAACCAATCACAAACTACTTAAAAACCGGCCAATTGCGAGTCGGACTCGCGCACGAAGGGTTCCGAACCATTATCTATAAAAACGGCATAAAAATTACGTTTGTTGTATGGGAGTCCCTTTACATATTTATTTTATTCTGTTTTTTAGTATTTGTTGTTTTAGCAGCAACAAAAATACATCATCTGTGAAAATTTCAACTGTCTAACTATTACGGTTCATGAGATACAGCCTGGTGACAGACGGACAGACAGACAGACAGACGGTGGGACCTTAGTAATAGGGTTCCCGTTTTACACTTTGGGTACGGAACCCTAACAACGTCATGAGTGTCTTGAACACAGTGTAAATAGGGAAATATTTATTAATAATCCTTTAACAACTTATTGATGAGAGCAGTGGTGGCCCAGTGGAATCAGCGCCGACTTACGAGTTGTAGGTCGTGGGTTCGAACCCAGGCAGGCGCTTTACTTTGTGTAAATAGTTTCATCACCACAGCTCTCAAAACGGTGAAGGAAAACATCGTGAGGAAACCGACATGTCCTAGAACCAAAAATTCAAAGACATGTGACATGCACCAACCCGCACTGGGCACGCGTGGTGGATTACGGCCCACTCCCTCTCACCGAGAGGACGCCTGTGTCCCAGCTGTGGGAACATTATGAGCTGATTAAGTACTCGTAAGTTAAGTAACAACTTATTGACCTACTAGCGAAACTGATTTAGGAAATGGTTGCTGCATCACTTTCTCCCTCGCTTACGCAATAATATAATATTTGCATTAATAATATTATAATAACGTGTAATAATTAGTTAAATTAGGGTATGATGAGGCTGACGTACCTTTGTAGGGTAAAAGCCTCTAAATAAATAAAGATTTAAAAAAAATATTGATCTTCTAATGATGTCATCATCTGCCTAGCCTTTTCCGAACTAAGTTGTGGTCGGCTTCCAGTCTAACCGGATGCAGCTGATTATCAGTATTTTACATGGAGTGACTGTCTATCTGACCTCTACAACCCACTTATTGGGTAACACAATACCCATTGGTAAGTCAAAAGTCAAAGGCAAATTATTTATTTTAAACGCCACTTTTGAACGCCAAAATTTACAAAAAAATAGAATTGATTCTAGTTGCCCCGTCTAAAATTTAGTTTTGTATGGAGAAGAATGGGCAAGAAACTCCACCGTTAGGTAATCCTTAAAAAAAAAAAGTTTTACAATATTTTGTTTATGATAATTATATATGAAAACGATGCATCTAGAAAAAATTACTATACCACAAAAGGTAAAAAAAAAATGAAGCAATGACGGATAATTTAATTATGAGATAGATACATGGTGCTCACATATTTACAAACATCGTAAAAATATATGTTTTCCTAAAAAAATAAAATAATAAGTCTGTGTGTGAGTGAAGGTAATGATGTGCTGCTTACTCTTTCTTTTGTTCTGTTACTATTAGCTCATGTCGACGTCTTAACTATTTGCTCATAAAACCCATAACATTTGGAATACCTTTTGAATGGTAATAAACTTTTACAATTTAATGCTGCACCGGTTGATGGGTTGACGTCATCACGTCATCGCCGGCTGTTGCTGAAAACCAGCGCTGGGGCTCTGTGTCGCATAGGGTCGCAGGATTATGCTGAACGATGGCCGTTTTGCGTGGATATGACACATATTTTCCCCAACTTGTTCTATCGTGTTTGTGTTTTTTTCTTTGCGTTAAATTTACCGTATAGAAACGTATTTTCTTTCTAATAAAATCCCTAGTCCGCTTTTCTTAGAATTATCTGCTTATTCTAGAAGTGCCAATAATTCGTAAGTCTAGAGGGTCTAAAAATATGCGAGCAATACCTAATATTTTAAAAGCGTTCTTTGTCGTCTTTGAATTTAATATTTTATGCTAAAATGTTTAAATAGTTCTTATCTGATTTTAATTTATAACGTCTTATAAATTGTGATTCAATATTTTAAATTGGTTTATTAAAATCAAATAACGTGCAAATCTGACAACTCAGGGGTTTTTTATAAACTTTGCTTAAAGTTTAGCACTGTTATGCGACTGTTTAATACATGTTTCATTAATTTTTGACATTTTTAAACGTCTCTTAACGTTAAAGAACGTTAATAAACAAAGGGGACTGTTACAATACGGTTTTAAGATTGACCCAGTTTCAAAAGTGAAAGCTTAGAAATCGTCGTGAACTACTGAAGTTAATTTCAACTTAGTTGCAGACCTGCAGCGAACCAACTTTGAAACTAGTTGATAAGGCGTCAATCTTGAAATAACTTATTGTGATGCTGAATAACTGCTTGCATACGATATGCATCGAACTGTAGGTAAGGATCGATTCCTACTAGTGCAGAGTCGAAGTGCAGCTGTAATAAAACTCCTTGCGTAGATATTCTTTAATTCCTCCAATACATCAATCTACTCCAATCAACCAGCTACAATTCTTTTTATCGACAGTTATTCTAGTTTGTCCGACCCGTAGCTCGCTCCAAAACCAAGTGAACGAATCGATTGCCGGATCGCGCCATCTTTGACCACTTGTCAACCTTCACCGCCTGTTGTTGCCACATAAATAATCTTTCTGAATAATCGATATGTCAACTTAGTCAATTTTAAAAATACAGACAAATGAACCTAACACAGCGAAGTGTCAATGTAAAACATAACATAGCATATTCACCCTTATCTCGACAACTGAGTGCACATAATTCTATCGAGATAAAAAAAGACGCGTGAATTGGCGCGTATTCTACGGAATACGAGTGACCAGCGCTGACTGGTGCACACGCGTTACGATGTAGAGATAAAGGTGAATTTGCTTCCTATTTTATCAAAAGATTGACGCTTCGCTGCGCTTTAACTCTGCGCTAGAGCGAAGCGTCAATCTAATCGATCTATTGACTCGTGCGTCTGAAATTGCTTAGCCACAAGACAGTTAATTGAAATTCGACGTGAAGCTTTCTTTGCTAGATTGAAATTTAATCCAATAAGAAGAAATATTCATCGTTGCCTTCTTCGGATGTCTGTGACGTCATTTTGCTTAATAATATGGCTAAAACGATAAATGGTAATAATAAATTATTTTATTTCTGTACATAATATAAACACTTTTAAACATCAATAGAAACATTTTTACACGTCAATAATACTTTTACACATCAATAAAACTTTAACTTCTGTTAAATTTTTATTACTTTTCCCAGTGTTAATAAAAAGGATATCTACTTTCTTGAGACTATACTATTCCTAAATTATGAATGACAAGCCGTGTGCCCGATGGGATTACTCACTTAAAATTCATCTCCTTTTTAACCTCTTTCAAGAATGAATTTTCAAAAATCCTTACTTAGTGAGCACCAAGTAAGGATTTTTGAAAATTCATTCTTCCTTTCATTCACCTTCGTTATAATAGAATAGAATAATTTTATTTCAGACAAATGTCCATAGGGTTAGTAACAATTTTACTTATTATCTAGTGTTAGTACATACAAAGATTAACAAAACAATTAAAATTAAAATTCAGCGTGGAGCTGCATCCACCTCCGCAACATCGGGGAATCCCACCGATCTGCGAACACACTGAGAATACTATTGGTGCTGCCGCGAACACGCGACATCAGGGATGCACATCTTTGGGCACGCCACAATTGTGGCGATAAGTCCCCTCTTTGAGGAGTGGCTGGAGAGGCGCCACGGCGTCCTCACCTTCCGCCTGACGCAGGTCCTCACCGGACATGGATGTTTCGGGAGGTTCCTGTTTAGGATTAAGCGGGAGGAAACGCCCGGGTGTCACCACTGTGTGGATCGCCCGGAGGACACGGTGGAGCATACGGTGGAGGTCTGCCCAGCTTGGGCGGAGCACCGCCGTGTCCTCACGGAGGCGATCGGCGGCGGCGATCTCTCGCGTCCGGGCCTGGTTCAGGCCATGGTTCGGAGCGAAAGTGCATGGGAGGCCGTCACCTCCTTCTGCGAAGCAGTTATGCTAGCGAAGGAGGAGGCGGAACGCGTGAGGGTGAGACAAGGTTCGCGCCCTCATGCCCCTAGTCGCCGCAGGAGACGCCCCGGGCGTCGGGAGTCGCAAGCCGATTTCCGGCCACCGTAGGCGCGGGCCTGCGGACGGTGAGCGATGGGTAGCTCGCCATCCGATAAGGACCAGGCCTGGGTCGACGGCGCGTTGTGTTCCACGCGCGCCTCAAAGATATGTCAGCACAAACTGACGGGGTCCGTCAGGACCAATGCCTGCCGGGGTTGCGAGTTTGTCCGAAAGGGATATCGTGGCCCTGGCACACAGGCAACGGAAGGAACACGGGTGGGTTTTAGTCAGTAAAAGTCTGACACGCCCTCCCGCTCCGCCCAGAGCGGGAGAAGTTATTTGATGATTTCCCACCCAAAAAAAAAAAAAAAAAAGGGATGCACATCTTTTTCTTATAATAGCGGCAAAACCATCAATGTTGTTGTCCGCAAACATCCCTGACGCACTACAACGCCACGGCAGCCGCAGCAGCACCCTCAGTGCGTTATTATATTGAACGCGTAGGTCGCTGTATGCCCGCTGAGTGAAATTGACCCACAGGCTGCACGTGTAGAAGGACTGACAGTAAGCTTTGATAATATAAACATCACCTTGTTTATGAAATACACTCTTGTGCCAAATTGCATGCCTTCCAGACACAGTGGTTTAGGCTATGCAACGGAATTCTGATGACTGTAGCCGACAAGATCTCTTCTCCGCTACGGAGATTCTTTATTGAGCGGATAATTTGAGTGTTGTGTTGTTTTAATTTAAATTGTGATTGTATGGATCAAGTTATCTGAATTAAATTAATTTTATTATATTTTTATGCGTTGTCTGTCAGTGAATTTAAGATCCTTAGATAGTTGAAATTTTCACTGATGTATTTCTGTTGCCGCTCTAACATAAAATACTAAAAAAACGGAATAAAATAAATATTTAAGGGGGCTCCCATACAACAAACGTGATTTTTTTGCTCGTTTTTGCTCGATATTGATAACGGCAACAGGTAGACGCTTGAAATATTCACAGAATATTTAGTTATATATTCACTTTAAAAATAAATAATTAAATTAAAATAAAACAAATATTTAAGGGGGGCTCCCATACAACAAACGTGATTTTTTGCCGTGTTTATAGATAATGGTACGGAACCCTTCGAGCGCGAGTCCGACTCGCACTTGGCCGGCTTTTGTTAGTATTTTTGTGTTGTACAATAAAGTATATTATATAAATAAATAAATAAGTTACTCTACTATTTTATATTTTTTCTTAAAGGCAACCAGCCTAAATAATCAAAACGGATCATACCTATCATAGGTAGGTAACTACTCGTATTTAAAAGATGCTTTTAATAATGATTTTTCAACACTTATAAACACAATAATAATATGAATTCAAGCGAGGAATCCGATGTTAATATGGAATCTATCCACCTGATATCTTGAATGAGGCGCAAATTGCAGGAAATGATCTATTGTCGCCAAAATCGCGAGAGCGCTATTTAATGATTTACAATAATTTATATCATGGAAGACTCGAAGAAATACTCAATTATTCTCTGAAAATGTTTTAATGGCTTTTTCAATAACAACCAATTTTTTCTGTTTCGTCGCAAATGTGTTGAAAAACGTTGTATGACACATGTGCGGGAATTGGTAATTACGAACTCGTGTGACTATGGTAAACCCTCAACTTCGTGTTAGTCTTACATTCGTTCACGCGTTTGTAAAAACCAACTTACCATACTAGTAACATAAATAACATTTTTTTTAGGCAGTAAGGAATACGTCAATATTTTTAAACGTACCAAATTTTATATTTTAATTAAATTTCGAATTGTTGAACTCAGCCTATCGCAGTGCACTGCTGGACATAAATATGGAAATATGGAGCGTACAATAAATAACTTACCCTAGGGATAATAAATATTAATTAAGTACTAAATAAAAATAATAATAAATAAATAAAACAATAGTGATTAATTTAAATTAAATAAAAATAAAGGGTTTTTCAAATGTTATTAAATAAATAAATAAATAAATGTACATATTTATAAAACAATCATTATAATTTTATTTTCAAATTCAATCTACTTGATGTATCACATTAAACACCCAAGGTTCTTCCTCCTCTCTCCTACTTGATCTATGGATAGGGTCTGGTACGCAATAAAGAATTGAGAATTTTGAATTGATATAGGCAATCTAGGTGCTCAATCTTTGTCCACTATAGTCTTTTAAAATTCTGGTAAAAAAGCACTTCCTCTCTCTTGTTCTTCCTTGCTCTTGTTTCATGTTTGATACTGTATATGCGGCTACACCTAGTTTTAGCCGGTTAGAATTAGGTGTAGCCACTTACTCTTGGTTAAACCTAGTACGAGCCGATTGTTTTGGGGTAAAACTAGGTCTAGCCTTCATCATGCCGGCTACAACTAGGTCCAGCCATTCCCTGTTGGATAAAACTAGATGCAAACAAGTTGAAACAAGCAACAGGCGCCTGGCAGCTTGAATCATTTGGGTTAGGTTAGGTTAGAACAGTAACCATTAACAAGCGAAGGCGAGCGAGCGAAGCGAGCGTGCCGCGGCAGCGGCCGCCGAGCGCCAGACCTAGTCCTAGCCTGTCTGGACCTAGTTATAGCCGGAATGATATCGGATAGACCTAGTTTTATCCAACAGGGAATGGCTGGACCTAGTTGTAGCCGGCATGATGAAGGCTAGACCTAGTTTTACCCGAAAACAATCGGCTCGTACTAGGTTTAACCAAGAGTAAGTGGCTACACCTAGTTCTAACCGGCTAAAACTAGGTGTAGCCGCACTTCGGGTCTTAGCCGTAACATATATATATATATTTATTTAGATTAGTGTAAGCTTTATGTGTGTATATATATATTGTATATGTAAATGGTACACCTACTGACTACTTGCAGTATTCTCTCTCCTTCTTCCTTTAATCCAACCAAAGGTTGTCTGTAAAAGATCGCTTTTAGCGATAAGACCGCCGCCCATTGTGTCACCCTATGTAAAATTTCAACATTAATATCTGTAATTTTTATGGTGTAGGTACATAATAGACAGTATTCTATTCTATAGGCCTCTCCCAGGCTGCGCTACAATACCCTGTTCTCCGCCTTCCGCATCCAGTCTGACCCAGCCACCTTCTTAAGGTCCGTCGATCCATCTAACTGGGGGGCGACCCACACTATACACTTGCCGATACGCGGTCTCCAGTCCTCGTCTGCTTTATCGGCCATCGGTATTTTGACAAACATGGCCAGACCACTGCCACTTCAGTTTGCTTACTCAGCAAGCTATGTCGGTAACTCCGGTTCTTTTCCGGATAATTTCATTCCTGCCACATACTGCGTCACTTTTGCCGGTGAGTAATCCCATCGGGCACACGGCTTGTCATTCATAATTTAGGAATAGTCTCAAGAAAGTAGATATCCTTTTAATAAACACTGTGAAAAGTAATAAAAGTTTTAATAGAAGTTAAAGTTTTATTGTGTAAAAATGTTTGTATTGATGTGTAAAAGTGTTTTCAACACATTTGCTCAAAAAATGCATTTACGAAGTCTGTACATATTGTTCGAAAGTTAAAAATTACGCACCATACAACGGAATGTGCGGTAAAATAGGTACTCTCACCTACGTACACGTTGTAACGTACCCTCCGTTGTATAGCGCCGTGCGTTACTTTTATGGTTTTTTTTTAATTTACATAAAAAATATATAAGAATTCCACCAACATATCGTATCCAACATAAACATCGTCGAAAACTATACTCAAGCAGAAATAACATAAACAGAACGTACCTAAATAAAAGCCTCCAGGCATAATGGGCGTGCGTTTGGTATTGTTTGTTGAATCGCTGTCCACTTAAGTTCTGAGTTGAGCTGCACGATTACTGACAAATGCGTACACTGACTGGATAGGTCCACTCAATCTGTGTAGTTCTTTCCTCAAAAGACCATTTCAGACACCAATCTACATGGTCTTCACATGATCTGTCCAAGATTATATCTGGACTTTAAAAAAGAGACTGTGACCTCTGAGTTTGTTTCGGCCTTTCTTCTCAGAGTCAGATAGGAAACGCCGACCTCATCTAGTTTAAAATATGGCTGACATGTAAAAGTGTTTGTACAAACCTATTTACAGAAAATAAAATCATTTCATTGCCTTTTTGGCGATTGCATTTTTCACATAATCCCATCCTTACTTTCTTTGGTCTTGCCAACATAATGTATTTGACGATTTAGAACTTATACAAACTATTATTACTAATTTTTAAGTGTTTTTGGGGTTTTCAATCAGGAATTTTATCAGTAACAGCCGATTTGTGCTCGGTTGATCACAATAGGCTCGCCCCCTATTACATGGGACTTCAAAATAACTGGTGAAATGTTGGTCTACTATAGATACACCTCTACCTAACACGTCGGGGATTACAGGCGTGAAGTTATGTCATGTTTTTTAATACTAACATAAATTACTATTTCATTACTAACATTCTAAATTACTATAATATTTAAATACTTCAATGAATGTTTGCATTGTCAGCAAAGCAAACATTCATGGATTCATTTAAAATTTGAATTTGGATCCAAATAATCCAAACTCCAAATTCAAATGTAATCCAAATTCTAATTTAACGAAATTACGAAGTGATTATAAACTGAAGTACGTTGGCAAGTGTATTATTTAAATTGCAATTGTTTCAGTCCACGCGTTTCTATAATTTGACACTCAATTTTCGTCAAGCAATAAAATTAAACAAATTGGATTTTCAGTCACAATTTTCACCGAAGCGGATCCTAAATGTGACATTACCTCGTAATTCTAATATTTCCTTAAGTATTGTAATTAAGTTTGAATCAATTTATTTATTGGGGGAGGGCATTATTATTAATTTGTTTTGTTTGTTACATCACAATTCACATAGCGTAACATCACAAAAACATCTCGCTTTTAATCCACGTGTTAGGCAGTGTTAGGCAGAGGTGTACCTATAGTACACCCACATTTCGCCAAATATTTTGAAGTCCCATGTAATACAGGGCGAGTCTATTTCCATCAACCGGGCACAAATCCAGACTTCGGGCTGCTACTGAGAATTTCCAGATAGAAAAACCCAATAAGGCTTTGCCTGGGAATCGAACCCAGGACCTCATGCTCAGCTAGCCCTGGTGCTAGGTTGCATGTCAAAGATCGCTTTTAACGATAATACCGCCCATTGTGTCACCCTATGTAAAATTTCAACATTTATATTTGTTATTTTTACGGTTTACATAATCTCTGGACCAACAAGGCATTTCTTTGTTACAGTCGATAAATAATAATAAACCAAAAATCTTTTGTCTTGAAAGAAAACGTAAACATCAAGAACTCTTTGTTACAAACTCCGGAAAATAACGTGATACGTTTTACTAGAATACAAATTGTAGAACGTTATGTTTTACTCATAATAGCCGGCTATCTAAAGCGGTAGAAACTAAACTAATTTCTTTTGTATTTATACATGTTAATTAAAACGGCGTAAGCAAGTACTTATTTACCTAAATTATTTTATAAACCCTCCTGTATAAATAAGGTAATTATAATTGTAAAACTCAAACATTAACTTAAACAGAAGTGTTGAAGTAAATCTGAAACTAATTGGCTATGTTAAATAAATTACAATATTACGAGAATTAAGTAGAAATTAACATTTTGTTGTTGAAATCTTGCTAAGTATAATATTAAAATTTGTATATTCTGACGTAATTTAAGAATTATATTTGTTTGCGTTGCTAATTATTATGGAATATTCCTGATTGGTCAAGGACTTTATTTACATACTTAAATTCAAATGTTCATATGTACTAACATTTAACATTCCGGTAGCTGGCAGGGGACGCCCTAGAAGGACATAATATATAGTGACCTAATTGGTGATGTTCTTCAGAAAGGTCAGGTGCGTAGTACTCGCAACCGGCGTGCGTGTGTGACCAGATTTATGAACGTAAACAAAGCAAAAGTAGTATGTTGGTGGCGTTCTGTAGTTTCTGCCTAACATCTTAAGAAGCCGTGAGTTTACAAGGTGGACTCGACTTATGATGGATACCTAACATAGTGTATTTGCAATTATAATGTTTTTTTTTAACTCTCTTCTTGTCTTCTTTTTTTCCGCGGCTATATAATAACCTCATCAACTTTAGCCAGCTTAAAATGTTATTCATCTTGTGAAACATTTCGGAACACAATAAGGTATGGAGTAAGTAATTCAAATTAGTTGGAATATCTAAAGCCTTCTCGGAATTTTCATTCACATCCTCGCCTTATACATTATGCGTTCTTCAATAATCTGGTTCTGGCGTTCTTTCATTCTTGCAATAAATAAATACACATTGAATAAAACCCTCTCAATGTAGGTATATAATTTATAGACCATAATTTACTTATTTATATTTAATTATATTAATTAATTTACATGAACGGGATATCTTTCGTTATATTTTGTTGTGATAAAACAATAAAATTCATAATCTATACTTAGTATGGCGCAGGATTGCCTTTACAAGAAGTGATCATCGTATAAGTGGTTCAGCAGCTTCAATATCATCTAGATTGTGCTGGAATATAGCACTTTGTCGTGGACGTGGTACGATAGCGCGGCGGCTCCCCCAAAGAGCATTATAATAAATAGGGCTCCCTTGACATCAGCTTCTGTCATCAGAAGACAGCCGCCACCTTCGCTAGGAGTAATCACAGAGTACATTTGTATATAGGGTAGGAGTAATAGTGTTCTGTGGCCGCCACGCAACCATCGACGCGACGCTCTGCTAGAAAAACTGTCAGGAGCCAGTGTCACTCTTATCCGACCTTTTCGGTGATTCCAGTAACGTCGTAACATAACGGGGCGGCGCCACTTGCTGCGCCGACACATATTATATAATACACAAAATACACACACCGGCAAAATTAGCGGAACATATGTTTTGATTCAAAAAACTAATTTGTTTAACATTGCTACTTCGTGGCTAATTCATTTTATTTTAGAAATAATTATTTTAAATTTACAAAACAATTGAATTTCACATTTTATGCGATTGTTTTAGTTTTATTCGTACTTATATCGTTTCGAGTGAATTTCCCTTATTCATCATCTTATGGTTTTAGTTTAAAATCTTCATAGAAATCAGTTTAATTTGTTTTTTTTTACTTTTCAATCTATTTATGGACTTCATTATGCCCGACTGGAGCACAACTGAGATTGCCAGGGCACTTGAGATGAGGAGAAGTGATCAAACCTACAGAGTGATCTCAAGAATTCTTCCCCGACCTGTTTCAACAATCTAACGCAGTATCCAACGATTCAGGGAGCCTAATGCTTTTGTGAGAAGACCGGTAAAAGGCAGAAACAGACGTACTTCGAGCAGTGATGATCGTTTCATTCAGCTTCACGTACGTAGGAACCCACGTCTAACGGCCGTCCAAGCCACAAATAAGCTTGAGGAAGTTCGAGGTGTCAGAGTAGGTAAGTGATCGTACGGTATGAAGAAGATTCAAAGAAGCTGGTTTTGGTTCGTACGTGCCCGCCAAGACTCCAAAACTTGAGATACATCATCGTAGAATTCGTTTTGATCCAGGATAATGCTCGGCCGCATACTGCTCGTTCAACTCAAGCGTAATGTGAATATCACAGTTATGGGTGTGGCCGGCGAGATCACCAGTTATGAATCCGATAGAACACGGTTAGGACCTGCTGAAACGAAGAGTAAAATCCAGAAACCCAGCTCGTATCAATGTGGGTGAACTGCGAATCGCCGTAGTTGAGGAATGGCGTAGTTGGAGACTGTCACAGGAAACAATAGATAACAATCATTCTCAGCATGTCTAGACGGGCTGAAACTTTATTAACAACACGTGGAGGAAACTCGCGATATTAATTTGTATTATTTTTAATTGTTTTTTAATTAAATTTTTCAACTTGGTTACCTTAAAAACACAAGAAAGTAAATGCACATTTAATTTTAAAAGGTGTAAGGTGAAGTTAGGATCTTCAAATTTTGTGTTGAGGCTGACGATTTAAAATTAACATATACGTGTTTCAGTGTTTTTGATAATTCCACCCCCGAAGGGTTAAAAAGAGGGATGAAGTTGTGTATGGAAAGTCCTTCATTTTAAAATGTAAAAATCACTAAATTTATTGTCTAGGCTTATGGTCGGAAGCTAACGCAACGGGGCTGTTAGCATTTCTATGAAATTTTGTTTTTAATTAAAGTTCTTTATTTTTAACCGACTTCCAAAAAGGAGGAGGTTCTTAATTCGGCGGTATGTTTTTTTTTTTTAAGTTAAAATCACTAATAATTCCGCTTATGGTTTTTTTTTTAATTTCAACCCACAAGGGGGTGAAAAGTGGAAAAAGGTTTGTATTGTAGTTGTTCATTCGCAAAATTTTATATTCAAGTAAAAATAATAAAGTTGATAAACTTGAAACTTGGCACTTACCTAAGTAAATAATAAAGTATTCCATTTTTAGTTTTTTCAAAGTTCCTCCTGAAGGGGGATTGGGGGATGTCAAAGTTTGTATAGAAGAATTTTAATTCGCAGTCCGATTAACTCGAAACTCAGTATTTATACTTAAAACCAAAAATATAGAATAAAGTGTATCAGGGTCCATCTAACGGGGTGAAAAGGGGTAGTCAAAAAGGAAACCATGACTGACTGGTAACACACAGCTCAAACCACTGAACGGATTGGGTTGAAATTTGGCACATAGATACTTATTATGTCGTAGGCATCCGCTAAGAAGGGGTTTTTGATAATTCGACCTTTGGGGGGGTGAAAGGGGGGATTTTGTTTGTATGAAAAATCTTATTCCTTGAGTTAATAAACCTGAAACTTGGCACGAATACTTAAACCGAAGTAAATGATGAAGTTGTCATTTTTGTTTTTTAATCTACCCCCTAAAGGGGGATTGGGGGATGTCAAAGTTTGTATAGAAGAATTTTAACGCGCGGTCCGATTAACTAGAAACACAGTATTTATACTTAAAACCAAAAATAAAGAATAAAATGTATTAGCTTTTTTAAAATCTTTCCCTAATCGGATGAAAAGGGGTTGTCAGTTTTACAAGGGGGGACTTTAATGCGTGGCTTGATTAACTTGAAAATTGGTATTAATACTTAGCAACAAAAATTAAGAATAACATGTACCAGAGTTTTTCGAAAATTGACCCCTGGCGGGGTGGAAAGGGGTAGTCAATTTTAAAGGGGATGATTTTATGTTTCGGATTGGCGCAAAAATGGCTGAACGGATTTAGATGAAATTTGGTAACATAGTTTATAATCTGTAACATTTTTCCGACATCCACGCGGGCGAAGCCGCGGGCAAAAGCTAGTAGGTACCTACGTAGGTACGTACGGTACGGTATAATTTTTAGAATTTTTGTCCGTTTGTTTAGATGTATGTTCCGGATGGGCACGGATTTCGATGAAATTTGGCACACAGATAGTTTATAACCTGGATTAACTCATAGGCTACTTTTAATCCCGGTAGTACGTTCCCCTGGGATATTTTCCGCCATCCACGCGGACGACGCCGCTGGCAAAAGCTTAGTAAGTTAGCTTAGCTTATAATTAAACCAAAATAAGTGTGAAAAACAAAACAATCAAAACTCCGATATAGTATTTAAACCCTGTAACCTACCCTTTTAAAGAAATTATTATGTTTCACAAGCGGCTCACACATCAAGATAATTATCTGTTTGATTTTTTTATTACCTATTAGAACTTTGAGAAAGTTATAATTATTGTGTACTGAAACTAATTACGCTGATTCGGGTACAAGAGCATGTTACTATTATTATATTATTCATAGTCTTATTGTTAGATTATTATTTGTCAGTTATACGAGTATGTCAATGTTTTAGAAAATTATTAAGAAGAACCTCAGACTAATTCATGTTTATGATGTGTTTATGTAAATATTTCGTGGAATCCATTGTTCTTAATGTTCTACGTGATAATATAGGTATGTAATATTATTACTTTTCTTGGAAACAGTGCGCCGTACGCCAGGTTTTTCCTTGAAAAAGAATTTTGGAAAGAAAAATCTTGTGTGTTTATTAGCGGGTGACAGCTTCGTGCCGAAATATTTTGATGGCCTTGTACATGTACCTACATCAAATATCTAGAAATAAACATGTATTTTATTTAGTAAGAAAACTGGAATACCTTTACTAAGTTTAGTGGTTGCAAGCATGGATGCTGAGGTCAGGCAAAATGTTTTCATGTTTTTCCATCAGGAATTTCTCAGAGCAGTGCGGAGTCTGGATTTGTACCCAGTCGAAGGCAATAGGCTCGCCCGCTATCACATGGGACTTAAATCCCCTCGTGTGTCCCTGGAAAAATGAGGTCTCTATAATCTATCTATTATTTACTCCAAAAAACCTATTTATCATAATAAGGGAGCTAGTTACAGTAACGATTAGACGTCATGAAAAGGGTTCGCTTTATTAACAAGTGCCCATAGTGGCCCATACAACAAAAGTACTCGTGCCACCGCCGATACACAGTGGAAACGTCTAATCTTTCAGCCATATTGTGACTCTAATGACGCAGTAACAAGGATATTATGGTCGCAGTAGGGTTGATTTCCACACGAAGTAAATATTTGTAGGGGCTCGGATATTTGTTTTGGGGCTTTGTGTATTTAAACGCACGCAAATAAACACACAACGGAACTGAAGAAATACATACAAGGGTCTGCCATTGGTTATCACTTCCTGTCCTATTTTTTCATACTTTTTTTTTTGTGGGTGGGAAATTATCAAATAACTTTTCCCGCTCTGGGCGGAGTGGGAGAGTGTGTCAGACTTTTACTGATTAAAACCCACCCATGTTCCTTCCGTTGCCTGTGTGCCAGGGCCACGATATCCCTTTCGGACAAACTCGCAACCCAGGCAGGCCTTGGCCCTAACGGACCCCGTCAGTTGGTGCTGACATCTATTTGAGGCGCGCGTGGAACACAACGCGCCGTCGACCCGGGCCTGGTCCTTATCGGACGGCGAGCTACCCGTCACTCACCGTCCGCATGCCCGTGCCTACGGTGGCCGAAAATCGGCCTGCGACTCCCGACGCCCGGGGCGTCTCCTGCGGCGGCAAGGGCGTGAATTTTAGCCTCTCCCTCACGCATTTCGTCTCCTCCTTCGCGAGCATTACTGCTTCGCAGAAGGAGGTGACGGCCTCCCATGCACTCTCGCTCCGAACCATGGCCTGAACCAGGGCCGGACGCGAGAGATCGCTGCCGCCGATCTTCTCCGTGGGGACACGGTGGTGCTCCGCCCAAGCCGGGCAGTCCACCACCGTATGCTCTACTGTATCCTCCGGGCCATCCACACAGTGGTGACACCCGGGCGTTTCCTCCCGTTTTATCCTGAACAGGAACCTCCCGGAACAACCGTGTCCGGTGAGAACCTGCGTCAGGCGGAAGGTGAGGACGCCCGCCGGGGCGCCTATCTAGCCACTCCTCAAAGAAGGGACTTATCGCCACAATTGTGGCGTGCCCATATGCGATATATATAGCGTTTTCATGCTGACGGCGCAATATGTTTGTCTCGTGTCAGTTCATCACACACTCCCTTTTCATACCACATGCTATCTGTATCCCTGTGAAATCAAATTATTCAACTGTAGATTATTAATAAACCCAATTTACAACTTTTCAAATAAATCTATCGACAGCAGTTACGCGCCGTAGCACACTCGTAGCGCCTTAATTAGTCGTAGTCAATCACGACCGCGCATCATTTTAGCCTTTTTCTAAAGATTTAATTCGTTAAATTTGGCCTTACCAAACTTTGTTCCGCGAATGTCCATAGGGGGAAGAGTGAGCTTACACATCCCGCATGGAACGATACGAGTACATACGATTTTCCGTATGATTGAGTGAAACAATACTATTGATTACTAAATGAATACTGACGCGGCTATTAATTGATTAACACTGGCGATCCTGTCGCCGTGTCATTCGTGCAGCACTGAATGACACGGCGACAGGATCGATTTATTTTCCTGCTCTCTGAATGAATACATAAAAATAATATTGTATGTGTTATGTTATTTAAGATAGTTTAATTAAGGACCACGCTACCACATTAGAAATTTCCGGTAAAGATAGTAGTATTTGTGAGAAATAATTAAATAAATATTCATAATATATAATATTCAATTTAATTTCATTATTAACGAAACAGTTTTAACCATCTTTGGACGCGGTCGGGAGAATCTAACGATTGACGAACTTTTAAGTTTGTTATCCACATATAGTTTAAATTGCAAATATTGAGGCGCACTTGTGAAATACAACAACTATAGCAAATACACCCGGATAATCCAATTTTCATCGTATATAAAGCAATAAAAGTTGGATTTCTTTGAGCAACGAGTCTCAATTACATACTGAATTAGATTCACTGATCAGGCAAAGTTTTATTGGATATTTCCGCTACGTCTTGGTACAAGTGTGGGTTTGAAATTGCCTAATAAATATAAATTGGTTTGTTCAATGCCACTCTCAAGTTAAGGTAACATGAGTGGTAAGAATATCCTTTTGATTTTGGCATTTTAAGGATTAATAAAACGAGAGTTTAAAGATGGCTGTTAGGCCCGTTGTGCACACGTTTTTCTTGCCTTTAAAAACTGGGGTTTATTCGCCGGCTGTAGGCGCGGTCGTCAGGGTTGTACGGATCACAATGGAAGCTTGTTGACAGATACGTTTTTTCTACGGCGCGTTTTATACGTCGTACTGTAAAGAAACCGTGCCGTGTACGAAGTGCCTTAGCCGTTTAGCAAATGACGTGTAGTTAAAGAAAAAAACCGGCTAAGTGCGTGTCGGACCACTCACAATGAAGGGTTCCGTATTTGGGATGAATTTATCCCAAAAACAAACTTAACATTGTAGTTGAAAAACATGTTCTCCGATACCTTGATATACACCACGGTCAATTTTTCAACTGCAAATGTAAGATTGTAATTTTTTTTTTGTAATTAAACTACAAATGGACGATTTTCGGACTTTTTCCTTTACTTGTGCTATGAGACCTTGCTTCTTGCCAAATTTCAATATTCTAGGTCTACGGGAAGTACCCTATAAGTTTTGATTTACTTGCGCGTATCAAAATATGTCGCATAAATCACCGTGTTTTTTGTTGACTTAGAAGTTTGATTACCTACGTATTTGATATTAATTTCAACTTGATACCTCCACGCGTTCCTGAGAAAAAGGGTCTTTACGACTGACAGACAGACAGATAGACAACGAAGTGATCCTATAAGGGTTCCGTTTTTTCTTTTTGAGGTAGGTACGGAATGAAAACTTACGACTCGAGCCGAGTATACGCTATTCAGTTTCACCTACTAACTGGAACCGAGTACATACCCGATTCAGCTTCACCGATCGGAGCGTGACGGTTCAGTTTCAGTCACTGTTTAGAAAGAACGAAAAGTGCGCCTACAGAATTTATCATTTCAAAAAAATGTTTTATTGTCACAGATATACGTGCATATAATAGTAGACTATTAACCAAGGGGATAAAGCAGTATCTTCTGTCGCGGATGACCTCGCTACACTCAAGACTCGTCTTAAATCCCTCGCTTCGTTCGTGATTTAAGTTTTTAACACCCTCGCTGCGCTCGGGAGTCCTTCGTTACGCTCGCGATTTAAGTTCACCCAAGACTAAGACAGCTTTATCACCGAGGAAAATACTCTACTTTTCGTACCATTTGCGAAAAAATTAACACAATAATAATATGAGATAAGCATTTATTAAAAATAATGACAATTAAAAGTAAAAGTTAACATTCGAAACATTGGTCCAATTATTGATAGAGAGAGTTACATTTTTGTTTGGTACATTTATTGTTGATGAGTTGATTTGAGTATTTCTCGGTTCTTGCGTCTGAGGAACTTGCGTTTCATTGTAGATAGTATACGTCGGAGATAGTGGTGGTGGTGCATCGTGAGTTACGGACGAAGATAAGATGCCGGAAGTTGATGGTTGTGGCTCTGATGGATTAAGTTTTATATTTTTGTTAATTTGACTGCTTAATACGGTTTTATTCGCCATTGAGCTTTCGATATGTAGCGCTTGGTAGGTATAACAAGTAAAACTCCAAATGATAGTAAATTGTATGTATTTTGATAATTATTCTGTACAGACTTAAAGCTATAATTCCTAACAGATAGTGTATGTTGTGCATATTACTTACATAAGCGAACCAATAGGAGATCAGTATTAAATATTATAGTTTAGTAAAATTAGTTTATAATCTATCCGTGCGATGTCTCTTGGACTCGCGGTCGCGCGGTGTGGCATTTGTATAAATATCCCGCAGCGCCATGCGGAATCGTCTCATCCGATCCGCGCAGGCGTCCCTCAGGGGTCTGTGCTGGCTCCGCTCATTTTTACGCTGTTCACCAGTGACATCCCGAAATGTAGAAAGGCGCAGTTAGCTCTGTTCGCAGACGACACGGCCATCTACTACACCGGCCGCAGTCAATACCTGATCTCCCGCACCCTACAGACCGAAGTCAACAGTCTCGGTGACTGGTTCAGGAAGTGGAGGATCGAGGTCAATCCTGATAAGAGCCAAGCGGTCCTCTTTTCTAGGCCCGGCGTAGACCGGACCTACCACGACAGATCAAAATGTTCGGCAAGCCTATCCCTTGGGAGAAGCGAGCCAAATATCTCGGTGTGATCTTAGATCATCACATTTCGTTCGCTGAGCACATAAAGCAAGTGCGTTCGCGCGCCGCTTTCGCTCTCGGTAGGCTTCATTGCGTTCTGAACTCACGCAGCAAGTTGTCCCTTAAGGGCAAATTGCGTATTTACACAGCGTGCATCCGGCCGATTATGACGTACGCGTGTGCCGCTTTCGCACACGCCCGTCCCCACCTCATTCATAGAATGCAGGCACTTCAAAATCGATTTCTCCGTAAAATTACGGACGCTCCATGGTTCGTTCGGAACGAAACCCTTCATGTAGATCTTAGAATCCCCACCATCAGGCAGTTTATGAAACGCGCGACAAAGCGGTTCTTCGAATCCGCAGATAGACATCGCAACCCCTTGGTTGTGCAGGCAGCTAGCTATAGGCCTTCTCAAATTAGTCAGATTCGCCGACCTAGGCATCGATTTCCATGGGATCCTCGGAACCATACCCTTCCAAACAAAAAAAGAATTTTCAAAATCCGTCCACAAGCGACGGAGTAATCGATGAACATAAAAAAAAAAAAAAAAAATATACAGCCGAACATATAACCTCCTCCTTTTTGGAAGTCGGTTAATAAAAAATAGGTAAATATATAGAATAATTACCATTACTAAGATACGAAACATTCATAGTTAAATCATGTATACTTACTTTTGTGGCCAGGAAAATTTCAGTAAGAATTTTTTCCACATTTTGAGTCGTAAAAATTTTAGACTTCTTTGCGCAATGCCCTTCTGATTTTCATTTTAAAAAAGCCAGTAATTTCGTGAATCTATTTATTTCAATGCTGTGTTTGATGCTTATTGTAGCTTTCAGTTTTGAGTATACTCGTATGCACCAAAGTGTATTCGGATTCTTTGTCTTGGATAAATAATCAAAATAGACAAGAAGTACTGATTCTGAAATTGATAGGCCTTTCGCACTTCTCCACGTTGAAAATTCTTCATAAGTTTTTAAATAATTTTCCTTGGATTTTGTTGGAAGCAAATTATTTATAATTGCGGCAGCATTTGCACTGATGGAATCCGACAATTCACTGTCACTGTCGCTTTGATTTAACATCGTAAAGTATTTTTAGAACATTAACTTATTTATAAAAATAAATTAAAATAAACGTTTATGTATTTGATGAAAACAAAAAACGCGGCAAATTCCTAGACTAATATTTATTTGTCGGAAAAGCAAAGGCTCATACGGCCTCGTCGGTTTTCGTAATTTTACTTAATAATCATAACTGCATAATAAATGCGTATTCCTTTTTCAAAAAGATGTATAATGCTTTGTATACAAACTCAATGGTGTAAACACAGATTTAGTTCAATATAAACTTCGGTAAGTATTCCAAATTTAAATCACATTCTCCCCCTAGAGGATGAATGAAATTCAGTACAATTTTCTTTCCCTGTTTTTAACGTATTAAAAATTACTATTGTTATGCTCGCTTTTTGTGGCATAGAATGACACTTTTTTGAGCATAGCTCGAATCTTAGTAAAACAAAACAAATATCATCATCATCTCATTCTCTAGTAAGTCCTTTAGTCGCCTTTTGCGACACCCACGGGAGGAAATAGAAAGAAAGAAAGAAAAATGCGTTTGTTGGCATTACAGAAAAAAAACAATATTATTATAATGCCAAAAGGGCCTCAGCTCAGCATAATGTCACATGACAACACAAGGTGTACAACCTAACGCTGATTTTCAGCTGCTAAATAGGATGGTGCTATTCTTTTCGTGCCGGACGTAATATATAAAAATAAACCTTAACCATTTTCGTTTAGTTAGTAAAGACAAACTCAGTTTTCGTCTATTTAGGTCTAGGGTACTCATGTTGTTGTCACAATTCTGTTTCGGAAGCTTTCAAGTGATTGCTTCTATCTCCATTTTCTTAGCGTTATTTAATTGCTTCACCAGATATTCCAACAAACTTCACGGTAAGTTAATACTCCTATTAAGTGTATTCGATGTATTTCATTTATTAGAGCACCGATTTTAATATAGACTATTATTGAACTCTTTTTATTTTTCGTGTTCTTGGAACCGTCTCAGTTTATGGCAGCGACGTCATGGCTCAAACTATCCTGCCAGGGTTGCGGGTCCATACAGGTAACTGAAGGAACACGGGTGGGCTTTAATTAGTAAAAGTCTAACACCTCTCGGCTCAGAGCGGGAGAAGTTATTTGATTTGTTAATTTCCCAACCAAAAATAAATAAATTGCGGATTGCTCGGTAGAGCTTCCGAAAGAGTGGGTCGTAAAATAAGCATGGGCAAAACACCGGAAGACGTAGCGTTGAAAGGCCTCCCACAACTTGGACCGATGACCTTGTGAAGACTGCAGGAATCCACTGGAGGCGAGAAGCACAGAATCGGTTGAAGTGGCGATGCTTGGGGAAGGCCTATGTTCAACATTGGACGTTAATACCAACTCTACAAACCGAGAAATAAAAAAACAAATGCAAATGTAAATCAACCATTGTTATATTAAAATTTTAACTATACAACATTATTTTTAGTACATACGAAACCTGAATATAGTTTATTCAGAATAAGGAACTGAATCGATTTCAATAATTTTACACCATGTTATATTTTTCCCAAAAATATTTAAGTGTGATGGAAAATGTTATCACTATTTAATTACTTACATTACAATACAATCGCCGTACGGTTAGGTACCTACTGCCATATTATTACCAATGAGCGCAAGCCGACCCTGGAGGCGCCGTTAGCGTGTTTTTGTACGGACAACCCGGTAACACCACCACACCACCCCACCACCACCACCACCCCCACCCCACCTTATAACTTTGTGATTTTTCATGATACAGTTTTGAAATTTTGTACATAGATTCTTTACATAAAAATCTAGTATTTTTATGTAAAGAATCTATGTACAAAATTTCACACACTTGTTTCGGGTTTCGCATATACTAAAACTAATATTGTATATATGTGGGTGTACTATACTTAACACACCTGTGCCAAACCTTATGTTTAAAAGGGCGTAGTAAGGCAGAAAAAAATCAAGTTTCACTCGCGCCTCCTTGCCTACCTCTCTCATCAAACACGACGAAAACAAAACACGATCCGGAGGGGATCGTGTTTTGTTTTTGTCGCTAGCAGAATATTCACCCGGCGTTTATATATTTATTTGAATTTGAATCTTCCGTAGTAAGTATACGCAAAATAATGAGATGAAACGGCTCTATTCTTTATGATCGCTGTCATGTGTACAAGTAGGTATATTATTAAATATTATTGTATGTCCGTGAATCTGTTAGCAATGCTACTATTTTAAACGTTTTTATTTACCTGAACATAATTATTATTTTATATTCCGGTGTTTATTTGTCAGTAGGCATTGATTAAAAAAACCGCGCAGGTGTGAGTAGAAATGGCGCCATGAGGGTGGGTTCCGCCTCAAAATAAAATAAACACTGAATGCTATTTCAAGGTACACTGCCTATAAATTTTCTATGGAGGACAAACTTAACTATGTACCTAGTTGAGAAAATATTCTTCCATACATTATGTAATATAACTACAAATAAACAACGTTCGGATATTTTCCTGTAACTATTTGTGCTGTGAGACTCAGTGAAACCTTCTTCATGCCAAATTTCATAATTTCACGTACCGAAAGAATAGAGTTTATATTGGTATACCCATAGGGGTTTTAATTTATATATAGGGCTTCTAAGTCAACGTTTTAGAAGCTCGATTTTTTACAGCTCCAAGGGACCGTAGATTGAGATTGGGCACGCCACAATTGTGGCGATAAGTCCCCTCTTTGAGGAGTGGCTAGAGAGGCGCCACGGCGCCCTCACCTTCCGCCTGACGCAGGTCCTCACCGGACACGGTTGTTTCGGGAGGTTCCTGTTCAGGATAAAGCGGGAGGAAACGCCCGGGTGTCACCACTGTGTGGATCGCCCGGAGGACACGGTGGAGCATACGGTGGAGGTCTGCCCAGCTTGGGCGGAGCACCGCCGTGTCCTAACGGAGGCGATCGGCGGCGGCGATCTCTCACGTCCAGCCCTGGTTCAGGCCATGGTTCGGAGCGAGAGTGCATGGGAGGCCGTCACCTCCTTCTGCGAAGCAGTAATGCTCGCGAAGGAGGAGGCGGAGCGCGTGAAGGAGAGGCAGGGTTCGCGCCCTCACGCCCCTAGTCGCCGCAGGAGACGCCCTGGGCGTCGGGAGACGCAAGCCGATTTCCGGCCACCGTAGGCGCGGGCTTGCGGACGGTGAGCGATGGGTAGCTCGCCGTCCGATAAGGACCAGGCTCGGGTCGACGGCGCGTCGTGTTCCACGCGCGCCACAAAGAGACGTCAGCACGAATTGACGGGGTCCATTATGGCCAATGCCTGCCAGGGTTGTGAGTTTGTCCGAAAGGGATATCGTGGCCCTGGCACACAGGCAAATGAAGGAACGCGGGTGGGTTTTAGTCACTAAAAGTCTGACACGCCCTCCCGCTCCGCCCAGAGCGGGAGAAGTTATTTGATAATTTCCCACCCAAAAAAAAAAAGGGACCGTAGATATTTGGTATCAATTTTAACTTGAAAACAGACAGATTGGATAACGAAATGATCTTATAAGGGTTTAGATTTTTCCTTTTGGGGTACAGAACTCTAAAAAGAAAAAGCGCATCCATCAAAGTTTATTATGTAGTATACTTTGAGTATGTACTCATGATACTACATCGTGAATCATGATGAAAACAAACTCAATAAACTTTTTTTGTTGACGTTATTAAAGCGAATTTAATCGCATCGCTTACCTTCCGCTTTTTTACTTTGAGGTAATGAAACCAAGCCTTTTTAGAATGATGAAGTTTTAAAGGTCATATTAGGGACAAAAATATCAATAATCTTAGAGTATTTGTTGGACCGCAGTGTTCAGCAACCCTATTCCTCGAAATTGTTTTTCAATAACAATATTTAAACGAAATATGATCATTGCCCACTCCCATAATGTTCAATGCAATTCTTCGTTATGCAAAAACTTCTGTTTATGTTGCATAATTATATACTTCAGAATCATAGATCATATTCATATTTTGGAACTAGAAACTCAATGTTGACGTGACAAAGTTCAAATTCCGATGTAAACAAATTTTATTTACGACCTTGTACAAGTTGGACCTCACGATGTTGTCGTGGAAAACAGTGTTACCCAAAAAAAAAAAAAATCGGTATCGCGGATTTTGCACTGAATTGTGCAAAGGCAAATCGCATGTGGCATGAAAAACTTCCTTGCGCCAAGCGCGATTAGACAAAAATTCACGCCGAAAAAATTTGGGTTTCTTTATTATTTAGGTTTCTCATTTGTACCTGTTATAACTTTAGCTTCGAAAACTTGGCAAGTTACATTATAAACTTTCTTTCAACTCTAAAGAACTTAGCACCCATTTAGATCTCAATTCTTTTGCCGGTGAAGCCGACATACCCAAAAAAAAAATGATCCGTCCCAACCTTTACTCATACCCACCATAAAAAGGGGGCTCAATTCATGAGAACATCATCCGTATAAAAAATGTGAAGTACTGTGCACATGACCGCTTCTTACTTTTGTCCACAATAAATCCATTACCTATTATAGTTTTCCAATTTATTGCTTTTGTATACTCCAATAATAATAATATACCAATAACCTACCTTTATGCTAAACGAGTTTCAACTTTATTGCAAAAAGTCACTCGAAATTGTTCGTCTAAGGGGTTACCTTTTACGGAGTTTGTCAACGTAAGTGGTTGTAAACGAATTTGGATCGCCTTGTCTTAATACAATAATCATCAAATTTTTATTATTTTTATTCCTATTACAGCCTTACTAATAAAGATTTACACACGACGTATACCGGAGTTATAACGCTTACTCTACCAATAAAATATGTTCGACAGTTCAGTTGTGTACATCTGAAATAGCGGGAGTTTTTTTTGTATGAGAAGTTACGCAACTGAGCGATGAGCGCGTAACCGTCGTAACCGGACATCTGGCAAATCTCAATGATGGATTATTTGCATTATTTCGACATTTTTGATGAAATGGACCGTTTCGATCCTTTTACTTTACAAGACACAGACTTTCGAATGAAATATAGATTCAGTTAAATATATGTACGGAAAATAGTTGAGTTATTTAGAAGTGATATCGACCTGCAATTGTCCTAATTTACAGATCGCTTTCTTTTTACCTTCAACTGGTTACTAAACATCTTATTATTCGCCATTATTTAAATGAAAGTAATATATATAAGTAATATAAGTATTTAAATAAAAACCAAATTATTTAAAAGAGACGAATTTCGTTAAGACACAAGTTTGACTTTGAAAGGTGCGTTCTTAAACACAATGACGAACTTATAAAGTATGTTTAATTATTTCTTTCGTTTTACCGTAAAAAACATACAATTAGTTTTAAATACATTTCGTAATAATATTTTGGGCACATTTTTTATGTTGTTCTGGTAATCTAGTTTCAAAACGTTTCCGAGGAATGTTGCCAGTGACTTTTGTTATAACGAATTTATTTATAACTATACAATGCTTACACACCCATTATTGGTTAAGGGAGTGTGTAACTCTTACCCATAGCTTATACAATGTATAAGTACACAGTTGTCAAACGAGTGTTTTAAATATTTTTAATAGTAAGGCTGTGAGTCATTAGCACACATCGAAAACACGTAAAATTCGAGGTAACTTCGTGATGTTTTTTTATCGAGAAAAATTTAATATTTTGTGTTTCTGTTCCACAAAACGTTTGGAAATATCATGCAGTTACTCATAATATTTTTATTTTATACCTATGTCTTATCAATTTCATGAAAAATCGAATGTAAATAAAGAAATGTAATTTTGGTTACTACCCCTCTTAACTTTACGAAAACTGACATCCAGTGAGTTGGCACTGATTTGCGTAAATATATCGATAGAAAATAATATATTATACTATACGATACAGCGGTATCATCGTTTATTGGTAAACTGGGCCCATATCTTCTAAGTCAATTTGTTTAGCGACAGTTTTTTAAAATATTCTTTTGATTAAACATAGAGATCTGCTGTGTAAGTTTAATTAATGTTTTAGACACATAAACCTGTCGCAGCTGTCTGTTTCCTGTCGCAGGTATGCTGGAAGAGATTTCTTTAGAAATAAGCATCAGCTTTGTACGTATTTTTCTGTTCTTTTCTTCTTGTCTGTTTATATGTGTGTACATATACTGTTAAATAAATAATAAATAAATAAACCTTTCGGAATAAATTCTTTAAATGATGGTGAGAACCGCATCAAAGTCCGTTGCGTAGTTTAGAAGAACGACGCGATCACACAGATAGACACAAAAAGCGACTTTAATTAATTGTAATATGTATAGATAGATGTGTGTGTTAGAAAGTTAATTATGTAGAATGAAGACAATAAAAAAAAAATGTTATTACTAACTTAAATATTTTTTTAATCTGCTAACGTTACAGTTGCCTATGTTACGTAATGGTTACATACAAAACAATCAGTCAGAGAAATCTTGCTGCTGTCAATCTTTATCTTCCTCGGGAAATTCGTTCTTTAGAAAACCTTAGGACTAAGTGTTTACTAAATCGAGTGCTCCCGTCTCCAGTTCCTCAACGCTATTCATTTGGTTTTCGCCTTAACTGTTTTCCTAGGAAGCACCTGAATCTTATAGCAGTAATTTTACAAAATGTATGAAATTTAGAGGTACTTTGGAAGATTGAGACTTTGTTGAAGAAAAATTATTTATTTCAACTAGGCACATAAGAGACACTTTTGAACGTCAAAATTTACAAAAAAATAGAACTGATTCTAGTCGCCCTTTCCAAAAGGTAGTTTCGTATGGAGAAGAACAGGCAAGAAACTTCACCGTTACTCTTTTAAAAATGTTTTACAATATTTTGTTTGAGTACATTAATTATATGTGAAGACACCTGCACCTAGTGGACCTAGAATAAAATTACTATACCATAATAGGTAAAAGAATTAAAAACTAATCAATAAAAAATAACTTAATTATGAGATGGATACAATGGTGTTCACATATTTACAAACATCGTAAAAGTATATGTTTTCCTAAATTTAAAAAAATAATAAGTCAGTTTAGGTAAGAGAGTATTGAGATTAGAATGCAAACGTTCTTCTCGCTATCTCACTGTAAACAAAGCTATCATAATTAATCGACGCCTTGTTTCAAACTTTCAATTGAACTTTTCAATAAACTATCCTGAAGCTTCATTTCTATGTATTTTTACCACGATTGATTGCAATGGTTATAATTAAATAGTTATTCTATCTACGCGGAATTCGTTCGCAATAGGTAAGGTAAAGTAGGGAATTCGTTTGCACAAAATAATTAAGGTATGACGGCGCAGCAAGTGGCGCCGTCTATTTTTGTTACGAAGTTACTGGAATTACCGAAACGGTCGGATATGAGTGGCACTGGCTGCTGACAGTCACTCTAGTAGAGCGTCGCATCGATGGTTACGTAGCGGCTCTGATGACAGAAGAAGATGGTGTCAGGGGAGCCGCTGTCGTACGACGTCTACGACGAATTGCTATATTCCGGCACAATCCTTATGATACACGCTGCTGAACCACTAATACGATGGTCACTTCTGGTAAAGACTATTCTGCGCCGTTCGGTATATTAGTATTACGCGGGGTTATGTTGATGCGGGGTGCAAAGAACATAATATTATTTATGTTATTGGGTGTATTTAACAATGTGCTAATGCATGGGAGTATTTTGAAACTATCCAATAAATCCTAACATCGAAATTGAACACATGATTTTTTCAAACAGTGATGTTACAAGGAGTTATGGGCCGCCCAGGGTTTTTGCCAATCTTTATATAGCTATAGTTCCTAAACTATTGGATTTTAACGATTTGATTGAATTTTCGTAAGTAGACTAGGAACGTCATTATACGAAGTTTAATTTATTTTTGTATTGACGTCTCCACCTTTTGTATTATGGCAAACATGAAGGCGTTCATCGTGATGGTAAGTAGTTATCAACGTGTGAGGAAATTTTCCAAGAACATATTTTTTTACATGTTTCTGAAACATTTTTGGTAGCGAGAGCCAATACTTTTTTAAGTCCATTTATAAAATGTGATATCCGGCACGGGGTAAAAGTATACTAGCATAAGCAATTTTTATTAAAAATACAGATTCTGTCACAAAACCTTTTCCTAGACACATGGTACAAAGTACCTATATTATTTTCCTCAAAAGTTTAAGATTTTTCAGCGTCCTCACGAAACTTTCTAATAATAATTCAGCGTTTGAAATCGTCTCAGTTCAAATATTTAACCAAAAAGGGTCTCAAAGGGTCCTTTCGCAATATGTGAAAACATGTATTATTATGCGTACTTCGTAGTAGCGTATCACATAAGTTATGTACCTATTTAATGTTTTCATCCAACTTAAGCCAACGTAAATGTGATTGTGCAAACATGTTTTCAATTATTTCCTTAGGTACTCGGAATCCGCCTGATTGGTCTAGTGGTCGCAAGCGCTACTGCTGAGCATAAGGTCCTGGATTCGATTCCCAGGTCAGGCAAAGTGGTATTAGGTTTGTCTAACTGGAATTTCTCAGTAGCAGCCCGGAGTAGCAGTCTGGATTTGTGCCCGGTTGATAGTAATAGGCTCGCCCCTTGTTTCACGAGACTTAAACATAACTGGTGAAATATGGGTGTACTATGGGTAAACCTCTGCCTAACCCTTCGGTAAATGCAGACGTGATATTATGCTATGTTAATCGGAATTAAAGGAAAACATAATGGCAGCTTTCCTGGACACTCGATGGAGAAAAGTACAAAGTATTCCGAAATATTGTTACTAGGTCTTCCGCTTTTCTTTCTGTGATGATGATTTGTGATCTTTTTCGTGTTGTAACAAATACTAGGCAAGGAAAAAGTCAGAGGTAAGCAAAATATAGGTGTCATAAATTACCATTTGTTATAAAAATATTATTTTTAAGGTAACATAAGACTAGGAACATTTATGGGAAAAACGCGAAGATATAAATATTTTTTCTGATTCCATAGAACGTGGCAGCGTAGCAGATGCGCGTTTCTTGTTGACAGGCCTACACTGTTCTCTCATACCTATTAATATTGTCATTTGAAAACATTGTAAAAGCCAATTATTTTTAAAAGAGTAACCGTAGAGTTTCTTGCCGGCTCTTCTCCATAGGAAACGACCAATTGGCACCGTGCCCCTAACTTCTGACGTTTCATAAGTGCCCATGTAGGTTTATGTGGAATAAAGTATTTTGATTTTTCTTCGTTTTAAGTTTAAATGGAGTGGAATAATATAAAAACATAACATCACGCCTTCCACGTTTTCCACTAACGGTTAGACAGAGGTGTATACATATAGTACACCCAAATTTCGCCAGTTATGTTTAAGGGGGATGCGCTAAGGTAGCCCGCGAAATTCAAATTTTATTACGTTTTTTGCAATTTGCAGGTCAGTAACAGGTTGTATGTTGATCTAAATATGATTCGCGGCCGTAACAAATATGGCTTTACAGAATTATAATTATTAGAATCGGCAATACAACTAACTCTCTTCGTATAATCCTATTGAATGACTATTTCTGAAATAATCATTCAGTAGGATTTTATGAACTTAGAGAGTTGTAATGCTGATTCGAATGATTATAATTCTGTAAAGCCATATTTGTTATGGCCGCGAATCATATTTAGATCAACATACAACCTGTTACTGACCTGCAAATTGCAAAAAAACTTAAGAAAATTTGAATTTCGCGGGGTACCTTATAGCATCCCGCTTAAGTAACATGTAATAGGGGGCGAGCCTATTGCCATCAACCGGGCACAATCTAGAATCCGGCTATTACTGAGAAATTCCTGAAATATAACGCGTGAAAAGTCACTTTTTCCGCTCGGATCCCGCTTTGTCCCTAGCCTAAAAGATTGAGATCAGATCATATTGTATTTGTAGGTAATATTTTTTTATTTAACGTCAAATCTCTGTGCTTGTATTTAATAACAGCTCCTACGGAGAAATACCGCCAAGCATCGCCGACCGTTTATATATTTTCTCAAACCCCGCTTTACGTAGGCTTGTACAGGTTAAGTCTCAAACAACATGTGTCAATCAACTTACCTTCAACCCAATAGGTCGACAAGACAAGTTCTTGCGAACATATGTAGGTGTACAGCAATATTATTCTTTATTTCTTTGGAATAAAGACTAAAGCTTTGTGTAGCTGTAAAAGTAAACCGTTAGTAGAAATTACTTTTCTCAAATAGGGATCAAGTGCTGTCTCTAGTGAGATTACGGAGAACGAAAAGTATTTATGTCGACTAGTATGTATATGGTGGTGTGTATGTATTGTAGCGAAAAGATAATGAAAAAAAACACTTCGCCACTAAAAAATACCTATAATTTTATGTATGAAAAATAATAAAAGGAAGACAATATAAGAACTCGCTAAGAAACTGATCACACCAATACTGTCGGTTTAGTAGTATAAACAAAAGGTTAAACGAAGAATTTCTAGTTTTCGTACCTTCAATTTTAATATTAAGTTAAATGGTGTTAACAACTGGTTACAAGTACTCGCGTCGTGCACGAGGCTAAAATTAGAACGACGAAACCATTAAAGATGGACATTAAACCTGCAGTATACTGTATTTTGTAGATTAGAAATTCATATTTTAGAAAAAGTCATAGACTGGAAATAACGTAACTAACGGTAACAATGTCATAAAAAGACTAATAGGGGAAATAAAAAATCTAATAAATATCTGCCAGGTCTACACTCGGGTATTTGATCTCGATGATGCGACTCTGTAGGCGGTCACAGCTTCCTTGTACCTTGAACCACTAGAGCTTAAGGTGGTAGAAAGGTCAGTAGCAATTCAATCAGGTGTAAAATGGTAGGAGCCTGGGGGTGGAGAAGGACCCTCAACTCAGTACCCTCTACTCAGTTCAAATTGATCACAAACTCAAAAACACATCACTCACGGTGAGGTTAAAATTACTGCAAGACCAAAAAAAACCGGCCAAGTGCGAGTCGGACTCGCGCAAGAAGGGTTCCGTACCATTATCAATAAAAACGACAAAAAAATCACGTTTGTGGTATGGGAGCCCCCCTTAAATATTTGTTTTATTTTAATTAAATTATTTATTTTTAAAGTGAATTTATAACTAAATATTCTGTGAATATTTCAAGTATCTACCTGTTGCCGTTATCAATATCGAGCAAAAACGAGTAAAAAAAAACCGGCCTAGTGCGTGTCGGACCACGCACAATGAAGGGTTCCGTAGTTGGGATGAATTTATTACATTGTAGTTAAAACACATGTTCTCCATACATCGATATACGCCACGGTCAATTTTCCGGCTGAAAATGTAAGTTTGTAATCGCCAAAAAGTATTTTTTTACGTGATAAAATTACAAATTAACAATTTTTGGACTTTTTTCTTTACTTGTGCTGTGAGACCTTGCTTTTTGCCAAATTTCATGATTCTAGGTCAACGGGAAGTACCCTATAGGTTTTGATTTATGTGCGGGATTTTCGCATTTTTTTTTATGTGAGAAAACTAAAAATTTACAATTTTCGGACTTTTTGCTTTACTTGTGTTCTATGACCTTGCTTATTGCCAATTTTCATGATTCTAGGTCAACGGGAAGTACCCTATAGGTTTTGATTTATGTGCGAGATATTCGCAATTTTTTTTAATATGGTAAAACTACAAATTTACAATTTTTGGACATACTTGTGCTGTAAGACCTTGCTTCTTGCCAAATTTCATGATTCTAGGTCAACGGGAAGTACCCTATAGGTTTTGATTTATGTGCGAGATATTCGATTTTTTTTTTATATGGTAAAACTACAAATTTACAATTTTAGGACATACTTGTGCTGTAAGACCTTGCTTCTTGCCAAATTTCATGATTCTAGGTGAACGGAAAGTACCCTTATAGGTTTTGATTTATTTGCGAGTATCGAAATATGACGCAATAATGTCGCTTATATTGCCGTATTTTCTTATTGCGTTGACTTGAAAGCTTGATTTTTTAAAGCTTCAAGGGACCATAGACCTACGTATTTAACATTAATTTCAATTTGATACCTTTACGCGTTCCTGAGAAAAAGGGTCTTGACAGACTGACAGACAGACAGACAGACGGACAGACAGACAGACAGGCAGACGGACAACGAAGTGATCCTATAAGGGTTCCGTTTATTTCCTTTTGAGGTACGGAACCCTAAAAATCACGTCTGTTGTATGGGAGCCCCCTTAAATATTTATTTAATTCTGTTTTTTAGTATTTGTTGTTATAGTGGCAACAGAAATACATCATCTGTGAAAATTTCAACTGTCTAACTATCACGGTTCATGAGATACAGCCTGGTGACAGACGGACAGACAGACGGTAGAGCCTTAGTAATAGGGTTCCGTACCCAAAGCGTAAAACGGGAACCCTATCACATTTTTGCATTACAACTCTCTAAGTTCATAAAATCCAACTGAATGATTATTTCAGAAATAGTCATTCAATAGGACTTTTCGAAGAGAGTTAGTTGTATTGCCGATTCTAATGATTATAGTTCTGTAAAGCCATATTTGTTACGGCCGCGAATCAGATTTAGATCAACGTACAACCTGTTACTGACCTGCAAATTGCAAAAAACGTAATAAAATTTGAATTTCGCGGACTACCTTAGCGCATCCCCCTTAATCTTAGTTAAGTCTTATATTTGTTTTTCAATGTTAAAAATCAAGGTTTATCTTATAAAGATTCGTGTAATTTTGGGAGTTAAATTCACACCGCAGGCTACCTGCTATATTGTCTCTCCTTCTCCCTTTAATCCTTTCAAAGGTTGTCTTTATTAAAAAATCCTTTTAGCGAGAAGGCCTCTACTCTGTCACCCTACGTAAAATTTCTACTATATGTCTGTAATCCACGTGGTGTACATAATAAACAGTATTCTATTTTATCCCATTCTAAATTAAACCGTATGAAAACGGGCAGTGTTACATATAGTTGTATTCCTATTCCATTAATTTAACATAAGCACAGCTTATGTATAATCATCCTATACATAATAATTATAAGTCCCACTGCTGAGACATAGGCCTACTATCTATGAGTAGCCCGTGCGTGGTGGATTACGGCTAGTAGGTTGGTGGATGTCACATGTCTTCGAATTTTTAGTTCTAGGACATGCCGGTTTCCTCACGATGTTTTTCGTCACCGTTTTGAGAGCAGTGGCGATGAAATAATTTACACAAGCTAAAGTGACTGCTTAGGTTCGAACCTACGACCTACAGTTCGTAAGTCACGGCCGTTTCTACCACTGCTGAACATTTTTAATTTAACAGTGAGGAAAAGTAGTAAAATTTTTTGCTGAAAAGATTTCACTAGTAATTTCTTTAAAAGCTTATGCATAAGAACTTCTAACCTGCGTTTAGTACGACTACTTTCTCAGAACTTTGTTTTGAACTGAACAATTTAATTAAAATAAATAAACTTTTGCATGTAATCGTCCGTTCAATCTTTAATAATGTTAAGAGCTTTTGCTGAATTACTTGGTTTATTTATTTATTGGTTCACCAACAATTGTTTACACAGGATCTACGCGAAAGTTAACATGCGTACGTATGTATGCAAACAATGCATAAATCACTTACAGTAAAACTCCGCATGCATAAAGAAGTTGTAAAAAAATATATTATAAGTCTAGTTTTAAAGTATAATCATAATAATCATAAACATTTGTTAGCATAAATGTACAATAAAATAGCTGAAAAAAAATTTGAAGCGCGATATGTTATAGGGTACAAATATAAATATTCATGGAATGTCATTGATACTAAAATTGATACAATAATTACATTAATTAAAAGAAAATAATTGATTTAAAAAAAATAAAAAAATATATATGTCAAAAGAGAAAAAAAAAGAAAAAATAAGATTAGGGTAAAAGTGGGATAGTTGCCCTAGGAGGATTGATGCCCCAAAATTCAAATTATGACTTGTAAACGTTCTATGATCGCAGTTAATACTTATAAGCAAAGAACACCCCCCACCCCGCTAGTGTGCGAGCGGCAACCGCTGTGATCGGACGTGTTGCGTGTTCATGAAGAAAGATCGACGGGCTAGCTCACAAAGATCGCGGATTACGAATCTTGATATTTTAGAAACGCGTGGAACTTTTCATTTCCAAAGGTAAGTTATATTATTTTATTATTATTTGCAAGTGTATAGTTTGAATATTACCGTCAGTGTAACATTTTGTCATTTTTTAAAAGGGATTTTTTTATTTTAATTACGGCAACTATCCCTATTGAAAAGGATAGACGCCTCGTATTTTGTGAGTATAGATGCCCTTAGGGGCATCTATCCCCTATTGATTAAGTTGATGTTTGTTGATGTTTGTTCATGTTCCCATTTCTTCTTTTCAGAAATGCCTCGCAAATATATTAGAAAGGTTGGAGTTCGTCCACGAGCTGAATGGACGCAAGAGGCATTAATAGCTGCAATAGACGAAATTTCGAGAGGCATTCTAGGAATTAACGAAATATCTCGTAGATATGGGATTCCCTCAAGAACATTGAGGCGAAGATTCGCTAACAAAAATACGGAAAAACTGACATTAGGTAATAAAGTTGTATGACCTAAGTTCTTGTTAAGTAAAAAAAAATCGTATTATTCCTAACATTTTTTTTTTTTTTATAGGAAAACACCCACTTCTTGATTTTGTAAACGAAAAACGTTTGGTGAGTCATATACAGAAATTAGAAAAAGCTGGTTTCCCTCCAACCCGGGACATGATTCGAAGATTAGCTTTCGAGTTTGCTGAAAAACTGGGTAAAGAAACCAATTTTGATAAAGAGACTCGAAAGGCTGGGCCGCATTGGTTAACATCATTTTTAGAACGTAATAAAGAGTTAAGTATTCGTCAGGCAGAAGGCTTATCAGTTGCAAGAGCACAGGGATTAAATCGAGATGAAGTTAACAAAATGTTTGAACTACTGCTTAAAGTAATGACAGAGCATGACTTACTGGATAAACCGGATAGGATTTACAATGTAGATGAGACAGGTGTCCAGTTAAATAACTCTACTGGAAAAGTCATAGCTACAACAGGCGCAAGAGTAGTCCATTCTATAACTTCTGGTGAAAAAGGTGAAACTTTATCAGTAATAGCATGCTGCAATGCTGTGGGGAACTTTCTTCCCCCAGTAGTCATCATTAAAGGAGTAAACAAGAAACCAGAATTTCAGGATGGGCTCCCACCTGGATCAGAAGTCTATATGAATAGAAAATCCGCGTACGTGAATGCTGAATTATTTCACAAGTGGCTGAAAGAACATCTTGTACCTAAAAAACCAATAGGAAAGATTATTTTGATTCTGGATGGTCATTCATCTCACACGAATGCTATAGATATGCTTCAAACTGCCGAAGAAAATGATATAATTTTATTTTGCCTACCCAGCCACACCACTCAAGCGCTGCAACCACTGGATCGCAGATCGGTAAAAGTGGGATAGTTGCCCCACATTTTGAAATTGATTTTTTTTTTCCTACAAATAAATTATATTTAAACCAATTTTTCAATATTATCGTACATTGGTCTATTATTTATTATATTTTAAAAAGAAATTCAATGCAGCTATTGCTTATACATATAGAAAAAAACAAAAGTTACAGTACTAGTTCTGAGTATAGATGCCTCTTATATGGGTTAGATGCCCCGATGCTGTTGTCACTATGAGGATAGTTGCCCTTAGGTATAAATCAAAGCATATTTATAATTAACAAGTTTTATTTTAATATTTAGTTATGGCACATTACACTTTGGTTTTAATTTTCATATTCTTTCACTAATCAGCTTCAGAAAAAAAATATTCTTCACTTTGGTTTATTCTACTTCTTCACTTAGGTATATTTCACTTCTTCACTTTGGTATACAATTATTATTAGTTCTTATATTAATCAGCTTCAGAAAAAAAAAGTATTTCTACAGTTCAGTCTACTTGTATTTTTTCGTATTCATTCGTTTAATCCTACCGCATTTATTGCAATAGTCGCCGTACATGGTACAATCCTCATGTAGCCATTTTTTACACATTAAACATTGTATCCAATCTGCAGTTGATTTGGTCTTTTTATATTCTTCAGAGCATTCTTTGCATTCCCAATCCTTGTATGCCTCTGACTCAGATTCATCCGAATTATTTGAGATCGATATTTCATCACTCGACTCCTTGTATTCTATTCGTCTTTTCTTATTATTTTTTGCTGGAACTTTACTCTGAATCTTAGCTTGAGATCTCTGTTTTTTTTTATGTAGAACAATTTCACCTGCTCTCGCCTGGTCGATATCTGAATCAGATTCATTAGAAATATCCGAGATGGTCATTTCATCACTAGATTCTCTAATGCCCTTTCTTTTCTTAATACATTTGGCTGGAATCTTCTTTGGAAACTTGACTGCAGTTCGTAACACTTTCTTCTGTACATCAGCTGTAGCTGTTCGACATTTATTTTTACAACGTATTCCTGGAGTAGCTTTACCTTTAACTTTAGATTTCTTCGCTTCAATATTTTCTTTACTGTTTAAAATTGCAGCTGATTGTTTTCCTCTCTTATGAAATGGAACCGGAACAATTGGCACCGGCGAAGATTCTTGCAAATATTTGCTTGGTGTTTCTAGTTCCTCAATGTTGATAATATTATTATTCTGTGAAAGAATTGATGGGCTTGAATTAGAAAATCTCCTATCTGGTTGATCCGTATTACAAGGAGAAACGTTGGATAGATTTAGACCGACTCCCAGAGTTTGTACATTGGATGGACCTGGTTCCTGCTCAAGAGCTTCTTCATTTCTATAATAAATATCCATATAATTAGGAGTAACGTTAGAAAGAACTCGATCAACTACAGGACTTGATCTATTAGATGAAACTTGTTCCGGTTCTGGTGCATCATTTTCACCTGCATTGTCTTCTGTAGGCCTTTGATTACTCAAAGAAATGTCAGATATTGCAAAAAAGCTCTCTGGAACTGCAGAGGGATTGAAAGGGTAAATACCACAAGCCCTAAATCCCGAAATCGCATTGGAACTCGTGGCTGCTCGGGTCCACGCATTCCCAATAAGTTTTCCTGCAACTAATCGATTAATCTTTCGTTCCTTGTGTGACACTACCCAATTTTGTGTTTCAGCAGCAAATAATGTTTTAAAAGGCTTAAAAAAACTGCGATCCAGTGGTTGCAGCGCTTGAGTGGTGTGGCTGGGTAGGCAAAATAAAATTATATCATTTTCTTCGGCAGTTTGAAGCATATCTATAGCATTCGTGTGAGATGAATGACCATCCAGAATCAAAATAATCTTTCCTATTGGTTTTTTAGGTACAAGATGTTCTTTCAGCCACTTGTGAAATAATTCAGCATTCACGTACGCGGATTTTCTATTCATATAGACTTCTGATCCAGGTGGGAGCCCATCCTGAAATTCTGGTTTCTTGTTTACTCCTTTAATGATGACTACTGGGGGAAGAAAGTTCCCCACAGCATTGCAGCATGCTATTACTGATAAAGTTTCACCTTTTTCACCAGAAGTTATAGAATGGACTACTCTTGCGCCTCTTGTAGCTATGACTTTTCCAGTAGAGTTATTTAACTGGACACCTGTCTCATCTACATTGTAAATCCTATCCGGTTTATCCAGTAAGTCATGCTCTGTCATTACTTTAAGCAGTAGTTCAAACATTTTGTTAACTTCATCTCGATTTAATCCCTGTGCTCTTGCAACTGATAAGCCTTCTGCCTGACGAATACTTAACTCTTTATTACGTTCTAAAAATGATGTTAACCAATGCGGCCCAGCCTTTCGAGTCTCTTTATCAAAATTGGTTTCTTTACCCAGTTTTTCAGCAAACTCGAAAGCTAATCTTCGAATCATGTCCCGGGTTGGAGGGAAACCAGCTTTTTCTAATTTCTGTATATGACTCACCAAACGTTTTTCGTTTACAAAATCAAGAAGTGGGTGTTTTCCTATAAAAAAAAAAAAAATGTTAGGAATAATACGATTTTTTTTTACTTAACAAGAACTTAGGTCATACAACTTTATTACCTAATGTCAGTTTTTCCGTATTTTTGTTAGCGAATCTTCGCCTCAATGTTCTTGAGGGAATCCCATATCTACGAGATATTTCGTTAATTCCTAGAATGCCTCTCGAAATTTCGTCTATTGCAGCTATTAATGCCTCTTGCGTCCATTCAGCTCGTGGACGAACTCCAACCTTTCTAATATATTTGCGAGGCATTTCTGAAAAGAAGAAATGGGAACATGAACAAACATCAACAAACATCAACTTAATCAATAGGGGATAGATGCCCCTAAGGGCATCTATACTCACAAAATACGAGGCGTCTATCCTTTTCAATAGGGATAGTTGCCGTAATTAAAATAAAAAAATCCCTTTTAAAAAATGACAAAATGTTACACTGACGGTAATATTCAAACTATATACTTGCAAATAATAATAAAATAATATAACTTACCTTTGGAAATGAAAAGTTCCACGCGTTTCTAAAATATCAAGATTCGTAATCCGCGATCTTTGTGAGCTAGCCCGTCGATCTTTCTTCATGAACACGCAACACGTCCGATCACAGCGGTTGCCGCTCGCACACTAGCGGGGTGGGGGGTGTTCTTTGCTTTTTTTGAATATTGACGTCATACGTCAATATTCAAAAAAAGTTTACACAAAAAGAAAGAAAAAAGTAATATAATAATTAAAATGATACAAAAATGACACGTGCAATGTCAAATGGACTTGAACTTAAACATACCATGAGTACTAAGGTCAAAAACAGTAGTTGCATTTTGTCTGTCAAAATTCCGAAATGCTGTAATATGCTATAATCAACAGTAAACATTTATTAAGCCCTTTCTTAAATAAGTTTATGTTTAATTCTATAGTTGAACTAGGTATGTGCTTTAATATGATTGGTGCCATACAAAAAACACTTTTTTGCATCAATGCTGTAAAAGACCTTTTTACGCACTAGTTATTGTTCTGTGGTCCAGTTCGTTTGTGATAAAATGATATTCTAGTAAACGGGTCTGGATTGGTCTTAACAAATACAGCTACCTCAAAAATATATAAGCAAGGAAGGTGTGGTGCCGGACGTAAAGAATAGCACCGCCCTATTCATTCCCGTGGGTGTCGTAAAAGGCAACTAAGGGAGTTACTAGAGAATGGGCAGCAGCGTTCTCTATGCATTTTAACATCATACTGCGATAGCCAACCCGTCTGCCAAGCGTAGCGATTATGGCAGCCCCCCCCCCCTTTAGGGGAGGCCTATGTCCATCAGTGGACGTCTTTCGGCTGTAATGATGAATGAATAATGACGATGAAGGAAATGTCAATAATTTGTATTTGATAAACAATGGCATAAAGGAATCTAAACTGTGGAGTCTGAACATTGACTTATTGAACCTTTTTGTGATTTAAAAACTAATTCCCTATTGGTTGAGTTATCCCAGAAAATGACACCATACCTCAACACTGAACTCACCAAACCATGATATGCTGTGATTATAGCATCGACGTTAACGGCGTCATCGGCGTCACTGGGGTCAGTTTAAATAGCCCCGGGCATAGGTTGATCTGCTAATATACGTTTAGTTAGCTCCTCCGTGTGTTCTTTCCAGTCCATTTTTTGTCAATCGTTAATCCTAGGAATTTGGATGTATCTACTTGTGTTATCATTTTATTGTTATAGCATATGTCATATTGTTATTCTCACGTTGGCTAAACATCATTAATTCATCTTATCAATATTTATTTTAAGATTTTTATTATCTAACAATTTCACTATTTATAGTTATTGTCTGAGAACTAACGTCGTTGTGGTTTTGATCATCAGTAGGTACTCTTAAAGGTCACAGTGCTCTCATCAGCAAACAGTGACATACAGGATGACTTGTTACTTTTGGCAGATCATTTATGTATAATATATACAGCGAAAACCCTAAGACGCTGCCCTGGGGTACAACATAAGCAACTGTACGATAACTAGACTTATAGGTTCGTTGGCATTTCGTTTTGGGATCTATATCGGTTACTTCAACGTACTGTTTCGTGTTCTGCAAAAATAAATTTATTAAACGAGGATATTCCCTCTAATACCGTACGCATCCAGCTTATTGAGCAGGATAATGTGGTGATAGACATAGTCGAATGCTTGAGTCATGTCACAATAAGCTGAAAAAACAGGTATTCTTTTGTCAACATTCGTAATGACATTGTTCATAAAGTCATATATTGCCATATCAATGGTTTTATTTTTTCGGAAGCCTTTCTGTTCGTTTTAAAGATTTGAATGTAAATATATTTTTTCAAATATCTTCGAAATTACTGACACAAGCGCAATGGGTCTTTATGACTCCATGCATTGCTTGTCTTGAATTTAAATATCTATATAAAAATAATAATTATAAAAAACTTTTTACAAAAAAATAAGAACCGACTACCAAAAATAACACTACAAAGTGAAAAATAACTTTAATTTCGGAAGTCGGTGGCAAAAAACTCAAATACAGGTCCAAAGACAGGCCTTCACAGGGGGCCCAGGAGGGGGCTGAAATGGAGTGCCAATAAATGGCCCGATTACGCCTCCTCCAGGCGAACATCAACCACTGCGCCGCCGCTCAGAATCTCTTGCTCCAGAGCATGGCGCAGTGGTCGATTAACATCGCCGTGGTCGCTGAGCCGTACTTTGTCCCGCCCAGGGACGACTGGGTGGAGGATCTGAGCGGCTCAGTGACCATTATTTCGTCAGCCGCCGCCGGTACCCCGTCCCTTGAGGCCGTCAAGAGGGGAGGGGGTGGCGTGGCAGCACGGTTCGGGGAGATTGTCGTGGTGGGAGTATACTTCTCCCTGAACCGAACTCTCGCCGAGTTCCACAACTCCCTTGGGGAGTTGAGAATCATCGTCGTCGGGTACCATCCCCTCCCAGTGATCGTCCTCGGGGACTTCAATGCCAAGAACGTGGCTTGCGTTGCTGCGCGCCACTGGTACTCCAGGCACCGCAAGCTCCGTATCCGCCCTCCGGATACGGAAGCCATTTAGGCGGAGCTATACGAGGGGTACAGAGCAGCGAAGACTGCCCTCCGAGCAGAGCTCCAGCGGGCCAGAGGACTGGCCCGCGAGGAGACGCTGGAGACTCTCAACAGAGAAATCCAAATTCCTCCTTCCAAATGAATCAAGGAGTGACATTGACAGATACCTAGGTAACCTGTTTAAAATGATGAATGCCAATGTATCTAACGCATGCATAAAAGACGCCTTTCGTTTACCGGGAAAGAAGGATGCTGAAAGCGATTAAAACCTATAACCAGACTAAGGATGTTAAACTTAACAGTGCCAACCTGGGAGCTGCAGGATCATCCCCCGTCTATGTCACTGAGTACCTTACTCCGAATGCAAGAAAATTACACTTTCTTTCGAGAAAACATATTAAGACCAATCAACTGAAATACTGTTGGACCTCAAATGGAAAAATTTTAGTCAAAAAAGGCGAGTTGGAACCGACTATCCATATTAAAACCGAGGACCAACTCGAAAAACTAATCAATATGAAAATGTGACTTATAACGGGTTCATATTATTACCATAGGAACTGTTCCATGCATGCCATAATGGCAACTAATTTAATTGTATCATATTTTCCTGTTTAGTCATATGTTTTTTTCGTTAAAAATACTGCTAGTTTTATATCAGAATTACTTTATTGTTTATTGTGCATGTAAAACGGTAAACTCACTCCAAATCATACACAAAATTACTTACAATTACACAACACCACAAACACACACAAGTACGCACAGTGCACTTTTTACTTTTATAACACTTTACTTTACACATCTAATAAAAACTAAGGATTTGACGACCTCACTTATATTTATTAAAACATTTTTCGCCATAGTTCATAATTACTGCAACATCACTATTCTAATGACTTTATTAAAATGTAAAATACAACTAAGCGAATTGACAATATTTACAAACATACGTCACGTGACAATGTTATACACCATTGTGAAATTTAAATTTAAAATTCGATAAAGATTTATTATGTGAGATATATAACTATTCAATATCCGATACGATTAGCTGTGAACCTGAATGTTGCGCGTCTTTGTTAAAACAACCTAACTGCTACTTAAAAATATTATCGCATAATATTCGTAGCCTTAATGCTAACTTTGATAGTCTTAATATCCTACTGCAACGATTACAATTTGACAGTGACGTTATAGTGCTTTCAGAGTGCTGGATGTCGTGCGTTCGAAATCTCCCTGTATTAGATGGATATTTAAGTTTGTCTACGTCGTCTCATTATAACCAGAATGATGGTGTAGTAGTATTTATAAAAAGTAATATTAAAGCCTCTCTTGAAGAACCCGTTATACAAGACGCGAACTGCTTACTTATTAAAATTAATAATGAAGTGGCTATTTTGGCGATTTACCGCCCTTTTTGTTTCAAAAGTATAAATAACTTCTTAGTGTCCCTACAAAAAATACTAGACAGCTTATCACCCTTCAAGAATATTATAATTGTGGGTGACATCAACATAAATATTGCTACCAACAGCTCAGATCGCTTCTTGTCGGATTATCTAGATTTTCTATCCCTGTAATGGACTTCTTCCAGCATTTAACACGGCAACTCGTGCAAATAGCTGTCTAGATCATGTAATCTTGAAGACTAAAATACTAATAACTACATTTATAATTGAAACTCGTATTACTGATCATGCACCCATACTTTGCTGTGCTGAAATAATTGAAAACGTTAATAAACAATTAAAAAAACAAATAGTTAAACTTGACTTTGAGGCCATAAAGTTGGCATGTGATCATATTGATTTCACATCTCTTTTTAATGCGGTTAACCCAAATTCTGCTATGGATATATTTATATCTAAAATAACTCATATTATTAAAAAAACACATTGTTTTTAAATGTAACAAATAAGTTTAGAATACGAAAACCTTGGATGACTCTAGGACTTGTCAGGTGTACTCGTAACAGGGATCGGATGCACAAAAAATTTAAACAAAATCCGGATAACGTAGTGCTTGAAGTCATATATAAACGGTACCGGAACTTCTATAATAAGATTATTAATAAGTTAAAGCGAGAATACGAAAAAGGGTTACTCAGAGAAGCTGGTAATAATAATAAAAACATATGGAAAGCTATAAATAATATTACAAATAGAAATGTTAAAAAAGATAACTCATTAGATCTTCTTTCAGTAGAGCCAACCCCTCATCTATCAGTCAATGCCACAAATGAATTCTTTGCCACAGTTGGCGAAAATTTAGCAAATAAAATCACCCCTCCAGCAGAATCACATCTTTTTACAAAGGTTACTCATTGTCACACTTCCTTAACTGGCAATTCATTTGTGCTCCTTAACACTGACGAAAAGGAAATTGAGCAATTAATCGTTGGTCTGAAGAGTAACTGTGCCGTAGGTGATGATGGAATCTCTTCTGACATACTTAAACTAATAAAAAATAATATAATAGCCCCGCTCACGCATATCTTTAATATGTGCCTAGAGAAGGGCATTTTTCCCGAATCACTAAAACGGTCTATAGTAAGGCCTATTTTTAAGGGTGGAGATAGAAACCGTGTCACTAACTATCGACCTATTTCAATTCTGACCTCTCTATCGAAAATTTTTGAAAGGATAATTAATAAAAGACTTACAAATTATTTAGAAAAATATAACCTACTTTCAAAGAATCAATTTGGGTTCCGTGCTGGAAAGTCCACGGAAGATGCATTAAATGACTTTACTGAACACATTGTCAAAACTATAGATAACAAAAAGAAATGCCTAACTATATTTCTCGACCTGGCGAAGGCTTTTGACACGGTTTCTATTTCCATCCTAGTTAACAAGCTATATAAACTCGGTATCCGTGGAAATCAACTCAAATTACTGTCTGATTATGTATCTGGAAGAACACAAAGGGTGAAAATTGGAAATTATACAAGTGATGACTTACCTGTCACCCATGGTGTGCCGCAGGGTAGTATCCTAGGTCCAACGTTGTTCCTCGTTTATATTAATGATCTTACACTACTTAACATTGAAAACTGCAAAATAATCTCGTATGCAGATGATACTACCCTGACATTCCATGGTGATACTTGGAGTGAAACCTTTCAAAAAGCACAATATGGTTTTAACATGGTCACGAAATGGCTTGCTCAAAATTACCTTTCTCTTAATATCGAGAAAACCAAATACATCACATTCTTTATTCGCAACCCTGGTGAACCTCTAAAATCGACACTTCGAATAACCTCTCACATCTGCCATGGTGGATCTACAAATTGTTCTTGTTCTTCCCTATCTGCCGTTGAATATATTAAATATTTAGGACTCATATTTGACAAAAATCTTAATTTTGAAAATCATTTAATTAATCTCTCAAACAGAATAAGAAAACTCATTTATGTATTTAAACAAATAAGACACTCAGCCAATGCTAATGTTATGAAAATGATTTATTATTCCTTGTGTCAAGCAGTTATAACCTATTGTATTACTTGTTGGGGCGGTGCCGCTAAAACACATAATTTAATTGCTGAAAGAGCTCAAAGAGCATTATTAAAGGTAAGTTATTTTAAGCCCAGGTATTTTTCTACCACTGTGTTATACAGGGAATGTGAGATACTAACTGTACGACAACTCTTTGTACTAGCCCTAATTATGAGACAGCATTCCAGTCTCAAGTTAGGTGAAAAAGAAATTTCAAGGAGAAGACGTTTCGATATACTAAAATTTGTACCATGTAGAACATCGTTTGCTCAAAGATTCAATTTGTTCCTAGGCCCAAGACTATTCAACATTGCAAATAAACAGTTGCAAATTTTCTCTATGACAAAAAGAGAGTGCAAACAGAATGTAATCACTTGGCTTCAATCCCTGACCTATGAAGAAACTGAAAATCTTTTTAGCATACTTGCATGATTTCTTTGTATAATTAAAAAAAAAAAATAGGTATTCAAATCTTTTAAAATGATAACAATAAATGAGTTGTATATATTATTATGCCTGTTCATCTAAGTTTAGCACTTCCTTGTTATAATTCGATATCATAAGTTTTCACTCTAAAACACACACACACCCATATACACACACACACATACACACACACACACGCATATGTCTACACTCATCAGCACAATATACCGTTTGTCTTCTTTTTTGTTTTTTATTTTCTGTTTTTATTTTGTTTTTCTTAATTTAGTTCTAAGTCTTGTTTTGCACCTAAGTTCTCCCATATTCTTGTGCTTAGTAAGAAACAACCTAAAATTCAATTTAATTTTTAACCAATTTGATTATAGCTCTCATCACATCTAGATATTTCAAAATTATTCCTGTAATTAAAGTACATATTATTCTTAACTTCACCTATGTTGGTGCTGCATTTGTTTTTCTCGTTCGTTTTAATATTATTCCACAAGCTAGGCACAAAAACAACGGCTATAATGATGACGCGGGTGGGGCGCTGATACCTATTTATTTATTTTATTTATTTATTTTAACTTTAATTAACACGGTTATACCAATTACATTAATTAAAGGCAGAGACACATACATAGGAAAGAATATAAAATTTAAAATTCTGGTGAAAACATAAAAACAATTATAAAACAATAAAAAAATAAAATAAAATTACAATACTTTCATGAATCCCTCTCACAGTATTTCAGGCATGCCAATAAAATCTTTGTCCATTCATCCGCAAACAGATCGTTTGTTGGATTGGAATCCAAGAGATCATTAAGTGCGACCAGAGTGCGAGGTACTGGGGACTTAGCACGCGAAACGGTGCGACATGGAGGCACGGCAAACAACCTGTGGTTTCTGCCGCGGCAGTAATTGTCTGGGACAAAGAAACGAGCCAGCACAGCATGCAGGTCAGGTGCGTCAATAGTGCCACGGAGCATCTTGCAGGCTATGGTGAGCTGATCTCGTGCTCGCCTTACCTCTAATGAGTTATATCCCAGGCATCCCAATAGAAATTTAGTCGGATAGAGGTAAGGGTAATAACCGTGCTTACGCTTATATAAAAACCTAAGAAACGCTTTTTGCACCTTTTCCAATAAAAGCGCGTAGGTACTTTCGTGTGGATGCCACACGCAGGAGCTGGATTCTAATTTACTACGTACAAGTGCATTAAAAATTGTTTTTATGGCATGTGTGGTACGAAAATCGCGGCAATTACGTAAGACAAAGCCCAACCTTTGGTAGGATTCTTTAGCTACCGTAGCAATATGGTCGTGGAAGGTGAGATTTCGGTCAAATGTGACTCCCAGATCTTTCATAGCCGTAGTTTTCATAATGACATTGTTATTTAAATTATATTCAAAATTAACTGGGTGCCGCACTCGACCGAATGTCATAGCGAAGCATTTAGAGGAATTAAATTCCATCTTATTGTCTAGGCTCCACTTGTATATCGCATCTATGTCTTGCTGTAGTGCCAAACAGTCACGCTCGGAGTTTATTTCGAGGTACAACTTCAAGTCATTAGCATATAACAGACATCTTGCATTACGGAGAACTTGGGGAAGATCATTTACAATGATTAAAAATAATAAAGGTCCCAAAATTGAGCCCTGCCTAACTCCGGAACGCGTGTGGTAAGTCCTGATTCGTAGATACCGAGCCTAACGAACTGCTGGCGATCACGTAGATAATCTGCGAAGAAACGTAATAAAGACGGTGTGAAACCTATGTTACTAAGTTTCATCAGCAGCGTGTCGTTGTTAACTCTATCGAACGCCTTCCGAAAGTCAAAATAAAGTACGTCTACCTGACGCCCATGGTCTAAGCTAGAGGAGATATAATCAACTAGTGTCAGGAGATTCGTATCAACCGACCTTTTACTTCTAAAACCGTGCTGCTCATTACATAAATATTTGTTAACTTGCTCGTATATGGCATTGTGAAGGATGTTCTCAAAGACCTTCGCCGGGGAAGATAAAATTGCGATAGGACGGTAATCTTCAACGGAACTTTTGTTTTGGGTTTTAGGAATAGGTGTTACTCTAGATACTTTCCACTGAGAGGGATATGTACCAGCCTGCAAAGCTAAATTAAAAATGTGACAAAGTGGATCACTGAAAATATATTTTAAGGATTTAATGATAGAAGGGGGAATGTTATCGGGACCAATAGAACAGTTTGGTTTCAGTTTATTTATGCCTTTTACAATGTCTATAGTGCACAAGGGGGGTACACTTATGTAATTGCTGTCACTGATAGAGTCAGCCGCACTAACACGATCAGCATTAAGCCGCGGGACATCAGGCAGAAAGACATTTGAGAAAAACTCAGCAAAGGCCCCTGCTGCTTTAGTTCCCGAAAAGGTTATACCTCTGTATGTAATATTAGGTTCAAAACCACCTTTGGACCGTAGGCTGGAAATGTGTGACCAAAATTCACGGGGACTAACTTTGATTTTATTTTCTATATGTCTCATGTACGAGGAATATGCATCTGCAATATGGGTCTTTAGGCTTGCCCTGAGGTCAGAAAATAACAAATACGCGCTCTCCTATAAATACAAGATATTAAGTTATCTTAGCTTAGGTATTGGTTGCAACTCTAACTTGCAACTTTAATAACCTTAAGGCCTGTTTCATGTATAAATCATGTTCTTTTTACTTGAAGGTGCAAATAAACAATTTTTATTTTATTTTTATTTTATTTAGAGACCCGTAGGGACGCCCCTACAAATGGGTGCGAGATAAACTCCGCCCATAGGCTCCCCCGCTGACGCAGAGTCTCCGGCTTCAGCTCGTGGAGGACTTGATGAGCGCTCTGTTCCCTTCGCGAGGGGAACATACTCCCCCGCCCATGGCTCCGCCTCCTGCGGTGCCAGATGCGGACCACACCGACGACGACGATGCTCCAGAGGTGACCGAGGTAGATCTGAGAGTGGCGGTACATAGGCTGAATGCCAAAAATACCGCCCCAGGACCCGACAGCTTGCCTGGAAAAGCCTGGGTTCTGGCCTTGGAGGCTCTCGGGCCTCGACTAAGGGGGCTCCTAAGCGCATGCTTGGAGAGGGGCCAGTTTCCACTTCGTTGGAAGACGGGGAAACTGGTCCTCATAAAGAAACCAGGACGCCCAGCGGACTCTCCGTCCGCTTACGGGCCCATCGTGCTGCTCGACGAGGTGGGCAAGCTCTTAAGAGTAATTGCAGACCGCTTTGTCGGGCGGCTGGTGCGGGTGGGGCTGGATTTGGCGGAGAGCCAATTTGGTTTCCGTAAGGGGCGCTCTACGGTGGATGCCATCATGCGCGTTCGAGCCCTCACGACGGGGGATGCTGTTGCCCGGGGTGGGGTCGTCTTGGCGGTGTCTCTTGACATCGCCAATGCCTTTAATACCTTGCCCTGGAGTTGCATTAGGGAGGCACTTCGGTATCACCGGATGCCGACCTACCTCTGTCGTGTGGTCGAGGCCTATTTGACGGACAGGGCCGTCATCTACCCTGGTCACCACGGAGAGTGGAACCGGCGAGAGATGTCGTGCGGTGTCCCACAGGGATCGGTCCTGGGGCCGCATCTGTGGGACATCGGGTACGACTGGGTGCTGCGTGCCGACCTCCCTAGCGGTGTCAGCGTAGTCTGCTACGCTGACGACACGCTGGTCCTGGCGCAGGGGAGGTCGCATCAGGCGGCGGCCGAACTGGCGGCACGCGGCGTTGCGACAATCATCGATAAAATCCGGCAATTGGGACTCGAGGTGGCATTGCACATGAGGTGTGGGGGGTTCCGGAGGCGTCAAATAATAGGCGTGTGTTCAGTGCAGCGTTCCCTTTATTACTCACTCTAACAGTTATCCGTAATGCATTATATTATATTATATGCTACTACGTATAGGTACCACTCCACATATAGGGGGTTCTATTGAAAAAAAAAAAGAGATTCCTTTTTTTTTACATAGGTACTTATTTACTTAAGTTTACATTAACTTAATTAGTTTTTTTTTTTTAATATATGAAAACAGTTATTGTTATGTATATAATTTTGTTCTGTTTTTATGTACTACATCAATTTTTCCATTTTTATCTATTTTTACATTCGGTTCTAAATCTTATAACTGTATATGGACCTTCAAACAATTGATTTAATTTACTTGCATTTTCATTTTTAATTAATAAATTTATCACCATTTTTATACGTTACTGGATATGTTTTCTTGTCAAAATTACATTTTCTTAATTGTTTGTGATTAATTACATTTTCTTTTGCATCCTTACATGCTAACTGTAATCTATACTTAAGTTCTAAACAATAATCATTTGGGTTATACAATCGTTCTACTGTAGTGCTGACTCTACATGGAATATTACTAGGTTTACCAAATACTAATTCGTAAGGTGTATACTGTGTAATAGTGTGGACTGTATTGTTATATGTAAAGGACCAGTATGGTAACCAGTGACTCCAAGCTTCTGGATGTTTGTCACATTGAGTGCGTAAATAAGCTCCTAGGTGTTTATGTGCGTTCTCTAGGGATCCTATAGTTTGATGATGGTAAGATGTAGAATTCAGTTTTTCTATTCCTAGTAACTTGCATACTTCTATCATCGTAGAAGACATGAATTCAGTGCCTCTGTCTGTTAATATTGTATTTGGAATACCGAAACTTAATATAAAGTTATTAACTAATGCTCTGGCTACACTTTTACTTTCCTTATTAAGTAATGGATATACCTCTACAAACTTACTTAAGTCACATTGTATACTTAATATATATGAATTACCTTCTAAATCCTTATCTATTGGGCCCACTATATCTAAGAATATTTTTTGGAAAGCCGAGGTTGCCGTTGTTGTGACAACCATAGGCTGAATGGTATTACGACCATATTTCATTATTTGACATTTATCACATTTTTTAATAAATAGTATTACGTCTTCTTCTAGCTCTGGCCAGTAAAATGATCGCCTGATATTATTTATCATTCTACATACCCCTGCATGCCCAGCAGTAGGTAATAGGTGATAGTCATTTAAAATAAATTCGTTTTCGTTTTGCATCTCTATTCTTTTAATACCTCGTAAAATGTGTATTATAGGGCCTTCATATTTACTTGAGTTTTTAACTTCATTCAGAAGTTCTTTAATGAATAACGCGTTTTCGTCTCGTTTTATTAAGCAAATCTCCTTTACTTTTATTGATTTACAAAAATCACATAATTTTTTCACAAATTCGGCTCGCGTAAATTGTGAATGAAAGTCATGGTTAATGTATATAATATTTTTACTTTGCGCAAATATAAAACATTCATTTTCTACTATATCTTTATGTTTCTTTAATTGTTTTATTTCATTTCCCTTAACAAAGGTCATTTCAACTGAACCATTCGGAATCCTTAATATTTCCACGACTCTGGGCTGATCACACCTTTCATCTGTGGCTTTACTATGGATTACCAATTCCTTATTCTTTTCTCTTTCTCTCATTTCCTGTTCCCTCAATTTTTGTCCTCTCGTCATTACAGTAATACTCTTTTCATGCATCTCCTTTAATTCATCTGAAGTTATTGTTATACGCGATAGTGCATCCGCAACTACGTTATTTTTACCTTTTATATAAGTTATATTAAAGTCATACTCGTCTAAGGCTAATCGGAATTTTAAAAGTCTACTTGATGGGTCTTTCATTCCGAATAGATATATGCCTATGGGATTTTTGTATGGATTATTGTGAACAGCTACGTCTGTCGGGTAAACTAGTCTATATAAATAAAAATGAAATGCTGTTTGTCGGTAAGCGCATTGAGAACGGCTACAGCGATTTGGCATTTTTTTTTTTATAATGTTCGTAATTTAGTTTTATGGAAAAACAAATTGGAAATGTTTCCTGGCAACAAATTTTTTATATTGGATTTTGCAAGTATTATTGAAATTTGGACAGGACAACTTCTGAATGAATGAATATTTACTTGGTAAACACAGGTACATACATTGGGTCTCCAGTAACAATTCAGTTGTCTGCTGGGTCAGCTTGTTCTACATAATAACTACCTACATGCTTAAAACACTAGATCGGACAAAGTTATTCCCAGCAGTTGTTCCTACGAGTATTCCGTAGTCTAATTTACTATAGAGAGATGGTAATTTTTTTACAACACGCTCGAAAAGTTTGTTTTTGCACAGCTTTTAGGTTCACAGTGTTGATCACGCGTTTTACTCCGATTACCGCACTCAAAATCAAAATCAAAATATTTTATTTCGCATAACATGAGCGCTTATGAAACGTCAGAAGCTAGGTGCACTAGTGCGGCAACGTATGCAACAGGTAACTATTTTACTACTCAGATATGTGCGTTTGTTTTTAATCTTAGCATAGGTCATTATGCTAAGATTTATGCCATTTTACGCCAAAAACAATTATAAACATATAAACTGTGTGAATTAACATAATATGATAAATAAATATTATATGTATTTCATCGCATGACTTATTTTTGTCAACAAATTAACATTAATTAGTGTTCTACAAATAAAAAATATTAATTTTAATATTGGGCTGTTTGGCGGCTTCGAGTCAGCCAAGAAAAAAAAATCCGCGACCCCATCTGATATCTGTGACAAATATTTACTACAAAATATTATGTTTATGATATTTAGTTTTCTTTTGCAAGTGAGTTGAAAATCGTCGCTTGATGCGTGTGAGCGTTAATTCTTATTAAAACTTATTTATTTATTTTAACGTTGTTAAATTCAACAGTAGAATTTAATACAAAAAAAATTTATACAGCTACAGTTCCAGGCAATTCCATTACATCTGGATTTTAGGACAATTTCGTTTCGTTTCTCATTTGATTCCACTGGTCAGCTTATCGAAAATCGATATTAGTACCGAGACCGAATGGATATTCGGTCTCGGCACTAATATCGATTTTCTATCATCTTTTTTATCGTGCAGACAAAGCTTAAGAGTTTATCTACTCATCTAAATTAAATAAAGTCGAGATGTACGATCAACGAGCGATAAAGTTAAGAAATTTTCAAACAACTTCCGTCCCATATTAGCGGGTGCATGTCACCTTCTCGAATTGTAATTTTCATTAAAATGTTTGCAATAATGCAACAAAATACTCTAAAAAGTAGAAAAAACCCGGCCAAGTGCGTGTCGGACCACGCACAATGAAGGGTTCCGTAGTTAGGAGGAATTTAACCCTAAAACTAACTTAACATTGTAGTTGAAAAACATGTTCTCCCATACATCGTTAAACGCCACGGTCAATTTTCCAACTGGAAATTTTAGTTTGCTTGTGCTGTGAGACCTTGCTTGATTGTAGGTCAACGGGAAGTACCCTATAGGTTCTGATTTATTTGCGAGTATCGAAATATGTCGCAATAATGTCGCTTATATCGCCGTATTTTTTATTACGTTGACTTAGAAGCTTGATTTTTTTAGAGCTTCAAGGGACCATAGACTTACGTATTTGATATTAATTTCAACTTGATACCTTTACGCGTTCCTGAGAAAAATGGTCTTGACAGACTGACAGACAGACGGACAACGAAGTTATCCTATAAGGGTTTTTTCCTTTTGAGGTACGGAACCCTAAAAATATATGAATTGGCCTCTTAAGTTCAATATAAGTTGTAGGTTAATCCGTCGTCGCGGACGGCTAATAAAAATAGGAAGGTTTTCAGCAGCTTTCCTTTCTACATACATACATTCATTATTGCTCGTCTGTTTGGCGTTTTCATTAGCCGTCAATAATAAGGTGCCGCCGGTAAAAAATACCTTAAGGAGCTGACTCTTCACGTGACTAGAGGGCTGGCCTATTTTTAACCGACTTCCAAAAAGGAGGAGGTTATATGTTCGGCCGTATGTTTTTTTTTTTTATGTATGTTCACCGATTACTCCGTCAATTGTGGACGGATTTTGAAAATTCTTTTTTTGTATGGAAGGGTATGCTCCCGAGGTGGTCCCATTGCCACCAAATCAGAATCTGATGAGGGGATCCCATGTAAATCGAGGGAAATCCTCAAATTTTATAGGCATACCTATAGCCATTTGAGTATCTTTTATAGAAACTCGTGCATTTGCACTCGAAAAGCACCATTTGGTGAAGTGGGACTGATGATGAAGACCACAGATGGCCACCAGAACTACTTGATAATAAGTATTTCACCGTTGCGATTCGATTAGGCACTTTAATATGGTTGCTAAGCAATTTATTCTCGTCAAAATGCATATGGTGAAGTCGCCATCAGTTCTCCTGGTTCTTACCAGCAGAACTACTCAACAAATAACGCCCCTGCATCGGGAAAAGCAATATTTTGTAAAAGGTGATGAGCATTTGACATTAGGCTATTGTAAATTAGATAAATTACAAACCGACCCACTAAAAAGTGAAAATTAAAAAACTTTTTACAAAAAAAAAAACAATCGACTTCCAAAAAAAACACTACAAAGTGAAAAATAACTTTAATTTCGGAAGTCGGTGGGAAAAAACTAAAATACAGATCCAAAGACACCGACTTCCGAAATTAAAGTTATTTTTCACGTTGTAGTGTTTTTTTGGAAGACGGTTGTTTTTTTTTTGTAAAAAGTTTTTTTTAGCCCAAAGAATCAGTATTGTCATCCGACGTGGCAATACTGCCAGCCTGTTGGGCACTTTTCCCATTGACAGCGATGCGGACAAATTTTTTGATGCCCAATGAGCACTTCCCCCCTTTTTTATTATTTTATTATATTATATTATTTATTTTAATTAAGGCTCAAATTGGTGGAAACTCTTTTAAATTATAACCTTAAGGTGCTAAACATATATATTTCTTAACTGTATCCACATAACATGACGCCTGTAGACCGCGAAAGAGTAAACAGAGGTATAGTACTTACATACACCCTGTTTTCGGCAGTTTTATATAAACGTCCCTTAAGTAATCCTTAATGTCGCTAACCACTACCGTTAACAAATCCTGACACCGAGAAATCCATTAACACTGCCCGACCTGAGAATCGAACCCAGGGCCAGAAAATATTAAGTACACTTGATAAAAAGTTAAGTATTGTTTTCTTCTTTGTTCACAGATTGGTTGGAAGTACACAAACGCCTGGTTGGTGGGCAACCTGATGTGCAAGCTGTTACTAGTGTTGCGAGCCTTCGGGCTTTACCTGTCTTCGAACGTGCTTGTCTGCATCTCTGTGGACAGGTAAGTGACTTTTTAAAAGCACAGAACGTTGATGTGGCGGTATCTACATCGCCACATGCGAACTACCTATCAAAGACTTGACGTCACACAAATCCTGCATCGCGCAAGCAGAGTTTATCGCGCAACTGGCATATATACACCATCCTGACATCCACCGTCGCTCGGGCAGTAGCCCACCAGACACAACACTACACCTATCAAAGACTTGACGTCACACAAATCCTGCATCGCGCAAGCAGAGTTTATCGCGCAACTGGCATATATACACCATCCTGACATCCACCGTCGCTCGGGCAGTAGCCCACCAGACACAACACCCGTCTGGTCGGAGGGTCCTCCCTTTTCTATGGAAGATGAGTGAACTTTATACCCTGTTCCTTCATGCCTCTATAACAGCAGTAGGTACTAATAAAATTTTGTGTCAGTGAGCGTACAATTTCTGCCGCGGACGCCATTCAAAACTGTTAGTGCGTCATTTGTGTCGTAGTGTTAGTAAACGGTGACACTTGGTTTTTATGGAAACCGTTTACAATGCTGCCTCTAGCAGTGATCGCCGAAGCATCTCCGTGCTCTGCGGCTATTAGATATTAACCTCAGGGCACAAAAAATCCGGCCAAGTGCGTAGCGGACCACGCACAATGAAGGGTTCCGTTGTTGGGATGAATTTATCCCAAAAACAAACATAACATTGTAGTTGAAAAACACATTCTCCCTACATCTATATACTTTACGGTCAATTCTCCAGCTGCAAATGTGAGTTGTTCGACTATTACTGGTTAACTTGTACAGCCTACTTAATTGTGATAGTTTTCCTTTTAACTTCGTTATAATTGTATACAAGATGTAACATAAATAACGCACAACCTCTTAAGGGGTCATTTTACTCATCATTATCAACAACTTTAACAATGGGACCAAACTTGAAATCGCGAAAAAAAAACCTGTTGCTCCCTACATTTTGACGAGTTATGAGAACATAAATGTGGGGGAAAGGTGATATTTTTTTCGCTATTTCACGGAAATAGTCTTTCGACGATGCAAGTCAGTTATTGTTTCTGCCACAGACAAGAAAGCGTCATGTAAATAGGGCTTATTTTTTCGTGCGGAATCGAATCGTGGCTCGATGATCCGTATCGCAGATCTGTCTCAACCCTGTCAGGGCTGAATAAATAAAACCATTTTATACTGCTTCTTGGGATCTCACTTGTTAAAGCTTAACTAGAACCATAGATTAGATCTATGACTGAAACAGAACCCCAAATTAAACTAAGTTCGCGTCGTATACCAGCCAAGTATAGTCACAAAAGAGATTATATTAAAACTTATAAAAAAGATTATATAAACTTGGGCGTCTCGTCAAACCGAACCTGCTCACGAAGATACAGCCTGTTATTCCTCACTAAAAAAAACAGGCGGTGGCTGCTGGACTATTAATAACAGCACGACTACACAATTATGTGGATAATAATTTTTCGGATCGCGATCACGAATCGTGACAAATTATGGATATCTGACAAAACGATTTTATCAGTCCAAAATCAAATAATTATTCTGAACCGTAACCAAGCCGCTAACCTGATGTGGAAAGGAGTTGTAGGTAAAAAAGAAGGCATAAGAAATATAAGTAAAAATATTTTTTAAAACAAGCAAGTACTTTCAGATTTTCTTAAAAGCTTGAGGCTTACCTTTAAGTGTAAGAAGGACGGTCACTCCATCACCAGTTAGGATTTATCAATATGTATCCAATGAGTCCAAACATTATCATCATCATTGTAATCATTCTTAAAATCAATTATATTATTTTAATAGTTAATTGTTATGATATTGTTTAGGTAACTGTTTGATTTATTCTTGGTGATTTAAAATAATCAGAAATGTTGATTATACAATATGGCGCCTTCAGTTTGTCAGCTTCCGGCGCGCCAATTATTAAGTTTAAATTGATGGTTGCTTAAGACTATTTATTTATATACTTTAATTCATTTATTTCTTTGTTAATAATTGTTATTCAATTTTACTCGTTTTAGTAAGTAATGCAATCTAATTATTTAGTTATTAGTGAAATCTATAAATGCGGATGTGTTAGGCAGTTTGAGTCAGTTGTTTTGTAACCGTCACCAAGTGCAAAAACCTTAAGTGGTAACTCTGTCCGATTTTAAAAAGAATAAACCAAATATAGTGCAAGCACATCGTTTCTTGTGACCATCCTGACTGTCCACCGTTTCACAGTGAGTGCAGTGCGATGCGCGCTCGAACACTGACGTGTTTCCACTGTGCACGGCACGAATTTTATTCGCGTGTTGCGCGGCCATAGCCGCTGCCCGTAAACACTATGAGTTCCAAACAACTCATAGTCAATGAATTGCTGGCATTCCTGGTCCATGCTATTGACTACATGGACGAGGTGAGCATCCTGCAGATATGCCGGTCCAACTTCAAGGACGACGACATCAGCAGCGGAAAACTGTTGCTGTTCCAGTCTCTTGGAAAACTAGACCAGATGCCCTCTCGTCGCAGAGATGGAACCGAGAAGAGTCTTCAGGATATCATCGATATGTTCAAGAAGACTGACCCGGACGACGTGCCTGATTTCGTGGTGAAGGAGCTAGGTAAACTGCCCCCCGTCACCTTCGATCACGTCGACGTAACGCGGCTGCTAAAGGACATCACTTCCCTTAAAGTGGAGATGACCAAGATGCAGTCCAGAATGGAGGTATCAGAAAAAAACAATGCTGAACTACGTGCAGAAATAGTATTATTGCGCGACGTTGGTTTGGTAATTGGGTCACCTGAGGCCTCAAAGGTGAACACTCGTCGAGGGGTGCAAAATGCAACCGTCGGCAGTTTTGGTTCGGCGAACACAAGTGCGTCACCAGCTGCCGATAATGCTGAGCAAGCGCCGCCCGCCGCCGCCGTCGCCCGCGCCACCACACCGGCTGCGGAAACGTCACGCGTTGGTACGTCGACCCCTAAACGTGCCTACGCTGCCATTGTCACTGCCGGCAAATCTGATGCGTCGCAGCCTAAGCGACAAAACAGAAAAGGGGATAAAATTAAAATGGGTGCTCAACCTGCCCTGACTGCGGTCCGTAGCTCCATTCCAAGAACGAGACAGGTGGATGAGGAGGGTTTCACTAAAGTGGAAAGGAAGAAGAAGAAGCCCTGTTCTCGTAACCTGTGCGGTACCGCACCGAGTGGACCCAACATGCTGCTGCGCCCTGCTGTGCCTACGACGCAGCTGTACATTTCACGTCTGCACCACTCCACGACGATTGAAGAAGTCGTGCAGTATGTGAAAGTGAAGACCAACTGGATTCTGAGGGTCGAAAGGTTGGAATCGCGCCACAACATCAACTTTAAGTCATTTGTGGTACGAATCCCAACCAGCCATCTACAGACCTGCTTGAAAGAGGACTTTTGGCCGAAAGGTGTCGTATATCGACGTTTCCGAGGACGGTTACGCGACACCACGCAGCGAAACACGACGCCGACAACGCGTGTTTAGTTAATGTTACTATAATAAAAATATGTATGTTTAGGTTAAGGTATTTATCTATGGGCCTGCGTAGCCTGAAATAAATGGATTATTATTATCGGGAGTGTTTTTTTTCTCAGCTTTTTAGGCTGGTTTTTAGCTACATTTACGGGCCAAAACCAAGTAAATGCAGCGTGTGGTGAATTTTATGGTGAGAGTGTACTTTCGTCTAACTGCATAAATTTCCTAACGATTCTGCATGTGTTTAGGATGGCTGCTTTCTGCATATTGATGTAAAGGGATTCTTCTAGATCTATTAATTTCAGGCTACGGAGGAGATGGTTGGGAATAACACCTGTCGTGGAGATAACTACAGGAACAACATAAACTTTATCTTGTCTCCAAATTCTTGTAACTTCTTCTTTGAGCTCAGCGTATTTGCTTATTTTTTCAGCGATTGTTTTTTGTAAGTTATGGGTGTTGGGAACTGCAATGTCTATGAGGTAAGTGATTTTTCTTATTTTATCCTGTAGGGTTATATCTGGTCTATTATAGTGGATGGTCCTATCTGTAAGTATGGCGCGATCGTAATACAGTTTATGTGTGTCATTTTCTAGAATAGTTTGTGGTGCGTACTTATAGTAGGGAGTGTTAGTGTTTTGTATGAGACTGTGTTTGAGTGCTAGTTTTTGATGGACGATGTTTGCAACCTGGTTGTGCCTGTGAGTGTAGTCTGTCTGTGTGAGGGTTATGCATGCTCCGGTAATATGTTGTATGGTTTCTGATTGAATATGGCATCTGCGGCATTTATCGTTTGTGATGCTACCATAAAACTATAGAAAATTTATCATTAAAGACCCTACGGTCTTTAATGATAAATTTTCTGTAGTTTTTGGTGTTGATGATTTGATCTTATATAGCTATGATAAAGCCTTCTGTTTCAGGGAACAAGCTTCCTATTTTAAGCCACTTATTTGATGCTAATTTGTTTATGTGGGACTGCTCTAGGTCATGAGGGTGTCTACCATGAAGGACTTTCTTTTTCCAGTTTTCAATTTTTTGGTTTTGCGGGTCAATTATGTCTATATCTTGAATATTTTGGTCATTTAAATTAAGCGGAGTGTAATTAAAATCATTTAAGGTAATAGCTTTGTGTATGTTACTAGTGTGAGATTTTGTGTAGAAAAATGTTTTTAGCCTAGTGATTTGTTTCTGCCAAAGGTGATGTATCTCGATTAGGCCTCTCCCTCCATTTTGTCTTTTGATTGTGAGTCTTTCGACCGCAGATTTAGGATGTAGGTTGTTGTGTTTTGTGAGTGTTGTACGTGTGATTCTTTCTAATTGTTCGATGTCAGTTTTTGACCATTTTATTACTCCGAATGAGTAGGTCAATATTGGTATTGCGAAGGTATTCAAGGCTTTTATAAGATGCTTTCCAGATAGCTGTGTTTTACAAACTGCGTTAATTCTTCTCCGATATTCTGTATTTAGTGTCTGTTTAATTGCTGTGTGGTCGAGTCCTTTAAGTTGCTTGTATCCTAAATATTTGTATAGATCTGTTGGTTCCATAGCTGCTATTGTGTCGATGTCGCTGACTGCATAGTTGTCGGGTTTTACTTTTCCTTTTATAATATGCAATGTCCTACACTTATCTAATCCAAATTGCATATTAATATCCTGACTAAATGTTGTCGTCACTTCTATAAGAGTTTTCATTTCTTTTTCGGTTTTAGCATATAATTTAACGTCATCCATATATATGAGATGCGAGATAATAGTTTCTTCGGTATTGTTTTTTAAATTATATCCAGCCCGACACCGATGGAGTAAGTGAGACAAGGGGTTCAGAGCGAGACAGAACCAAAGAGGGCTCAAGGAATCCCCTTGGTAAATACCCTTCCTAATATGTATCTGTCGAGTTATGAGAGTGCTGAGACGATTATTTATCTGAAGTGTGGTTTTCCAACGTGTCATTACAATGCGTAAAAACTCTATTATTTTGGAATTGATTTTATATATTTCTAGGATTTGTATTAGCCAAGAGTGTGGGATGCTATCGAAAGCTTTTTGGTAATCTATATAAGTACAGTGTAGGTTTCTATTTTTTGTGGTGGCATGTTTATGGATAGTAGAGTCTATGACCAACTGTTCCTTGCATCCCATATGGCCTCTCCTGCATCCCTTTTGCTCCTCTGCTATCATAGTGTGGTGTTCAATGTGTGAGTTGATTTTATTTATTATTTATTTATTTATTTTATTATTTATGTACACACAGTAAAATACAGAGAGATACGACATAATTATAATACTAGTACAAAGGTACTGCTTATTTCTTAAGAAATTTCTTCCAGCAGACCTGCGAAAGGAGAAATGAAAAAGAAATGTAGACAATAGTGTGTGAGAACAAGAAGAGAAAAATATGAATATGCGAAGTCTTAAACTAAAATGATAAATATACCTATACTATACCATATACATATAAAATTTACACACGAATACGTACACGTACACACGTGCAAAAAAACTTACATATACCTAAAGAAATACATAAAGCATATATATACAAACATATATAAAAAAATATTCACAGTTGAGAGGAAAGGTAGTGCTCTTTTAATTGATATTTGAATGAGGAAATTGATTTATTTTTTGATTTTTTATTTTATAAATTGTGGGTAGGCATGTTATTGGTCTGTATTGGGAAGGGTCTGATGTGCATTCAGTTTTAGGTAGCATGTACGTTATTCCTGTGGCAAAGAATTCGGGTATATTCTGTTCTCCTAATACTATATCTGTTAAATTTTTTGCTATGGATTTGTGTAGTATCGTTAACTTTTTATACCAGAAATTTTGTATTTTGTCTATACCCGGTGACTTCCAATTATGTAATCTAGCCGTTAAATATGTAATTTCAGACTCTGTTATCTCTTTAAATTCCATTTCATCTATTGCTATCCACTTTCTTGCTTCTTCTGTAATCCAAGTTGCTTTATCATTGTGATGTACCTGCTCTTCCCATATGTTAGACCAAAATGTTTCTAAGTGTTCTTTTGAGGGTGTGTACAGACACACCCTCAAAAGAACACTTAGAAACATTCTGTCTGTCTTTCTCTGTTGTTGAATCGGTGTGTGGTTTCTGTATATTCCTATAAAATATTTTCTCATTCGTTGCAAATACGGCATTATCTTTTTGCGCTGTTGTGCTTTCAAATATCTCCTAAGCCTATGGACTTTAAGTGCCAATTTCTGTTTCAATGTATCTAAAAACTCTTCAGGCTTTCTATTGTTATTCTCGTGTCTAGTGTGTGTAAAATTGTTTTCAAATATTGCTTCAACTCTTTTAACTACTTTATTTGATCTGCAACCGTTGATGTAATGTGTAAGTCTACCACAGTCTGCTCTTAATTTCTCAATGTCTTTTTCGAGCCTCTGTTGCCATGGTGGTTTGACCGTGTCTCTTTGTATTGTGTTTCTTGCGTGTTCAGTGATTTTAAAGTTGAGTTTTTCCGAAATAACAACTGCTGTGCAATAAATAAGGGTGTGTATGTCATTCAGTTGTGTGCCATCAGATAAAAACTGTTTCAGTATATCTTCATTAAATAAGTTAACTAAGCGGAAAAGTTTAGGGCTATATTTGAGTTTAGGTAGTTTTGGTCGAGCTGCTGGGTCCATCCCAGAGTACTGTGTTAGTGTAGTTCTAAATTTGTCATGTATTTCTTGTATATACATATCTGTTATCGGGTTTTGATTCACGGCGGCAACTGTCTCAATATCATTTTCTAACGTTCGGGTTAAGGTTATAGATTCGGTTTGTGTAGATGTGTGTGATGTTTGCGATTGATTATATGGTTGAGATTCAAAATTAGGTTGTAATAGGATGAGCGATTGTGGTTGATCTTGCAGGCTATTTTCGTTTGTGTTTTGTGTGATAGTGTTAGTGTTTACAGAATTTTCTGATTCTTCCTGTAGCAATTGTTTTCGTACTTCTTCTTTTAATTGATGTATTACTTCTTGAGATAGAAGTTTATTCCTTACTATGGCTCTTCTTTGGTCTGATATTCTTTGTTCTGTAACTGTAATTTCTGGGTATTGTCGTGTAAAAAGTGCATGCAGTTGGTGTCGGTAGGTGGTCATGTCAGTCTCTAATTTAGTAATGTATAAATAGGTTCGCATGATAAATAGGTTTACATCTTCACTCCATCTCATACGAACTCTTGTTTTTCCAGCCTTGGTGGACGCGGGTAAGAAGGTAGATACCTCCCGCGCAACATTCAGGGCCGGAGTTTGTGGAACTGAACTTAAACTAATTATGGGGGGTGACGATGGTATGGATGGTGATGATGTTCTTGAAGGTGTGTACGATAGTGTGCTTGGACTGTACGGTTCTACAGGGTTGTCTGTCCTGTTTGTCAGTCTGTCACCATCGTCAATGATTTCGGCTGTAACATCTTTGTCGGTGGGAGCCCGCCTGTTCAACTCCTCACCGCTGACGGTTCGCATGCTGAGACACTCAGCGTCAGCTCCAAGTGCGCCCCGGCGATCGCCCCCGGGCAGCTGTCCTATACGTTTTCTTTTTGAACGAGTCTCCATTTTGAGTGGGTTTCCAGAGCCACGTTAGCCACGCCAGTAATTTCTCATTCGTGTGTCCGCCCCCCACGTGATAAGATGGTCAATCAGGACGTGTGGTTGTTTAGGGGGCGGACGTGTGGTTGTTTAGGGGGCGGACGTGTGGTTGTTTAGGGGGCGGATTATTATTATTATTATTATCCTATCTTGTTTGCTTAAGAGTTCCTATAGACCAGCTCCAATGGTATCATATTTTTGCGTTATCACCGACGTTATTTAAGTATGCCAAGTTTCAGCTAAATCGGATGCCAGGAAGTGCTTGAAAAATGGATGACAAAGTGAGTAACCGAAAACACATACGAATGACACAAGCTAATAATATAAAGCTTGTAAATATAGGAGGAAAATATTTTTACAAAAAAAAAAAACAATCGACTTCCAATAAAACACTTACAAAGTAAAAATTACTTTTATTTCGGAAGTCGGTGTCGATGGCTGTATTTTAGTTTTGCCACCGAATTCCGAAATTAAAGTTATTTTTCACTTTGTAGTGTTATTTTTGGTAGTCGGTTCTTATTTTTTTTTTTGTAAAATCTTTTTTATTTTTCAATTTTTAGTTGTAATTTATCAATGTAATTATTTTCAGTTTGTAATTTATCTAAGTTACAATAGCCTAATGTCAACTGCTCATTACCTTTAACAAAATATTGCTTTTCCCGATGCAGGAACGTGAATTGTTGAGGAGTTCTCCTGGTAGGAACCAGGAGAACTGCCACTCATCATAAGCATTGTGACAAACATAAATTTGCTTAGCACCCAAATTCAAGTACCTAATCGAATCGCAACCCGTTAAATACTTATTATTAAGTAGTTCCGGTGGCCATCAGTGGCGTTCATCATTTACTTCACCAAATGGTACTTTCCGAGAGCAAATGCACGAGGTACTATAAAAAATACCCAAATCTCTACGAGTATGTCTATAAAATTTGAGGATTTGCCTCAATTTCCATGGAATCCCCTCATCAGCCATTATGCCTTGGTGACAATGCGACCACCTCGGGAGCATCCCCTTTCAAACAAAAAAAAAAATCTGTATCGGTCTACAATTGACGGAGAAATCGGTGAACATGCATAACACATACAGACGAACACATAACCTATATACCTATTATCTCCTTTTTGGAAGTCGGTTAAAAAGGAGTACCTAGTTAAGTCCACCCATTTGAATACCTTCATCTGATATTTTAAAAAACAACACAGGAATAAAGATAAGCTGATCTGTTCCACGTGTTGGATTCGCGGTAGGAATTCAATTAATTGTAAATAAAAGAAACAAAGAAAAAGAAAAATTGTTTATTCTGAACAAACAAGACATACATTACAACAAAAGAATAGACAAAATACACACTCTAATACAAAGTAGCCAAAAATACAGTTGTACATATATTTTTTAAGGCCTAGCTTTTAAGAAAAAGCAGCCAAAAGCCTAGTATTCAAAACATTAAAAGTTTGACAATTTAAACTAATTTAATTTAAAAAATCTCTTCTCTTTCTTCGTTCTTTAATTTTGTGACGTTCATTGAGTATGCAAGCATTGCCCACCAAAAGGTTCCCGTGCTAACTTCCGATTTCCGACACATTTCAGCTGCAAGTTCACCAAAATGCAAATAGACTTCGGAGGTTTTCTTCAAAAAAAAACCGGCCAAGTGCGTGTCGGACCACGCACAATGATGGGTTCCGTAGTTAGGATGAATTTATCCCAAAAACAAACTTAACATTGTAGTTGAAAAACATGCTCTCCCATACATCGATATACGTTACGGTCAATTCTTCAACTGCAAATTTAAGTTGGTGGACTATTACTCGTCAACTAGTAAACCCTACTTAGCTGTGATAGTTTTGCTTTTAATTTCGTTATATATACTACTGCCATGAGTTTTTTTACATATCCAAAACCAACCATTTAGCTGGCAGGCACTTGACTCTAACAAAAAATAGCACTTTAAAGCTTTTAATATTACGCAAACAGATCTCAGAATTGAAAAATGGCTTTCACATACCCTTAATATTTTAAACGGCCTATCCAACGATACCCCACACCATGTATTAGATGAGAAAAAAATCATGCCCGTTTTTCGTGCAAGGGAGGTACCCTAAAAAGACATGTTTTTCATGGTTTTATTTAACGGCTTTTTCGGCGTGATGAATATGTACACCCTTGCCAAATTACAGCTTTCTAGGACTAAGCGTCTCCGAGCTAAGCCGGGGAGAGACGGACGGACAGACAGACAGACGGACATGGCGAAACTATAAGGGTTCCTTGTTTACTACGGAACCCTAAAAAAGGGTACAAGGTTGCTGATTAAAAGATTTATTTTTCAATATTTGCTTTTGACACTTTTGTAAAACAATTGATGAATTTTTATCTCAAATATTTTACGAATCTGCCATAAATATTCCTGTTTGAAAACTCACGAAGTACCTGTGTTTGGTTAACATTCCTTACTTTATCACAATAATTTAACGTGTAGGAGTTTCGTGTTTTTCTTTACCCATCTGTTGAAACCTTTAGCCTTGAACTAAACTCAGTAACTAACTCACACGTGAGACTAACTTGATGGAAGGAGGGACAGTCGAACAAATAGTTTAGTATTCAGGCAAAATTGTTTATTTTTTCACAACACTGCCAATATTTATTTTATCTTTCTTTGTTATGGTATACAATAAAGCGTGTTATATCTATCTATCTTCGTTTTAATTATTATTAATTTTATTTTTTATATTTATGCTATACGTAGGAGAATGATGTAAAAGAATTGAATACTCAGTACACTCACAACATTGTTTAAAAGTAGTTACAAGTTAGCTGCCGGTTTGAGTTTGAACATGAGGTTTTCTACAGGGTCCGGGCTACTACTGAGACATTCCTAGTGACAAATCTTAAATCCAATTAAAGTTAGTTGGACCCGAAGTCGTGCTTGTGGCGACTAGACGAACGCCACTCAGTCAAACTATCGTAATCCCAGATACTTACGTAGTAACTTACGATTAGGAACGGACTTTGTGGCTATTTTATAACTTATGGACTACTCCCTCACTCGTAGGGAGGCCTGGGTTCTCTAGTCTGCTTCCAAACCAAACCTAAACATAGACATTTGGCGACTGCTATTTTTAGTAGATGTATGACCATAGGCGAAGCAAAAGCAATGGGTAGTGTTATATAGTTTCTGCCTACCCCCATGGGAAGAAAGTGTGAGTTTATGTATGTATTTTTAGTTGATCTCACCTTTCGTTTAACGTACCTATAGATGTGATTAAATTTGTACTAGTATCAGTAAATAGTGCCTAATATTAAGCATACTTCTGGAAAATCGTTATCTCCTACAGATTTGTCGATGTCTGCCTTTATTGGGCATGATATGAGACTGAATGGCGATGTCTTTAAAAGAGATTAAGTTACCTACCTAATCTAAACAGACACCCGTGTATGAGCAGATTTGTGAACAGATAAATATTGCCGGACAGGAATATATCATCATCATTTCAGATGTCTACTGCTGGACATAGGCCTCCTCCAAGCATCACCGATTCGACCGGTTCTGTGCATCTCGCACCTTGTCTGCGGCCATCTGTTCTGCGAGTTGTGTGCCCTGCCCACTGCGCCACTTAAGTTTGGCAATTGATAAATAAATAGTCTATTAAATCGTGGCAATTATATGGAATATATTACCTTCTCACAATAATAGCGTAAAATATTTTAAGAGGTATTTACTCTGCGATCTAACCAAAGGGTACACAACATGCATTCTAATAATGATATTTACATACTCTTGAAATAGTAATAAATAAATGATAAAAAACTCAAAGTTCTATCTTTACATCGTCAAAAAAAAAAAAAAAATGCTTATTAAACAGGTCCCACATACCCCGCTCATAAAAGAGTGCGACGACCGCTTTCGTTTATTTGCGAACAGGTTTTTATGTAATGATAAACAAACAAATGACTCAGAAGCAGGCGTATTATTAATTATTTTTATTTATTTTGTATTTTTTATATAATTTCACTATTGATTTTATTTATTGTAATTAATAATTATTTTTATATAAATATATTTAGTGTGATTTAATTTTTTATTTTGCATAATTATGATCTTAATGGATTGAAATAAACCATTTTTGAATTTGTTTTAGGACGCGGCTGCACTTAGTTTTCCAGAATATTACAATTTTTACTAAAGCAACGAATTTAAAAATAGATTCAATACCTATCATGGCATTATCTGTGTTTCAAATTATCCGCCAACTTTCTGATATTAATGGTAAAAGGTCGAAACATTTAAAATTCCAATCCTACGCACTGTGCCCATGCTATCGAATTAAAATGCCTGAGGACACAATTATTATTATTACACACGCGTTCGTTCGAAAACATCGACAAAAAATAATAATTTGGAATTTTGTTAAGCCGAACTGAGCCATATTCAATATGGCTATAAATACTTAGCTACAGAATGATTTGGTTTAAAAATCAACACACCACAAAATCAAATCAAATCAAAATATTTTATTTCACTTATTAATAATAATTCTCTCTTCAATAATTCGATTGTTCCATTTATCACTGACGTGAAAGACCTAGGCTTGCACATCGATTGTACCCTGAACTGGCGTACTCAAGTTGCTAGGGTGAGCCACAAGGTTACTGGACCGCTGCGGGCTCCATACCGTTTGAAAAATTTATTACCATCAAGTACCAAGACAAGGCTTGTGCAGTACTTAATTTTCCCTATCATCGATTATGGTGATGTGTGTTACTATGACCTGAATGCAGATCACCTCGACAAACTTGACCGTCTTCTCAATAACTGCATTCGATTTGTTTTCAATCTGCGTAAATATAATCATGTCTCTGCGCATCGGTCGCTTTTAAAGTGGGTGCCCATACATAAAGGGCGTTGACCACCTTATTTTCAATTCTTGATGCTCCCCCTTCCCCTAGTTAGTTATAGCCTCCCACTTTCAGTGCATTTGCGCCAACCACAATAAAAATCTACGTTCTTCACACAATCGTCTTCTTCAATGTCCCACTCACCGCACTGACTTAATTCACTCTTCCTTTTTCGTTCAGTCTATCTCTTTGTGGAATGCGCTCCCCCAGGAAATCAGGATGGAGAAGAACTAAGTATTGTATTTATTTAATTTCTTTTTTTGTTATTTTTATCTCATTGAATGCTGCACCGGTGTGACGTCATCACGTCAACGCCGGCTGTCGCTCTCTCGCATAGGGTCTCAACATTATGCTGAGCGATGGTCATTTTGCGTGAATGTGATTCTTAATTTCCCCCAACTGGTTCTTTCGAGTTTGTGTTTTTTTTCCTTGCGTTATGTTTGTGTTTTTTTTTTTCATTGCGTTAAAATTGCCGACAAATAAACGTAATTTCTTTCTTTCTTACAGTCGTAATTTTTCTATATTCAATGATCACACTTACCCATGTTTTATGCTATTATAGTCTCGGGAATACAACAAAATAAATAAACCACATAAGCATACGACTCGGTAGTGAAAGCTTGTTTGTTGAGCCGTAACTCCAATCATATCAAATGGAATTGAATCTGCAAAGGTAGTTCGATTGAAACCACAAATAAAGATGGCAGCGGAAATGATATCTACGTTCATACTGTAAGCTGCGAAGTTGTTTGCGGATTTGCATATCCGGGTCAATATAATATGGTGTTTTATTACACTCTTAGTAACGTTATTTGATAGTAAGTTTAAATTACTTTATTCCAATTAATAACTCGTCTATAATCTAGAGTCTAGACAAAAACAAACTGGTTTTAATTCGTTTTACCTATTGTGGTATAGCAATTTTATTCTAGGTGCGTCGTTTTCACATAAATTATATTATAATTGGTGTAGGTATACAAAATATTGTAAAACATTTTACATCATAATATGTAAAAAGAATTAAAAATGAAGCAATGACAGATACATTAATTATGTGATAGATACATGGTGCTCACTTAATTATTTACAAACATTGTAAAAGTAGACGATTTTCATAAAATTTTAACAAGTTATTAAACTGTGTAGTTACTGTGTTATTACAGTATATTGTAACAGTAATACTATGTCAGTTTGTGAGGTAAAGTAGTCACAGAATGTAAAATCAATGTCATAAAAATAATAAATTATACAACGAAATTAGCAACCAGTTTGATTTTGTCTAGTCATCAAGTTTCGAAAGTTGATCATCATCATCATCATGCCAGCCGAAAGACGTCCACTGCTGGACATAGACAGGGAAGGAGGAGGGGTGTTGCACGCTTGGCAGGCGGGTTGGCGATCGCAGTATGGTGTTAAATGCATAGAGAACGCTGCTGCCCATTCTTTAGTAAGCCCCTTAGTCGATGGTGATATTGTTTACGTCTGGCACCACACGGACAAGTTGATGTTTATCCATAAATGAAGTTTGCGGGACCAATGCACCATTGCGGGAAGAATGGACGTTTTGGGCCTTCTCAGCCTGATTTAAATAATTATTTGTAGGACACCCACAAGATGCTACAAAAACATATTGAATTACTCATGGTCAAACAACCAGAAAAGTGATAAAGTTGGTATATTTTACGTTATCACTTTACTGGTTGTTTGACCATGAGAAATTCAATTTATTTGCAGTAATAAACAATAAATAAGGTAATTTTTGTAACATTGCGGGCCATCAGAATACCACCGCTGCGACACTTATTTATAAATGTCGCAGCATCATGCTGAGATATGAGCCTTTTGGCCTCCTACAGGACTTTCTGTTTTTATTTTCATTTTACTTTTGTTTTTTATATGTATATACATCGTGGCATTTTAATTTTCTTACAACGGCAGCCCACTTCATGTATCCAATGACTACTAATTTTCAATACAGTTGTTAAACATGGCGTACTTTCAGAGGCTATAATATGATTCGAAAATTAAATCTTTTGCATAGGTATCTTTCTGTTACGCGGTCGTGACTTTTGTTTACGAGCTCTATCATTAGTTTTGCAGTTCAGTTTTAAAAATCCAATTTAAAAAGTTTAGTAGCAAGGAGTTTTCATACATAGAATCAAATGGGATAGATTTTAGACGAGGAAAAATGAATGAGTCCGTACGTCATAGCATTGAATTCTCAAAAGTATTTTATATGGTTCTTTAATATATTTAATTACCAGTTTTAATGTAATTATTTTCACATCAACATTTGTCAAGAATCGCGCCATTTTCTGGAAATTTTAATGAACTCTTTGATTTGTTATGTATGTACTACGAGTATATAACATTTGTTTTAGTATTATTCACTATGCGTTTGGCTGTATGGAGGTCATTAGAAATTCAATGTGTTTTCGTAACAACTTGTGGGTGACCTACAAAAATGTTCGGATGCCGAATTCCTCCCTTATCATGACTGTCTAAATTGTGTGAGATAGAAATGCTTTGGGGATACAACACTGGACAAACTCCGATAGTTTCCTTATACTTTTCCGCTAAATAAACATACTGTTACTGAAAAAACTAATGGATAAATTGAAAATAATTTTCACTAGCGAGTTTATTTAAGTAGGTAACAATAAAATTGTATTCTTTTGCCACTTTTACTGTCCACTAACTGCTGCTCGCGGCTTCGCCTGGGTGGCTTTTCTAAAATAAAAGTAGTAGTTACTTTGTATAGCATCAGCTATCTGCCAGTGAAAGTCCCGTCAAAAATGGTCCAACCGTTTCAGAGATTAACCGGAAAAAACAGAGACACAAAAATGTTAAAAATTGTTTTTTTTTTATTGGTAGGTATTATAATTTCCTATGGATTTAGTAAAAAGCTGTAATTTTGACATTACAAACAGACACCACAATTTCATTTATTTGTATGTTGACATTTGTTTTATTATCTACACATGTTTAAGTATGTTTAGGTTAAGGTATTTTACTATGGGCCTGTGTCATCTGAAATAAACGGTATTATTATTATTATTGTTAAATGTGAAGGAAAATAAAGAAATAATAACGTTTATTTGGACAAAGTTCGTGAAAGACAAAAATAGAATATGTAAAATGTATATGTATTTCATTAAATAAAGAATATATAATAAAATACAACAAACACACATAATACCTCAGACTCACACATACACAAAACAAAACAATAACACACACACATGCGCATGCAAACCACTCAAGAGCATGCATGCACTATATTCCTTTAATTTAACGATATTTTAATTTGATTGCATCTATTGTGATTGTTCCAAAACGGGTGAAGACACTGACTCCTGTAACACAGGTACCACCTTGCTCAGGAGTCAGGGCTACAAATTAAAATGTATCATCTTATTTAATGTCAATAAAACATATTTATTTATATTATTATTTATTTTTCAATACACTTCCTCGAAAACTGGTTCATATCGTAGTGCGATATGAACCAGTTTTCGAGGAAGTGAACAATGTTCAACCGTCTCGCGCCTGAGATGGTCCTCTCCATTCGGAGGTGATTTTTTTTTAAATCTCGGCAAAGATGCGTCTTTACGGCGTTTTTTTTTTTTTTTTTTTGTCAGACTTTTACTGACTAAAACCCACCCGTGTTCCTTCCGTTGCCTGTGTGCCAGGGCCACGATATCCCTTTCGGACAAACTCGCAACCCCGGCAGGCATTGGTCCTGACGGACCCCGTCAGTTTGTGTTGACATCTCTTTGAGGCGCGCGTGGAACACAACGCGCCGTCGACCCGGGCCTGGTCCTTATCGGACGGCGAGCTACCCATCGCTCATCGTCCGCAGGCCCGCGCCTACGGTGGCCGGAAATCGGCTTGCGATTCCCGACGCCCGGGGCGTCTCCTGCGGCGACTAGGGGCGCGAGGGCGCGAACCTTGTCTCACCCTCACGCGTTCCGCCTCCTCCTTCGCTAGCATAACTGCTTCGCAGAAGGAGGTGACGGCCTCCCATGCACTCTCGCTCCGAACCATGGCCTGAACCAGGGCCGGACGCGAGAGATCGCCGCCGCCGATCGCCTCCGTGAGGACACGGCGGTGCTCCGCCCAAGCTGGGCAGACCTCCACCGTATGCTCCACCGTGTCCTCCGGGCGATCCACACAGTGGTGACACCCGGGCGTTTCCTCCCGCTTAATCCTAAACAGGAACCTCCCGAAACATCCATGTCCGGTGAGGACCTGCGTCAGGCGGAAGGTGAGGACGCCGTGACGCCTCTCCAGCCACTCCTCAAAGAGGGGACTTATCGCCACAATTGTGGCGTGCCCAGCGCTGGGTTGCGACAATCGCACTCTCCATGTCGCCATGAGATCCCTCTTGAGCTCCGTCCGCTATGCCGCGATTTCTTGCGGCAGCGGAGTTATGCCCCGGAGTTTCGCCTCTTCGCGCCACACCCAAATGTGCGCGAGGACTTTCGCCTCCAGATCCCATGGCGGCAGTCCAGCAAGGAGGCTCGCCGCCTCACGGGAGACCGTGCGGTAACCCCGTACCAGCCTGATGGCCATGACCCTTTGGGACGCGTTCAACAGCTGGGCTGGTCGCAGCCTTAAATAACGCGCCCACACCGGTGCCCCGTAAAGGGCCATGGACCGCACGATCCCCGCGTAGAGCCTCCGGCAGGAATCGTTTGGACCCCCTAGATTGGGCAGGAGCCGCTTCAAAGCAGCCCCAGCCCGCTCCAGTCTGGGAGCCAAACGTCGAAAATGCTCCACGAAGTTCCACCGGCTGTCGAGGATAAGTCCCAGGTACTTCATCGTCGACTCGACGCCGATGTGAACCCCTCCCGCCGTTATCTGGGAACCCGACAGTGGCGCGTTCCGAGGACCATAAAAACACATGGCCTCGGACTTGTGCAAAGCCACCTCGAGTCCCAATTGCCGGATCCTATCGACGATTGTCGCAACCCCACGTGCCGCCAGTTCGGCCGCCGCTTGATGCGACCTCCCCTGCGCTAGGACCAGCGTGTCGTCAGCGTAGCAGACTACGCTGACGCCACTAGGGAGGTCGGCACGCAGCACCCAGTCGTACCCGATGTCCCACAGATGCGGCCCCAGGACCGATCCCTGTGGGACACCGCACGACATCTCTCGCCGGTTCCAATCTCCGTGGTGACCGGGGTAGATGACGGCCCTATCCGTCAAATAGGCCTCGACCACGCGACAGAGGTAGGTCGGCATCCGGTGATACCGAAGTGCCTCCCTAATGCAACTCCAGGGCAGGGTATTGAAGGCATTGGCGATGTCGAGAGACACCGCCAAGATAACCCCACCCCGGGCAACAGCATCCCCCGTCGTGAGGGCTCGAACGCGCATGATGGCATCCACCGTAGAGCGCCCCTTGCGGAAACCAAACTGGCTCTCCGCCAAATCCGGCCCCACCCGCACCAGTCGCCCGACAAGGCGGTCTGCAATTACTCTTTCAAAGAGCTTGCCCACCTCGTCGAGCAGCACGATGGGCCGGTAAGCGGACGGAGAGTCCGCCGGGCGCCCTGGCTTCTTTATGAGGACCAGTTTCCCCGTCTTCCAACGAAGTGGGAACCGGCCCCTCTCCAAGCATGCGCTTAGGAGCCCCCTTAGTCGAGGCCCGAGAGTCTCTTAAGCCAGAACCCAGGCTTTTCCAGGCAAGCCATCGGGTCCAGGGGCGGTATTCTTGGCATTCAGTCTACGTACCGCCACTCTCAGATCTACCTCGGTCACCTCTGGAGCATCGTCGTCGTCGGTGTGGTCCGCATCTGGCACCGCAGGAGGCGGAGCCATGGGCGGGGGAGTATGTTCCCCTCGCGAAGGGAACAGAGCGCTCACCACGTCCTCCACGAGCTGGGGCCGGAGACTCTGCGTCAGCGGGGGAGCCCATGGGCGGAGTTTATCTCGCACCCATTTGTAGGGGCGTCCCCACGGGTCTCTGTTGAGAGTCTCCAGCGTCTCCTCGCGGGCCAGTCCTCTGGCCCGCTGTATCTCCGCTCGGAGGGCAGTCTTCGCCGCTCTGTAACCCTCGTATAGCTCCGCCTGAATGACTTCCGTATCCGGAGGGCGGATACGGACCCTGCGGTGTCTGGAAAACCGGTGGCGCGCAGCAACGCACGCCTCGCGTAAAGCGGTCAGCTCACGCGACCACCAGCACACCTGGCGCCGAGCACGTCCGGGCTGGACCCGGGGCATTGCCACTTCACATATTTCGGACATGGCCTCCCGGAACCACTCCGCCTCATCGTTGATGTCGGCAGGCCTGTCTGGTGCTGACACCCAGGCCTGCACGATCGAGGCTTCCAGGAGGAGCTCCCGGTCCAGCTGCTTCAGCGCCCACCGCGGACCACTCGGGGTCTGTCGGACCAACGCGCCTGAGGTCTGGGCGGAGACGTTAAACCGGATATATCGGTGATCGGAATACGTCTCCACCCCCTCCATGACGAGCCAGTCGATGACACGCGGCGACAGAGCGGGGCTGGCGAACGAAATGTCCACCACTGATTCACCCCGCATCCGCACACACGTGGGGACAGAACCCCGGTTTAGGACGACCAGGCCTGTCTCTAGAGCCCAGTCCTCCACCATCCTGCCCCGTGTTTCCGTATACCGGGAACCCCAAGCCACGTTTTTGGCATTGAAGTCCCCGAGGACGAACACGGGGAGGGGATGGTACCCGACGACGACGACTCTCAGCTCCCCACGGGAGTTGTGGAACTCGGCGAGAGTTCGGTTCGGGGAGAAGTAAACTCCTACCACGACAATCTCTCCGAACCGTGCTGCCACGCAACCCTGTCCCCTCTTGACGGCCTCGAGGGACGGGGTACCGGCGGCGGCTGACGAAATTAGGGTCACTGAGCCGCTCAGGTCCTCCACCCAGTCATCCCTGGGCGGGACAAAGTACGGCTTAGCGACCACGGCGATGTTAATCGACCACTGCGCCATGCTCTGGAGCAACAGATCCTGAGCGGCGGCGCAGTGGTTGATGTTCGCCTGGAGGAGGCGTAATGGGGCCATTTATTGGCATTCCATATCAGCCTCCTCCCGGGCCCTCTGGGATGGCCCTGCCGCGGTGGTAGCGGCGGCAACGACGACGGTGGAGGCGGCAGCGGTGGCGGCAATCGTGGCGGCGGCGGTGGTGACGGCGGTGGCGGAGGGCTTGCCCCTGCCCCTGGGTTTGGGGGGAGGAGAACAGGCTTTGCCCCCAGCCCGGTGATCTGCCGGCTTGCCAGCCACCGCACATGCAAAACAGTGCGGCGTGGCATTACAAGAGCCGGCCTTGTGACCGGGCTGACCGCAGCGGAAGCAGTGATCGCTGCGGTCCACCTCCGAGGTACAGCATGCTCCCACGTGGTTTCCCACCCGGCAGCGGAAGCACCTCAGAGGTCTGGGTTCCAGCAGTTTCACCTGCGCGGATACCCAGCCCACCCGGAGCCTTTGGCCCTCCCCGGATATTTTTTGGGCCGCCGACATGGGGCAGCTCACCGTAATGGTTTGCATCCTCGATTTGTCAGGACGGAGGGTGCCGGCCCTCACCTGCTCGGCAGAGCACTCTCCAGACCTAGCCACGGCGGCCACAACATCTTCCGCCGTCACGCAGTCATCCAGGCCTAGGATGCGCATGTCAGCGCACTTGGGGGGCCTGGAGACTCGAGCCTCCTCCACATTAAGGGGCGCCCTGGGCCTTTCGGCCAGGGCGTCAGCGGTTGGGCCGCTTGCCGCACCAGGGATCTCGAGCATCCGGGCCCCAGTCGCCGTGACCTTCATCCTGAGGCCCTCGGCGACGCCGATCTCCTCCAGGTTCACCGCCTTCCACGCCTTGGCGAGCACCTCACGGTAGGTCACGCCCTTCTTCTCCGCTTCCGGCTGTAGTGTGATCACTACAGCTGCGGACTTCGGGGCGCGGAGCCTAGCCGCAGCGCTTCGCTTCTTGCGCCGTTGCCGCCTCTCCTTTTTCTTGGCCGCCCTTTTAGCCTTAGCCACCTTCTTTTTCTCCCCGGCTACTTGCCATTCGGCGTCTGCCGGAGGGGGATTAGGAGGCTGGGAGGGGGGCGACCGTCCTGCCGCAGTGGCTGGGGCCCTTACCTTCTGCGTAGCCACCTGTGCAGCCGCCCCGCCCTTCTTGGGCTTAGGCTGCGCCAATTTCATTGGAGGCACGGGCTTGGCCGTAGGCTTGGCCGCGGCAGCCACGGTGGCCGCAAAGGTGGCCGGCCTGCTCGCCGCAAGCGGGGGGCGCAGGACAATGCCCTCAAGTACGGAGAACCGGCTGTTGAAGGCAGCCAGCTCCTGCCGCACCAGGGACAAAACCCGGTCTTCCGCCGGCAAGAGCAGACTCTGCTCTTGCTGCACCCCTCCATGCGGCACCTCCTGAGGGCCAGCTCCTCGGAGCCGGGCCAGGTCCGCTCGGAGCTCCTCATTCTCCTTTCGGAGAAGCTCCATAGCAGCCGTCAAGCGGCCGACCTCCGCCCGCATCTCGGACACTTCGTCCAACGAAGGCCCGACCTGAAGGGCCTTCGCTGCCGCCAATATGGAGGTACGACCTTGTCTTTAGAGGATTGAATCCTCTTCAAGGCCACACCCCTGATTGCGGCTACCACAACCTCCTCAAAGCTGGCAGCTCGCTCCTTGGAGCCGCCAGCGGCATCCGGCTCACCACCGGACGACTCAGAGGGAGCCGCTCTGCGGCTAGTCTCTCCGATATGGAGCCCCTCCGTTACAAGCCCTTCGGCCCGCTGGGCCGGCTCAGCTGGAATGGTTCGGCTGGGCTTGCTGGCCTCCTGGGTGGTGAGCCCTCTGCCCACATCTTGTCTTTGGACCCCTCCCCGCCGACCAATCTTTCTCCGGGCCGAGTTCAACCCGCCATCAGAGGACGACCCCTGGCCATCCCCTGGTTTGGAGCGCTTCTTCATGAAATTTTTGCAGTTCTTCATTGTTGCAGCTCCCACCACGGGTTCCGGGCTCTTAAAAGAGCCCTTCACACCAGATGCGGCGTCGGACTCCGACCCCACATCACTCCCTTCCTCTACGCTTGTAGCGCCGTTTTTTGTTTTTTGGTTTAAAAAATTTTCCATTTTGTTCCCACGAGTATGGGGGATATACGTTGTCATTCCTAGGGTTACCCGCTGTACCTAGGTAAGTCGGATTACATTTGTTTCCCAACCAGAGGTTCGACTGGTCCCTGGCTGGGGGTGCGCTAACAACTGATGCGCCACCTGCAACTACGAAGTTACAGATGGCACTACTCCTCAGCCATTCATACCCTCGCCACGCACCAAAACTTGGTATTAGAGGATTTTTTATAGAGGTTATCGTCCTCGCGATCCAGGCGGCTAAGCCAAGATCCTCGTCCCGTTCCAAGTCACAAAACATGACCGTGATCTCTTTCCGGATTACGATTTCGACGGGTGCAGTCAGGAGAATCAGTTCTCCCACTGCCAGCTCGTTGGCAGGGTAAGTGCACAACGAGCACCACCCCTGCTTCTTCACACATGGAGAAGCGTCCTCCTTCGGCCTTTGGGCCCTTCCTCCACGGACCATTCAAGTCCTAACCTGCGCCCACTCAACCATCCCTCTGTAAGCAGAGAGAGGAGTAGGCCACCGTCCACCCAGGAGGAGCATTACGCTCTCCCCCTCGCAGAAATTCGCCATAAACAATACCCTCTCCGAAAAACTCCACAACCTTTTTCGAAGAAAGTATTTTCCATGCCCAGGGTGCACCGGCCCGACGACTGCTCTTCCCCTCGAACGTATTCATAAGGGTCTTTACGGCGTTAATACATATTTAAATAATGTTTATAAATAGAATACCATGATTATTATAATAAAAACTGGTCAAGAGCGAGTTGGACTCGCGCATCGAGGGTTCCGTACGTATATATATATGTTGATCATTTATGAAAAACTGTGCTATTGAGAGACATCGTTTTATTTTTCCTGTAATCTTTACATACACTTCTATCACATAGAATAATTTCAGATTTTTATCTATTCAAACTTCGGAGATAAGGGGGAACGGTATTTTTTTTTTACATTTTTCATCATAAGTCTGAAAATATGCTGCCTAACAAACAAAAAAAAATTTGAGAATTAGTGTGCAAACAGCGCTCTTTTATATGATACCCCACATGTCCTAGTAGACTCCATTCCAATTTTGAAGACCCCCTTTCAGGCCCTGTTGCAAAAAAGATATATTATTTAAATTTCTTTCTGGTTCGCAAAATAGTTGGGTAAACTTCATCTAAAACTATTCCAAAAAGACAGACCATAAGAGTTCTTTTTTACCATTTTGATACGGAACCCTAAAAAACGTTTATGAACAAATTAAGTAACATTTATTTGTGTTCTTAACTCAAAAATATTTGAATTTTCTATTTTTCATATTAGGCTGTTTATCGGCGTTATACATTTGCTTCTCCTTCAACCTGGCGAAAGCAAAGCGCGGAAAAAAAAGAAAATTAAATCATAGTTCACGACAAAAATATTTTTCGTTCCTTTATTTTATTTCTTCAAAAGTGTATTGAAAACCATCGTTTGATACACGTGGACATTTTTTATTGCAGTTCTCGGCTCAAAAACAACCTCGCCTACGGCTCGGGTGTTAATTCCGCCTCGAATGCAATAACAAACATTCTCCACTTGTATCAAAATGTACTAACTTCATCATAGAGCGCCATGAAAATATTGTAAACTTGTACCATTCTGTGAATTTATTCTACTTTCATATCGCCTGAACTATCTAAATATTAGCCAAACAGCAAGGAGCAGCAGGCTGACTGCCCAAGTTGCGCCGACTAGAGCTATACTCGTGGTTTGGTTACTATTTTATTGCTTAGCCGAAATATTTTGAACCGAATGGCAAAAATATTTTTTAAGAGCCTTCATCCCGCACGAGCTGGCAACGTCGCATTTCTAGAGGGTTTTCGTGATTATTTTATTAAATTGAAATCAAAGAATTATATTTTTTTGTGAAGTCGTCAATCGTTGGTATTTATAAGTATGTATGCTATTTTTCGAGAGAGAAGCTCGTGGCTAAGTAATAACACTCGCATATGTCCTTCCATCAGGTTAAGCTACGCTTGCCAAGGTTGGTCCGCGGGTGGGTGACCATCTTTATATACCGAGACTCCTCCGTGCCTCGGAAAGCATGTTCAGCCGTTGGTCCCGGCTGTCATTCGTGGATCTTTGACAGTCGTTTCGGGTCGTCAGAAGTCCGAAGGTCTGACCACGGGGTATCGTATTACCCAGTTACTGGGTTGTAGAGGTTAGATAGACAGTCGCTCCATGTAAAATACTGGTATTCAGCTGCATCTGGTTAGACTGGAAGCCGACCCCAACATAGGTAGTTGGGGAAAGGCTAGGCAGATTGAATGATGCTATTTCTTAACCCCCGACGAAAAGGATTGTTATTATTGACAATTATTTTGGTATTTACTCATAAAAATTGACATTTTGTCAATTATTTTCTATCTAACATAAAGAGTAAAATAATGTTAAAAATAATTATACAATACAAGGGTGGCCAATTCGGAAGTATACAACTTTAAATAAAGATAATTTTTATTACAAACAAAATTTACTGGAGATTGTTCTATAATTATAATATTGAGGCGGCAATTTTATAGAGTAAAAAAGATCTGCATAATCTCTTCCTTTTTTATTCTTAAAAGTGTGATCTTTTTTCATCGTGTTTTTCATAAAATTTTCGCACACTTTATTAAAGACAAAATCACAAATATTCTGCTTTTCGTACTCAAGATTGACCACGAACCACGACACATCCCTTTAGATAAACCCACAGAAAAAAATCCTCTTTGATCAAAACGGTTCGTTACTCCATTTGTTAGAAAAATTGTGTAATTTTTAAAGTCGTTCAAGAACCTCAGGATAAAATTACTGAAAGTAATGCGGTGGTCACGGTCTTAGCGACGGTGCAAAACGAATTTGCCGCATTCTTACTAAATAATAGACATCAAACAACTGATAAATTTGGCGTCAAATCAGAACGGGGGCTAAAAATCTTGTATACACCTTATTGACCCAATAGTCCATGGCTGAAAAATTTTGTACTTTGACTTATTTTTAATAAAATGATCACGAAAACCCTCTAGAAATGATGCGACGTTGCCAGCTCGTGCGGGATGAACGCTCATAACCGATATCGAATTAGAATTCAAGAGCGTAACAGCTATTATAACGTCAATAACGCAATCTTATGCTTCTTTTCGATTAAATAATATTTGAAAAGAAGCCAACAAAGAGTAGGTACATTCGTAACTCAGTCTGTGGTACAATAGCGTAGCCGTTCCAAGGAGAGCAATGTATTGAAAGGCTTCCGCCAATCACAAGCCAGATATTGCAGTACATTTCACTTATAATAAAAGAAGGGTAGTGTGCCTTTTGTATGATGTAGGTACGTATTGTTAAGGAGAAATAAGATGTAAGTGAGAAGTAGAAGTTAGCTCTGAATTTTCATTATAATCACGTTAAAGGCGGTTATTTATTGGGAGCAGTGGTGGTAATGGACGCGACTTCCGAGTTGTAGGTCGTAGGTTCGAAATTCGAACTCAGACAGGCGCTTTACTTAGTGTAAATTATTTCATCACCACTGCTTTCAAAACGGTGAAGGAATAGTAAATTGTTATACAAGGGTCGAAAGGAATCAATTACCGAATTGGTGACTTTCACCCGTATTTTCACTTTTTTTTTTTTTCTAGTAGGTACAAGGAAAGTAAAAAAAAATAGTTTTTCTAAAATATTTTATTTTCTTGTTTACTCGCCACTTCATAATCATTTTATGTATTTAAATATCTTTCCTTTGAACGTGACCAGTGGGACTATGGGCGCCTGCTTAGGTGTCAAAATCAATGTGCAGCAAACATTGTTTTATTTTTGCAATTGTTGTATCCTATAGTTTACAGATAAAAAGTTTCACGACTCTAAAAGGTCAGGAAACCGAGAAAAATAAAGATAAGTTTGCATTAAATAACTCTCTTTTTCGATATGAGATGGCGCTAGGCATTGCGGTTATCGCGTCTACTATTCAACGCGCCATCATGGCGCTAGGTTTTTCTCATACCATCAAGGGGCCAAACGAGCATGTGGATATTTAAGGCTTTATATTATTTCTGAAGGACTAGGATTACACTGAACAATGAAACTATTATTTGAACGATGAATTATTTTAATATTCAAAGAAAATAAAAAAAAAAATGTAGGAAAGACGGACAATATACTTAAACAAAGTACAATTACACGGTCTAATCACTAACAAGCGGTCTCAGTTTTGAAGCCCAGTGAACTTATTCTAATTACAATAAATTCATAAAAGTAACAATAAAAACAATAATGCTCTTGAATGGAGGGGAAGGATCCTCGCTTTTCTATAGAGGATGAGTGAACTTTACACCCTGTTCCTCTAAAGTAGTATACCTGATTGTTCAACCATCCCCATTCCCAAGACAGGAATGCTTGGAAACATGCTGGTCCAGCTCCATAGGACAATCTAGAGTCTAGACAAAATCAAACTGGTTGCTATTTTTATGGTAAAATCTGTTATTTTTATGATATTCATTTTACATTCTGTGATAACCTATACTCACACACTGACTTATTTTTTTAGAAAAACATACTTGTATGATGTTTGTAAATATGTGAACACCACGTATCTATCTAATAATTAAGTTATTTTTCATTGCTTAGTTTTTAATTCGTTTTACCTATTATGGTATAGTAATTTTATTCTAGGTGCATCGTCTTCACATATAATCATATAATTAATGTAATCAAACAAAATATTGTAAAACATTTTTAAAAGAGTACCGGTGGAGTTTCTTGCCCATTCTTCTCCATACGAAACTACCTTTTGGAAGGGGCAACTAGAATCAATTCTATTTTTTTTGTAAATTTTGACGTTCAAAAGTGCCTCTTATGTGCCTATTTGAAATAAATGGTTTGACTTTGACTTTGACATCGGGCAAGTCGCGCTTGCAGGGGTAAGGTTAGCGTGGCCATAATATGGCTTTGAACCCGCCTTACGGATATGCCACAGTTTAGGCACCTCATCATAACCAAATCGTAGAGCAAAACAGATGAATCCTTTATGAATAGCAATGGTAATCGGGTTTTCAAGATGTTAGTCCGTAAAGAATAGCAATGGTCGTTGGAAATAGAACACAATAATCACACAGTAGGTATAACACGAACGCGTAAATGCAACGTGGATCGGGAACTGCAATGAAACCTGACGCCAAGATCGGATGTGCCAATAGGGATGGTGAATGGCGATATGAGATCGAAAAATTGATAATTGATTTTTTATCGAATCTAACACACTACAATCGAAATCAGAACAACTTAACTTAAAAAAGATTGCTGCCTCTTTGGTCCCTACACAGGTGTCCGCCACTAATGTCATTATCAGATGCATTGTCAAAGAAATAAAACTTTATTTTATGCAGAGATTATTTAAAAAAGTTATGGTGTTCGATCTTAGAATTACACACACACGTCAATAAAAACCAAAACTAACATGTAGGCGTGTCAATAAATAAAATTAATTATAAACAAAACATACATATTCCTTATCATTAAAATTCACTTGATCGAAAAAATTGTTGTTCCTTAAGTGTAGGTAGGTTACTATGGTTACCGGATGATTATAGATACAATGGAACGTCAAAATCAGGAAGTGCATCTATAAGAAAAGCAAAAGCAATTAAATTACTGTATATTCATAACCATGAAAAATTATATATTTATTTTTTTAAATCTTATTGTAAAAACCGTAATCCCGCACATGTTCCCGGATCCGAGGGCAGGAACTGGTCATGTCCTTTCTGGCAATGATTTTCGATTACTGTATTTGTCTCGTCTTTAACAGAATCTGGGGACAACATTTCAGAATCACTTGAACTCATTTTTTTAGGGTTCCGTACCCAAAGGGTAAAACGGGAACCCTATTACTAAGACTCCGCCGCGCCGTCTGTCTGTCCGTCTGTCCGTCTGTCACCAGGCTGTATCTCATGAACCGTCATAGTTAGACAGTTGAAATTTTCACAGATGATAAATTTCTTTTGCCGCTATAGCAACAAATACTAAAAACCAGAATACCATAAATATTTAAGGGGGCTCCCATACAACAAACGTGATATTTCTGCCGTTTTTATAGATAGTGGTACGGAACCCTTCGTACGCGAGTCAGTCTCGCACTTGGCTGGTTTTTTTTATGAATTAATCAAATATTAGTCTTTATAACTGAGATTTTGAATTTCGGTGCAGCTTACAGAGTTAGTATCCCTCCAAATTATATTTTTAAATTTTAAACATGGAATACACCACGTCACCGTCGCGGGCCTTTTTTTTAAATTCGCACTGGCTGCTTATACACTCACAAGACCGCAGCATTTTTTATTTATTTAATCGATAATTTTGTTAATTATGTGAAATTTTTCGTAGCCAACTACCTAACCAAATTTAGTTCTATTTTTAAAATTCATTACCGCCCTAGAGCAATTACTATGAGCAATTACTATGAGTCTTTCCCGCCCAAGGGCCAGCAGCATCTTCCACCTGCTACTCGGATCAATCAAACACTACCTACTTTCCGAGTATGAGAAATGAAAAACATCGTGAGGAACCAAAGAAGAACCAAAACTTCGAAGACATGTGACATCTACCAACCCGCACTGGGCCCGCGTGGTGGATTTCGGCCCATTTCCTCTCATCGAGAGGAGGCCTGTGTCCCAGCTGTGGGAATATTATAGGCTGATTATGCTAGGCGATTCTTTAGAATTATATTGTTTAACAAGTGATTTAGGGTTCCGTAGTCGGGATGATTGTATGTTGGGATGAAGGGAAATTAATCCCAAAAATAAACTAAAAAAATGTTCTCCCATATAGGCCTGCACGGTCAATTTTCCAACTGCAAATATAAGTTTGTAATCAATTTTTTTTTATACAGCGGTAACTACCATGTAGCGGTGGCCGCCATATAGCGGTGGCCGCCATATAGTGGTGGCCGCTACAAAGCGGTGGCCGCCACGGCAGTGGCCACCACATAGCGGAGGCCGCCACATAGCGGTATCCGCAATTTACCGGCGAACGTTGAAGGGTGTTGGCCGCCACATAGCGGTGGTCACCTCATAGCGGTGGCTACTACAAAGCGGTGGGCGCCACAAAGTGGTGTGCGCCACATGGCGTTGGCCGGTACATGGCGTTGGCCGCCACATGACATTAGCCACCACATAGCGGTAGCCGCCACATAGCGTTGGCCACCACATAGCGGTGGCTGCTACAAAGCGTTGGCCGCCACATAGCGATGGCTGCTACAAAGCGGTAGCCGCTACAAAGCGGTGGCCACCACAGCAGTGGCTGTCACATACCGGAGGCCGCCACATTGCGTTGGCCGCCACGTAGCGGTATCCGCAATTTACCGGCGAACGTCGAAGAGCGGTTGCCGCCACATAGCGGTGGCCGCCTTGAATGCCCCTTTACCCTCTGTTTACCCCGAAAGGAAGACTTCAAAGACTTCAATCATTTAAATGAGTTAGTGTGAGTAGTATAGTCACACTAACTACTAGTTTTTAAGGAAGGCTGTGTTCCTTAAAAACTGTTGCCTCGTAATAAACAAAAAAACTCAAAAACTTGGGTAGTTTATATAAAATACCGAGTTTCAAGTTAGTCTGACCGCGCGTTAATATTATTCTATACAAAAATTGTCACCCTAAAAAACAAAAAATGCGTAGTAAGTATCCGTCCCAACTTTCAAGTTAAGTTTCAATACAAACTAATCCCCACCTTTTCACGTCCTTAATAAAGGTTGAATTTCCTAAAACCCCTCCGTAGCGGATGCCTACGTCATAATAATTATATGTGTGCCAAATTACAGCACAATCCGTTCAGTGGTTTGAGCTATGTGTTGATAGATCCACCATATCGACATAATTTTCAACGTAATAGTCACTCGCCACGCGGGCGAAGTCGCGGGCAGAAGCTAGTATAAACATATATTTGACGGATGTTCGAGCGGGCTGAGGCACCACGTGTCACTGTTGAAACGTAATCTGTTGGTCCTCCATCATGGGCGTGTACGTGCAGGTGTTCGAAAATAATACTCGCTAAATAACCTAGTTAATTTACTCACAAATGTCGCAACAAAATTTAATCATGAAAAATATGGATTACAATGATTGTCACTTACACAATAACTTTTTAAGCTTGCATTTAGAGCCAATGGATTTGTGCGTAGCACCGCGTAATGATCGCATCAAAAGAGTGATCCCTCCGCTGCCATGACACTCAAAATCCTAAATAAAAATACCAATAAATAAATTCTAAACCACAGAGTAAAAATAATCGCTTACAACTTTAAAAAGGAAGAAAGAAGACAAATAATTATTTAAGAATGAAATCATTATATAATATTATATAAATTTTATGAATAGTTTGTGATAATATAAACTGTATAACTGTAATATTGAATATGTAATTTTTTTTTTTAATATTTTACAACCATTTAAATTGCAATGCCTTAACAGGCAACTAAGTTCTAGAACCTACCTATTGCTAACATCTACAAAATCATGTACACTTAGTTCGCAATAAAGAATTTGAATTTGAAAAAAGTGTTGTACAATAAATCGAGATCGAAATCATCACGCGCCGTCATATTTTAAATCAAAGACACTTTTCGTGTCTGTCTGTATGACCGCGTTGTAGTTCAAAACTACGAAACGGATTTCAATGCGGTTTACACCAAAGAATTTATTCCGGTAGTTTTATGTATAAAACACATTAACTTGTCGACTATTATAGAAATCTCCATGTTTTATCAAGTCTTAAAAATCGTGCGGAGCCGGGGCAGGTCGCTAGTATAGTAATAAGACTCCATTACAGCGCAGCATGAACTGGGGGCCAATTCGGATCACCAAAACGAGTACAGGACCAGGAAATGTCTCATGCAGTAATTGAACTGTATAGCTAAGCCGTGGAGGCCATTTGCATGAAAGTACAACATAGGCTAGGGAATTCTTATAGAAATTGTAAAAAAATAAATTAAAACTGTGTTTTCTATTTAATTCAAATCTTGCGTAAATTTTGGGACACCTTTCTAAGAAAGCTTTAAAGTGCAAATTTTTGTTAGATTCTAGTAATAGTAACTTACATTTGCAGTTGGAATGTATGGGACATGTTTTTCAAATACAATGTTTTTGTTCTAGGGAAAAATTCATTTCAGGTACGGAACCCTTCATTGTGCATGGTCTGACACGCACTTGACAGGTTATTAATAAATAGAATAAGCGAAATCAGGGTGTACAATCAACCATGGTTACAATTATTTGACTTTGACATTACCTTAATTTAGTAGCAGTAGCTTCGATTTACGTAGTAAATAATATACATAATTACATCGCTGCCTGCCCGAGCCTTCAAGGAATGCTGTAATTAGAGGCCTAACATACATATTAGCATATTGATATTACTCAGGATACTGAGTAATATCAATATGAAGATACTGAGTAATATCAATATGAACAATAAATAATAAAATATGAGAAATCAATATGTACTTAGCTAGATATAGCTAAGTCAGGCCAGACGGTATTTTGACTGTATAGTTCATTAAAATTCAGACACATCTGGTTCGACGAAATCCAACGAGGTATTTTGGAAACTAACAAACCAAACTAAGACCCGTATAATACTCGTAAGCTTAACTGTTTCAATTTGTGAAATAATCTAGCTTTGAGCAATTTCTTACAAACAAATTCTATACAAATAATTAAAGTTAAGTCTGTTTGTAATGTCCAAATAACACAGCCTTTTGCTAAATGCATATGAAAGTGTACGGTACATACAGGGTGTCCCGTAAATAATGGATCAAACGTAACGGGTAGGTAGCTTACCTCATTTCCAACAACTAATTTGAACAGTAAAAAAAAAACCGATAAGGTACCCAAGATATTTTTTTTTTCGATTTTTACTATTTTCTGTACCAGCATTTTGTGTTTTTAATGCTGTTGCTGCAAATGGTATCATATTTAGGATTTTATTTAGGTGTGATTTTTGTCAAACATTTCTGAATAGTTTACTAATGTTATAAGATACTATTTTTTTAAATAACATTTTATTTGCCTTAGAAAAAAAATCTTGAATTGAAAAGTTTTGTTTTTACGATGAAAAGACCAGAATTGGAAAAATTCTCCTGTAAAAAAAATGTATGACACCAAAGTGTACCATTATTTTAAAAATTTGTAAAATTACTAAGGTTTGCAAATTGGTATAAAACTTACGTCTAGTCCTTGCGGTTACAAAGATATTGCTATGAATGTGATGAAGAAGACAGAACAGAAATTAAAATGGTACAATCTAACTTTTCTTTCTCGTAATGGCTTATGCTTGTAATCTAAGCATGTGGTTAAGCGTGTAGCGTAATTCCGAGCCGATGACGTCATCTGTTCGGAATTTGGGACCGCTACCTGCGGAGTTGCACCTCACTCAGTGTGAAAGGGATAGATAGCGCCGCTTTTGTATTTTTGGTAAATCGGTGTCTTTGTGCAGGTATTTTTTTTCCTTCACCCTTCACTCATACAGGGCTTCATTGTTGCATGATTTTATTTGTTTAGTTGACACGAATCTCTCTTCGAGTTGATACGTACGTCAGACTACTTTCGCTCCCGCTGTGCCTAACTGTTGTTTTCCTTAAAATTAAACTTGTGCTGTGTATTTGGACTTTGCTTTGCCTAACGATTTGGAACTGTTTCAGTCTTACCACAAAAAATAAATAAAACAAAGTTTAAACACGTGTTTAGTTAAACAGTGTCTAAGGGATAAACACTGCTTAAACAAGTGTTTAAAATTTCTTACCACAAATACATGTTTAACATCTAACTTACAAAACACTGCCTAAATTGCCGTATCTTTTTTTTAACTTGGCAATTCTAAGAAACGTTTCTTTTTACTCAGATCTCATTTGTTGAGCCTTTTTCTTTCCTTCGTTTTTTTTTTGTTTCCGTTGTTAGTACGGAATAACTAAGCTAGAATATTGAAAATAGGAACTATTTAATTATTAATAAGTCCGCCATACATTGGTAAACATACGGCTGGTGTAGACATAAATGTAAAAAGTTTTATGTACATTAACAACGGAACGGAACATACTTTTCGGAACAACGGAACGGAACAAAAAGACAATCGGTAATGACGACAAAAACTAAAGACAATAACGAAAGGGCGCTTACCTGATGGCGGGCCCAGTTCTGTAAGGCACAGGCAACTTGAATTTGAGGATCTTAGCACCTACCACGAGACTCATGTGGAATATCATCTTTTATTAGGTCAACAATTTTTAGCGGCCGCCGAGCGGCAGAATCCCTCTATTCTTGGTGAATCATTTGGGTGATGAATCATCACTATATTTTTTTTTTCTTGGTAAGTAATAAGTTTGATATTAACTAAGCAATATGAGGATAGAGAATATTTGATTTGTTATTCTATGATATGAATATTAAAACATAAAATTTTATTTGTAACAAAAATCATTGATTTAAATTTCTTCATATAAAGTATTCTACGTATTGATTATTCTATGAAATGATAATATGAGAAAATGTTTATGTGAAACGAAATTCTATGAAACTATTTTCTATAAAACAACGTACAACCGTTAGTCATACATTCTATGTCGTCCAAATAATTAAAAGCAGCATAATCGAACCATTACCATTGCAATTTGCAATCTAAGTACTGAGAGAAAGCAATATGGCGAGGCTTAAACGCGTGTTAAACAGGGGGTTGATGTTGTTTAAATTTAAACAACGTCTAAACATTGTCTAACCCTAAACAACGGCTAAACATAGTTTTGTGGTATCACTTTTGCTAAACAACTGCTAAACACGTGTCTAAGGCGTGTCTATGTTTTTTGTGGTAAGACTGTTTGTGTTTTGGACGAATGACTTGGCAATCCTACGGACTTCGAAAACAATCGTTTGTGTGAGGTTGTACGTGTGTGCAGTAGTACGATGCCTCGTTACGAGTACACGCCACGGGAGTATGCCGAAATGCATTTTATCTACGGAGAAGCAAGAGGTAATGCCAGGGCGGCCGCAAGATTGTATCGTGAAAGATACCCGAACCGGGATCGACATCCCGACTATCGCGTATTCATTAGAGTGCATAACGCGCTTCTTGAGGGAAGAATTCTTGGCACCGGAGTTGGGGGTGCCAGTGAAGGGCGACCGTCACAAGTCAATGACGAAATTATTATTCGAGAAATCGAGGAAGATTCGTCGGTCTCAATTCGCGTCATAGCGCAACGCACAGGTATTCGAAGATCGACGGTATATCGAGTTCTAAAAAGGCACTGGTTGCACCCATATCACGTGCACGTCACGTGATTACCCGCAAAGAGTAGCATTTTGCCAAAGGATGCTTAGAATGATACGGGCGGACCCACAGTTTTTTAATAAAATTTTATGGAGTGACGAGTCTTCATGCCGGCGAGATGGATATCTCAATTTGCATAATTTGCACGGTTGGCAGCTGGTAAACCCACATTTCATGCGAGAGGACAGGAGCCAACATCAATTTAAAATAAATTTATGGGCAGGAATAATAAATGGGCAAATAATAGGGCCCTTTGAACTACCAGCAACTCTAAACGCCGAATACTATCTGCATTTTTTAAGGAATGAGTTGCCAACGTTATTAGAAAATATTCCAGAAGACGTGCGGCAAGCAATGTGGTTACAAAATGATGGTTGCCCCGCTCACTATGCGACGGCAGTAAGGGCGCAACTAAATGAAACTTACCCTTTTTTTTTTTTTTTTTGGGTGGGAAATCATCAAATAACTTCTCCCGCTCTGGGCGGAGCGGGAGGGCGTGTCAGACTTTTACTGACTAAAACCCACCCGTGTTCCTTCCGTTGCCTGTGTGCCAGGGCCACGATATCCCTTTCGGACAAACTCGCAACCCCGGCAGGCATTGGTCCTGACGGACCCCGTCAGTTTGTGCTGACATCTCTTTGAGGCGCGCGTGGAACACAACGCGCCGTCGACCCGGGCCTGGTCCTTATCGGATGGCGAGCTACCCATCGCTCACCGTCCGCAGGCCCGCGCCTACGGTGGCCGGAAATCGGCTTGCGACTCCCGACGACCGGGGCGTCTCCTGCGGCGACTAGGGGCATGAGGGCGCGAACCTTGTCTCACCCTCACGCGTTCCGCCTCCTCCTTCGCTAGCATAACTGCTTCGCAGAAGGAGGTGACGGCCTCCCATGCACTCTCGCTCCGAACCATGGCCTGAACCAGGCCCGGACGCGAGAGATCGCCGCCGCCGATCGCCTCCGTGAGGACACGGCGGTGCTCCGCCCAAGCTGGGCAGACCTCCACCGTATGCTCCACCGTGTCCTCCGGGCGATCCACACAGTGGTGACACCCGGATGAAACTTACCCTGACAGATGGATCGGCCGATTAGGACCAATTTTGTGGCCTCCGTGATCTCCGGATTTAAATCCCTTAGATTTTTTTTATTGGGGATGTTTAAAAGACAAAGTTTACAAACAACGAATAACGTCGGAAGAAGAATTACGTCAGCGCATCCAATCTGCTGTATCAGAAATAAACAACAGCCATTTTGCCCGTCGGATAAGAGCTTCCTTTATTAGGAGGTGCAGACTTTGCATTCTCGTAGGGGGACGTCAGTTTGAACATTTACTGTAAAAACAAAATAAACGATTTATTTGTATTTTTTTTTTAATTTAACCTCTTAATTTTTTTCATACGCTGAGATACCTAAACATTTTAAAGAAAATAGTTGAATTGTGCACACTTTTTCAAATTTTATTTTATTTCGTAATTTGGCACCTCTGTCAGATTCATAGCAATATCTTTGTAACGACAAAGACTAGGCGTAAGTTTTATACCAATTTGCAAACCTTAGTAATTTTTTTACAAGTTTTTAAAATGGTACACTTTGGTGTCATACATTTTTTTTACAGGAGAATTTTTCCAATTCTGGTCTTTTCATCGTAAAAACAAAACTTTTCAATTCAAGATTTTTTTCAAGGCAAATAAAATGTTATTTAAAAAAAAAAAAATGGTATCTTATAACATTAGTAAACTATTCAGAAATGTTTGACAAAAATCACACCTAAATATGATACCATTTGCAGCAACAGCATTAAAAACACTGAATGCTGGTACAGAAAATAGTAAAAATCGAAAAAAATATATCTTGGTTACCTTATCGGTTTTTTTTTTTACTGTTCAAATTAGTTGTTGGAAATGAGGTAAGCTACCTACCCGTTACGTTTGATCCATTATTTACGGGACACCCTGTACAAAATTTCAAAAATACAAATATTTCGAAAACGGTGCGTCCTAGGCAAAAAATAACCAAAATTTGACCCGGGGCCCAATGTACCACCCCCCGTGTATAAAAAAACAATTTTTAACATTTTTATTTATTAAAAATCAAGTACAGTATACAGTAGCGGATTGGACGGTGACGATATTAGGTGGATCTTAAACCATTGGACGCAGACCGTCAGACTGACAGACGTTGCATTTTGTAATAAGTACAAGGTAATATAGAAAGAAAGAAAAAAAACAAGTTCAAAAACTAAAACCCGACTACTGAAAAATCACGCTCTAAAAAGTATGAAACAAGAAAATATTCTCATGTGAAATTATTATGTACAAACTATTCAATATTTATCGTCTATTAAATAAACAACTTACACGTAATATACTTTAATTTATTTAATACATATTCATAGTGATGTTCAGAAGACAGCCGTGGTCGTATGCCACTTTACCCTAAAGATTATGATCGCTTACTACTTTTATAGAATGTGTTGTTTTGATAGGTTAGGTGGCATACGTCATATGTCACACGGCTGTGTGAATATTTTCTTGTTTCATACTTTTTAGAGCGTGATTTTTCAGTAGTCGGGTTTTAGTTTTTGAACTTATTTTTTATTTATATTATTTTGGGGTTATAATTTCGTGATAAAGTATTTGCAGAGGCGCTTTAAATTTTTTTTGGTTAGGTGCATTCGAGTGCATCCCATTCATTCATTCATTAGGTTTAATGTTTTATATGTATATCTGTGTAATATACCAAACATATACCATAGGTTTATGTTTCGAAATTTGAAAGACTTCTTAACCTTTCTAATTCCTGAAGAGATCGTGAGTCATGAGGATTTTTCAGCAATTTGTTACGATCCAAGGAACAAATAAATAATCCGTCTAAAGATCTGAGTCTGCTGAGGGCAACATAGGCCTGTCCCTAAGCGAATAGTGACTTCCCTAAATCAAATACCGCTTTAACTACAGTGCACCCCTGCAACTTGTGCACAGTAACTGCCCAAGTAAGGATTAATGGTAACATTTTGCGTTGAATTTTTCCCGATCCTCAAAATCCGTCAAATTCAGGTACTCCCAGCTTATGTCATTATTATTACACCTGGTTTATTTTTATTTTTATTAAATAGGCCACATTGAAATACCTATTTATCACATCACACTAATATTATAAAGGCGAAAGTTTGTGAGTGTGTGTGTGTGTATGTTTGTTACTGCTTCACGCTTAAAGGGCTGGACGAATTTTGATAAAATTTTGTATGGAGGTAGCTGACATCCTGGATTAAGACATAGGCTTTTTATCCCGATATTCCCGCGGGATCGAGACTTACGCGGGTGAAACCGCGGGGCGCAGCTAGTTATAATATAATTACGTATTTTGTGTAGGTTTGGAGAGAAAATATGTTTATTGTTGCTTATGATTTTATAGAAATTATACCTAATTATTGGGTGCATGCAAGCAAAGCCATGAGCAACAGCTGACAATATATATATTTTTGAAATGTGCTAATTAAGGCGTTTCATTTGATACCAAACACGGCATGAATAAACATTTTTTTTTGTTTTAGGGTTTGACTTTATGTCCGCTAGAGGGCACCATATTCAATTTAAATATATATGTGACCTCACATAGCGGACGATCAAGACGCTTCCAACAATACCTCATTTGTCAAATTATGACAAGCAGTTTAGAAGTAATGACGGAACAGATGAACATACATACATACATACTTACCGGTCAAAATCATAACCCTCCTTTTTGCTTAGCCGTAGTCGGGTAAAAATAGATGTTACACAAGTTAAGGGGTGACTTTTGCTATTGGAACAAGGTTTAAATAAAAAACTGCTGTTTTATATTTTAAGGCGAGGTTATCCGGGCCTGTCGGACTTTGAAACGCTATCTACGCCTTGCCCAAATAGCGCGACGTATTTATTTACGATGCGCCGCCGACCATTTCGCGGGATATCTATGCGGGGTATCTATGTATCTATGCTAGTATAAAATATTTGCAGTTGATAAACCGTATTAGTTTTTTGTAGTTTAGTTTTTTAGGATTCCGTAGTCAACAAGGAACCCTTTTAGTTTCGCCATGTCTGTCCGTCTGTCTGTCCCCAGCTTAGCTTAGAGGCTCTTAGTGCTAGAAAGCTGCAATTTGACATGGGTATACATATTACGCCGACAAAGTGGTAATAAAATCTTGAAAACATAATTTTTTTAGGGTACCTCTCTTGCACGTAAAGTGGTAATGATATTTTTTTTTCGTCTATCCCATGATGTGGGGTATCGTTGGATCCAGCGGACTCTCCGTCCGCTTACCAGCCCATGGTGCTGCTGGACGAGGTGGGCAAGCTCTTTGAATGAGTAATTTGAACAGACCGCCTTATCAGGCGGCTTTTGCGGGTGGGGCCGGATTTGGCAGAGAGCCGGTTTGGTTTCCGCAAGGGGCGTTCTACGGTGGATGCCATCATGCACGATCGAGCCCTCACGACGGGGGATGTTGTGCCCCGGGTCGTCTTGGCGGTGTCTCTTGACATCGCCAATGCCTTCAATACCCTGCCCTGGAGTTGCTTCAGGGAGGCATTCCGGTATCACCGGATGCCGTCCTACCTCTCTCGCGTGGTCGAGGCCTATTTGACGGACAGGGCCGTCATCTACCCCGTTCACCAAGGAGAGTGGAACCGGCGAGAGATGTCGTGCGGTGTCCCACAGGGATCGGTCCTGGGGCCGCGTCTGTGGGACCTCAGGTACGAATGGGTGCTGTGCGCCGACTTCCCTAGCGGTGTCAGCGTGGTATGCTACGGACGTGTCGTCCTGGAGCTTTGGGGAGGTCGCATCCAGCAACTGGGACTCGCATAAAAAAATGTCTTTGCATAAATACCTAATATCTTATTAAATGTATGCAAGGTTCAAATGCGAATGTAGAATTTAAGACCTAGTAAGGCTAGGGAGGCCGCGCATCACATCATAGTTGGCTTATTCCTACCTATTATGAATTCCTACCAAAAATAAAACATTTCATTTGGTAGTTGAATAAAGCATTTATATTGTATTATTACATTCTAATCTTAGAAGAACTTCGTCGAATAACTGAGTAGACGGCGCGGGCGTCATGCTTGTCATCGAACATTTGACACCATACAATGCTCATCATACATATGTACTAGCAGCAACTGTAACCAGCAGTTACAGCAGTTAGCATTGCTTTACAATTGTAATTGTAATTTATAATTGAAAAAAAAAGTCTGAAGCCGAAAATATAGTTTTAGAATGTTCGTCCGTTTGTCTGTTTGTCTGATTCAAAGTCAAATTATTTATTTCAAATAGGCACTTATGAGGCCCTTTTGAACGTCAAAATGTATTTTCCGGATTGACGTGAAAATGGCTGAACGGATTCGCATGAAATTTGGTACACAGATAGTTTATAACCTGGATTAACACTTAGGGTACTTCTAAAGACCAGATGTTTGAACCTAAACGAAGCAAAAGGTGTATGTAAGGAGCGTAGCAGGTGGCGTTCTATAGTTTCTGCCTACGCCCATGGGAAGAAGGTGTGAGTTTATGTATACAGGTAGTATTTTCTCGTGGGATATTTTCCGACACCCACGCGGGGAAGCCGTGGGCATAAGCTAGTTGTAAATAAGTTGTTTTTGGTGCGGCTGTTTGTGCATCTAAGATTTGTAAGCACGTATAAAATAAGAGTTTTTAAAATGGCGCAACGGTTTCCATAAAAACTACTTATTATTGTTCTGTTCTCTCTTTCTGACCGTTTTTTTTTTTAATGAAAAACTCTAGTAGAAATATAAACTGTTTCTCAGTAAGCAATAAACACAGATTCCTTTCAAATTAAATCTAGTTTCCAATAAAATCGTAGCTTCAAATCGAATTTAAATTGGTTTTGTTTCGAATTGAAACGATACCAAAATTAATCTATCTGTATTGAGTTCCAATATGTTATCCTGCATTCCATTCTACAATGACTTTAATGTTATAATAATAAAACTTTTATTTCGTACTAGTATTAGCAAGGTCTTTGCGAACGAACGGTAGTGAATTTACGCCTCCGCCGAGCACAGTTTACTCGTATCAATCAAAAAAAAACCGAGTTCCAAAAAAAACACTACAAAGTGAAAAATAACTTTAATTTCGAAAGTCGGTGGTTTTTTTTTTGTAAACAGATTTTTATTTTTCACTTTTTAGTGGGTCTGTTTGTAATTTATCTAATTTACAATAGCTTAATGTCAAATGCTCATCACCTTTTACAAAATATTGCGTTTCCCGATGCAGGGGCGTTAATTGTTGAGGAGTTCTCCTGGTAAGAACCAGGAGAACTGATGGTGACTTCACCATATGCATTTTGACGAGCATAAATTGCTTAGCAACCATATTAAAGTGCCTAATCGAATCGCAACGGTGAAATACTTATTATCAAGTAGTTCCGGTGGCCATCTGAAGTCTTCATCATCAGTTCCACTTCACCAAATGGTGCTTTTCGAGTGCAAATGCACGAGTTACTATAAAAAATACTCAAAGGTATGCCTATAAAATTTGAGGATTTCCCTCGATTTCCATGGGATCCCCTCATCAGATTCTGATTTGGTGGCAATGGGACCACCTCGGGAGCATACCCTTCCATACAACAAAAGAATTTTCAAAATCTGTCCATAATTGATGGAGTAATCGGTAAACATACATAAAAAAAAACTGGTTTGGTCAGTTTGTTTAATGTGAGTTTAAATGTTTGTAAACGCACCCACGATACAGGAGAAATTCCTAGTGTGGGGCAACGTTTAAAAAAAAAAAAAAACTTACAGCCGAACATTTATAACCTCCTTTTTGGAAATCGATTAAAAAAAATAGGCCAGGTGCATGTCGGACCACGCACAATGAAAGGTTTCGCAGTCGGGATGAATTTATCCCAAAAACAAACTTAACATTGTAGTTGAATAATATGTGTAATCATATTGTGAATCTGACACTGACCTGCAAATTTTTGCGGGCTACAGCTGCGGATTCACCTTAAATTGGACGCGGGGTAACTGTTTAACCCGCACTGCGCTGGTGTAGTGAGTAAAAGCTCGTCCATTCCTTGTATGATAAGAGGCCTTTGCGTTGTAGTAGGATACGTTTGCGTGCTCCTAAATTACGAATTTTATTTCTTTTTTTTATATACTTTGACATAACCTACAATTTTAATTTAAAATATTTATTAGTGACTTGTGGACAGAATATTTATTCAGTTTTGTTACAGTGACAATGTTTTCATTTGGTTTAAATAATGTAGGTTTTTATTTTTATTATTTTAGTAATATTTTATATAGATTCTTTTTTAATTTGTGAATATGAGAACGTTGTAGGCATTATACTGTAGCGTTGTAAACTATCTTCTATTTTGTTAAGTACTTGGTACTTGTTGACGGGCCTACACTGTCCTCCCATACCTATTAACACTGTAACTTGGAAACATTGTTAAAGCCCACTTTTTTTTAAAAGAGTAACCGTGGAGTTTCTTGCCGGCTCTTCTCCATAGGAAACGATCAATTGGAACCGTCGGCGTGCACCTAGCTTCTGACGTTTCATAAGTGCCCATGTAAGGTTTATGTGAAATAAAAAAATAATGATTTTGATTTTGATTGATAATGACAGGCCACCATAGTCAGTGAAGAGAGATGTTCAGCCCCCATTCATATCACTTAGTGTTCGTTACCCACAAAACGGCTATTTGTATTGTTAGACGATCAGAAAACCCGCCAAATGCGTGTCGGACCACGCACAATGAAGGGCTCCGTAGTTGTGATGAATATTTATGCCAAAAACAAACTTTACATTGTAGTTGAAAAACATGTTCTCCCATACATCGATATACGTCACGGTCAATTTTCCAACTGCAAATGCAAGATTGTAATCACAATTTGTTTTATGTGGTTAAACTACATATTAACAATTTTCGGACTTTTTCCTTTACTTGTGCTGTGAGAACTTGGCTCTTGCCTTTAATGATTCTAGAACAACATTCATCGGTCAACATTCGGTTCATCAAATTAAGTGGCATAAATAAAATAAATAGCCGTATCTTTTTATTGCATTAACTTAGAAGCTTGATTTTTATGGAGCTCCGAGGGACCGTAGTACATATTTCATATTAATTTTACCTTGATATCTCCAAGCGTTCCTGAGAAAAAGGGTCTTGTCACACTGACTGACAGACAGACAGATGGACAACGAAGTGATCCTATAAGAGTTCAGTTTTTTTACCTATTGAGGTACGGAACCTTAAAAAAAATTACAAAAAAACAACCGACTTTCAAAAAAATCACTACAAAGTGAAAAATAACCTTAATTTCGGAAGTCGGTTCTTTGGACTTCCGCTATCTCGCCCACTACTTTGTAGTGGGCCAGTTTGTAATTTATCTAAGTTACAATAGCCTAATGTCACCTGCTCATCACCTTTTACAAAATATTGCTTTTCCCGATGCAGGGGCGTTAATACTTCAGGAGTTCTCCTGGTAAGAACCAGGAGAACTGGAACTGATGGTAACTTTACCATTTATGCATTGTGACGAGCATAAATTGCTTAGCAACCATATTAAAGTCCGTAATCGAATCGCAACAGTGAAATACTTATTATTAAGTAGTTCCGGTGGCCATCTGTGGTCTTCATCATCAGTTCCACTTCACCAAATGGTGCTTTCTGAGTGCATGATTTACTATAAAAAATACTGAAATCGATATAGGTGTGCCTATAAAGATTGAGCTTTGCTCTCGATTTCCATGGGTTACCCTAATCAGATTCTGACTTGGTAACAATGGGATAACTTCGGGAGCATACCCTTTCAAATAAAAATAAAAATCGCTCCACAATTATTGACGGAGTAATCGCGTAACAGACATACAAAAAAAAAACATACTGCCGAATTGAGAACCTCTTCCTTTTTGAAGTCGGTTAAAAAGAGAAGTACTTGGACGCCTATTAGATGCTTTTGTTTTTGTATAGTTAGTAGGTTATTTAATCTGTTGCTAGTGTTAATAGTTATTTGTATAATAATTTCGTCTCTATTGATGTGCAGAGTAAGGTATAGGATGGTAGAAACTCTAAAAGTTCATCTATTTGGCCATTGGACACTATTTGCCATTTCATACTGAAACAAAATCAAAATGATGATCAAAATCAAGTCATTTGTTCAAACTAGGCTGAGAATCAGCACTTTTGGAACGGAAACAGTGTGTATAGGGTACTGTTAATTACAATTTTATTACACTTTTGTTTCACTTAATATTATTAATATCTATTTTATAACTTGCGTCTTGATAGAATAGCCAAATATCGTTTATAGTCCAATTAATCACATATTTCACCCGCATAAGCATCTTGTAGTTAACGCCAAGCTATTTTTGCTAATTTTCAAGTGGATTTTAGGGGTTTTTTTAACTTTTTTTCGTGACAAAACTTTTGTTACATGTGTTTGACTGTTGAATTTGGTATTAGGTTAGTTCAGAAGATTGCCACTTCATTGGCGCTAGTGTGTCAACAAACAGCGAGCGATCAGCGACTGAGTTTTAGATAATACCGATTGTTATAACGTTTAGCGATTGATCGCGCGATGACTGCGCGATAATTGCTGATTGCTATTTTATTCGTAATAAGCCTGCGGGACGCCATAGTGGAGCAGCCAAGTCGCGCGAACAAAATTTATGGTTGGAGATAGGAACCGTTTTGGCGTCGTTGAGGTCTTGATTGTTTTTGTATTTTGTCCATTCAAACAAATATGTGTTAGTTTTAAATGCTCTTTTTTAACTTTTTGTATTTCTTGTACGTGTCCTAAATAAAATATTTTTCTTCCTTTTATAGAGGTATGAAGAACAGGGTGTAAAGTTCACACATCCTCCATAGAAAAGGGAGGATCCTCCGACCAGACGGGTGTTGTGTCTGATGGGCAACTGCCCGACGGTTGATGTCGGAAAATTGTATATTTATGTAACTAGTCGCGCGGTAAACTCTGCTTGCGCGATGCAGGATTTTGCGTGACGTTAGTGTGACGCGTAGTTCGCATGTGGCGAAGTTGATGCCGTCACACTTTCTTTCTTTAACCAAGCGGAAGCGAGGTGAGCCTACCCACTATTTAGCTGTATACATTTAGTTGGCAGCACGACGTGGCAACGTCGCCATGGCGTCCCGTTGAGGTGTAGCTGTCCTTGACAGGGGGTCTACTTCGAAGCGTTAAACCGAAGTATCGGCCGAATGTTCGGCCGTTTTATAACTTCCATAGTTTCCTTTTTTGACTTTGAATCCATACCAAACTTAAAGTCACATTTTTGACTTTGGCTTATCTCTTTTTGACTGTCGTTTTTTTTTTTTCCCGTAGTCAGCCATAGTTAGCCGTAGTTAAGCAAAGGCCGAACATTTGGCCGATACTTCGGTTTAACGCTTCGGAGAAGACCTCCAAGTGTCGGGAACGTATTCTCTCATCGGAAGGTGTGTAAGCCAATTCACGTGTTTATGTTTTAATTTATACACCATTTATCACAGCTGTTACTAACCAACATTCACCCTTGAAAAGTGACGTAACAAAGTGTATATTTGCAGGTTCTTTGCTGTAATATACCCGCTGCGGCTGCCGGTTGCGCGCCGGCGCAGCAAGCAGATGCTGCTCTGCGCCTGGGCATTCGCGCTCGCCTGTAGTCTACCACAGGTAAGGTTCTTTGAGCTACTAGTAATTATCTGGAAAATAGTAAGGTGGTTATAATAATCAAATAAATCGTAATCGTTGCTCTAGTGGTTGCAAGCGTTACTGGGAAGCAGGATGTCCTGTGTTCGATTCCCAGGTCGGGCATAGTGTTATTGGGATTTTCCATTAGGAATTTCTGCGTAGCAGCCCGGAGTCTGGGTTTGTGCCCGGTTGATGGCAATAGGCTCGCCCCTTATTACACGGGACTTAAACATAACTGGCGAAATGTGGGTGTACTATACGTACACCTCTGCCCAACCCTTCGGTGAAACAAGGCGTGATGTTATGTTACGCTTTCACGCTAAAACGGCTGAAAAGATTTGGATGAAATTTGGCACATGGGTAGACCATGACTTGGGTTAGACCATAGGACACTTTATATCACTAGTACGTTCCCGTGGGATCATTTCAAAAGCTAGTTTATATATACTTTATTGTACACATAAATCAAACACTAACACTCGCTTTGTGCGATCTCATCCAGGCAACCTTAAGCTGAGTACTGACCGACGTTACGAGATGTTTTGTAACATGTTACACGGCGAGCATTCATGCAGTCAGTACGTAGTGTTACGGGGAAACCAGTGAGCAACGAACCGCTCCATGCTATTGTAGCGGCATCAACATCGCCACATACGAACTACGCGTCACACTGACGTCACGCAAATCCTGCATCGCGCAAGCAGAGTTTACCGCGCAACTAGCATATATACAACGTCCCGACATCAACCGTCGGGCAGTTTCCCACCAGACACAACACCCACCTGGTCGGAGGATCCTCCCTTTTCTATGGTGGCTGAATGAACTTTACACCCTGTTCCTCACGCCACCAAACTAGCTTTGATGGCCCATCGGCTGTCGGTTTTTTGGCGAATCCTTTAAGTGTTACGCGGTTCAGTCAGTACGCTGCAACACGTCGTCACGAGCGCTCGCACACACGTCGTTCCTTTTATTCCATATAAATATCCGTACATTTATTTCTTGAAACATGGAGTGGGCCAAAGCAAAAACTCTCTGTATTTCATTGAAAAATATAAAGAAGAACCATTGATAATTATCTGGATTAGAACCATTGGCTTGATTGAACCCGGGACATCCAGAACATTAAGTAATACCAAATTGAAGAAAGAAGACGCTTGGGTTAGATTGGCGATTATAAAGATCCCAACACAGCCTCGTCGTCGGACATCTTGACTGAGACTAGCTGGCGACTATGGAGCACAGAGTTCAATCGAGCATGTTACACCGATTTTAGAACACGGCGTAACATGCTCAATGAGAATGTTACATTAAACCCCGTAACTTTGGTCAGCACCCAGCTTTAGAATGGACAATGATTTGCCTGAACATAAAATGAGATTGTCATTAGTGCAAATAATAAGTATGTAGATAGGATATACTATATTACATACAAAGATATTACATATATACATATATATATATATATGCTAAATAATAAATACACAAATACCTACTAAATACTTAAACAACAAAATTAAATGGCGACTATAGATAATTACAGTTGCGTGTCAATAAAATAAAGAAATAGCCTGAATTTGCATTTAACACCCCGAACATCACTTCTGCAAAATAAAGCCTGAAATTTCGCTTTCATAAAAGAAATGTTGAACACTATAATAATTTCGACGACCTCGTAAATATTCATGAGTATACAACCGGAATTTTAATATTGGTCACCAGAAGGTAATATAATATTCATGTTTGATTTTTCATATTGTTATTTTAATGTGCACATTCATAGAGAGGAAGCCTGTGTCCCAACAGTGGGAACATTATAGGTTGATTATGATTAGAGATCATTTCGTTATCCACCTACTAAACTATTGCTATCTATAAACAGTAGATAGAACAAAACAGAGAAAGAAGTATACAATATTAGTTTTAGTATATGCGAAACCCGAAACACGTGTCTAGTATTTTTATGCTAAGAATCTATGTACAAAATTTCAAAACTGTATCATGAAAAGTTACAAAGTTATAAGGTTGTTATGTTACCGGGTCGTCCGTACAAAAACAGCGGCGCGGCGCCCCCGCGCGTCCAGGGTCGTCTTGCGCTCATTGATAATAATCTGGCAGTAGGCACCTAACCGTACGGCGATTGTATTGTAAGTAATTAAATGGTGATAACGTATTTCATCACACTTAAATATTTTTGGGACAAAATATAACACGTTGTAAAATTATTTAAATCAGTTCCTTATTCTGAACAAACTATATTCAGGTTTCGCAATACTAAAAATAATGTTGTATTAGAGCCAGTAAAGATACTGTTTACCATTGCAGCTTCCTATTCTCCATTTACTGGGAATAAACAGCACAATTCATTGCCGAGAACTAACAATGTCCTTAGCTTTCTTAGATTCTATTCAAATTTTCATGGAAAATGCAATATGTTTTGCAGTGAGAATAATAAGAACGTCTTTTGTGTAGTGAAGCGTTAGGCGCGTCGCTCACTGGTAAGTCGAGGCGAAGTTGTGGCACGGTCGAGGCGAGGTCGTAGCACGGTCGAGGCGAGGTTGTGGCAAGGTCGAGGCGAGGTTGTGGCACGGTCCAGGCGAGGTTGTGGCACGATCGAGGCGAGGAGTGGTCTCTATAGAGAGTCGAGGCGCGCCCGGCGGCTATGCTTACTTCACACTTCACACATTCCAATTCATTCAACATGTCATCGTCAGAAGATGAAGACGTACTTGCACTCGTACAAATACAAGTTATAGGAGTATATTTTGGATCCATATTTGAGACATTGTGACAGAAGAGGAGCATTCAGAGCTACACGAAATGACAAAATGGCGGTGGACCTGCGATGCGGTCGGGCAAAGCACCCCCGCCGCCTCTACCTTGCCCGTGCCACGACTCTAGTATTTGAGCACACTGCCATTTATTCCTGAAAAATTATTTCGCCCCTGGCTGGAGGCTTTTAGCTCACACTTGAGGCAGCCACAGGATAGTCCGGTTAGATAGTGACAACCTCTCAAGGTCAACTATGTAATGCCAAAAAAAAACCTGAAGAAAACGATGCAACCCGTCCCTTGTGCACCCGCGTCTTGACGCCGGTTCGACTCTTGCTTGTGTGAGCGATCGGCCTTAGGGGCCGCCTCCACGAACGAGAGAATGGCGACAGATCCGCGCTTCTACGTCGGGTAATCTCCACGAACGAGCGATTATTCCGCCAGCGTATCGTCGCGACTCGTAACGGAATCGCCGCGCGCTCGCCACGCTCTAACTGCGAGAGCGTGCCGCGCCGCCACTCCGCCAGTAGCGGCGAGCGCGCGGCGATACGATGACGTTTCGCTCACACTTAGCCACTCGTCGCATCGCCGCGATTCTCTCGCTCGTGGAGACGGCCCTTAGGAGAATGTATAGAAATACGTGGCACGACGATAATATCGCCGCGATTCTCTCGCTCGTGGAGGTATTTAAAAGCGATCGTCGTGATCATATGTTACTTTTTGTTCGGTGAACCTGAACGCGTGGTCACGCCGACAGATTCCAGTTTTCCGAACAAAAAGTGATATTTACACGCGAGATTTGTTCCAATGAATGACTTTTTCATGAAATCATGACATTGGGGAACAATTTTATTAATCTAACCTAGAGAGATGTAATAATGATTTTAATTATGTAAATACATATCTGTTAAAGTCGCGAATCATATTGTGTTTAAGATACAACCTGACACTGGCCTGCAAATAGCAAAAAACGAAAGATAATTTGAATTTTGTAGGCTATAGCTGCGGATTCACCTTAAATAGGACGCCGGTTCCGTAGTTGTGATGAATTTATGCCAAGGACAAACTTAGCATTTTTGTTAAAAAATATGTTCTAATACATCGATACGTCACGGTCTCATTCTCCAACAGCAAATCTAAGTTTTTAATAGCATAAAATATTGTTACCTATATGTGATAAAACTAAAATTTACACTTTCCTTGCAATTTCCGGACTTTTTCCTTTACTTGTGCTGTGAGACCTTGCTAATTCTTGCCAAATTTCATGATTCTAGGTCAAGTATTTCATGATTCTAGGAGAAGTACGGACGGATGGAAAACCAAGTGATCCTATAAGGGTTAATGTTTTTCCTTTGGAGGTACGAAACCCTAAAAAGAGGATTTTCTAAATTTGTCGGATTTTTTTTTTTTGTTCAGCGATAATTCTTTACCATGTCGCGTCGCCCCGTCGCGATCGTTTTCGATGATTGAAGGGTGGGCGTTTTGGGGAACTCTGTCTCGTAATTTTGACGATTTAAAAGTGCTGATTGTCAGCCTAATTTGAATAAATTATTCTTGATTTTGATCTTGAATTAATAATAATAAGTTTTTTCATAGGATTGATTCTCTGCTCATGTAATGGTAATTAAGTACGGCCAGTGCTCTGCATTACCTGACAAAGAAGAAATGTCATACCATTTATTTCATAAAAAGTATGATCTTCTGACCTCAAAATCAAGACGGAAACTTCTGGAAGTTATGACTCTGTTCAATGTGTGCCGCAATTATTTTGATTGTCCGGACTTAGTTAGGAGTCTTTGCTACCTGATTCCTCGAACAGTTCATGTACGCACTCGACATCTATTTGAAACTCGCCTCTGTAAATCCAACGCTGGCTCGCGTTCACCACTTCATCGTTTGGTTGAGACACATAACAATGAGTTTAATTCAATCGACATACTTTTTCTTAGTAAAAATACATTTAGGACGCAAATCCAAGCAACCCTACAGGATCAGCAAAGTATGATATAATGTCGGTTATATAGGTATTGTGACGGAAAGGGTTTACGTGGTGCATAAGTAAAACCACGTAAATTGTCAACATAATTTATTACAATATCACATAAAAGTGAAGGGGGTAGGTAAGTCATGGTCACAAGGATTTCCCTAACTTCCCTTGGGAGTAGCACAGTAGGTACTCTCCTGGCTCAGCTTGGTGTGACGAAGACCGTGGCGAGTGCGCCACGCTGCAGACGCCAGGGATGGTGACGGTCGGCGGATGTTCACGCCAGACCCGAAGCCCAGCTCGACGTGCCGCGCGGGTAAAATATGTACCCGGCGCGGAGCTGGAGGATTGCCTGAACTGCCGGCAGGTGATGGCACGGCAGTAGATGGCCGGATGCCACCGATAATCAAGGATCGGTAAGCCGGTACTTTGGACCCTGGAACATAACGTCCAGCGTGTCACAAGATGACCTATGTTGGTCACCTCCGCTAATTGTGACACCAAGCATAAGCAAAGCGAGATGTACTAGTGCGCTAATGAAGGTGGTGTGTGGATGTCACAATCAGTTCGGAGTTAACAAAATGGTAGTGAGAAGCACGGCATGACTTGCACATTTTGAGTGGATATATAATACGATACAAGATCTCAAAATGCACAGAGCTGTAAGCAAATAGGTTGCATGGTAAATATGAATGCAGAAGGCATAATAAGCTAAACAAAGGTAGCAAGTTGGTACACGCCCTAAGTTAACTTATATAGGTAGGTACATATGAAAATATAAAACTTAATTAGCTGTTCAACACTTACCCAATATGGGGTTACGAAAACACAGAATTTAATAAGGTTGACTAATATGAGCCAATAAATACTGTAGTCTGCTTTAGGCTTTTAAAATGGTGAAGACCACGTATGTAAGGTCACAAGTGATATGGAATCAGTTGAACGTGCGTCTTCGCCCGGAGCAGGATTTCGAATGGAAGGTGACCGTGAGCGAGTGGCACACGGCGCGAGCGATATCCACGTGTACATGCACATGCGTTCGGATATGCCAATCGCGCGCATCACTAGCACAGACAGCTAATTTATGTTGTTTAGTAACTTAGGACATCCCTAATATTATTACGTCTGCGGTTCGACTTGACATCTTATTGTTGTCATTTTGTTGTTTGGAAGTAGTAACGATACAACGTTACAGTATTGTATCTGTGTTACTAGCTGGTTTTTAAATACTAATCTGTGGAGAACGTAGTGTAAGATGTAATATTTAAGATATTATGATTGTTTCTTATTGTGCTACTGTTTGTTTTTTCCTTAAATAAATAAAATAAAAGGGGAAGAGGGGTCGGGTTTTGCAGGTCACTGACTGTACTATCACGGGAGTGCACATCTGACCACTATCAAAACAAAATCCCATGCTCACGATAACCACATATTTTGTTCACTGGCCCCATTTTGCGTCGACCAATATTTTATTTTTTCATTTGTTTAAATACATTTCCCACGCTCTGTTACAATGATCACAAATGTCTGACTACTCTTTACTCGGTTTTTTTACGGTCTTTTTTTTAATTTACAAAAACAAGGGGCTCAGCAAAAATTGGATGCGGCGATGCTATTGGTTTATTGACGAGCGAAGGTAAGCGTTACTATATCGGCCGAGCGCTGCAAGCAGGGGTGCGGGTTTTGTTTGTGCAGAATAAATAATTTTTCTTTCTTTCTTTTTCTTTCAGGAATAGTCCTTACATTGGTCAGATCCGCCCACCTGCGATAGTACATAGCAACGTTTCTTCGGTCTTCCCCTACTCTTACAGCCATCCACACACGAACTTTTCCTCATTCCTCGAGATATTCAGAAGAATGTTAAGAACAACATAATTATTATTCCATGCCTTAACTTATATGATACAATTCTGTGACAGAACCCGTACAGAATCGTAAGGCGATACACATCATCTCACGTATCAAGATCGTTAGCTTTTACTGATAATTATTACGACACAGAATGGAGATATCTTATCCATAACTTGAAACGTTATCGCATATCACCTTTTCTATGGCTGTCGTAAAATCAAAAGGATTACCTCTCCAAAGGAAATATGTGGAGCTGATTGCCAAGCTTTAGTTGGAGACAGGCATAATAAAGCAAATAAAAGAGAAGCGGTGGTGGCCCAGTGGTAACGTACGAGTTGCAGGTCGTAGGTTCTAACACTGATAGGCACTTCACTTTGTGTAAATTATTACATAACCAATGCTCTCAAAATGGTGAAGGAAAACATCGTGAGGACACTGGTATATTCTAGCAAAAATTCGAAGACTTTATGACATCTACTAACCCGCACCGGGCCCTCGTGGTGGATTACGGCTCACTCCCTCTCACGGATAGGAGGAAGCCTTTGTCCCAGCAGTGGAACATTACATAAAGACTGATTATGCTTATAGAATAGAATAGAATACTTTTATTTCAGACAAATGTCCATAGGGTTAGTAACAATATTACTTATTATCTAGTGTTAGTTCAGACAAAGATTAACAAAACAATTAAAATTAAAATTCAGCGTGGAGCTGCATCCACCTCCGCAACATCGGGGAATCCTACTGATCTGCGAATACACTGAGAATACTATTGGTGCTGCAGCGAGCACGCGACATCAGGGATGCACATCTTTTTCTGATAATGGCGGCAAAACCATCAATGCTATTACTATCCGCAAACATCCCAGACGCACTACAACGCCATGGCAGCCACAGCAGTATTCTCAGTGCGTTATTAATTGAATGTCGTAGGTCTAACCCACAGGCTTCTCGTGAAGAAGGACTGACAGTAAGCTTTGAGAAGCGTTACTTTAACTGCCCTCGTACATAGTGCGAGCCTGCGGGCCAGCATGTTACAAACGGCAGCCAGTGACCTATTTATGCTATGATAGCAGAACAGATCACCTATGTCAAACACAACTTATACATTTCAAACCTCCAGTAATTGCGTAACAAGCTCACAATCCTAATGTCATTAATTTTGACAATTGAACAACATTTATTGATTTAGTTATTTACGTTGTCGAGCTGACGAATTTTTCAAGCATACGAGCAATGGATTATAAGTGCTTAAAATGATAAATTATTTTTATTTCTGTAAGGTTTGTACAAACTTTTACACGACATTCATATTTTATACTAGATGAGGTCGGCGTTTTCTATCTGACTACTCTGAGAAGAAAGGCCGAAACAAACTCAGATGTCACAGTCTCTTTTAAAGTCCCGACATATTCTTGGTCAGATCATGTGAAGACCATGTAGATTAGTGCTTGAAATGTTATTTTGAGGAAAGAACCACACGGTTCCTATCCATTTGCATAAAATTTTAAGACCTAATATAACTTAGCATAATTTTGTTTGGCATAATTATATTTTCGCATAATATAAATACGCATAACAGCTTACGCATAATTTTTTTAAGCATAATTTCTCTAACTATAATAATGATTAAGCATAATATTCTAAAGCATAAATTTATTAAGCATAAAGTTCTAAAGCATAACTTTTTTAAGCATAATATCCTGAAGCATAAATTTATTTACCATTTATTTATTTGCCATGGAAATTAAATGTTTATACGCCCTAGCTTTTTTGCCCGAAGAGGATATACCAATTTATTTCGACGATTGAAAAAAAGCCATATCTCCTGAATCAGGTAATATATAACATATTAATATAATAAACGTATTGAACAATTTTGTGGGTTTTTTTTTTCGCTGTAGGAAGCATGAAGCAAGCAAGCATACAGCATGCAAGCAAGCATACAGCATGCAAGCAAGCATGCAAGCAAGCATGCAGCAAACAAGCAAGCATGCAAGCAAGCATGCAGCATGCAGCAGGCAGGGTTTCTGTCACGGCTCCGGCGCTACGGGCCTCCGGCGGCCCCACGCGTGCTAATCGTCGCAGCCGCCTGCTCCTCAGCCCGCGAGTCAAGATCACGAGTCCAGACCATCAGCATTGGAGATGGCGCCATTGTCCGATAACGATTCCAGGAACGGACTTAATTATAAATAAATAAACATAAATATGTAAACATATTTAAGAAATGAGATATACAAACATCCTGTCCCCACCATTGTACTAGTTGATAAGAATTAGTTTATAAACTAACCCAAACATAACTCGGAGCTCATTATTAGCTCATTATTCTACGATAATTATACTACTAACACGTTTAGCAAATAAAGTTATTTTTATAACAATCACTAGTCTCAATCTTTTAACTGGCGCCCAACGTGGGGCACTTATTGAAAGAAATTATCAACAACGGCGACGTGCTGAATTGCTGTATTCCTGCTACCAGACACAGAACCAAGAAGATTACTCTATCAAACCTGCCCAGAACCTACAAATAAAGAAGAAGATTCAAGACTTCTCCTGCAAGGTGACGCTGACTTCGAGAGCAAAACTTCTCCGTACACCAAGGTGACGCAGGCTAAGAAGAACTCTCTTCGTATACCGCAGTATAGAAGCTCATCGGAGTAAATCGACGGACTTCAAGGACTCGACTCTACGAAGCCTCTACTACATCCAGATGAAGACAGTGATAGCCATCATCATCCTCGCAACTCAATTATGCGACGCAAACATCATCAGGCTAGGACAAGGAATCAGTATTATACCCCAAAGGAAGGTACAAATACAAGAAGACGAATGGAACTTAATCTATCCAATTAACTTAGAACCGCTTCAAACAAATTATGAATCTGTAACAGATCTATATGCTAAAAATAGCGTAGTCCAAACTAATAGTATTCGACACCAAAGAACAGAATACTTAAAAACACATTTAAACGAATGTTTGTCACGAATGCAAGTCAAACGACCCAAACGCGGACTTATTAATGGAATAGGATCCATAATCAAAGCTATCTCCGGTAATCTAGACAACGATGATCTAGTAAACATAGAAAATAAATTTAGTCTAGCAGCAAACGCTATGACTACCATGAATCACAAAATAAATAACATAACTCATCAACTTAATCAGTTAATAACAATTGTAAATCGTAAACTTAACACTAAAGAATATTTATTACAAGAAGTAATATTAGTATATGAAACCCTGAAAGATATCTGCGAGCATTTAGAAGAAGCTTACGTTTTAGCACAACAAAATATATTACAACCAGCGATATTTAACAAAATACATTTACAACAAGGCCTAGACAAAATCCCTAGTAAATTTAATGTAGTACGGGACCTAAATAAACTTCAATCTCTAATAATCCCAAGTGTCGCTATACAAGGGAAGCTTTTAATATTTCAATTCGCTATACCTATTGTTTCTAAAGAACAATATAACCTAGAAACTATAGTCAGTATAATCACCCCCTCTGATAAATATTTCCAAATGCCTAGTATTAAGAACGGCCAGTATTTGACGGGAACTGATCATGTGTATATGATAGATAAATGTAATAACAATATATGTACAGTTTCACCCACAAAGAAATGTGTAGAAGAAAGTATCCTGAAGCAACGTAACAACTGTAGTGTTATCAAAATCTATTGCCCAGAACAATACTCATACAAAATTCAGAGTGATTTATATTTCCAGTTCAAACTAAAAGAACAATCGATCTATGATAGATGTGCTGATAGAAGCATCACCATAATCAACTCATATATAGAAGACAATACGAAATGCGGAAGTACCCAAGATACTGTGGACATCCAGACCTTCACAGAAATTGCAGAACCAGCAAACAAACTACCAATGACGTTACCAGAAAACATGGACAATATAGATGAGCAAATTGCAGCCATCAATAGACCAGATCTAACCTCTGATAAAATCCAACAAATAGGAGTATTAACCTATGCAACGATAGTAACCATAATCTTGTTAACTATCGTCTTTTTAACTCATCGACTCATAAAAATTCGGAAGAGTGCAAAAAGACTAGGAGGGAGGAGTCAAGATCACGAGTCCAGACCATCAGCATTGGAGATGGCGCCATTGTCCGATAACGATTCCAGGAACGGACTTAATTATAAATAAATAAACATAAATATGTAAACATATTTAAGAAATGAGATATACAAACATCCTGTCCCCACCATTGTACTAGTTGATAAGAATTAGTTTATAAACTAACCCAAACATAACTCGGAGCTCATTATTAGCTCATAATTCTACGATAATTATACTACTAACACGTTTAGCAAATAAAGTTATTTTTATAACAATCACTAGTCTCAATCTTTTAACTCGCGGGCCGCCTCGCCCCTACGCGCCTACGCGATTTAAAATTACACTCTAGGGGTACGACAAACAAGACTACGTGGAGTCAGTTTTGCAGCAATTCGGTTCTGTCACTAACTTTTGTTGCAAAGCATATTAAATTTTTAACCAACAATATTCAATAGTCATTAGGCCTACTAACGTTATGCTAATAGTCATTAGGCCTACTAACGTTATGCGAATCAAATTTATGCCAAAACAAATTAGTCTTTAAGATGATTATGCCAACATAAAATGTATGTCTAAAAAAATTATGCCGAAGTATTATTATGCCAAAACAAATTGTGCCAAAATCGTTATGCCGAAGTATATTAGGACAAAGAACATTATGCGAAAAGAAGGGATCCCGAACCACACAGATTGACTGGACGCGTCCAGACGGTGCACGCATTTGTCAGTAATCGTGCAGCTCAACTCAGAACTTATGGAGCTCAACAATAACGAATTTCCTTAAAAATCCTTCGGATTGAGCTAGAAAGAAGATATGTTACGCAATAAGGTGGACACTGCAGCTTCATCTGTGTTCTTAATTTTATTCGTTCTATGCTCTATGATCAGATAAATGCTTATTTTACAATCGATTAATTGGCATAACTTAAAATCGAAAGTTGTTAATTCGACTATACAGGCTGGAATTTTGTAATGCCACCTGGAGGGAAAGTACTCTTAATACTGCAGATAGAAAGTTTTACTCAAAGGAAACATTCCTTTATTTTTGAATAGAAAGCAAACTGAGATTTTCGAAAATTCTCTTCTCCCACACCCGGGAATCGAACCGGCTAAAATCTGAAAAAATTATACCCTGTACTTTTATTGCATCGATCGTTAGGGTCAATTATAAGGATGAAATCTCTCTAACAAACATGATAAATTAAATGAAAGGAAAACCAGGAAATCTTAAATTAGTTTAATTACTTAGTTTACCATTTTTTGTAAATAATTAAATTAATTATTTACAAAAAATGGTAAACTAACTAATTAGTAGCTCGAAATGGGCTCCATTCTCTTGGATACACAAATTTATTCTTTTAACGAATTCATTTCTAGTAACCTTTAATAAAGTGTTGTGGTGAATATTATAAATCGTATTCTGAAGTTCAACTCTCAACTCGTTGTCATTCGCATAAGATTTCATGTAAATTTGATTTTTTACATATCCCCACAAAAAAAAATCTAATGGGGTGAGATCTGGCGATCTCGCAGGCCATCTGATTGTGCTGTTTGTACCAATCCAGGTATTAAAATGGTTATTAATGTAGGCAGTAGTGATTCTGCTGTTATGTGCTGGAGCACCATCTTGCTGTAGAATTATTTGGTTTCGCTCTTCCTCGGGGAAACCATTTAACTCGTTTCTTAAGAGATCCAGTATTTCAATATACTTGACAGTGTTTAAATGACCTTCGTACACGTGGACTAACACTACATTATTTCTCATAATTCCGCACCAAACGTTGAAAGAAAATCTTACTTGATTGTTAGTTTCATGAACACGAACAGGATTCACTCGATGGTCCCGAGTGAATCCTGTTCGTTGTTGTTCTGTTAATGGTTATTGCGGCGATTGTACATGCCATTATTGCTGAAGTTGGTTTCGTCAGACCATACAATGTTACTCAAAAAATTAGGGTTTCGGTCAATTTCTCCAAGCATGTTTTCACAAAATTGTAATCGTCTGTCACGATCCCCAATATGTAATTTTTGCACCAACCGACCTTCACGATAGCATTTATACTTATACTTTTTCAGCACTTTAAGTACGCGAGTGTGGGTTGTTCCTAATTCATCGGCAGCATCTCTACTTGAAGCCTTTGGAAATGATTCAAAGTATGTTAAAACATCTAGTTCAAAATCGAAATAGTTTTGCTGAATAGTTTGCCGTCTCTTCTTGAAACCACCCGTATTCTTTAAATTTTCTACCATTCTTTTCAATACGAACCGAGTTGGTGCCTGTCGGTCTTGATATCTCTCTCCATACCACCGCAGAGCTAGATTCACGTTTTTGTTATTTAAAAAATAAGCTTCCATTAAATCAAACTGTTCTTGATAAGCCATTTTCACCGTGAGACAAAAAGTGAAATGAGTTGTAAAAACAATCAAATGTGAATAACAACTATGACAATCTAATTTTCAAATTTTAATCTAACATTCCATATTTAAATTACCTCATACACGCAGCTACGAGTATTTCGCAAAGGAGTCTGCATTACAAAAGATGGATGTTAGTTAAAGAGCTTTAACTTGACTCATTGAATTTGTAACTTCAGATTTCCTGGTTTTCCTTTCATTTAATTTATCATGTTTGTTAGAGAGATTTCATCCTTATAATTGACCCTAACGATCGATGCAATAAAAGTTCAGGGTATAATTTTTTCAGATTTTAGGCGGTTCGATTCCCGGGTATGGGAGAAGAGAATTTTCGAAAATCTTTGAATGCAGTTTGCTTTCTATTCAAAAATAAAGGAATGTTTCCTTTGAGTAAAATTTTCTATCTGCAGTATTAAGAGTACTTTCCCTCCAGGTGGTATTACAAAATTCCACCCTGTATAACAAATATAATAAAATACTAACGAATCCAAAACTGAACATTAAATGGTTTAAAAAAAAATTGATATCATGTGTTAGAACGAGTCTGATGCCGAAAATATAGTTTTTTGAATGTTTGTCTGTTTGTCTGGATACGTATGTTCCGGATTGGCGCAAAAACGGCTGAACGAATTTGAATGAAATTTGGCACGCAGATAGCATATAACCTGGGTACCTACTATTAATCCCGGTAGTACGTTCCCGTGGGATATTTGCCGACATCCTGCACGCGGGCGAAGCTGCGGGCAAAACCTAGTTGATATTAAAACGTTGAACCATAGTAAAAAAATCTCATGGAGGTACATTCCAGAACAATTGTAGAAAATGCAATTAATAAAGCACTTCTATTCGTTATTTCAAAACATAGCTAAGTACTTATAAAAATTCTATAAGCTTGTGCACACAAGCTGTGGGCACGCGAGTCTGCACTCACAGTCTGTGTTTAACAGCTGTAAGCACGTATTTCGCAGAATTTCATATTTAAATCAAAAACAGATTATCTAACTACATAGGTAAACCGCAGAAGCGGAACCGTTTTCCTTTTGGTTGAAACAATATAAGTGTTGAAAAAGGGGAAAGTATTGGAATACAGTTTACAAAATTTTAATCATTGCGAAAGACACGAGCCTGTAGGTATACCTACTTCATATACACGTAGATGGAGATACTTTATATTTGAGAGGTCACAAGGCGCACTTATTTGAGATCTACTGTATGCATCCAAATCCCGCAGGTCATGTCCCTATTTAGCCAGTTATCAATCGGTTGAAGGAACGAGACACAGTAGAAGTTTTATTGTTATTACGTCTGGGGGCGTTTAGTGCACAGTGTTAAGGGGCTGGGCACGAAATCGACAGTTTGATCCAATTTGTTAATTGTTTGTGAGAATAGGAAAAAGAATTTAAACAAAATTATTTTTGATTTGAAAAGTCGAGTTCTTTGTTTTGCATGTGGCAGAAAAGGATTGTTCTAATAAATTAATTGTTCATGGAAATTCACTAAAATTCATAACAACTTTTTCAAAAATTGACGCGAGCTCATCTTTTTACAAGAAACTACTTTGATTTTGAACAGTAAAAAATATCATCAACATCATTATATGTTTTACTTGCTACAAAATACAGCAGAAAATAATGTAGAAAAAAACAATTTTTCGAAAAAATTACCAGTCAGTAATGTATTTTTTCCTACTAGATAACAAAACCATTTCAAGAAATTTAAAAATCACACAATAGTCTTCACATTCCTTGTAATAAAATCAAAATTAAATTTTATGATAACACATTAACTTCATTAAGTAGAGCATAAGCGTACTGAAAACCTTTTGTCATTTTAAGTCATTATATTATTTTGTCGCTACTAGTTTAATCAGTTACAAGTGCTAAACAAATACCGTAGGTACCTAACTTCAACCAATAATAAGCGTGTGTCAAATATAATAATATTGTGAGCAATGCAGTGTTAAAGTGCCCGAAAATCCTTTGTTTTGTGATTGTGAATTCTATTTTAAGAAATTATTATAGTCGAGCTTCAAGTGGTCAGGACCCGACCCACCGAAAAAAGGGTCGCGAGGATGGAACAAGGCGACAGACATTACTTAAAATTCCTTTTAGATTTTTTGCTTTCGGTTCGGGGTATACAAGTGGGACGTCATCGAATTCTATTAACTGCGACTTACGACTACACCAAAAAAACCAGAAACCTCGGATGAAGACTTTGGCAACGTCAACGTGTTACACAGCATAGTAGTGACATAGAACAGCGTCGAGGAAGCAGTTTAACCCCGCCAAAAGATTCACCATTCAAGATACGGCGAAGCTAGACCTCAACGCAACCTGGCGGTGACGTCATTAAAAGATGCCCACCCATAGATAAACATAACCTGTCTCTCCACTACTCCAATGCTTGCTAAAGGATGCATATCCGGTAGGCTGAAACAATCCTTCCATATCCTAAGGGCACGCCTTCCCTACCATTATCGCGCCCCCCGGTCTACTCTCTGATATACAATGGTCTCTACAGTCTCATGAAACATGGGGCTTCAGGGACTAGGGTGAATCTTTGAGTTCATTCGATCAATCGAGTCTGGTTAAACCATGCTGATGCTGGGGTCGGTGCATTTCATTCATTCATTCAACACATTAACTTCATTAAGTAACTCAAATGGCGAAATAAACTATATTTTCGGTAGCGTAGAAGTGATGAAATTATTAACAGGTGCTGTAACCCCAGGACGGACCTGAGCAGAGCCCAAAAAGACCTCGAAAAACTGCAGCGGTTTGCTTGTGTAGCAATAACTAGCAGCATGAGGACTGCACCCACTGCCGCACTACAAGTAATGCTGGGACTGCCACCCCTGCACCTCATAGTGCGAGAGGAGGCAGCTCTGGCAGCCTTCAGGCTATATATATCGGGAACCCTGAGCAAAGACTCTAGGGTCAAGCACACACGCATAAAGGAAGATGCAATCAAACGACAACCGATGATGGCATCACCCTGCGACAAAGCCCCGAAACAGAAGAACGGTGTGACTACTCAGGCCCGAAGGAGATGAGAGTATACACCGATGGATCAAAGACCGACTCCAGAACCGGAGTCGGAGTTTTCTCACATGACTTCAACATAAATATATCCAGCCCGCTGGGATTGTTCAACACCGTCTACCAGGCGGAATGTGTGGGCATTATACAAGCGGCTAACGCCATAGAAGCCAGGAGAGTTACGGACACCCGTATACGTATACTCTCCGATAGTGCCTCAGTTTTGCAATCCTTGAGGAAAAATTATATTACCTCCAGACTAACACTAGAATGTCACAACGCACTGGAATGGGTGACCAACTTGCTAGGAGAGCATCCAGCACGTCAGTCTGTGGACCCGAACCTATCGTACCCATCCCCTTCAACCAACTACGCAGGTGGCTACAGGAGTTCACCCACACACAAGCGCAGGCTGGTGGACCTCGACACCGGGCTGCAGGCAATCCAGGGAAGCTGTGCCGTCCTTAGATGGCAGGCTAACCAGGCGGTTGCTACGCCTGGACAGGAATGGCCTGCGCCTGGGGACGGGGACCATCATGGGACACTGCTCACTGAATAAGCACTTCCACACAATAGGCATAACGGACAGCCCTCTGTGCAGGGCTTGCATGGAGGCTGAAGAAACCGTTGCACACGTGCTCTTTGAATGCACAGGCGTCATCCAGATCAGAACAGAAACCCTCGGGTCACCGGATTCACGGATATCTTAAGCAGACCAGGAGACCTAATCAGCTTCTGGAGGGAGGTGGGCTGGTTGGGATAACCAACGACGGCCACCACGGCCCACGCACAATGGTCCACATGAAGGACTAGGTGCGGAAACCAAACCCGCTAACATAGAACAACATAGATAGGTGCTGTAGCTGACGAATGGTTAAGCTCCACAAAAACTGTACTTTTATAATAATAATTATGTAGTCACATAGACTTGATGTTTAAATGTATTCAAGCTATCTCACAATTAATTAAGAAATTGACTAAAGAGGGTTTTTTCGTGCACGGAGCCCAATACGTAAAAAAATATCACGGCTTCAAAAATCCAACTTGAACAGTACCACTTATCAGATATGATAAATGGTATTATTATTATAATACTTACCACTAATCGTTTTTATTATTTACTTCCTAGTGCTGTATTTCCTTGGATTAACACTGAACTAAGTTTTCCTATGGTAACTTTCTTTGATAAAAAAATATTTTTCGTACGTGCCTGAACCGGAACTACTGAACGTAGTAAACATTTTTTTGATACATGACGTTCTGGGCCCATGTAGGTATCTACACTCCCTAATATCTGAAGCAATATTTTTTACACCCACATGAAATTTAGCTGAGAGATTTATACGTTCATATATTGTGCGCAGACACATTAATCTTCCGCTGCGCCACAGAGGGTTCATATTATTTCATGTGGAAGTGGGTTCTTTATTTAACTGTAGCTGAGCCCGCGACTCCACTCACGTGATCTAAAATATACCAAACGATTGCCATAGGTACAACAAAGAACCCATGAACTTTTAAAAATATTTACTACGGTATCTAGGATCTATTGGCCAGTGAACAAAATCAGAACTAACGCTGCCATCTTGTTTTTTTGAGGTGAATACTTCTTTAAGCGCGTTGAGCGATTTTTGGTAGGAGAAAATCTTATGGGTTCGCGTCACCAACAAGCCCTTCGTTACGACATGCGACTGTGACAACGTCACCGTCATGCTGTTGTAGCAGTAAGTGAAGTTAAATTGACCACATGAAAAGTTTAATTGGTGTATAAGTACCTACTGTGCATTGTTTAAATTGTGTTTAAGATTCAATTTTTTAAGCGAATTCTTTAAGAGCATTGAGCGATTGAGCGTGGTAGGGGAAAATGTTATTGATTCGCGTCACCGACATGCTAATTTTAACACTTTAACCGTATAACTGTAGCTATGCATCATTTAAAGTTTTCGCTACTATCGGCAATCCTCATAACTGCCAGTTTTTTTTTAAACAGTTTCTGCGACTATTTCACAAAAATGTTTACCAGTAAAGCCGGTGTCAATGTCACTCAGGCGCTCAAAGATCATTGTAGCGCTCAAGGTACCTCAGACAATAATGTTATTGGAAGATTGAAAAATCGGCCCTAAATCAAATAGTGGTTCTCCAAGTATATACTCACTAACGGACAGACAGACAATGAGACGTTGAGTATTGTAATAATTGTGTACAGATAAATGGTGAGGCACAAAATTATTAGTAGGAGGAACGTTTACCGATTATGTACCGCTTTTAACATACTAGATAAGACAAATAACACAACAAAAAAACAAACAATTAATAACACACAAAACACAAATAATTTTCGTAATTACCTACCATCTTTTTTTAGTTCCTTCAATTGGGCTTTTTGTTCACCATAATTAATAATTCTGAGAATTTCTTACAAAAGACCTTTGGCTCGTGAACCTAATCTTATACCTACTAGGATGCACTTCAGTGGTAAAAAAAAACCAGTATAAGCTAGCCTCATATAGAAACTACGTACTACGCTAAACCAACTCAAGGTCATAATGTAACCACCAAACTGCGGTCGAATGTACCTTTCGTGCCTTTATTATAAGAATCATGTCTGGCTAGGAACCAAAAAAACCGGCCAAGTGCGTGTCGGACCACGCACAATGAAGGGTTCCGTAGTTACGATGAATTTATCCCTAAAACAAACTTAACATTGTTGAAAAACATGTTCTCCCATACATCGATACACGCCACGGTCAATTTTCCAACTGTAAATTTAAGTTTGTAATCGTATTTTTTTATGTGATAAAACTACAAATTAACAATTTTCGTACTTTTTCCTTTACTTGTGCTGTGAGACCGTGCTTCTGCCCAAATTTCATGATTCTAGGTCAACAAGTACCCTATAGGTTTTGATTTATGTGCGAAATATTCGCAATTTTTTTTTATGTGATAAAATTACAAATGTACAATTTTCGGACTTTTTCCTTTACTTGTGCTGTAAGACCTTGCTTGTTGCCAAGCTTCATGATTCTAAGTCAACGGGAAGTACCCTATAGGTTTTGATTTATGTGCGAGATATTCGCAATTTTTTTTAATGTGATAAAACTGCAACTTTTCAATTTTCGGACTTTTCCCTTTACTTGTGCTGTGAGACCTTACGTCTGCCCAAATTTCATGATTCTAGGTCAACGGGAAGTACCCTATAGGTTTTGATTTATGTGCGAGTATCGAAATATGTCGCAATAATGTCGCTTATATCACCGATTTTTTTTATTGCGTTGACTTGGAAGCTTGATTTTTTTAGAGCTTCAAGGGACCATAGACTTACGTATTTGTTATTAATTTCAACTTGATACCTCTACGCGTTCCTGAGAAAAATGGTCTTGACAGACTGACAGACAGACAGACAGACAGACGGACAACGAAGTGATCCTATAAGGGTTCCGTTTCTTCCTTTTGAGTTACGGAACCCTAAAAAGCAAATTAGGTTTCTTTTTTCCCACCGACGTGACTTTATTGCTTATTTATGATTAAAAGCATTAAAATATGTACCTAAATGTTAAAGTTAAATAAAATATCAAATACGAAATTAGTTTTTTTTTTAAATCCAATGTACGCTTAAAACTATGATTCTTAGGCCCGTATTACAGAACGTCACTCAATACTCAAGCATTACTTAAAACTAGATTCAAGCCATTTGATTGGTTGAAACTAGCTTTAAGTAATGCTTGAGTATTGAGTGACGTTCTGTAATACGGGCCTTAGAGAAGTCTTATAACTGAAGGGCTTCATTTGAAATTTATCAAGTTTTAGTGTTATGACGTGAATGAAAGCTAATCGAGTACCTATGCAATAATTAAGGACGTGATTGATCTGTAGTTTCTGCCTACCCCCATGGAGATCTTCCAATATCATGGAATATACAGTGCAAGATTCTATCTCATTCATACCATCATCATTTCAGCCGAAAGACGCCCACTGCTGGACACAGGCCTTCCCCAAGGTGGCGGTTGCCATAATCGTCAGCCACGCTTGGCAGGCGGGTTGGAGATTGCAGTATGGTGTTAAAATGCATAGAGAACGCTGCTGCCCATTCTCTAGTAAGTCCGTTAGTCGCCTTTTACGACACCCACGGGAAGAAATAGGATGGTGCTATTCTTTACGTCCGGCACCACACGGAATGAAATGTTGGAAATGTTCTAGGTATATAAAAAATAGTGCATGTTGATACAAGTGGAGAATGTTTGTTATTGCATTCGAGACGGAATTAACACCCGAGCCGTAGGCGAGGTTGTTTTTGGGCCGAGAACTGCAATAACAAATGTCTACGTGTATCAAACGACGTTTTTCAAATCACTTTTGAAGAAATAAAACAAAATAACGAAAAATATTTAAGTATGTCATGAATTATTAGGAAATTATTTAACAATTATTTAATTTGCTTTTTTTCGCGCGCTTTACCTTCGCAGGTTAAATGAGTGGCAAAGGTATTTATACCTTTGCCACTCATTTAACCGTTCTAATACAACAAATAAATGTTAATATGATCATAAACGTTTTTTTTTATTGTAATAATAATGGTATTCTTTATAGAAACATTATTTAAATATTAACGCCGTAAAGACGCATCTAAAATCACCTCCGAATAGAGAGGACCGTCTCTCGCGCGAGACGGTGTGAATAGAGGCATTGAACCAATTTGGACTAAGTATAAGTTATCTGTGGCAATTTTTATTCCAGCACACGTGTTGGAAAATAAAATCGCACGCGTGTGAAATACATTGCATTGTGAACCTAATCGTAGTGCGATATGAACCAGTTTTCGAGGAAGTGTATTGAAAAAATACTTTATTTCAGACATGAACACATACATGAACAGTCCATTGGTTGCTTAGTGATGGGTTAGTAACAGAAAGTACTTATAGTCTATATTAGTATTGTTAGTAAGGACACAAACACAGCTAAATTGCCTAAGCCCGCCCTCGAGGCTCAGTGTGGTAGCACCATAGGTCACTTATCTACGGGTACCTATACCTATTTCCACCCAGTGCCGTTGTAAAGGACATTCTCGCCTGTTATTTTCAGGATGCCAATCTATATCTATACATAATTATAATAAAATAGTAGCGAAGTCAAAACAGTACATTCGCACACAGATAGACCATGACACGAGTTAGGACATGGATACTTTTTATCCCGGTAGTACGTTCCCGTGGGATGAATTCCTAAAACCCCCACGCGGGCAAGGCTGTGGGCAAAAGCTAGTATTTATAATATAGTAGATTGTTATACAAGGGTCGAAAGGAATCAATTCTCATGCGAGGTATTTAGACGCCCGAGCGTAGCTATAGCCCGAGGTGGAATTGGTGATTACCCGATTGACCCGTGTTAAACACACTAATTTTCATTTCGAATGGTTTTTTTTTTTTTAGTTTTTCTAAAATATTTTATTTTCTTGTTTGCTCACCACTTCATAAAATCATTGTATGTATTTAAATATCTTTCCTTTGAAATTTCTGGCAAAAGATTTTTGATTACGTGTTTGCCTCGTCTTTAATCGAATCTGGGGCATCATTTTAGAATCGCTTGAATTCATTTTTATTAATTACTTAATCAAATATTAGTCTATAAAACCGAGATTTTGAATTTCGGTGCAGCTTACAGAGTTAGTATCCCGCGAAATTATAAGTATAGTCTTTGTTAAGTTTTAAACGCCGCCGCAGGCCATCCCGCTTAACAGGTTTTTTTTTTTTTATTCACTCTGGCTGTTTACACCCACAAGACTGCAGCATAATTTATTTTATTTTAATCGATTTCTTTTTTAATTATGTAAAATTTTTCGTAGTCGACTACCAAACCAAAATTAGTTCTATTTTTAAAATTTAATATTCTATTTTTAAAGTTCTTAGAGAGGGAAGCAATTACTATGTGACTTTCCCGCCCGAGTGTGGGTAGCTGCGTCTCCCACCCGCTACTCGGATCAAACAAACACTACTTTCCGAGTATTTAGAGAAATGAAAAATATATTCACTTATTTTTCTGTTGTCTGACAGTATCGGTGATTCCGGGAAAACTCGTTACTACAACAGATCACGAGTATTCGAGTAATCCTTCAAAGAGGCTATCCAATTAATTTTGAGGATAAAGTCGCGTTTACTGCGGTGGTATTTTAAAGTCGTTGACTGATTGAATTAAAGGAAAACATTTTCTGGTGGCAGAATAACACTCGGCATAAAGATTTTTTTTAAGGTTGATAATATGCAACTATGACGAAGTGGAAAGATAGAGTTCATTTACTCTTCTTTTAAAAACTGCAACAGTTTGGCAGTTATAATTTTTGTTACGTAAATTGCCTAATGGTTGAAAACGTGACTCCATAGCCTGGGTCTTAAGTACGATCCCTGGGTCGGCCAAACTGTTTTCTACATTGATTGTTTCACTAAGTAATACATTCTAAGAGGATTCGTGGCTGATTAATGGCAATAGGCTTGGTATGGGGCTTCTATATAACACATAATCTATACTAAGTATATAATATATTATAAAGAGAGAGAGCGAATTCACGCGCACGCGCACGCGCACGGGCGCGGGCGTTGAATCATTTCTGTAAATGCTGTAATGTATAACTGTTTTTTGTCCCAAATAAATAAAATAAAATAAAATATATGTGTAGGGTAATCTCCGGAATCACAGCTATTACTCGTATGTGTTAATATATACAAAAAGCTAAAATTTATGATGATATTCGTCCGTTTTGAGAGCTTCCACGGCGTGCACTGCGTTAATATGTAGTTAGAGTTACACAAAAGTAACGTATGGCTCAATTGTTCCTCTTAACAAGTTAAAAAAAAATGTCGTAACATTATATATGTCTATCTTCTATGGATAACTAACAGTAACCATTTATTACGAGGAATTTAAAAGAAAAGAAATTAATTAAAATGTTAGCAAAAAACTGACATCTGTCAAGGTTCGTCGTGGGTGGTCCCGCGGGAATCGGCAACGTGTGATTAAAATAACGATATCTCTAAAGTTTTGTATGGGAGCTGTTTATTAATTTTACGTCGTTGGAATCACTATGAAATATGCTAACAAGTTAAAAATGGATTAGCACAGTTTTAACTTGTAATAATTATATTATTAATTCAAATTTTTTATTATATATTAAAATCAGGGTAAGCGAGTTTTCCCCAGATTAAAAAAAAAAGTTTTTATGTTATTAACATATAGATACAGACCTACATTATTTTACACTAATCAATTAAAAGACCATATCATCCCATACAAATTTTTCATACCACAAGCTTTACAAAAACATGAAGTCATTTTGCCGAGCCGAGCGGGCAATAAAAAACGGGTATGCTTACACTTGAATTCTGAGAACACTCGAGGCCCGGCTTGGAGTGATAAATTATACTATTGTTTGGTTCATATGCTTATCCTGGGCCGGAGTTTTGGCTGTTAAAATTGTTTAGTTTACGAGTGTCGAATAAAAAACCGAGAGCTTGAAAATAAGCGAAATAAAGGTCCTCTCAAACTTTTGATCAGAGTGTAAATGTTGCATTTATTTTAAATATAAATTAACATTCTACAATTTGATGATATTTATATTTGTTTAGCCAAGAAATTCTTCCCTTGATCATATCAATTAGAAAGAATACCAAGTGATCAAAAAATGTATAAATCCGTTGATGATTAGAGACAGGACGTTGAGCATTATTCACAGGAATTCCTTAATTTTCTTAACACTGCACTTCCCCCTCATTCCAGTACACACACAGTATTACAGTATTCCGCACAATTTTCGTGACTAGAACTGAATTGTTCAGTATATCTCAGTATTGGCTATTGATGTAATCAAGTATGAAATGAATATAATTAAATTAAAATTTGTTATAATTTGTAATAACTAAAACTATGAACGTAATAATTTCAATAATTGCATTTAATCTATTTATTTTGGAATACTTAACTAAATACCTACTTAAAAAAATTTAATTTAATTTAATGAATAATTAATACTTAGTACCTACTAAAATTTAAAACAAAACAAATTAATTAAAATGTTAGCAAAAAACTGACATCTGTCAAGGTTCGCCGTGGGTGATCCCGCGGAGACACAAGACATGTGACATCTACCAACCCGCACTGGGCCCGCGTGGTAGTTTTACAGCCCACTCCCTCTCGAAGAGATGAGGCCTGTGTCCCAGCAGTGGGAACATTATAGGCTGATTATGTAGTACTAAAATACCTAGTGCTAATGCTTATGTATGGCATGTAGTCACTATGGATGAAATGTATTTATTGTATGTACAATGCCTGAAATCAAATGTTTTTTTTTTATTCCTTAAAAGTGCGGAACCTGATTGATCTGTGCAATATAACCAGAGTACAAGTAAAATTGCTATTGAATGTATTATTCATACAGGACCAGCAGCAGGTCAGTTCGGTCATATTCCCCGCATTCCCATGATTGCTTATATTGGAAAGCTAGGTTGGTTCTGTAGGAGATTTAGTTTTCCAATTTAAGGTGAATCCGTAGCTTTAGCCCGCGAAATTCAAATATTCTTACGCTTTTTGCTATTTGCAGGTCAGTGTCAGGTTGTATCTTGTTATCATTAATAGGTACATCGCTCTGAGTAAAGTTTTTGTCGCGATCCAAAAATCCAATTCCTAATTTACTAGCTACGATCCGAAGTCATAAATTATTTATTGATACATAGTGGAAAATAGACCTACAGGAAAACCACGATGACATTAAAAAATAACAAAAGACTTACGACTTACGATGTCACACAATTGATGAACCAACATGTAATTCTAGTGCAAACCTCAAACGTCAGCAATCCAACATGTCTGCCGGAATATCTTTGAAGACGTGGATAACATAATTTCCTTAGGGACACGTGAAACAAACACTGCTTGTAAGTATTATTTGTTCAAGTTTGGGCAAAACAACGGACGAACAAAAATTAAATTAATGGCGTTTGAGAGCTCTAGTGGGATTTCAGGGAAGTGAATAAAAATTCTAAGAATCCATTATCATAATGTTTTGCGGTTTATCGCCCTCCAACAAAATGTGAACTTTCATTTTATCACTAATATTTATTTAATAATAATTGGTTTATATCACTTCCACAAAGGTGACAAATTAAAATATAAATTAAATAATAACTTGACAAAATCTATAATCTTTTACTGACTGATACCTGCAAAGTCACCCTGTCACACAATAACCAGGCCTCCCTCGAACAGTATATTCTATTTGTAAAGATTTTAATAATTCGTACTTACTTTTGCGAAATGGCAACACTGTCCAATCGTAAATTTTGTAGGGGAAGGGGTAATTTATAAACGAGGGATCTTGGCCGAGAGAGCTCAGAAACCTTCCACTGGGAATGCCAACCAAAACTGACGACCTCGTTTGCTAGACCGGCTCTTGCTGGGCCTTGCCTATGGAATTAGGGATCTACCGGCACCACCGGCACCCCAGCGGGGCCTCGGCGCTGGTTGCACAGGCGACGTGAAGAACTTCGGAAGCTCATACAGTCACAACTCAGAAACACACTTTAGAACCGCTGAGGGTGTGCGATAAAGCACTCCCACCCACTTTTACGGGAGAGGGAGGGAAACCCAATGATCGGTATTCTATTTTGGAGACCGAGAGAAATATCCCTGGGATCTGTAAAAATTTATGTTAAGACCGAAATTGTACCAACACTTATGGCAAATAAATTGATTTGATTTGATTTTGGGGCAATGGGCCAGTGGTGGCCCAGTGGTAACTGAGTTTCAGGTCGTGGGTTCAAACCCAAGCAGGCGCTTTAGAAAGAAACCGGCATGTCCTAGAACCAAAAAATTCGAAGACATATGGCATTACCAAACCGCACTGGGCCCGCGTGGTAGATTACGGCCCACTCTCTCACGAAGAGAGGAGACCTGTGTCCCAGCAGTGGGAACATTACAGGCTGATTATGCATAAAGCCCCAATACCGATTCCTCGCGACCCCTACGGGGGCGCAGATACGACCACGAGCAAGAGAGCTCAATTTGATGAAAATTAACTGTGGGGACTGAATGTGTTAAGGAGAGAAGAGAACAATAAAGTATCAGTACATACTTACTATATTTTGTGAGTTTTATTACTAGCTGCGCCCCGCGGTTTCACCCGCGTAAGTCTCGATCCCGTAGGAATATCGGGATAAAAAGTAGCCTATGTCTCAAACCAGGGTGTCAGCTACCTCCATACAAAATTTTATCAAAATTGGTCCAGTCGTTTGAGCGTGAAGAAGTAACACACATACACACACACACACACACTCACAAACTTTCGCCTTTAGAATATTAGTGTGATATAAGGATTTTTTTTAAACATAAAGACACGCCAAACAACGCCTCAACATCACGCATGTTTTCCCCAAAGGGTTAGGCAGTGTGTACCTATAGAAGGCACAGTCATGAGCACTGATATGGAAACACTTGGCAAAATTCAAAACCGATTTTCTCGTGGAATAACGATTGCAACTTTGATAAAAGATCTATTTCATAATAGTTTGGGTTCCAAAATAATATTATGTTTGTACCTAGTAAAATAAAATTACAATCAATATAGTTGGAGGAAATTACTTTTAAAAGTTGCTAAATATATATACATATATTATTGCTCGTGACTGTACACCCCACATGCCGCTAGTTATGTTTAAGTCCCGTGTAGTAGTGGTGGCCTACTGCCGTCAACCAGACTCAATTAATCCAAATTCCGGGCTGCTACTGTGAGAAATTCCTGGTGAAAAAACTTAATAACACTATTCCTTTTTTTTTTCTTTGGGAGGGAAATTATCAAATAACTTCTCCCGATCTGGGCGGAGCGGGAGGGCGTGTTAGACTTTTACTGACTAAAACCCACCCGTGTTCCTTCCGTTGCCTGTGTGCCAGGGCCACGATATCCCTTTCGGACAAACTCGCAACCCCGGCAGGAATTGGCCCTATCGGACCCCGTCAGTTGGTGCTGACACCTACACCTCTTTGAGGCGCGCGTGGAACACAACGCGCCGTCGACCCGGGCCTGGTCCTTATCGGACGGCGAGCTACCCATCGCTCACCGTCCGCAGGCCCGCGCCTACGGTGGCCGGAAATCGGCTTGCGACTCCCGACGCCCGGGACGTCTCCTGCGGCGACTAAGGGCGCGAGGGCGCGAACCTTGCCTCACACTCACGCGTTCCGCCTCCTCCTTCGCTAGCATTACTGCTTCGCAGAAGGACTATTCCCGACCTGGGAATCGAACCTTCCACGACCTCATGCTCAGCGGTAACGCTTATTTACACACTTTTTGAAGAACACATATTTGCTAATTCTACCTTCTCTTTGTCAACAGAGCATAGTCTTCCGAGTCAAGCGTCACCCACAAGTGGCCGGCTTTGAGCAATGCGTATCATTTGGAGCCTTCAACTCGGAGCAACAAGAAGTAGTCTACAATATCTTCTGTCTCTGCGCGATGTACTTCTTACCGCTAGTCGTCATCACTGTGTGTTATGTGTGTATCTTCTGCGAGATACACAGAAGCAGTAAGGAACTGGATGGTAAGGGAGAATACTTCTGTAACTGCGGTTTTTTGTGGACCATTTTTTCGGTCTCTGCGCGATTTACTTCTTACCGCTATAGTCATCATCACTGCGTGTATCTTCTGCGAGAACCACAGAAGCAGTAAGAAATTAGGGGTAAGAAGAGACTATATTTTAGTTATTCGTGTGTTTAAACTAATCACTATTCTTCATAGATATATTAGCCTTTAACGAAACCTATTCCATAAAAACTTTTGAAAAAAAAAATTGCAAGCGTTTATTAAGTTACTTTTGACCAGTTTCACTTCTCCTATTGATATCGCCAATTATTAAATAGTTAAGTTGATTGAAAACCACCACTTTCGTGGCTATTTGATTTTATATTTGTCCAATAATAACGAACAATTTTCTCAACAAAGTAAATAGTTCTCATTGCTTTTCTTTGAAACAGTATTTTCCATCTCTGAAATTTTACCCATTTACTTATAACTTCCGTTGTACACCTTATTCCTACTATAAGTATTTCAGAGAGGAGGCATTCAAATTTAATTACCTACGAAGTTTGCCAACAAAACCACAATTCCGTGTGCCGCATGCCATCAGGCGTAAATAAAATTATAGCGTTTGTATATATACATCTCTTTCTCTCACATGGGTATGAGTAGCATAGGTATATCTCTGACTTTGTCACCAAAATGACAAAAGTTTACCTCGAAATAGTAAAAAAAAATGGATACTTTTATCTGTTTTTAATTTAATTTGAAAGGTTCATAAAACATGATTGTAGGGTGTGTACCAAAAAAATGTAAATTAGATAATTTACATTTTTATTTTTTAGTTTTATAAATTTTTAGTAAATGACCTTCGTATTTTATTACTTGAAAGGCAGGCAATTTTAGAGCATGCTTTTGTTGTTGTTTTGTTTAACAAAACAGATCTATAATCACGAGCACAGAACAGAAATAGTCGGCAACTGCACGTAGTGACTGTGACAAGAAGGCTTCCACACAGCCTGATGCTGGGCTATGGGGGGCCCGGGACAGTACAGCACTGATTTCAGTGGTCATCCAAAAACTGGACTTTCGTAGCGATTAAAAGCTATTTCACTTACCGGACACTCAACGTACTCTTACGGTCGACACATGACTGGCAACCCGTTCATGCGGCAATGTGTAGATACGAGTAATATTTTATTCAACCAGCAATTTATGAGAACAGCTCAACGTTACGAAAAAAGGTTTATGTAAAAAGTTTAGAACTTCTGTCGTGTTAAAAACATTATAAACATAATCCTAGGTGATAGGCCTTTTTTTTTTTTTTTTTGGGTGGGAAATCATCAAATAACTTCTCCCGCTCTGGGCGGAGCGGGAGGGCGTGTCAGACTTTTACTGACTAACACCCACCCGTGTTCCTTCCGTTGCCTGTGTGCCAGGGCCACGATATCCCTTTCAGACAAACTCGCAACCCCGGCAGTAGGTGATAGGTCTGCACGTTAATATGCGCGTATTTTGCGTACGGGTGGCAACATCGGTTATTCGATCCACCCCAAGGAAGGCCAGCAACGCTTTGGTGTTACTGGCAATCTCACGTAGGATACCTGGGTTACCGAAGTAACAAAAAAACATAATCCTAACAAATGGTTTGAAATAAAATTATCACAAAAAAAGATCGTTATATTATATTAACAGCTACGCTTTTTGGTAGACAAAGGAAACGTTGTGTTTTGGCTATTTCATATAATACACATAATAGATAGTACCTAAACGACGATAGAATGGTTAATTGCTGCCATAATGTAGAAGTTGTTGTTGTACAGTCAGCCGCAAATCAGGGGTAGGTAACACTTGCACTACGAAATTCACCCTTCCTGTTACGAGATGAAGAAATTCACCCTTCCTGTTACGAGATGAAGAAATTCACCCTTCCTGTTACGAGATGAAGAAATTCACCCTTCCTGTTACGAGATGAAGAAATTCACCCTTCCTGTTACGAGATGAAGAAATTCACCCTTCCTGTTACGAGATGAAGAAATTCACCCTTCCTGTTACGAGATGAAGAAATTCACCCTTCCTGTTACGAGATGAAGACGCTTTCAATGTAAAATTGTTGTGTTCTAGTATAGAACCTCCACTTACCACTAAGTACCACTTTGCAATTCAGTAAATCGTACAAACCTTCGTTTTTTATATTTCTCCCTATCTTTATAAGGATCTTTTTAGACTTTATTTGACATTATATACCCACCTACAATTTTAATTTCAACAAGGTTTTTACTTTTATTATTTTAATGATATTTTATAAATTTTTTTATATTTTGTAAATGTGAGAACGTTGTAGTAGGTCTAATAGACTGTACATTTGTTCTATTTTGTTAAGTACTTGGTACTTGTTGACGAGCCTACATTGTCTTCCCATACCTATTAACTCGAACTCTAATATTTTTTCAAAGAGTAACCGTGGAGTTTCTTGCCGGCTCTTCTCCATAGGAAACGACCGACTGGAACCGTGCAGCTAGCTTCTGACGTTTCATAAGTGCCCATGTCGGTTTAAGAGTTTATTTTTTATTTTATGTTCTTTTGGTGCGTGGCCAAAATTTTAACTAACGTCGCCATCTTGTTTTTAGGGTTCCGTACCCAAAGGGTAAAACGGGAACCCTATTATTAAGGCCCCGCCGTCTGTCTGTCTGTCTGTCCGTCTGTCACCAGGCTGTATCTCATGAACCGTGATAGTTAGACAGTTGAAATTTTCACAGATGATGTATTTCTGTTGCCACTTTATCAACAAATACTAAAAAACAGAATAAAATAAATATTTAAGGGGGCTTCCATACAACAAACGTGATTTTTTTTGCTCCTTTTTGCTCTATATTGATAACGGCAACAGCTAGATGCTTGAAATATTCACAGAATATGTTGTTATATATTCACTTTAAAAATAAATTATTAAATTAAAATAAAACAAATATTTAAGGGGGGCTCCCATACAAAAAACGTGTTTTTTCCGTTTTTATAGATAGTGGTACGGAACCCTTCGTGCGCGAGTCCGACTCGCACTTGGCCGGTTTTTTCAATAAATTTCACAAACTTTTACCAACAGCACTATTCTGTCAATGTCATTCAACCGCCAAAAAATCCTAGAAGCACTCTACATAATTATACATATATTTTATTGTAACTCAGTCTTTTCTTCCTCAGAAAAACGTGAAAATCGCAGTACTGTGGGCCACGTGCGTCTGCGCAGATCCGATCGACGCGTGCTAGAGCGCGCACGACGTCGCACGCTACGCATGACCGTCACTATCGTTGCCGTGTTCGCGCTCTGCTGGCTGCCGTACGCTACTATCACCATGTGGTCAGTATGTGTGAACACTGTACCAGTGTGACGTGTTAGAGCGACGTCGCACGCTACGCATGACCGCCACTATATTATGGTCAGTAAAGGCGTATTATAAGCATGAAATCGCCAACCCACCTTGAGCAAGCTTGGTGGTCAATTACTGTTGGTATTTAGTCGATTTCAATGTGCAAAAATGAATCGATTCTTACTTTCTCATAATGGCAACACTGTCATTCAATGTTTAATTTAAAACCGACAACTGCCCTCAGTTAGTTCTTTTTTTATATTTGGTGCGATAGGAGACAGACATATAACCTTCCTTGTGAAACGTCAAATATAAAAAAAAAAATATATAAAAAAAAAAAAAGCTCGTAAAATATTTAATTTCTAAGTACTGCTTTTTAATTCACGCCCGTAACCTAATTTCCTACAAATACTCATGCCTTCTCTGTTTGAGAAGAGGCCTTTGCCCTGCAATAGAACAATCATCATCATTTCAGCCGAACAAAGTCCTCCCCCAAAGGGGCCGGTTTGCCAGAATCGCCACGGTTGGCAGACGGGTTGGCGATCGCAGTATGGTGTTAAAATGCATAGAGAACGCTGCTGCCCATTCTTTAGGAAGTCCCTTAGTAGCCTTTTACGACACCCACGGGAAGAAATAGGATGGTGCTATTCTTTACGTCCGGCACCACACGGTGGAAATAAGCTAGTATTATTAAAGTTTCCAAGATTTGTTAGAAATCACAGATGACTTTAACCAACAATATCAGGCGATTAAGAAGACATAGTTCCTTATTCACATTTCGTAATCCAGTTTAACAAATCAAGGTGTCTCCAGGTACATGGTGGACCGTGAATCAGCAGCGCGCTTATCTCCAAGGGTTCAAGACCTACTGTTCGTGATGGCAGTATCCAACTCCTGTATGAATCCTCTGGTGTACGGTTCCTACACCCTGGACATCAAGGGTCTGCTGCGGAGATTGTTGAAGAAGACCTGCTGTCACTCATCAGCTACGTCTGATACGATAGGTAATAGAATAAAATACAGGTCAACCAGAAAAGGTATACCTACGCTTCTGTTACCGTTTACCATAAACACTCACACAAGAGGATTATATCCAGGATAAGAACGCTTGGAAACATGCTGGTCCAGCTCCATAGGACAATCTAGAGTCTTAGACAAAATCTAACTGATTGCTATTTTAATTGTATATTTTTTTATTTTTTTTTTATGACATTTATTTTACACTCTGTGATTGATTACCTTAACTCACACACTGATTATTTTAGGAAAACTTTATTTTTTATTTTTTATAATTTTTGTAAATATGTGAGCACCATGTATCTATCACATAATTAATTTATCTCATTACTTCATTATTAATTCTTATTACCTATTGTGGTATAGTAATTTTATTCTAGGTGCATCGTCTTCACATATAATTATATAATTGATGTACCAATACCAAATATTGTAAAACATTTTAAAAGAGTAACGGTGGAGTTTCTTGCCCATTCTTCTCCATACGAAGCTACCTTTTGGAAGGGGCGACTAGAATCAATTCTATTTTATTTGTAAATTTTGACGTTCAAAAGTGCCATCTATGTGCCTATTTGAAATAAATAATTTGACTTTGACAAACGAATGACTATTATATAGCAAGGTTATTAAATATGGCAAGGTCGGCTTCTAGTCTAACCGGATGACAATTTTTTATATAAATAAACGTAATTCTATAATGTCTACTTTAAACAAAAAGAAACAAAGAAGATATTCAATAGAGACTTAAATACGTATTTATCGTCCATACAAAAATAACTGGCTGTTATTTAATAACAGATGAACAGTGATAACAGATATCGTGTTTAATCTGTTACCCATCCCTAATTACTTTTTGACATCGTCAATGACGTTTCGTTACACCTAATGACCTACTAAAGCTCAAATGCGAAAGAATGATTAGAACATAATAACATTCATAATTATTATATGTATAGAAATATATTTAAAAAAATATTATTTTCAATTACTGTGTGTATTTCGACCAAATACATATTAAAGTCCGTACATAATACATCAATAGATGACATTTTAAATTAAAAATCTCGTTTTGTTCCGCGTGTATGCGTACCAAGTAACGCAGATGGTCGCGATAAAAACAGGAAATAGGACTAGGGTTTTTAAACTCCTTATTAAACCATTTTTTTATCTGCAAGTTTATCAGAATAACTACTAAGTAACAAAAGATTCAATTTGCATGCGATAATTTTGATAAATTTACATTTATTGTAAATTAATGAAAGGGTGGGGCAGGATTTGGCGTTGTCATTTCAACTTTCTAACTATCACAGTTCAAGAGATACGGCCTTGTGACAGACGGACAGACAAACAGACAGACAGACGGCGGAGCCTCAGTAATAGGGTTCCCGTTTTATCCTTTGGGTACGGAACCCTAAAAAGATGATAAAAACGGTAAAAAATTTGTTAATATATATGTTTGTGGTTTATTAATATTTTTGTTGTTTCGATATTCCAGTCGAAATTGACGCCATTTTTAAGGTTAGACGGTTAAAATCACATTTGTACGCTTGCTGTCAAATAGGATCCCTTAACTATGACCAACAATGCCAAAGAAAGGACATTTGGGTAGGGCGCATAAAGTACTCAAACTGTCAGACCATCATTAAAACTAAGAAAAAAAAATTCAAAACAAATGACCCACATAGTCCTCACATTCATAATAATTAAAATAATAAATAATACTTTACATAGTAAATATTCATGTCATTGTTTATGTAAAATTATTTCAAGCAAGCCGTGGTTTCCATACAAACCACAAGAAGTCTTTTCAATTGCCCCTTGGAAACACTAACAATTAAAATTTACATACCAAGACCCCTCCGTGCCTAGGCAAGCACGTTAAGCCGTTGGTCCCGGGTAATCATTTGTAACCAGTCTTACCAATGGGGTATCGTGTTACCTCGTAAATGGGTTGTAGAGGTCAGATAGGCAGTCACTCCATGTAAAATACTGGTATTCAGCTGCTTCCTATAGACTGGAAGCCAACCCCAACATACCTAATATGTAGTTGGGAAAAGGATAAGCCAGTGATGATTATTTAATAAACTATTTTTTGTATGCTGAAGTTAACAAAATAAAAGAAACCTTTTACGAACCATATTTAATGCAAAATAAGGATAAACCAAATAAACAGTAGCCTAAAATGGCCTTAATTTATTTTGCATTGCTATTCCTATTAAGTCTTGATTAAAATGTAATAAAATTTTATTCCAAAGCAATTTCATGAAACAATAATCTATTCTGTTTGCGATGAAGATCGCTCAAAGGCGAATTATTATGATGATGGATTGCAAAGTGACAGAAAATTATTTTACCCGTCTCCAAAGAAGGGTTATGTTTAATACAAGCAGCAACTCAAATCTTATTACATGTTAATTACCTAATTACAAGACGCCTGTATTATTCCCAATAACCAGGCAGATTGGCGGTACAGGGGGCGGGCCATGGGGGCCATGAAAAAGACCCAGGAATTTGATGCTTTCGACTCAACTTTTCGATTCAATTCTGGTGCACTTTTACAAAGCATAATTATATATATGTAGGTATATCAAGAAACAGAAATATATTCTTTACAACAAGTGAATTTCTACTTCTCAGTTAAAACATAACCTCGTAACCCCGTCCACTTGGGATCTTGAAATTAAAATAAATCCTGGATCCACCCCTGACTAGGCAAAAGTATTTTGTATAGGTACAGTCATTTCGCTAGTTATTTTATACCTAAATGCTGTATGTAACATACATTACATTGTTACATTGTATACGGTTCAAATCCAGACCACAGTCCAGGGGGTCTACTCCGAAGCGGTATTTAGAGATATCCTAATATTCGGGACCCCCCGGTTTAACATCTTCATCCTTGGGGGCTGGTGCCACACACTGTTCAGTATAGGCCTCCTCCCTTATAGTAACTTAAAAATTGCCATATTTTGTACATAAATTGCTGGTCTGCATCGAAATACATCAAAAGCATAGACTTATAAAAAAAGTCAGACGGAACTCCCGCTTAGACAAAACTGTGTCCCGTAATGGCGGCGACAGTCTTAAGTGTGAGTGAATTTAGGGTGGTCATGATAGCCAAAATTACCCACTTAATATTGAAAAATACAGGTCACTGAGTAGGTACGATTCTCATCTCAATCTACCTACTTAATAGTAAGTAGAACACTACAAAGATAGCGACAAGCAATCTAGAACATTTACTTTATCACCAAAACAATGTTTATGTACCTTTAAGTAACAATCTACATTGGTACACTAGTACATAACCTTAAAAAAATTAAACTCGTTATAACTTTTACGTCCCAACTTCTAAAAATCTAAGAATTTAAAAAGGGCTTGTCTATCTTATTAACTACCAATTAAAACAAAAAATATCCCAAAACACGAAATTTTATTAGCGGTACGAAGTTCCCATACAAGCCTGCCGTTCACCTTTGAGGTACTGCATATGTAACAACACGCCGGAGTCCTCCTTTAGTTGTATAAAAGTCATTCGTTTCAAAATGTAAACTGCAAATGACACTGTATTTGTTTTCAATCCAATCATTTCGCCAAACTTCATTTACTTTAGGAAATCTAGTAGAAAAAATATAAAACAACTAGTAATAATAAAATTAACCTAAATAAATTGAATAGATTTAAAAATATATTAATTTCCCATATATTTAGGGAAATTTGCACACGTGAATATTGGCAACACTGGCCTTGTGATGATTTATTTTGTTCTGGTGAATAAATATTGATTGTAATCTATAAAATCGGGAACTAAGTTGTTGAATTATTCATTTACCTATGAAACGTGATTCCTGTATTTTTTTTCTTCCGATCGCTACGGTTTTTGCAACATTTCACCACACAAGACATGCTTTATTTCAATACTTTTTTGCCGCGTAAACGTGTCGACTGTGTTGACGTTTGCACGCGTAATGGGTGAGTATGCTGTGAATGTGTGCGTGGGGCCTGTACGTACAGCGAGCTGGCTGACTCTGAGTGACACAGTTTTCTGTTAGCGAGAATCCGTCCGAGTTTTTTATACGTCCATGATCAAAAGGCATTTACTGAAACTAGGCTGAGAATCAGCACTTTTCGAGCGTCAAAATTACATAAGATAGTCTCCCAAAAAGCCTGCCCTTCCCCACTATAATTACCAAAACTTCGATTTATCAAAAATCACTTTAAGTGTTAAATATTCTAACGTATACAAAAGCAATTACTTACCAGCGTGTTTTCATTCACAAAACACTTAACCGACTTAATACAATTTCCACTTTTGCAGACAGTTTCGTGAGGAAACCTAACTGGATATCAAACTAGAATTTCTAACTACCTACTTTGTTACTGTTTCTAGTTTGTAATCAATGTGTCAGTGTGCGTGTTTGTGTATGTTGCTATTCCATTTGTTTACAGGGATCTAAACAGGAAACTTGTAGGTACATTCATGTTTGTTAAGCTAAATAATTATTCTACATAATTGGTGAGGTTTCCAACTACATAGTACATTTTCCAGGAAATGGAGATAATCTATGTTGGAACTAGTGTTGTGGCTATTATATGCGCACTTGAGGCTACGTATGCCTCCTGGCTATAGTGGTCGCAATCGCTACTGCTGCGCGTGATGTCCTGGCTTGGATTCCCAGGTCGGGCAAACTGTTATTGAAATTACCACCAGGAATTTCTCAGTAGCAGCCCGGAGTGTGGATTTGTGCCCGGTTGATACCAATAGTCTCATATTCATAATCATCATCATTTCAGCCGAAAGACGTCCACTGCTGGACCTAGGCCTCCCCCAAGCACCGCCAGTTCAACTAGTTTTGTGCTTCCCGCATCCAGCGGATACCTGCGGCCTTGACAAGGTCATCGGTCCACCTTGTAGGAGGCCTTCCAACGCTACGTCTTCCGGTACGCGGTCGCCACTCCAGAACCTTTCGGCTCCATCGGCCATCAGTCCTGCGAGAAATGTGCTACCTACTGCCACTTAAGCTTGGCAATTCTTCGGGCTATGTCGGTTACCTTAGTTCGCCTGCGGATCTCTTCATTTCAGATTAGATCACGTAGGGAAACTCCAAGCATAGCCCTCTCCATTGCCCTTTGGGTGACTTTTAGCCTTCTAATAAGGCCCACTGTGAGCTACCACGTTTCAGTGGCATAGGTTATCACTGGCAACACGCATTGGTCAAAGACTTTCGTCTTGAGACACTGCGTCTCATAATATTACATGGAGTTTTAACAAAGCTGGTGAAATGTGGGTGTATTAGGTACACCTCTGCCTAACCCTTCGGGAATAATAGGCGTAATGTTAATTTATGTAATGTTCACGCTACGTACACACGGCGTTGTACTGTCGGTAAAATATTAAACAGTAAATTTTGGGCTCACGTTTCACAAAACACTGCAGCATGTCGTTTTAACCGTATTAACAGTGGGATTGTCCTGATTGTCCTGCCTTGAATAATAATAGTTTAAGCATAATGAGGGGTATTCAAACACGAGTGTCTGTTTAATAGTAGCACGCCAGTGTTTTAATACCTAGATACGTGCAGTCTCATACACTACCTTATCTACTCTCATACATTGGGATTGAACCTACTAAATAAAAGATCAAAGTTAAATGAGTAAGAAATAGTTTATTGCACCGCGCATTCGGTAAAGCACTGCCACAGACAAGTCCAAATTGGAATCAAAACTTTTTATGATGCTATAAAAATGGCGCGCCCCGCATAAGCATTCCATTAGAAAAAAATAATTGATGGAAACTCCTTGGTGATATTAACTTCTTGGATTTGCTCTGTATCGTATTGGTAAACAAATTATCATATCACACAAAGAGAGGACCCACACTGTCCAGATGTTACGTTAATTTTAGTTTTGATTTTGTTTATGATTTAATTTTTATTTTTATTTTGGCAAATTCTGATAATATTGCTTTTAATGATTATATTATTTTATTGTATCGAATTACTATGTTATTTAACATCACTTTTTCATATCTACAAAATGTTAACATTTCTACTTGATGGCTATTTTACCCGACTACCAAGGAAGGGTTATGTTTTTCGTGCGTATTTGTATGTATATTTGTTTGTAAATTTCTTTATTGTCTCGTACCTTCCAATCTGCTGTAGGTATGGATTTCGACAGTTAAGGTATCGTTATATTTGTCTTAAAAATCAAGTGTCTTTAGAGTGTTTAAAAATAAAACAAAATGGCGGATTTTTTGCACGAAATAGTAGTGTTTATTCATAAAAATAATTTAACCAAACTTATCGAGTAGAGTATCAACATAAAGGAAATTAAAAGGGGATTACAAAAATGTCATCATCATCATCATCTGACTATGTTGGGGTCGGCTTCCAGTCTAACCGGATGCAGCTGAATACCAGTATTTTACATGGAGCGACTACCTATCTGACCTCCACAACCCAGTTACTGGGTAACACGATATCCCTTGGTGAGACTGGTCAGAGTTTTGGGCTTCTAACGACCCGTAACAACTGTCAAAGATCTACAAATGACAGCCGGGACCAACGGCTTAACGTGCTTTACTTTACGGATTACAAAAATATATATAAGTTATATGTTTAAATTTAAATAGGAATAATAAATTGGTTTTAAAAGTTTTTGATAGCGTAAAAATGGGCCGTTTCTGTCGGACCTCGTGCTATCTACAAGTATCATATGAAATTTAGAATAGTTGTAAATATCCGTACCCCAATCATATTTAAAACGAAACAAATAAAATGTTTTGTTTATTTATCATTCAAATGTGGGTATGTTGATCAAAATTCTCTTGGGGAATTGAACCGCTTACGTAAATTGTAATTTTCATTGGTCTGTTTTTTTTTGGGGTGCAATCAATCATCTCTACATTTTTCCCGAAATATATCTATGTTCTATGTTAGAGGGTTTGGTTTCCGCACTTATTAGGTACTTCATGTGGAGCATTGTGCGTGTGCCATGACGGCCGTCAGTTGGTTATTCCAACCAGCCCACCTCCCTCCAGAAGCTGATTAGGTTGCCTGGTCTGCTTAGGATATCTGTGAAGGATCTGGGTGACCCAAGGATTTCTGTTCAGATCTGGGTGATGCCTGTGCATTCAAAGAGCACATGCGCAACGGTTTCTTCAGCCTCCATGTATATGTAAGCCCTGCACAGAGGGCTGTCCGTTACGCCTATTGTGTGGAAGTGTTTGTTTAGTGAGCAGTGTCCCGTGGTGGTCCCCGTCACCAAGCGCAGGCCGTTCCTGTCCAGGCGTAGCAAACGCCTGGTTAGCCTGCCATCTAAGGATGGCATAGCTTCCCTAGATTGCCTGCAGCCTGGTGTCGAGGTCAAGCAGTTTTCTATTTTTATTTTTTTTCTCGATAATTAGACGGATGACTGTGGTGTATAGCCAGTAGGTGACCTTGGGGCTGATACCCCAGTTTCTTACAAAGCAGTCGCTTGCACTGTTATAGGGATATGCTGGCTTTTGTGGTGATGTAGGTATGTTTTTACCAATTCAGCTGTTTGTCCAAAAAGATGCCCAGGTATTTGGTTTCAATTGATAGGCTTAGGGTAGTTCCAAAGAATCGTGGTAGTTGTAGCGTCGCCAACTCCCTCTTTTTGTGAAGAAAATCAGTTTGGTTTTTGTAGGGTTCACCGATAGTTGGTGTTTATTGCACCAGTCCTCTACTATTTTCAAAGGTTGCATAAGGTGTTTTCATGGGTGCCATTTATTATTATGGTTATGTCATAGATAACCTTTGTCATTGAGTGTTTTGATGAGCCTGTTTACAACCAGGTTCCATAGAAGCGGCGAAAGGACGCCCCCTTGCGGGCAGCCCATTACTAAGATGGCCCTCGTAGTGTCATTCACCGTGACTTGTACATCTCTGTTTGAGCATATTGGTGATCCAGCCACTCAGGGTCGAGTCCATGTTGTGTCAGTCTAGAGCCATGTTAATGCTGTTGGTTTGAAACAAGATTGAGAATAGACTCGCTGCCAAACAGATAAATACAATTATCATTGCTGCCGGGGGACCGTTCTGTGGAACACTTTTTAATCTAAGACGTCCCCCGACAGCAATGATAATTGTATTTATCTGTTTGTCAGCGAGTCTATTCTCAATCTTGTTTCGGTCTTTTTAGTGCATTACTTTTAAATTGTCTTGTTTGCAGTCGGGTTTTTGATTTTAAAAATTAATTATTAAGTGTTAATAATTATTTGAGGGGTTTGGCGCAGATAGCCGAAATACAGGCTTTCGCCTAGTTCGGCTACAGATGTCTAATTTACTTGTAACAGGGAAATAATGTAGCCTCTGCACGTGTTCAATAAACTTATATAGTATTATTATTTTTAAATGTCATTATTGTGTTTAGTGTCAATATTAATTCGTTTTGAAGTTTATAATTCGAATTTTACGATCTGAGAGGACATAAAATATTTACAGTATAATACAGCGTTGTGTGAACGTAGCCTGATAGTGCTACTATTCAACAATATCCGAACTTTACTCGTAGACAATTCTGAATACTCTCTGTATTCAGAATTGTTTTTTGTTTGTAAAACTAAATATGTTTGAGGATTGTACGGACAGTTAATAGGATAAACGGAGAATAGTTTTTAGTTATATAATTTGGAAATAAAATGGTTCTCTTTGTACAATGTTTAATTTTTTTTCAATTTCAATTTTCAATCCTTTTTGACACAATAAACGTTGACGTCAATGTGATGCATAGTTCGCAAGTGGCGATTTAGATTCCGCTACAGAACTTTATTCCAAAAAAAATATAAAGCCTGGCCGAGATTTATACCCAAAACGCGTCCGACGGCGATGCTCAACAAAGGTCAAAGATTTATACATGGACACGTATGGGATTCATTATATTTAGTACCGACGCGTAGCAAGCGTAGCCACCTCGTAGCGGAGGCTACGCCGTAGCGACATGACTTGACAACAGCTGTTGAACAAAGAGTTTAGTATATTCATTTATATTTTTAAATAAATAAATTAGTCTTGCCAGTTCAATACATAGGTACACAGCATTAACCCACAAATGTTGACGTTATTATAGATATCCCTTACATCAGATAAATCAAAGGAAAACGGCACTACTAATTAGCGTACTTGTACATTATACAAAAGAAAATATTGATACAGTGGTGGACAGCTAATTAGGGACAGTTGTACCAAACATGGTCATGGTCATTTCAGGTCGCATTCTTTTATGTTAAATGTGAATGTGATGTGTGTGTGTGTGTGTGTGTGTGTGTGTGTGTTGTATGTGTGTGTGTATGTGTTTATGGTGATTTAATTCGTATGTCAATGTTTCATATTTATACGTACAGTCACGACCACGTACATCTAATTACCGTAAGGACTATTCCTGATGGCAGCATTTGGCCGCTATAGTAACGCTTACCTACACTCATCAACCAATAGCATCGCAGCATCCGATTTTTGTTGAGTCCCTTGTTTTTGTAAAAGATGATAAAGACCGTATAAAAACTCGGTAAAGGGTGGTCAGACATCAGAGATCATTATAACAGAGGCTGAGATAGTAGATTATTATATAAGTTAAACACTCTACTTTAATTTCGATTATAAGGAAAGTAATAAAAATTAGTTATTCTAAAATATTTAATTTCTTGTTTGCTCGCCACTTTACCAAATCATTGTATGTATTTAAATATCTTTTCTTTGTAATTTCTGGTAAAAGATTTTCGATTACTGTATTTGCCTCGTCTTTAACCGAATCTGGGGTCAACATTTCAGCATCGCTTGAACTCATTTTTAATCAAATATTAGTCTATATAAAACCCAGATTTTGAATTTCGGTACAGCTTACAGAGTTAGTGTTCCGTCAAATTACAATAGTATTTTTAAATTTTAAATATAGAACACACCGCTTCACCGCCGCGGGCCTTCTGGCTTAATAAGTATTTTTTTTAATTCACACTGGCTGTTTATACACTCACAAGACCGCAGTTTTTTTTTAATCGATATTTTTCTTAATTAAGTTAAAAATTTCATAGCCGACTACCTAACCAAAATTAGTTCTATTTTTAAAATTCATTCCCGCCCTAGGGAAGGTAGCAATTACTATGAGTCTTTCCCGCCCTAGGGTGGGAAGCGGCGCTTTTCACCCGCTACTCAGATCAAACAAACACTACTTTCCGAGTATGAGAAATTAAAAATTTATTTAAACAAAAGAAAATCAATCAATCTGCCTAGCCTTTTCCCAACTATGTTGGGGTCTGGCAGCTGAATACCAGTATTTTACATGGAGTGCCTATCTGACCTCTACAACCCAGTGACTGGGTAATACGATACCCCTTGGTGAGACTGGTTGTCAGACTTTCGGGTTTCTGATGACCCGTAACGACTCTCAAAGATTCACGAATGACAGCCGGGACCAACATCTTACGGCACGGAGGAGTCTCGGTATGTAAAGATGGTTACCCATCCACGGACTAACCCCGGCAAGCGTAGCTTAACCTAATGGATCGACCCGTGCGGCTGTTATTACTTAGCCACGAGCTCCTCTTTAAACAAAAGAAAAAATTATTATGTATTTTTTTTAATTGGTCGACGCAAATTGGGTGGTAAACAGATGTGGTCATCGTATGTACGAGATTTTGTTTTCACGGTGGTCAGATGTACCGTACCCGTGACTGTACGTGTATTTATGTTATGAAACGAATAAATAAACAACAAAAAAAATACCTTCCTCCTCGACTAGGCACTCACCAGACTCACATCTTTGTTGAAAAGTAGTCGCTAGTTAGCTGCCTGTATTCAGGAGAAATACAAGTGCTACAAGAATCTTTCCACGTTACAGTGACATTGGCAACCGGTGTGGGCGCGTTAAGGCTGCGACCAGCCCAGCGGTTGAACGCGTCCCAAACGGTCATGGCCATCAGGCTGGTACGGGGTTACCGCAGCGTCTCCCGTGAGGCGGCGAGCCTCCTTGCCGGACTGCCGCCATGGGATCTGGAGGCAAAAGTCCTCGCGCACATCTGGGAGTGGCGTGAGGAGGCGAAACGCCGGGGTGAAACTCCGCTGCCGCGAGAAATCACGGCACAGCGGACACAGCTCTGGCGGGATCTCATGGCGACATGGAGAGTGCGATTGTCAAAACTCAAAGCATTTATTTCAATTAAACCATTTACAGGCACTTTTGAATTGTCAACAAGTCGGTCAGTTACAAATATGAAGCTAGTTGCCCATTCCAAATAGTAGGTTCCTATGGAGAAGAACGGGCAAGAAACTCCACAGACACTCTTTTAAAATAAAATATTTGATACAAAGTATTGGTTACATCATTCTTATTGAAAATATACATGTGAGAACGATGCAAAACGTCAGAAGCGTCCGTGATAAAAAAAAAACAATTCAAAACTAAAATAATTAAAAATAAGCCGTGGCAGCTAAGAGATGACCAGTCCCAACTGACAGCGCCCGTTCACGAACATGACGCATGGATCAGCACCATTCAGCTCAACCATTTTGAAGGGAGCTAAATGATCCAACACACACGCCACCATCAGCGAGACATCTGAGTGAGCATGACATACTCTCAGCGGCCAGGACATATTCAAGTCAATGAAAGACATATTACCCGGTAAATGGTAGCTCTATTGTACATAGTACTCACACCTGTGTTATGCAATTATATAATACAAAGGTGATTGAGTTTATACAATGAAAAGATAGTCTTACAATCTTCAGCAGCTCCAACAGTATTTTCAAATGTTAATCAATTAGTTGACGTTGTGGAGCAGGACCAGCATTGAGCCAAGCATTTCTATCAGCGATGTAATCCCTCAGTCTATAATATGCCTGCTTGCATAGTGTGCGTTTTATACAAGATTTGAATTTCGTCTCATTCAGTTGAAGTATGTGGGGAGGAATTTTATTATAACATTTTAAACAGTACCCCATGAAAGATGAGTCTACTTTAGCCAGTCTGAAACCTGGTTGAGCTAATAGATCCCTACTTCTAGTACTATAATTATGTCTTTCGCCTCTTTTACTAAAAAGATGTAAATTTTTTCTTACGTACATGATGTTTTCATAGATATATTGACAAGACACCGTCATGATGTTAATATTCTTAAACAGTTCCCTAAAAGAATCGCGCCTGCGGAGTTTATATATGGCTCTGATGGCTCTTTTCTGCAGAATAAAAATAGACTCGATGTCTGCAGCCCGTCCCCAAAGTAAAATACCGTAAGACATGATACTATGAAAGTAACTAAAATAGACTAGCCTCGCGGTATCTACATCACCCAACCCAGCGCTGGGTACGCCACAATCAATTCAATTGTGGCGATAAGTCCCCTCTTTGAGGAGTGGCTAGAGAGGCGCCACGGCGTCCTTACCTTCCGCCTGACGCAGGTCCTCACCGGACACGGTTGTTTCGGGAGGTTCCTGTTCAGGATAAAGCGGGAGGAAACGCCCGGGTGTCACCACTGTGTGGATCGCCCAGACGACATGGTGGAGCATACGGTGGAGGTCTGCCCAGCTTGGGCGGAGCACCGCCGTGTCCTCACGGAGGCGATCGGCGGCGGCGATCTCTCGCGTCCGGCCCTGGTTCAGGCCATGGTTCGGAGCGAGAGTGCATGGGAGGCCGTCACTTCCTTCTGCGAAGCAGTTATGCTAGCAAAAGAGGAGGCGGAACGCGTGAGGGTGAGACAAGGCTCGCGCCCTCGCGCCCTTAGTCGCCGCAGGAGACGCCCCGGGCGTCGGGAGTCGCAAGCCGATTTCCGGCCACCGTAGGCGCGGGCCTGCGGACGGTGAGCGATGGGTAGCTCGCCGTCCGATAAGGACCAGGCCCGGGTCACGGCGCGTTGTGTTCCACGCGCGCCTCAAAGAGATGTCAGCACCAATTGACGGGGTCCGTTAGGACCAATGCCTGCCGGGGTTGCGAGTTTGTCCGAAAGGGATATCGTGGCCCTGGCACACAGGCAAATGAAGGAACACGGGTGGGTTTTAGTCAGTAAAAGTCTGACACGTCCTCCCGCTCCGCCCAGAGCGGGAGAAGTTATTTGATAATTTCCCACCCAAAAAAAAAAAAAAAAAGTGACATTGGCAGGGGGAGGTGTTGTTGATAAACATTATGAGAAACTGTTTTGCGAAATAACATTAAAATTAAAAAAAAATCCGAGCCGCAAAAAATGCGTGTAACATCTGACATCTCACCTTGGTAATAAGCAACTGACCAGGGACATAAATTAGCCTCAAAATGTAAAAAAGCTAAATATTGAAATATTGATTCGAATAATAATTCATTATTAGTGGTCGCCCACTGGTCGAAATTCGACCCCTTCTGCTCACAAAGTTACAATTTAAGTAGTACTTACTAATTCCATGAGTAAACTAATTTCATGCTATTATAAAGTACTTACTAATTCCATGCTATTCCATACTCAAGCTCTCACTTCCTGTTACACACTTCCGTCCCTTTTCACAAAACCATTCCCACAGAATGCGAGAGGAAAGATGTTACACATCAAAAACGCGGGGTTTGTTCCGATGTTGGTCACGCGCCAAAAGATCCTTGTACAACTATACCTACCATTTATTTAATTAATTAACAATTTTTACACTTTATCGAATTGTATTAATTAAAAACTAAAACTACATGAACACAAATAACTAAAAAAAAAAAATTAATACAATATGAGTGAAAGGTTTCAAAATTGTCCATTACCAATACAAATGTCAAGAAAAAAAAAGAGATGTATTTTAAATTTGTGTAGATTAATACCGATAAAAATGTCAAGAAAAAAAATAATAACATAAAAAACTTTTTACAAAAAAAAACAACCGACTTCCAAAAAAAACACTACAAAGTGAAAAATAACTTTAATTTCGGAAGTCGGTGGCTTTTGATCTGTATTTTAGTTTTTTGCCACCGACTTTTTATTAAAATTATTTTTCACTTTGTAGTGTTTTTTTTTTGGAAGTCGGTTGTTTTTTTTTGTAAAAAGTTTTTATTTTTCACTTTTTAGTGGGTCAGTTTGTAATTTATCCAATTTACAATAGCCTAATGTCAAATGCTCATCACCTGTTACAAAATATTGCTTTTCCCGATGCAGGGGCGTTAATTGTTGCGGAGTTCTCCTGGTAAGAACCAGGAGAACTGATGATGATTTCACCATATGCATTTTGACGAGCATAAATTGCTTAGCAACCATATTAAAGTGCCTAATCGAATCGCAACGGTGAAATACTTATTGCTAAGCAGTTCCGGTGGCCATCTGTGGTCTTCATGATCAGTTCCACTTCACCAAATGGTGCTTTTCGAGTGCAAATGCACGAGTTACTATAAAAAATACTCAAATCGCTATAGGTATGCCTATAAAATTTGAGGATTTCCCTCGCTTTCCATGGGATCCCCTCATCAGATTCTGATTTGGTGGCAATGGGACCACCTCGGGAGCATACCCTTCCAAAAAAAAAAAGAATTTTCAAAATCCGTCCACAATTGACGTTACATAAAAAAAAAACAAACATACAGCCGAACATATAACCTCCTCCTTTTTGGAAGTCGGTTAAAAATACATAATTATGGCAATAACATAAAAGGTTAACAATCATAATTTTTTATCAGTCCTCAGATAAACATGAGAAACTCATCAAGCGTATAAAGCGTATAATAGCACTTTTCCATCAGAAATTAACTGAAACTGTTAATAATGCGCAAATGAGCTTTCTCCCTCAACAATCACGCGAGAAGTATTTGAAACAGTACGATATTATGTTTAACACGTAGCGAGTAGCTAAAGGAGCCAAAACTTTCTCAGAAAACGTTTTGCTGGCATATTTTATTGAACTATCCGAGACCAAGAAATCAAGCAATTTTAGAATATATTAAAAAGCAACTTTGCACTCTTTTATAACAAATAACTATTTTTATTTGTTTGAGGTCAGCAATAATCGCTTGAATTGCATTGCGTGTCAGCCACACACTGTGTTATTAAATACTTATTATTCTTTGCACAGGTATCGATGGCTCTGGATCGAGTTCAATGAAGAACAGAAATATAAACTTGGAGACGCCGCTGATGAAATCTGTCAAGGTAAATATTTGTTTGAATATCTTTTTAGGGCTTCCTACCTCAAAAGGAAAAACGGAACTCTTATACGATCACTTGTGTGTCTGTTTGTATGTCCGTCCGTCTGTCACAACCGATTTGCTCCGAATCTAAATGAGCGATTAAGTTGAAATTTGGTACACATGAATTTCTGTGACCAATTTTGAATGTGGAGTTCACTTTTTTTTAATTGCAAACTGTACCGTGTATCATATCAAATAAAAGAACTTGTTATGAGAGTTTCAAATAATATTTTCATAATTTTAGAATAATTTGTTTAAAATTATTATAGAAAATAGATGAAAATTAAACACCCACCCCCTATATCCGAAACTGCTGAGCCTAAAATAAAAAATACAGAGAATAGATCCATACTTATAGATTACAGGAAAATCTCAATCTCTCGAACAATCTCGCATCTCGAAATCAATTGTCTTTACATAACAACGTAAATCGCTCAATATTATTCGTACAAACTTACATTCGTAATTGGAATTTATGGAGAAACATGTTTTCAACTACAATGTTAAGTTTTTTTTTGGGATGACGACTGAGAGCTTTACTGGCGTACGCCGCATAAACCAATAGAAAATAAGAAAAAAATGCGGCTTGCGGCAAAAAAAAGGCGGTTGCTACGCCTGGACAGGAACGGCCTGCGCCTAGTGACGGGGACCATCACGGGACACTGCTCACTGAATAAGCACTTCCACACAATAGGCATAACGGACAGCCCTCTGTGCAGGGCTTGCATGGAGGCTGAAGAAACCGTTGCGCACGTGCTCTTTGAATGCACAGGCGTCACCCAGATCAGAACAGAAACCCTCGGGTCACCCAGATCTTTCACGGATATCTTAAGCAGACCAGGAGATCTAATCAGCTTCTGGAGGGAGGTGGGCTGGTTGGAATAAACAACGACGGCCGCCATGGCCCACGCACAATGGTCCACATGAAGGACTAAGTGCGGAAACCGAACCCGCTAACATAGAACATAGAAGAAAAAAATGTACTTTCTTTTTTTTTGGGAGGTAATCCTCATGGATTTCTTCCGCCCTGGGGTGGACGAAGCGGTCTGACTAAACAATAACTACCCCGTGTTCCCTCGCACACTGGCACCAGGGGCTACGGGGGCACTTAAGCACTCTTCAACGTAGCCCCAACCTGGTGCTTGTCTGGTCAAGCGGGGGGAGTGAGGTGTTTGACTGCCCCCGCGACGTCTATGAGTGGCGCGCGTGGAACATTACATGCCACCACCTCGGGACATACATTAAAAGTACCCTGTCTTCGTAAGAAAGATTCCCGTGGAATATTTTCCGACATCCACGCGGGCGAAGCCGCGGGCAAAAGCTAGTTCATAATAATATTATTATAACGAACCTTATGTCAAGCTTATCTATTGAAATATCTTCCTTTGTGTGATATTCAATATCAGACATTAATGGGGAAGATATCTCAATATTGTAGTAACTCGTACACAAGAGAATAGTAATCAAGTTTGTAACACAGAATATATGTTTATTATTATTATTATTTATATTTACATATTTATTCACATCTACGTTCTTGTACACCAGAAAATATGTAGCAAAAACTAAATTACTATTAAATTACCTATTACTTTTACTTCCTGTTTTCTTTAATATCAAAAACAATCAATCTGCCTAGCCTTTTCCCAACTATGTTGTGGTCGGCTTCCAGTCTAACCGGATACAGCTGAATATAGGTACCAGTATTTTACATGGAACGACTGCCTATCTGACCTCCACAACTGGGTAATATGATATCCCTAGGTAAGACTGGTTGTCAGAATTTCGGGCTTCTGGCGACCCGTAACGACTGTCGAAGATCCACAAATGACAGCCCGGACCAACAGCTTCAAAAACAAAAAATCAAAATCAAAAGTCAGTAATTCAAACTAAGCTGAGAATCAGCACTTTTCGAACATCAAAAATTACATAAGACAGTCCCCTAAAAACGCCCACCCTTCACGTGTGTTTAACGTGCTTTCCGAGGCACGGACGAGTCTTGGTATGTAAACGAACCGTGCGGCTTTTATTACGTAGCCACGAGCTCCTTTTTAACAAAAGAAACGAGACACGGAGGGGTCAGTAAGAATACCAGGTGTAATTGAAATAGGTAACCGAAAACCTCTTAGCGGTCATTGTATTCATCATTATAAACAACTTTTTCTATAGGAATCGCGAAAAAAAAAACAAAATTTCCCTACATTTTGTCAAGTTAAGGCTCGTAAAGACTGGTGCGATATCGCGGGCGCGACGCGATACTTATCTTTGTCGGTGCCTGTCGCGCCCGCGATATCTGTACGAGCCTTTATACGAACATAAATGTACACTTCAACTAATTTTTTGCTGTGTAAACTTCTTTAGGCGCGTTGAGCGATTATATAATATGTCACTTTTTATTCACCCCACGCGTGGTCGCGCCGACAGAGGCGTTTTCCGGTTTTTCGAACAAAAAGTGACATAAATGATAAATAATTTTATTCCTGTAAGCAGACAATAGTAGTTTGTTAGGTAGGTACAAGGGGCTAAAATGGCCCATTTTATACGAGGTAGTTTTAATCCCGAGCTTTAGCGAGGGAGTAAATAGAAACCGAGTTATATAAACTTTATATACAATAATTTAAAAAAAAATACAATAATTTTCACTACGATTGCGAGAAAACTTTCTCTTCAACCTACAAACTGTTGTAAAATAAATTACGTTCACCAATTCAATTAGTAATTAGAGAAAAAAATCTAAACATTTCGCGCTAATGCCTTTTTTTTATTTCTTCTGTAGCCGCAACCAAGAAACATTTATACTCACATAATTTGGCTAGGCCGCAACGCAATGCACGCATTCTACCGAAGATATCGCCGCTTATAGTTCCATTTTCGAAAATAAAATGTTTTTCTTTTTTTATTAAACAGTACGTAATAAGTCGAGTTTTAATCATGATTATTTTACTTAAGGTGAATCCGCAGCTGTAGCCCGCGAAATTAAAATTTTCTTCCGTTTTTTACTATTTGCAGGTCAGTGTCAGGTTGTATCTTAATCACAATATGATTCGCGACTGTAAGAGATATGTATAGACATAATTATAATCATTGAAATCATTAATACAGCTACAGCGACAGCTGCGGATTCACCTAATTTAGTTTCAGTCCGTTTTTGTAGGCTTGTTGGAAACAGACAAAATTAAAAAAAAAAACTTTTTCCCCTAGAGGAAGATATGGTATTTTAGCCCCCGCTCTGGTACGCTAAAATGACGGATTTTTTGAGCAAGAGGAGTGAAAACACTTTTACACGTCAATCATATTTTAAAAACTAAATGAGGTCGGCGTTTACTATCTGACTACTCTGAGAAGAAACGCCGAAACAAACTCAGAGGTCAGTCTCTTTTAAAGTCCAGACATAATCTTGGTCAGATCATGTGAAGGCCATGTAGATTGGTATCTGAAATGGTCTTTTGAAGAAAGAACCATATAAATTGAGTGGACCTGGCCAGTCATTGCACGCATTTGTCAGAAATCGAGCAGCTCAACTCAAAACTTAAGGAGCTCAACGATGCAACGAACAATACCAAAAAAAGGACATTTGAGTAGGCCGCTTAAATTACTCAAACTGCCAGAACATGATCTATACTGTCTATATAAGTAGGTACTTAATAAAATGAAATCTTATCGAAGTCAAAATTGTACATTGAATATTTTTTTTAAAGTAATGCAAGGTCTGGGGATCGATTCTAATACCGAAAATATAGTTTTTAGAATTTTTGTCTGAATGTATGTTAGAGCATCACGCAAATTCTACCGGATCGATTCTGTTCAAATTTTGCATAGATATTCCCTATGAGACTGGTCAGTCGGTAGGTTAAAATTATATTATCACGCTATTTGCTATGGGGGATGAGCAATATTGCATTGTTTGTATTCCTCTATAGTTTATAGCAAATTGTAAAAAGACGAGCCAAACGGTTAGAAGCTGTTGTAGATGGTTACATATTTAATCATCACGCTATATCTTTATGGGGCTAAGCTGTAAATCATCATGACAGAGTGGATTTTTGAGATGGGGCTGTAAACCCTACCTTACACAATGTAGCCACACAAAATCGGTCGCAGAAGATTGTCCTTAACTTTTTGAGACATTTTGATTTGCATACACAGATTTTGAAAAAATGTACAGTTAGCAAGAATATAGTCAATTTAACAAAACAATCTTTTGATGCCAATAGATCCTGTTTGTTATGAGGATCAACAAGCTCTATTAGACCAACTGACATTTGAGTACTAGAAGAGTCAGAAATCGCAGAAAAACCTTTTCCCAAACATTTCGTGGGAAATGAGACTACAACTTACTTTGTACGGTTCCGTACCTCAAAAGTAAAAAACGGAAACCTTATAGGATCACTTCGTTGTCCGTCCGTCAATCCGTCCGTCTATATATCTGTCAGTCAAGAACCTAGTTAGATGTCTGTCGTTCTATTTTTGATTTACGCGCGCGATCAAGTTGGTACTTTTTTTTTTTTTGGGTGGGAAATCATCAAATAACTTCTCCCGCTCTGGGCGGAGCGGGAGGGCGTGTCAGACTTTTACTGACTAAAACCCACCCGTGTTCCTTCCGTTGCCTGTGTGCCAGGGCCACGATATCCCTTTCGGACAAACTCGCAACGCCGGCAGGCATTGGTCCTAACGGACCCCGTCAGTTTGTGCTGACATCTCTTTGAGGCGCGCGTGGAACACAACGCGCCGTCGACCCGGGCCTGGTCCTTATCGGACGGCGAGCTACCCACCGCTCACCGTCCGCAGGCCCGCGCCTATGGTGGCCGGAAATCGGCTTGCGACTCCCGACGCCCGGGGCGTCTCCTGCGGCGACTAGGGGCGCGAGGGCGCGAACCTTGTCTCACCCTCACGCGTTCCGCCTCCTCCTTCGCTAGCATAACTGCTTCGCAGAAGGAGGTGACGGCCTCCCATGTACTCTCGCTCCGAACCATGGCCTGAACCAGGGCCGGACGCGAGAGATCGCCGCCGCCGATCGCCTCCGTGAGGACACGGCGGTGCTCCGCCCAAGCTGGGCAGACCTCCACCGTATGCTCCACCGTGTCCTCCGGGCGATCCACACAGTGGTGACACCCGGGCGTTTCCTCCCGCTTAATCCTAAACAGGAACCTCCCGAAACATCCATGTCCGGTGAGGACCTGCGTCAGGTGGAAGGTGAGGACGCCGTGGCGCCTCTCTAGCCACTCCTCAAAGAGGGGACTTATCGCCACAATTGTGGCGTGCCCAGCGCTGGGTTGCGACAATCGCACTCTCCATGTCGCCATGAGATCCCTCCGGAGCTCCGTCCGCTGTGCCGCGATTTCTTGCGGCAGCGGAGTTATGCCCCGGAGTTTCGCCTCTTCGCGCCACACCCAAATGAGCGCGAGGACTTTCGCCTCCAGATCCCATGGCGGCCTCCAGATCCCATGGCGGATCAAGTTGGTACTACGAGTAGTAAAGTGATCGAATTCAGTGATGCGCCGTCTTTGCTCAACGTAAGATCCCCGAAAAAAGTTTAGAAAGTGGAGTAAAACGAAATAAGCTCGGTGTTTTACTATCAGGTGATTAGTTTACATGCTCTTATTTATTCAAAAAGTGCAATTGTATTACTTATTTCACTTTATTAGAAAAGTAGAAGTAATTTATTCCGATTATATTGTGACTTAATTCAGTTTTGTGTAAATTGTTTCGTATCGATTACGAAGCCATTTCATGTTGATGCAGTGTTATAATAAAATTCCTAAGCAAACGTAAAGTGAATAGGTATTATTTCAGTATTGCACTATTATTTATCAGAAACGTAGTATTTTTGTTGGTTTGTTGCTGTTTAAAGTTTAATTTGTCAGGTATGACTTTCGTTTTATTTATAGTTATTTTACTCTTTTAGTATAATGACGATTGTCGGATTATTTATTAAACATTAACCAGAGTATTTAAAAAAAAAGAAGACTTTGTGATTGTGGATGAAAGATTTAAATGCAAAGTTACAGATACTAGAGCATATCGGGGTGTTAATGTAGGGACTGATCATCATCAGGTTATGTGTCGGATGGATGGTGTGTTCAGGCATTGGCGTCACCGAGTCCGAGTTCCTGTAACTGCTCTAGAAAGAATAAAAGTGGAAAGACTGCATGAATTGAAAGTAAAAGAGGAATATAAAAGGGAAGTAAAAGTGAAGACGGATAAAATATTTGATGATACGAATGATTACAGTCTAGAAGAAGTATGGAATATAGCGAAAAATAGTATGGTGCAAGTAGCCACAAAAGTATATGGTCTGGCGCAGAGGAAATGTGGTAGTAGAACATATGATTCTTGGGTAGATGAAGAAGTTAAAGAGGTTGTGAGGCAGAAGAAAGAGGCCTGGCTACATGTTAGCCTGTAAAGGCCTAAAATAGGATGAATCAGGCAACGAATGTGGCAGATGATTTGGAAAAAGTGAAGAAGAAATACTCTGAAATAAAAGCGAGAGTGAAAGAGATTGTAAAAATGATGAAGGATGAAAAGGAAGAAACGTATGACAGGAAGTTCTCTGATAACTTCAGGGCCAATGTTAAGCTGTTCTGGAAACAAGTAAGATTGGCTCGCGGAGTGACAGGAACATCGAGCATGAACGTTATAAGAGCAGAAGATGGATGTTTATTAAGCGAATGTAAGGTCTTGGAACGCTGGAAGGGATACTTTGAAAGTTTATTTAGTTGTCAGGATAGTGTGCAAGGAGTGGGTAACTGGGCAGAAGCCAGTTTTGATGACCCAAGCTCACATGCAGATGAGTGGAATGATATAGAAATAGATGAGATTGTAAGAGCGTTGAAAGGTATGAAAATTGGGAAAGCTGCAGGGTATGACAGGGTGTCTGCTGAAATTCTGAAGGGTGATGACGGGGTGGTAGCAAGCCTGTTGTGCCTGATCTTTAATATGTGCTAGAGATATGGCCGTGTGCCAGATGACTGGTGTAAGGCTGTAATCGTACCACTATATAAGGGAAAAAGCTGTCAGCAGGAGTGTAAAAACTACCACGGCATTAGTCTTTTGAGTGTTGTCAGCAAACTGTATGCGAAGGTTTTAATAAATAGAGTGGTAAGAATGACAGATGAGAAAATATGGGATGTGTAGGCAGGATTTAGAGAGGGAATGGGATGTATGGATCAGATCTTCTCCTTAAGGTGCATAGCCGAAAAACATCTGGCAAAGCTCAAGAAAGTCTACTGTGCTATCGTTGACTTGGAGAAGGCAGTATATAGAGGGAAGAACTGTGGTCAATACTATCAGTGTACGGTGTATACTGGAGCTTGGTACGGGCACTGAAATCTTTATACAAGGATTCCAGTGCTTGTGTTAGGTTAAATGGGGCATACACCGACTGGTTCTGCATCTCAAGGGGTTTTAGACAGGGTTGTGTAGCGTCACCGTGGATGTTCAACTTGTACATGGATAGTCGTCTGGTTTGAAAGAGAGTGAGTGCGGATTGAGAATTAATGAGTTGCCTGTCAAATGCCTTCTCTACGCAGATGATCAAGTTTTACTTGCTTTGTCTGCAGAACAGTTGGAAGACATTGTGGCTGTGATGGATGAAGCATATAAGAGGAAAGGGATGAATATAAATGTGAATAAGACGAAGGTCATGGTGTTTGAAAGAGAAGAGGATTTATCGGTGTGTGATGTGAAAATAAATGATAAGAGTGTGGAGCAAGTAAGTGAGTTTATATATTTGGGGAGTCAGTTTACAAGGGATGGAAAGATTGATGAAGATGTGGAAAGGAGAGTAAATGCGGGAAATAAAGTGAAAAGTGCTATACATGCGATTGTGAACAATTAGTCAATGCCCAAAAAGGCTTGACTGGCTGTTCACAATGGTGTGCTGGTGCCTACGCTTATGTATGGAAGTGAGTGTTGGGTGTGGCAAAAGAAGCATGAAAGTAGAATAAATGCAGTGGAAATGTTGTGTTTTGTAACCAAATGGTCTGTTTAGGGCTAGTCCCAAACAATTTTTTTGTTGATAATAAATATTTTATATTTTGGTCATTTCACAAAAAGCTTTAGAAGAAAAAGATTTCAGAAAGATTTTTGCATTGTTTTGATTTATACTCGTAATTACCTTTGATACTGTAACTGTACTGTAATGCAAATTATTTTACATTTTATTGTATAGATTCAATATAAGTTTTATATCTGAACAGACAGCTGTGCTGCTGGGGAGTTTGTTGCGCCACTTCTTCTTCCCAGCTAAAGCACTAGGAAGTGGTGAAGGGTGGGCGTTTTTTTTGTAATTTTGACGTTCGAAAAGTGCTGATTCTCAGCCTAGTTTGAATAAATGACTTTTGATTTTGATACACATATAATATTGTTAGTTGAGTTTTCATAAGATTCTACATTTAAATTGAACCATTTTTGATAATAAATACGGATCAAACGAAGTAATACATCCTTTTTTATGAAAAAAAATACGTTTGTAATTATTTGTCAATTAAAATTAACACAAAAACAATTATGAAAATTTCTCTGACAGTTTATGCTTCTTAGGTTAACAATGGAAAAAATCTAAATATTTCGTTTACTTGCAAGATGATTTTAATATAAAACTGCAACATTTACTATTACTCCGTCCGAAATTAAATTATTTGTTTACATATTTTATTGAAAAGTGAAATAACAACGAACTTTTTTTTTAATTATTTATTTAAGCGGCGTCCTGATAAAAAATATGATATTTTTTACGAAAATCTACTAGTTTATTAATAACGCTACCTATCCCTACTTTTAGAATTGGCCTAAACGATTCTTTTAATTTTTTGTGATAAATTTAAGCCATATAGGAAAACATGTCAAACTTTGGATGCGTTTTCCCACAAAATAGAATACTCGTATTTTAGTTATTTCATTTTTTGAATAAAGGTGCGAAATGTAAACTTAAGCAATATTACTTAAGTATTATGTAGGAATAAACTATTTAAAACCTAAAGATGTTATTAATTGTATCAACAATAACGCGTACATATAAAATATGTAATTGTATAGTTTGATGTTGAGATAGACTCATGATAGCACAAGTTTAAACCTTAGTGGTTTTTTGCTATTTAATACGTAATCCTGTGTTCCTTTGTATAAATGATAATAAATTGGAAAAAAAAAATTGACATAAGGCTATTGTAAATTAGATAAATTACAAAAAGTGAAAAATAAAAACTTTTTACAAAAAAAAAACAAACCGACTTCAAAAAAAGCACTACAAAGTGAAAAATAACTTTAATTTCGGAAGTCAGTGGCAAAAAACTAAAATACAGGTCCAATAACACTGACTTCCGAAACTAAAGTTATTTTTCACTTTGTAGTGTTTTTTTTTGGAATTCGGTTTGTTTTTTATCACACAATCATCAGTTCAGCCGAAAGACATAGGCCTCCCCCAAGCACCGCCACTTCGACCGGTTGTATGCTTCCCGAATCTAGTGGATTCCTGCGGCCTTCATAAGGTCATCGGTCCACCTTACGGGAGCCCATCCAACGCTACGTCAGGCCCAGCCCTAACAGGGTCCTGAAAATTATTGCTGACTGTCTGTATGTAATTCACTGCTGTCAGTTACATGTGCAGATGTGCCGTCGTAGTTTTAAGGACAATGTTATTCTTATTATCCTTTATAAATAAAATAAAAATAAAATCCATTTAATTCAGATAACTTGATCCATACAATTACAATAATTTAAATTAAAACACAACACAACACTCAAATTACCCGCTCAATAGAGGATCTCCATAGCGGAGAAGAGATCCTGTCAGCTACAGTCTTCAGAATTCCGTTGCGTGTTGCGTTGTTGTTACGTTGTTGTTTTATGAGTCTTCGCTCGAATGAAAGATTTTGAATCTTTACTCTTTTTTTTTAATCTTACTCAACTTATTGGATTGGATTACAGAATTCATAAATTCTGTAATCCAATGCAATAAGTCGAGTATTTTTATTTAAATGTTGACCCTCTAATCAAAGTCTTTGTGTAAACGAACAAACTTTTTAATCGAAATCGGGTTTCAAAACGAATTCCAATCTGATGTTTTTAAACTTCTAATATAGGCTTTCATCTGTTAAAAACCGTCTATAAAAAACAAGTTCTTACTTTTGTTCAAGCGTAAACCTTCGAGCCAGTTATGGTAATTTGAAGTTTGCGACCTCTTGCAAGAATAGAGTTAAAAATAACGTAACTGTGTCGATGGTTTTCAACGATTTCAAAAAAGGAGGAGGTTATGCATTCAGCGATGTCGATGATGTTATTATAAATTCCTGCCACTGTTGTTTACATAGCAAGTAAAGTCAGCGGCACGGAATGTGGCCCAAGCGCGTTATGTGGTTTATTATCAATTTGAAACGCGAAACAGGGTTTTTTTTTGTTTTAAAACGTAAACGATTATTCGAATATTATATGCGAATGATTAATTAACAAAAAAGTGAGTTAACTTTATTAAAATTTAACAAAATTACACAAAAAGGACATTAAGCTCTAAGACTAAAAAAAATGTTTTTGAATGAAAGTAACAAACTAAAGCTATGGTACTCAAAATTAATAGCGGGTATTTCCACCTCTGGCCCTGATGACCGCATGCATGCGATCAGGGCCTCAAGTCTGCTATTACAATAGTGTCAGAATGGTCGATCATTGATTTCATAACTGTTGATTTTGACAACTTTGGTAATCTACTATTATAATGGCGTCATTATGACTTTCCAATGGTCGGCCACTGACACTACATTGAAAGAAATTGCATATATTGGTAATCTCGTACATAATGACAAATGAATGACATTTCTACTAATGGGTTTTATAATAATGGCAATACGACAATGCCATTATAATAACACAATTATATTACGAGAACATTGACCGACCAATGATCGACCATTATGAATTGTCATGCCATTGTCATTTTGCTAAAAGTTCGTAATCTGGTAAATTTTCTTTCAATCTAGTGTCAGTGGCCGACCATTGGAAAGTCATAATGACGCCATTATAATAGTAGATTACCAAATTTGTCAAAATCAACAATTATGAAATCAATGATCGACCATTCTGACACTATTGTAATAGCAGACTTGAGGCCCAGACATGCTGTGGATTATGTTTTCAATGTCCACATGGGGTATTTCTTCCCAGGCGGCCACCAGAGCGGTTTTCAAATGACTGATAGTCTCTGGAGGGTTGGGACTGGATCGGATGCGTCTTTTAAGCATGTCCCAGACATGTTCTATGGGATTCATGTCCGGGCTTCGTGCCAGCCACTCTAATTTTCTAATTCTCACCTCCGACAGGTAATCATCCACGCAACGTGTTGTGTAAGGTTGGGCATTATCTTGCATTAAGATGAAATCTTCGCTACCGATGAATCCCACAAATGGTAAACGAGGAGGAGGACCTCTTCAATGTATCGCACTGCCGTTAGACGACCTGCAACTACTGCCAACTCTGTGCGTGCGTCTGAACAGATCCCTCCCCAAACCATAACTGATCCACCTTGGAAACTGACGGTTTGACTGGTAGTGATTGGCAGAAACCTCACCCCATGCCTTCTCCACACACGTTCGCGGCCATCTGGAGCTCTTAAGGCCACCCTGCATTCATCTTTCCACTGAACTTTACTCCACTGCTTGTGAGTCCAATTTGCGTGTTCGCGAGCGAATCGAAGTCGAGCTACGCGAAGGTGCCGAAGGAGTTCTGGACATCGAGCTGCTCTTCTCGTTGACCCCTCTTGCCGTTTGTAGCCGCTCCCGTATTTCGACCGCAATAAGGAACCCATTTCTCAAAATTGCGAGGCCGATAAATCAGTCATCTCGAGCTGACGTACACCTAATACCGCCACTTCCTGCTCTCCTTGTGTGCAGGCCGGTCTGGTCGTACCGTGTTAAGGCGTACCTGAGAGTTGTACGTGGTACATTTAAAGTTACAGCAATCTCTCACTGCGTACGCTCTGACTCCGAAGCAACACAGCTTGAGCAACTTGAGCTGAAGTTAGAGGCATTGTGTTACAATTCTGGAAGCATAAATTACTACAGATTAATTAAAAAATAAAACAATAAAGATTACACCATTTTAATATCGAATTTCTCACCCGTGTTTTGTGCGTTCCAGTAACGAACTAACGTTCAGTGTCACCAAAAATTTTAAAAAATGAACTTTTTCTTGTGCTTTCCTTCACATTAACAAAAACAAATGTCCTGACAAACTGCCACTCGAAATTCTCATACGCGATATCAAAATCGCCTGTTATCGGTGTGTTTATGTTTGGGCCACATTCCGTGCCGCAGAGAGTAGTTGTAGATATACGAAATAACTAAAAAGTAAAAAAAAAATATACTTTTTACAAACAAAACAACCGACTTCCAAAAAACAGTACAATAGCGAAAAATAATTCTAATTTTGGAAGTCGGTGGCAAAAAACGAAAATACAAAACCGACACCGACTTCCGAAATTAAAGTTATTACTATTTTAGCTACCAGAAATAGTACCTAAGTACATATAAATGAAACTGCAATCAAATTCATTCTGTTCATTCAAACAAAGCGCTTTCGTGTCATTTGCTAAAAATAAAATCCGTTCTGATCAAACATCTCGTCAAAGGATTCAACGCATAGCTGCATTAAATTCTGAACTCTGAGTTTCACAAATGAATAGTAAAGTCTACCAAACTATACTAAACTACATGACTGTACCTAAACGACCCCAGGCTGATAATATTTTCGTTTTTCCTAATTCTGTTAATATTGGTGATTAGGTCAGTTTCCCCCTTAGGGGAAAAGGCCGCACCCCGCCTCCGTACGGCCCTGAAGAGCTCGTCTCCAGACTGGACACTCTCCCACTGACAGAGATGAAGTGAATTCCAAATATGAAGAAGTCTAACATCTTAGCTCATTAATAGAGTAAGGAAAGGATTAAAAGAAATAATAAATAAGATTTAGGAATTCATACTTATGAAATTGGATATGGTTTTAGAAAGCTAATAAACAATAGAGGGATGCTAAGTATATTATTATAATTACGCTTGTGAATAACCCATACGCTAGCGTAACAGGTATTTAGTCAAGTCTTATTAGAGTTTTGGATAATCTCTCTTAAATGCCTAAAGAGAGTCCCCAAAGCGCCCACCTTTACCACTTCCTAGTGTTTGAACTGGGGAGAAGACGTGGCACAACAAGCTCCCCAGTAACACGACTCTGTCTGTTTAATTACAAGAACTTTAAGTAAAGGGATCGTTACGCTTGCGCTTAAATTCATTATTTATAGCTACGTTAACTTGTCTGTTTACAATGAACCCACGTCATCCCCGGGAACCGTTTTACAACGTTTGTCTCATTTACATGCTCTAATAGACCTAACGCATTAGAACCTATGAGGACACTAATACGATTCTAATAGAACACGTTCCCTAAGCACTAAATAAATGTCCTACCCAATCCTATGACAGAGTACTACAACAGTAGCCACACACAGACAGTACGGACGTACAGTAGTCCAACTGTTATTGAGGAAGACAAGTATGGCGTAGTTTTACACGCGTACTAATCTGAAAGACCCTTACGCGGCGGCCTAGTCCCTTTTAATAAGATTACACAAACACTTGCACAAGCGCACCGTAGACTCAGTCTTTAGCAGAATTCATTGCGATCGTACTTGTTGTACGCCGAAGTGGTAACACGTCACTTCACATTTCGTTAATCGTCCCATGTCGAGGAGCTTGCCGCGATTAGCGGCTTGCATCCAAATAGCGTGTCTCGGAACCCTCTCCCGGAAATGCACGTAACCAAATCTTCACGCAATGTGTTCTGTGGCGAGACCTTTTTGGAAACAGTATCATCCTTAACGTTTGGTTGATTTATAATGCAATACAGATTGGACTTAGCCTAGTTTGCTTTAAACGAACTGAGAGTATTTACGGTTCTGCCTTCCAAATGTGGTGCGTCAGTTAAAAGTCATAAGCAATAATGCTTAGTGTCAAGTATAGCGGAAGGCCTTCTCCGTTCCCTATAACCAAACGCCAATGACTAATATCTGTTAAGGCATGGGTTGGGTGATGTACAAGTAATACAAGGGAAAACATTAATTATCAAGTATGATGATATTATGTGAAAGTAGTTTCGCCATGCTAGAATAAATGTTCATTAATAGCTCCTCCGTTACAACAGTGTGCACAATGTTACAATTAACACGCGTGGCGTTTAATAACACTTATCACCCTAGGGTAATTATTATAATGTAAGACTCACCCAGTCACACCAATAACCACACACATACCACTTTATGTACTAAGTTAGTCTAATCTGGGCTTTTACCCAACTATACTTAACTTAATAACTAACACTCACTATCTTGCGACAGCTCTTAACTTAACTACCTCTAGCTTATAACTCCCACGTGCTTATAATCAGGTCGTACAAAAACCAACCATCTCTTCCCACGTCTTAATCCTAACTCTCTTAACTAGCCTCAACTACATCGTCTGTCTTGTTCCATGGTTCCAAACTAACTGCCACAGTTATAACGTCTGTCTCCTAATACGGTTGCCCGTCCACTCTCTCTTCCTTGTAGCCGTGATCCGTGTCATAAAAACTCCCGTGAGCGTCGGTTTACTTTTTCCCATGCCACGAATACCTAGTATAGTTTTTATTGCAGAGTTCCTTTTAAAATCTTTCAATTGTTTTAGGGTTTCGCTTGAATTCTTTAGGCCTATTGCAACCAGATGTGGCACCATTCTAAGAATTTGTAAAAGATATTGCATCTTAAGTGTAGTAAAATCGTTTCCCATAGAATATTAACTTAACAATGGGCTTTGCTAAAAGGTTCAACTATTATTTTTTGCTATTCCAAAGAAATAGGATACTTCGTTATTAATTATGGTAACATTCTGTCGGGATGTCAGCCATAAAATAGAGATTTTAATGTGTTTGTAAGTGGCCCACTAATATGTGTATTTAGAAATAAGAACTTACATTTAAGATATTTTGTTATTAATTAGGAGTAAATGACAGACAGTCACATACACGATAAATTGATTATAAGAGAAATCGCAACGTTTATCATATTTATAATATATATTTCATACTATTTTGAGTAGAAAATTATCCTCTTCTTTTCGAGAACATCGAATTTTTTAAACGGTATTTATTACACTTTTTTGAACGAAACAAGAGGATTTCGTCCAATATTTTAGTCGTACTCTCATCACTACGAACGATGAGTGTACTACGAAGTGACGTACTACGTACAGTCGGTGACCAGCATTACCTGACCCCTCTTCCATTATTCTTCTTTGTAAGAGGGGTCAGGTAATGCTGGTCACCGACTGTACTACGAATGATCAGCTTTGATGAGTGTAGTCTGAAAATTTACCAAAATAAACTAGCTATTTTATTACTATCTAAACTTGTTTGTAAACCAAACCACAGAATCATATTCATGATCATAATCAGCCTACAACGTTCCCACTGCCACATACCTAAACTAAAAAATGTAATTTGAGATAAAAAATATAAACAAAGAAATGTCATTGTCAAAGTGACAGTTCAGGGGTAGTCAAAATTTTCCTAGTAATTCGAATTAAGTTTTTTATTTGGTGTTTTTGGAAGAACGCGAAAGCAGTGGGTCAAAATTAAAAAAAATGATAGCCTAAGGTAAATCCTAATATTATAGCTAAGGTAAACGAAATTAAAATAAAAGATTTATGAACTGATCCGTCACCCTATCTATAATGTGATCGACATCACACATTTTGTCCTCTTATTTTATTACGTGTTTAACGCAAACACTCCACAACAAAATTCTCATTTAAATTTCATTAGTAAAACGCACCCATGCGAAGCCGAGGCGTTTCGCTAGTTGAAAACACTAAATTAAGCCAAATGTTTAAGACTACTGCCTTATTGCCAGTGGCATAAAAATAATTTGCACGATTTTATTTCAAACAGTTATATTTTATTCTTGGAACGTAGTTTACGTCACTTTATTGTTGAAATGATGTGCAATTATTATATTTTAACTGTTTAAGATATGCCTACAATTTTAGCACTATGCTATAATACTTTTCGGCAGACTGCACAATTTAGGTTATTATTTAAAATTGGCAACACCTTTGTTTACATTTTTATCAGGAATTCGATTTCTGGGTTTAGGCCTCCTCTTTGTGAGAGGAAGTAGGCTGTGATCCACCACACGGGTTCAGTGCGGGCTGGTGGATGTCACATGTCATTATCTTAGATTTTTTGTTACTAGGACATGCCGGTTTCATCACGATGTTTTACTTCACTGTTTTGAAATCAGTGGTCATGAAATTAAATACACGAATAATATAGTGCCTGTCTGTGTTCGAACTGACGACATAACAACCCGTAGTTCGGGGCCGATACCGCTGGGCAACCACTGCTCCACAGAATCTGATTACACAAAATTAATATGTAAAGCCTCTGAAAAGCCTCACAGATTTTCTTGGTTTGAAGACTTTACTTAAGTCTTAAGTGGAACATTTACTAAGCGTTCTCATATTATTTTACTTTATTTAATTATACCTGACTAGCTTTTGCCCGTGGCTTCGCTCGCGTTAATTTAGAATTTGACAATCAATTCCGGTTGTACACTCCTTGTTGTTTGGCGCTTGGCGGAAAAAAACTCTTAACACACTATTAAAGTTTCTATATTATTATAATTCAATCATAATACGAAATACACGTGGCGCCATCTATTATCATAAGAACGTTATTGTTGTTTTCCTCGGGAACAGTACTTTTTTTTGGGATGAAATGTACCCCTATGTCCATTTCTGAACACCTGACAACGCAAAATTTCAGGATGATTGGTTCTGTGGTTTAGGCGCGAAATGGTAACAAACCAACAAACAAACTTACTTTCGCATTTTTAATATTAGTTAGGAAGTTAGGATAGGATTTCGTCGTTTCTCGTCTTTCCCATCAAAAGACGTTGACTGGCTAAGTTTATTAGTATTCTTATGATTTGAGCAAAAAGCGTCTGTTTTTGAAATCATTGTAGGTATAGATTATTACCACTCACAGACTGAGCTATTTTTTTTTTTCTTTAGGAAAACATTTTCTTTTCTTTTTTACGATGTTTGTAAATATGTGAGCACCATGACTATCTCATAATTAAATTATTTGTCATTGCTTCATTTCGTAAGTATTTTAGTCTTGGATGCGTTAAGTGATAGTTCCACCTTTTTACTTTCCTTAGACAGTTCTGTGACCATGCTTTCCAGATCTAGCACGTTTTCTGCGAACACCACGACGTTGTCTGCAAAGTGGAGATGACTTAGGAACTCTCCATTGACTTTTACTCCCTTGCTCTCCCATTTTAGCTCCCTGAAGATCATTTCTAGTACCGCAGAGAATATTTTTGGCGAAATCGGATAATATAAGCCAATATTTTGTATAGGTATATTAAATAAATTATAATATAATTATGTGAAGACGATGTAGGATAAAATTAAAATACTTCAATAATAAATTAATTATGTAAGAGATACATGGTGCTCACTTATTTACAAACATTGCATTCTTCGACTGATGCAAAGCTACATTTTTGCCTAGTGCCATAGGATATGTTTTATCAGATAGAAGTCGCGGGCAGAAGCTAGTAGATTAGATATTTCTCTTCTTTTTTTTATAATTTTTAATGGCCTGATTGCTGGGACCTTTTAGCCAAGTCTTTATTTAGTTACAAAATTTGTTTAAATAATGATGAAATGAATTATATACAATGCATGATAGATGGTATCCCCGCCCGCCCGCTCCCCTTGAGTTTTAGTAAAGATGTGGCACTTTAATGTGACTTCACCAATGACGTATTATATATAGACACGTTATCAACAAACATCTCGGCGCTTAAAAACGGCGAAAATACTAGATAACTACTTATACGCGTAAACATTTTTGTCTTTAACTTTTGGGGTATAATTTGTACATCCTCTGAAAACACACGACGGCATGTTTTCTTTATATTTTGCACAGGTTTTCACACACGATATAAATTAAAAACAAACGTAGCGTCGCGCGACAGGTTGGTGCGTGACTGAGCGCAATGTGGCCAATTGGCTTCATTTCATGTTGCCATTTTAGAGTGCGGACAACGTATCTATAGTTTTATACATCATTGGACTTCACGCGGACTTTTTGAGTGACCTTGAAGAGATGTTGCACTGTTTTGTTTCATTTGCCTACACTAATGCACACACAATTCACGAACACTTAATGGCTAATAATCCACCATTATTACACATTAATATTGGCTAAACACAAAAAGAAAATAAAACAAAACTGCTAAACATGACGCTTCACTTTCCCGCCATGAACCGTCTCTTCTAACTGACAACCACAGATTATATACATATCAATATGCTCAGTCTCTAAGCACAATCCATTACCTCTAAGCCGCTTGATTACTAGTTGATTAAGCCCCTCGAGTATTTCCACATCGCTACACGTGTTGATAGACCACAATGTTATTCTTAAGTAAACAAGTACAAACGGAATTCATATAGAAATAGAAATAAATAGTACAAAATATTAAATATATTTAAAAAAATCGCTAACTGAATAGAAACAGTTAACATTGTCGTTGAAAAACATCGTCTCCCATACATTCCAACTGCAAATGTAAGTTGGTCGACAATTACTCGTTTTCCTTTTAACTTCGTTATTTATACTAATGCCGTGAATTTTTCTTTTCCTTCCCTTTTTTGCTTTATTTAAATTATTTAGTTTGGATAATTTGATTACAATGCCTTCAAGCCTTGCCACCGGTGTGGACCACCCCCGACGCTCCCCCCGCTACGCCACTGCTATTATCATCCGGATATATTACCCCAATATCCACCACGTAAGCTTTGCTGTATTCCGGTTTTAAGAATAGGAATGTAGGGGCAATTTCAGACACACGAAACATTAAAACAGCTTTATATATGGAATGGCTACGCACGTACAAGAGTAAAGAGTATTCTATTCTATTCCAAGAGTTAAAGAGTATTCTATTCTATTCTACAATGACTCTGCTTTCGCAGATGTCTAAAAGCTGTGGTCAGCCACCAAAAAAATCTCCTAAAGCAAACGTTCTTCATGGGCTTACAACTTAATCAGTACAGGTAGATGTAATAATGAAACTGTTCGGTGGAAGGAATAATATTCGCCGCATACCAATTACTATGTCTTGGATTACCTAAAGCTGCATGTGACTTTTAAAGTTGTTTTGGTTTAAGTATTAGAATATTGAATACTTAAGGCGCATGCACTAAAGTAGCCCGCGAAATTCAAACTTTCTTTAGGTTTTTTGCAATTTACAGGTCAGTATCAGGTTGTATGTTGATTGAACTTCTCGATTGGATTTCATTATAATTTTAGCTGCAGCTCCATGAAATTAAGACAAAAAATATTGATTATCATGACAATGCAATAACAAAACGTATCGAAAAAAGTCAAAGCTGTAAACTCGGGACTAAATATCCGCTGTAAATGTCAAGCCGAGACCTGCTGACTGACGTTGTCATTGTCACGTCATTTGCCACAGGGCTGCCATCCCTAAAATATAAATAATGCTTATAGAACATTTTATTTTTCAACACTTGTTTTAAAAAAAGCGGGCGGCTGTAAAAAAAAATTAATTGCCCAAAGACGTCAAAATAATTACCCTCTTTCAGCCTATATAGGTCAGAAGGCTGTTTAAATTTTCAATTATTTTAGTACCAAGCCCCATACATTTCGTGAACGTCTCCATTGTTTGAGAAACGGATTCAGACCACGCATCGCATACACTGCCAATTTGCATCTTCACTCAGGATATAGGTATAATGGTGAAAAGACCAGAAAAAAAAATGGGAAGAAAAAATGCCTATGCACCTGCCACCAATTAAAACCCACCCGTGTACTTTGAGTTGCCTGTGTGCCAGGGTATCCCTTTCGGACAAACCCGCAACCCTGGCAGGAAGCCTATGCATCTGCCGCACCATGCATTTGCGTCCGCGGAAACGAGGTGACTATGTAGGGCTTTCCGCTTAAAACTCCACCGTGTGTGCTTATGTAGGATGCTGTTGTGGGAAGGGTTACTTTTATCTTTTTATATTCACGTGTTTCTGTGACAATAAAGCATTTATTATTTTTTCATTTCCTATCGAGGGGCTGTGATAACTACTACTTAAGGGATTCGCTACTAACCAAGCTCCTCATCTTTTTGTGCTTACTTCTACAGCAAATTCTTTACCAATAAACCTAACCTTACCATTTGTCCACAGAGCAACAAAGTACGCACCCGTCTCGGGGTCCGCTTCGCCGAGACCTCGCTGACGGCCGTGCCCTCTCGTCTCGAGGTTCCAAAGGTGGTGCGAGGTCCCGCCTGACACCCACCCCCCCGCCTCCGCTGCGCTGAGCACGAGCGCTGTCGAGTGCTTGATCAGTATTATAGCGATAAAATCGCCACTGTTTAAGTACTACAGATTACAGTACTCATGAGTAGCCTCAAGATCATGGGAAACAAGATTAGCTCAACATTGTTTCAGCAACATGGAACTCTCTATGATCTGCTCCAAAAGTATCTGATAGAATAATTGTAAGCTAACCCTGTTCAAGTTAAATGCTTGCGCAATTGCTCAATAGAATTAGTAGGTACCTAACACATTAATCTGTATTTAAAAGTTTTCAACTTTATTTCTCACACCGTTTTCCAACAAATATTGTTTGAATAACGTTATTAAATTTTAATTTAATAATCATCAACGAAAGTTAAAAAAAAATATTTTTTTAGTTTTAGTTATAAAATTAAACTCAATTAACAAATGAAAAATATCTTTTAGGTGATTTAAAGTTAGAATTTCGGGCTTAAATATTTAATTATTGAAATCAAAGCACTCATTTGTAAGTGGCACTCCACATTGGCATCCAAAGTACGTTTTGTGCTCCATTTGTTGACATTTTCATCAGATACTTCTGGGTAATACTTAGGGTGTCCGGTAAAGAATAGATAACCTTGAAAGTAGTAGACCTTATGCCCATTCAAAAAAATAGGTCCATGTCAAAAAAGAATTCAAAATATAATAATATCCCAAGTACCTACTATCTAAGATTTTTTAGAAAGTAAATATAATACATTTGTTAGACATAAGCAAACAAAAACTGAAATATTATAAAATATTTACATAATTTTTTTTTTTTTTTTTTCCTTTTGGCTTCGCATGGTTTGTGCATTTAGCCAGTGTCATGTAAAATTAGGTAGCAAGTACAAAGTTATTTAAATAATTATGAAATGAACTCCACTCAATGCATGATAAAGATGATTGATGATATCCCGCCCCACTCCCCTTGAGTTTAAGTAAAGACGCGGCACTTTACTGAAACCTCGCGCGGACTTCTTGAGAGAACTTAAAGTGATGTTGCACTGTTTTGTTTCATTTGCCTACATTAATGCAGGTTCACGAACACTTAATGGTTAATAATCCACCACTATTACACATTAATATTCGGCTAAACACAAATTTTAGAAAATAAAACAAAACTGCTAACATGACGCTTCACTTTCCCGCCAAGAAGTCCTACATAATTATTGTGCATACATGTATGAGATGTCACATAGAGAAGAAAAGAAACAAAAAAAGATGTAAAATCTTTCAAATAAAGAATAATAAAAATTTAATATAAAAAGAGGTTGAATACCTTCTTGTTGGCTCTAACACTGTGACTATAAAATGATTAGTATTATATTTTTTTTTAAATAGTATCTTAGGACACTGGCATTACTTGGGATATATATTTTTTTGTATTTTATTTAGAACGGCCATAAGGTCTAGTCTCTAGGTATTATTTATACTATTTCAAGTTTATCCATTCTTGATTGTGAAAGAAACATATGTTACACAGAATGATATTGCTTAAACAATGAAGCGCAACTTTTGTTTCCGGGGCATTGTGACACATCAAACTCAAGGCACCTATCCCAGCGCCGCGGCCGCCGGCGATTAACGAGAAGCAAATATGGCTAGCAACTAAAACGAGTCGGCGAGCAACCAGCAGCGAATTCCAACTGCGACGAGCGATTACTCGCTGGTATGCGTATGTACCAAGCGTGGATCTCGTCAAGTGTTCTGCCCGCCAAGCGAACGTCGCTGAACGAGTCCTCTCTTTGATAGCTCCTGTCTGAGTACTCGCAGGCGGTGTGAACAGTCAGCGATCAACAATAAATATATGTGTCTCTTTTACTTACACGGGATCTATAGTCTTTTGTACGTTTCTTGAGCAGGAAAATCGTAGATAGTTATAATCCATTTGAAATAACATTAGAAATTTAAATAAACTTTTTTACAGTCCGTCCAACTGATTTTGACTTCTGTTCTGTAGGCTTATAAGGATGGCATTAAAAGCAAATACGTGGTTACAATACCCAACTGTTCATTACAGCTGCCATTTGTCATGCCACCAACGCAATGGAAGTTAAAATCGGTTGAACGGACTGTAAAAAAGGTTTATTTAAATGTCGAATCTTATTTCTAATACAGTATAGTCGCTTCCTCTCCTCTTCTTATTAGAGAATGGGCAGCAGCGTTCTCTATGCATTTTAACACCATACTACAATCGCCAACCCGCTTGCCAAGCTGGCGATTATAGGAACCCCGCCCCCATTTGGGGGAGGCCTATGTCCAGCAGTGGACGTCTTTTGGCTGGAATGATGATGATGATAGTCGCTTCCTCGGCGGTGCTGGGAAGGTGCTTTAGAATGAGAATCTCACACAGATAATGAGTGACAAATACGACTCTTTAAAAATCCAATAAATATCTAAAACAATGTGTGCCGCTGTACCAAGGGAGGCTATTACAGGGAATGGGAGATAAGATATGTAATGACACAGGAAGCTTTAAATGTGTAGTTATTATAAGGCCTAAAGCCAATGTGTAAGTTGTACCCAGTACCAGTGAGTGAACCTAATGAATTGAACTAATGTCTTGATGCAACGAAAGGATATTATTGTAGCTAATTCTGTGCATAGGATTTTTATACAAAGTGTGAGATGGTTAAGGAAGGAATTGACGAAATTGTGTATTTTTTGGTTAATAATATTCTTATCTTATACGTATATAAGATGTATCTATTCATACACGAAATCTCTTAAGGGGTCAATGTAGTTATAGTATAAGTTGTTCATAATGATGAGTTCAATGACCCCTTAAGAGATTTCGTGTATAAATAGATACACCTTATATATATTTTTAACATGTTTATGTGCATGTTTGGAAGGCTCAAAATAGTGTTTCGTAAAATTATCGTAACTCGATACAATAGACCTAGGTACTCATCCGGCCCATCAATTATTGAGAACTTTTCGATTATCAATCTAGCCACTTTATTATCAACCCTGGTCTAAAGTATTACTAATTGTGTACCTAAGGAAACCTCAAAAATAAAAGATCATGGTCTTCTTAGTTACGCAGGTTATTGAATATAATTATGTATATTCACTGATAATGCGAAATATTTGTAAAAAGTGACAAAATTTACACATTTACACGACAGGTGCAGTTTGGTAAATCACTAAAACTATGAAAAAACCTTGGAAAATTGTCGGATTGTCGCTTGTCACCTGTCGCTTGTCTATTTTATTAAATGGGTATGGATGGTTTTAACTCGGGTTTAACATAGGTATCATACGGGACTGACTATTTATCTAACCGCATCGAACGATATTATCGGTTCTAATTGGGAGATTGTATTATTTCGGGACGTTTCTCAGTAATTACACGACATTACGCCAACGTTTGTTTACGATAATAAGTTTATAATTGTAGAACATAGTGTTTGTTCAAATAATTATTTATGTGAGTTATTGTGCAAATATGTGTGTTACAATGTGCTTAGCACACCCCTGTGCTAAGCACAAGAACGATTATCAAGACTACAGAATATTTTTCTATGTAACACTATCTATAGGTTTCTACGAAATAAGTTGCCAAAGCAAAACGCAATTTCTATATTATAACGAAAACATGCAACCTTTAAACACAGCATAGGTACTTGGTAACAACAACTTCATAACGTTATTTTTTCTACTTGATGCATTATTATGTACCTACAGTCAACGTGCGAAAGTGTTAAGCAATTTTGAAACAAATTACTTTCCCACATAGTTCTCACCGTTTCGAACTGTAATTATTTTCATTTATTAATGATTTCGACATATACATAGTCGGAAAAACAGGTGCAACTGAAAAATAATTACATTTTAATTCTTCGGCTGTACATAACCTAGTATTTTATTAATAAAAATACGGGAGAATTGAGTAAGTGCTTAAATATTCAATTACCAATTGTGTTGAAACCACTTCACAAAAGAATGTGTCATGGTTTAATAGTACCTATTCTATAATTACAGCATTTTGACTAAAGGCTCGTGCCGACTGGCGCGATATCGCGGGCGCGTCAGGCTGCGTGAAGCGCAGTGCGACAGTATTTTCAAGGAAACCTACGAGAGCGACACTGAACGATCAATTATAAAGTATTATAATGGAAAAAGACTGAATAATGATTGTTCCGAGAAGTATATAGTGTTGAAAACAACTTGTAAATATGATATTAAATGTTAATAATAAGGATCAATCCCGTCTAATATAAGCGAGGACGCGATCGTCGCGTTAATTTTGTTCGCCAACCCGAACGCGTCGTTGTGCTGACATTCGGATTTTCCGAACATTTAATGAGTTAAAAAATGATCGCGTATTCGCGCGACGATCGCTTAAAGGCTCGTTCAGACTCGCGCGACATCGCGGGTGCGACAGGCAGAGACAAAGAAATTGTGTTTCTAGTCGTCGCGCCCGGGATATCGCACCAGTCTGTACGATCCTTAAATTAGGTTACGAACTTTAGAGCCGAGGCGCAGTAAATTTTCAATACAAACCTATTTAATATTATTTCAAATTTCAAAGGTATGAAAGTTTTGTCAATGTTCAACATTAAATTATTTTATTCTTGTGGCATTTCATACTGCCGTCATAACTAAGAATGCAGTAATCGCAAAATGGCGGTTACGAGATAAACGTAAAAAACATATTTCATATCATCTGAGCAAGATGTTCGTATTTTATTGCTCATAATATATATCTAAAAATTCGGAAAAAAATCAAGCTTTTACAAGATAATTTTCCTTAATTTAATTTACTAATATATGCAATTATAATACGTATTACTGCGTTTCGGTTTAGTATCAGGTCGTTTCCGAGTCACAGGATACTAAAACTAAATGCAGCACTTGCGCGTATTACTGCATTATGTCGTAGCACAAGTCGATTACTGCATTATTTTTTAGTAATTATTGCCATTATTATATGGTACTGTGCCTTCTCAAGGATTTATATAGGTGCATTTTAAGGTTAAGGTTTATTTAGTCTCTTAGCTACGACCTAAGTTTTTACATCGTGGAATGCAAATAAAGTATTGAGTAAACTATACGGATGTTAAAAACCTACTTCATGTTCTTATAATATGCAGCATTAGGGTGAAATAAAATAAAATAAAAAACAACAAGGTGGCACACGTATTACTCCACCGAATGACGTCGCCGATATGATTTACTAAGAAAAAACGCGGCAATGGATCGCACTGCTACGACTTCGCAAGCCTTTACTACACTTAAATACAGTAATGTGGAGTACTGCTTTTTAATTTAGCAATTTGTCTACTGAATTTAAAACAAAATAATAAAGTAGTGGATATTACTGCATTCTGTTTTAGGGTATTCTTGCAAGTACTGCATTCTTTCTTAGGCCATGTTTAATACTGCGTTTTTTCTTATCATTGAAGCAGTTTTTATGCAAGTACGGCGAAAATCATTACATAAAAAACATACTTCGAGTGATTTTTTTTATGAAAATATTTTTTTTTCATGTAAGTACGTGAACCTCTTGGGATGCCATTTCTGGAAAAAAGTAAAAATCTCAAAAATGTCGATTACTGCATTCTTTGTTATCAGGGCAGCATAGATGGCCGGTATAAACCGAACCCTGACGATATCATCAAAAGTATTAAGTGCGGGTTTCTCAGTAAAGCCCTCTCCACACTCGCGGCGCAAACGCCCGCGAAAGCCGTGTAACACGAATGTAGATGGTTTCGCACCTACGCATTCGCGATCCGCGCGGCGCCGCTGTTCCCCTATAGGTGTCGGTTTTTTATCCCAAGACAAAGGAACGCATATACGCTCGCAGCTTTTCGCAGTAGCCGGTCGCAGTTGAGTTTTGAAAATAATAAATTATTATTGATTTATCTGGTTCTACTGCGATGGATTTTCGTCATCCGCCTTCTTTTCTTTCTCCATCTCTTTTTTATTCTTTGGTATTTTGAATACAAAGATAATTGTAGTACGATACAGCAGATAGTCGTCCATTTTCTTTAAGATCGCGAACGAAACTGCAAAACTTTGCGAGTGTGGAGGGACAAGTTTTTACGCGAAGTTCACGGCGCGAACTACGGCGTCAATTCACAGCAAGATTCGCGCGTGAGTGTAGCGGCATTACAATTGTTTATACACAAAACCAAGTAAATGCGTATCCAAGGACATTTTGTATAAATGTTTATTATTGCACAAACGTCGACACTTGAATTCAAGCTATATGTTGTAGGTATAAATTATTTCTATTTAATCAATGTTTTTTGTTATTAAATTAGGTCCTGGGTTCGATTCCCAGGGTGGGCAAAAATTTATTGGGTTTTTTTTCTATCTGGAATTTCTCAGTAGCAGCCCGGAGTCTGGATTTGTGCCCGGTTGACGGCAATAGGCTCGCCCCCTATTACAAGGGACTTAAACATAACTGGCGAAATGTGGGTGTAGGTACTTTTTTTATAAACGTTGCATAAAGTTAAGACACGTTTAAACGTCAAAAATGTATGGTTAAATAGTGCCTATTCCTTTTAAGCAACTTTTATAAATAAATCCCTATTGTTTAATTAGTAGATTTTTACTAAACAGTTTTTTACTGGGATGTATTTAATTTAAACGCTATGTTAATATTAATTCTTAAATGTAAGGATTTTGCTTGCATGCAAATTAAAATACATGTTCAATGTTGTGCATCTTGTGACTCAATCTCAAAGGAAACAAGGAAATAAAGTTGACGTCAAACCTGAACCTTGGTAGTTTTATTTAGAATAAAATTTCTTCCCGGCGGGCAGTGTCTGCAGAAAACATCTTAAAAGTAACTAAAGTTTCATGAAGTTCCTTAACACTGATATTAATCATATCAGTGTGCATTGGGAGGCAGACTTGAACCTCTCAATGCCTGCCGCATTGAGAGGTTCAAGTACCTTGCTTGGTCACAAACTGACATCGCTCTCATGTCCGATGTCAGTATGTGACGATGCGGATATCGATCGCGATCGTCGTGCACTATCGGTTGTGGGAAACATGCTTGCCAGGAGATTTTTTAAGGCAAAATAAACAAGTACCTCAGGCTAAAGGGCACCTATTCAGAACGTACTGACAAAGTTACTGTATCTTGGGATGGCATACGTGTTCAGTTCAACAACATATACAGACATCTAATGGGGTTAAAACGCTACTGCAATAAAAGTGCGCTATGTTCGCGGAGGCGAGGCTGATCGCGCTCAATGCCATTTCGAGAAGCAGAATTGCCTCACTCATGTCATGTGAATGTTTGTATTAATGTGCAAGAGAAGAAAGGCATGGATTTATGTTTGTCATGTATGCCTTTTTTTTTTTATTAACTTATTGCAGTGGCAACCTTTCTCGATATAAACTAACAACAATAGAATATGTTAGTGATCAGTGTAACATAACAAACATGACATCATCATCTCCACAGCAGGACAAGTACCTACAACTTCGTAAGAACAAATATACTCCATTTGAAATAAGATTAGTTTAAATTAACTTTTTTACAGTCCCTACAACCTTTTCTGACTTCTATTCCGTAGAAGGATGGCATTAAAAGCAAAAACGTGGTTACAATACCAACTGTTTATGCCACCAACGCAATAGAAGTCAAAATCAGTTGAACAAACCGTAAAAAAGGTTTATTTCAATTTCTAATCTTATTTCAAATGGAGTATAGGTACAGCTCGATTCAAACTTGATGGCGGTTCTGAAGTACGCTACGAGTAGCCCACTTTAGAGCCGAATTCGTTAGCGCACGTGAATTCGTTACTGCGCAGTGACTCGCCTCATGTTCCGACCCGCCATAAAGTTTGAATCCGGCCTTTGTTTAAATTAAAGATTGAGAAATAGATACCTACAGTGCCACTAGGATCCTGAATGACGTTGACATGCATAGGGCGCTATTGGTAAATATTTGTGCAATGGGATTAAAAACAGAAAGACCGTCATCGGTAGGTAGGTATAGTAGGCAGCACAGTTGTCCGTCTACAAACCGCCATTGTTTTGTTTATGTTTATTTTTGTGTCGATCACAAATGAAACGAAAACTAGATGACTACGTTGCCACTTGGAGAGTAGCGCTATTATAAGAAGATAAGGATGGGGGGTCTACCCACTGGTAAAAAATCAGTTGTAGTGGAAAAGTCAATAAATTATGAATGCTTTATAGTTTATAGGTTAGTTTGTGTTTGTTGACTTTCAAGTTCTTTTTTTGTTAAAGAATGGAGGCGTACGAAATAACCTGATCAGAGTTGAAAACTAACTCCAGGATCATCCTTCTGATTGAAGAAAAACTTCAGAGATGTTAATTCTAGCACTGATCTAATATGATAATACAAAACACACATACGTACAGCTTTACCATAATGTACATAATATCACATCAAAAGTGCCTGTAGGTAATGAAAACAGTACTTAGTTCTCTTAGAAACATCACCTGTATAGGAATTTCTCCCTTAGAAGTCTTCAGGTTCCAGAAGAACACTCTCGACGAAATATCGGGATTCCGTTTATTTTTCCGAGAGCTATCTTCCACAGTTTTCGTCTTATAACATCTTTGGTAAATACATGGGTCCCCGTATTTTCGCAGTCAATAGCTGTGCAACGGGGCATATTACTTAATTATGCGTTAAAGCTTTATTACATTATTATGCTTGCTTACAAAAAATGTATGGATAGTGACAGCTAGCTGTCAAATTTTTAGACAGTGGATAGTAGCGACATCTGAAGTGAGCAAGTGGCAGTTTTTATCTTCATTGTTTTGTGAAATGTATCGAAAAACAAGATGGCGGCGGTAGTTCCAACTTTGGCTACGCACCAAAAGATCATTGTACAGCTATAACCATTTATCTTGTGAATTCTATGGATAACCACTAACAATTACCGTATTAGCAGTCTTAATAACTTCATTTAAGTTTCTGTTTAACTTCTTTGAATAGGATTAGCAAAGTTACGTTTGAAAGCGACAACGACGGAGCGGCTTATAATAATCATCAACATTTGGCTTCAGTCGTCCCTGTTCACACTTTAAAGATCAAACAAGTCTTCATAAAGTAATTGGGAGAGAGAAGAAACAATTTGTTACCTACAACTTTTTATTGCAGAAGGCCGTTCTTCCACCGCCACCGTCAACGGCGTAAATAATAAAATGCCTTATATCGATTTTCTTAACTTTGACACTAAAAGAAACCGTTTAATGATAATAAAAAGTACCATGACTTTTGTTCACCCAAAAAGTACACATTATATACACAGTATACATATCGCTCATGGAAAGCGTTCGGTAACGATGACGCGAGTCCCATATTTTTTGTTCACCCAAAAAGTACTCAACGCGCCTAAAGAAAAAAAATATGTTTATTATTGTACAAATAAACATTTTTTTTTTTTTTTTTTATGTACACAAGGATTATATAAATGTTGTACAATAGAGTCACATTAAAGGGCGAACTGATTCCTCCTAAACTAGGCTAAAAGCCTGTGTTTTAGGAGTCAATGTTCCTCCAGATATAATGGCATACAACTGGTATTGAGTGTCATGCAAGTACTTAAAGAAACAACAACACAAAAACAAAAAAAAAACATAAAAACAAATTAAAAACAAAAAGTGGCCTAATCCAAATACAGTATTACTTAGTTCTATTTCTATTAAGAGACAATTGTAATAAGATTCTCGGTTTCGTCATACGTTAACTTCTGCAACCAGTTTCTTAGTTTGATTTTAACTTACGCTATTATTACGTTACGTTACGTTATTACGTACGTTACGTAATAACGTTACGTACTTACGTTATTTTAGCTTACTTACACGAAGTTTAATTATTTTATTATACAGTCGAGAGCTTGTTGCCGCATACTGACGGCTGGCAAATTTGGAACGGCATTGGACTATATCGCACACGGGAGTGCCTTTGCGTCTTTTCAGCTTATCATGATCCAGATGTAACGTAGAGTGTTTCCGCAGCACAGCGCGGAGCACAAAAAGCTGTCTCACAGTCAATACTTCGGCTTCAGAATAAAGTTGATTGGTCGAAAAGTCCCTGCGCTTAAAGCACATAACTTTCAAGATCGCCCTTTGAGCTCTTTCAACTTTAAGTAAGGAGGTTTTGTAGGTTCCACCCCAAACCGGGATGCAATATAAAACAATTGATTGACAAAGCCACCGATAAACTAGCAAAGCTAAATAGGGATCAGCAGAGTGCCTAAGTTCCTTAAATATGTAAATTAATTTTCTGATCCTTGTAAACCGGGCTTCGATATGAGGTTGCCAGCTTAGTTTATAATCAATGTGGACTCCTAAATATTTTATGTCCGGAACTAAAGACAGAAATGGGCAGTCACCTGAGCAAATTTTCAGCCCACCGTGCGTCCTCTTGACGGACGTGCGTTGGACACGAAGCCATAGTAAATGTGTGTATCAACACTACTACGCTACTTCGGCGCCGCGGCCGTCATCTCGTTCTCGTTGACGCGGACATCCCGTTGACGTGATGGTGGACAAACGGCCGAAAGACTAATAAACCGTCCATCTGTAGGCTCAGTAGGGTGGTTGTCAGCTTCGAGTGAGATACATAATTCTACTTCTTTATTGAATTTATACAATCATCAGTGCAGCCCTGACTCTTGTACTAAGATTTCCTAAAAAAAAAAAAAAAAATGTTTATTTCAACAACTTACAATTTGTTACATTTTTACTTTTAGGAATGTCCTTTTAAGCAAAACAGATGCTTGTGTTAGGACATTCCGCCCTTCCAATGGTTAGAAAATTAATTGTATATAAGTAATTGAAAATAACTTAATTAAAAGAAGAAGAAGAAAAACGCTCAATTTCAAAGGAGTCTAAACTAAACAAAATGAAAAGAGGGTAATTTAAGAGAGCACGCGCGAGTGTGTGTGTGAATGTGTGCGCGTGTGTGTGTAAGGGCTATGGTGTGAGAAGGGGGAGAGGATTGGCGTGACAATATTGGAGAGATAACAGAGGATTGGTTTGAAGTATTACTCGATTGAAGTATCAGTTTGGAGTTAGCCCTACGATAAGTCTTGGGATCAGAAGATGTTGTAGGTCAACATCTTCCACTTACCGTTGTTTACTGTTTGTATTAAACATTCAACTTTTACGTTTTAGATTTTAACCATTTCGTTTAATAATAATTCAATAATAATTTTGCAGTCGCGATGTGTACGGGTGTAAATACCTAGGTCTTTGTTAAGTAGATTATATAAACGAGATGATTGGCTTGCGTATTGTCTCTTTGCAAATGTTGATTTAATCGTGATTGCTGGGGCAACCTTATTTTTTCTTTTGCCTTTGAGCTTCAAAGGGTCAAATGTGAGAGATTTATGTTGCTTTAGAATTATATGAAGTACGCACATCTTTCTAACTGTCAAGAGGTCAGATATTTTATAAAGGCTTTCTGTCGGAAATCTATAGGATTTGAAAAGCATGACTTTAAGCAGAAACTTCTGGGCTCTCTCTAGCTCTAGGAATTTAATGTTTGTTGCTCCTCCCCAGACCGGGAGACAATACGAAACAACGGACTGAGCCAGCGAAGTATATATCTGAAGGAGAAGGCGTTTGGAAGTTACGTATCGTAATGTTTTAAAGGTCCAGATGAGTTTCCTAACTCTCTTCATTAATAATTCTGTGTGAATGTGCCAAGTCAGGCGTTGATCAATCATTACGCCCAGATATTTTGTAAATTTAACTTTAGCAATTACGTCGCAAGAGCATATCGAGTGAGAGGGGTAGTGGCATTTGTGTATTTTAATGTTGAAGTCTACTAGTGGTTGGGAGGAATCGTACTTAGAGAAGCAGATAAAGTTCGTTTTGGAAGTGTTTAGGGTCAGAAGGTTAAGATCGAGCCAAGCAGCAATCTTTTTCAGACCATCCTCAGCGGATTTTTGGACATTGCTCCAAGTTGTGCCACTAAATACTATGGCGGTGTCATCCGCGTATGAGAAAATGCTACTATCTTGTATTTTTAAATTACAAAGGCTGTTTATGTAAAGAAGGAATAATGGCGGGCCGAGAACACTTCCTTGACCTACTCCGTAAGTAACTATTTGTTCAGAACTTACGACTTTATGAATTTTAACTTTTTGTTTTCGACCACTTAAATAATCCGCAAGGAGAGCCAGAGGTGGACCTCTTATACCGTATGCTTCTAGCCGGTTTAGAAGAAGGGGAACAGAGACTGTGTCGAACGCCTTTTTAAGGTCCAGGAATACAACAAGACATTTGTCTCCACTGTCCACTTTACTGGTAACAGTGGAGGCAAGTACTAGCACCGCGTCTTCAGTAGACCTTCCCTGCCGAAAACCAAATTGTGAAGGTGATAATAGGTTGGTCTTATTGAGGTAACTTAGCAATCGTGAATTGATAAGCCTTTCTAAAATCTTCGACAAGGATGGCAATACTGATATAGGCCTGTATCGCAAGAGCTAAGATTTCCGACTTTGCAGGTGTTATTTCAATAAAAGAATGCCTTTCGTATTTCTACAAAAATACCTCACAAGTTATAAGCATAAGATACATTGACTACCCCACGTAAAATATTGGTTCTCCATACATTTCGCTGCATCAATTCCATTTAGTTATGTTACCATCTTATAACCGATCGAGAAAATGGCAAAATGCTATCTAAATTCCCCGAAGTTGTGACGATATTTTAGCTATAAACTCGACAACTCTTCAACTTTACTCATACCTTAAACTCTTTAGCAACTGCAAGCATGTCTATTAAAGTTCAGAATCTAGAAGCGCTGTCGTTACGAACTTATTCCGAACATTTACGTTTGCGATTCTCCGAAATCTTTCCAACATCGCTAACTTTACTAAGAATTTTATTGGAAAGTACTTCTTGGTAAGATGTTTCAGTTGTAAACATGAAGGTGATGGAGGTGTTTAAAAGGAGTTGTTATTACTTAGTTGCAGGTTTATTTAGCCCATTGCTAAACAATATTATATTATAATTGCTAAACTTTTTTTCTTCATTTTTCCTTCTATAAACATCAATGTAGTTGGGTAGCTTTTATCACTTCTTTAGTCATTATAGGTCTTTAACAGATTCGTCATCTTATCTATAACCAGCTTTGGATTCAGTGGAATTTCCCCAATATATATTATTCCAAAACGTAGGGTTGATGAGACATACGCTTTGTATGCTATCAAAACTACAGACTCATTTGATATTGTCGCAAGATTGTAAAGCGCATACGAATACTGGCTTAGTGGGAGGACAGTGTAGGCCCGTGAACAAGTACTTAACAAAATAGAAAATGGTTTACAAAGCTACAGTCTATTAAGCCTTCAGCGTTCTCACAACCAAAAATTAAAAAATAATCTACATAATATATAAAATATTACTAAAATAATAGAAATAAAAATCTATTTAAACCAAATGACAAGATTGCCATTACAACTGTAACAAATCTGAATTAATATTCTGTCCACAGTTCACTAACAAATATTTAAAATTAAAATTGTAGGTGTTTAATGTCAAATAATGAAGAGATTATGACAAGGTATGTAAAAAATAAATAAAAATAAACATCGTAATTTGGGAGCAGTTAATAGACATTAACATAGTTATGCCGTTAAATTAGGTACCAGGGAAGCCACATGTGCTGAATGAATTATTACCAAACTTCCTTGTCTTCAACGTAGTCTTTAATCTTATAGTATGCTTTTTGATTAGGACACGTTTGATGGAGGTTTTGAACTTTCCATCGTGTCAAAGATTGTTGCGACTTTCCGACTGATATTCATAAACAAAATACTAATATGAGTTCAAGCGAGCAATCCGATATTATTATGGATTCAACTCTACCGATATTTTGAATGAGGCGCAAATTGCAGAAAATTGTCTCTTGCCGCCAAAATCGCGAGAGTGGTATTTAATGATTTACAATATATTTATATCATGGAAGACTCGAAGAAATACTCAATCATTACTAGTATTTTCTCGCAAATGTGTTGTGTGGTTACGTATTATAATATCTAAAGTTAATCTAACTATTTTCGATATAACTACGGTTGATTCACATTATGCTCATAACATAAATATATTGGTCAACTAAACTACTCTTTTCCTTACATAATTTTGATTAAACCAAAATCAATTGCACTAACGAACGATTAATCTAATGATTTTTTAAGATATTGAATATTTCAACTATGTATGAAATACTTAATGGACGACTCGCCTACCGTTTCCGTTACCGTGGTGGGTAGGTAGTTACAATATCAATATTTTACGCACTACGTGTACCTACACATTTTGTATTAAACTGAGTGCAAATTGTTATTATTATTATAGGTACTAACTAGTACTTTTACCAATTTTAATGTAGCCAAATTTTTAGTATCGTCAGTTTTCAATGTACCATTTCTATTCAGTCAATTGCAACCTACTAACATATTTTTTTCTATATTCCAGTCGTTTCTGGGGGTCGTTTCGTTTTATGTACTAAACACTGTTTCACTACTGTTTTTTTTGTTTAACTATCACTGTTATCATTCCGAATTTAAGTTAATATCAATAACACTAAAAACACTATTTCGTGACGCATCGTCGCGAACATTAACCATTTCACAGTTTTAAAGTCTTTTATTTTATTAATATGATGCATTTAAAGGTCAATTAAGAAATGGGAAAACAATTATCTAGATATATATTATATCGCGACAGAGAGTCGCGGAGGATCGCCGTTACACGCGTCCGTCTCCGCTCGCGATCGGGGTTCTCTCTCCGCCGCCACCCGCGTCGCTCTTGCTGCGGGAGCAGCGAGATGCGCGGGCGGCGAGGGGCGCCCGCGGTATGGCACGGCGTAGCAACAACATATACGGATCGTACTTACTACCACCGTAGAAAACCCGCGCTATATCCTCCCCCTCTAGCCTAAGCAAGTGCCCTCGCGGTTAGGCTAGTCTAAGTACCGACGCGGCCTACCACGTCTACGTTTCTCTCGTATGGGTGGTTCTATCTGACCAGCGAAGGGCGTGAGGTTCGAAACGTGATATTTCCCCACGTTCCTACCGGTCTGTACGTTCTCCAGACCGTAAGTTGTCGGGCTGATAACCTTCCCGATTTCGTATGGGCCGTCACGACGTGGGATAAACTTCGCGGTCTGTCCGCGGCCAGCGTCGTTAGGTCCCTGCGTTTTCAATAACACTAGGTCGCCTACCTTGTACCTTGGTGACGGCCTCCTCTTTTGGTCAGCATTTTCCTTCTGGACGGCCTGCGCTTTCTCGTGAGTGTCCCTGGCCTCGTCCAGGGTTGCAGCCATCTTCTTCAGATAAGGCGTAATGCTGGGCACGAAGTTGTCGTGTTCTACGATAGCCCTCATGTCTATCGCAGAGTCGGAAGGAGCTCGTAACTCTCTGCCGAAGGTGACGAACGCGGCTCAACGTGCGCTCTACGCCGAAATGGCCAGCTGTTGGCGCATCGTGGAAGTCGGCCATGACCTGCCTGCGTTCATGCTCGGGCACGACTAAGCAGCAGTCCTCTCCATCATCCGACTCCAAGCTGTACCTGTATAAAATACCGTCGGAAATGGTGTATCCGCGGTCAGACCATGGCCTCCCCCTAGAGGGTTCGTCGGACTCCATGTCCTCAATAATTTTCCGGACTTCTGGGTCCAATACCTGGTTGCTGCGGATATCGCCACCGTTCCTCTTAGGCATATCTATGACCGTCATGCATAGGTCACACTCGTTCTGGCCCTCAGAACAAACGGGTCGCGACAGCGTATCTGCAACCACGTTCACGCGACCGGGCGTGTAAACAATGTTAAGGCCGAACTCTTGCAAGGTGAGAGCCCACCTGGCCAGTCTGCCACTAGGTGACCTTTGACTCATCAGCCATCGCAAGGGTTGCTGGTCTTTTTTTTTTTTTTTTTGTTCACGGGGTGGAAAATCCTCATGGATGTCCTCCGCCCTGGGGCGGGCGGAGGGGTCTGTCAGACTCTTACTGACTAAAAACCACCCCAGTGTTCCCTTCCCACACTTGGGCCGGGGATCTTGGGATCTGTTATTACTTCCGCAATCCCCGGCTAGTGCCGGCCCGCCTCTGCGGGCCACCTCAAGTCTGGGGGGGGGTGAGGTGTTAGACCCCCCCGCGACGTCTGAAAGGGGCGCGCGTGGAACACTACGCGCCGCCACCTCGGGTCCAGTGTGATAGGGGGTGGCGGACGTCCCCAAGTCCGCCGTCCCTGGACCCATTTAGGGGGGCCGGAAGAGGGCATTATCTGCCCTCTGCCGACGCCCGGTGCGCCTGCTGCGGGCTGGGTGAGCGGGAGATCTCCCGCTCCCTTTCCGCAGCCTCCTTCTGCGACACGACTGTTTCGCAGAAGGACACCACCGCGTCCCAGGACTCCTCGCTGCCGGCCATCGACTCGACCACGGCCGGCAGCGACAAGTCACTGCCTACTCCTGAGATGAGGGCACGGCGAGGCTCCTCCCATGCGGCACACTCTGCCAACGTATGCCGCGCCGTGTCCTCCCGGCAGTCGACGCAGTGATGACACCGGGCGTCCGGCTCCCTGTTTATGCGACACAGGTACTTCCCGAAGCAACCATGCCCCGAGAGCACCTGCGTCACCCGAAACGACAGGGAGCCGTGCAAGGGTTGGTGGTCTGTCCTAACCGTGATCTTCGCGGTTTCTACATAACCGCGGAACTTACCGAGTGCCCACACGACGGCGAGAGCCTCTCGCTCGGTCGTTGAGTAGTTCCTCTCGGCGCTAGTGAGGAGTCGACTCGCGTACTCAATTGGCCTCTCGTCGTGTCCCTCCCCCTGCATCAGAACAGCCCCTAGGCAATAAGCACTGCTGTCAGTGCTAAGGACGAAGGGTTTCGACTCATCCGCCTGACAGAGAATGGGTGCGGACACGAGGAGAGATTTGATGCGTTCATACGCCTCCTGTTGCTCAGCGTCCCATCGCCAAGCACTCGACTTTTTCAGGAGGTTAGTTAGGGGCCTCGCGATCTCCGCGTAATTGTTAATAAAGCGTCGGTACCAACTCGACGTCTGTAAAAAACACTTTAAGTGCTTTACGTTCTGAGGGGCGGCCATGTTGTCAATGGCTGCTGTCTTGTCTGGATCCACCTGGATCCCGCCTGGCACGATATCGTGACCTAGGAACTTGACAGATTCCCTCGCAAAGAAACTCTTGTCCCTATTGACTCTTAACTTGAACATGGCCAGTCGTTCGAAGACCGCCTCAAGGTCAGCCAGGTGCTTCCCGAAAGGCCCTGGTGACAGCAAAATCAGATCGTCAAGGTATGCGAGGAGTTCCACTTCCTTCAGGTTAGAACGGAACCGGTCCATCATCCTCTGAAAAGTGGCTCCTGAATTGCGTAGTCCCATTGGCATCCGCTTAAATCTAAAGGTACCAAGTGGCGACGTGAACGCAGTCTTATCTTGATCCTCTGGGCAGACGCTCACCTGATAATAGCCTGACCGAAGGTCAAGAGTGGTCATATACTCACTGGACTTGGCCGCGTGCAGTATGTCCTCAATGCGTGGGAGGGGGTACCGGTCTGGCTCGGTCGCCGCGTTAAGCTTCCGGTAATCTATACAGAGCCTTAAACTTCCGTCCCTCTTAGCCACAAGCACGACATTGGAGGCCCAAGGTGACTCGCACTCTTCGATGACGTCATCTCGCAGCAGCTTATCAAGCTCCTTCTGCAAGGCCTCTTTCTTATTTTGCGACATCCTGTACGGTGGACAAGCAATAGGTTCTTGGTGTGAACTCACCTTTATGCGATGTGTTGCGAACTCCGTCGCCGGTCCGTCACGTGCGAACTGCGGCGCGCGGTTTACAATAAAAGCGTTGAGTGTACGCCGTTGCTCGGGGGTCAACTTAGAACCTTCGTCTGAGCGCAACGATAACTCTGTGGATGCGGTGCACAAGAGTTCTGCATCAGTAGGGTCAAGCGTATATGTGTAAACAAAATCATAACAATGTCCCGGACTGTCCGAAAATGACCAATTGCGTCGGGCGGCGTCTATTACCATGCCAGCCCGCGCCAAAAAATCTATACCTAAAAGCGTCCTAATATTATTACCAGGCAATACTAAGAACTGACATAGTACCTTACGACCTTGAATAATAATATCTACCTCGGCTGACAACAGGTCTCTCCACCCTTGTGTACCATCAGCCAGGCGTACGAAACGTTTAGTTTCGCTAAACTGGACTCCTGAATCGACTAAAATTCGGTGTAATAGAGGGCTCGCAATACTATGTGTAGCGCCGGTATCTACAATGGCCACGCCGTTACGGCCCATAACACTAATATTTACCATCGGGTAATTCGCGCGCACTCATATTCGTAATTTGGACGCACGAAGCGGTATCACTCGTACTAATGTTATTATTGGTACTACTATCATTACGACAACAAAAATCTACATCAACAGTGTTGAAAGATGTTTTCTCGTCTGGTTTCGACAATGTTTTCACGCAAACATCACATTTCGATCTCACGACGCCCTGTTTACCACAACCATAACAACGTAACTCCTTAGGCGTAGAGTCGTTGTTATTCTTATTATTAGTCGCTTTATCGCGATTACGACACTCATCACTAACATGCCCGAATAATTTGCAATGATTACAACGGGGTATTTTGTTGTTGCTGCGTGGTGCAGACGACTGCGGATTCGTGGAAGTCGAACTCGAATTCGATGTCGATGTTTTGGTTTGCGGGGTCGTATTACTATTACTTATAACAGAATGTGTTACCTTAAGCGCCTTGTATGTATCCTCCGCGATCCTCACCTTATACAACAGATCATCTAAATTACGTACACAATCACGCGGCACTCGTTTTATTACGCGTCGGTGCAGTAATCCGTAACAAAAGTCCACCTGCACTACTTCGTCGAGTTCGTACGGTAATTTAGCAATTAATGCTCGCACTTTACACAAAAACACTTCCGCACGTTCTTCCTCTTGTTGTTCCGTAGCGAAAATCTGCCGTAGGATTTGATACGCGGGCTGCGCCACGCCGTGGGTCGCGCGGAGGCGCGCGATCGCTTCCGACCACGTGGTCGCAGACGCTTTGACGCCGCGCCACCATATTGCCGCTTCACCTTCCAGCAGCATCGGCAATCCTCGGAGGGCATGCTCGTCACTTACGGCAGCGCACTCCTTGTATACTTCGACGGCGTCCAGGAATGCTTCCAGGACCTCAGCGTCCTGGGAGGTCCCGTCGAATCGCGCCGTGCATCGTGTGAAATTGGCGTCGGCACGCGACGCAGCAACAGCAGCGGCATCTCCGCTGCTCGCGTTGGTCGTTGGAGCGACCCCGACTGGGGTGGAGGCCCTGAATTCGCCGTTGGGATTCATCAGCGAGTTAATGAGGCTTCTGTTGGCTTCCACTTGCGCACGCGTGATTGTCTCGATCAGCGTGGATAGAAAGTCTGAAGGGAACTGTGGATCTGGTTGCTGTGTCGACCTTGAGCCGGCGCTCGCGGTTTCATCCGCGCGGCCGCGCTCCACGACGCTCTCCTCCTCTTCAGTGAGCGTGACGTTATCCTCATCCTCTCCTCGTTGTTGACGGAGCGCTTCTCCTCTCCTCGTTGTCGGCATCTTCACGCTTAGTGATGACAACGGTAAGGTCGAACGTCCGTGCTTGTTCCTAACAAGGTGAGTTGTTATAGGTACCTACACCTACACGTTCGGTCACGTAGGCACTGGATCACAGTTCGTAATGTAACGGTTCGAGCCGCTAGTTAGGGCGCCAGTTTAAAGTCTTTTATTTTATTAATATGATGCATTTAAAGGTCAATTAAGAAATGGGAAAACAATTATCTAGATATATATTATATCGCGACAGAGAGTCGCGGAGGATCGCCGTTACACGCGTCCGTCTCCGCTCGCGATCGGGGTTCTCTCTCCGCCGCCACCCGCGTCGCTCTTGCTGCGGGAGCAGCGAGATGCGCGGGCGGCGAGGGGCGCCCGCGGTATGGCACGGCGTAGCAACAACATATACGGATCGTACTTACTACCACCGTAGAAAACCCGCGCTATACAGTTTTATTATCTACCTACATACAAATGAATTCAAAGTAAAATGCTTGGAGCATAATTATGTGACTGTGCTTTTTTAGAGTCCAATTTCGCCAACAATACAATTTATCCATTATTTATTTTTTCAAATTGTCTTTATGAAATCTGTAAAAGAAAAGTATCGACAACATTATTTACATCACTATGTATGATCATGATAACCTCAAAACAGTTTCCGAATATTCGCTATAACTTCTATTGGAATAGATAATACGTCTGGTTTCCGCTGCAAAGCGATTCAGCAACATTTGTTATGTATTTATATTTATTTATCAGCTCACATTCAACACAAAATTGAGCAAAAAGTTACCGACGGAAGGTCAAAATTTCTTTTTTATGTTCTTTTCGTGATTAATGGGACTTGCAGCCCCCCACCACACAAGACATTGCTCCACAGCATCCATGCACTCACTTGCACTTACTATTTGTAGTTACTCAAAGAATTCGTGCAATCTAACAGTAGAAATATTATTAAAACATAGAAAAACTGTAAGAGATTACGACAAACGCATTTAAACAAAGAATACGCGAACAAGTCAAGTAGTTCAATGAACGAACTGTCAGACATTGAAGCAAAGTAATATCAAATTTGGCCGGGTTCAAATATACCATTATAACCAAATGACATGTTCATCTAGTGACATGCCAAAAAAGTAAAACAAAGAGTAAATCATTTATCTCTTTCCCACATCCGTCTTCGTGCCATAAGATAGAACGGGAACAGAGTTGTTTTTAAAATCCTCATTCTATGCTTTTCATTGTTCTGAGGCATTGAACCAATTTGGATAAGTTATCTGTGGCAATTTTTATTCCCGCACACGTGTTGGAAAATAAAAAACCGCACGCGTGTAAAATACATTGTGAACCTAATCATATTGCGATATGAACCAGTTTTCGAGGAAGTGTATTGAAAATCACAATTTCATATTATGTTTCCTTCAAACATATACCATTTGTTGAAGAATGCTTCTTATATTTTGCCTGAAATTGTAATAGTAAACGTACCTTTACCCTATGTTACCTCTGTTCCATCATTATGGCAGGTCAAGCTGGATCTGTCACTGTCAAGTATCATTCATAGCGTCAAAAAAATTAGGCGCCAGTGTACGGATTTTTTTTTCTCTTAATAATTTCTTAGAAAATTAATAAAGTTCCAGGTATAGAAAGTAAATAATAGTGCTTGTAAGTGATTAAGTGCCAATTTCACCAAAGAAATGAACGCGATCAACACATAAACCACGTTTATGAGCTGTAATTTTCTTTACAATATTGGCACTGACAGCTCTTGAACTCGGTTTAGATGTACTGATCGCGTTCATTTTCATTGGTGAAATTCGCCCTTATAGTGTTACGCTGATCGTGAGTCAGCGAAACAAAATGGAAATCGAAAGCTCACATTACCTATATACGTGGTCGCAGCAACCTTTTGTAACGAACCTGACCAACGATTCTCCTAAGTGTGATAGTGGGGAAGAAGGCTCTTCACACTCGGAGAAAGAAGACACCCTTTTCCCATCGCCGATGAATAGGGCAATACGATTTCCTGTAAGACGGACCTAATACACATTTACAATTGAATGAGTAGCCAAGTAAGTGTTAAATATCTGTTAACATGACACAATGTCCACATTTTATCACTAACCTTACTCAGAAACACTGTCAACAAACTTCCAACCTGCTTCTTGTGTGGTAGAGAAACCCAGGTAGCGGTTCCCACCAGGCAAGGTCGGAAGATTATTCCGTTTCAATGTAGGAGTGGTACAGTCGGATACCAGCATTACCTGACCATTACAAAGAAGAATAATAGAAAAGGAGTTCCTCCTTCTCTAAGCGAAACATTATTGTTTTCCAACATGCAAGCTAACGAAGTCGCGAGCACCGCTAGTTGTAGTACAGTCACGAGCACTAACATGTATATACTTAGCAACTTTTAAAAGTGATTTCCTCCAACCTATATTGATTGTAATGTTATTTTACTACGATAATAGTATTTTGGAACCCAAACTATTATGAAATAGATCTTTTCTCAAAGTTGCAACCGTTATTCCACGAGATAATCGGTTTTGAATTTTGCTGTTTACATAATACTGCTCATGACTGTACAATAAAATACTCATCTATGATCTACCTACTACGCCCACACTGACCTACAGACAGGAGATCAACCTCCCAATATAGATCTTCCCTTAAAAAACTCCTAGACAACCCTGTCTAGGAGTTTTGCCAAGTGTCGACAATCAACTTTTGATTAAAATTCTTAGTTCTGGAGAATTCTAAGCAAAGGCGTGAAATACATAATTATCATGCTTCACAACTCCGAAAGACATGATCGAAATAATCGAGTGTTTTTTAGAGGAAAAATGTTTTCAATAGGTATCCATGAATTTGGCTCTAGTTGACAGACCATTTTATGGCATTAACGTTTGAATGCATTCGGGCATGTGGCCGACGCGGCGGCGGCGCGGCACCGACAAACTGCGATCAGCAATCAATGTTTGAAAGTGAGTATGGCATTGTACGTTTATTTTGACCGCTCTGTTAGGTCAGCCCAAGTACGCACGGACGATTTTTTTACACGGTGATATGCTTAACGCAGAGAGTCGAAAATGCAACAATTTGATTTTTTGACGTGCTGTGATACGCTCTGTTGGATTTTCAATGCTCGGCTAAACATCGAGAGTGCAAAATCCAGTGGCTTAGTAGAAAGACCTAGGTTTATTCAGAAGTAGCATTGATGCGTGGTGCAATTAAAACCTTAGTTTCGAGATTGGGGTGATTTATAAATATTTTGCCTTGTAATACTATTGCTTAGCCGACATGGCTAAACACTTGTGCCTAAAAAAATCACGTTTAAAAAAAGAACTTGATGTACACAGATAAGCAATAAATATATATTTATCTTTATATTAACGTTATTCTCATGAGAATACAAATACATAATAAATATATAAATACATATAAATACAGATAAAACCAAATACCTCTTATTTACAATGAGAAACACTAATCCAACGCTTACTAATCTAAACATTCAAGCGCATAACAATTGTAATTTACATTATGCTGATATTGCATGCCCTTGTCCCACTTTAGCCAAAACCGAACATATCAAATATCTAGGCGTCACAATTGACACAAACCTGAATTTCCGCAAACACATTGATTTATTATGCACCAGAGTGCGTAAACTAATATACATTTTTAAAAATTTACGTAGCATTGCCGACTTTAAATTAATTAGACAGGTTTATTTGGCTTTGTGTCAATCTATTATTTCCTACTGCATAACGTCCTGGGGTGGAGCCGCTAAATCAATTTTACTGCACCTAGAGCGCGCCCAAAGAGCAGTCTTAAAGGTTGCTACTTTTCGTCCATTTAGATTTCCTACATACCAGCTTTATATAGCATGTAAGGTGCTAACAGTACGTCAATTATTTGTTTTGAATGTAGTTTTATTACAACACACTGAACTTTATTTTAACCCAGTACCTTCAGATAGGAGAAGAAAAGATTTGGTTTGTGCTAACTCTCAGACTAAACATGCTTTCACTAATCGATTTTATTTATTTTTAGGACCCTACTTGTATAACCAGTTTAACAGAGTGCTAAAGATTTATAGTTTAAGTTATAATAGGTGTAACTTACTAGTACAAGAATATTTGGCAAAACTCAATTATGCAGATACGGAAAAACTACTAGAAATTTTAAAATAAAATTTATATCTACCTACTCTATTTTAAGTCTATACTCCATAGGTATTCTCTTCCTTTACCAAATTAATAATACTTTATCTACTTTAATATTATGTGTTAATTTATTTAAATATAATATATCATACATAATCTAGTTTTAAAATAATATACCCAAATAGTAACTGTTTAAGTCATTGAATATATTATGTCTTCTTTTTAAGTTTGCTTCTAATAAATGTATTTTTGTCTTCTTTTTAAATGTTGATGTAAATTGATGGCCTGAAACACAGGTTTTCTTAAACCTAGATCAGGCTGGTCTTCATTACAGTTAGAATTGAATTTTCCTCGATTGTAATTAATGTAAATCATAATTTTACTTTACTTTGTACTTGAATAAATTTTATTTATTTATTTATAATTCAGTAACATGAGAATATGAGAAACTAAACAAAAGTCAATATTGTTGGGCGTATTACAAAAAAACCGGCCAAGGGTTCCGTAGTTGGGATGAAATTATCCAAACTTAACATTGTAGTTGAAAAACAGGTTAAGTTTGTACGCACAGTATTGAGCGATTTACTTTGTTATTTTAAGATCACAGACTTCTTATAGGTTTTCCTGTAATCTATAAGTAAAGAACAATTTTCTGTATTTTTTTCAAAATTTTAGGCGTAGTTTCGGAGATAATGGTCAATTTTTAGCTATTTTCATTAATAATTTTAAAAGTATTTATTTTAAAATTATAAAAAAATACATATGAAATTCTTACAAGAAGCCCTTTCATTTAATAAGTCACACGGTACAGTCAGCAAAACTTTTTTTTTCAAATTTTCTCATTTGCCCCCCAAAAGTGTAAGTCAAAATTCATTTATTTACGTAACACGTCCGTTTTTGGGTCAGAGAAGTTCTGTTTTGATAATGTGATGATTTGCGATTATGGTGTTTTGAGATTATGATATTTTGAGAATATGATATTCAGAGACTGAGCGCATATATGTACCAAATTTCAACTTAATCGGTCCAGTAGATTCGGAGCAAATCGGCTGTGACAGACGGATAGACAGACAGACACACGAGTGATCCTATAAGGGTTACGCTTTTTCATTTTGAGGTACGGAACCCTAAAAACTAGTCATTGGTACAATAATTTAGCTCCCTTCAAAATGGTTGAGCTGAATGGTGCTGATCCATGCGTCATGTTCGTGAATGAGCGCCGTCAGTTGGGACTTTTCATCTCTTACCTGCTACGGCTTATTTTATTTAAGTTTAGTTTAGTTTTTTTTTCATTCTATTTGGTATACTATGGACGCATTTATATCATCCTCACGGACCGACTTGTTGACAATTCAAAAGTGCCTGGTTTAATTGAAATTGAGTTTTTTTAAATTTGGAAAAAACTGACGATGTTCACTAAATACATCAAACATCAACTATGTCTGGTCTTTTTTTTTTTGGGTGCGAAATTATCAAATAACTTCTCCCGCTCTGGTCGGAGCGGGAGGGCGTGTCAGACTTTTACTGACTAAAACCCACCCGTGTTCCTTCCGTTGCCTGTGTGCCAGGGCCACGATATCCCTGTCGGACAAACTCGCAACCCTGGCAGGCATTGGTCCTAAAGGACCCCGTCAGTTTGTGCTGACATCTCTTTGAGGCGCGCGTGGAACACAACGCGCCGTCGACTCGGGCCTGGTCCTTATCGGACGGCGAGCTACCCATCGCTCACCGTCCGCAGGCCCGCGCCTACGGTGGCCGGAAATCGGCTTGAGACTCCCGACGCCCGGGGCGTCTTCTGCGGTGACTAAGGGCGCGAGGGCGCGAACCTTGTCTCACCCTCACGCGTCCTCCTTCGCTAGCATAACTGCTTCGCAGAAGGAGGTGACGGCCTCCCATGCACTCTCGCTTCGAACCATGGCCTGAACCAGGGCCGGACGCGAGAGATCGCCGCCGCCGATCGCCTCCGTGAGGACACGGCGGTGCTCCGCCCAAGCTGGGCAGACCTCCACCGTATGCTCCACCGTGTCCTCCGGGCGATCCACACAGTGGTGACACCCGGGCGTTTCCTCCCGCTTAATCCTAAACAGGAACCTCCCGAAACATCCATGTCCGGTGAGGACCTGCGTCAGGCGGAAGGTGAGGACGCCGTGGCGCCTCTCCAGCCACTCCTCAAAGAGGGGACTTATCGCCACAATTGTGGCGTGCCCAAACTATGTCTGGTCTGGATTATTGATACGAATTATTTAAGACCTAAATAATACAATTATTAATAATCCAGACCCACGGCAGTAGGTCAGAAAATACTAGTAGGTAGGTACTATAAACGAACTACTGTTTAATTATTTAGTAATAAACGACAGCTATCAAGAAAAACTAATAAAAAAAGCCTATACCTACTGAAATATATTACTTTCGATAAGTATCTCTGTTTCTTGCCTTATTTAGGCAGCCGACCCACCGGCGACGAGGAAGCGAGTAACTATCAACGATTTTCTCGCTCAAGAAACGAACAATAGAGATTGTAGGTCCCGGGTGAGTAAAAGAGATACATATATTAATAGTTGGTCGCTGATTGTTCACACCGCCGCGCCGCGCCGGCGAGTACTCGTTTGTCGCAGCGGCAGGAGCTACCAAAGAGAGTACTCACTTGTTGGCGGACAGAACACTCGCTCAGAGACTCACGCTTGGTACATACGCATACCAGCGAGTAATCGTTCGCTCCGTCGCGTACTCGCTGCTCGTTGCTCGCCGGCGCGCGGGCGGTGGGATAGGTGCCTCAGACCAATGAAAATATTGAATCGCAAACACAGACACGCATGTCTTAGCTAGACTACCACAATTTAAACGTAGAAAAGGTTGGAAAAATAATATACAGAATATACTGCGATATGTCGAAGTAATATGCAATGCTACCTTTTAAAAGAAAATCCCAGGGGATTTTGGCTTAGATGTATCTTATAGCTTATGGCTATCCATGCCACTTAAAATTATTAGTATTTTTTTTTTCGAAATAAATCTCTAAAGGTGAATTCGACCAAATAAATCTCTTAGGGCGAATTCGACCAAATAAATCTCTTAGGGCGAATTCTACCAAATTTTTAGAACTACTACAGTATTGATGTGTAACATCTTTCCTCTCGCTTTCTGTGGGAGTGATTTCGTGATACCGAACGGAAGTGTGTAACAGGAAGTGATAACTTGACCATGGAATAAGTACGTACTTTTTGATAGCATGGAATTAGTAAGTACTTTATAATAGCATGGTATTAGTAATTACTATATAGAGTGAGATGTCAGATGATACACATCATAATTATGCGACTACTGTAAAGCTCGCGCGCTTAGGGTTCCGTGGTCAACAAGGAACTCTCATAGTTTCGCCATGTCCGTCTATCTGTCTGTCTGTCCCCGACTTATCTCAGAGACTCGTAATACTAGAATACTGTAATTTGGCATGGGTATTACATATTAAACACGCCGACAAAGCGGTAAAACAAAATCTGGAAAAAAAAAATTACGGTACCTGGAACTACCCGATCTCTGGAACTACCCAGTTGGATTACAAAAAATCATTAACATCACGCTACGGCTCTAAGGAGACGAGCAAAAAGAAAAAAAGTTAGAAAGACCGCCAAGCGGAACCGAAGTAACGGGGCACAGCTATAGGGTAGGGTAGATAACCAGCCTAATGTTCCCACTGTTGGGTTGGGACACGGGCTCTTCTCAGTGAGCGGGAGTGGGCCGTAATTCACCACGTGGGCCCACTGCCGGTTAGTAGATGTCACATGTCTTCGAAATTTTGGTTCTAGGAAATTCCGTTTTCCTCGCGATGTTTTCCTACACCGTTTTGAGAGTGGTGGTGAAATAATTTACACAAATTAAAGCGCTTTTCTGGGTTTGAACCCACGATCTACAGCTCGTAAGTCCAGCCGTTACCACTGGGACACCACTGCTCACAGTGGGTCACCACTGCTCTCTATATTATATGTAAGAAATTTCAGGCGGTTGAAGTCACCGGCAGAAGCTAGTCTCTATAATATTTTTCATTATAAAACGATAAAAGTTATTAGTAACCTAAACAGTGGAACTTTCTGGTCTAAAAACAAAAAACAGGATAACATATTTATAGGTATATTCACCCACGTGTGCTCCCAATGTTTGAATAACAACATTTATAAAACGAATAGTTCCTAATGCGGAAAAATGTCTTTGTGATTTTAAGATAGAACTATTCGAAAGAAAAGAAAACATTCGAATAGTTCTAAAGTATGTACTTATGTATATCTTTCTAAGGGTGACTTCGACCAACTTTTTAAGCCCACTATGCTCGTAAGTCTTATCCTGCGAATTTTTGTATTTTTTATAAAAACTATCAGTCATCTTCTTCGTATATATGTAGTATTTTTATCTCACGAAGCGACGCGCGCTTTACTTGTGGTTTCCAAGTGTACAAACACGCTGATAATGTGTGTGTAAAGCGCAGGAGCTGTCGGTACTGTCCGAGACAACCCCTCGAGATTCATGAGTACAGATTAATGGATGACCTCTAATTATTAACCTTGACCGTGACCTTTTTCAAAATATTTTCGAGTATTTGACCTGCGGCGTGTATGGAGATTGTAGTTGTGTATGATTGCGTTATATTAACGTGACTGTTAACACTTAAAAGTCACTGTCAGTGTCCTTCGGGGGCTCTGCTCCCTGAATCCCCTAGGCCTGGTTTGAGTAGTATACGTGTTGACCGCATGTTTATCACGCGGTTCGAAATGGTCTACTTCTCTCCAGTTCCATATTATACTATTTTAATTAAATCTTGTCAATAAATTAAAAATATTGCGGGTTTGTCACACGACCTGTAAAATAGTATACGATACTCGTGTATTACGTAAGTCTATTAATTCACGGCGTTGGGACTACTTAAGTCACACGTATCGTAATGTATATACTATTGAAAATTTTGGCTGTCTGTTTGTTCCGGCTAATCTCCGAAACAGCTGGACCAATTTTGACGGGACTTTCACTGGCAGATAGCTGATGTTATAACGAGTAATGCTACTTTTATTTTAGAAAAAGCCATGCGGCCACGGCCAGCAGTTACCTTAATTTAAACCAAACCATGATTTTTCATTTAATTTGAACAAAACCAGCTAGGTATCAATCAGTACAGGCTCGTATATTTTAGCAAGATTTTTGCTTGATAAAGCCATCGAATTTTGTTAAAATAAGTATGAGCTTCTGCCCATAAGGGCAGTACTGATTGATACCCAGCTGATTTGGTTCAAATCAAATTAGAGAGTTATTAGTTAATTAAGTAAAGCTTAATAAGACAAAGATAAGTTTTCGCGAACCGGCCCCAAAATTAAAAGCATATTTCTCAATGGATTCGATCATTAAATTGTTTAAACTAAATATTTACCTACTTAAAAACTTCAGTAATTTAAAGTATCTACTTACATAAGTATAATACCATCACTATTTCTTTGATACTATATAGTTACAATATTTAAATAAGGCTCGTAGTTAATTGAGTTTTAAAACAAATGGTAATAATTTGGAATTCATATTTTTATAATAAACGGTTGAATATTAAGCTTTTTAAAATTTATTAACCTCCACCAAATCTTAGTTTTATCCCACAAAAAAGCTCTGGCCACAGTGAGGCAAATCTTGCGCGGGTCGAGGGACGCGACTGCAAGCGTCATTTGTTTTAATGATTAGGATGTCACGCGACTATTCGCACCAGAGGGTGCGAATAGTGGCAATGGCAAATGGCATTCGCTTCGGAGTGATTCTATTTCTACAATCGCTATCGTTATTTCACTTTTTGAAAAGCGTTATCGCTAGTTTTGGATTCGAATTCCTTCATACGAATCGAAAACTAGCGATAACGCTTGTCAAAAAGTGCCTCTTGGCTACGCATCTCTATGGAAGTTATGGTTCGGCGCTGTCGATTCGTTTCATGGAATCGAATGATGATAACATTGTCTAGCTAATTTCTATTCGTTAACCTATGTCACGTGACATTTCGATAGCTTATGTCAACTCCATACATTTTGTGGCTTTTCTACTAGCGTCATCGCTAATCGAATGTTACTTTGTTTAAGCCCATGAACACCTTCATACAAGTTAGTTAGTGCCCTGACAGTATCTCATGCTCACTCATGTCTCGCTGATAGTGGCGCATGTGTTGGATCATTCGGTTCCCTTCAAAATGGTTAAGCTGAATGGTGCTGATCCATGCGTCATGTTCGTTAACGGGCGCCGTCAGTAAGGACCGGTGGTCATATCTTACCTGCCATGGCTTATGTTTCTTCCTTTATTTATTGTTTGCTATGGACGCTTTTATTGTGCATGTCTTTCTACATCGTTCTCACATGTATAATTTCAACTTGAATGATGTAACAAATATTTTCGAACAATATTTTGATTTATATGTGTGTCCGTGGAGTTTCTTGCCCGTTCTTCTCCATAGGTACCTACTACACTTTGGAATGGGTAACTAGCTTTCTTCTTTCTGACTAACTGACTGCTGCTGTTTGACAATCGGCACGCTCTTAAAAAATCTCACTCAATCACATTCAATTCAATGCACAAAGTATTTAAATAAATAAAAAAACTATAACACGTTTTATCAAAAACTATTTAATAATTCAGAATTCAATATAATATCAAAATAAACGGATAGCACACAACTAATAAAAAAACCGGCCAAGTGCAAGTCGGACTCGCGCACGAAGGGTTCTGTACCATTATCTATAAAAACAGCAAAAAAATCACGTTTGTTGTATGGGAGCCCCCCTTAAATATTTGTTTTATTTTAATTTAATTATTGATTTTTAAAGTAAATATATAATTAAATATTCTGTGAATATTTGAAGTGTCTACCTGTTACCGTTATCAATATCGAGCAAAAACGAGCATAAAAATCACGTTTGTTGTATGGGAGCCCCCTTAAATATTTATGTTATTCTGGTTTTTAGTATTTGTTGCTATAGCGGCAACAGAAATACTTCATCTGTGAAAATTTCAACTGTCTAGCTATCACGAATCATGAGATACAGCCTGGTGACAGACGGACAGACAGACGGCGGAGCCTTAGTAATAGGGTTCCCGTTTAACCCTAAAAACTATTTACGTAATCTGGAATAGATATCAAACCTATTTTATTATTGTTTACCTAATTGTATTTACAAAGCAACCTTATTAAAAGCTTTTATTTAACTTGTTTTTTTACAAGCCATTATTTAACTTGCAATGTTCGTGTGTAAGTTGTCCGCTTCAAAATTTGCAAACTTATTTTCGGCCATTTGTTGATATCAGATTAAGCTGTGGCAATACGTATGTAAGTCCTGAGGCAATGTTATATCAGGTTGGGGAAAAAATCTTTTCGCAATATAGTATGTATGAACTTGTAATAAAATCTCTTTGGCTATACTATTTGTATCTGGCTGGTTTTGGTACCATTGAAAGTTTAAATTTTAAAGAACATATTTCTAAATTCAAATTAGGAAAATGTGGGATTTTCATTTGTTTTTCGTACTGTCAAGATGAGTGAATCTAATGAAGAAATTCGATACATTTTAAAATTTTACTACAAAAAGGTAAAAATGCAACGCAAGCCGCGAAATAAAATTTGCGACGTTTATGGCCTAGTGTCTGTGAGAGTAGCACAAATTTGGTTTAACCGTTTTCAATCCGGAAATTTTGATGTCAAAGATGCACGTCGCTCTGGTAGCCCTATTACGGATAAAATGGATGCCATTTTTGAAAAAGTGGAGCAAAATCGGCATATCAGTAGTTACGACGTAGCTGAAGAACTGGGAATTGACCACAAAACAGTTTTGGCACATTTGAAAAAAACTGGGTACACAAAAAAGCTCGATATTTGGGTATCTCACGAGCTCACTGAAAGAAACCTAATGAACCGTGTACTCATTTGTGATTCTTTATTACGACGTAATGAAACCGAACCATTTTTGAAGAAGCTGATAACTGGTGATGAAGAACGTGCGAAAAAGGTCGCGGTCAAAGGCCGCTTCACAGACTGTGGCGAAACCCGGGTTAACTCGCAACAAGGTGATGCTGTGCGTGTGGTGGGATTGGAAGGGCATTATTCATTATGAGCTGTTACCACCAGGCAGGACCATCGATTCTGAATGAGAACTGAGAACTCTACTGCGAATAACTGATGAGATTAAAGCAAGAAGTTGAGAGAAAGTGGCCGGAATTAATCAACAGAAGGGGTGTGGTTTTTCATCATGATAACGCTAGACCTTACACATGTTTAGCCACTCAGCAAAAATTAAGAGAGTTTGGCTGGGAGGTGTTAATGCATCCGCCGTATAGTCCTGATCTTGCACCTTCAGATTTCCACCTGTTTTGGTCTCTTCAGAATTCTTTAGGCAGTGTCAGGTTAACATCACGAGAGGACTGCCAAAACCACTTGTCGCGGTATTTTGATCAGAAGTCCCAAAACTTCTATAGCAATGGGATCATGTCCCTACCTACAAAATGGCAATAAGTTATCGAACAAAATGGTACCTACATACTTTAGTTAAATGTAAATAAACTATATTAAAAAATGTTTTGAATTTTCTTAAAAAATGTGAAGAAACTTTTCCCTAACCTATTATTATGATATTATTAAATCACTCTCTTGTTTGTCTGTCTGTCGTTCCTGGTGAAATCTTGCAAACTGAATTAAAACCACTTCCTCATACCCTACAGAGTTGAAAATTTTCATGTTGGTTCAGTTCCAAAGACAATATATTTTTATGATAAGCATGACCTGATTCTACACTCAGGACCGGCGCTCCATATGAAGGAACTCCTCCACAGTCAAAAGTACAGACACGAAATTGTATATACGCATTTAACTATGATAGTCCATTCTAAATTCTAGCATGACCTGGTTGCTGCACCCAGGATTGGCTCCAGACGAGAGATTTACTTGTGTTGATAAACAAGAATACAATAATTATGTAACTATGGGAGTTCCACAGGGCTCAATTCTTGGTCCTTTCTTGTTTCTTATTTATATTAATGACTTGCCTTACCTCATAAAGGATAATCATGATATAGTGTTGTTTGCAGATGACACTTCACTTTTGTTTAAACTTAAACGTCAGCAGCTGGTTACTGACGATGTGAATAGCGCGATCTCAAAAGTAGTTCACTGGTTCAATGTTAATAATTTACTTCTAAATGAAATAAAAACCAAATGCATTAAGTTTACGCTACGTTAGGCAGGTGAAAACTGATGTGTTGATAAAGGGCGAAGAATTGAATCCTGAAGAAAGCACAGTATTCTTGGGCTTAACTTTGGATGCTAAGCTTCAGTGGGGCCCACATATAGATAAACTGTCAAAAAAGCTAAGCTCCGCAGCATATGCTGTTAGAAGAATACGTAATTTAACTGACATAGAGACAGCCCGTTTAGTGTACTTTGCCTATTTTCATAGTGTAATGTCGTACGGTATTCTGTTGTGGGGAAATGCCGCCGACATTCAGACTATCTTTGTTTTGCAGAAAAGAGCTGTACGATCAGTTTATAAATTAAGTCCAAGACACTCTCTCCGAGAGAAATTTAAGGAGATTAATGTAACGACTGTACCTTCTGAGTATATTTTTGAAAATCTTTTATTTGCCCATAAAAATATAAAATTGTTTAAAACATACAGTGATATCCATAATATAAATACTAGAAACAAACATAAATGTGTTGTACCTACAACAATGCTCAAGAAAATAGGTGGCTCATTCCGATGTCAATGTATACGCTTTTATAATAAACTTCCAAGCCACGTTCAAGATCTAAGCCTTAATAAATTCAAATCATTCATTAAACGTAAGTTGTGTCAGAAAGCTTTTTATACCGTTAAAGATTATATTGAGGACAAAAGTTAAAGAGTTAAAGATTATATTGGGATTGAGCTGCTCCAATTTTTACTTATTGAAGTGGTTTATTTTTATTGTTTGATGTTTTTTTTTTTTTGCTAACTTTTATTATTTTATATACGTAATGACATGATTATTTACTTGTAAAGTATTATATTATTTTAATTATTGTGAATGTGAAGACTATGTGGGTTATTGCTCTTTTATTTTCACTTTGTCTTTTATTCTCAGTTAGTGTTAATCATGGTCTGGCAGTTTGAGTCATTTAAGCGGCCTACCCAAATGTCCTTTCTTTGGTATTGATCGTCGCATCGTTGAGCTCCTTAAGTTCTGAGTAGAGCTGCACGATTACTGACAAATGCGTGCACCGACTGGTCAGGTCCACTCAATATGTGTGGTTCTTTCCTCAAAAGACCATTTCAGACACCAATCTACATGGCCTTCACATGATCTGACCAAGATTATGTCTGGACTTTAAAAGAGACTGTGACCTCTGAGTTTGTTTCGGCCTTTCTTCTCAGAGTAGTCAGATAGGAAACGCCGACCTCATCTAGTTTTAAAAATATGACTGACGTGTAAAAGTGTTTGTACAAACCTACTTACAGAAATAAAAATCATTTATCATTTATCATAACTTGATCTTTATATACTTAGGTAAATCTAAGAAAAAAAGTATGTATTTTATAAAATAGGTAAATATAATACATTGACACAAGTAAATCTCGCGACACGCTTTTGTTGCATATAAAATGAGTAATGTTATAAAAATCTGCTGCTCCCTACATTTTAACGAGTTATGCGAACATAAATGTAGGGAACAGCTGATTTTTTTTCGCGATTTCAGTTTTGGTCCCATAGTAAAAGTTGTTCATAATGATAAGTACAATGACCCGTTAAGAGATTTCGTGTATGAATAGATACACCTTATATATACGCTCGCACGAACGTTGGCATATAAAACAGACCCATATACCTAACCCTAAAAATCTACCTACAACTAAACTTAACATAAATGGGCTCTTCAGGTCGTATCAACATGTCTGCAAGCAGTGCTGGTCGAAATCCTTTAACTCGGGGCGATAATCTGAAGTTACGACATATTGCACTGAACACGCATTTCATCTCGAGCATTGCGAACCGTTGACCTGTGGACAAGGGTATTTTGTTGTAATTAGCATGCAATAGAAGGTAAAAAAATAATAAAGTAAATTTGCTTTTATTGGTACAACGAAAAAAATAACACTTTACAAAATTACATTTATAATGCCAATAATGCTTGTGCCAAAAGGGCCTCAGCAAAATGTCAGATGGCAACACTAGGTATTACCACCCGATTATGATTTTTAGCTGCTAACTACGGTGTCATACGCTCCTGGAACTTGCAGTACCAAACGTAGGCATAAGTACAAAATAAACGTGTAATATAAAATAAATAGTCCTCCAGACCGAGTTTTGGTCATGGCGACCAATCACAGCGGAGACCAACCTTCGGTGCGGGAGATATTACAGCGCACAAGTGTGTGCGCAGACACAGGTGCACTCACTCTTCCCCTACTCTCATAGTGCGATGGGACGACAATCCGACACGACCGGAGATAAGGCGCGGGGACAACGGCTTAAGGTGATACGTAAAAAAAATATCATAGCGAACTGGGAGGCCCTAAGAATGTGACAGTCAATTACTTCCACATGCGAAAAAGAGAGCGCAATAATGCGCTGGAACCAAAATACAGCAACGTTATAGCGCCAAACCAAATAAAAATTGTTTAAAAATAAATTAAGCTATCTATCAAAAATATTTTCAGCCAGTTTTCAGTTACCTAGCGCACATTTTGAATGCATTTTTGCAATAAAATTTCTTCAATCAATCAATCAATTCAGCCTATCGCAGTCCACAACTGGACATAGGCCTCTCCCAGGCTGCGCCACAACACAAAAAAAAAAAAAAAACAAAAAACAACAACACAAAATTATAAAATTATTTAGGATTTTATAATTACAGGAAAAAATATGAAAAAATAGAGGTCTTTTCGGAAATAAATTATATCGAGGAAACCCAATTGCATTTTTCTTCAGTCAGAGTATTACTCAAATGGTCAATAAACATACATCCAAAAATTAAATCCATACATGCTGGAATACTGAAATAAATGGATACGAAAAAGACCCCAATTTTTTTTGGTATCGCCATAACGAGCTTTCGGAGGCACGGGGTATCACACCGCCAACTTCCAAACTCCGGGCTGTTGAATGAATTAATGTAATGCACAGCCTCAGCAGTCACGCTTCGACCACGAGACCAACGGGGCAGCCCAAAAAATGTAAAAACATAAAATAGATACGTAAACAAGTAAGTTTTCTGGAATTCCTTAGAAAGTGCCGATACGTACTCTCATTTTTCTCGCCAATACATAGGGTTAGCATGAAAACCTTTCATCTGGTAATAAAAACGAATCCTTCCAAGATACAGGATTTTTCTAGTTTGGGGGCAGGGGACCTATTCTTATTGGACTTTTCGACCTCATTGCAGTCACTACGTACCTTTTGTATCCAATCTTTGTGTAATTTTACTCAAGTCTGTTTATCCTTCTGTATACATATTGCCAAAGTTTACGTTTTGTGAATAAAAAAAAATATTTGTTATTTAAATTGCGCCCGGAATCTTTTCTCGGAGCTACTTATAACGAAAACTTATTTGTAAGAAGAAAAACGCATTTGTTACCCGTAGTCCCTGGAGGGACCACGGGTATTTTTTTTACCCGTGATCCCTTCGAGAAATACAATGCTGCCAAATTAAAATGGTAGACCGTTAGTTTTAGCTCTTAGTTACTTGAAACATTCAAAATGATTCACCAAAAATAGAGGGATTCTGGCGCTCGGCGGCCGGGACCACGGGTAACAAACTGAAAAACGATCAGTAGACCTTAGGATAATTCGATAGCGCGGAGACCGTAAGAACGAGTCTGGGCTATATTTACATAAACTCTTAAAAATAGTCTTAAAAGTTTTTCTGTCTCTATAATACGACCTTGAACTCTTGAAGTGACAGGGCCAGTATGAGAATTAACGGAGGCTTAAAGTTGATTTCCGTTGAGAATACAGCTGTTAGCAGCGCCTAGTGAAACGTGAAGGTGTCACTAGCAAACTTGGAAAAAATAAGAAAGTCTAGACAAATTTTAATGTACCTACGGTCCAGTCATAACTGGTTCTCGCGAAGTTGTACCTACCTGTATAGCTTGATGAAAGATTTATTGTATTCTTATGAGAATAATATCTCTAACTTCAAGGATAGATTTTTGTTTACCCAGGTTATATAAACAAGTCTAGGTTTCGACTATTGGCTTATAGTTTTCTTTTTATTGGATAGGTACATTAAGAATATTGTAAGAGTATTTTTTGTTGGTAGATTTTTCAAAAAACGGGGTATCACTTAACAATCGCTGATAAATAATATAGAAATACATAGTAGCCACGTAGAATTTTATTAACAGCAAATAAAGATACTACAGAAAAATTAAAATTATTCTCAAAAGGTAAGGTAAGTTAGATATTACACGCCTACATCAAACGTGTCTAGCTTAACTGTTGTCATAGTGTGATTAAAAAACTTCTTTTAATTATTAAAATATCTATGATTTTTGTACGCAGTTAGTGTTTTCACCCTGCAAAAAAGGGCCTTGACAGTAATATTATTAGATTGTTTCTGAATTTTTAGCAATTCACAAAAAAATTATAATTCCTACCGACTCAAAAAAAAATCAGTTATGATTTTTTCAGTGTTCAGTGTTTCAAATATGCTTTTTTAATGTTACTTTCAATGTGCGTTTGAAAATTATTGATTTTCTTAGATTTTTCTTTTCAACAATTTAATAAATATACAACATTATTTTTAGTATAATTATGCGAAACCTGAATATAGTTTGTTCAGAATAAGGAACCGAATCGATTTCAATAATTATTATACCATGTTATATTTTGACCCAAAACTATTTAAGTGTGATGTAAAATGTTATCACCATTTAATTACTTACAATACAATCGCCGTACGGTTAGGTACCTACTGCCAAATTATTATCAATGAACGCAAGACGACCCTGGAGGCACGGGGGCGCCCCGCCGCCGTTGGCATGTTTTGGTACGGACAACCCGGTAACATAACAACCTTTCTTCTTGATTCTTTACATAAAAATACCAGACACGTGTTTCGGGTTTCGCATATTATACTAAAACTAATATTGTATACGAATATCCTCGGTAAATACATTTGGGCTATTGTTAACGAAACTATTGTTGTCTCACACAATTGGTAAGAAAGCCCTTTTGTAGATGTAATTGCTACTTTTTAATATTATTAGCTTTTCAAGCTAATTTTATATTATTTAAAGAAAAAAGGTGATAATCGAATTTGACTCTTTTTAAACCTTGTTTAGGTAAATCATTATTACACGTCTGAGGGACTCTAATGTTCAAAATTAATTACGTTCGCAATAATATTGTATTTTAACCACATAGCGCAAATAATGCACGCGACGTAAAATGTTATCACCATTTAATCACTTACAATACAATCGCCGTAAGGTTAGGTACCTACTGCCAAACTATTATCAATGAGTGCAAGACAACCCTGGAGGCGCGGGGACGCCGCGCCACTGTTTTTGTACGGACAACCCAGTAACATAACCTTATTATAACTTTGTGATTTGTCATGATACAGTTTTGAAATTTTGTACATTGATGCAGATGCAGATTCTTAGCATAAAAATACTAGACACGTGTTTCGGGTTTCGCATATACTAAAACTAATATTGTATAAGCTGTTCTGGAGAGTCGTCACGAACCGTCTCACCAAGAGACTTAACGAGTTCCAGCCGCCGCGCCACCAGAACAAGCCGGTTTTCGGAAAGAAAATTGTACAGAAGACCGAGGAGTATAACCAGCCGCTGTGTATGGCATTATTTGTGGACTACGAAAAATCCTTCGACTCCATCGAAATATGAGCAGTTCTGGCCTCTCTACAACGATGTCGAATTAAGTGGCGCTACATAGAAGTGTTGAGAAGTTTGTATGACGCTGCCACAATGACTATCCAGATCCGGGATCAGAAAACCAGCCCCATCCAACTGCTCAGAGGAATGAGACGGCGGATGTGATATCCCCGAAACGGTTCAACAATGCGTTGGAGAACGTCTTCGAGACACTGGACTGGACTGAACAGGGTATCAATGTGAACGGCGAGTACATCTCACACCACTGTGCCGACGACATTGTCATAATGGCAGAAACGCTGGAACAGTTAGACTAGACGCTCCATAGCCTAAATGGAGTCTCTCGGCGGGTTGGTCTCGGCATGAATTTAGACAAGACAAAAGTCATGTACAATTCGCATGACTACTCGGTAAGACATGCGAATTGTACATGAATTTTGTCCAATCCACATCGAATGGTTGCTTCTCGAAATTGAGTCATCACGTTGATTTGGCTCCGACGCAGAATGTCCACTTCTCAAAATGTCCACTGATCGCTAAATGTCCTTTTCTCAGAATGTCTCTTTCGTAAAATGTCTCTTTCGCAGAATGTCCACTTCGCAAAATGTCCCTTTCGCATATTGTCCCCTTTTTATTTCTGACATCCTTTAATCATAATTCAATTCATTTTAGAAATTAGCTTTTTATATATAACCATCTACATTCTACAACGACAAACAAATATAATTAAGGCATGTATTTAACACGGCGACAAATTAATCTGAATTTGAGATTAAAAAATAATTAAAGCCGGTAGCAAAAATAATAGGTTGGCAGCAAAGATAATAGAGTTGGCAGCTACAGCGAAGTATTATTTTAAGTAGAAAGTAGCAGCTCAATAATCAGTTTTTAGCTTTATTTTAATTTAAACTGGCATCGAATTTTTGTTTTGGTAACTGAATTTACCAACAATAGAGGGGATCTGGCGCTCGGCGGCCGCTGCCGCGGCACGCTCGCTTCGCTCGCTCGCCTTCGCGCGTTAATGGTTACTGTTCTAACCTAACCTAACCCAAATGATTCAATAACAGTAGATGTCTTTGCAGCGATTAAGAAATAATATTTAATCGCTGCCAATAAGAAGGGGACAATATGCGAAAGGGACATTTTGCGAAGTGGACATTCTGCGAAAGAGACATTCTGAGAAAAGGACATTTAGCGACCAGTGGACATTTTGAGAAGTGGACATTCTGCGTCGGAGCAGTTGATTTCAGCCGGTGCTGAAGGTCACGTCCTACACTTTTCGAACCTTAAACCTTTTCTTCTATAAAAAGATGCCTACCAATCACATTTCACGTTTTAAACAAATAGATAAAGCAGAATCAAGTCAAGGATTTAATTCATTAAAACAAAATATTTCACGAAAAATATTGTTTTGAAAAGTAGACAGATTGTAAAAGTCTATTTTTGATTAAATTCCGGGTTTGTCTTTTGTATTATTTTACAGAATAAAACAATTATTTACTTTTTATTTAAACCCACAGTTTGGAAATTAAGTTACAGGATAGATAAACATATACTCGCAGCTTGGGGCTGATTATACAAAAGTCTGACTAAAATAGATGTCTCACTGCTTTTGTATGGAAAAACTGTCAAAAAAAATAAAACTTATTCGTAGCATAAACCTTCACAAGGTGTAGAAATTTGGTCGAATTCGGTCTAGGTTACAAATAAAGAACCATACCTATACAGTTCCTAGGTCCGGCGCTGAACGGCACGAATGCGTACGGATGCATCGGCGCGCCGCTGAAGAACCGGTCCGGTTTGAAGGCGTCCGGTTCAGGAAACAGGTCCGGTCGCCGGTGCAGGTCGTAGATATGGATCGATACTTCCGAACCTTTCTTCACTGGTAGGTCCTCTGCAATCAAAAAATAAGTTGATGGCAACCGCAGATTTGACGTACTGAGACAAAAGTTGTATTTTTTTTGCATTTTCCAATTTTATTTTCGGAAAATTCAGAAAATTTAACTAACGATAGCGAAATAACGTAGCATTTATTAGACCTACAGATATTTTTATAAAGAAACTAGCTTCGCCCGCTGTTTTACCCGCATGAATATCGATTCTGTGGGAATATCGAGATAAAAGTATCTTATCTCTGTAGCGGCATCTACAACGCCACATGCGAACTACGCATCAAAGACCTGACGTCACACAAATCCCGCATCGCGCAAGGAAAGTTTACCGCACGACTGGCATATTTACAACATCCCGACATCAACCGATGGGCAGTTGCCCACCAGATGTCCGTTGTTGCTCCGTCTGTTCGGAGGAACGAACTGAACTGTACATTCTGTTCCTCATACCTCTATAATTATGTCCTCACCCAGGTCATGGTCTACCCATGTCCCAAATTTTTCGTTTTAGCATGAAAGCGTAACAAACAAACAAAGTCACTTTCACATTTATATTAGTTAAGATTCACAGACTAATACAAAGTAAAAGAAAATCATTGAGAACTTTTAAAGAAAATTGATCAAAATTTGAAATTTAGGTTCAAAGTGGACCTCCAAGTTTCAAGTTGCAAATTAAGGGTTTTGATGAATAAATAGGAAGGGTGTTGTCAGCCCTGAATATTTATTCACAAAGTTATTTCAAGTAATTATGATTTTCAATTGAAATTTGAGCAGTTTGACTTCATATTTGTCATTCCCAGAAGTTTATAATGGAAGTTGTTATAATTGATTGAACCTGGCAATTTCGGTCACTTATGAGGTATTATTTTAATTGGGAAGGGACCAGCAAACGTTTACAAAATTCAGATATATCATTAATTCTGCCAATCCCGCACGACATCACTACTAAATTCGCAGTGATTTATTTTGAATCGTCAGATCACGCGCGTATCATACGGTCGGTACGTAGTGTACGGTCGTAAAGCTTTTGCAGCCTTTCTTTTATTCTGGTTTTTTTAATCCTTCTTGGTAATCTTTTTGCATCGATAGGCAACCGGCACGAAGCTCATGGGCAAAAATAAAATCGGTGAAATTCATTGTTTATCAAATTGACTACCAACTAAGATTTTCCAAGTTTTCAGTTATTCATTGACGTACAACTCAAATGGCTATAACACAGCAAATTCACTTTCTTTTTTATTTTGGGTGTGAAATTATCAAATAACTTCTCCCGCTCGTTGTGGAGCGGGAGGGCGTGCCAGACTTATACTGACTAAAACCCACCCGTGTTCCGTCAGATGCCTGTGTGCTACGGTCACGTTATCCCTTTCGGACAAACTCGCAACCCTGGCAGGCATTGGCCCTAACGGGCCCCGTTAGTTGGTGCTGACATCTCTATGAGGCGCGCGTGGAGCACAACGCGCCATCGACCCGGGCCTGGTCCTTATCGGACGGCGAGCTACCCATCGCTCACCGTCCGCAAGCCCGCGCCTACGGTGGCCGGGAATCGGCCTGTGACTCCCGAACAGCAAATTCACTTATTTTGTCAATTTGATAAATAATTAAATTCCCTGGCCGTATTTGCCAGTCAGTAAGATGGCAGCGAAGCTGAATGTCCAGAGTGTTCCAATTCCATACATAATCTTCTTCTTCGTCGTTCCCTGAATGCTGAGGATCGCGACCACATACGACGCGTCTTCAAGTTATGCGGTCTTCTGCAGTGTGGACCGCTCGGTAAACGCTGCCTCCAATTATAGAATTCATAATAATACATTGACTTAAACATCGCCATTCATCGAATGTATTTTAACAGGCAGTGGCGGCACTACAGGGTCCAATTAAATTAGCTAGCGGAACTCCGCAGAAGTGATGAGTTCTGATAGATATTTCAAGTAACTTATAAGAATCCTAGTAAATATAGAAGACACCGACAGCTGCAAACCTCATTTCAATCACACTAATATTATAAAGGCGAAAGTTTGTGAGTGTGTGTGTATGTTTGTTACTTCTTCACGCTCTAACAGCCTGACTAATTTTGATAAAATTTTGTATGGAGGTAGCTGACACCTTGGATTAAGACATAGGCTATTTTTATCCTGATATTCCCCCACGGGATCGAGACTTACACGGGTGAAACTGCGGGGCGCAGCTAGTACAAAATAAAATATTAGCCCTCCCCTGCTACATTCTAGAAAAATGCAAATTCGTTCGAAATTACCAACACTTTTACACGACAAGAGAAACTATACATTACGCCATAAAACTACATTAAACTTACCTAGCTCTAAACTAAAAATGCACGCAACAAGTACACTTGTCATGTCACATAAAATACTTATATAATAAACTAGCCCCCCTTCGTTGGGCGGAAAATCTTTTTATTTTTTGAAATTAATATAATCTGATCTGATCTCTTCTCCATAGCGGAGAAGAGATCAGGTCCTGGCGGCTACAGTCTTCCGTTTATGTGATGTATTTTTGATACATTCATAAATAAAATAAAACAATTTTTATTAGCTAAATGCTAAATAATAATATCAATGAATATTTAAATGACAAATTTTTAATCACGTTTTATAAAATAATTTCAATATATTTAACAACTAAGTAGTCAAATAAAAACCCTCTTCCTCTCCTACTTCTGCTGTGCCCGACAGGGTCCACAATGATCATATATTGTAAAACCTACCTCCTAAGTCCACATGTGGAATAAACATGTTGAGTATTGAGTATAAGTAACTACACTACGGGTTGATGACCCCAAAAAAAACTTTATCATGTTAAAATATCGATAACCCCACACTACCAGTACTTTGGAACACCGCAATTGGTACCGCTTACCATTGTATCGGAATTACGATGGAAACGGTATCTATCTCATTCCCGTTTCCGATATTTTTTTTTTAACTATGGACATTGTATGGCTATGCATGGCAATGCCGATAAAACTAGGCATTGCCATGCATAGCCATACAATGTCCACATAAAAAAAAAAACTAAATATTTTATTTCACACAAACCTAGAGCACTTATGAAACGAAGCTAGATACACGGTTCCAAATGGTCGAATCAAATTCACACTTAGTCTTTGCGTTTCATACTGCCCTGGCGACCTTTAAGACCGGCCGGTCTTACTTAGTTCAAATAAAGTGAAGTTATGCTTAATTCAGTATTTCTTAATATTATGAGTAGACTTTTATAAATGTGCGTTTGGCTTCTTTGACTTTCAAGTAGCTTTCATAATTACAGTTTATTCAGTACCGACTCTGCCAAAAATCTAGTTTTCATATTAAAAAGTACTAAATTCAGTATATAAAGTGAAGTATACACTCCCGGACACCTGAATTGAGCCATCATGCATATTTTTGTTTAAAGGTCTACCAATCTTTTTAAATAATGGTAGAACAGAAAAAGAGGCAATGAGAGACGAACGTGTAAATGTGGGCTGAGGCGAAGGTGAGGCACAAATACGTGAGTCTTTCAATGCCTGGTTGCGGCCAAGGCTTATAATTATAGTGCTTTTCTCAAATAATGCGCGGAAATTCAAACTAAGTAAATTATTTATAAATTCCAGACTCAATGACGAACAACGATCATTTTTCACGCGCCAATAATTATGTTAATATGTTTTTTTTCGTTAAACAGCTTTCTATTTGCAAGCCAGTTCGAAATTTAAATAACACCTTTGATAGGTTACCTCCTTGGTTGCCATGTTTGAAGTAAAAGATCGTTCCATTTTCAAATAACACGATAGTTATGAGTTTACTATGCAATTTATTTGGCCGCTAAACCACGACAGATATGGATTTTCATACAACTTTTGGTGGCCGCTGCTCGCATGTATTTGGCTAGTACAGCAGTGTCGATGTATCTCGAAGAACGTTGTCAAAATAATGCTCAAATTTCCAAGCGAAAACGTTTTTTTTGTAACTTGTGTTACCTTGAAGAGCATTTACGACGGCTGTCATGTGATTCGGCATTGAATTAATTATTGCCGCTATGACGTGCTCTGGAATGTTCTCCCATGCTTCCAAGATGGCAGTTCTCAACCCTGCAAAGTTTCTGGAGGTGGTTGGTTAGCTCAAACACACATCCTCAGCTCTTCTCATAAGTGCTCTATTGGATTCATATCGGGGCTTCTTGCTGACCATTCAGAAACTGAGGATATGGCGTCACATAAGCTTCTAGGTATTGATGAATGTAGTTGCTATTTAGTGGTGGCAACCGTGATTCCGTCACAACTTCAAGGCTAGTTTTTCCTTCGGTGGAAATTCCACCCCAGACTCTTCAATGCAACATTGCTGAAAACGTTCTCCCTGTCTTCGGTAGACTTTCCTACGCCCATAATTACCATACCGTATAATCCTGGTTTCATCCGGAAAAAGACTCCATTGATGTTGAGTCCAATGCAAATGTTCGCGTGCAAATTGTTGTTGCTGTACGGCGTTCCACAAGGCAGCATTCTGGGGCCTACACTCTTTCTCATTTATATAAATGAACTCTGCAAACTGCCTCTCAACAATTGTAAGATATACAATATTAGTTTTAGTATATGCGAAACCCGAAACACGTGTCTACTATTTTTATGTAAAGAATTTATGTACAAAATTTTAAAACTGTATCATTAAAAATCACAAAGTTATAAGGTTGTTATATTACCGGGTTGTCCGTACAAAAATATGCTAACGGCGCCCCCGCGCCTCCAGGGTCGTCTTGCGCTCATTGATAATAATTTGGCAGTAGGTACCTAACCGTACGGCGATTGTATTGTAGGTAATTAAATGGTGAAAACATTTCCCATCACACTTAAATATTTTTGGGACAAAATATAACATGGTGTAAAAATTATTGAAATCGATTCAGTTCCTTATTCTGAACAAACTATATTCAGGTTTCGCATAAACTAAAAATAATGTTGTATACGTACGCGGATGATACTGCCCTTGTTGTAGATGGTTATATGCCTGGCCCCAGACATACCAACACGCCGAGGCTGCGCTGTCCTCCGTAATGAAATGTTTGGCCGTTAACTTGCTCACTTAAAATGTTGACAAAACGGTATACGTTCCCTTAGACATTTGGTCAAATCTGTGTCCCTCAAATTCCCTTATACTAAAAGCACACGCTTACGGTGCCTTAACGCAGTGTAGTTGCCTCTTCCTCGCTAAATCCACTTGTGTAAGGTATCTAGGAGTACTCATTGATCAGCATCTGAACTGGCACCCCCATATAGTCAAGGTCACGTCCCGCATACGTAAGCTAATATACGTTTTCAAGAAACTACGAAACTCTTCTGATTACGAAACGCTAAAACTAGTAGTATATTTTGCCTAACGTACTGTCTCCCCGTTTGGGGTGGTGCCACCCAAAATGTATTTATCCGCCTTGAGAGCCTAAAGAGCTATCCTTAAGGTAATGCTCTCTCTTCCACGTAGGTACCCCTCTGTGCAGCTCTATTCCAATTGCAAGGTTCTCACAGTCAGGCAACTTAACTTTATGTGCTCCTGTCGACACTACGCAAACACTCTGCCCGCCCTCCAAAGGAACCGACTGGCAGACTTAAACATAATGTTTTCCACCACGAACGCCATAGAACTGCCTTTGCCAAACGCCAATTCTACGTCAGTAGCATTAAAATGGACAATTTTCTAAATAAAAAGATAAAAATTTATTCTTGCCCTAAATATCAATGCATAAACCTACTTTCTCCAAACACTAAGTTATGATAACACTAAAGATCTTCTGCTGGGGAATTTACAATGATAATGAACTATATAATTCTCAATCTAACCATAAACGGATGTGTACTAGTTACACCTCGTTCTTTCTCACTACACACCCTACACCTACTCACTACATACACATACACACATCCTACACACACACGCACACACATCCTACACACACACATCCTGTACTCACTCACTACACACACAATCAAACACTACATTTATTCATCTCACCACACAGTTAAACGTTTTTCATTCTTTTCATTTTGTGTTTTCTTTTCATAAATTATATCCTGTTTTCTTTTGCACCATTTGCATACTGTTGAAACGTCCTGATTTAGTATAATGTGGCTTTTTTTGTTATGGAGAATCACTGACTCCTAAGACACAGGCACGTACACCTAGTTTAGGAGTCAGAGTATTAAAAAAAAAAAATGTGACTAGTTAGTAAGCCTTCTATTCTCTTGGTCTTTGGACCTTGTATTGTGATGACTTTCTTTTGGTGAAATAAAGAATTTTATTTATTTATAATTTATTTTAATTTACCAAAATATCCTCATTGTTTCGTTTCTTTGTACTGGATATCATTTCTCATCTCTAAGGTCTGTATAAAATCGAATGTAGCGAACGCTACTAGAGAGAATAGTTACTACAAAATGAGATTAATCTTAGACAATAGTACAGAGGCATGATTAGTTGTACACACAGCGTCAGTATGTGCTAACCCCACATGTTTTAAAATGTTACACTGCTACAACATTGAATTCGTTACGAATAACCTAAAGAATACTTTAAAAAGATTTAATTGTTTTGACTAGGACCATCGCATCTCAGTTTAAAAATGCACGGTGGCTCGATTTAGGAGCCCAGGAGTGTATATTTTATAGAAGATGTTTAATTTAATTTATTTGGATTGAAGCTAGTAATAGAGAATAAAGCTAATCTTAATGTCGCGTAGTTTGAAACCAGCTTAATATTAGTCTCGTATGAAAAAAACTGTATACCATTTATCATGTTTCTGTTCATCAAGAGAGATTGGCGTAATGGAAATATTATTTATTAACTTTGATATACACTTATCTTTTCTTTGAAATTACATACTTAATCTCAATTTGGTATATACTTTTTTTAAAGATAAAAGACAAAATGATGTCACGGTTGTTACTATGAGGTTGGCAAGGCGTTGTTTACATTAATTATAAATTATAATATTATTATGTACTTACCTACTAAGAATATTTTAAAGAGAAGTGATAAATAAATAATGAGAAACATTTTATGATTCGGTGCGCATTGACCAGTGTTGGTTGATTTTCTCGAGTTTTCTCATAATAATATGCAGCTCTTGCCGACACATGAGAAGGAGAATTTAAACAATATAACGTGATGTGAAGGATTTTATTGACGCCATAGTTTAGTTCCGTGTGGTGCCGGACGTAAAGAATAGCACCATCCTATTTCTTACCGTGGGTGTCGTAAAAGGCGACTAACGGCGGAACCCAATAACCCATTTTCAATGAAAGACAGATCGCTACTGATTATTCCCTTACCCTGCTTCACTCTGAGAGCGCCGCGCTCCGTCTAATATTTTTATTCGGTCTGAGAGTTAAATACGTTTGTCCCTGCAATTTGGGGAATAGACCAATCTGTCATCTTTAGTAACTGTCCTGTCAAACAAATAGCTAACTAGAGAATGGGCAGGAGCGTTGTCTATGCATTTTAACACCATACTGCGATCGCCAACCCGCCTGCCTATAATTATGGCACCCCCCCCTTGGGGCAGGCCTATGTGCAGCAGTGGACGTTTTTCGGCTGAAATGATGATGATGGTGATAGTTTAGTTTGTTAATAGTTTTAGTAAGGTTAGAATATTATATTTTTATTTTAATATACCTATTCAATCAACTCAGCCTATAGCAGTCCACTGCTGGACACAAGCCTCTCCCAGGCTGCGCCATAACACCCTGTCCTCCGCCTTCCGCATCTAGTCTGTCCTAGCCACCTTTTTAAGGTCGTCGGTCCATCTAGCTGAGGGGCGTCCCACACTACGCTTGCCGATACGTAGTCTCCCCTCCAGGACTCGTCTGCTCCACCGGCCATCGGTTCTTCGACAAACATGGCACTGCCACTTCAGCTTGCTTACTCTGCAGGCTATGTCGGTAACTCCGGTTCTCTTCCGGATAACTACCAAACCCGAATAAACCTTATATTGTCGCTGATAGCACACCTCCGCCGCAAAACCATAGTAGCGAAACCACAGTAGTTCAATTGTACTGATTCGCGTCATGTTCCGCTACTCGCATCCGGTTCGAGTAGCGGAACATGACGCGAACCAGTACAATTGAACTACTGCGGTATCGCTGCTATAGCTAAGTTATATAGTATTGTATATACTAGCTTGTACGTTAATTTAGTCAATCAACTCAGCCTATAACAGTCCACTGCTGGACATAGGCTTCTCCCAGGCTGCGCCACAACACCCTGTCCTCCGCTTTCCGCATCCAGTCTGTCCCAGCCACCTTTTTAAGGTCGTCGGTCCATCTAGCTGGGGGGCGCCCCACACTACGCTTGCCGATACGCGTATCCACTCCAGAACTCGTCTGCTCCACCGGCCATCGGTCCTTCGACAAACATGGCCAGCCCACTGCCACTTCAGCTTGCTTAGTCTGCAGGCTATGTCGGTAACTCTGGTTCTCTTCCGGATAACTTCATTCCTGATCTTATCCTTCAAAGAAACTCCGAGAATAGCCCGCTCCATAGCACGCTGAGTGATCTTAAATACGTTAATTTAGTATAAGAAATTTATCCAGTGTATTATTTTTATCCTCTTTGATAATAAAATAAATATAGACCGATCACGTGTTTACCGACGGTCTATAAAGTTCTTACATCCATTTTGAGAGCTAAAATTAACAAACATATAGACACTAACTCCATCACATCTGCCTCTCAAAATGGATGTAGGAACGGGTCTCGCGGTACAAAGGAGTTACTCCTCATTGATATGGCCATGAGCCAACAGGTTCGCCGTTCCCGAAAGGATCTGTCTACATGTTGGATAGATTATAAGAAGGCTCGGTGCCACATACATGGCTTATGAGGGTGCTGGAGTTGTATAAAGTAGATGCAACTCTGCGCACCTTCCTGATGTCGTGTATGAGGCAATGGAGGACGGTCCTTCGCTATCCAGGATGTCGAAATATCCAGAGGAATAGCGAACCGATAAGGATCGAGCGAGGTATATTTCAGGGCGATAGTTTGAGTCCGCTTTGGTTCTGCTTAGCCTTGAATCCTCTAAGCACACTGCTGGAGGATTCAGGTCTAGGCTATCGGTTGAGGAGAGGTGGTCAGGTTATATCTCACCTCCTCTACATGGATGACCTAAAACTCTTTGCTCCCAACAATTTGCAACTGATGGAACTACTGAAAGTAGCTGAAACTTTCAGTAGCGCCATCAGGATGGAATTTGGTGTGGACAACTGTGTGGTTATGCATGTAAAGCGAGGGAAGATTGTGGAATCCGTGGGAACCCAACTCTCGGATTCCATAAACCTTAGAGCCCTCTCCGCATCCGAAACCTATAAGTATTTGGGTATGTCGGAAGCGTTGGGCATCAATGTTACTGACATGAAGCAATCGTTGAAGGAGCGCTTCTTTGGCCGCCTGAAGAAAGTATTTAATAGTCTTCTGTCAGGCGGAAACAAGGTGCACGCCTTCAACGGTTGGGTCATGCCGGTTTTGATGTACTCTTTCGGCATGCTCAAATGGACGCAGACCGAACTCGACGCCCTGGATAGGAGGGTTCGTACGCTGCTGACTGCATATCGAATGCATCACCCACGGTCCTCGGTAATGAGACTGTATATCCCGCGAAAATGTGGAGGTCGAGGTTTTTTAAACGCTAAGTCCCTCCACAATCGCGAGATATGCAGTCTCAGGGAATATTTCCTAGAAGCCGACGTGGGGATGCATCGAGATGTAGTCGTGGTGGACAAGGGCCTCACTCCGCTCTCCTTGGCTACAGAGAACTGGCGCAAACCTGTAGTGCTTGACACTAACGATCGCAGGGAGGTATGGCAAAGTAAGGAGCTTCACGGACGCTTTTACAGGGCTCTACATGAACCTGATGTAGACTTTTTAGCGTCCGTAGCCTGGCTGCATTTCGGTGACCTATTTGGGGAAACCGAAGGTTTTGTCTGTGCAATTACGGACGAAGTTATTATGACGAAGAATTACCGGAGATTTATTGTGAAGGATGGCACGGTTGACGTGTGTCGGGCATGCCACCGTCCAGGAGAATCAATTCGACACATTATCTCCGGGTGTTCTCGTCTAGCTAATGAAGAGTACTTGCATAGACACAACCTTGTAGCCAGGATTATCCATCAGCAACTTGCTCTGAAATACAGCCTTGTGGAATCGGAGGTGCCGTACTATAGGTATGTGCCCGACCCAGTTCTCGAAAATGGAGATATCACATTGTACTGGGAACGATCCATCATCACTGACATTGTTGCCAATAAGCCTGATATAGTGATGGTGGATCGAAAAGAGCGGCACACAATGATTATTGACATAACGGTCCCTCATGACGGGAACCTCGTGAAAGCTGAGAAAGATAAACAAATCAAGTATCTTGACTTGGCTTGCGAGGATGTCGACATGTGGGATGTGGACTCAGCAATCATTGTGCCGATAGTTGTATCAGCTAATGGCTTAATTGCCAAAAGCCTCGACCAACACCTAAGGAGGCTCTCGTTGGGCAGCTGGATTAAGGGCCTGATTCAGAGAGCGGTACTTCTGGACACGGCTCGCATTGTTAGGAGGTTCCTCTCTCTGGAGCCCTGACTAGCTTGGACCTTGTTCCTGATACCGGTGGGCTACTATTTTTTATATTTTTAAATGTTTTTATATATTTTTTATATTCTAATATTTAAAAATGTAATTTATATATGTATAAAATGAAATAAAGGAAATAAATATTAACTACGCAATACAGACGTAATAAGCAGGATTGAAGAAATAACCGTCGTAAAGACGTTCATTTACGTTGGATTTAGAAACATTACATAAATATGATACCTGCCGATCACGTTTTTCTTTCCAATCTCACGTCACGTTTCGTTAAAAAAATATCTTGGACATTTTTGATCTAATATCTATTAACTTACGTCGGTAAACTTTTACATCTAACGTTATAGTTCACCCGTCAAAATAACAAGGCGAACCGTATGCCACAAGTTAATTGAAGAGTTCCTGTGTATAGGTTCCGACAGATGGGTACTATGTAGGAAGGGCACGTATCTACCTAAAGAGGTTAGCAATCTTTATTTTTAACTAGTTCTACAGGTTAGAAGTAAAAAAAACCGGCCAACAATGAAGGGTTCCTTAGTTCGGATGAATTTATCCCAAAAACAAATTTAACATTGTAGTTGAAAAACATGTTCTCCCATACATCGATATACGCAAAGGTCAATTTTCCAACTGCAAAATTAAATGTAACATAGTAAACGAAAAAAAATAACCGGCCAAGTGCGTGTCAGACCACGCACAATGAAGGGTTCTGTGTTTGGGATGAATTTATCCCAAAAACAAACTTAACATTGTAGTTGAAAACAGTGTTCTCCCGTGCATCAATATACGCCACGGTCAATTTTTCAACTGCAAATTAATGTAAGTTTGTAATCGCAAAAAAATATTTTTTTTATGAGATAAAACTACAAATTAACGATCTTCGGACTTTTTCCTTTACTTGTGCTTACTTCTTGCCAAATTTCATGGTTCTGGGTCAACGGTAAGTACCCTATAGGAATTGATTTACTTGTGAGTATCAAAATATGTCGCATCAATGGCCGTATTTTTTTATTGCGTTGATTTAGAAGCTTGATATTTTTAGAGCTCCAAGGGACTGTAGACCTACGTATTTGATATTAATTTCATCTTTATACCTCTTCTTGACAGACTGATAGACAGACAAACAGACAGACAGACGGACAACGAAGTGATCCTATAAGGGTTCCGTTTTTTCCTTTTTAGGTACGGAACCCTAAAAATAACAGCAGTAGCAGAAGTTGCCTGAATTCAGGATCGCAGCTGGTCCTATGCCGAGTATTAGGGCTGGCCCGGAGTCAGGACTGCGGTGCCTTGTAGCAGGGGTGGTCCGGAGTCAGAGCTGTGGTGTTTCTGCCCTGCAGCAGGGTGTCCTTAGACGCAGCTGGATGGGGTGGAAGCCGAGGTCTAGTTAGAAATAAAGATTGCTAACCTCTTTAGGTAGGTAGGTTACTCTTACTGTATAGGACCCATCTGTCATAACTCATAACCTATACACAAAAACTCTTCAAATTACTTGTGGCGTATGGTTCACCTTGATGTTTTGACGAGCGAACTACATTTATATCTTTACAAACTCTCGTGTCCTTGGCACGGACATCGGGTTCAAACGAAAATGGGTTATGTTAGACTGACTGCTTCTTGAAAGTATCTGAACCGCGGCGGCCAATAGTAAGTTAATTGGTAAATAATTGGAAATTCAATTGGTAACAAAACGACAAAACGAATTGATAAATTTAATCACACTTTTCATGTTATTTTTTTGAATACTTTTTTATTAAATTGTACCCTGTAACCTTGTATTTTCTTTAGGTACTTTTACGATTAAAAGCGGCCCGCAGTTGTTTATTGTAGTTATGGTAAATTAAAATGACAAAATTCATGTTTAGTTCGGCAGGAAAAACTGAGCAGTAAACCAAATAAAAATCAGTCAGAACAAATATTTGAATGGATAATTAAATAATTATTAAGCAGTAAAATGTCTTACCGGGCAGTTACGTATGGGCAGTTAAGAGCAGGCATTCTAAATCAAATTTCGCCCCCTCGCTTCCTGCCACTCCGTTATGTGCTAAACGCTAATACATCAGTAATAAAGTTGAATATCACGTGCGCTCTTTGATCGTGTTCGAACACGAAACTAAATAGCGTGAGTCTCAATTCTTATTTCGTTTAAAACTAAAGTAATAATTGACCTAGAGAAAAAATATCTAGTGGGTGGATAATAAACTGTATGTTCTTGCTGCGAATATTTATTTTAGACACAAAAGCCAAACAATCTTGTTTGTTTTTTATAATTATCCTTAAAAAAGACATGATTTTCGAATCAAAAATGTAATGAGAGAAAATATTACAATTACGTAACTGTCTTCAACATGGAAAGACAAAGATCCAATATATACTAAAGTTTAATTTTGCTTGTATGTGCCTGTTTCAGAATATTCATGCAAATTAACATAAAAATAGGGAGCCTCCTCTTAATAAATCGGAATTAGTGGGTAAGAAATCTAACTTGAAAGTAGCGCACACGCCGGCTACCGCCGCTTTTCTATAAAGAAAAGCGGCCGGTGAGCGCTAAAGAAAGCGTGAAATAACACAACACACAAAAGCACAATTAAATGATAACAAAATTACATGAATATTCATTTCAGCCGAAAGACATCCACTGCTGGACATAGAAATAACATATTAAATTACATGAATATAAATTTATGTAATTTTTTATCATTTAATTGTGCTTTTGTGGATTGTTATTTCTGTTGTGTGCACCAAATAAATGATTTATCTGTCTATAAAAAGAAAATTGAACTGCAATTTGCTTCTAACATAATTATTATTTTGTATTGATGAACATTATGAGCTGTTGTGAATAAGTGTAGCATATTTGCAACTTTTTATTTTATTTTATCACATTTCAACATCATCATCGTCATCGCATTCCTCGCCTTTTCCAAACTATGTTGGGGTCAGCTTCCAGTCTAATGGGATGCAGCTAAATACCGTTATTTTACACGGAGTGACTGCCTATCTGACCTCCACAACCCAGTTACTGAAGATCTCGAAGAGTATCCGTTCAATCGTATCACATTTTAACAATTGAGTCTAGAGATCTTCTTTCAAATAGCTTAGAATTTTGCTAAGTGCTTATTTCTATCAGTTCGCGTTGGAGCCCAACAGGAGAGCAATCCTTTGACCTTGACTATGTACAATCATAGATAAAAAAATTAAGCTTACCTAACACAAAGTCTTCAGTGATCTCTCTGGCGATGAAGGGCACGCTAGGGTACATCCTCAGGGTCTCTTTGATCACAGCCTCCAGGTACTTCATGTCAGCCAGATCAGACATGGTCGGGGTACGGTCTGAGGCACCCAGGATCTTCTGACATTCTTCGTAAATTCGATCCTGTAGGAATAAAAAGACATTATAGTTAGGTATCATTGGTTTGGGGGGGAAGCATGGTAATCTGTGTGACAGGTTATCTGTGTCTGTGGAGTTTCTTGCCCGTTCTTCTCCATAGGAACCTACTATTTGGAATGGGCAACTAGCTTCATATTTGTAACTGACCGACTTGTTGACAATTCAAAAGTGCCTGTAAATGGTTTAATTGAAATAAATGCTTTGAGTTTGAGTTTGAAAATCCTAATGCAGAAACCAGCTCAAAAAGTATTTATCAGATGTTGTAATCTTCATACAGCTTAAGGCGCCTTTGTGGAAGAGAACTATAATGTTTATCATCAATCGTGAATTTCAAATATCATTACATTAGATGGTAGGTTATCCGCATGGAATTATTAAGTACTAACTTTGGCCCGTGGCGTCGTCGCCCGCGTGGAGGTCGGAAATGAACCCACGGGAATTTACCAGGAACCGGAATAAAAAGTATAATATTAGGATGGACTAAGAACATAATATTCCGTCAATCGTGCATCAATCACAACAGTGATTATGGCAAACTGATAGCACCTAGTGCGTCAATCACAGCTGTGAATAGCACCTAGTGCGTCAATAACATCAGTGATTATAGCGAACTAATAGCACCTAGTGCGTCAATCACAGCGGTGAATAGCACCTAGTGCGTCAATAACATCAGTGATTATAACAAACTGATAGCCTACGTCAATAACAGCAGTGAATAGCACCTAGTGCGTCAATCTCAGCAGTGAATAGCACCTAGTGCGTCAATAATCTCCCGTTAACTACGCGCACCGTGCGGACGTGTTTGTTGCGTTCGTTTTAGAATTACTCCGAAATTAGTAGTTACGATGGCTAGGAACTGTCGAGCTTGTGGTGTTGACGTGCCAGATAGACTTTATATGAAGTGCTCCAAACAACAATGCGAGAAAGTGTACGATTTAAAGTGTCTAGGATTGACACAAGAGGAGTTCAATACTTTCTCCGAGAAACCCGCCCACCAATGGGTATGTCCGGAGTGCGTTTGTGCTAAACCTAAACCCAAACGGAATGACCCGGATACTCCAGTCCGGAGCACACTAGAGATGAAGACATACGCGACCAGTGCCAACGTTAACACTCTACGAGGAAGCCGTTCAAAAACAGCAGACGAATCGATCGATGAATCGATCGTAGAGGGTGATCATGACGGTATTTTGCTATCAGAGTTCAGACAGTTTAGATCAGATGTATTAGAGCGTCTAGACATGCAAACAAAGGTTATTAAACATCTTCAAGAAGTATGTTATTCCACAAAAACTGAATTAGAAGAACTAAGACACATATGAAGGTATTTCAAGAAAAGTGTGTCATAAAAGAGTTGTTATTAACTCGCAACCAACCATGTGAAAGTATCGATAGTGTATCAGAAAGTTTGAAATCTGATGATGAGGTGACCAATCCAGTCGTAATCCAAACTTCATTTGCCGATGTTGCTCGTAGTGATGTTATCGTAAACAAAATAAATACCACTACCCGCGTAAGTCAACCGCGTGAGGCCACAAAAACCGCGCCAGTGAGTCTACCAGATACAAAGTCTCAACCTACCAGTCAACCTCATATAGTTCCGGTAGTCGAGTTGAATGGCAAGGAAGAAGAAAATAATGAGTGGATTACGGTGCGTAAGAAGAAGGGAAAGTTTCAATCTAAAAATGTAAAAAAGGGAAAAAATGCGGATTTAGTGGAAATACAGGCTACAGAAAGAAAGAAGCATCTTCATGTTTGGCGATTGTCTACAGAAACAACAGTTGAAAAACTCACATCGCATGTAAAAGGGGTGTGTGGGTCCGAAGTTTATGTTAAGATTGAAAAGATAAAACATAAAATTGAAAGAGACTATGCATCTTTTATCATCGCGGTATCTGAGTCAGTGTACGAAGAATTGTGTCAACCAGATGTGTGGCCCGTCAATGCTGAATTTTGCGAATGGATTTGGTTTCGAAAATCTGCAAGCAAACCATTTAAAGAAAAATAATAATTTTGAGTTTTATTAACAAAACGCCAGAGGTCTTCGGACAAAGTTGAGCAATTTTTGTAATAATATAGAATCATTAAGGGCCGACATATTTGCAATTACAGAAACAGGATGTAACGATTCTATATTGGACGCGGAGATTGTACCACCAGGATATCAAATGATACGGTGTGACCGAACGGACGGCCGCAAGCAAGGTGGGGCGTTCCTCGTGGCCACTCACGGTTTCGAGCTTCGACGAGTGAATACACCGGGTGACGTCAACATAGATAACTGCTCATTTGAACTAGTTTGTGCGACCGTACATGTAAAATGTAGATTCTTGTTTTTATGTTGCGTTGTTTATATACCACCAAAGACGAATGAAAATGAGTACATGATATTTTTTAGAATAATGGAACAATTGTGTGTAAAATATAGGAATGTTATTGTGTTAGGGGATTTTAATCTAAACTCAACTTGTGAAAACACTAAAAACTATTTTGAATTTTTTGTGTCATTTTGCGAATTCGCCCAGATGAATAAAGTACCGAACTGCAATGGGAGACAATTAGACTTAGTGTTATGCTCGTTATGTTTATGTGAGAACGTGCAAGTATGCGAGGCAGATGAGCCACTGGTGCCTGTGGACGCATATCACCCGCCACTCGCTATAACCCTGCAAATCAGCGCAAGCGCCATGAACTCCCCACCACCGGCCGCCGTGTTCGGGACTCCACACCATCAGGTACCCGTCAGCCAAATTCAGCCGCAATGGAACTTTTATAAAGCTGACTTTTATTTATTATATTCCTCATTGGCCTCCGCCGATTGGAATCCGATTTATAGCATGCGCCAACCAGAACAAGTTTTAGAGTATTTTTACAATGTTTTTAATAGTGTAGTTGAAAATTGTGTACCCAAAAAACAGCCAAAACCGGTAAATCGTAGGTATTGCTATCCAGAATGGTATACGAAAGAAGTAATTGCTGATATACGATTAAAGGCAAGACTTCATAAGCGGTATAAATCGACGGGATCACGTGTTGATTACAATGCTTTTTCTATATGCAGAGCACGCATTAAAGAAAGTATTTACCGTGAGTACACAAATCACCTAGATCGAGTGCAGAGTAACTTAGCAAAGGATCCCAAGTCTTTTTGGAATTATATCAGGGCAAAAAAGAGATCCACTAAATGTAACAAAATTTTGAAGGAGGGAGTAGTTTTATCAGAACCAGAATGTGTGAAGGAATTTGCAAAGTATTTCTATTCTGTGTATAATAAGGAGCCGGCGCGGCTTGACGTGAACGAAGCGGTTGAGGCGGGGGGCGCAAGCAGTGCGCGTGTGCACATCCCACGACTGACAATCGACCAAGTTCGAGCTGCGCTTGCTCGGTTCAAACCCAAGCGCTCAGCAGGCCCGGATGGTATTCCGGCATTTATTATGCGAGATTGCCGCTCGGTATTAGCAGGGCCGCTCGTACATATGTTTAACTTGTGCCTAGAAACATCGTACTTCCCAGAACGTTGGAAGGTCACCCGCGTAATTCCCATACCAAAAGGGGGAAACGGAACAGTCGAATCTTTTAGACCGGTGGCGATTCTGTCGACACCAGCGAAGGTGTTTGAGTCTGCCATTCAGCGAGATGTCCAGGAGCAAGTAGCATCGCAACTATCAGACGCTCAACACGGCTTCCGACCAGCGCGCAGCACGACCAGCAACCTATTGAATGCCATGACGTACTTAGTTCCTCATATTGATGCAGGGGTGCAGGTGGACGCCGCCTACTTTGATTTTAAGAAGGCATTTGACCTGGTGGATAACGATGTCTTATTATCGAAGTTAGCGAAAGTTGGTTGCACACCTAAATTGCTCCAATTCTTCGCGAGCTATATGAGGGACAGAAAACAGTATGTAGAGTACTGTGGATTCCGGTCGCAGCCTTATTTCACTAGGTCGGGAGTGAGTCAAGGTAGCAATTTAGGGCCGTTAGAATTCATAATAATGATCAATGACTTGCCTGACGAAATAAGAGATGCCAGGTGTCTGTTGTTTGCAGATGACCTCAAGTTGCTGTTGGCTATCGAAAACGAGGATGACTGTCACCGCCTTCAGCAAGACATTGATCGAGTAGTTGAGTGGAGTCGAAAGAACAAACTACAATTTAATGTTACAAAATGTTCCGTTCTAACATTCAGTCGTGCAAGAGTACCACTCCACCACACCTACAAAGTGGATGACGTGCCTATGAAAAGGGAGGAGGCAGTGCAAGACCTTGGGGTTCGTATGGATACTCAATTGAGATTCCGGGAGCATATTATAAATGTCTGTAAGAAAGCATACAAGCGACTGGGATTTGTGCTTCGCAGAGCGGCATCTTTCACAAATATTAAAGCCATTTCTGCATTGTATGACGCTCTAATAAGAAGTCAGTTGGAGGGTAATGCGGCAATATGGGCTCCACATGAGACTAAATACAGTCTCATGTTGGAGCGCATACAGAATAAATTTACAAGATTAATTAATTAATAAATTTACCTAAGGCGGTATGGAGTATATCCCTTTTACCCCTTGATGTATCCGACCTTGTTTGTGTTAGGCATGGTGGGATACAACAAGTTGGAAACAAGGAGGGATCTAGCACTGGCGTCGTATATCCTTGGAGTGTTCCGGGGTAACATAAATAATCCGGGTGTGCTACAGCGGATAGGCTTGTGTGTGCCAGATGGGTACGTGCAGCGTTGACGGCAGCCCAACTTGTTCGCGGTGCCGCGCGGCCGAACTAAACTGTTGGACAACGTCCCACACTAAATTTGGTTGCCGACAGAATAGATCTTTTCTCATGTTCACTGAGCGAGTTCGCAAGGGTAACGTTACATGTGTTATGTTTTTAATTTATATATCGTGTATGGCATGGATATGTGTTACATTATTTAATAAACTGTTAATTAACTACACTACCGCATTGGGACACTGTAATGGTAGCGTATGTATGTAAATAAATAAATAAAAATAAAAATAAATAACAGCAGTGATTATAACAAACTGATAGCACCTAGTACGTCAATTTCAGTAGTGAATAGCACCTAGTGCGTCAATAACAGCAGTGATTACAACAAACTGATAGCACATAGTGCGTTAATCACTGCAGTGATTATAACAAACTGATAGCACCTAGTGCGTCAATCACAGCGGTGAATAGCACCTAGTGCGTCAATAATAGCAGTGATTATAGCTAACTGATAGCACCTATCGTCTATAGACGTCCTTCTTTGCAATATTTTAGGTTGCCCTGAACTAAAAAGCTATCGGGCGATTAAACACCTCTAGTGAAGGCTCTTTCTGATAAGTCTCTCAAGGAATATGGCCTTCTGGATTTGGATAAATCCACCCGAGATTTGTTAAGATCTACCCAAGACCACAGTAAGGGGCACCATTTTGCTCAAGAACGCGATAAATTTCTTGGAAAGGCCCAAAGTATTTTCTTTTGCGTACATAGCTAAAATGTAGGACGGAAATAAACAAAGCCCTTGGAAAAGCAGCAGCTCATAGTAAAAATAAAGTTGTTAAAAGAAAAACCGCAAACGTTTTAATCCAGGAAGATTTTAATCTTGACCTAACTTATGCTCTCTTGGTAAGCTTGGATTAACAGATAGCCTACAGTCGGTGACCAGCATAACCCGACCCCCTCTTACAAAGAAGAATAATGGAAGAGGGGTCAGGGAATGGTGGTCCCGACTGACTCAACTTCTTACTCAGGGGCATTTGAGTAAAAACGAGTTTTCTTTCTGACTCTGCCATATTACTGACCGTATTTCTGCGCATAATGAAAATTTGCCAATAAGCACGCTTGGATACAAATGCCAAGCAATACATTTCCCAATCAATGGACTCTAACGTACGACCGAATATGGAAATAACACACATCACACACATAACATCTCGCATGTAATCCCCGAAGGGTTAGGCAGAGGTGTACTTAATACGAGTAGTACCCCACATTTCGCCAAACAACAAACAACAACAAATAACATCAGGTAAACACTATACGCGCCAGTCTATTCTATAAACATCTCCCCGTCAAAACGTAGGTGAAATGAGCTTGGTGTGAGCTGTCTTTAAGCTCTAGGGATTCACACAATGTCAAAGTCAAATAATTTACCTCAAATAGGCACAAAAAAGGCTCTTTTGAACGTCAAAATTTACAACAAAAAAACAATAATTGATTCTAGTCGCCCCTTCCAAAAGGTAGTTTCGTATGGAGAAGAATGGGCAAGAAACAAACCGTTACTTTTTTTAATAATTTACAATATTTTGTATAGGTACATTACTTACACGGGGTCACTGGTAACTCGACGTATTCCTTGCAGGACGTCATAGTAGGGTTAAAATGCAACAAATTAAGCCACCTAATGTTCTACCGAAATTCAGTGCTTTTTGAGTTAATTAGGTTTGGGTAGTATTTAAACGCAAATCAAAAAATATACTTTTTCTATGCAATAAGATTCCGAAATCCCATCAAAATTACTGATTGCACAGCAAAATATTCAACTCAAAATATCACTAAACACACTACAATTTATTTTCGCAGCGTACAGCGATTTTTCCTAAAGCAAAAGCTTTTTCATCAATGCACAGCTAATAACCTTAATGCACATTATACATGTTAACTCTTTTTCTTTTAAATATAGCTTCCTAACCTAACCTAACCTAACCCAAATGATTAAATCTGGCAAAGAATGTATATACGCTCTGGTTAATTTGCTGTGCAGTCTATAAATGATGGACCGAGCGAACCTTTTTTCAGTTAATTTGTTCTGCTTTTAGAAATAATGCAATGTAAAAGGATTTTTTTGTTATAATAATCATTAAATTTGCCGAGCATGGCTTCTTGAAAATTAAGACAAATATGATGAACAGGTTTTGTTGTACTTACTGGTTAATATACGACTGGGATAGTTATTTTGCTATGAAATATTCGCTGTGCAGTCAGTACTTATGCTAAGTATGTAGTATTTTTGTACAAAAATAAATTTAACTGTATTGCATCATGAGGAAAAAAGTAATGTTATATTGATGTATAATTTCGAATTATCTGCAGTTTGAGTTTTGTTAAACATTTAGTTTATTTGTAGTGAAGTAACTTATTTGATGTAAAAAAGAATATAAATGATGAGTATGTATTGATAGGCGATTATTTATTTGATATGCAATTTATAATATCCCATTAGGTTTTTAGTTGTTTTATGAAAAATACAATTTATAAATGGTTTACGACGCGACTGTACTGAAATTTTAGTTACTTTCATAGCTGATGCCGCAGCTGGTCTTTGTTGTTAATTAAAAGTTCAAAAATACCTAAAACTTTGGCAGTGATCACTAATTAAACATTATATTTTTCGTAATTTTTGTCATTACTTTATAAAAAAAAACTCAAAAACTACTGAATTTCGGTAGAACATTTGGTGGCTTAATTTGTTGCATTTGAACCCTAATATAACGTCCTGCAAGGAATACGTCGAGTTACCAGTAACCCTGTATAATTATAGGTGGAAACGATGCACCTAGAATAAAAGAACTATACCACAATAGGTAAAAAGAATTAAAAATGAAGCAATGACAGATAGATTAATTATCTGATATATACATGGTGCTCAAATGTTTACAAAATATACACCATTGACTTCAAGCTCACTTTCACTTAATGTTACCTCGGTGAGATTTTTACCGAAAAGACAGGCTGCTGTCGATATCGAACCTTATAGACCGGTTTCCAGTTAACACAAGAATGGATTGTGATGAAATACACTTTTTTTTCTCTGTTTAATTAAATGATTAATGAGCAGTTAGTGGCTTTTTTTTTTTTTTTGGGTGGGAAATTATCAAATAACTTCTCCCGCTCTGGGCGGAGCGGACAGTATTTCAAAAAATACTACTATTATTTATTATACATTTTGCATTATACAATTTTTTGTTACGGGTTGTCAGAAGCCCGATAGTCTAACAACCAGTCTTACCAAGGAGTATCGTGTTACCCAGTAACTGGGTTGTGGAGGTCAGATAGGCAGTGGCTCCATGTTAAATATTGGTAATCAGCTGCATCCGGTTAGACTGTAAGCCGACCCCAACATAGTTGGGAAAAGGCTAGGCAGATCATGATGATATTTATAAATGAACCATGAATATTTTGAATGTATAATAACAATAATGCCTTCTTCCTGTAGGGCAATGGTTTTTAGGGTTCCGTACCCAAAGGGTAAAACGGGAACCCTATTACTAAGGCTCCACCGTCTGTCTGTCTGTCTGTCCGTCTGTCACCAGGCTATATCACATGAATCGTGATAGTTAGAAATTTTTACAGATGATGTATTTCTGTTGCCGCTATAACAACAAATACTAAAAAACAGAATACAATAAATATTTAAGAGGGCTCCCATACAACAAACGTGATTTTTTTGCTCGTTTTTGCTCGATATTGATAACGGCAACAGGTACATGCTTGAAATATTCGCAGAATATTTAGTTATATATTCAGTTCAAAAATAAATAATTAAATTAAAATAAAATAAATATTTAACGTGGGGAAACGTGTTTTTTTGCCATTTTGATAGATAATGGTACGGAACCCTTCGTGCGCGAGTCCGACTCGCACTTGGCCGGTTTTTTCTATATTCTGTTGGAATAGTAAAGATGATGAGTTAATATAATAGAAGCTGTTCTATTAACTCGTTGCCTACATACAAAAAAAAACGTTAGGTTGCAGGTGCTAATGAAAACTAGCACCGGTTGCCGTCATCACGTCAACGCCGGCTGTCGCTGAAAACCAGTGCTGGGGCTCTGTCTCGCATAGGGTCGCAGCATTATGCTGAGCGATGGCCGTTTTGCGTGAATATGAAGCATATTTTCCCTCAACTTGTTCTCTCGTGTTTGTGTTTTTATTTCTTTGCGTTATGTTTACCGCAAATAAACGTATTATCCTTCTTTCTATCTACATGGTCCTCACATGATCTGACCAAGATTATGTCTGGACTTTAAAAGAGACTTTGACCCCTGGGTTTGTTTCGACATTTCTTCTCAGGGGTAGTCAGATAGGAAATGTCGACTACATCTAGCTTATTTTTTTATATTTTTTATATGACGTATACGTGTGATTCCGATATTCTATTTACAGAATAAACGATTCCATTTTATTTCATTTCCACCACTGGGCCCATCAAGACTACAAAATGTATGCATTGCATGTATTAAAAGTATAATAGGTACATTGTAAAGACATCGCCATTTATCTACGTCATGAAAACGTGGGGCGGCAAACATGTTAACGCGTATGTTACTAGACGATGTGTATATCGGCTTAACTAGTGTTTCATTAAGACAAGTTAACACACGTAACGCGAGCTTCCTCAGAGTTGGAGAACTTTGACTTGTCTAGGTATCAATTTTCATTTCGGGGGAAGTCACTCCGGGTAGTTTTCGAAATTGGATTTGACGGAAATTCCGAGTTTGGTGGCTTGTGTTGGACAATAAGCAATAGTTCGTGTTTAAGCGAATTCTAGGTACAGTAAGGGAAATTTATCCCCACCTCAATTTGCCGTCGTAGAGCCATTTCATGCGACTGTCGGATGCGCCGGCAGAATGACGGCTGTCATTTGAAAACACGGACAAGGTGGTAGTCTTAATATAGAATTAATATTCCTGGCTTTACCTCTGCTCTGGAATCCTTCACACGCACTGGTTCTATTACTTATGGCAGTAGGTATCTGTTAGAATGGTAGGAATATTACTGTTTTTTTTTTTCAAACAAAATTCCTAGCAAGAACCTGCATAAACCATCAACTTATTGCTCTTTTGCAATGCTTCAGGAATCCCTAGAAAAACTATCAAAGTGAAGGTCCTAGGTAGGTAGGTAGGAACCCAGTCAATATTTTTTTTTACAAATAAGACAACCAAGTTCCAAAAAATACCCTACAAAGTGAAAAATAACTTTTATTTCGGAAGTCTGTGTCTTTGTATCTGTATTTTTCACTTTTAGTCGGTCTGTTTGTAATTTAATCTAAGTTACAATATTAAAGCCTAATGTCAACTCCTCAACACCTTTAGTTAACAGCATTGTGACGAGCATAAATAGCTTAGCAACCATATTAAAGTACCTAATCGAATCGCAACCCGTTAAATACTTATTATTAAGTAGTTCCGGTAGCCATCTGTGGTCTTCATCTGCATCAGTTACACTTCACCAAATGGTGCTTTCCGAGAGGAAATGCAGTTACTATAAAAAATACCCAAATCGCTATTGGTGTGCCTATAAAATTTGAGGATTTCCCTCAAATATATCATCAGATTCTGACTTGGTGACAATGGGACCACCGCGAGAGCATAGACCGATTTTGAAAATTTTCAAAATCGGTCTACGATGGACGGAGAAATCGGAGAACATACATAAAAAACATACATACAGACGAACATAACCTCATCCTTTTTGGAAGTCGGTTAGTAAAATTACCTGAACATCTTCATGGTCTGCTATCAACATCAGTCCCAGAACGATTGCCATCGCTGTGGTGTCGTGACCCTGAAAATAGACAATAATCAAAACTTTCTGATTTTTCGTTTTGTTTTATTTTAACTTAAAATATATCTTATGATACTCGGCAATACTGTAGCTTCCTACTAGTGTAAGAATTTCGGAATCGGTTCAGTAGTTCCGAAGATGTAGTCCCTACATACAAACTCACATTATATTACTCGTACTAGCGACCCGCACTGCTCCGCACGGATTTTACGACATGACAAAAAATCGAGATTTCTATAGTTTATGTATGGTTAATATGAATTTTATAAACACATAAACATTCGGGAATAAATTATCTAAACGATGCTTAAATCCACATAGAATAACAACGCGGTCACACAGACAGACACGCCACTGACTTATTACTTGATCAAATACGAAAATCGTCTACTTCTACAGTGTTTTTAAATGTATGTGAGCACCATGTACCTATCTCATATTTAAATTATCTGCCATTGCTTCATTTCTAATTATTTTTACCTATTGTTATGTAGTCATTTTATTGGAGGTCTTCACAAAGAAATAAATGATTCATGTATACAAAATATTGTAAAACATTTTAAAGGAGTATAACGGTTCTTGCCCATTCATCTCCATACGCTTCTATTTTTCTGTAAACTTTGACGTTCAAAAGTGCCTTTTATGTGCCTATTTGAAATAAATGATTTGACTTTGACTTTGACGAAAAGCGACTTTAATCAGTATTCATTATGTAAGTACATAAATATCGACTGCCACCAATTTCTCTGGAAAAGCGAAAGCAAATTATCGTTTGCAAATAAATAAAAAGCTTTGATGCTTCGAACAATATTTATTATTGAGTTTAGTTCATTAGAACTCCAAAAATGTGGTTGAACTATTATCGAATTTATTTTAAAAAATAATAAAATTTCTTGAAATGTTATTCGGCGTTATTCCAATTTTCGCATATTTGTAGATTATGATGGAAAAGTCGCTAGTTTTTGCAAACTGTTTCGCCCGCGTGCTGGTCGGACATTAGGTACCCCATATGAACGTACCACCGGGATAAATAGTAACCTATATCGTAATCCACATCTAGGCTACCCTTGTGCTTTAAGGATGATGAATTCCTAGAACACCATAAGGGAGCTGTGGATGAGGTCTTCCTTATTTTGGGACATCATTCATCGTAGTTACAGTTGTAATGACGCTAGTTAAACAGTTTTCGTATGTCATATTTCGATACTGGCAAATTATTTATTAAACCTTTGAGAAATATCTCCTAAAGTAGCTGCAACCACTTCCTATAAAAAATAAGATGCAATGGTGAACACATCTCCTTCATCGATTATTTTAAAGTAGATATGTAAACTTACCTCAAACATAAACGTATTTACTTCTTCCCTAATTCCTTCCAAATCGATCTCTCCTTTATTTTCCGCTTCGAGCAACAGATCAAGCATAGCATATCTCTTCTTCCCACCAATAGAAGCATCATCTTCAGTAAAATCACCCTGTCCAGGCTTCCAATTCTTCTTCCTCTCCATTATTACGTCATCAGCGAAGGAATGGACTTTTTCCAGACAATTCACGAACCTTCTGCCGATTGGAAACTTTCGGAAAAGGTATTCGTTGTGGAGCCATACTCTGGTGAGACGACTCAGAAGGAGGTTTCCAATTTCCAAAATGGCGGATTTGTATTCAAAAGTTTTTGAAGACTTGTCAGCGTCTAGTTGGGTTCCCATGGCAGTTTCTGGAAAGATTATAGTGTTAGCAAAATTTTGTGCGCATTAAAGGAACCTCCGCGATAGCAGTTGCCTCGCCTCCAATTTAACGGAAGCTGTCTTTATAAAAAAAATTGAGCCGTCACGGGACGCCTGGCAGATGTGAAACATTGAAATTATTTACACACTACTACATAATATAGACTGTATAGTAGCGAAGCGTCGCCACGCGGCATGCGTCGCCCCGCCAGCAATCGGTTTTATGTGCGCCTATATATGTTTCACATCAAAAAGAAAAGAGGGCATCGTATTTATGTTTTAAGAATAAGTACGTCTTTCGAGTGTATTTTGTCCACAATCGTTTAGAAGCCATTCGAAAAATATACGAGGTTTCTATATCAAAAAAACAAAAACATCACTTTGTATCAAACTAAATTAGAGACAGTGGTCTCTAATTTAGTTTGATACAAAGTATTTACCAACTGATCCCCACAATTCTGAGAAAATCAAGATGTTTGCTTCTCGACCTTCGTATCCCGGGGATAGTACGGGCTTAGCATAATCCCTGGGAACGTTTTCATGACGTAGCGTTTCACACGGATTACGCAGCTTAAAAAAATCTTACACTTTCCGAAAGCCTTAAATAAAATAAAAAGATAAATGAATGCGTCGTAGTTGTTGACCGAACAGTATTTATGCTTGGTAGGCCCTTTAGAAATGTGCTGAAGTTTAATTTTGCTTTTTACTCATTTCGATTGGAATGTCAAAGAAGTTGATTCAAAACGCCCAACGTTCTAAGCATTTGTGGTCATATACAGAGGAAACGAGACGACACGAGATAGTTTTTAGATACACTGTATTCAATATTTACTGTTTCACTCACACACTTTATGACCGCGACAACCACAAGTCTTGACGTTGAGCTTAATTTTTAGGTGTAGCCTAGACAGTTAAAATAATGTAACAATTAATAACCGTATTTGAGTGGTTTTTACTTACCACAAATAGTGAACAGAGTATAGTCACTGATGACTGGCAGCAAGTTAATCTCGGTACCCTCGAAATCGTTCAGCTTATCCACCAGTCCTCGGCTCCTTTCCTTCATAACAACGGTGAAGCTCTTCAGAATGTTGAAGTGGAAAGCCGGAGTTAGGATCTTGCGACGTGTGTGCCATTTTGAACCTAGTGAAGAAAATAATGATACTCATTTTAATATTTGTCAAATCTTAATATGGATCTCAATATTTTTGGTAAACCGTATTTTTCTTGTAGGCCCAAATTTTATAAGAAAAACAGGTCAAGTGCGAGTTGGACCACGCACAATGAAGGGTACCGTAGTTGGAATGAATTTATCTCAAAAACACACTTCACATTGTAGTTTACATTTTTTTTTTTTAATTAAGAAGTATTTATTTACCAGTTTATAAAATAATATGTACATAAATAACCTACTTAATTCATTAATAAAAATAATAAATTATATCCTATCTAAAACTATTCACAAATTAAAATATGGCGTCAAAAAATTCATCCACATCACTGTCGACTGGTAATGTACCCAAGAGACTGGCGGCATTGCCACGTTGTATGGCAATGCTTAGCCTCTGGCCAAGGTAAAAGCAAGCCCTTGGGTCACGGGAAGTGTCAACTAGCCGTTTTGAGATTTCATTAAACAGACCATGAGCACTCGGACCCCACGGCCCGAGGGTTTCAACCCCAAACGGCTCGAAAATATAATTGCCAACAAGGTTATCATACTTACGCCGCTTGAGGTTCTCCGCAGCCGCAGCAGCAGCGCCAGCACAGCACGCCGAGCCAGGAAGATGGGATGGCGCAAGAGTATCGACACACGTGGCATCCCACACTAAAGGCCCCACCTTCCATGGAAATAAAGACATTCCGTCCGGTCTCTTGCCATCGTCGCGTGCCAAGCCATTGGGTTCTAATACAGCTGGAACGCCGACGGTGACAAGAGCTCGTCGGTTGATGTCGTTGATGTTCGCTAAGCAACCCGCACTTCGGCTGCAAGACAGGCCGTGGTGTCCGAGACTGTTGACAACTTCGCCACAGTGACAGCTATGAGGAGAACAACATGGAGCTCCTAGTCTTAGGGAAGCAGCGAGGCGGAAAGTAGTGTCGTCGAACAGAGTGCCTATGTTCGACGACGGTAGTGCATGAAGCCACAAACCCGACTCCCACTTACCCACAGCCAGCGCAGACGTGTCAAGTAGTAGTTGTAGTTGAAAAACATGTTCTCTCACACATCTACATGCATCACGGTTAACTCTCCAATTGCAAATATAAGTTTGTCGACTATTGTAAAGCCTACTTAGCTGTGATAGTGTTCCTTTTATTTCGTTACATATACTACCCCTAAGCTGGCAGTCAAAGTCTTCTTCCCGGAGACTTGACTCTAACAAAAAATAGCACTTTAAAGCACGGATCCCTGAATTGTAAAATGGTTTTGACAGACCCGCAATATGAACGGCCTATCCAACGATATCCCACACCTGGGATAAACGAGAAAAAAATATCATCCTCACTATAAATGCAAGTAAAGTACTTACTTACCACTTTTTTTTTCTATATAATAAATACTCAGATCAAATAAAAAACCAAGACATAACGCTATCAACAGTGACGTGGGGCCGGTTTCGTAAGCATATGTGCACTTAGCGAGTGTTCCGGTGAGGTGTAGTTTGGTTGTAAATGTGTGCGTGTGAGCGTGTATGCACAGAGCGAGGTGTAGTTTTGACATGCTTCACTGTGTTGTTCGCAACGCTATGTCATATTGCGCAAACCGTACCTTTATTATAGAGTTCTAAAATCCATCAGAATCAGAACTTATTTGCTATGAATGTAGGTACAGTATAAGATGATGATTAGTCTGTTGACCACTTTTATTTTTTATTTTTGGTTGGAAATTATCAAATAACTTCTCCCGCTCTGGGCGGAGCGGGAGGGCGTGTCAGACTTTTACTGACTAAAACCCACGCGTGTTCCTTCAGTTGCCTGTGTCAGGACCACGATAAGAGTTTGTTTCGCCATTTCTTCTCAGGGGTACTTAGATAAGAAATGTCGACTCCATCTAGCTTATTCTTGAATTTTTAATTTGGAAGTGTAAATGTGATTCCGATATCCTATTGAGAGAACAAAAAAAAAGAACCTATATCGTGCAAGTTTACCTATAGTAGGTGTCAACAAAAACTATATGCGCTAGTTGCATAATAGTGCTGTTGAAATCAGTGCTCTGATTGGAATAACTCCCGATTAAAAGTAATGCGGTTTCTATCTAACGGAAAGTGACAGCATTGCTTATAATGGGGTATTCAATTTAATGGTTACGTGCACCCAGCGGTGAATCGGCAGTATCTAGATTGAAAATCGCGTAAAATTGATGAAGTCTGTTACGTAAATCCAGCGGGATTGACGAGTCCCTGCCCTTTGAAACAGACCAGTTTGTAGAACTTAACATCGCTAGATCAGGTACTGCATAAACCCAGCCAACTGCATGTACCGGATAATAGGAATTTAGTTGTTTAAGAACTTGGGACTTGTGTTTGCTGTAGTATTATTTAGTTGTTAATGTTCAGTAAATATTACTAACATAGATTGTAAGTAAATTGTTATTAACGTTACGAGTCCATGATACTTTTAAATAAATGTTTTAGGGAGCTCGGTCACGAGCGACAATCGCTGAGCGATTATTTTGCCGCCGACTATGTCGTCAGAGTTCAATACTGAGACGCCCACGGGCTACAAAATATCGGAGTGATGCGATTATCGGAGCTACAAAAAGTAGTACGTGGGCGAGCTCCCTTAACATTATTATTTACTATAAACTATGACACTGGAAACTGTGCATTAAATAACTTGAAGACAAAATAATGTAACGTAGTACCTAAAAATTTCAATAACATGAGGCTCGCTACCCACATAACTCGCAAAATGTGGTCGTACTATAAGTACACCTCATCATTCATCATCATGTCAGCCAAGAGACGTCCACTGCTGGACATAGGCCTCCCCCTAATGGGGGCGTTTGCCATAATCGCCACGCTTGACAGGCGGGTTGGCGATCGCAGTGTGGTGTTAAAATGCATAGAGAACGCTGCTGCCCATTCTGTAGTAAGTCCCTTAGTCGCCTTTTACAACACCCACGGGAAAAAATTATGAACGTGTTTTTGTTCCCATAAAATATTTGATTTGAATCATCAACGTATTATTACGTAATTATCTCAATTTATTTGGGATCGGCGCAGCATATCTTTTCCAGCTTTTTTTAAGTATTAGACAAGTAACCAGATGTATGAACTACTAGACGAAGAAAAAGTTGTAAGGAGCGTAGCAGGTGGCGTTCTGTAGTTTCTGCCTACCCCCATGGGAAGAAGGCGTGAGTTTTTGTATGTACGTATGTAGGCTGGTAAAAAAAATATTTCTTACCAGAACTCAGTAGCAGTCCTGTGCCGAGCCAAGCTTCTAAGAAAGTGTACGGTTTGCTCTTCTTGATGTTCCGCGAATGAGATAACACGACCTGTAAACAAAACATTAACAAAGTTACTAGGTGTAACATACGAACATTGCCGTTATGGCTCATTTTCATTGGCATTTCATTGTTGATAATTAATTCAATTTCAAAATAAAACCAGTTTTTATCAAATTGTACTATAATTTTTCCGAGGACAAAGTAACAACAGACAACCTGAAACACCCAACCTTCACATTTATAGACTTGTATATTGTGCCTTATGACCATTTAAAGAACCCAAAGCATTTTCAGAAACGTTGCAATTGAAGTTTGACTTCTAACTATGCAGAGTTAAAATTGTTTGTTTGTTTGAAAGAGGTAATCTCTAGAAGTACTGATTCGATTACAAAAAATATTTCACTGATAGAGTTACACTATTGCCGAGTGCCATAGGATAAAGCCGCAATTATATTTAGCCCACGCCGCGTGTCGCCACGCTGCCTGACGCAACGGCGGGTTATTACATTTGCGTGTCGTGTCGCCGCGCGGCCCCACGAAAATTCGTCTCAGTCAGTACAGTGCTGGCCTTTGGAGTTAACGTCTACAATGTTTTCTTCAGACTCGGATACGGATTTTGAAGAAAATCTATCATACCTGTTTTGATTGTACAATATTTCATAGTTTTAACGACTTCAATTAATTCGTCTGACATTTCTAATACACATCCACTGTCTGCGCGTGCCCACGCGTTATAACAGTAGACCCGACTGAGCTGACGGGCCACAACCCCCACCACCGACCCCACGCCGATCGAAATCGCTCGGTCTGCGTGGCGTCAGCAGGCTCTGCGACACGCGGAACGGAACTAATGTAATCAGATCCATACTAAATGTATGTAACCGATAGCTTACCCACGCGTTGCGACACGTGGCGTGGGCTAAATATAATTGCGGCTTAATGTTTTAACGGACGGAAGTTGCCATAGGATTGAATGGTATAGTTGACATCCAGGCGAACGGAAGTGTAGGCCGAAGCTAGTTTGTTATATTATTATTTTTTTTATTTTTTTTTATTTGCTAGACCAAAACGACAGCTGCGAATGTTCTTTTTATTTAAATAACACGATAAATAATTAATATTACAGAGATAATACGACAACGGTGAAATGAAGAAACTCGGTAACTAGATTATTTACTAGGTTATTTTTATGTCGACGCCAAATGTCATTTTAGTCTAGCAAATAAACAATCAGAGAACACATACATTATACATAACCTATTACAGTTAATGGGGACACCATAATAAAGGCCGTCCTCGGCGTGTACGCTCGAACGAACAAGATCATGGTGAACACGAACATCGAACACTTTGTTCGCACGTGCGTACCACTAACGAACATCAAACACTAGGAAAAAATGTTCGTGGCGATCCAATTTCGTTTTTCTGTGTGGCAGTTCGGAAAAAAATGATGCAACATTGTCATCATCAGCAGCCTGTGGGTCTCATACACGCACAGACAGTACAACGCCTTGCGTGTGCAATATAATAATGCATTCAGGATGCTGATGAGGCTGCCCCGATTTTGCAGCGCATCAGGAATGTTCGCCGAGTCGCAAGTGGACTGTTTCTATTCTACTATGCGAAAACGGTGTACATCCCTGGTGCGCAGGGTTCGGGCTAGCTCCAGCGGCATCCTGAGGGCATTTGCGCAGAGGTTCGATTGCCAGTACCTGAACCATTGCTGTATGGTTCACATACTGAGCAATCGAGGTCGGTAATGTGTGTATGTGGTATTTTTAATTGTGTTTTTTTTTTTTTTGTAAAACTGTGTCTATGATCTTTGTTGGTCTAAATAAACGTATTTTATTTTATTATTATTTATTGTTCGTCCAAAAATTTCTTGTGACTTTTAAGTCTAAAATTAAGGTTTTTGAAAAGCAAATAAATGATGGGTACAATAAACGGCGATCCATGGCTACTATATATAGCGGGCGGTTGAGCGCGAACACAAGTCGAACTGTGTTCGTATGGTGTTCGTGTTCGCTTTGCTCATTTACTCAATATATTTATTGCTTCCACATGTGAACTTAGGTGGTAGGTTTTGCCTCAAAGAGATCAGCACCAACTGACGGGGTCCAGTAGGACCAATGCCCGCCAGGGTTGCGAGTTTGTCCGAAAGGGATATCGTGGCCCTGGCACACCGGCAACGGAAGGAACATGGGTGGGTTTTAGTCAGTAAAAGTCTGACACGCCCTCCCGCTCCGCCCATAGCGGGAGAAGTTATCTAATAAATTCCCACCCAAAAAAAAAAAAAAAAGGTGGTAGGTAAGTAGGAGAGAGGATGAGGGCTTTTATTTGACTACTTAGTTGTTATAATTAATATTGTATTTTTTTTATTGTTTTATAAATGTGTACATTTATTTATTTATGTAGTAACATTTGAAAAACCCTTCATTTTTATTTTATTTAAATTAATCATTATTGCATTTGTTATTATTATTTTTATTAAGTACTTAATTAATATTTATTATCCCTAGGGTAAATTATTTATTGGACGCTCCATATTTATTATTAATAGTAGGTAGGCGTACCTATAATAGTGAGTATTTGTAGATACAAATACAATTATATAGTTATGAAGTTACTTATAATTTATCGTTTAAGTATTCGCTTATATGGTAAATTATAAGCCACATCCAACACGTATGAACCAAAGGTTCCGTGTTCGATGTTCGTGTTCACCATGTATTGTTCGTTCATGAGTGGGTACTTAGGACTTCAATAGTAAGTTTATTATCCTTTTCTTTATGTATAAGAAGGTGTGTTTAAGTAATGTTATTTTAGCCTTGTAGTTCTCAACGGCAAGAGACTGAACCCATTAGGTACCTCTCTCAACCCAAAGTATACTTATTTGGGCTATTTTTAGCACAAACAGCGTTACGTTTTAGCAAGGTTTTTCCAGGATCATCTCTAATGGTTTTATTTGTTTCACCGGTCACTGGCGAGCGGAAGAGCGTTATACTTTTAACGTTAATGTACGTTCTAATGCTTTGTTTACACGAAAACTCGTAAATACAGGCACAACGTTATACAAAAGACAAACACACTATCCATATCCACATATATATGGAAAGTGTGTTTGTCTGTCTATCATTTACAAGTCATTAAGCTGTTTTGTTAAAAGTGTAAATAATACACGCCCACGATCGCGAGTCTGTAAGAGTCTTAAGCTGACTTTCAATTAAATTGCCTACGTACAGCTGCATGCAAAACTTTGATTTAATAAAGTTTTAAATAAATATTTTAGTTAATTTGACACCGAAACGTTAATATTAAATATACTCTGAATAATCTTAGTTTATATGATTGGTACAAAGTAAATGCATGCATAATTTACATTTTGTAATTTATGATTCCCCAAAATAAAAATAAACCGGCCAAGGGCGTGTCGGACCACGCACAATGAAGGGTTCCAGAGTTCGGACGAATTTATCCCAAAAACAAACATAACATTGTAGTTGAAATACATGTTCTCCCATACATTCCCACTGCAAATGTAAGTTGGTTTACTATTAGTCGTTAACTTGTAAAGCCTGTAGCTGTGATAGTTTTCCAAATAACTTCGTTATATAAACAGTAGTTTATACAACGAAGTTAAATGGAAAACTGTTGACTGTTGTTTTTGGATATGTGAAAAAAACAACCATGTTGCTGGAAAGGGGGGGGGGCACCCTCTGGAGGTGAAGGGAGGTACCCTACTTTTTTTTTCTAGTTTGTGTTTTACCACTTTATCGGCGTGATTAATATATAAACCCATCTTAGATACCCGTGCCAAATAACAGCTTTCTAGTACTAAGAATATCTGAGCTCAGCCAAAGACAGACAGAGAAACAGAAATGGCGAAACTACACCCGTCTTATAACAAAACAAGGTTTATCTCCAGACCCAGGTTTAAACCATGGAGCCATTATTGAATTTCGAACTATATTCCGGTATAGTAAATTTCTTACAAAAACTGGTTCCAGTTTATGCCACGTCAAAATATAAATCGTGTTTTATAGTTATGACGGCAAGGGTTCATTGTTGACTACGCAACCCTAAAGCTGCATATTATTATGCAGTAAGAAAAATAAGGCAGTTAACTGATATAGCCACAGCTAGGTTAGTGTACTTTGCTTATTTCCACAGTATTATGTCATATGGCATTCTGCTGTGGGGATCGGCTGCTGACGTAGATTCAATTTTCATTTTACAAAAGAGGGCAATCCGCGCGATCTATGGAATGGGTCCTCGTGAGTCCCTTAGAAACAAATTCAAAGAAGTTGATGTAGTAAGTAACTCTGCCTTCTCTTTATATCTTAGAAAGTATTTTATATGTTCGCAAAAACTTAGGACTTTTCAAAATAAGAAGCGATTTCCATAATATAAATACACGTAGTAAACATGAAATTATGATACCCAAATTTAGATTAACTAAAACAAGGAAGTCATTTCTTATAAACAGTATCCGCTTCTATAACAAGTCGCCAAAGTCGGTTATAAAAAAAAGCATACTATAAAATTAAGGACTACGTTGAAGACAAGGAACTTTGGCAATAATTCCTTCTGCACATGTGGCATCCCTGGTACCTCATTAACGGCATAACTATGTAAATGTCTATTAACTGCTCCTAAATTACGATTTTTATTTCTTTTTTTTACATACTTTGACATAACCTACAATTTTAATTTAAAATATTTATTAGTGACTTGTGGACAGAATATTTATTCAGTTTTGTTACAGTTGTAATGACAATGTTGTCATTTGGTTTAAATATGTAGGTTTTTATTTTTATTATTTTAGTAATATTTTATATAATATAGATTTTTTTTTTAATTTGTGAATGTGGGAACGTTGTAGGCTTAATAGACTGTAGCTTTGTAAACTATCTTTTATTTTGTTAAGTACTTGGTACTTGTTGACGGGCCTACACTGTCCTCCCATACCTATTAACACTGTAACTTGGAAACATTGTTAAAGCCCACTTTTTTTAAAAGAGTAACCATGTAGTTTCTTGCCGGCTCTTCTCCATAGAAACCACCAATTGGAACCGTGCACCTAGCTTCTGACGTTTGTAAGTGCCCATGTAGGTTTATGTGTAATATTTTTTTTTTATTTTGATTAAAAACGGTTGTACAAAACCACGACGTTGTTTTTTTAAAAGTCAAAGCAATTATTTCAATTATACATACATAAACCAATTACAGGCACTTTTGAATTGTCAAAGCAGTCAGTCAGTCAGTCAGAAAGTTGAAATAGTGTTAAATAAGTTTGAAATTGTGTTAATTAAGTTAAATTAGCGTGTTACCTATACCTTCTATAATTACTTGATGAGATTCACAAACATTTGAGAAATGTATTCATAGGTTGGTAGGTGGTTAGATTGGCTAGTAGCTGGGAGGGCAAGTCTACTGAATAACCCTCTACCTATCATAAAACATGAATGGTTTCAACAATTCATGATAATAGAAGCTTGAAGTTATGAAGAATGTTTTCCTTATATTCGGGCATGCACATAACCCGCAAAACACGGGTTGAGGCCGTCACGTCACTGTGTGAATGCAGCTGGCCTATTCTGTTAGAATCTCACCGTGGAATCTTAGGTGAAGTGAGATTTATGTGAGCTGTAATTTCACTTGATGCTAGGGATTGACACTATTGACAGCTCACTTAAGCACACTGCAGATTGTTGCGCGTGTGCGTGATTGCTGATTGGTGCGTTTTGCTGCGCGCAGATTTTTACAGAATAGCACTCTGTAACGTTGAAATACACGCGTGTACGGAAGCTTAAATATTTCATCAAACTCTAGCTCAAAGCATTTATTTCAAATAAACCAATTACAGGCACTTTTGAATTGTCAAGGGGTCGGTCAGTCATAAAGATGCAGCTAGTTGCCCATTCCAAAGCTTAGTACCTACGGAGAAGAACGGGCAAGAAATTCCACGGGCATTTTTTTAAATTAACATAAATATTGATTACATGTTGAAATTATACATGTGAGAACGATGCAGACCGAAAAAGCGTCCGTAATTAAAAAAATGGAAAAAAAAATCATAAATTATCAATCAACTCAGCCTAATAAACATATCTATCATATCAGCTCAGCCATAAATTATATTAAATTAAAATAAGCCATGGCCGCTGGACCGGTCCCTGCTGATGGAGCTCGTTCACGAATATGACGTCACATCGTTCATAAAATACGTGTTCCATAACATGTGGAGTTATTAAATTAATAACAAAAGGGAATTTAATAAAAAAGGGACGCTACTCCTATATTAAATGTAACTACCTTCCCTTTTTAGAATATAAATAATAATTTAGGGTTCCATAGTCAACAAGGAACCCCTATAGTTTCGACATCTCCGTCTAACTGTCTGCCCGCGGCTTAGCTTAGTTTGACACTCATAGTACTAGAAAGCTGTAATTTGGCATGGGTATACTAATCACGCCGACAAAGTGGTAAAATAAAAACGGGAATATAAAAAATTTTGGGTACCTCCCTTCAGGTAAAGTGGGCAGGTTTTTTATTTCTGGTCTATCCCATGGTATGGAAAGCATTTATCGATTCAGAGATCCGTCTGCGTAATATTAAGCTTTAAAATGCAAATTTTTGTTAGAGTCAAGTGTCCCACCGCCTTCTGCCAGCTAAATGTTTGTTTTTGGACATGTGTAAAAATTCATGGCTGTGTAGTATATATAACGAAGTTAAAAGCATCAAGCAAAGCAGCTATCGCACATGTTTTTCAACTACAGTGTTAAGTTTGTTCTTGGGATAAATTCATCCCAACTACGGAATCCTTCATTGTGCGTGGTCCGACACGCACTTGGTCGGTTTTAGGGTTCCGTACCTCAAAAGGAAAACCGGAACCCTTATAGGATACAGGATCACTCGTGTGTCTGTCTGTCTGTCTATCCGTCTGTCACAGCCAATTTTCTTCGAATCTGCTGGACCGAAGTTAAAACTTGGTATACATATGAATTTTTCTGACCCAAACACGGACGTGTAACGTAAATAAATGAATTTTGAAGATAGGGGTCACTTTTGGGGGAAAATAAGAAAACTACGAAAAAAATTTTGCAAACTGTACCGTTTGATATATCAAATTAGGCTGTAGTTAGGCTGTTGAAAGGATTTCAGATATTTTTTTAATAATTTTAAAATAAATAATTTAAAAGTAATTTAAGCAAATTGATGAAAATTGACCATTATCTCCGAAATCACTGAGCCTAAAAATTCGAAAAAAAATACAGAAAATAGTTTTTTACTTATTTATAGATTACAGGAAAACCTATAAGAAGTCTATGGTCTTAAAATAACATGTAAATCACTCAATATTGTGCTTACCATCTTACATTTGTAGTTGGAATGTATGGGGGGATGCACAATGTCTTTAATAAATGTTGTGATATTATTCCACGTCCAATTAACAATGTCCACCTCAAATAGTTCAATACTGACCCATCTCAGTGAACCATCCTATATACCGTAACGATCGGCAGTACATCATACCTCAACGTCCTTCACGTGAGATACATGCAGGATCCTTCTCTTCATAATTTTGATGACGTAGCGGTCTCCGTACTCCTTCTTGTACTGCCGCATTTTCAGGAATAGCTCGCCTGTAACAATTAGAACACAATATTATTTATTGCTACTGCAGGCGGTTAACCAATAGGGTGGGTACAAATATGGAATATGCATGTGATTTAGAAATGGACAAAAAAACTATGTGCAATCTTTGATAATGAAATATTATTATTATTACAAATTATCATATTTCTATTAATAAATTTTATTATTTTCAAATTCCCTCGCAAATATCCAAAACGCAACGGTATAGGCGGAACGAAACGTGACGTCACCGTTCATTCGGTGTCAACTGTCAGCGGGTCGTTTGTATGAATATTGAAGGTTAATCGCTAAATAAACAGTTAAATAATAAATAATAAAAAAAGGGTGTACAATAATATGAAAACCAATAAAATAATATTCTAACATGGATATGTTAAACAGAAAACTAAACAATTTGACGGCGCAGCAAGGGGCGCCGTCTAGTTTTAGAACCAAAATTACTAGGAATCACCGAAGAGGTTGAATAAGCATAAGAGTGACACTGGCTGCTTACAGTCACTCTAGCAGAGCGTCGCATCGATGGTTGCGTGGCGGCTGTCTTCTGATGATAGAGAGGATGACAGGGGAGCCACCTGACAAGGCGGTCCTGACGGAATACCCGCAAAAGTCCTGAAAAGATGTGCTCCAGAGTTGTCTTCTGTCTTGGCGCACTTGTATCGCCTCTGTCTTAGAAACGGAGTGGTGCCGGATTCCAGGAGGCTTGCCAACGTGCAGCCAGTGCCCAAAACATCTACGTATGGTATTCCGAAATACCGCTCACCGAAAGGACGGTTTTCCGATAACACTCTACTCCGACGGTTTCTTGAACGAAAAAATGATTGGCCGATGAAACGTTTCGCCGAAAATGAGAGATTTCGATTGGGTTAATTTCTTCTGCGGCAGCGGCCGGCGAGTGCCAGAATGTACCAACCGTCGATGAATAATATTTTCGGCGAAACGTTTCATCGGCCAATCATTTTTTCGTTCAACAAACCGTCGGACTAGAGTGTTATCGGAAAACCCTCCTTTCGGTGAGCGGTATTTCGGAATACCATACGTAGATCTGCCCAAAAAGGGTAACCGTGCCGACCCTGTCAACTACAAACCAATCGCCGTAACCTCCATACTATGTAAAGTTATGGAAAGGGTGCTCAATAATAATGCTGCTAGCATACCTGGAAAACGATGAACTCCTCAGTGACCATCAGTATGGCTTCAGCTGTGGTCGGTCAACTGGAGATCTTCTTGTGTGTGTTACGCATTGCTGGGGCGAGGTCATTGAGAGACACGGCAAAGCCCTTGCTGTGTCCGTTGATATATCTCAGGCTTTTGACAGGGTCTGGCATGCTAGTCTGTTGGGTAAGCTTTCCGCATTCGGAATCCCTGCTGACTTTTGCAACTGTATTTCCGATTTCCTGGGTGAAGATCGAACAGAGTAGGCATTGATTGCTGCTCAAGGGATCATATGGTTATTGATGTGATAGTGTACCTCAGGAGTCTGTTCTTTCTGCGACTCTATTTCTGATGCATTTAACGACCTGCTACAGCGGGGTGCTATTTGTTACGCAGATGACAACACAGTCTCAGAAATATACCTGTCCAGTGCAAGAGCCAGGAGACAGAAAACACCAACTGACGAGGCGCTGGGGGCTAGGCTTCACAGTCTGACTCATCGGCGTAATGTGGCTTGCCTGTCGGTCTTTTACAGCTGCACTTCGGAGAGGAGCTCCACGACCTGATCCCACCATCTCCCTTTCACTACCGGATTACCAGACGTACTGCAGGGTACCATCCGCACTTGGTCGATAGACCAACTCGTCGTACTCAGTGCTTCTCCTCCATATTTATTATGCGCCCAGCCAAAGTGTGTTAACTCTCTGCCAGCGTCATGTTCCTTTACACGTATAACCAATTAGCCTTCAAAACAAGAGTGAACAGGCATCTTCTGGGCTTGCTCGTTCTATCATAGACCTCATGTATCGCTTTCCATCAGGCGAAATCGAGGTCAAGAGTTGGCCCATATCATAGTAAGAAAAAGCAAATGTAAAGTACGCACAATAATTTGAAGTAACTCGTACACATAAGTGGTAACTTTGAATACAATAAAGATTGTGTTTGACAAGCTTTTTCATGTACGTACGAAACGCACGAACGTGCGGAGTAAACGTAACGTAAATCGGAACCGCCTTATTACAAAACAAGATTTATATTTTGACATGGCTTAAACCATGCAGCCAGTTTTTGTAATAAGAACGTAACAGTGATTGAAATACCGTTCTTTATACAAAACTGAAAACTTACTTCGGTACTAAGTTGTCAGTTTTGTGTTTAGGAACTTTACTATAGTCGGAATAAAGTTCGAAATTCCACAATGGCTCCATGTTTTAAACCTAGATCTGAAGATAAACCTTGTTTTGTAATGGGAAGGGTTTAAAATTGAAAATACTCGTTTCGCATACAATATAAAACATTATTCATATCTATTGGTACTAATCTATCACACTAATATTATAATGGCGAAAGTTTGTGTGTGTGTGTGTTTGTTACTTCTTCACGCACAAACGGCTGGACCAATTTTAATAAATTTTTGTATGGAGGTAGCCGACACCTTAGATTAACTAAAAAATACTTCCTACCCCGATATTCCTACGGGATCGACACTTACGCAAGTGAAACCGCGGGGCGCAACTAGTTGGTACAAATTGTGCTTGTCGCAAAAAAAAAACAAAATACTATAAGATTTTCGATTAAAAAATTAATTGAATTTACGTTACGTTCGTGCCTCTGGGCGTAAATGGCCGTAGTCGTTTTAATCAAACAAGTGCAACCACGTCCCTTCAATGTTGCTTAATGGTTGACTGGGGATATGTTATGTGAAATAAATCATGGCAGAAGATATAATTATAACGAAATTAAAAGGAATACTATCACAGCTAAGTAGGTTTTACAAGTTAACGAGTTATAGTCGACCAACTTAAATTTGCAGTTGGAGAATTGACCGTGACGTATATCGATGTATGGGAGAACATGTTTTTCAACTACAATGTTAAGTTTGTTTTTGGGATAAATTCATTCTAACTCTGGAACTCTTCATTGGCGTGGTCCGACACGCACTTGCCTGGTTTTTATAATATCTGGGCAGAGCGGGAGGCGTGTCAGACTTTTACTGACTAAAGCCCACCCGTGTTCCGGGTGTTAAGCTGACGAAAATCTAATCTGTTGAAAGTCTTTATAGAAATACGAAATGCTTTTAAACCAACTGCCACTTACCTCGGCCCTCAGGTCCCCAAGTTCTAGTTTTGCACGCTGTCGTCTTCACATAAATCTTAAATACTTATGGAAAATCTACACTTAGAGCGAATACAGGCTGAAAATGCAAGTGCGACATACGATCGGGACCAACATTGTATTCCCTGAAGCAGGGGTCGGCAACCTACGGCTCTTTCGATCTAAAGTTATGGCTCTCTAGTTCCATACGCAAAAAATAATAATTATTCAATAACTGTTGTTATATTATTGGATTCATAATTTTATTATTCTAGCAGCTAGCTTAAATACTTTTATATGTTTTTGCTTTTTTATATGAATAAATATTATTTCGTATTTAAAGTCGTTTATTTTAAATCAAAAATATATAAGCAAATACTATAAAACAAAATATATATATTTTTAGTGGCTCTTTAAAAACTGGGAAATTTTGTATTATTGTAACTTTTGGCTCATCCGTCTCAAAAGATGGCCGACCCCTGGCTAAAGCAATCATTGTCGTAGCACTTTCCTCCGCGTAGCAGGCTACGACGTAGCTCGTAGCTTTCAAGCTACGCCGCGCAGTGCCTTAGTACAGCTTTGTGCTGTTTACATCATCTTAATCATTCTTATCCCTACCGATTTAAAAACGCAAGATATCCCTCTCGTTCAAGAAATAAAGAATAACATTTGTTTGGCAACAGGTTGTGAAACACAAAATACAAAAAAAAGACTAATTATGTCGTAATTGAACAGATTTCATCCTGTACCTAAAATAAGTTTTTTCTCTGATTCGGTACTCGTAGAAGTATATATTTTGTTACCAAGGTAACTAAATAAAGTAAAAATGGAGAACAAAGCTGGCCTCGGGCACCGCTAGTAGATTAAAGACGAACACAATAGAGTGATCTAATAAACGTAGGGACCGCTTTTCCTTTAGAGCAAGAAACTAGAAGTAAGTAGGTACCTTACTTACATATGTGTACAGTGTATCAGATATGTGTGGTTATATTACAGGGGACCGATCGCGCTATTTCTCAACGTAATTACCGTTCGAACGGAACGTTTTTGGTTTTGGTTTAGCTGATGTAAGAAACGGTATCGCGCTATTTTTTCTGAGCAACAAAATCGTTGACGTTACCCAACACTGAAAGTTCGATCGATCGTTCCTCCAACGTAACTTCCAAAGTAAAGCTAAATCGTTTCCGTTGAAATGATTAGCGCGATACGAAATGTGTCTAACGTAAAGTTTTTGGTTGTGGTTTAGTTTTGGTATTAACGCGATCGGCCCCTGGTTATACAGACCATCAAACTGAACTATTAGAATATTATTATTTTATTAACATATTATATAGATTTTTTTTTGTATATTTTGTGAATGTGGGAACGTTGTAGGCTTAATAGACTGTAGATTTGTCAACCATTTTCTATTTTGTTAAGTACCTGGTACTTGTTGACGGGCCTACACTGTCCTCCCATACCTATTAACACTGTAACTTGAAAACATGGTAAAAACCGTACCGAGTTGAGAATAATTAGAGTTTCTTGCCGGCTTTTCTCCATAGGAAACGACCAATTGGAACCGTGCACGATTCATAAATGCCTATAATGTAGGTTTATCTGAAATAAAATATTTTGTTGATTTTTTTTTTGCGATTTAGGCCGTGGGTTGTATTTGAGTGACTAAATTAATTTGAGGGTTTTATTAAGAAGATTTATTAATATTAAAACATCGCTTTTTTTCCAGTGATAATCTTACTTTTACAGCTACAAATAATAACTTCCCTCGAGTTCTATTTCGCTCCAGATTGGGTATTATATCATGGGCTACTAACTTGCGACATGTGGGTACACTCCTCTGCTTACACTCTCGGCGCTCAATGTTATGTATTTATTTCCAAAACTGTCGGATTTTATTACCAGTATAATTAATTTCTTATGTTAGATATGCTATCCCTGTAATATTAAAATACCTTTGAATGAATTAGATAAAACCTTCTAAATAATTATAAGTAGATGAACAATTTCAAAGAAAATAATAATTGCCTCATTAAGACATTTCGAGAAGATTCTATATATATGATATCCTGAATCTCAGAGAATACAAGGAACTTGGATGTCAAAATCAGAATCAGAATTATTTATTTGTAAAACATAGATCAAAGGCGATCTGTTCAGTAATTCCCGTATAACTTGCCTGGCTATTTAATGTATAATTTTATTAATTAGGGGAAAACTTGAAAGTGAATTATAAAATGTTTTTTTAGTATTAGGAAAAATATTTTATTACATGTAACTAAAGTGTCCGTGGAGTTTCTTGCCCGTTCTTCTCCATAAGAACCTACTACGCTTTGGAATGGGCAACTAGCTTCATCTCTCTGACTAACCGACCCCTTGACAAAAAGTGCCTGTAATTGGTTTATTTGAAATAAATCAAAATCAAATAATCGTTTATTTATAAAAGGGTCACTTGTACAATAAATACCATAACAATTAAAATAGAGCACAGTTGCATATCTGCCTGAACTAGGTTGACCTGTGCTTCAGGCTAGAAAGAGCATAAATAAATAATGTAATAAATTAACAATGACTATAAAGTAAAACCTAAAATTAAAACTTAGGTAAATAATAAAATAGCATGTTAGCAGTTCTATTTGCAGACAGCAAGTAGATCTTCTGACTGTGCATAATCTATGGTTAGTAAATATTTGTGTATAATTTTTTTACAGCTAAAGTAATTTAGTTTATAAATACTAAGTTTTCTATTTAACCTATTGTACAGAAATGGGCCTAAGAATGCATTAGATAAGCATACTATATCATTCCGTCTCTTGTTAGTATTGTCAGCATTGTACGTAAGCATAGTGTGCTGTTTTAATACTAAGTGCATAATGAAAAGCTGGCGAACCGTCAGTACGCTGCAGGATTTATATAGTAGATCACAGATCTACTATACTGTGGGAAAGAAGAAGGGATGGAAGTTGGCTACCTTTAAAATAGCTCTCTGAGCTCTTTCCAGGGGAATTAAAATAGTTTTTGGTGCTGTCGAGTTTGAATTAGTGATTAAGTAGTTGGATAAAATCTATACTTATTATGAACTAGCTGCGCCCCCCGGTTTTACCAGAATAAGTCTCGATCCTGAAGGAATATCGGGATAAAAACTTTATCTTATACCCTAATCCAGGTCATGGTCTACCTATGTGCCAAATTTCATCCAAATCCGTTCAGGAGTTTTAGTGTGAAAGCGTAACTCAAACTCAAAGCATTTATTTCAATTAAACCATTTACAGGCACTTTTGAATAGTCAAGGAGTCGGTCAGTTAGAAATATGAAGCCAGTTGCCCATTCCAAAGAGCAGTAGGTTCCTATGGAGAAGAATGGGCAAGAAACTCCACGGACACAGGTCCACAAAATTAAGGTCACTCAGCGTGCTATGGAGCGGGCTATGCTCGGAGTTTCTTTGAAGGATAAGATCATGAATGAAGTTATCCGGAAGAGAACCGGAGTTACCGACATAGCCTGCAGACTAAGCAAGCTGAAGTGGCAGTGGGCTGGCCATGTTTGGCGAAGGACCGATGGCCGGTGGAGCAGAGGAGTTCTGGAGTGGAGACCGCGTATCGGCAAGCGTAGTGTGGGGCGCCCCCCAGCTAGATGGACCGACGACCTTAAAAAGGTAGCTGGGAGAGACTGGATGCGAAAAGCGGAGGACAGGGTGTTGTGGCGCAGCCTGGGAGAGGCCTATGTCCAGCAGTGGACTGCTATAGGCTGAGTTGACTCTTTTAACTTAAAATATTGATACAAAGTATTGGTTACATGATTCATATTGGAATTATACATGTGAGAACGATGCAAACCGTCCGTGATAAAAAGATAAAAAAAAACAATTCAAAACTAAAATAATTAACAACAAACTACCTAGTTAGTTTTAATTTCGTTTATTTACGACTAGCTTTTGCCCGCGGCTTCGCCCGCGCGGCGGTCGGAAAAAAAACTCTAACTACTAAAGTTTCTATACTAATAATATATTATAATTAAATCATGATTCTATTATCATAAGAACTTTATTGTTGTTTTCCTCGGGAACAGTACTTTTTTTCGGAATAAAGGGTACCTACCCTATGTCCGTTTCTGTACACCTGACAACCTATAAGCAAAATTTCAGGATGCTCGGATCACTGGTTTAGGCGTGAAAAGGTAACACACAAACAAAGCTAGTTTCGCATTTATAATATATATATTATTATTTTTTTATAGTTGCCCCACAGTAGGAATTTCTCCTGTATCGTGGGTGCGTTTACAAACATTTAAACTCACATACACAAACAGCCAGACCCGGAACAACTACATGTAGGTCATACCAATATTTGTTCCGTGCGGGAATCGAACCCGCGACACGCAGCGCAGCAGTCAATCGCTTAACCACTGCGCCAACCGTGCCGTCACATATTAGTTAGGAAGTTAGGATTAAAGTCATTGTTCGTGTCTGGCAGTGTGTCTGTCAGTGGCTCTGTTAATTTAAAGGCGCGGACCCACCGCGGCGCATGCTGAGCACGGGCACGCGGCGCAATTTAGCTGCGTATATTAATTTGTTTGACAACGTGGGTCTACGTTTCCACTGGAGTACCTACACGAAGACCCACGACTATGTGTAGCGTGGCACGGCGCACGGAGAGGCTACGTACGGCTACGCTGTATGACTGAAAACTGCTCTGCGATAAGCGAGCTGTACATAGTCATGGGTCATATTCGTGTACTCCAGTGGAAACGTAGACCCACGTCGACAGCGTTGAGCTATGTAACCGCCTATTCGAGCAAGCCACGCATGTATCAATGACGTCAATTCATGCATAGCCTCTCCGTGGGTTGCAGTGGACACAACCACATACATTTTCTTACAAAGCGAAGCTTAATACACGTGCGTAGCCTCTCCGTGCACCGCGGTGGGCCCGCGCCTTTAAGTACACAACCTAGTCTGTGTACACAACGGATTATGATACGGTTTTCACCATCATATTTTAGAGAATTTATTCCGGAAAGTTTATGAGTATAATGCATTCATATTAAACTTACCTACTTACATATTAATAAATAAATTTTGATGTATTAACAAGTCGTAAAAACCGTACGAAGGTAATTCTGTGTCTCTAATAAGTGAGAAATATTAGCATAGACTCAGAATATCTCGGTACCTACCGACAGGGAGATTTAAAATGTAGGTACCTACGCTATGTAAAATAGGCACTAAGTACTAGATTTTTTGAATGTTACCTATTTGTACATAATAAACTTAATGATAAATAATTATTATGGTTCCTCCGTGTTATGTGCAAACTTACAGAAAGCACGTTCGCCACGAAACGCCTTTTTTTTTTTTTTTTTGGTTGGGAAATCATCAAATAACTTCTCCCGCTCTGGGCGGAGCGGGAGGGCGTGTCATACTTTTACTGACTAAAACCCACCCGTGTTCCTTCCGTTGCCTGTGTGCCAGGGCCACGATATCCCTTTCGGACAAACTCGCAACCCCGGCAGGCATTGGTCCTAACTGACCCCGTCAGTTTGTGCTGACATCTCTTTGAGGCGCGCGTGGAACACAACGCGCCGTCGACCCGGGCCTGGTCCTTATCGGACGGCGAGCTACCCATCGCTCACCGTCCGCAGGCCCGCGCCTACGGTGGCCGGAAATCGGCCTGCGACTCCCGACGCCCGGGGCGTCTCCTGCGGCGACTAGGGGCATGAGGGCGCGAACCTTGTCTCACCCTCACGCGTTCCGCCTCCTCCTTCGCTAGCATAACTGCTTCGCAGAAGGAGGTGACGGCCTCCCATGCACTCTCGCTCCGAACCATGGCCTGAACCAGGCCCGGACGCGAGAGATCGCCGCCGCCGATCGCCTCCGTGAGGACACGGCGGCCACGAAACGCCTGGAGGTGTGTTCTAAAATATTCAATAATAATATTATATTGTTTACATATTATTATTATAATATGGACCCCTTTATTTATAAACGCTGATTAAAGTTAACTAATGATTAGCGACTGTTTAACCATACATTTTTGACGTTAAAACGTCTCTTAACTTTAATCATCGTTTAATGTTTAATTATTATTTTATATTATAAGAAATACGGTTTTCATTTACTTTCGTATTATATTTTATTGTTTATTTTTTTTATTCTTGTTGTGGGATTTATTTTATGTCCGTAGGTATGTCCGTGGCATCACAGCGGGCCCTATAAGAATACCAGCGCTGCCGTATTTGTTTTTTCAAATATCGCAATATCATGCTGAGATAAACGCCTTTTGGGCCTCGCACAGGTTTTCTTTATTTTTTGTTAGTTTTATTGCTCTTTTTTATTGTTTTCATGATTTTGTTAGTTTTAATGTTCTTTTTTTATTTGTGTATTTCCCGTGCGTGTCCCAAATAAAATATTTTTTGATCTTTCTTTTTGTTCTAAAAACTGCCATATATAAGTTAAGACGAACTTTTCGTGTTAGCTTATTTGTGGCAGTTTCAGTTCAATCTTATTTGAAAGCAGAAAAATAAGCATACTGCCTCCTTGGTTCAGTAGTCGCAAGCGCTACTACTGAACATGAGGTCCTGGGTTCGATGCGTAGGTCGAGCAAAGTTATTGGGTTCTTCCATCAGGGATTTCTTAGTAGCGGCCCGGGGGCCGGTTTTGGCAATAGGCTCGTAATATAAGTAGGTACACCTCTGCCTAACCCTTCAGGGATTATAGGCGTGATCTTATGTAAGAACTACAAAACGTACTTACGTGGTGTAATACTTATAAATTCGAGGGCACATCCTATGATCGGGCGGCGCGGCGGCCCAGGCAGCTTGTCCAGATTATTCTCCTCCTCAGCCAAGAGCCTCCAGATCACGAAGGTGATGAAACCCAACAGTGCTAGTGTTAGGAGCATTTTTTAACGGTTCATTGACCTCGGTGTATCCTTTCAGTTGATTGTTAAGATATTGTGGAGGCTGCGAAGATTCGTCTGAAACAAAAATAAGTGCTTGATGTCATTTACCGGAATAGAAGGTCTATCCTAACTAATCCTAACTTCCTAATCCTAATCCTAACTAATATTATAAATGCGAAAGTATGTTTGTTTGTTTGTTTAGTACCTTTTCACGCCTAAACCACTGAACCGATCATCCTGAAATTTTGCATATACGTTTTCAGGTGTACAGAAACGGGCATAGAGTACCTTTTATCCCGAAAAAAAGTACTGTTCCTGAGGAAAACAACAATAACGTTCTTATGATAATAGATGGCGTCACGTGTCTTTCGAATCATGATTGAATTATGTTATGGGATCTATTTAATAGCACTTTAAATTTCAAAAAGCAGAGTACCCGAAATGATTGTCAAATTCTAAATTAACGCGAGCGAAGCCGCGAGCAAAAGCTAGTAAATGCTAAAGTGAGTTTGTTTGTTTGTATAATACGCTTTCACGCTAAAACGACTGAACGGATTTAGATGAAACTTGGCACATGGGTAGACCATGACCTGGGTTACTTTTTATCCCGGTAGTACGTTCCCATGGGATAATATCCGATCTCCATGCGGGCCAAGCCGCGGGCAAAAGCTAGTGTATTATACATATAAACCTTTCGTAATTCCTTACCGCAATTTGCACATTTTATTTGATTGTTATTTGCAGAATATCTTGTGTGCTTTTAAAGGCTTCCGTAGACAAGCGCGACATGAAGTTTTCATATAAATTGTTCTACTAGAGTCGCGTTGCGCCTGTCTGCGGGAGCCTTAAGCGGAGGTTTCCTATTTTTATGTTCATTTGTATTAATATTCTGAACCAGTCACACATACAATCAAATTTGAACTTTAATATATGTTATATTGGATCTATTTCTTTCCTTAGATAAGATTGTTGACGTAGGTACTTGAAACATTTTCGCTCGATACATTTTTATTCGAAAATCATGTTTATGATGGACCGATTTGGATAAGGGTATGCTCTCGAGGTGGTCCTATTGTCACCAAGTCAGAATCTGGTAAAAATATCCCATGGAAATCGAAGCAAATTCTCAAATTTTATAGGCACACCCATAGCGATTTGGTTATGTTGGAAAGCACCATTTGATGAAGTGGAAATGATGATGAAGACCACAGATGTATATCACGGGTTGCGATTCGATTAGGCACTTTAATCTTACCAGGAGAATTCCTCAACAATTAACGCCCCTACGTCGGAAAAAGCAAAATTTTGAAAAAGGTGATGAACAGTTGACATTTGTAAAAAGTTTTTCAAAACAAGGAATATTTTTTAGCTTGACACATTCCTAGCACGGGCACGGGGCAGACTCCTAGTCTGTACTAAATAAATGTATTATCTTTCGTTCTTTCTTTAAATGATGGTGAATAATCCGTTGGTAGTTTCGAAGTACAACGCGGTCACACAGACAGACATGAAAAAGCGACTATGTTTTTATATTTAGAGACTTACTAATTCCACAGCTTTATGGTTATCAAAGACTTTATGTTTACTCATGATGATTAAATGAGTCAGTAATATTTATGTATTTAATCCACACACAGACATCACTGGTGATGTCCTTCAAATAGGTCAGTGTGTAGTACTTGTGACCGGCGCGTGTTTGACCATAAAGACTCCCGCAGACAGGCGCGATGCGACGGTAAGACACGATTCTACCGTCCTGCTAATTTCTTACATCGCACTTTACACTTGTTTTTTAGGGTTCCGTACCCAAAGGGTAAAACGGGAACCGTATTACTAAGGCTCCGCCGTCTGTCTGTCTGTCTGTCCGTCTGTCACCAGGCTGTATCTCATGAACCGTGATAGTTAGACAGTTGAAATTTTCACAGATGATGTATTTCTGTTGGTGCTATAACAAAAAATACAAAAAAACAGAATAAAATAAATGTTTAAGGGGGCTCCCATACAACAGACGGGATTTTTTTGCTCGTTTTTGCTCTATATGATAACGGCAACAGGTAGACGCTTGAAATATTCACAGAATATTTAGTTATATATTCACTTTATAAATAAATAATTAAATTAAAATAAAACAAATATTTAAGGGGGGCTGCCATACAACAAACGTGATTTTTTTGCCGTTTTTATAGATAATGGTACGGAACCCTTCGTGCGCGAGTCGGACTCGCACTTGGCCGGTTTTTTTTTATTTCTACCGTCTGCCGGGCGGTTGCCGTGCCGGTACCGGTGCTGGCCAGTACAAAAACACAGCGGACAACAACTAATAATAATACCTAAACAAAAAGATAATTATTCCAGTCTAATTGAAATATGCAATCATTAAACGAACGTTGCTCTTGTGGTCGCAAGCGCTAATGAGCATGAGTTCCTGGGTTCAATTCCCGGGTCGGACAAAAGTGTTATTAGATTTTTTCATTTGGAATTTCTCAGTAGCAGCTCGGAGTCTGGATTTGTGCCAAGGCTCGCCCCTATTACATGAAACTTAAAATAACTGTCGAAATGTGGGTGTACTAGGTACACCTCTGCTTAACCCTTCTGGTAATTTCGGCGTGATGGCGTTATGTTATGTTAAACGATTCTATTACCTTGAGAATAAATACTAGGTGTTATTTTTATTTTGCATTGGCAAGGTTAAAGTTAATGTCTGCCATTTTGATAAATAATTTAAGAATAGCTACGATTTTTTTTTGTTTACCTTGACTAACGATTTACGTACCTATCTAATAGAAACAAGATTGTAGGATATTATATCAAATTAAATAATTATTAATAAATTGTATTCCACTTCCTTATACCTACGTATGGAATTTGGCTATAAAAAATTGCTATTCAAATAATCTATCTTCAATGTAAAAATAAGTATTATTATAAGTAAATAAGATATTGTTTTTAGGGTTCCGTTCCCAAAGGGTAAAACGGGAACCTTATTACTAAGGCTCCGCCGTCTGTCTGTCTGACCAGGCTGTATCTCATGAACCGTGATATCTAGACAGTTGAAATTTTCACAAATGATGTATTTACGTTGCCGCTATAACAACAAATACAAAAAAAACAGAATAAAATAAATATTTAAGGGGGCTCCCATACAACAAACGTGATTTTTTTGCTCGTTTTTGCTCGATGTTGTTAACGGCAACAGGTAGACGCTTGAAATATTCACCGACTCGCACTTGGCCGGTTTTTTACAATATGTAATGCAATAAATGAATATGATATCAAGTGCTGCAAGTAGGTAATAATATTATCAAATATCTGAGTAAGTAAATAATTATTATTATGACGAGCAAAGTTAATCGCTTAAAATAATAATAAGCGACTGGAAAACGTTCACACAATACCTCTGAACAATAAGTGGAAGAGTTGAGGCTCGTACAGACTCGTGCGATATCGCGGGTGCGACAGACAGCTACAAAGAAATTGTGCTACTAGTCCGCGTCGCGCCCGCGATATCGCACTAGTCTGTACGAGCCTTTAATCGGGTTTTCCAGATGTAGGTAACAATCTAAAATAACCATTTTCTTCATATTTATTTGCTTTTAATTTTAATTTTTTGTAGAAACACATAACATAACATCACGCCTGTAATCCCCGAAGGGTTAGGCAGAGGTGTACCTACAGTACACCCACATTTCACCAGTTCTGTTATGTTTTTTTAGAAATACGTGTTACCTGTTAATTTGTAAGAGTCCATTAAGTGGACCCTGGTGACCTGCAACACAAGTTTTTCTTAACCCCTACATCAGGCACCAGCTTTCACAATGTAAATTTATATAGTAAAAAACTGAAAGGTGCTACAAAACCATTGTGAGAGAAAATAAATAAAATTATTATTATTAATTTTCAGTTCATAACACAGTAATAAGACACCATCAGTTATGGGAAAGTCCGTAAATGTAAATGTCAAGATATTATATTCAGCGTACAGTACATATTGTCATCTTCCACTAGCCACTTTAATGCAACCGTCACAGTACTGCCCGAATACCTATGTATTCCAAGAAAATGGTCGACACATGGGCAGTGGCGTAGCATGTATTTCTGCCAACCGGGGGCAATCCCCCCCCCTATTTTTGCAACTATGTTAGGTTAGGTTAGGACTTCAAACTTGCATGCGGAAGCGCTTGCATGCGCGTGGATGTCGCACTTGATCCCATGATCCCCGGTGCAAGTGTGGGAATGGAACACTTTGGTGGTTTTTAGTCAGTAAGAGTCTGACAGACCCCGCCCGTACCCGGGCGGAGGGCATCCGGAAATAAAACAAAAGGACTTCAAACTTCGTCCACCGCCCCCTATCATACAAGACCTGAGGTGGCGGCGCGTAGTGTTCACCTCATGTCTGGAGACCAGCCGGGGATCGCGGAAGTCGCAAATGATCCCCGGTTCCAGTGTGAGAAGGGAACGGCTGGGTGGTTTTTAGTCAGTAAGAGTCTAACAGACCCCTCCGCCTACCCCAGGACGAAAAAACGGCCAAGTGCAAGTCGGACTCGCGCACGAAGGGTTCCGTACCATTATCTATGAAAATGGCAATAAAATCACGTTTGTTGTATGGGAGCCCCCTTAAATATTTATTTTATTCTGTTTTTTAGTATTTATTGTTATAGCAGCAACAGAAATACATAATCTGTGAAAATTTCAACTGTCTAACTATCACGGTTCATGAGATACAGCCTGGTGACAGACAGACACACAGACGGCGGAGCCTTAGTAATACGGTTCCCGTTTTAGCCTTTGGGTACGGAACCCTAAAACGGAATGACGGTTACAACTTACAACTGACCGACACAACGAGGTACGATTCCGAGCGATGCCAATATTAAAACAACCGTTCAAGTGCGAGTCGGACTCGCGCACGAAGGGTTCCGTACCATAATCTATAAAAACGGCAAAAAAATCAAGTTTGTTGGATGGGAGCCCCCATTAAATATTTGTTTTATTTTAATTATTGATTTTTAAAGTGAATATATAACTAAATATCCTGTGAATATTTCAAGTGTCTACCTGTTACCGTTATCGAGCAAAAAATCACGTTTGTTGTATGAGAACCCCCTTAGATATTTATGTTATTCTGGTTTTTAGTATTTGTTGCTATAGCGGCAACAGAAATACATGATCTGTGAAAATTTCAACTGTCTAGCTATCACAGATCATGAGATACAGCCTGGTGACAGACCAACAGACAGACAGACAGACATACAGACAGACAGACAGACAGACGGCGGAGCCTTAGTAATAGGGTTCCCGTTTTACCCTTTGGGTACGGAACCCTAAAAACGGCAAAAAAATCACGTTTGTTGTATGGGAGCCCCCCTTAAATATTTGTTTTAGTTTAATTTAACTATTTATTTTTAAAGTGAATATATAACTAAATATTCTGTGAATATTTCAAGCGTCTACCTGTTCCCGTTATCAATATCGAGCAAAAACGAGCAAAAAAATCACGTTTGTTGCATGGGAGCCCCCATATTTATTTTACTCTGTTTTATAATATTTGTTGTTATAGCGGCAACAGAAATACATCATCTGTGAAAATTTCAACTGTCTAGCTGTCACGGTTCATGAGATAAAGCCTGGTGACAGACGGACAGACAGACGGACAGACAGACAGACAGTCAGACAGACAGACAGACGGCGGAGCCTTAGTAATAGGGTTCCCGTTTTACCCTTTGGGTATGGAACCCTAAAAACGTACCTACTTCAAACTTGAACTTTGTATTAAAAAATAAACTTAATAAACCCAATGGGCTAGAATCAATAAAATAAAAAAAATAAAAAAAAATCTTTAATTCTCCAAAAAAAATTTTTTTTTTTAAACATTATTTAGATCTAAAAATATGCCTTAAGCTATAGTGTTCCAAAGCTGTCTTCTGTTGTACTTACGAACACCCTTCGACGCGCGCACGCAACCTTAAACTCTTCTCTTTGACTCTTCTCTTCTCTTCACTAATATCTTGAGGAGGTTGGTCGAGGTTGCACTCGTCGTTATCGACGGCAAGGCATAGATAATATTATAATTATTATAAAGGCCTTAGAAAGGCATAGTTTTCTGCCCAACCCCGGAGCCGCTGGAATCTTTCTCGAATTTCAGCAGTTACTCTAACTAATGGAGAAAACAATTTTCGTTTCAAATTGTCTTCGTAGGATCAGCCAAAATTCCGAAACTTTCGTCGTAAAAAAAATATGTGCCTTCTTATTCGTCTTAGAGGTACGATTTGAATTTCCGTTCGTAAAATTAACTTTAGTTTCATAATTTGAATAATTTACAAGCTTATTTAACATGACATGATAGATGGAATTCTAATGTATTTTTCTATGGCATCAAATCTTGCAATTCTATTTTGAACAACTTCCACTGTCTTGATATTTTTACCTATATAGTCCCCATGACTTGTGATTGGATGATTTTAGTGGCTTATAATGACAATACAGTTATCTGATCTGATGATGACACCGCCGTCACCGCGTGTCACCCCCTAAATCTGCGCCGCTCGGGGCCATGGCCCCCTCTGACCCCCTCCACGCTACGCTACTGCACATGGGTACAGTCAGTGCTCTGCATAACTCGACCCCTCATCTCCTCTTCTTCTTTGTCTGAGGGGTCAGATAATGCAGAGCACTGACCTTACCTCCACCCATTTCATTCACTCATAGGATACCTACGTTCATCACTTACATTTATAACAGTTCCGTGAATAATTTGACTACTCGTAGCTGACAGACAAGGCATTCCCTTAGCTAGTGAGTATAGAAAAATAGAATTAGGAAGACAATCCTCAGACAATGTAAAGAAGACATACCGAAAATTAACAAATCAATAAATTTTGTATCAGTAAAACTTGCTTTATACCTACATAAATCCAAAATGGCATAAAGGTGACGCGGGGAAAACTAAACTCTTATAATAATGCTTTTATTTAATTACCATTAATCTCTTAACACAGTCATTAATTAAGAATTAAACACAAGATCTACTTACATGATTAATTGCGAACATCCATTAAATTATTTACTTTGTGACGAGAATTAGAAGATAACGTATAGCACCAACAAATTAGGTTGAATCAAAAGTTGCTAATGTTAAATGAATGTTTATTAATATATCGTCGAACTGTGAACAGACAGAATAATTCATTAGCAGTTTAATGCGAAATCGACACTAATTTATTCAAATCAGACTGAGAATCTACTTTATCATTCACGTCATAAATGAAGTTAGTGAGTCGCTTCGTTCAAATACTGTTTGCTCAGAAAACTGCAGTGCTATAAGTCCATTATTGCATGGGTTAGCGCCCGAGCGTAGCGAAGGTGCTAAACACCGTGCATTAATCAGAGACCGTACAACCCCGGTTAAGAGTTAAGCCTTTCGAAGGGGTAAGCCGTTTATGAGGTTACCTTTATCATGATGTAAATTCTTGAATAGGTTCTACGCTTGAAACCCAGTAAAAGGGTTACCTATCTCTACAATATGAATAACCCATTGAATGGGTTCTTTACTTGCAACCCAGTGAAATGGATTACATGATAACGCATTAAATGGGTTCTATGCCTACTTGAAACCCAGTGACATGAAAAAATCATAATATTATGTCATTTCGATATCTACCCAGGAAAGCTAAAATGAACTCAATATTACACGCAATAATGATCAATTGATCATAGATCCCTGTTTACAAGCCGCTCGGTAAGTGGGTACTTACGAAAAATAAAGGCGCCCCCGCGGCCGCTTAACGCGTGCTATTCCATTTTGCAACGTATGCCCATCATCGAGAGATCATGTTACATTGCTCCGAGTCGGAATGTTACGCTGTTATCGTTTTTAAGAGTTGAAAGTGTAACCCTATTGAATGGCTTAAACTAAGCTGTTCAAAAGGGTTACCCACACCGTATGGGTTTCTATCGAAAACCCATTCAATGGGTAACCAACATTTTAGTGGCTTATAGTTTAAGCCCTTTAAGGGTTACCCAAATCGTATGGGTTTTTGAAACTGTTTAGAAAAACCCTATCAAAAACCCTTTCAATGGGCAACTAAAATGGTCCCTGGCATTAATAGACTTACGTAAGACACGAGTATCGTACCTATACTAATTTATAGCTGGTGTGACATAAACCCGCCATATTTTGAATTTATTGTAAAGATTTAATTAAAATAGTACAATAAGGAACTGGAGGGAAGTAGACCATTTCAAACCGCGTGATAAGCACGGGCTCAACCCGTATACTATTCAAACCTGGGCTAGGGAGTTCGGGGTGCGGAACTCCTGAAGGACACTGACAGTGACTTTTAACACTTAAAAGTCACTGTCAGTGTCCTTTTAAGTGTTAAAAGTCACGTTGATATAACGCAATCACTCGATTACAATGTCAATACACGCCGCAGGTCAAATACTCGAAAATATTTAGAAAAAGGTCACGGTCAAGGTTAATTATTAGAGGTCATCCATTAAGAGGGGGTAATAAGCTAGAAAAAAATCACGTTTCACCCGTGCCTCCTTGCCTGCTTCTGCCTTTCATCAAACACGACGAAAACAAAACACGATCCCTTCCCACCAGCAGAAACTTTTCGCCCGGCGTTTAGGGTATAGGATATTTATTTGAATTTGAATCTTCTGTAGGTAAGTATACGCAAAATAATCAGATGAAACGGCTCTGTTCAAAGTATGATCAAAGTATATTATTCAATATTATTGTATGTCCGTGAATCTGCTACCGATGCTGGTGGGCCACTATTTCAAACGTTTTTATTTACCTGAACATAGTTATTATTTTATTTATTCATTTAAAAAACCGCGCAAGTACGAGTAGAACTCATGCCCTGAGGGTTCTGCCACCTCAAAGTTGTGCCCAGCTGCCCGCTGCTTCACTCAAATGAATACAGCCTATGAATTACCAATTCGGGATTGAAGGAGAAACTTAACTATGCAGTAAAAGCAGGTTTGGTCCCATAGTACAAGTTGTTCCTATAAAATGACGCCTTAAGAGTTTGTTCGTTAATTCTGGGACATGTTGTATATTTGATATAAATTTCAACTTTAAAACACTTACAGATGGATAACAAAGTGATCTTATAACGGTTTCGAGTTTTCCTTTTCAGGTATGGAACCCTGAAAAGCAAAAGCGCTTCCATCAAAGTGTACTACATACTCATGATACTAGATCATGGATCATGATGAAAACAAACTCAATAAACTTGTTTTTTTGACGTTATGAAAGCGAATTTAATCGCATCACTTACCTTCTGCTTTTTTACTTTGGGGTAATGAAACCAAGCCTTTTTAGAATGATGACGTCTTATAGGTCATATTAAGGACAAAATATCAATAATCTTAGAATATTTGTTAGACCGTAGTGATCAGCAACCCTAATCCTTGAAATGGCTTTTCAATTACAATATTTAACGAAATATGATCATTGCCCACTCCTATAATTTTCAATGAAATTCTTCGTTATGCAAAAACATCTGTTTATGTTGCATATGCTACACACTAAGCTTGAATTCAGAATTTTAGATGATATTCATATTTAGGAACTAAAAACTCAACGTTGACGTGACAAAGTTCAAATTCCGATGTAAACAAATTTTATTTACGACCTTGTATAAGTTGGACCTTACGACATTTTCATAGAGAACAGTGTTAACCGAGTAAAAAGTAAATGGTATATCGTGGATTTTGCTTTGCAGGATTGTGCAAAGTCAATTAGCAACAGTGTTACCCAAATAAAAAATAATATTGGTATCGTGGATTTTGCACTGTATTGTACAAAGGCAAATCGCATGTGGCATGAAGACCTTCCCTGCGCGAAGCGCGAGTAGACAAAAATTTCCGCTGAAAACATTTGTGTGCCACAAACATTATTTAGGTTCCTCGTTTGTAACTGTTGAAACCTTTGATTTTTCTAAACTTGCCAAGTTACATTATAAACTTTCTTTCAACTCTATAGAACTTAGCACCCATTTGATCTCAATTCTTATGCCGGTGAAGCTGATAGTCCCAAACATTATGATCCGTCACAACCTTACTCATACCCACCATAAAAAGGAGGCTCGATTCATGGGAACACCATCCGTATTAAAAATGTCAACTCTCGTGCACATGACCGTTTCTTACTTTTGTCCATTACCTATTAAAGTTTTCCGATTTATTTCTTTTGTATACTCCAATAATAATAATATACCTACCAATAAGCTACAGATATTCTATTTCACGAAGTCCGTTCGGCTTTGATTGTAGTAGTGACGTATCCCGACAAGCGCGCTTGTGTGTGTAAAAGTAGGTAACGTTAGCAAAAAAATCTGATATATATTCAAGTCGAGATTTAATAATCTAAATAAAATTTTGGTTTTAAAAGTATATACATTTTGTAAATAAATTAGATTAGGTTGCAATAAATACAAAAATATTAAGAATATGTAGGCATTTAATTAAGCATTGGTGTTACAGAATGGAAACGAAACAAGTAGGACTATTCAGTATTTTCAATCACTATCAGATAAATTTTCGATTTCCGATTCCGTTTTGCTGTCGTCAGAATCATCTTTTACATTGATTATAAATTCAAAATCGAGATCAAAATATTTCAAGTAGTCTTTTTCAATTTTTTCAACATGAGCACAAGTTTTTTGCCACGTTTCACTGCTAACTTGGCCCAAACTTTCATTGATCAGTCTTTCCGTATTCGTCATGTTTTGCTCGATATTTTTAGATGCGACATAATTTTTAACGATCCCCCAAATATTTTCAATCGCATTTAATTCTGGGTGATAAGGGGGAAGGCGTAAGACATCAAAACCCTTGCTTTTTATAAAATCGTCAATCTTGTAGATTACGTGTTGGGCTTTGTACTTCTTTATTGTATCGTACAATTCCAATTTAAGAAGAGATTCATCAAATGCTATACCCTTATCCCTGAGCCATTGCTGCATATCGGCTTTCTTTGTAGATTGCGTCGGTAGTCGTTCAGCCCGTGTGTTGTGATAAGATGCATTGTCTAAGACAATGACAGAGCGCGGAACTAAATTGGGTAGCAACTTTTCATTTAGCCATTTTACATAGTTATCATAGCTCATATTTGAATGATAATCACCAGCTGTTGAGTTGGCCTTATAAACCAAGGGAGCATTTTCAATAAAACCATCCTTGGTTCCCGCGTGCACTAAAATAAAGCGAGTGCCTGTGCTAATTTTTTTTAAAAACGGAGTTCTTTCCTTTTTTTTGCCCAGGTGTTGTTTCGCACGTGTGTCGAAAGGACGTAGCTCTCATCGGTGTAGACAATGGGCCGACTTTGAGAGCGGTACTCTGTTATTTTTTTTTAATATTTTAAACGCCACATTTGTATATCATGACGCTCCGTCAAGACTTTACGGTTGTTCTCTGTTTTGCGCCACTTGTAACCTAATTTCAACAGTAACTTGCGAACAGTTTCTAAACAACCTTCGAATCCGATTTTTTCATTCAATGCTGTTCTTAACTTAGCTAATGTTGGAATTTATTTATGGACAATATGGAAATCTTGTACAGTACTGCGAACCACATCGGCTGTAAAATTATCTATATCCACTTTATTATCTCGCTTTCTCCTTTTCTTCATAGGTGAAGTGAATTTTGATGAAGTGGATGGGAATTCCTTCTCTTCTTTTAATATTCTTTGAACTGTTTTTTGGCTCACACCCGTAGCTTCAGCTGTACGGCGTGTAATGTCTCGTAAATGAGACAAATCACAGTTGAGTTCCATTAATGATTTTGTAAATTCATATTCTTCTCGCAGAAAATGATAAACACTAGCTATCATGTTTCGACCCTAAAACAAAATGTAATCAAAATAATTAAGTAATATAAGCATTTTATAACACAAAAAAACATTCATTTTATAAATACTTCTATTGCTATATTAAGTATCTTTGTATAATATTTTAATTGAAAACGTATAAATAAATATTACCACACTATGGACAACTCTTCTTCGTTTTGTTGCCATGCTGACCTTACTCCGTGAAACAATTTGGCGCGAACTAAAAACCACTACTGATCCGGACCGTGTCCCGATCGACACTGAGCGCTCTCGAGGTTACGCACACAAAAACAATGTGCATGTGCACGCTTGACAACATTCATAGCCAAACGGACTTCGTGACATAGAACATCTGTACCTTAATCATAAACGAGTTTCAACTTCATTGCCAAAAGTCGCTCGAAATTGGTCGTCTAAGGGCTACCTTATACGGAGTTTGTGAACCAAATTGGGAGTAAATGAATTTGGATCCTGAGTTATTCGCAATAAAATCTAAAATCTCCATCACGGACTTTCAAATAAACGTGGAATTGGGCTATGTTGTAAATTTTCTCCGCAAGAAAATTGACTGAATTATTGAACAATGGCGCTAGTTGTACACCAGTCAAAAATCTGTCAAATAAAATGATGTCATCTTGAGTTTTCAAATATCAATATTGAATTATTTATTTTATAGTTTAGCCTTGGTATCTATTTAGTTTATCAATTCTTAACGTTTTTAATAATGATTTCGGAAGTAGTTTTAGTGTTTTTTTCATGTTTTCTATTTCACAGTTTCTTTCCTACAATGTGATAAATTACGAAAATATTATTTACGTAAATAAATAATATCTCAGCGCAGGTGAAAATTTGAGCGCAGTCCTCTCGTCTCAACAGAGCGACGGCGACTGAATTGTGAAACAAAAATATGCTTGAAGTTCCCGTAACGTGCGTCGGAAGATGACTTCTTTCACGAACTAAGAATGTCGTAAGTGCTACAAGCTTGTAGTCGTGATAAAAACAAAAATAAAAAGAATTTCAAAAAATGCCTGCACAAATTTTTTCGCCTTGTTTTAATACAAATAATCATCAAATTTTTATTCTATTAGTCATTAGCGTATTAAGTACAAATCGAAAATACGTGAAAATTTGAGGTAACTTCGTGATGGTTTTTTATCGAGAAAATTTTAATATTTTGTGTTTCTGTTCCATAAAAAGTTTAGAAATATCATGCAGTTACTCATATTATTTTTATTTTATACCTAAGTCTTATCAATTTCCTGAAAATCATATTGAAGGTAGGCAATTTTGGTTGTTACCCCCTCTTAATCTGTACTAAAGAATCCCGAGGGGTATGACACAAGAGAGGGATGAGAATTTCATTATTTTTGACCTAAGTCGTCTAGTTTTTGAGAAAGTTGATAAAAACTTAAAAAGGGGATTCCAAGCTATCCAGTTTAGGACGCAACTTACGATTTCACTTGTCTGAATTCATAGATGACAAAATTCGTGACGCGAACTAGTAAACCCAACAATATTTTGACAAGGGTCAACGCTACGAGGTTATTTAGGCGCGCAACCAAAATCGTAACTAAGGCTGCCATGTTGTTTTGTCAACACACAATGATACTGAAACGCGACACGAATCTTTGCGCGACAATGTGGCCGCACATTCGCGTGATTCGCGTCGCGTTTTCGCTATAACGCCGGTAGCACATCTCCGCCGCGAAACCATAGCAATGAAACCGCGGTAGTTCAATTCAACTGGTTCACGTCATGTTCCGCTAGTCGCATCCGATTCGAGTAGCGAAACATGACGCGAGCCAGTTGAATTGAACTACTGTGGTTTCGCGGCGGAGGTGTGATACTGGCGTAAAACTACACGTTCGATCTACGACGAACTAAGTATATTGGCCACAATGTTAAAAAACTTCGTAGTTAAAATCGTCGCGATAATTCAGGCAAACTAGACGCGAGAATCAAATGATAGATTCATTTTCGCACGATGTAAAAATTGACTACTTAAGTCCAGAAGCGTGACTCAAGTCAATGACTTTTACCGACCTCCAAAAAAGCATCGTCGAAAAGCTAGTTTGGTGATAGTTTGTTAGGCAATTAGCTGTTGGGTCCCATATCCCTAGGTAAGACTGGTTGTCAGACTTTCGGCTTCTGATGACCCGTAACGACTGTCAAAGACCCACGAATGACAGCCTGGACTAACGTCTTTACGTGCTTTCCGAGGCACGGAGGAGTCTCGGTATGTAATGATGGTGATTTATATTTCACATATAACTACATGGGCACTTATGAAACGTCAGAAGCACGGTCCTATTTTGAAAAGTCCTAAGTTTTTGCGAACATACAAAACACTTTCTGAGGTTTAAAGAGAAGACAGAGTTAGTACATCAATTTCTTTGAATTTGTTTCTAAGGGACTCACGAGGACTCAAAATCAAAAATCAAAATCTATTTTTTTTTATTTCACATAAACCTACATGGGCACTTATGAAACGTCAGAAGCTAGGTGCACGGTTCCAATTGGTCGTTTCCTATGGAGAAGAGCCGGCAAGAAACTCCATGGTTACGCTTTTAAAAAAAAGTGGGCTTTAACAATGATATAAGTTACAGTGTTAATAGGTATGGGAGGACAGTGTAGGCCCGTCAACAAGTACCAAGTACTTAACAAAATAAAAGTTAGTTTACAAAGCTACAGTCTATTAAGCCTACAACGTTCTCACATTCACAAATTAAAAAAGAATCTATATAAAATATTACTAAAGTAATAAAAATAAAAACCTACATATTTAAACCAAATGACAACATTGTCATTACAACTGTAAAAAAAAAACTGAATAGATATTCTGTCCACAAGTCACTAATATATATTTTAAATTAAAATTTGTAGGTTATGTCAAAGTATGTAAAAAACAGAAATAAAAATCGTAATTTAGGAGCAGTTAATAGACGTTCACATAGTTATGCCGTTAATGAGGTACCAGGGAAGCCACATGTGCAGAAGGAATTATTGCCAAACTTCCTTGTCTTCAACGTAGTCCTTAATCTTATAGTATGCTTTTTTGATTAGGACACGTTTGATGTGGCTTTTGAACTTTCCATCGCTAAGTTCTATAACCGACTTTGGCAACTTGTTATAGAAGCGGATACTGTTTATAAGAAACGACTTGCTTGTTTTAGTTAATCTAAATTTGGGTATCACAATTTCATGTTTACTACGTGTATTTATATTATGGAAATCGCTTCTTATTTTGAAAAGTCCTAAGTTTTTGCGAACATATAAAATACTTTCTAAGATACTCGTATAAAGGGAAGGCAGAGTTAGTACATCAACTTCTTTGAATTTGTTTCTAAGGGACTCACGAGGACCCATTCCATAGATCGCGCGGATTGCCCTCTTTTGTAAAATGAAAATTGAATCTACGTCAGCAGCCGATCCCCACAGCAGAATGCCATATGACATAATACTGTGGAAATAAGCAAAGTACACTAACCTAGCTGTGGCTATATCAGTTAACTGCCTTATTTTTCTTACTGCATATGCAGCTGAACTTAATCTACTTGAAAGAGCTCTAATGTGGGGACCCCATTGTAATTTTGAATCTAAAGTAATTCCTAGAAATACAGTTTCCGTAATAGCATCTAGTTTCTTGCCGTCAAGTTTTAAATTTAGACTCACTTGGGGTACATTTGGTAATGAAAACTTAAGACATTTTGTTTTGTTCGCATTAAGTAAAAGATTATTAGCTGCGAACCATTTTGAAAGAACAGCCAGACTATCGTTGACATGTAAGACATCCGTATCTTTTCTATCTATTTTAAAAATAAGGGAAGTGTCATCAGCGAATAGAATTATATTCGATAAGTTAGCCATCATGTAAGGCAGATCATTAATATAAACTAGAAATAAGAAAGGGCCAAGAATTGAACCTTGAGGGACGCCCATCTTTACTAGAGACCCCAAGGACGTTGCCCCGTTAACGTTTACTTTTTGCTGCCTGTTTGATAGATAGGAAAAAACAAGATCAGCAGCTTGTCCACGAATTCCGTAGTGGTGTAATTTACAGATTAGTGTATTGTGGTCAACGCAGTCAAACGCTTTAGAGATCACAGAAAATGCCAATGGCATCCTGGGATTTCTCCCAGGTTTCCAAAATGTGACTTATGAGTTTCACTCCTGCGTCAGTCGTCGACCTACCTTTCGTGAAACCAAACTGGCGACTATGTAAAATCCCATTTGAATTAAAATGTGACAACATCTGGTCTAGCATTATTTTTTCGTATATTTTACTCAATGCTGGTAGCACAGATATAGGCCTGTAATTAGAGGGATCACTCTTACTACCCGATTTGAAAATTGGTACTACTTTACTATGTTTCATTAAATCAGGAAACGTACCGCTGTCTAAACATTGATTAAATATGCCTGTTAGGACAGGGGCTATTGTGTCAATTATATCTCCAAGAACCTTAACGGAAATTCCCCATAAGTCTTCAGTGTTCTTTATGTTAAGACTTTTGAATGATTTTTTAATAGTGACAACAGAAATGGGCTTGAATTCGAAACTTGGAATGTCTTTAGAGAAGTTTTCTTTGAGAAGAGACTCAGCTAATACGGATGATGAGGAGAGAGATTTCGTAACCTCTATTGGGATGTTGGTAAAGAAGTTTTCTAGTGTCTCAGCAACTTTTAACTTATCTGAAATGATTTCATTATTAATTTTTAAAGACAATTCATTCTGATCTCGCCGTTTTGTGTTTCCAGTTTCTTTGTTAATTACCTGCCACACAGCTTTTATTTTATTATTAGAAATACTAATTTTGTTACTTATTAATTTAGATTTAGCTTGAGCGCAGACTCTTTTAAATATCTTAGAATAGTTTCTGACATAATTATGAAGGACTTGATCAGAAGTCAATGATTTCTCGTAATACAAATTATATAAAACATCTCTGCTTTTTCTAATGCCAGCAGTGGCCCATTCACTAAATTTTGGTTTAGTATTGATTGTAACTTTTTTTACAGGACATGCTTTATTGAATTCTTGGCATACTGTAGAAAATAAGGTACCGTAGTTTATATTGGGGTCTTGTGAATCAAAACTAGCTGTTGATAGATTGCTAAGAACATTATTATTGAACATTTTCAATTTATTTTTTGTGATAGGTCTTAATTCAATGATTTTATCTACTATCTTTTTATCTAAGACAAATGATACAAGTTGCCCAGTATGATCAGACCTGACGCCACTAATTAAGGAAGAGTCTTTTATTTTACAATTAGTAAATACGTTGTCTATGCATGAAGCTGAGGTTGCTGTTATTCTAGTTGCTTCATTAAATATACATTTTAAATTGAATGATTTAAACAATGATATAAGCTTACATTTATCTGGTGAATTAACTAATAAATCAATATTTAGGTCACCACAAACAAAAACTAATTTATTATCTTTAAAAAGTTTGCTTAATATTTCTTCCATAATTATTAAAAATGATGACAAGTTCGATGCTGGGGGTCTATAAACACTTAAGAAAGTATGGCCTGCAACCTCTGCACATGCTACCTCACATAAGCGATCAACGAGCAAGCAGTGATATCCTTCCTTTCCTTATGTTTGAAACAACTATTACATAATATCAAGGTACCACCCCCCGTTGAGGACCTGTTGTACGCACTGGCAACTGAAAAATTATTTACATTAAACAACATCCTATCCGGTTTTAACCAGGTTTCACAAAAACATAAGATATCCAAATGATATTTATCTATTAACAATTCCACGTCTAGGATTTTGCCAGAGAAGCGATTTATATTTTGGTGATATAGTAAAATATTCTTATTTTGCTTCTCTTTTGTCGAGTCTAAAAGTTTAAAGAATCTATTACAGTATTATTAGAAATACTAGATAATACTGTTTCGTCACTTAACCTAGTCTCAGTTAAATTATCAATAACTGCGTGTATATTGTAAGCTAACAGAGTAGCCAATACATGTTGACTTTTCTTGGGAAGAAACATATGTTCCCCAATTAAAACAAAATCTCTAACAAAATTGTTAGTATCAAAATACAATACTCGTAAACGGTCACTATGACGACATGTCAAAATATGCATTACGTTGTTTAAACTATGAATATAATTGTTTTCTTCTACATGCAAATGATTTGAATATGGTAATGCGCATAATATTAATTTACCTAATTTTAATTTAAGTAGGGTGTCGACACCATTAACTGTGTCCCATTTATTTAAGCTCAGACTGTTTCCAATTAAAAGAACTACAGTAGTCTGTTCATTCATTTGTGTGTGTTTTATTTTATGAACAAGCTCGTTAAAATGCAGGTTATGGTAACAACAGTTAACTATAGTATGTTTAGAGCGATTATTTAATAATGATCCAAAACCTGCTCCTAATCTATCTGAATAGACCAAAACATTACTTTGAGTGGGGTTTACAGTTTCTAAAGTATGAGTTAAAACAACATGCTGTGACATGAGAGGTGGCGGAGTGGGAGCACAACTACAGATGGGACTGTTTGTCAGTGACTCACACATTTCTGCATTGCACTTCACCAGGTCCACCAACTCACAGGCCTCTTGCATACGCTCACTTAACATTTGTTGACTAGACTCATACTTACAAAAGATTTCCTTTAGTGACTCATTCTTTAAATTGGGCGGATTACCCTCGTTTTTATCGTTTAAATAATGAAAATTGAATCTACGTCAGCTGCCGATCCCCACAGCAGAACGCCATAAGACATAATACTGTGGAAATAAGCAAATAGTACGGATGAATATTCTATTCTATCTCTGCACGTTGGTATGTAAAACGTGAACTGTCTGTAACTGACTGACTGATTGACACCACACAGCTAGACCACCAAGACTGAACCATTAAATTTCTGAAATATGCTGCTTGCAGGGTATAAAGACGCATCATTTCTGAGTAATTTTCGAGTCTATTAGTTAATATTCTTTCTAAGGAAATCGTATATCTAGGTGACGAGGAGGGAGGAAACGCATGTGACTAAAAGAGTGATGAATATAAATGTTGATGCAGAGGGAGAGGAAGGCCCATGAAAAGATGGATGGATTGTGTGAGGAATGATATGACCTTAGAATAATTATTCTAAGGATATGACGGAGAAGGGAGAGAATGATAGCGTGACGGTTGACGGGGAAGAATGGAAGAAGAACACGTGTTCTGCTGACCCCACGTAACATGGGACAAGCGGAAAGATGATGAGTTATAAATCTTTGCAATGGGGGAATCAACTGAGATAAGTATGTAGCTATTTCTGTTGATCAACTTATAAATATTGTAACTAAGAATTGTACATTACTGTAGCGGCCAGCAAAAGAGGCATTGGTGGACGAACGTGTAAATGCGGGCCGAAGCGTAGCCGAGGCATACGTACGTGAGTCCATCAATGCCTGGTTGCGGCCAAGGCTTGTATAGAAGGCTTTTCTCAAATAATGCACGGAAATTCAAACTAAGTAAGTTAATTTTATATTCCAGATTCAATAACGAACAACGATCATTTTCCACCCACCAATATGTTCATTTGTTTTATTTCAATAAACAGCTTTCTTTTTTTGAAATTTAAATAAAACCTTTAATAAGTTACCTCCTTGGTTGCCATGTGCGAAGTAAAATATCGTTCCATTTTTAAATTACACGATAGATATGAGTTTAGTATGTAATATAATTGGCCGCTAAACCACGACAGATTATTATGGATTTTCATACAACTTTTGGGGGCCGCTGCTCGCATCTATTTGGCTAGTACAGCAATTTCGATTTATCTCGAAGAAGGTTGTCAAAATAATGTCTTTCCAAGCATGTTTGAGAAAAAACTTTCATAACAAATTATAAAAGTCGTGCTTTTGGATGTCTCTTGACATTTCTCGGGACCGTGGGTCCCGGACCTTTGGAAGGCGTACGAGGGCTGGTCGCAAACCATACTACTGAGTTTGAGGTCCTGGGTGCGATTCCCAGGTAGGGCAAAGTATTATTGGGGTTTTCCATCAGGTTTTTTTCCCGATTTGTGCCCGGTTGACGTCTATAGGATCGCCTTAAGACATTACACTTAAACATAACTGGTGAAATGTGGGTGGTCGTAAGTACAATATTACATAACCCTCCGGGGAATATAGGCATGTTTTTTTGAAGTTATGTTTTATCTTTAAAATTCAACCGAGCGAAGCCGCGGTCAAAACCAAGTCTATTCATACAACAAAAGAGATGTGTGCAATACTGCAACAATAGGTACGTACTGTATCATATTACACGCGTTAGTATTATAGTACAATGTACACAATGCCTCGATGCGGTTTCTGTGGTGTGCGAATTACAACTGTCTCATTATACTCATTAATGCTTCCGGTAAGACTTTGCACTTGATTGCATATTCAACAGAGACCAAGCAGCTTAAATGGTAGGAACATAAACCCAACTACGACAAAAACGCCAACTAAAAAGGCATAAACAAGACATCGATAAAGATTTTTTTCGGTTTTCGTTTAGCATTAGTCACACGTTATTACAAAGTCACGTAATTAAGGCATTAAATAATTAATATTTTGATGGCATACGCGGAGCGAAAATCACAGCAATTACGCAGAACAAAACCCAACCTTTGGTACGATTTCATCCTGCCAGGGTTGCGGGTTTGTCCGAAAGGGATACCGTGGCCCTGGTCCACAGGTAACTGAAAGAACACGGGTGGGTTTTAGTCAGTAAAAGTCTGACACGCCCTCTCGCTCCGACCAGAGCGGGAGAAGTTATTTGAAAATAACGCACCTCGAAAAAAAATTGTACGATTTCTTAGCTACCGTGGCAATGTGGGCGTGGAAGGTAAGCTTTCAGTCGAATGTGACTCCCAGATATTTCATGGCAGTTTTTTCATGATGGTATTGTTATTTAAATTGTATTCATAATTAACTGGGTGCCGCATTCGATCGAATGTCATTGCAAAGCATTTGGAGGGATTCAATTCCATCTTATTGTCTAAGCTACTTTTGTATATCGCATTTATGTTTTGCTGCAGTGCTGAACAGTCACGCTTGGAGTTTATATTGAGGTACAATTTCAAGTATCAGCATATAATAGATATCTTGCATGACAGAGAATTAGGGTTAGATCATTAACAATGATTAAATATAATAAAGGCCCCAAAATTGAGCCCTGGCTTAGTCCGGAACGCGTGTGGTGTGGAGCCTGATTCGTACATACTGAGCCTAACGAATTGCTGACAATCGTATAGGTAGTCTACGATGAAACGGAGGAGAGATGGTGCGAAACCTATTTTGCTTATTTTCATCAGCAGCGTGTTAGCCCTATCAAACGCCTTCCGGAAGTCGAAATGAAGTACGTCTACCTGACGCCCGTGGTCCAAGCTGTTGGAACTAAGTGTCAGGAGATTCGTATCAACTGACCTCTTGCTTCTAAAACCGTGCTCCTCATTTACATAAATACTTGTTTACTTGCTCGGATACGGCAATATGGACGATGTTCTCAAAGACCTTCGCCGGTTTAGTAGTTAGTAGCAGTAACTAACTAAAATACAAACCTTTTAAATTTATAAATAGGTGACTCGTAATGTATTGTATTTAATTCACACGATAATTTTAGTAAAATAACCCCAGAGACGTGTAAATGAGCATTTAAAACTCTGCAAGCTATAAGCAAACAGGTGTATTATACGTAAAATTAACAATATGTCAACTTAAATAAAAGGTAATTAGTATTTTAACTAGGTAGGTACTCACATCTTTATTAAATGTTTCTCGACGAACTATCACAGAGAGATACGAACAACAATAACAAACCTACAACACACAAAAATCGCTTATTAACACACTTATTTGTTCATCACTTATACTTAAACAACACAAGTGAATATGTCACTTAGATAATATTACATTTAATAATCTAACACTTCGCCGTTCATACGCAGACACCGGCGAGTATCTAGCAGAGAACTGACTGAGAGCAAAATATTACATCGAAGATAATAATAACCAATCACACATGATTATATCCAAGTTTATACTCCATTGACACACATCCATTGATAGCGGGACGAGATTAGAACAAACATCATAAAGAACATAAGTAGCAATGTATACACACGGCGTGAATAATGACGTGAGCATCAAGGTTAGTTACCGCTTCCATCAATTTTTTTTGTCGTATTGACGTATTTATTTGTTGAAAACTGGTAAAAACACTTGTTTTATATCGTTATAAATAGTTATTAATAAAAACTTTGCATCATTCTGTCTATCAAACATTGTTTGTGTATCTAGCAAACTTTGTATATCTATGCAATATTTGTGCATGAATAATTCAACAGATGGCGTTGTTAACTGATGCCACTCACACGCAGTTTTCAATTATCTCAACACAGCTGGGGGTCTACTCCGAAGCGCTAAACCGAAGTATCGGCCGAATGTTCGGCCTTTTTATAACTTCCATAGTTTCTTTTTTTGACTTTGAGTCCTTACCCGACTTCAAGTCACAGTTTTGACTTTGGCTTATCTCTTCGACTGCCTTTTTTATTTATTTTTTCGCCGTAGTCAGCAATAGTTAGCCGTTGTAAAGAAAAGACCGAACATTCGGCCGATACTTTAGATTTATGTTCGGAGTAGCCCCTCTGATCTTGATTCATACACATATTAACTGTAATTTTACACTTGGCTGCATTGAACTTTGAACTGGTGTAGCTCGCAAAGATCTGTAGATCCGATGTTATCTACAGGTCTTTATGACCTATGGAGTAATTGGTATACTACTACCTACATATAAGATCAGCTTCATGTTGCACATCAGGATTTGACTTGGCATAAAAAATCTGTTTTGGGGATATAAGTAGGTGGAACATATTCTACCTGTCTCCTCTGACGCGTATCGGATTTGAAATTGTGATCGAAGAGCAGAAATGAAACTCCAACTTGCTATTAATATTATTTTATTTTTCATACACGTGTCATAGTTTAAAGTTAGATACACTATTTAGCAGATATAGGTACCTTATTTAACTAGTATGGACAAAATAACCCTCCTTTTTGCTTCGCCGTAGTCGGGTAATAAACTTATGACTTAAATTGTAGTCAGTGTCCCACAACGACGGTTGACAAGGAAGAGAGGTATGATACTTAAGACGCTGACAACAGCTAAACCGCGGTCACTGTCAGACTGCATACAAAAGAAAGAGAAGCGCGATGACACAAGGCTTGTAGTTTATGGCAAAATATGAAGCAATTCTTTGCGGACTGGCATTTACTACTAGGTAATGGTGCCAATGAGCACCTGCGATATGCACATGACATGACCGATGGATTTATTAAACATTTTTTCAAAGACTGTCTTGACAAGTAATACCATTTTCCTCAGTTTTCCAATTATCCAGCTGTCTTTAAAAAGGGGTGGAAGTAGGTACTCATGGATACAAAAATGTCTGTTGCTTCTAACAAAACTTAACCAGTCGAAATGTATGAAACAGATTTTTTCGGCTCAGAGATGTTACCTTAACAAAACCTCGGGTCATGGTTCCTCGAATTAGTGATATTCTAAAAGTATAAAAATAGGTTTAGTTATGATTAAGTAGGTTTATAGGTATAGGTCGACTATACCTACGTATCGTTTAAAAACAAGGTCTTGAACTGTATCTAAGTGAAAATATGATAACTACAATATGGTGTCGAAAAATTCCTCCGCATAGCGGTCGACTGGATGTACCCAAGAGACTGGCAGCATTGTTTTAGTTAAATAAGGTATTTTATCTTTGCGGGACACTAAATGCCCCCAGACGCAATAACAATAAAAATTATATTGTGACTCATTTAGTGTCCTTCAACCGATTAATTAGGTATAAGTTGCTAGTTCAGACACAAATGTAATTTTAAATCTGAATAAACAAATATGTTTAAGTACGTGCAAGATTTACTTCTTGTATCCAAAGATCTTGGTAATAATCTCAAACTCGTTTTCATCTTTTATTTGGCGTATTCATTACACAAAGTCCGCAAATGCATCACGAGGAAAATCAATATTAGTTGTTAAATTAACATCTGTATGTAATGTGCAATAAAATAAACAGATAAGTGTAAGTACCCATAGGTGTTAACAATACACGATAATAACAACGACTCACAATAAAGCAATCAAAATAAAAGTTTAATATCACGATGAGACTCACCTCAATTGGATTGAAGTCACATGCAATTTTATATAGGTAAGTGAAGTTCTACGACCTATGCAATTGCACGCTATGGTCTGTAGTAATTTTCTGTTCTGTAGGTATGTAGAAGTCGGTCTTATGTTGAGGGGGACCATCATGGTACTCAAAGTCAAAGTCAAGTTAGTTATTTAGCACACACCGTCACACCCTTGTGCCATCCCATCTTCCTAGCGTGGACGTGCTGGGTCGGCTGCTGCAGGTGTGAAAAACCTCAAACAGCGCAAATACTGCAATCTTATTGGGACTTTTGAACGTCAAAATCTTCTTTCTATAATCTGAGGTCAAAATGTACAAAAAAATACAATTGATTCTAGTCGCCCCTTCCAAGAGGTAGTTTCATAAGTAGAAGAATGGGCAAGAAACTCCACCGTTTTCCAGTCCGCTCTGCACTCTTTTCAAATGTTTTACAATATTTAATATATAATTAGTCTTTATTATTACTATTTTTTTCTATTTTATTATTATATAATAAAATTACAATACGAGTACCTACCACAATAGGTAAAAATAATTAAAAATGAAGCAATCAATTATGTGATAGATTCATGGTGCTCCCATATTTACAAAAAATAAAAGCTTGTAACATTGTACAACAACAACAACAACGAATATTCACAGTGAAACGACAGAGGATGATATAATTAAATATATTCGCAGTAAGACTCAAGAAACTATATCCATCAATAAAGTAATTAAGGAGAAAGAGAAAGGTCACAAAGCATACAAATTCTTAGTCTCTGAATCCAAATTATCTTTGTACCTAGACGAGAACATATGGCCTAAAGGTATCCTATTTAGACGTTTTGTGTATTTTAAACGCCGAAATCCGAGCAGATTGTTACCTGCGCACGGTCAAAGAAACATCATAATGGATAGATGTACATATAGCTTCGCCAGTTTCAACTGTAAAAACGTGAAACGTTCCGTGGATAGCATTAGGGAGTTATGTAACACATGTGATCTAATAGCTTTACAGGAAACATGGTTGCTGCCGGATGATATACCATATCTAAGTACGATCGACAGTGGCTTTGGATGTGCGGGCACATCTGTGGTCGACACGTCTGGAGGCATACTGCGCGGGAGGCCGTATGGCGGCGTCGCTCTGTTGTGGAGAAGCAGTGTATTCCAGCAAGTGTCAGTGTTGCGATGTGACAATGCTCGTATCTGTGCCATTAAGATAACGACAAGTGATCGACCGGTGATTGTGATGAGTATTTACATGCCTACGAATGCGGTGGACAACCTGCCTGACTTTACGGATTTCCCTAAGTACGGTGAGCGCAATTGTTGACGAATACGGTATTGAATCAGTTTTTATGTTAGGCGATTACAATGCCGACTTATTTGGATTGTTTTTTAACGAACTTTTAATTTTTTGTAGTGAGCAGTGTTGGTCATGTGTAGATGTTGATTTTCTGGGTACTGATTCGGGTACTTACACCGTCGTTAGTGAGGCTCATGGGTCTTGTAGCTGGCTGGATCACTGTATTGTAACTCAAGCGGCAAAACTAGCTATTGTTAACGTTTACATTAAATATGACACTATTTGGTCTGACCTATTTCCTCGAGTGTAACTTAAATTTATTGACACCAAAGTTGCCTCATAAAACAAGTGCTAATAATAACGTAGTGTGGGATGTAAGAAATGAGCAACAGGTTGCAAAATATACCAACGTGTGTCACAAACTGTTGAGTGTGATTCATTTTCCTGTCCAGTGTATGAGTTGTGCTGATTATTGTTGTAACGAACACGGCCACAGACGTGTCCTTGACAGTTTGTACTCTGATATTGTGGCCGCCCTTCGCGATGCGTCTTTGGTAGGTCGAGGAAGCACGAAGGCGAGTGAGAGTGGTCCGCGCGTAGTGGGTTGGAACAAGCATATCAGAGAGGCTCACGGGGAGGCCCGGCTGAAGTTTGCGGAGTGGGTAGCGTGTGGTAAGCCTAGGTACGGTATCATGTACACTGTAATGTGTGAGAGCAGAAGGGTGTTCAAGTCACGATTGAAGGCTTGCCAGGATCGTGAGGATGAGATCCGAATGGACACTATTGCTGAGAAGCATTCCAAGAGTGACTTTCGTGGCTTCTGGAAAAGCACAAGTTACGCAAATATTAGACCGGGTCTTCCAGTGAGCATCGATGGAGTAAGTGACCATAAGGACATTGCGGATGTATTTAGGAACCAGTTTTCTGTACAATCTCCTCTGGGGCCTGCAGGAGGGATGTTCAATGCTGAGATGCGGAATGAGGCAGTCGGGGTAAGGTTTATTGCGAGTAATGTGGATAAAGTTATAAATAAATCGACGAAAGGCAAATCCCCGGGGTACGATGGCCTCAGCATTGAACACCTGCAACATGCTGGCCCGCATATCTCTAGAGTCTTAGCAATGTTCTTCTCACTGTGCGTGAGCCACTCTTACCTGCCGTCAGATCTTATGAAGGCTGAAGTGGTACCTGTTGTGAAAAATAAGATGGGTGATCTTGCCGATAAAACAAACTACAGGCTTATTTCCCTAACCACCATCATAGCTAAAGTGTTTGACGGTTTGCTTAACACACAGCTGGATAAATATGTAAGCCTGCACGATAACCAGTTTGGTCTTAAGCATACCGTCAGATACTATACGGATCGTAAGACCCCTGTATATGCTTGTTTCCTCGACTTGTCTAGGGCCTTCGACCTGGTTGCGTATGATATTCTTTGGGATAAACTGAACAGTATTGGCCTGCCGCGTGAACTTGTGACTATGTTCAAGTATTGGTATACGCATCAGGTCAACAGCGTCAGATGGGCGGGGGCAATGTCGGAACCGTATCAGCTTGAGTGTGGAGTGAGGCAGGGTGGATTGACCTCGCCAACCCTTTTCAACGTCTACATGGACGCACTGATCGTCGCGCTCAGCAGTCGGCATGTCGGCTGCCATGTTGATGGTGTCTGCGTCAATAACCTTAGTTATGCTGACGACATGGTGCTGCTGAGCGCGTCGATCTGTGGCCTGAGGAAGCTGGTACAGGTCTGTGAGGAGTACGCGATTAAGCATGGGCTTAAATATAATGTTGGCAAGAGTCAATGCATGGTCATTGGAGCCAGCGGTGCAAAATGCCTAGAAAATGTACCACCGGTGTTTCTCAATGGTGTTCCCCTAGATAGAGTGGACCATTTTAAATACCTAGGGCATATAGTCACGGCTGACCTCAAGGATTATGCTGACATCGAACGGGAGCGCAGGGCGTTGGCGGTGAGGAGCAATATGCTCGCCCGTAGGTTTGCTCGCTGCACGGCAGACGTCAAAGTCAGTTTATTTAAAGCATTCTGTCAGTCCTTCTACACGAGCGGCCTATGGGTGTCATATACGAACCGAGCCTACAACGTCCTGCGCGTGCAATACAACAATGCCTTCAGGATGCTGTTGCGGTTGCCGCGACGTTGCAGTGCGTCGGGAATGTTTGCTGAAGCACGTACGGATGGCTTTCACGCCATCATGCGTAAGAAAGCGGCTTCCCTACTGCAACGTTTGCGTAGCACTCGGAGCAAATGATTGTTAGCAGAGTGGACTGCCCCATCCACCTTTGGATGGGGCAGTACACTCTGCTAACAATCATTTTCACGATGCCGTTCCGAGTGCTACGCAAACGTTGCAGTAGGGAAGCCGCTTTCTTACGCATGATCTGGGTAGAATTAGGTATAGGTTTATGTTAAATAGAATTAAGTACTAATAACATAGCATGTAAGCACAGTTTGTTTTAACCACTAACTACGTATGGACTGCTTAGGTCTGAAATAAATATATTTTATTTTATTTTTTATTTTATTTTTTGTCGAAAAGAGCGAATATGCTGGCTCGCAGGTTTGCACGTTGCTCCGACCAAGTTAAGATCACCCTTTTCAAGGCATATTGCACCTCACTGTACACGTGCAGCCTGTGGGCTCGCTTCACACAAGCGTGCAACAGCGCCCTCCGCGTCCAGTATAAAAACGCGTTCAGAGCGGTGCACACTGGTCCCGAATGATAAAAAAGTGGACATTAAGAAATTTTTGACAGAAGGTCAACGGATTCGGCTGATTTTTTTTTTGTAGACAGCTGATGCAATTACAAATCACTTTTATAGATTGAGTTTTTGCCAAATAAGCCGTATTTTCAGAGAAAAAAAATATTGAAATATTTTTTGTATGAAAGAAATCCTAATTTTGTCTTTATCTTCCAAGATTCAAACGTATTCAAAATAAAACTTAGCGCAGCTTGTAGAGGTGCTAATTGCTCACCACTTTGTCATAGACACTCTTCTGCGATTTTGTGCTCCTTTTGAGTTACAGGCACTTTAAATATTTTTTGTATAAAAAAATTCTAATTTTGTCTTTATCTTCCAAGATTCAAACGTATTCAAAATAAAACTTAGCGCAGCTTGTAGAAGGGCTAATTGCTCACCACTTTGTCATAGACACTCTTCTGCGATTTTGTGCTCCTTTTGAGTTACATGCACTTTAAATATTTTTTGTATGAAAAAATCCTAATTTTGTCTTTATCTTCCAAGATTCAAACGTATTCAAAATAAAACTTAGCGCAGCTTGTAGAGGGGTTAATTGTTCATCACTTTGCGATAGACACTCAATTGCGATTTTGTGCTCCTTTTCAGTTACAGGCACTTTAAATTTTTCGTTGTCGGATGAGCTTTACTAGTTTTTTGTAGACAGCTGATACAATTACAAGTAACTTTTAAAGATGTATTTTTTGTTAAATAAGCCGTATTTTCAGAGTTAAAAAATTAATTCAGGCGGATTAGAAATAATCTTGTTAAAGATAGACTAAGATGTAATAACATTTTCTTCATTAATAAGTAACTCTTATAAATGTCTTTCTATTAAAAAAAGTCTTACTTTAAATATATCAAATAAACAACTTGGATATCTCAAAACGTGTACAGACATGTTCAGGTACAGGTAATTTATTGTGTGACTCATATTCAGATTATAAGCATTTTTTGGTAATGAGTCATTGCTTAATTAGCCGATTACTTACAATTTGGGCTATATGACAATGACTTGACATTGAATCTTGATCGCACGAACATTGCTCTGTGAATTAACCTGTGAAAATAATTGTAAAAGCGTGTGTTTTGTTGTGGAACTATAATTAAAAGACTGTTAATAGTGCAAGTGCCGTTTATTATTGAAGAAAGTGACCAAAACAGATAAGCACGCCAAGATCCCTGCCCTAAATCAAATACATATTAAGTGATAAAGTATAAAATAAATAAATAAACAAAACATGCATGTAAAGATAAATTAAGCGTTAGGGTTACAGGTGGTTCAAATTTTTTAAGTACGCCTTAATACAATACCTATATTATTATATAGGTTTGTATTTTGACGGTCCTAAGCCCGTTAAAGTACGAAGGAAAAGTTTTAATTGCAATTTATACCTTTTTATCATTCAGCGTTTCCGACGCATTCACTAGCGTTAGATGACCAAATATAGCCCAAATTGTAAGTAATCGGCTAATTAAGCAATGACTCATTACCAAAAAATGCTTATAATCTGAATATGAGTCACACAATAAATTACCTGTACCTGAACATGTCTGTACACGTTTTGAGATATCCAAGTTGTTTATTTGATATATTTAAAATAAGACTTTTTTTAATAGAAAGACATTTATAAGAGTTACTTATTAATGAAGAAAATGTTATTACATCTTAGTCTATCTTTAACAAGATTATTTCTAATCCGCCTGAATTAATTTTTTAACTCTGAAAATACGGCTTATTTAACAAAAAATACATCTTTAAAAGTTACTTGTAATTGTATCAGCTGTCTACAAAAAACTAGTAAAGCTCATCCGACAACGAAAAATTTAAAGTGCCTGTAACTGAAAAGGAGCACAAAATCGCAATTGAGTGTCTATGGCAAAGTGATGAACAATTAACCCCTCTACAAGCTGCGCTAAGTTTTATTTTGAATACGTTTGAATCTTGGAAGATAAAGACAAAATTAGGATTTTTTCATACAAAAAATATTTAAAGTGCATGTAACTCAAAAGGAGCACAAAATCGCAGAAGAGTGTCTATGACAAAGTGGTGAGCAATTAGCCCTTCTACAAGCTGCGCTAAGTTTTATTTTGAATACGTTTGAATCTTGGAAGATAAAGACAAAATTAGAATTTTTTTATACAAAAAATATTTAAAGTGCCTGTAACTCAAAAGGAGCACAAAATCGCAGAAGAGTGTCTATGACAAAGTGGTGAGCAATTAGCACCTCTACAAGCTGCGCTAAGTTTTATTTTGAATACGTTTGAATCTTGGAAGATAAAGACAAAATTAGGATTTCTTTCATACAAAAAATATTTCAATATTTTTTTTCTCTGAAAATACGGCTTATTTGGCAAAAACTCAATCTATAAAAGTGATTTGTAATTGCATCAGCTGTCTACAAAAAAAAAATCAGCCGAATCCGTTGACCTTCTGTCAAAAATTTCTTAATGTCCACTTTTTTATCATTCGGGACCAGTGTGCGGTGTTGAGGCTGCCTCGCTTCTGCAGCGCCTCGGGCATGTTTGGGGAAGCACGCACCGACTGTTTTCACGCCACCATGCGCAAGCGGTGCGCGTCCTTAGTGCGCAGGGTGCGGGCCAGCTCCAATGCTGTCCTAATTATGATTTCTGAGCGTTTTGACTGCCCCTACATACGACAATGCTGTAACAAACATGTTTTTGTATAGCCACTTAAATCTGATTATTTTTATATGAAATTTCTATTATTTTAATTTTTTTTTTCTCTTTAAATTTAATTTTGTGATCCAAATTTGACATTTTATTTCATTTTTTAATTTAAAATTCTATGACATTATATTTCTGTCTACTCATTCGTTTATTTTAATTGTGTTTGACATTTAATTTCTATTTTTATTTTGAGACCTTTTTATTTTGTACCTACCTACCTGTTCGATTATTTTAATTGTATTGACATTTTGTTCTATTCTGTTGCAGTATTGGAAATTTTATTTTATTTTATCTTGTGGAATAAGGGTTTTGTCTGAATTAAATGAATTTAATTTTATTTTATTTTATTGTAAAAATATACGTTTTCCTAAAAGTAATGAGTCAGTGTGTGAGTTAAGGTAATCACAGAATCACAGAAAATCTATGCCATAACAATAATAAATTATACAATTATAAAATAGCAACCAGTTAGATTTTGTCTAGACTCTAGATTGTCCTATGGAGCGGGACCAGCATATTTCCAAACATTACCTTGGATATAATCCTCTAAATTGTAATATGCTTGTTTACAAAGTGTATTTTAATTAAGAGCTTTAAATTTTTTCTTTTATTTTATTGCAATATATCACAAGGCATTTAGTTGTATCATTTAAGACAGTACCCCATAAAAGATGCACTTTAGATTATCTGAAAATTGGTTGATCTATTTTATCTTGATTTCTAGTTTCATGCTTTTAAACCACCACCTTCTGGGTTTGGTGGTTTCCTGGCGCATACCCAGTGGCGTATTTACCCTTAAGCCAAGAGGGCTATGGCCCGGGGCGGCAGACTTTGAAGGCCGGTGCAAGGCGCCCCTAGCAGTATCTTCTAGCCACCTTAACTTCTAATCTGTATGAATGGTAAAAAAAACCTATCTGAGGCGGGGTGCTCAATTTTTTGAGATCTCTTCGGTCTCTTTTTGAATCCTACATTCTCTTAATTATTCTGAAACTTTTATGCATTGCATAAGTTGGCAAAGTAACTTCAATACCAGCTGTATGAATAGTAAAAAAAATAACCTATACGAGGCGGCGCGTGCAAAAATTTTCGAGCTTGCTTTGTTCGCTCTTGCATTCTCTCAATTATGAAACTTTTAATAATAATTTGATGATGCAACATCTACGAGTATACCCGTAGGAATGGTGAAAAGAAAACCTATACTCCATAGGTTTAGGTACTTAAATAATGATAAACAAATCATAAAAAAAATATAATTTTTTGTCATTTTTTATAGATGACACTTTCTTGTTTAAAAATACGTTGTAACTTATAACCATTTCAAAAAAAACTATTATTAAGGTAGTTTCCTCTTTTATTACTGTATGTTAAACTTTATCATTTATTCTTATACTACTCTTCTTGCTAAATTGAAGAGTACAACTGTGACGTAGGATGCCAACTGAAGTACCAGGTATTACGTTTAGTCGGTTACTTGACACCTCTCTCGTCACGTGGGTTTTTTTGTTTACTAAATTAACTACCTAAACCAACGGAATACTCGTATAGCCTATCCGAGGCGGGGTGATAACATTTTCAAGCTCGCTGCGCTCGCTCTTGAATCCTAGTCTCTTAATTGTTTTGAAGCTTTTATGTATAAGTCGAAAAAGTAGCTTCAATATCACCTGTATGAATGGTAAAAACAAAATCTAATCTATCCGAGGTGCTAAAATGTTCGATTTCACTTCGCTCGTTCTCACATTTATTTGTTTTGTTAAATTACGGGGCGGGAAACCGCATTGCCCCGGGGCATCAAATCTTAAAATACGCCATAGCGTACACTCAAGTGGTGTTTCAGTCTTATGAGACACCATTAGGATTGAACGAAGACAATACTACTAGATAGTTTATAAATGTAGTTAGATTTCGGAACAGAAGCAAAAACACCCTGAAATTATTGGAGTTTTGTGTTTGCACCAACAAGCACGGACATTGAAGTTTAGTACCTATTTAAATGCTTACTAAACTTCAATGTCCATGCTTGACGAATGATAATGGCAACTCCCCTGTGGCCTTTCTTATATAGGTAACAGGAGACCTCATAAAGATCGCTAAACACAAGTCTAGTAGTGCACTACTAGACTTGTGTTTAGCGATCTAAACACAAGATCGCATCGATCGATTGCATAGGTTTCTACGTGCACGTAGAAACCTATGCAGACACAGTATAGGCTTTAACACATCTACCTATATCACACCAACTACCTGCTTCAAAGAGTAAGCAGAATGATTTAGCGCATATATGTATTTATAGGTGCAAAAGTGTTATTATAAATTATATTTACGTACAAAAAAAACAGCCGAGTACGTGTAGAAACACGCGCAATGAAGGGTTCCGTAGTTGGGATGAATTTATCCCAAGAACAAACTTAAAATTGTTGTTGAAAACATGATCCCCATACATTCCAATTGCAAATGTAAGTTTGTACGCACAATATTGAGTGCTTACCATTTTATTTCAAGACATTCTTATATGTTTTCCTGTAATCTGTAAGTAAAGAACTATTCTCTGAATGTTTTCAAAATGTTTGGCTCTGTAGTTTCGGGAGATAATCGGGGTCAATTTTCATCCAATCTTTAATAACTTTAAAACTAAGTATTAATTAATTTACGTTACTCATTCGTGTTTGGGTCACAGAAATTCATATGTGTACCAAATTCCAACTTAATCGGTCCAGTAAATTCGGAGCAAATTGGCTGGGACAGACGGGCATACAGACATAGGTGCACACAAGTGATCCTATAAGAGACCCGTGTTTTTATTGGGACGTACGGAACCCTAAAAATATTAACAAGTCATTATTAGCCAGTTAGCAACAATGATAGCTGATTTAATTGTACAGGATGCGCAAGTCGTTGGAATTTTACTTATTCACTCGAACCAGGAGGCTGGTTCTACGCACCCTTTGGAATTCAATGTCGCATAATGTACGTGATAATGTGGTTAAAATTAGAAGTCTACGTGCAACTGTTTTTGCATGTATAACAAAACTTTTAAAAATAAACTATAAAACTTTAATTCAGACCTTGATCCATTTATGATGAGTACTACCTACTAATACACAATTTTTGTACCTACTGGAAAAATAAAGCAATCAGTCGCTATGAAGCAAAAGTTTGCCATTTAAAATGTGAATATTGCGAATACTAATTTATTCACACAACAACATCACGCCTGTAATCCCCGAAGGGTTAGGCAGAGGTGTACCTAATAGTACACCCACGTTTCGCCAGTTATGTTTAAAGTCCCATGTAATAGGGGGCGAGCCTATTTACTAATTTATTCACACACAGTAACTGAAAAATATAATGTTCTGATAACATTTTCCGGCAACAAATTCTTAAGAAAGATTTTTCTTTCTAAGAAGTAAGAAGAAGTTGGTAAGATTTTTTCTGATTTTTCCTTCCCACGAAAATTCTTACCCCGCGTCCTATTTAAAAGCGATCGTGGCAGGTCACTTTTTGTTCGGAAAATCGGAAAGCGCCCTCTGTCGGCGCGACAACGCATTCAGGTTCACCGAACAAAGGGTGACATAAGAACGCGACGATCGCTTTTCGGGGTTAAGATTCGCACAGGACTAAATCCGGGAACGTAATTCATACCGACCAATTTTTTCAAATAATAACAATGATTAAAAAGACTACAAAAGGTTAGGTATACTTATCCCTTTTTCAATCACAAAAGAATGAATTGTGGACATATAGTACATTACTGCAGCGGCCAAGGCTTGTATAGTGCTTTTCTCAAATAATACGCGGAAATTCAAATGAAGTAAATTATTTATAAATTCCAGATTCAATGACGAACAAGGATAATTTTTCACGCGCCCATGTATTCATTTTTTTTTTTTCAATAAACAGCTTTCTATTTGCAAGCCAGTTCGAAATTTAAATAAAACCTTTGATAAGTTACCTTCTTGGTTGCCATGTTTCGGAGTAAAAGATCGTTCCATTTTTAAATTACACGATAGATACGAGTCATGGACCTAAAAAAAAAGTACGAGTTTACTATGTAAATTATTTGGCCGCCGCTAAAACACGACAAATAATATGGATATTCATACAACTTTTGGTAGCCGCTGCTCAGTACTTGGTCAGTACAGCAATGTCGATTTATCTCGAAGAAGGTTGTCAAAATAATGCTCGAAGCTTGTTTGAGAAAATGTAATTTTATATTGAAACTAGCTACTGCCCGCGGCTTCGCCCGCATGGTTGTTGAAAATTATCAACGGGAACGTGCTACCGGGATAACAAGTATCCTATGTACTAACTTGGGTTAGTACATGGGATACTTTTTATCCCGGTAGTTATGGTATATCCGTATATACATATTGACATCCAAATCCATTAAGATAAGATAAGATAAGATTCATTTATTTGTATAAACATGGTATATACACACAAGAGCATGCAAGATGATAAATAAACTACAATAAAGTCCAATCATGTTTAGCCATAATATATTGGCGTACAAATATTTTAGTCACATTAAATATGTATAAAATTAGATTAATCAAACTACTATGTCAAACCTACATCTATAATATAATAAAATTAATGTCAGAAAAGTTTTTCAACTAAAAATTCAGACACACTGTAATACGCTTTTTGCGTTAAAAACACCATCAACTGACGTTTGAACGCATTGATATTTAGCTCCTTCCAACGTTTAGGTAGCTTGTTAAATATAGTTGGAGCCATGCAGATGATACTTTTGCGCATGAGTGCAGTTTTAGCAGGATATACGCGAATTATGCTCATATCCCGTCTATTACGTGGGACAGCGTCCTGTAAGCGTGGAAATAATTTGGGATTCGCTTTAACAAACATCACAATTTCAAGAATATACAGACAAGGTAAAGTTAATATCTTGTATCTTATAAAATACGGTTTACAAGTATCAACAGTCTTTAGCCTAAACATTGACCTAATGCATCTCTTTTGGGCCTTGAATGCGATGTTGAAATCAGTAGAATTTCCCCAAAAGATGATGCCGTATCTTAAATGAGACGCAGCTATGCCGTGGTAGGCCGCAATTAAGGTATCTACATTCACGACTGCAGCTAGGGAATGTAAAGCAAAAGCAGAACTACTAATTTTTTTGCAGAGATTCTCTATATGTAATTTCCAGTCCAGTCTTTTGTCAATGATTAGTCCGAGGAATTTAGTTGTATTAACGCTTTCAATGGTTTTATTATCAATATTTATGTCCAAATTATTCCTTGTCAAACGCTGGCTAAAATGCATGATCTTAGTTTTATTTAAATTGATCTTTAAATTATTACAGTCTAACCATTGTACTATAGATATCAAAGAGCTATGAATGTCAAGTTTATATTGGGTCATGTCATTATTATTATTAGCAATTGTCACTGTACTATCATCTGCAAATAGAGTCATGGGATGTGAAGTTGATTTTGGCAAGTCATTGATGTATAAAGTAAAGAGAGGAGTTCCCAATACACTACCTTGTGGAACACCAAAGGTAACGTGACGTTCATCTGAAACATATGTTTCTTCTTTTTTAGTAGCTATATTTATTCTAGTTATTTCTGTCCTTTGCTTTCTATTGTCTAAATAAGATTTGATTAAATTAAGTACATTACCTCTTATTCCATAAGCGTCCAGTTTTTTAATTAGAATATCATGATTTACGTAGTCAAACGCTTGTGTCATGTCGCAAAAGATAGTACATACAGGTGCTCTTTTGTCCATCTTTGTCAATACCGAGTATAGAAAGTCGTAGATTGCCATACCTATAGTTTTATTTTCACGAAATCCTTTTTGCTCATTACATAATATATTATGTTTGTCAATGTAGCCGTTTAATTCCTTGTGCATGAACTTTTCAAAAACTTTTGAAATGATTGGAATCAGTGAAATAGGCCTATAATATTCCATGAGCTCTCTAACCTCTTTCTTAAATATTTTTCTAACGATAGCGATCTTTAATGCATCAGGGAAAGTGCCAGCGACAATCGAAAGGTTAATAATATGACACAAATGGCTGCATATTTCATACGCTACTGCTTTTAGTATTTTTGTAGATATGCCATCGTACCCGACACTATTTGTGTTCTTTAACGCCATTATAATTTTTTGTATTTGTTGTGGTGTGCAAGGAGCCATGAACATCGAGTTCTTATTATAAAGAGAAGGCAATATAGTTTTGTTACTAGAATACGCTGTAGTTTGTATTTTATTAATAAAGTAATTATTAAATTCATTAGCAATTTGCTTCGCGTCCGTAATTGTGTCATTATCAGATTTAATTTTTAATACATAATTTTTAGGTGAAAAAAATGTTCCTTGATTTATTATTTGCCAGGCTGTTTTACATTTGTTGTGTGAAGTTTTAATTTTAAAGTTATTCTGTGAACGCTGTGTCAGAATAATGATTTTTCTAAAAAGCTTAGAGTAATCTTTATAACGATTTTTGTTTAACTGATTTGGCTTTAATCTGTGTACGTCCACAAAAGTTGACTTTTTTTCTTACTACAGGTTTTAATACCTCTTGATATCCACCTTGGCTTTCTTATTAAATTGATTGTAATCTTAGATTTAGGAAAACAAAGGTTATAAAATAAAGAAAATATTTCGTGAAATCTATTGTAGGCAGTGTTAGGATCATCAGTTTCATAGATCTCGGAGAAACAAAGTTCGCCTATATAACGTTTAAACTTCGATATGTTTTCCCTGCTGTAATCACGTCTAATAGCACAGTATTTATCAATGGTGCATATTTTATTTACGGGGCATTTTAATAGTTGGGCCGTATGGTCTGAAAGAGCAAATTCCAAGATCTCCGTCTTACATTGTTTGTTGTAATTATGCGCAAAATTATCAATACACGTTTGACTTACAATTCGTGTTGGTTTATTTATTGCTAACTTTAGGTTGAAGTTAAGTAGAAGGCATTCAAACTCAATCGATTGATAATTTTTCTTTAGCATGTCTATATTATAATCACCAGCTATGACAATATTTTTATAGCGTTTTGTAGATAATTGTTGTAAGACTGTTTCAAATTTATTAAAAAAAGCATTAAGATTGCTCATATTTGGAAAACGATACACACATACAAAAACAGTATTGCACTTAGTTAATTCAATGGCACAGCATTCGAAAGTGCCAGTTATTGACATTTTTGAAATACTCAATAGTTCCTTCCATTCGTGTCCATTTCTAACAAGGATACACGATCCACCTCTCTTAGCATCCTTTCTGCTGTAGTGGGCGGCTAAACAATAGTTAGGTATGTTTAGCTGATTTTCATAGCCTTCCATCATAAAATGTTCCGTAATGCATATCAAATCCACTTGTTTGCCCTCTTCCATGAGTTCATTCAAACAAACTGTGAGTGCATTAGACTTGTTGAATAATCCTGCTATGTTTTGGTACAATAGATATAAATGCTTAGTGACGAAAAAGGTCACCGCTTGACAGATTGTCCTTACTATATTCAGTGTCTTTCAATGTCATCTGGTTAGGTTATTAAATTGAATGTCACTAATTAAGTCAACTATATCCTTAAAAATAATTTGTAGTCCAATATTATTCATTCTGCCAGTCCATTTGTTATACGTAGTGTGGTCATAGAAGAGATTTTTGTTGCTGTCTAGTAGGTATGCGTATTCATGCTTATTACAAACATGCTTATTACAAGCTTATTACAAATTAGAGGATTATATCCAGGATAAGAACGCTTGGAAACATGCTGGTCCAGCTCCATAAGACAATCTGGAGTCTAGACAAAATCTAACTGATTGCTATTTTAATTGTATATTTTATTATTTTTTGTGACATTTATTTTACACTCTGTGATTACCTTAACTCACACACTAATTATTTTAGGAAAATATTTTTTTTTTTTTTTACAATGTTTGTAAATATGTGAGCACCATGTATCTATCACATAATTAATTTATCTCATTGCTTCATTATTAATTCTTTTTACCTATTGTGGTATAGTCATTTTATTCTAGGTGCATCGTCTTCACATATAATTATATAATTGATGTACCAATACCAAATATTGTAAAACATTTTAAAAGAGTAACGGTGGAGTTTCTTGCCCATTCTTCTCCATACGAAGCTACCTTTTGGAAGGGGCGACTAGAATCAATTCTATTTTATTTGTAAATTTTGACGTTCAAAAGTGCCATTTATGTGCCTATTTGAAATAAATAATTTGACTTTGACTTTGACTTTGACTTTGATTATATCTAAATAAAGTAAGTTATTAAATGTTTCCACTCTAGAATTATATAAGGTAGAGTAATGTTCGCATTTATATGTTGGCGTACAAACAATTAAATTAGTGTGGTTGATTCCTTGTAATACTTGTCGGATATTTAGAATAATGTCGTAATAACTATTTGTCGTTCTAAAGTCCTCTTCACCTAATATAATTATGCAGTAGTCCTCTAATGTAAAGTCGGATAGTTTCTCTTTTATGCCTTTCAGTAATATATGTGTACCTCCGTGAGGTGCTATATAATGACAGAGATTAGATTGAATAAGAACGTTTTCTGCAATGTTTAGAATTTTATTTTTACTATCTGTACTCAAAATACATATTCTGCATATTTTCTTGTCATTAGGGTGTGGACTTGGACATATTTTGTGTTTGTTGGAGGGATGTTCTGTTGTTTGTCTTGTTTTGTCTTGTATGTTTTGACCTGTGCTAGATAAGCTTTTGTCGCCGCTAGTGCTTGTTGTATTAATAGATGAAGGTTTTTTTCGGTAGTTTCGTTTGTCCGTGTTTGTTTTGATTTTGTAACTTTCTTGGACTTTGGTGTCGTTATTTTAGTTTTTTCTGGGCTGCTGACAAAATTTTTATAGATGTCATTTTTCTTTTTAAATTCATCATTTCTTTTTTTTAAGTTACTGTTTTCTAATGATAATAGTTCAATTTCCTCATGTGCGCTTTTTAGTTGAGATGCTAGACTGACGATTTCATCTTTTAATATTTTTATTTGATGAATGTCTTCGTCTTCTGATATATCAGGCAAACTACTCGTCGTGCAGTTCAAAGTTTGTGATAATATAACGTCGCTTTCTTCGCTTGGTTCCGATCGTGTACGGGTGCGTCGGAACGTTATGTTCTCTAAGAAATTCATTTTAAGAGTTTTTGAGAAACTTTTTAAAATAATTTTATCCGGTGAGATTCGAACTTGCTGTATCTTTCCTTGAGCGAGGTAGGTCGTCTCGCCACTAGGTCAAATGGTATTTAATTATTTCCAATTAAATTGGCGTATGTAATGTGACCGTATGTGTACTGCTTGATATCAGTTATTGTCTGGTCAATAGATGTTTCTGACCTCAATTTTTGAAATACAATAATTAAACTTGTATCAATTAATCTGTGTTCAAGAAAGTCCAATTCATAGTGATTTAATTTTAATCATTGGTTGGTGTTTCCTTGTGGTGATATTATTCACTTGTTTCATAATATTTATGTTGGAATTAATACAAAAGGTTTTTTTTTTCTTTTTTTTGTTCAGTGAGGATCGAACTTGTGCCACTTGCAACGTCAGTCTGAGCTCGTTTCCTACGTGCCAGCCTGACACTTATATAGGTAATTCAAAATGGTCTTTAGTTCCACGATTCAGCTGATTGTCATTAACGGTTGATTTTTTTGTATTTTTAAAAAGTGTGGGTAGGCAATTTCGATGTTTTGATATTTTAGTTTTTTTGCACTTTTAACTTAGTTTAGTGTACTTATTGCACTTTTTGTAAGCAAAACACTATGTACTCACTGCGTCTTTTTGGATTGCAGCTGTGTTGCACTTTCACTGCGTAGACTTTTTTGTTAAATTGTCTGTTGTTAATGATTTGTAGTGTGCACTTATTTTGGATTGATATTGTTTACACTCAGCGTCTTTAGCACGGATACAACTTGTGGGCTTAATAGATTGTATTAATTAATAAAATAAATTGTATTAATAGACCGGAGAACTGTGTTTTAATTTCAGTCATTAAAATGTTCATTCAGTCGTTAAAGCGTGAAAAATTAATAGACAGACAGTTAATAAACGCAAATAACCTTTTTTATTTTAGTTATAGGTACAGGTTGTTATGATTCTAAATGTCTAACTTAAAAATACTAATAATTCATTTTAATATTATCACCATATATTTGAAATACTCTAGCGCCGCGTAATACCTAAATATTACCTAAGTTATTTTATGACTTTGAATTGTAGGTAATAAACTTTTAAGTGGGTGAACGGATTATAATGAAATAAATACTAAAATAAATATTACCTCAAGATACGGACTCAGACTATATTTCCAATCCCATAAATCTCTTAAAAAGAGGTACACAAAAATTTCAATAATTTTAAAATCATTCCCCATTTTTCCCCCTAGGGAAAAAACAAAAAAAAAATTGTTTCAGAGTTTTTTTCAACAATTTTTTTTTGTTTTCTTCTTTTGGGTTTTTTAAAACCATACATTTGAATTTTCATATGTTCCCCATACAAACTTTCATCCCCTATATCACCCCGTTTAGCATTATTTTTTAGACAAAAAGTAGCCTATGTCCTTCGCTAGGATGCCATCTATCTCCTTGCCAAATTTTATCGAAATTTATGTTCAGTGGCTTAGGCGTGTAAAGTATAACATACAGACGGACAGAGTTACTGTCGAATTTATACCACTTATATAACACTTTTATTTATTTGTATAGATTATATATTATTTGTAACAGTATAATATAATATGGATGCCTTCGGGGCTCGTGGGCCAGAATAATGAAGTTTGCTTGTAATCGATAGATATTAATTGCAAAAGCCCCTGCGACATTGTAATTACACAATTATCCGTATTTGAACCGTAATAACCATTCATTCATGAAATCATTCGTAATTTCAGCCAAAAGACGTCCACTGCTGGACATAAGCCCTCCCCAAGGAGGGGAAATAATAAGATTTGTAGTGATTTTAAATACTAAATATAACATTGGAAATATGTGATTTGCCTCAAATGATTTTTGCATCAATGGTCATGAAGTTTAGAAGTATCATTTTACAGTTACGGTATGAATGGAATGGAAACATGATATTTGGGGCGTCACGTAGGTAGTTGAAAAGTCAATTCTCTTCGACACACAGTACCTAAAAGTTGTCTTCAAGAACCCTAAAGTCTGTACTGATATTACTTATTAAGTACCTAATTAAATAGTTCGTTAAATATTGCTATATACAAAGTTTTTATGTGTGCAAGAATATAAATTCAGAATTATTCGTACTGAAAAAGCGTTTCATTACAACAGAGAGAATTATGTTAGAAATATGTTTAGCGCTAAACGCATTTATGAATTTTGCTGCAAATTTCATGTTTAAGAGCAGGCAGTCTAAATCAAATTTCGAACGCAAGCTCTGCCCCTCGCTCCCCGCCACTCCGTTATGTGCTAAACGCTAATACATCAGTTCATAAAGTTGAACATCGCGTGCGCTCTTTGATCGTGTTCGAGCACGAAACTAAATAGTCTCAATTCTTATTTCGTTTATAACTAAAGTAATAATTGATCTAGAGAAAAAATATCTTGTCGGGATAATAAACTATATTTTCTTGCTGTGAATATTTATTTTAGACAAAAAAGCCAAACAACCTTGTTTGTTTTTTATAATTATCCTTAAAAAGACATGATTTTCGAATAAAAAATGTATTGAGAGAATATATTTACAATTACGTAACAGTCTTCAACATAGAAAGAAAAGATCCAATAAATCATGTACTTACCTACTAAAGTTTCATTTTGTTTGTATGTGTGACTGTTTCAGAATATTCATACAAATGAACATAAAAATAGGGAGCCTCCTCTTAAGCAAGTAAATTAAATCCTCAAAGCAATAAGCAGATATCTGAAAAAAATACTCGGGCAGAAGAGATTTATTAAAAATATATTAAAGAATCATAACTACAACAGATACCTACTCGAAATTAAAAGAAATTAAAACTATAATAACAAAAACTATTAGACAGCAGATTTGCTTCAAAATTAATTTAAAAGATATTAAACGTACTTATTTCCTAAAGTTACTATTAAAAAGTAATAAATAACCGATACTTATAAAGTTGTACTGGCTTTTTAGGGTTCTAAGCAACAAGAGAATAACACATAACATCACGCCTGTAATCCCCGAAGGGATAGGCAGAGGTGTACCTATAGTACACCCACATTTCGCCAGTTATGTTTAAGTCCCATGTAATAGGGGGCGAGCCTATTGCCATCAACTAGGCACAGATCCAGACGCCGAGCTGAAACTGAGTAATTTCTGCTGAATAACTCATGCAGGAATGCTTCGGTGAAGAGAATAGGTTCCTAGCCAGCAAGGTTGCTGGTGGATGGTAGGGCTCACTGCCCAGGTCGCAATATAAATAAGTGCGTACTATTCTATTCTACTAAATTGGAAGCAAGGAACCCAGTTTATTTCAGTAACACTGAAATAAATGTAGCAGGCTATTCACGCACCTCACGACACGACACCCTAGGGCAGGGATGGCGAACCAATGGCACGCGATTAAATAATTTGGACACGGCAGCAATTGAAGAATTTAGGCACCTAAGTCACAGAAACAAACATAGAGAGAAATCTGGAGCGCGCCCGGCTAGACAGGCAATTTCGAATATCTTTGCCGCGGAAATTCAAGGGAAAATGTGAACCTGGTGATAGATATTGTAAATTATTTGGCATCTAGCTTGCAGTAGAAGTCGCACTAATTTGTTATTTCATAAAAATAAACATAAAACGGTAAATGTTAGGATCAAACTCAACTCAATAACTCAAACTCAAAGCTTTTATTTCAATTAAACCATTTACAGCCACTTTTGAATTGTCAAAGAGTCGGTCAGTTAGTCAGACAGTCGAAGCTATTTGCCCATTCCAAAACGTAGATCTCTATGGAGAAGAACAGGCAAGAAACTCCAAGGACACTCTTTTAAATCAAGATATTCCAAAATCCTGGGTACATTATTCTTGTCGCTTCTATATGTGAGAACAATGTAAAAAACAAAAAAAAATATAGATATTTAAAAAAACAATTCAAAATATAAGATTAACAGATTACAAAATAAGCCCTGGCAGTTAAGAGATGACCAGCCTCAACTGACGGCGCCAGTTCACGAACATGACTCCACGTCATGTTCGTGAACAGCACCATCCAGCTCAACCACTTTGTAGGGAACCGAATGATCCAACACACGCGCCACCATCAGCGAGAAATTTAAGACAAAAAAAAAAATGACTGAATCCAAACGTGTAATTTTTTTTGCAAATAAAGAGGATTATTCTGAAACTATTTAAGTACTTACTTAGTTTTTTTCCAGTAATCAAAGACAAAATTGATTATTGGCACGTCATGGCCATGATAAATTCTTATTTGGAAAAAATGGCACGTGGATGTAAAAAGGTTCGCCATCTCTGCCCTAGGGAATATAAAAACGAAGTCTCAGGCGCTTTTAGAAGTACTAACAGTAAAACTAAGGTTGGCCTTACTACCTACATAATTCGTTTCTCTCTTATTTTTCGGGTATTACTTACTATACAATACTGTACAAAATTGTATACTACAATACTGTACAAAAGCGGCATTAAGTCCGCCTTTGTACAGTATTTTTTTTGCTTGTGCATTAAGTTTTAATAAATAAAAATACTTACGAGGCATTGACTTAGCACCCTAGTTGCCAAACATACTTTCAATGACATTCCGAAAGATTTTAAAGGGAATCCCTAGTCCATTGCTTCACATGTTTGCAAAAGTTCGTCTGCTCAACTCAAACTTAAAGGATTTATTTAAGTTAAACCATTTACTGGCATTTTTGAATTATCAAAGAAACGGTCAGTTAGTCAGAAAGTTGAAGCCCATTCCAAATCGTAGATCAGCAACGTAAATAAAACGAAAGCTATGAATGTTATAAAACTGCCAAAAACAACAGACATCCAAAAAAACACAACAAAGTGAAAAATAACTTTAATTTCGGAAGTCGGTGTTGTTGTGAAGTCAGTGTTTTGCTACCAACTTCCAAAATTAAAATTTTATTTTTTAGTGGGTCAGTTTTTAAGTTATCTAAGTTACAATAGCCTAATGTCAACTGCTCATCACCTTTTACAAAATATTGATTTTTCCTGATGCTGGGATGTTAATTGTTGAAGAGTTCTGCTGGTATTCTTATTTCTTTCTTAGAGAGCTGCCACTCACCATATGCATTGTGACGAGCATAAATTCCTACCTAATCGAATCGCAACCCGTTAAATACTTATTATTATGTTGTTCCGGTGGCCATCTGTGGTCTTCATCATCAGTTCCATTTCACCAAATGGTGCTTTCCGAGAACAAATACATGAGTTACTATAAAAAATACCCAAATCGCTATAGATGTGCCTATAAAATTTGAGTATTTCCCTGGATTTCCATGGGATACCCTCATCAGATTCTGATTTGGTGGCAAAGGAGCATAACCTTTCAAACAAAAAAAGAAATTTCAAAATCGGTCCACAATAAAATTGACGGAGATATAGATAAACATATAATACATAAAGAAAAAAATAAACAAACGTACAGTCAACGTCTCCGTTTTCCTACTTTTTGGAAGCCGGTTAAAAATGAAAGGCATTATAAGTGCGTTACGCAATAAACCCGCTGGTGTAACAAAGTACTATCTTTTAAAAAGCTTTTTCTGTCCGAAACGAGCGACTTAGGTATTTGCACCAAGGGTCATTAATAAAATGTAAGCAGGACTGAAGCAAAAACTGAATTAATTTAAGTACAATTAATCTTTTGGCCAGGACATCAAGAAGTTCTTTGTAAGTTGTTTGTTTGTCGTCAATGACAACGCAAAGCTGAAGGAAAGTTATTAATCATACATTTTAGGGACGCTAGCGATGAAGCTAAACATTTTAGACTAATGAATTTTATAAATAACTTCTGGGACAACCGCTAACATTAATTGGAATTAGGATCTCGTCTCGAACCTAAGTACCTATTCTACAAAAATTCTTACGCATGATTCTTCATTGAAAATTGGTAGAATTAACACAAATAGTATATTTCAATCTGTATTCATACTTGCTCAAGCATGAATTTCGATTTCAAATAGTTAATTTTTTTCTTTTGGAATCATAGTTTTCTCACAATAGTTAATCCCTGAAACTCACTAAAGGTTGGTAGATACCTGATACCAATTCAGTAAAGTCCAGGAATTAATTGATTGAAATACAACATAATATTTCCTTCTTTGAGTCTCTAGGTACATGTATCACCGTGTACCTTGTCTATCTTTGGTTTACAGACTGAATTTATAATATTTCAGGCGTAAGACATCTTTAAGGCATCCCTATTATTTGCACGAATAAAACCCTCTTTTGTCAATTTCATAATTATCTAATTGTGAGAACGCTCAAAATAATTGAAATATTAAGTTTGTGTGACTATACAAGTACAGTTTTTTTGTGCTAAACCATTCGTGCGCTATGGAGCGGGCTATGCTCGGAGTCCCTTTGAAGGATGAAATCAGGAATAAAATTATGCGGAAAAGAACCGCAGTTACCGACATATCTTGCAGAGTAAGCAAACCTAAGTGGCAGTGGGCTGACCATGTTTGTCGAAGGACCGATGGCCCATGGAGCAGACGAGTCCTGGAGTGGAGACCGCGTATCGGCAAGCGTATTGTGGGACGCCCAGCTAGATGGACCGACGACCTTAAGAAGGTGGCTGGGTCAGACTGGATGCGGAAGGCGGAGGACAGGGTGTTGTGGCGCAGCCTGGGAGAGGCCCATGTCCAGCAGTGGACTGCGATAGGCTGAGTTGATTGATTGAAACCATTCGTGTCAGTCACAGCACTTGTTATAGTTCATTTTGGCTTTGATTAACTTAATGAAGATATAGTATTTTCATAAATTAAAATTTTGATTTTATTTCAAGGATAGCTGAAGACTAACGTGTGATTTTTAATTTTCTTGAAAGTTTTACTAAACATCAGGAAAAAATACATTAAGATTGCTTTTTTCAATTTATTTTTCAACATAATTTTCTGCTATATTATTTTGTATCGAAATTTAAAAAAGTGGACCAGCCACGTGCGAGTAGACAATGCAATGAACTTTTTAACCTTTGATATGCGGAAGTAGTTTTTTATACGTCCATGGCGGAAGCACTGATCTATGCTAAAATCACCTTCGACACTTTTACACGATTTAATATTCAATGCTATGTATTAGGGTATAAATTGTATAGTATATCTATTCCCGATGAATGAACGAACCATAGAGAACCGTTTCTCATTGAGCGAAACCCATAAAACCGCTATTACGAACAGTTTAAATTTGAACGACCAACGACACATAATCTCTTCTTTCTTTTCGTTTTTCTAAATTATTTTGTATTGGTCGATTTCTTAGACGTAACGTGTTTGGAAAGCAGGACTCGTAGGTTGTCTCAATCCAGGACTCGTAGATCTTAAAATTTGTAAATGAAAACTGGCCTAACAAATCGCCTACAATTTTGATAGTTGTTAAAAAAATTGGCTAATTTTATAATTATTTATTATTTTGCACTGTAGAACTTGAAAATAATATATTTTGAACTAAAAACAATAGTTATTTACCACAAATACTACCTAATTCGTTGTTAGAAGTAAATTGAAGTTTGGTTGGAAAAATTCAAAATAGCGTTTTTTTTTTGTTTTTTTTTTTGGTGATTTTCATAATATTTATTATGACTTATTTTGTACTAGACACATGGTGTTTTTTTTATAAGTAGATCAGATAGCCTTGATAATAAACTAAGTGGAATAAAATAAATAATAATATAATCAAAGAATATATTGGAAATATTTACATATTGCTACAATAGATGAGAAATTTGACGTTTGGTTTGATTGTCTGTAAAAAAGTAAATTATAAGAAATGTTTTAATAATAAAATATAGCACAACAAGGTACATTGGTATTCCAACTATCAAATAATATAATATATAATTAAGCCAGATATAATTATGCCTACCAAACATTTTTTTTTAAAGTTTCAATCATTTCTGAACACTACCTAACGCGCACAATAGTCGCCGCCATTTTGCCGCAACGACGCGCGACGGGTACAGTTTCGCGACCCCTTCCCGCATATCAAAGGTTAATGAATTTAATTAAAATCACAAGTAATTTCTTGTAAAACGATGTGCAAACGTTTTTTCGGAAAACTTGTTGCGAATTTATGTGATTTCCCATGAATACTTAATCTATTTGACAAACAATTTTGTTCACATTATTTTACCCTTGCTCACAACCAATTAACAAAATTGATTAAAATCAGTCGATTTCGTGCACGGCCCCTTAATTGCATAACTTTAAAATTATAAAAAGACTTACATTGACTTCTTGGCAGGAAAGTGAAGCGTCATGTTAGCAGTTTTGTTTTATTTTCTAAAATTTGTGTTTAGCCGAATATTAATGTGTAATAGTGGTCGATTATTAACCATTAAGGCTCTTACACACTCACGCGATATCGCGGGCGCGACATGCACCGACAAAGGAATTGTCTTTGTCGGTGCCTGTCGCGCCTTTGTAAGAGCCTTTAAGTGTTCGTGAACCTGCATTAGTGTAGGCAAATGAAACAAAACAGTGCAACATCACTTTTAAAGTTCTCTCAAGAAGTCCGCGCGAGGTTTCAGTAAAGTGCCACGTCTTTACTGAAACTCAAGGGGAGCGGGCGGGATATCATCTATCATCTTTATCATGCATTGAATGGAGTTCATTTCATAATTTGTACTTCTTACCTAATTTTACATGACACTGGCTCAATGCACAAACCGTGCGAAGCCAAAAAGAAAATAAAAGACTTACATTTTGTTCCTTCATATTATTGTTTCATGCAGTGTTTTTCCAGAACTGAGAAGATCGACGCAATTTATCACATGCAGTGTGTAATTAAAGTAGCAAGTCACGGATGATGCTGGTTCGTGACACATTTACTCTTTGCTACCCTTTAACATGTTTGCATGTAATTTACTTACATGCTGTCGATTACACGTGCATATTAGTTTGTAAATACTCGTGAGTACATAATAATAATACAGGGTCATATTAAATTAGCTAGCGCAACTCCGCAGACGTGTGGGACCCCATCACCCTCAACTGCAGGGTCAAAGGCCTCCCTCTCTCTTTTCCACACAATTATGGCTTTTGCTAGTGCCAGTCCTTTCGGTAGGAGTCAAGCTGGTCCCACCATCTTCGAAGTCGAAGTCATCGTGCGTTTAGTGTGACCCAATCCGTGAACTCAAATCAAATCAAAAGTCATTTATTCTAACTAGGATGAGAATCAGCACTTTTTCAACGTCAAAAATTACATAAGAGGGTCCCCCAAAAACGCCCACCCTTCACCACTTTCTAGTGCTTTAGCTGGGAAGAAGAAGTGGCGCAACAACGAACACCCCAGCAGCACAGCTGTCTGTTCAGTTAGAAAACTTGATTCTACAGAATAATAGAATGTAAAATAATTTGCATAACGCAACACAAAACATTAAATTAAATTATTTGCCATAAATATGTTAAATGAGAGATTGAATGAGAGTATGCTTAGATTGTTTGGTCATGTTGAGAGGATGAGTGGAACGCGACTAACAAAAGGTATTTATAAAGCAGAGGTGAGTGGAAACGCCGGGAGGGGACGCCCTAGGAGGACATATAGTGACCAAATTGGTGATGTTCTTCAGAAAGGTCAGATGCGTAGTACTAGCAATCGGCGTGCGTGTATGACCAGATGTATGAACGTAGGCGAAGCAAAAGAAGTATGTAAGGAGCGTAGCAGGTGGCGTTCTATAGTTTCTGCCTACCCCCATGGGAAGAACGCGTGAATTTATGTATGTATGTATGTTTAATAGCTAGATTTTTTTTTAACAACACGCCAATAAACCAAAAAAAAAATATAATAAAATAACATAAAAAATAACAACACTAAACACAACAACAACAAAATACTTTCATAACATAATATAAGTACATATTTTTAACCACTTTATTATGTAATAAAGAAGATTATTAATATAGCACATCTCTGGTGGAAAAGCAGCCAGTAGCTTTAAAACAGCTATTTATTTTTACAACATTCTTATTAACGATATTCTTCATTACCGTCATGACGTGGTTCCCATTAAAGTAACGTCCTGTTTGTTGTTGTTACTAATATGTATCGTAAAACGTGAAACTGATGGGTAATATCATGCAGCTGATGTTATCAAAGAGATTTAAGGTGCTCGCTCGATCTAAGGATCGTACCGGGTGACGTTCTGTAGTCTGCTTACCCCCATGGAAAAAAAATAGCGTGATTTCATGTATGTGTGTTTCCACTACATCCCTACCCAAATGAGATTAAGGATGGGCCCGCCCACGAGCGATTTTCTCAGCGATTTTTAGCAGAATTAAAAAAAAACATAATTTTAACAAACATCTGACAAAAGTCGCCGAGAAAATCGCTCGTGGGCGGGCCCATCCTTAATCTCATTTGGGTAGGGATGTAGTGGAAACACACATACATGAAATCACGCTATTTTTTTTCCATGGGGGTAAGCAGACTACAGAACGTCACCCGGTACGATCCTTACTTACATAACGCTGCACAACAAACTGTCATTGAATGTACAAAAATGCAATCATATTAAATTCACAAGAAAAAAGAATATCATGCAGTAAGTTTATAAATTGAATGTTGAACGGCTTGAGGAAATCGAACCTATACGAGACCTAGGCATTCAGCTCGATAAAAAGCTAAGTTTTGTCGAGCATATTGACAAAACTACATTAAACACATCATGTACAGCTCGCTAGTTAGAAGCCGTCTCGAATATCGCAGTGTGGTCTGGTCACCTGAGTATAAGGTCCACATCAGGCGCATCGAACGCCTGCAAAAACGGTTCTTATGGCATCTCACCTATAATAGTAATATGGGGAAAAAGCTAAACTCGTACCAAGAAAGACTACGCTAGATAAACGAAGGAATATGCTAGATTTGACTTTCCTTAAGAAGTTAGTAACAGGCTCTCTGAACTGTCCCGATCTGCTCAGTAGGGTGTTTTTCCATGTGCCGCGTAATCTGCCAAAAAGTTCTAATAGGAGACTACCTGCATGCCAAGATGTCATACCAACTTAAGGCAATGCTGTCCACTATCTAGAATGTATGCTGCATACAAAGAGCACGAACTGGACATTGACCTCTTTCACTCGTCAGACCTGCTCTAAAAAAAGCCGTGCTTGCTATTAAAATGGGTGTTTGTAGTGTAAAATCATAAATCAAAAATTAAACTAATCTTATATAAAAATTATCAAAAATAAAATATATTTTAATTTAATTTAATTTATTGTAATCAATTTAGTAATTTAAACTATGTATAATGTACTTGTTTTAATTATTTAATTGTGTTATTATCTGCGCATAATGTAGTGCATGCTGTGCTTTTCTATAAGTAATGAGGCGCTTAGACTTAAGTTTAAAATGTACAAATTTTAAAGTAATAGTGTACTCATGGTTGAAGAGCCTGATAAATAAATAACGTTTTTGCTGTTGCTATTTGCTGTATACCTATTTATTTAGGTACTTATTTATTTATTCTTCAAAAAAATATATAAGTAGGTACATAAATATTTACTTTATTATTTATTCTTCAGAAAAAATAAATAAGTACACGTCTTACAGTCAATAATATCTAGGTAGATAATGTACGATTAGCGCTTACAATTGCCAATTAAATACAATCCTCCACAAATTAAACAGAATATAAACAAAGTAAAAAAATAAAAACACCGGCCAAGTGCGTCGGACCACGCACAATTAAGGGTTCCGTAGTTGGAACAAGATCTAATTTAAGATAAAACTTTAAAATCAGCATCATCATCATCATGGAAGGTATGAAGCGTAATAATTGTGACACAGTTTAATAAATCTAGTGGACTAATTTAACAGGAAAAAACAAATCAAGGAATATTTTGCAACAGTTACTCATCATGACGAAGCTGAAACCAGGTAAATTGCATACATACCGCAAACAAGGTCATTGAACTGAAGTTGGCCTAGGGCAACTGCATTTTCCTTGATAAGTTGCAACTTGCATTCATCAGTCATCGGGCGACAAGGAAAAGTGGATGCAGCTACAGGGCTTAGGGTCGATTCATACTAGCGCAGAGTCGACGCGTAGCGAAGCGTCAATCTAAAAGACACGTCTACTCCGAAGATAAAACCGAAGTATCGGCCGAATATTCAGCCGTTTCTTGACTACGACTGACTAAAGTTGAATACAGCAAACAAAAACGAATGACAAAGATATAAGTCAACGTCAGAAATGTGACTTGAAGTCGGGTAAGGACTCAAAGTCAATAAAGGAAACTTTGGAAATCAAGAAATGACCGATACTTTGGATTATCGCTTCGAAGTAGGCCCCCTGCATAGCATAACTTCTTACCCTTATCTAACTTCTTACCCAATCAGCGCTGGTCGCTCGCAGACGCGCGAATTCGGCGCATTCCATAGAATGCGCGCGAATCCGTGCGTCTTCTTTTTATCTCGATAAAAATATGTGCATTACGTTGTAGAGATAAGGGTGAATTTGCTATGTTATGTTTTAGATTGATGCTTTGCTGCGCTTCGACACTGCGCTAGTATAAATCGACCCTAAGCCCTGTAGCTGCATCCACTTTTCCTCCGGCATCAAATTTTTCTTCAAAAACCTTTCGTTGGATAAACCTACCTTACTCGCCTTTCAAAACTTTTCAGAATTTTCAGACCTTAAATAAACTGTCTGAAAGTACAATATTATATTCCACGTTTATACTTCACTTACATGGTACCAAAAAATACATCGCTCTTTCTATATTTGGTAATTTCAAATCTATTCATCAAATATCTACGTAGTTATGGATAAAGTCAGCTTGAATTACACAGCAAATACCGGAATGATTCATACCTGTTTATTTTTTGTCACGAATCACCTAAGTAGTATAAAGTCGAAAGTCAAAGTGATTAGTCTGTCCAAAATCCAAACTAATCTCAACTGTATTACAATTCTGACTCAACCACACCTAATTGAGGTAGATCCGTGTTATGGCGATGTCTCGGACTTTGAACACTGAACTTTGGACATAAGAATAGGTAGTCACGATGACTTTTGTATCGTAACTCGTAACCGTAAAACCTATCTACACCCACATTTCGCCAGTTATGTTTACGTCCCATATAATAGGGGGCGAGCCTGTTGCCACACAATTGCCGGGCACAAATGCAGACCCCGGGCTGCTACTGAGAAAAATCTGCTACAAAGCCCAATGTTACTTTGCCTGACCTGGGGAATCGAACCCAGGAGGTGAATTAAATTTTCTGTTAATTTCGCTCGGCCAAGGTGTGTTTAGAAATCAATGAAATTAAACAGATAATAGACAGTTTGTGTTGAACTCGGACAAACGTCCCAATACTTAAATAAGTCAACACTCTTACAGACCATTATAGTCCAAAGATGGCGAGACTATGACAGAATATTCTCGGATAAATGTTGGTACAATAGCCCTGAAATTGCTTTACCACTTATGATACCAATTCCCAGTAAATTGAAACTTCACTAAAGTCCGGCCCTCGATAGAATGCGATCTTGACAGCTGTCAGTTTCATACTAACGAATATGTTTTTTGCAAATTTGATCCTTATTACAACTAGAAATTATCGAAATGACAGGTGTGAGGAACTCATTCTCTCGACGACCGGACTGTCAGGTTCAAATTATCTAACTGTCACATAGACAAATAGACTTTGTCGTTTTATTACGTGCAAGTGACATTCAACCTTAGGGTGATAAAGCAATTAAGAGTAGGTAGGAACTCAAACTCAAACTCAAAGCATTTATTTCAAATAAACCAATTACAGGCACTTTTGAATTGTTCGTTCGGTCAGTCAGAAAGATCAAGCTAGTTGCCCATTCCAAAGCGTAGTAGGTAGGTACGTATGGAGATGAATGGGCAGGAAACTCCACGGACACTCTTTTCAATTAACATAATTATGGTTACATCATTCACAAAAATAAATTCACGATAATAAAATATATATTATATTATCATACATGTGAGAACCATGCAATACGTCAAAAGCATCCGTATATTATAAACAAAACCATTCTAAAATTAAATTAAAATAAGTCATTGCAGCTAAGAGACGACCAGTCATTACACGCCCATGCACGCGCATGGATTAGCACACACGAACATGACGCATGGATTAGCACCATTCAGGTCAACCATTTTTAAAGAAAGCTAAATGATAGATTGAGCATGACATACTCCCAGCCGCCAGGGCACATTCAAGTCAATGAAAGACGTACCCAGAAAATGGTAGCTTTATAGTAAGTACATAGTACTCACACATGTGCTATGCAATTATATAATACTAAACGATTGAATTTATACAATGCAAATTTAGTTTATAATATATTTTAAATCTTCCGCAGCTCAAACAGTATTTTCAAATGCTAATCAATTAGTTTTTGCGCCCTTGTCGAGCAGAATCAGCGTTAGCGAGTAGTATAGTATGACTACATATCGATTTTGTTAATTTTGTTTATTTATTCTCTCAGATGTCAGCAATTATTGTACAGTTAAATTGTGGACGTCAGATAGACAGTCGCTCCATGTAAAATACTGGTATTCAACTGCATCCGGTTAGACTGGAAGCCAACCCCAATATAGTTGGGAAAAGGAGGCTAGGCAGATTTAACTATGCACTCACGTGGGGACACTCTCATCCCATATTAAATCCCATTAAGACGCTGACAACAGCTAAACCGCGGTCACTGTCAGACTGCATACAAAAGAAAGAGAAGCGCGATGACACAACGCTTGTAATTTATTGCAAAATATGAAGCAAGTATCAATTTACTCAAAAATGAGTTGAGTAATCGAAAATAAAAAACAACCATTTTCTGCATTCAAATAAGACGTTTTTGTTATTAATTAAATACCAACCGTACGTTGATATTTAATACAGATTGGATTGAAACTCAAAGTAAAGGTTTAGTTTCAAATTAATTTGTATCGAATTTTTTTATCATAAACGTGTTTTGGTAACAACTAAGTTCTAAGAAATATGTTTAAGAATAACATATTATTTTTTCCGCTACCACAAACTTTATAGATTTAGCAATTTTTTTGTTTAAGACAAGCCTACTTTTATCATTTGCCTGTTGTCAGCGCCTTAAGTACGACGACCCCAGCACTTCGTTTAACTACGTACTTCACCTAATTTTGACAGGACGTTTTTACAGCACTACTCTGCAGTTTTTACGACTCTCCCAAGAAAAGTGCTATGAACTCGTCTAGATGAAACCATAACTTGAGAACAAAGCCATTTCAGGCAATTCCTGCGGCTTATTACGGTAACAGTTCCGCTATAAATTCTATGATAAATTAAGTAATCAAAAGTATGAACTTATCAACACAAAATGTTTGAACTTGCGTTGAAAACATGGAAACAGCATTTTGTTATCTGCCATTACCCGTAGACCCATGAAACAGTATCAACCCGGAGCTTGGAGATTTAAAGAAAACAAAAATGGTTTATTATTTAAACAAGTTAAGCTAATAAGCCTCGGTTACGAGACTTCGCTTTTCCATATCATTCATAAATAAGTATTATTTACTTGTTTTAACTTTTGATTCTATACACATGTAGGTAATAATAGGAAATAATAAAAAATATTATTAAAACTACTTAAACAAGCAGCACGCATGCAGGCCTATGCGAGTGTTAGTGAGAGTGAGGGTGTGTGAATGAGAATGTGAATGAATCAGAAATGAATGATGAATGATTTGTACTCGATTTATGGCAATAGGCTCGCCCCCTATTATGCCTACATGGCAAACAAGTGGGTGCAGTACGTATAGTGTTGCCAACCCTACGATATAATATTGTATCCTGCTATATTAGAGGCCTAAATACTTTATTTCTAAAGAAAAAAATATAGTAAAGAAAAAAAAAGAAAAGATTAATTGTTTATTTATTTAATAAACAAAACACACATTACAAAAATAACTTAAAGTAGGCGATTATTTCAATACAAAATGGCGAGATCGCAATATGGCAGATATTATAATATAAAAGCTGAATTAGTGGTATTTTTAACCTTAATTTAGAGTGTAAAAATATAATGCGACATAAAAAAAAAACCTGTTGCAAGCAAATAAGGCTTAAAATAGACGTGTGGCGCTCGACCAGTTACCATTTCAAACCGCAAAACTTGCAGTCATTTCAAACGGTACAGGGGGTCTACCCTCTAAGTCCGTCAACGAAGATACGGACCCATCCGAAAATAATTGATCCGTCAAAACAAGTGACAAATTAAATTTTTCTAACGGGTAAATACACATCGGAATTAGGGAACACTATCAAATCATGTTGTCATTCATTTTTAATTCGGGCTCTGAACTAATCTTATGTCCGTAAGTGATACGGAGTAGGAAACGCCCAAAACTTCGGCCGAAACTACGGATTTCGTGATTAGGGAGTACGCCCTGAGCCGCAAACGCGTGATGGTCCCTTAATGGTCCAGTGGTCGCAAGCATGATTGTTCAATCTTCGGGTCGGAAAATTTTCGGTAGCAAACCGGAGTCTGGATCTATGTCCAATTATACTCCCCCGCGTCAAATCTAATCAAATACGTTTATTGAAGTGTCAAACTCGTAGCCAAATTCTGGGCCAAATCAATTTCGCTTACTATTATTGAGAGGCTAAGAAGAAGAAATACGTCTATTTGTACACATAGATCCAAGCGTCCCATGGGGCTTGTAACATTCCTGAAAAAATAAGACTGCGGCTTCCCGTAGATCTCTGTGATCTCACCCTATGCCTTTGGAGAATACAGGTGATATATTATGTTATGTTATTCTAAAATAAAGGAGTTATCAAAAGTGTAACTGAGTTAAAGAAAGAAAGAAAAAGTATTTATTGAGAGTCGGACAGGAGATCACAAATTAAACTAAAACACACTTAGAGAAACATGAAAAACAAACTAAAATTAAAAGAAAAACAGAAAGTCCTGTACGAAGCAAAACGGCTCCTATCTCAGCATGATGCTGCGATATTTAAAAATAAGTGCCGCAGCGTTGGAATACTATTAAAAAAAAAATGTTGGTAATCTGATACAGCAGATATGAGTTCTACGCCGAGTTCTTTTCACTATTAAACACGCAATTTAATGACACTTTTCCACTGAAGACTAAAAGTATTTACTCAAAGTTCGTATTTAGTGATTGGGCGACTCCAGGTATTCGTAAAAGCAGGGAAAATCTTTTTGAACTATATGGCCTAAAGCAACATATGAATAATACAAGCTTTCATCAATATGTTGCAAAATATTCTAAAACTTTTAAAAGTGTGTGCAAAATAGCTAAAGCTCTTTATATTAGCAATAAAATAAAATCAGCTGATGATAAAATTAAAACTACCTGGCAAATAATAAATAATGAAACAGGTAGGAAAAAACAGCGTAATACTGAATTTAATTTAGAGACTGCACATGGGCCCATCACTTCAGAGGTAGAAATAGCTCAGGAATTTGAAAACTTTTTTGCTAATATTCCCCTTAAAACTACTGAAACTTTAAGTTCCTCACCCGTGCTTTCCGCTGCCTTACTTAGAAATAATGTAAAGGTATGCCCTTTGGAGTTTAGGTTTCAGCATACAAACCCCCAGGCTGTTATAAAAACTTTTAAAGATCTTAAAATTAAATTAACAGAAGATCTCTGGGGCATGTCTGTAAAAGTTTGTAGATCTATCATTGAAACCATTGCGCCCTATTTAGCTTTCATATTTAACACCAGTGTGGACCAAGGAGTCTTTCCGGATCTCATGAAGCACAGTAAAGTAGTTCCTTTGTTCAAATCCGGAGATAGTAAAGAACCCAACAATTATAGGCCCGTGTCAATTCTGCCAGTTCTCAGTAAGGTGTTTGAAAAGTTGATGCTCAATCAAATGTTACGTCACTTCAATAAAAATTCCATATTTCATGAACAACAGTACGGTTTCACTAAAGGTCGTTGTACCACTGACACCGGTGTCACCCTAATAAAGAACATTTTTAACGCCTGGGAGGAAGCACAAGATGCCATTGGAATCTTTTGTGACCTGTCTAAGGCTTTCGATTGCGTTAACCATGAGACACTTCTGCTGAAACTAGATCACTATGGGATTAGGAATACAGCTCTTGATTGACTTAGATCATACCTGAAAGATAGAAAGGTTAAAGTTCAAGTAAACGGCGTGAACTCATTGGGGTCCGAAATGGCAATGGGCGTTCCTCAAGGTTTGATATTGGGTCCATTCCTCTTTTTAGTTTACATTAACGATTTACCCCAATTACTTCAAAATCAACCAAAGATTGTTTTATTTGCAGATGACACGTCATTGATCTTTAAAATAGACCGACGGTCTCAAAACCTTGACGACGTGAATAATTCTATTCTTCAGGTCCAAGATTGGTTTACGGTAAATAATTTGGTTCTAAATGAAAAAAAAACCAAATGCATTAGATTTAAACTACCTAATGTTAGAAGTAGCGAATGTGATATCATATTGAATGGAGAAAAACTGGAATGTATTAATCAAACGGTTTTCCTAGGAATCACTCTAGACGAGAAACTACAATGGGGACCACAACATATAACATCTCTTGCGGGGCGTTTAAGCTCGGCCGCTTATGCTGTTAGGAAGATAAGACAGTTAACAGATGTAGAAACCGCGCGTTTGGTCTATTTTAGCTACTTCCACAGCATTATGTCGTACGGTATTTTATTGTGGGGTCGGGCTGCTGACATTAAATCCATCTTTATTTTGCAAAAGAAAGTTGTCAGAGCCATTTATAATCTATGTCGCCGAGAATCTCTTAGGGAACTCTTTAAAAGGATTAATATTATGACGGTACCTTGCCAATTCATTTATGAAAATATTATGTATGTAAGAAAAAACCTACATCTTTTCAAAAAAATAAGTGATCTAAGACATAATTTCAATACTAGAAATAAAGATAAAACGGATCAGCCATGTTTCAGATTATCTAAAGTACATACATCTTTTATGGGGTACTGTGTTAAATGTTACAACAAAATACCTTGTGATAAATACATTGCAATTAAATGAAAGAAAATTTAAAACTCATATAAAAAGTACACTTTGTAAACAAGCTTATTACAAATTAGAGGATTATATCCAGGATAAGAACGCTTGGAAACATGCTGGTCCAGCTCCATAGGACAATCTAGAGTCTAGACAAAATCTAACTGATTGCTATTTTAATTGTATATTTTATTATTTTTATGACATTTATTTTACACTCTGTGATTACCTTAACTCACACACTGATTATTTTAGGAAAACTTTTTTTTTTTTTTTACAATTTTTGTAAATATGTGAGCACCATGTATCTATCACATAATTAATTTATCTCATTGCTTCATTATTAATTATTTTTACCTATTGTGGTATAGTAGTTTTATTCTAGGTACATCGTCTTCACATATAATTATATAATTGATGTACCAATACCAAATATTGTAAAACATTTTAAAAGAGTAACGGTGGAGTTTCCTGCCCATTCTTCTCCATACGAAGCTACCTTTTGGAAGGGGCGACTAGAATCAATTCTATTTTATTTGTAAATTTTGACGTTCAAAAGTGCCATCTATGTGCCTATTTGAAATAAATAATTTGACTTTGACTTTGACTCAGCACCGTATATTATGTTACAACAAGTAGAGCAACAATTTGCATCGCAACACCATCTGACGGCACTCGGCACTGGCAAAATCCGATAATACGGGATTGACTAGCCGAACTTTGGGCACTAACTTGCTAAATAAGACGGGAATCAAATAAGCGTTCCCGAAATACATCGATGGTACATTTTAGTTCAGGAAATTATTCTCGGGACTCGTAGTTTAATTTCCTGACATAAAATATTTTTACAGATTGTAACTAAATTTTCGGACAAAAATAGACGTTGTAAATTGGTAACTGGCAAAATCGTTTTATTCGTGTTATGTTATGAAACGGTTTCGTAAATTATTCAAAGATTGATAATATTTTTGGGAATAGTTTTACGTTTCATTTATCCATATTCGGCTCGATTTGGTGTTTTTAGTCGATTCCTATTTCTCACCGGTGGCCGGTAAATAAAGAGTTAGATTAGAATACAGATTAGGACCATACATAGGGTTAGACCTATAATATTAATTTATCTATACAATGTGTAAACGAATTAATGCACCTTATGAAATTAGCTTGTTCAGAATCGTTTACTGAATCGACTTCTGTCATTTTTAATATAGGTAATTTTTTATCTGAAAATTATTAATATTACTTAAATTACAGTCAAACTTCTGCTGTACAGTCAACACAAACCAAAATGGACGAAGAACCTACTACGCTAGGTTAAATCCTCTAAGGCCTTGTTTACGGAAACGCGAGGCATCGCGCCTCGCGTTGGGCGGTCCGGCTCGCACTAAATTCAATCATATGGCATTGTATGAGAGCGTTTACGGAGCACGCGGATGGCACCGCCGCGTCACACGCGACGGTTATCGTGGCGGCGCACGCGGCGTTGTGTTTCTGTAATTCTCCGTTCAGGGTAAAACGTAACAACACCCGCGGCGTCGCAAGCCCCAGTACGAGCATACGGCGATACCCGCTACGCTACACGCTAGAAGTTCCGCCGCGGCCGCAGCGGCAGACACCGCTACTCTTCACGCCCCGCGTCTCCATAAACAACATCGTACATTGCCATAATATGTTTGTGTTTCCGCGTGTGATGACGCGGGCCGCTGCACGCACCGCCTCTCAGTAACAGAAAAAACGCCGCGAGACGCCACGCTGCACGCGACGCGCGACGCCCCGCGTAAATGAGCTCTAAGACTACGATAGACCCGTGTGTGACTGTGTGCGTGCGTAGATTTGTAATGTGACAACAATTTTCTCCCACAATCGGTATAACTAATTTAATAAATAAACAATGTTTTATACATAATAGTAAAAATTCAGTGTATGTATTAGGATTTTAACATAATATTCTAATTGGGGTGTTCGGTGGTGTGCGTTAATTCCGGTACATGTTGTAGAGAACGAAGAGTGGACCAATATCGCCTATATTCGCCAATGCCGATGCGTTTTCTTACTTATAATTTGCTTAATAATTTTTCAACGGACATATTACATCCTTGGTCATTGATACATTCTAAGTATCTGTTATGTCTACTTGTCTAGGACACATGCATTAGCTATAACAAGCACATAATTATTAATCATGATAGACATAATTGCACAGAACGTGCCTTGGGACCAATTCGTCGTATTTAATCCGATCTGAATACTGAAACTGATGGTGGTAAACTCGTAGCTACGTTCTGGGCGACTCAATACAGATTGTCATCGACATGCTAAGAAGAATAGTGAAACATAGGACCCTGGGCCCTATTTAATAAAACCGAAAGGCGGCAATTCGACATTTCAACAATTTTACAAGTTTTTGCATGCCTCTCAACGCTTCAGCGTGTTAAAGTACTCTACTCTCGAGTCTCGATAATTATGAAAAAAAAATCCGACATAAAATTGTTTCTTATATACTCTCAATTATAAATGAAATTCATATAAGCAAGGATGTTTTTAAAACTAGAGACTTGTCAATCATGACATTATAAGATTAATATATTTTTAGTCATCTATACCTTGATACAAGTAACAAAAAATGTTATAAAAAAATTACGTGTTTTCCGTTGGGAAATTTGTCTGTTTGTCGTCATGATTCACGTCGTCACACACAATGGATTAATCTAAATCTTCTTCTATAAGTTTTCTTTCATCCTTCGGACGAGCCCTATTGATTTTTGTAATCAAACTCAAACCGTTCAAAATATATTAACAAAAATCAATGAATTTTCTTAGGTTCTCTTTCCGTAAAATTTATCGTCAACATGTTTCTATCTGTGAGGCATGCACCATGCATTTTTTTTCATACTTTTAGTGCTTTATGAAACACCTGTCGTGAAAATGCGATAATTATGTCATTATTTGGCAAATATATTGCATTGTTAGTAATATTAAATAGTCAGCCCAGTCCTCTTGCACCTTACCTTATAAAATTGCAGTACTTATAACTTTTTATGAAGGATCTCCTCTGAAGATTATTAACACTGCCGAGTTCCGAAAGGGTATTGATGACGATATAATTACAAACACATGAAACATTTAAGTATTGTTTCAGGAATGGCTATGTTTCTACGATGCCTCTAGTAATAAAAAAATCTAAGGTAAAATATTAAAAAACATAGTTCATTTATATTTTTATTTTAATAAAAAAATAAGGTAATATACAAGCAATAATTTCATCGTAAGCCTTAATCAATACTCTAAAATTTACTTAAAAGTTAAACTTAAGTTTATTAAGCAAAGTTAAACTTGCCCAGTAAATGCTAAAACTTACTTCGTAGCTTTACTTACGTTAGTGGAACATCTTAAAACTTAAACAATATTTGATGATTTTCTCACTAGCCAATTTACTTTAATTTAAAATGTAAAATAATTAACATTTTTCAATTTCTATTATTTGTTGCTTTCTAGCAATTATAATTGACAATATTGGTCGTTCGATCCTATCATTAAAATTGTCACATAAAAAATAATACAACATTCAAGCCCTACACGCATTTACAACTAAGACCGTTGCACCATTAATCACTAAATACATTAATCGCTAAACGAATTTAAAACATCGTTCTGTTTCTATTTCTACCAATCATTTAGTTATCAGAGATAGAACGATGTATTATTATTTTTTTAGCTCTAATGCCCGTTTGTACCACAAACCACTAAATGCGTTTAGGGCTAAACACATTTAAAACATCATTCTGTCTCTATCATCGTTTTGACAGAAACAGAGCATTGTTTCCAATACGTTTAACGCTAAACGCATTTAGTGATTTGTGCAAACAGGCCTAAATATGCTTCGTGGTGCAAACTGAACTTATGTTCAGCTACCTAGGCGTTAAGTTACCGTGGAATGAACTTGACGTATATGGGGTCGACGGGCCTCAGCACCAGGTCAGCCATGAGCCTAGGTCGAGCTCCCTTCACCTTCGGGACGATCTTGAAGTTGTGACAGATCTCACTGAGGGTTGTCTTCATTTCTTGCATGGCAAAGCGTTGCCCTGTGAACAAAAGGAGAATATTAATTGTTTTAATAAAGAACCAGCTGTTACCCGCAACTGTGGCTGTGTGTATTTTGTATTTCATAATTGTTTAATTAAAATATTCAGGATGAAAAGTAGCCTATAGAGGTATGAGGAACAAGGTGTAAAGTTCACTCATCCTCCATAGAAAGGGGAGGATCCTCTGACCAGACGGGTGCTGTGTCCCGACGATCAAAGTCGGGACGTTGTTTATATGCTTGTCGCGCGGTAAACTGTGCTTACGCGATTTTTCGTGACGTCCGTGTGATGCGTAGTTCGCATGTGGCGATGTAGATGCCGCCACAAGCCTATGTCCTTCTCCAGATCCCAGGCTACCTATCTGTTTTAACGATCGGTTCAGTGCTATAGGCGTGATGGCACCCTAGTAATATTATGTTTTTTTTCTTTTTTACTTTGTTTTATTTTTGTTTTTGTTCCATATGTGTCTATGAGTATGTTTTAGTTTAATTTGTGATCTGTGCGATTCCCAATAAATACTTTTTCTTTCTTTCTTTTCTTTATTATAAATGCAAAAATGAGTTTGTTTGTTTGTTACGCTTTCACGCTAAAACGGCAGAACGGATTTGGATGAAATTTGACACATGGGTAAGGACATAGGATACTTATATAAATCACCGTAAGATTGTGAGAATCGTTAGCTTATAATCTATCGGTATAATTTCGGAAGGTTATAAAGTGTCGAAAAATTGTGAACTGGGTGAACTCGAATCAGATTTGAGTAGCGGAACATGATGCGAACCAGTTGAATTGAACTACTGGGGTTTCGCTGTTATGGTTTCACGGCGGAGGTGTGCTATCGGCGTTAGGTGATGCAGAGACAAACAGTGGTAGGTGCAATAGCGAGAATTCAGGAATAAATATTATTTAAATATAAAGATATACATAATACCTATTAAAAACTGTAAATATAATATACGAGTATTCACCTAATTATATATAAATCTAGGCACAAATAAATATACATAAATATACTAAAACAAATAAGACAAACAATGGGAAAACATTACCATTGTGTTGATACTGCCAGCTTAGTTGCGAATGTGCTCGCAAACTTTAACTTTAAAGGCTCCTGGAGACAGGCGCGACGCGACAGTGCGACATGATTTTAGTAGTATTACAATTTCCATGAAGTTTTAATTTAAAAAAATTCTTTTCATTCCCTTATATTCGCTTCATTCAAGTTAAAATTAAACAAAACCGTCTACTAACCAATACAGTTCCTAGGTCCGGCGCTGAACGGCACATAAGCGTAGGGATGCTTCATCTCGTTGCTCAGGAACCGCTCCGGCTTGAACTTCTCCGCCTCAGGGTACAGATCCTCACGCCGATGCAGCTCGAAAATGTGCACGTCCACTGATGTGCCCTTTTTCACTAACAGGTCACCTGGGGAAGATTTCATATTATTAGCATACATGGATTTTCGTTATGGCCCAGGGGTTAACGCCTCGCGTCTTATGCACGAGGTTGAGGGTTCAAATCCGGGCAAGTAACAATGTGACGTTTTCAATTCATATGATTGTACATTTCGTCGTTTGGTTGAGACATATAACAATGAGTTTAATTCAGTCGACATTCTTTTTCTTAGAAAAAATGCATTTAAGAAGCAAATTCAAGCAACCCTAAAGGATCAGTAAAGTATTATGACTATTTCTTATTGTGCTACTGTTTGTTTATCCTTAAATAAATATATTCGATGATCATCTTGGACATCAGTGACGACAGTGAAGGAAAATATCGTGAGGAAATTTGGACTTATAATTAACTTGCTGCGCCCCGCGGTTTCACCCGCGTAAGTCTCGATCCCGTGGGATTATCGGGATAAAAAGTAGCCTATGGGTCAATCCAGGGTGTCAGCTACCTCAATACAATTTTTATTCAAAATTGGTCCAACCGTTTGAGCGTGAAGAAGTAACAAACATACACACACACACTCACAAACTTTCGCCTTTATAATATTAGTGTGGCGTGATGACTAGCTGCACTCCGTAATTTCAGCCGCATAAGTTTCAATCACGTGGGAATATCGGGATAAAAAGTATTCTTTGTCCTAATCCAGGTCATGGTCTACCCATGTCCCAAGTTTCATCTAAATTCGTTCAGCCGTTTTAGCGGTACATTCAAACTCATCGCATTTATAATATTACTAGCTTTCGCCCGCGGCTTTGCTCGCGTTAATTTAGAATTTGACAACTTGGTTGTACTCTGCTTTTTGAAATTTAAAGTGCTATTAAATACATCCCATAAATAACATAATTCAATCATGATTCGAAAGACACGTGGCGCCATATATTATCATAAGAACGTTATTGTTGTTTTCCTGGGAAACAGTACTTTTTTTCGGGATGAAACCTTATGTTCGTTTTTGCTGACCTGACATCATAATTATATGCAAAATTTCAGGATGATCGGTTCAGTGGTTTAGGCGTGAAAAGGTAACAAACAAACTTACTTTCGCATTTATAATATTAGTTAGGATATACTAGCTGCACCCCGCAGTTTCACATGCGTAAGTGTCGATCCGGTGAATATCGGGATAAAAAGCCTATATGTTAATCCAGGGTGCCAGCTACCTCCATACAAAATTTAATCAAAATTAGTCCAGCCGTTTGAGCGTGAAGAAGTAACAAACACACACACACAAACTTTCGCCTTTATAATATTAGTGTGCTAGTTAAGATATAAGTCTGAAATCAAAAAAAAAAAAAAACCTTGAACAAGCGTTGTGATCAGTATGCCTTCTCTGTATGAGAAGAGGCAATAGAGGTTTGAGGAACAAGTCCACTCATCCTCCATAGAAAAGGGAGGATCCTGCGACCAGACGGGTGTTGTGTCTGGTATGCCCGACGATTGATGTCGGGACGTTTACGACTAGTCGCGCGGTAAACTTTGCTTGCGCGATGCAGGATTTAGCTTGTCGTCAGTGTGATGCGTAGTTCGCTTGTGGCGATATTGATGCCGACACAAGGCCTTTGCCCTGTATTGGGACAAAATTAGGCGTTTATTGTATGGGGTTTTGTTTTACTTATGTCCGCTGGGAACCATTGCGTCCTCTCCGTGATAGGGAGCGCCCAATGTAGGCCCATCGCAGTGGGTTTGTTTGAGTCACGTCTTCGAATTTTTCATTATAGGACATGCCAGTTTCCTTCAGCCCGTTTTAGAACAGTGGACCTAGTATTTCCAATATAAACGTTGTTTTTTTTTTATATATATCACTGAAGTAAAAATTATTCTTCGATAATCCAGCACAGCTATACCAACAGAAAATAACATCTCTTCTTACTAAGAGCAGTGATGGCTTAGTGGTAACGGCTGCGAGTTAGGGGTTGTAGGTTGTGGGTTTCTTTCACTTTACTTTGTGTAAATTATTTCATTATCACTGCTCTCAAAACGGTGAAGGAAAACATCGTAAGGAATCCGGCATGTCCTAGAACCTAAAATTCGTTGACTTGTGACATCCACCAACCCGCACTGGGCCCGCGTGTTGGTTTTTGGACCACTCGCTCTCACAGAGAGTAAGCCTGTGTCATTATAGGCTGATTATGCTTATGCTACTTTAAGCTACCTATATCTTCATAAAACAATTAAAATTTCAAAGACTCCCGGCTCCTTCAGAGCGAAATACGTTTCTAATACGTAACATATTTGATACGCTGACATGCAACACGACGCAGCGACGGCGTGTTGGCAAATGCCACTTAGCTCCTCTAATGTTATGATGCTGCGGGAAATGCAATTTGTTTCACAATTTACTAGAGAATATATTCCTAGTCTAGGATATTCTAAAAGGATGTCATATGACGAAGCAGAAAAGGTAATAACAAAGATAAAATATTTTTTTTCACTGTTCTCACATCTGTCTCACACACACATCCTCTCGCTTAAACACCTTCAAACTCACCATCACATGATCACACACTTATACACTCACAATCACAACACATGCTTACACTCACATTCATTCACAACACATGATCACACACTTACACATATTAGTGTTTTTTCTAGTTTTCTTATTATTATTTTCTTTTTATTCCCGATTTGTTTGATATTGTTTTCTTTAATTTTTATTCTCACATTTTTATTTAGTTTTTTTTGTATTGTAATTTGAATCAAATTTCCTACTATCTATTACCTGTAAAGAACATGTTGTTAAAATATAAAGAAAGAATAATAATTTTATTTGTCACAGAAAAACGGGCATACAAAAACATATCTAATAAACTCGAAGATAAACATAAGATCTAGATATAATCACTAGTACAAAAAACAAATAGTCGGCAGCTGCACGTCATGACTGTGTCAAGAAGGCAAAAAAACATGGTAAACCCTCTATATTTTTGTGCCCAAGATACAGGCTTGCCTATTTTGGGTTGGAGTGTACGTAACAGGGCACTGAAGACAAAAAGTAAATCGACTGCGTCAAAGGTGAACTTTAAAAAAGATGGAAGGAAACAAGATTTATAATTAAAATTAATACTATAAAAAATCTCATGCAGTCTTTATTGTTAAATTTAAGAAGATGCCTCTGACTACATGAGGTGAATGCCCTTAAGGTATCTCATGGTGTTCGACCCTACTTCTCCCACATCCCATCGAGTCCCGAAAGCGATATAAGCGTTGGTATTTGGTGAATTTTTTCTGTCTTTTTTCATAGTGCCCCATTTCGTATGCACTGCCAATAACAACGTATTTTTATTATTATTTATTATTATATATTTTAGTTATTATGTCAAAGTTCGGGGATCAAATGGAACAGATTATAAGACGCAAAAGCTTCTTAAAAATTTGTTTTTTTAATCCTAGCTAGTAACTTGATAGGTGCAAATGTCAAAAACGTTGTAGGTACTTCTTTATAGGATTAAAAAACGAACGAATGGCCAATTTTATTCAGTTTGCACCCACACTCAAACAATTTATTTGATTTAAATGTGAAAAGTGGGTAGGTCAAGAGAGGTAGCTTAGGTAGGTAAGAAATTTCATTAAATGATAAATTATTTTATTGCTGTAAATAGGTTTATACAAACACTTTTACACGGCAATCATATTTTAAAAACTAGATGATTTCGGCGTTTCGAATCCTGACTACTCTGAAAAGAAAGGCCGAAGCAAACTCAGAGGTCACAGTCTCTTTTAAAGTCCAGACATAATCTTAGTCAGACCATGAAGTCCATGTAGATTGGTATCTGAAATGGACCACACAGATTGAGTTGACCTGTCCAGTCAGTGCATGCATTTGTCAGTAAAAATAAAAGTATAAAGAATATCTCAAAAAAGGGAGTACGTAGATTAATATTGAAGTACTTTAACTTCAATACAAAGAGATATATATAATAAAAACAAATAACACTTTAGACACTTGTTAAGTAAATAATTGAATGTCTTTGCTTTAATATTAATCTGATTATAATTATACTTAAGGGATTTAACCTCTAAGAAACTTTACGTCTCGTTGCACCCAAAGACCCGACAGGTTTGTAGATAAAGAAAGATAATTAATGAAGTTTCAGGGCTTCTAAATATACTTCTTCACTAGTCTAGCCTAGAACTTCATAGAAGATTACTTACTTAGTTAATTTTCAAAACATTATGCTGTTAAACAAATATCTAGAATTCAATTCAGAATTAAGTACTCAGAAATGCCTTTCAACAGCTACACGTATATAATATTGAAATAACATTTAAACTTCAGAAATTAAAAAATAAAACTTATAATTTAATTAAGTAATAAAAACTGTAAAGAAAAATTACCCGGTAAAATTACGGTCTTATTATTTTTTTCATGCGGGCAATATTTACACCAAGTATGATTCTGTTATGAATTGAATTGAATAGGGTTCAGCTAATATGCTGGGAATTCAGAAAATGAATCGCTTTTAGAGGAATTGCTTAATGCAGCCGTTTTAGGCCCCCTTGATCGGATTCCTAACTTTTGCTTACGGCTAAACTACCTAAACAATAAGGAAGTGTGATAAAGAATAGTCCTTAAATAATTCCTGAGAGAGGTCTACAATCCATCATATTTTTTAAACTATTTTCTTACATGAATAGCTACGGGTGCGTTTACAAACACAAGACGCACGAGAAATAGCCAGAGCCAAAACAACTATCCGTGAACCATACAAAATTAAATATTTTCCGTGTGGGAATCGAAGCTCACGACACGTAGTATTCGCTCAGCCATTGTACCAACCGAGCCGTCAAAAAACTATGCAAAGTATGCACACGGTGACTCGGGCAACATTCACAGACCGCACGTTGACTTTACTTTTGTAAATAAAACAAGCGTCTCATACGAATAATAATATGAACTTTACTTGTACATAAATAATGTTCAAAAATGTATGACACGGTTGCTCACATTCGCTTATACGAATATCAACATTTCACGCATAAGGTTCACATTCGTATGAAACACTTACATACTTTACTAAGCGAAGTCAAAGTGCGGTCTGTGAATTTTGCCCTCAGTATTGTACGGAGAATCAGTCCTACCTAGTTTAAAGTCTTCTTCAATATCTCGTCCGATGAAGGGCACGCTAGGATACAGCCTCATGATCTCCTTGATCACAGCCTCCAGGTACTTCATGTCAGCCAGGTGAGACATGGTCACGTGGTCTGAACCGTTCAGGATGTTCTGAACCTCCTCGTAGATACGATCCTGGAAATGGATGGGATGTGAATAAAGATAGAAAAAAGAAATTAAAAACTAAAACTAGGTACGTATATTAAAAAGGTATAAAAAGACATCGATCGACTTTTTTTTTAATAATGATATGAAGACAATTAATATGTTTTCTCAAACATGCTTGGAAATTCGAGCATTATTTTCACAACCTTCTTCTAGATAAATCGAAATTCCTGTTCTGGTAAAATACATGCGAGCAGCGGCCGCCAAAAGTTGTATATTTTCATACAACTTTTGGCGGCCGCTGCTCGCAAAATGTGTCGTGGTCCCACCGTCTCTGGGCAGATGGATTATCGGGTGGATCTGAATTCGGGCAAGCAAGTCTCCAGGCATCTATAGTCTCGGTGAACCACGGCACATCAAAATCAATCAGTGTAGAGGCTGGGATTTATTTATTTATTTTTAATCACAAAATTGATATAAAAATCACACATACACAATAAAATAGTTAAACATTCAAATCAAATAAAATACATACACATGTCATTCCAATCAATTCAAATATATAATTCATACAAAATCATGTCATTAAAATAAATAAAATAAAAATTATTTTAAAAATAATTAAAAATTTTACATTATATTTTTTTAAACGTTGAATGTGAAATCTACCTCATGTGAAAACTACCTCTGTAACGTCCTAGATTTACTGATTTACATTACTTTCTGCGAACAAAATATGTGTAAAACGACTAAGTTATCTTTGTTTTTCATAGAAACAATTGTACGAAAAATGTATTTTAAAATTAATTTACTTTCCTCTAGTATAAAATACAAGCAATAACAGTTATCCGGTTGTTAGAGATCACTGAATAATTTTTGCATTTTCTTTGAGCGAGGACAAAAGGAATTTCATTTCTGCTTGCCTCTACCAAGAAGGCTTCATTAAAAAGCGCAACTGCCAAGCCTTGTTACTTTATTCGTGCAACTTGGTACAATTTTCAGGAGGAAAATTTAAATAAATATGGAAATAGAAATAATTATAACTTATTATTAAACTAGCTGCTGCCCTATAGCTTCGCCGCATGGCATTTTCTAAAATAAAAGTAAACCTAATATTCCTTATAACATCAGCTAACAGCTAGTGAAATTCCCGTCAAAATCGAAGCAGTGAAAGTAGTTAGCCGTAACAAACAGAAGACAAACAGACAGACAAAATTTAAAAAAAAATCGTTATAAGTAGATACCGTATAAACTTTCATATTGTCGTTGCAAATTTAAAATCTCTTGTGTACAAAGTAACTTTTTGAGAAAAAAATTAAAAACTTCTTAGCACAAAATAGGCGCAAAGTTGTAGTGCTCAACGATGGGTGATCAACTGATCACATTTTTGATATTTTCATTTTTTTTTTACATAAAACTGTTACTTTAAAAAGTCTCATGTGTACATCAGACATATAGGACATTTTGATTTACAATTAAATGAAGAGAAGCCTACATTTAATTGTAAATCAAAATGACCATTTGAGAAAAAAAAATATACGGGCTTTATCGAAATAATAAGATATTTATTTCCATGGAAGTTTTTGCTAAGTATGGGTATTCAAAATGGCTTTTCAAATATCTGCAAAACTCACTCGACAAAAATGTCACATAAGAAATTTTTAATTTGCAACGACGAATATACAAGTAACAAGCTGCTATTTTGACATTACAAAGACACTTTAATTTTATTTATTTGTACGTGTATATGAAATTAATTTCCCGTAAGGATGAATCTCATAACATACGCTAAAAGAGTCAACAAGAATAAACTATTGCTTTATTATGTTATCACGGGCTAAAGTAAACGTTTACTGTGTCCTGAGTTTCACTCAACGGGTACTCATTAATTCCTGTTTTATAGTGCGCGATGCGCGATGCTTAGACACAAAATGTCTAACCATCGCGCTGTGCAGTGCAATATGTGTTTAACGTAAGTAATATGATACCTCTGATTCATAAAAACTAATAAGTTATAAACATTACATCATTTACTTATAAGTAAATGATTTATATAGGCGCCATAGTCTGCACTAAACACCCAATCATAATGTTTAATAGAATAAGACCTGAATGGAATTTATCTGTTTTGTTTATGTTATAAATAAATAAATTTGAATAAATAAAATTCAATCATCAAGGTAGCGCTCGCGCTAGGTCCTGTATAATTTTCACAGCACTTAAAAAATCCGTAAGTAATGTTCATTTTACGTGATGTGCACTAATTTATCGAAATTTATAACTATGATGTCATGTTGGGTTTCTTAAGGAATGCCAAACAACAATTGAAAAAATACATAACATCACGCCTGTATTGCCCAAAAAGTTAGACAGAGGTGTATCTCTAGTACACCCACATTTCGCCAAATAATATGTTGAACAGCTGTCATAGCGAGCGAGCGTATTGGATTCAAACCCCACACCAATCCCCGTAGTATGGATTTGTGCTGCTACTGAGAAATTCTAGACAGAAAAACCGCATTAACACTTTGCCCGACCCGCAAATCGAACCTAAGACCTCAGCTCAGCAATAGTAATCTTTTTCCATTTTAACAATTATTAATATTTTTACTTTGTTAGCATAGTTGTTAATTTTATAGTACTTGCTGTGGTCTCCGATAAGTCTAGGAGTACACCTAATTAATACTTGATGTGGCTGATGATGATATTTTGTATATCTTTAGATTTTTTATTTTTTTTATTTATTATTATAAATAAATAAATATTTATTTATTTATTTATTTAGGATCTCCAACTAAAGATATAGTGATAGTGCTTGCGAACACTACACCAAAGAGACAGTCAATAAAAAAACCTTTTCAACATAGGCAGGGTCAAATTAAATCAGCTAGCGAAACTCCGCAGACGTGGTATCGACATCTTAACAAGAAAAAATAAAAATGAAAAAGAGTTGATGATTTTTTTGGAGTCAACGACCACTGATTGTGTTTTGACTTGAAGTATGAGTAGAGAAAATCTTTATTTTTATACCTATCGGCGGCGGTTGGTGACCCCAAAAAAAAAACTCTTCAAATTAATTTCAAATATTACTATTACAAAAAATATCTACCTGAACATCTTCGTGATCTGCCAGCAGCATCAGACCGAATGTGAGAGCCAACGCCGTGGTGTCGTGACCCTGAAAATAAAACTCCCTTTATTTCTGCTTCACTGCTTCTACTAATTTAACCACGAATAGACAGAAAGGGTTAAAAACAAAAACTAATCATCAATCTTCCGTCTAAGTTAGTTAAAGTTTCAGGTTTCAGCACTTGGAAATGAAACTTTTCTAAAATAAAATAGATTGTTTCATTAAATTGATAGACGTATAATTCTGTGAAGTACTTTCGGCTCGTTTTCATTTTCGTGTCAAATAAACTCAGTTTCTTTGTATCATTGTTTTGAATTTATAAAGGAAGTTGTAGAGATGTAAAAAGACAAAACATTCTAACATCTTTGAACCATTTTATGAGTTTAGTGGGTCACTATTTATTAAGTAACCTTATTTTCCTGTTTTTCATAATTGTATTGGATTGATTTTAAACAATTTCATTCACGACAAATTATTTATTTAGCACTTCGAGATATTGTGGTGACTCACCTCAAACATAAACGTGTTGACCTCATCCCTGATCCCTTCCATATCGATCTCCCCTTTCTCCTCTGCCTCCAGCAACAAGTCCAGCATGGCCAATCTCCTCTTAGTTCCAATGCCATCACTTACTTCTGCTTCCTCAGCTCCTTGATTCTGAGCTCTTTGAGCTTTCCTATCAGTTATAACATTGTCCGCAAACGATCGAGCTACAGAGAGAGTTTTAGCAAACTCCTTCCCTTGAGAAGAGTTCTTGTATATGAGCTCGTTGTGCATCCATATCCTTGTGATCCGACTCAACATCTGTATGCCAATGTTCAGGATAGCGTTCTTGTAGTCTACGGTAGCTGAAGTTTGATCACCATCAAGCTTAGTCCCCATTGCAGTCTCTGTTGATATAAAAGGATTTACGTATTCATCAAAAAGGTAACGAGTTTGTTTGAGGTTGTTCTCCTCTTTGAAAAGGATGTACGCAACCTGATTACTTTTGTCAAGTTGCTCGTGAATAGATTAACGAAATTGGGAAGGTAAATTTAACGCTGGATTTAAAGGACCCAGATTTTTGGATCCAGAACTTCCATTCATTGACTTTGCAATGACTTGAAAGAAGAACTCAAACTCAAACTCAAACTCAAAGCATTTATTTCAATTAAACCATTTACAGGCACTTTTGAATTGTCAACAAGTCGGTCAGTTACAAATATGAAGCTAGTTGCCCATTCCAAATAGTAGGTTCCTATGGAGAAGAACGGGCAAGAAACTCCACAGACACTCTTTTAAAATAAAATATTTGATACAAAGTATTGGTTACATCATTCTTATTGAAAATATACATGTGAGAACGATGCAAAACGTCAGAAGCGTCCGTGATAAAAAAAAACAATTCAAAACTAAAATAATTAAAAATAAGCCGTGGCAGCTAAGAGATGACCAGTCCCAACTGACAGCGCCCGTTCACGAACATGACGCATGGATCAGCACCATTCAGCTCAACCATTTTGAAGGGAGCTAAATGATCCAACACACACGCCACCATCAGCGAGACATCTGAGTGAGCATGACATACTCTCAGCTGCCATGACATATTCAAGTCAATGAAAGACATATTACCCGGTAAATGGTAGCTCTATTGTACATAGTACTCACACCTGTGTTATGCAATTATATAATACAAAGGTGATTGAGTTTATACAATGAAAAGATAGTCTTACAATCTTCAGCAGCTCCAACAGTATTTTCAAATGTTAATCAATTAGTTGACGTTGTGGAGCAGGACCAGCATTGAGCCAAGCATTTCTATCAGCGATGTAATCCCCCAGCCTATAATATGCCTGCTTGCATAGTGTGCGTTTTATACAAGATTTGAATTTCGTCTCATTCAGTTGAAGTATGTGGGGAGGAATTTTATTATAACATTTTAAACAGTACCCCATGAAAGATGAGTCTACTTTAGCCAGTCTGAAACCTGGTTGAGCTAATAGATCCCTACTTCTAGTACTATAATTATGTCTTTCGCCTCTTTTACTAAAAAGATGTAAATTTTTTCTTACGTACATGATGTTTTCATAGATATATTGACAAGACACCGTCATGATGTTAATATTCTTAAACAGTTCCCTAAGAGAATCGCGCCTGCGGAGATTATATATGGCTCTGATGGCTGGGATGGAAGATATAGATACACCAGTGAAAAAATATAGTAAGTGGTGATTGTTATTTAGTAAACTATATTTTTTCAGCAAATGTTTAATATTAAAAATAACAGACATTCTGGAGATAAACATTTATAGGATCAATACCTTCAAGGAAAACCATTCAGCTAAACACAAGAAAATACGAGACACTACTCGGTATACAAAGAATCATTTGCTAGACATCTATGTACAACAATTGGAAGTAATTGAGATAGAACGGTTGCATTCGCTGAGATGGAATACGACGATACTCGTACATTGCCTTACATTGTATTTTATTACGGTTTTTATTTGTTTAGAATTTAAAATAGTTTATAATTTAAATGTATGAGTTGAGGCTTGGACTAGAATTAATTCAGATTTTTTTTTTACATGTCTCGTGACCATGGGATCCCGGACCTTTGGAAGGCGTACAAGAAGCCGAAGCCAACTCGCAGAAGCCCCTTAGACAATTTTAATGGAATAAGACACCAACCGATGATTATCACTGTTTGCACTATGCAAGTGCAAACCCAAGGACAACCCCCGGTTGGTGCAGGACTATTGCAGAACATGGAAACAAAGCATATTGGGCTATGGGTTTGGGTGGCTATAGTGGCTCGGTAACCTAAAACTATGGAAGCACTATGTATTATTATTGCCGTTATTTCGGTTCATAGTTCATAGTTAGTATGGTTCATATTTTTTCAATACAATTCCTCGAAAACTGGTTCATAACGCACTACGATTAGGTTCAGAACGAAATGTATTTAACACACGTGCGATTTTTTATTTTCCAATACGTGTGCGGAAATAAAAATTGCCACAGATAACTTATACCTATACTTAGTCCAAATTGGTTTAATGCCTTTATTACCACTCTATTCACACCACCGTCTCGCGCCAGAGAGAGACGGTCCTCTCTATTCAGAGGTGATTTTATTTTAAGTCTCGGCAAAGGTGCGTCTTTACGGCGCGGCGTTAATATTTTTGGAATATTTAAATAGTGTTTATAAATAGAATACCATGATAATTACAATAAAAAAAAAACGTTTATGAACAAATTAACATTTATTTGTGTTCTAAACCCAAAATATATTTGAATTTAAAATTTTTCATATTAGGCTGTTTATCGGCTTTATACCTTTGCTTCTCCTTCAACCCGGCGAAAGCAAAGTGCGGAAATAAAGAAAATTAAATCATAGTTTCCTAATAATTCATGACAAAAATATTTTTCGTTATTTTATTTCTTCAAAAGTGTATTGAAAAACGTCGTTTGATACACGTGGACATTTGCTAATGCAGTTCTCGGCTCAAAAACAACCTCGCCTACGGCTCGGGTGTTAATTCCGCCTCGAATGCAATAACAAACATTCTCCACTTGTATCAAAATTACTATTCTAGCTGTAAACGGTATAAGATGGCCTTGGAAAAAGATGGATATGTAAGGTAATATTGAAATATTCTTAAAGGGTAAAGAAGAGGTTTTAACGTAATTAGGCGCGAACTGGTCTTCTCTCGTCTTACAGTCCGGTCTACGAATGAATGCGTTCCTGAAACCTGTCAGTTGGACAACTTCTAGTTTCCTTTTTTATTTTTTTCTTGGCAATAGAGCCGGTGTCGACTATTATACCAGCGTCATGTCGAGACGGAAGCGCAGAGTGGCAGGCCGTCGAACTTTGTGCTTTGTGGTAGATAAATGTTAGTAACTTACACAAAGAACTCAAACATTAAGAATAATCTCGATCAAGATTCACTTAAAATTTAAAAAATTCGGAGCACTGACAGAAGTGCGTGTTTAGCCTTTACCACTACCAGCGAAAGTTCCCAATTTCTAGTTGTATTAAGGATCAAATTCGCAAAACACACATTCGTTAGTATGAAACTGACAGGTGTCTCTCGACGGACGGACTGTAGATAACGTTTAGGTATGTCAATACCTCAGCTAGCTCTGATGGTGCCGCGGTAAAAATATAAATAACTAGCTTCCACCCGCGACTTCGTTCACGTGAAATTTCTTGTTTTAACATAAAGTATATCCTATGACAGTCGGCAATACTGTAGCTTCCCATTAGTGATAGAGTTTTCGGAATCGGATCAGTAGTTCCGAAGATTACCGCCTACATGCAGACTCACCCAATTTTACATCTATAAAATAATAATATTATTAGCATAGATATAATAATATTATACAGCAATTTTGATTTTTGATTTCGTATCATGCCAAGGGGATGTAAATTAGATATTCTGTTAAGGCGAGGTTATTCGGCTAAACGTCCGTCGTTATGTATTATGTTTTATTTGGAGATAACACGGATTTGTAACATCGTCTGCAATAAAGAATGATTTATATATTTTTTTATTTATTAAAATTTTGTAAAAAACACTATACACACTTCGATCTAGATATTTCGGCCGTGCGATGTATGTACATGTGTGGAAAACTTACAGCTAGGTATGTACATACCTAGCTGTAAGTTTTCCAATAATTATAAAATAATATACTCCACACCCGCTTATGGCGTTATCAGGTAGGTAGGTACTTAGTTTTTTAAGACAAATGCATTTATCTCAAGTACAACTAAAGGACAGTGACCCTGAATTAACATCGTGAAGAGATAATCAGGTAAGTTTAACCTGCAAGACACGGCACGACAAGGCATGTAAAGCTGAATTGCATTTAAAGTAAAATAAGATACGATTTAAAACCATGACACAAGCAACATGCAGTACATAAACGAACTGCATACTGAATAAAGTTTCCTTTAAATGAGCTATTTGGTCATGTTTTCTGCAATAAATTGCATGTCGCAACTCAATTTAGGAGATTGTAATCTGCTTAATAAATTAATGCTTAAAACTTATAAACTATGTTACTACCCGCTGTGGGCTACGGACCTCGGCTTAGGGCATCGCTGGGGGAGGACAGCAAGGGGCAAGCTGGATCGCATTAAGATTAATTAGAGATGAATTTAAAGCTACAGGCTCAGCGGCGCGGGTCAGCTCGAGCACGGGTTGGGGGCTGGGGCGGGTATGGACGGGGACGTCGCGGTGGGCTTCGACGGCGGTCGACCGAAGGACGGCGGTCTGTTATTGTATGGAGGAGGGTTGTGGCATCGTCTCGAATGGAGAGAGTAGGAATCCTACTTCTGCAGGAGGGAATGTATCGGGTGGCTGCCGCATTCAGAGGGTCAGGGTTCTTTATAGCAGAGTCGAAGATACGCTTTGAGAGGCGTTTCAAGAACTGCTGCACGGTGGGCATTTTGAGATCTAAGTGTAGATCCAAATTGCAAACTTAGAACTGGTCCAGTGACCTTTCTAAAGAAACGATTCTGGAGTTTTTTGAACGTAATTATGTACGATATAGTTGCAGTCGCACTGGTACTGCTGACGAGTTCAGTAGCAGTACAAATGATTCTTATCGGTTAAGATTTGATTTCCCAAGAAACCGGTGAACGATGACACAGTAAGGACTTTCCAAATCAGGGTTCGCTGATATTTATCAGTGGATTTATGTCACTTAATATTTACGTGGATAGATTATAAGAATTGATATTTATTGTCAAAACTAGACATTTTGCAGATTCAACATGATGCAAGACTTGACTTCATTTTAAATTACCTTTCCCAAAGTGGCAATCTAAGCAATGTTTCGGGGATTCACTAAATAACGTGCCAGTACCTACGATTAGTTGATTAAGACCAGTGGGCTAATTGAGTAACACACTATCAGTAGGAATTGGTTTCAATTTGACAGTTCAACAACATTCATTGCGTTATTTACGTTGTTGAGCAGACAATTTTTTCTAACTTATGAAGAAATGGATTAGCAATATACTACAAAATCATTCCGATTCCGATTCAAACTGTTACGCAATTAGGGTGCTGGCAGTCTAAATCAAATTTCCACGCAAGCTCCGCCCCATGCTCCCCGCCAATCCGTTATCTGCTAAAAGCTAACACATCAGTAATAAAGTTGAATATTGCGTGCGCTCTTTGATCATGTTTATAACTAAAGTAATAATTGATCTAGAGAAAAAATATCTCTTGGCTGGATAATAAACTATATTTTCTTGCTGTGAATATTTATTTTAGAGATAACAGCCGAACATAATTTTCGATTATAAAATGTATCGAGCGAAAATATTACAATTACGTAACTGTCTCAAACATGGAAAGAAAAAGATTCAATAAGTCATATTATACTAAAGTTTCTTTTGACTGTAAGTGAGACTGTTTCAGAATATTCATGCAAATTAACATAAAAATAAAAAATAATAATGCCTCCTTTTAACTAAGACTGAATATAATTCATCAGACAATTTTGTTTTTGTTATTTTCGTACCAAAAACGTCGAAAGACACAAACTTTTAATCTACGACTAAAACACATTAAAAAAACCGCTTGCAGAATGACAATCGCATCTTTTTTTATGTATAACATATTTCCTCTCGCTTCCTGTGGGAGCGATTTCATGAAAAGGGACGAAAGTGTGTAACAAGCAGGAAGTGACAGCTTGAGCAAGGAATAAGTAAGTACTTTTTAGGGTTCCGTAGTCAACAAGGAACCCTTATTGTTTCGCCATGCCCGTATGTCTGTCTGTCCCCAGCTTAGCTCGGAGACTCCTAATACTGGAAAGCTGTAATTTGGCATGGGTATTAATCGCGTCGAGAAAGCGGTTAAATAAAACCCTGAAGGGGGTCGAATTTCGACCAGTGCGCGACTACTAGTAATTCATAAATATTTCAGTATTTAGCTATTTTACATTTTAAGGTTAATTTCTGTCGCTACTCAGTTGCTTATTACCAAGGTGAGATGTCAGATGTTACTGTACATCATATGCGACTAATGTAAGGCTCGCTCTTCTTTTTAGGGTTCCGTACCAAAATGGTAAAAAGGAACCCTTATGGTGAGACTAAGTCAGTCAGTCTGTCTGTCTGTCACACCTGGATATCTCAAGAACTACTAATACTATCAACTTGAAATTTAGAATGGTTTTAGATGACGTTTGCCCAACTATTTTGCAAACAAGAAAGAAATAAAAAAATATATACTTTTTTTGCAAAAGGGACTGAAAGGGGGTCTTAAAAATTTGAAGTGGGGCTACTAGGTCATGTATCATATGAAAGAGCGCTGTTTGCACATTCTCAAACATTTTTTATTTTTTTTTAGGCAGCATAGTTTCTGACTTTTGATGAAAAATGTAAAAAAAAATACCGTTGTCTCCGAAGTTTGCATAGATAAAAATCTGAAATTATTCTATGTGATAGAAGTTTATGTAAAGATTACAGGAAAAATAAAACGATGTCTCTGTACACCTAAAAGTAAGTTTGCAAGTCAAACATTTTGGATGCAAAACACAACCTCACCATCTTAGATACGAAAAAACTGAGCCAAGTTTGCAATCATGTACATCAGATGACAGGCAGATACAGCAGTTGCAAATCATGAGCGCACGTCAAATGCCTTTAATGCATATTGACATAAGGTTTAAATTTAATGATTAATGCGTGCTCGAGGAATACAAAAAATCTAACAAAGTAGGTACCTAAGTTCAGCAAATTATATAAAAAAATGGAGAATCATTATGACGTCACTGCAACGATTACCTACAGTGGCCACACCACTAATTGAGGTAATTTGTACAATGATAAAAATCCGGCCAAGTGCGTGTCACACACATGAAGGGTTCCTTAGTTGGGATGAATTTATTCCAAGAACAAACAATCATAGTAATTGAATAAAATGTTCTCCCACGTAATATATCCACCTACTCACACGTCACGGTCAATTCTCCAACTGAAAATTTACGTTTGTAATCGCATTTTTTTTATGTTATAAAACTACAACCCCTTGACCCCCCCCCCCCCCCCGACCTTGCTTCTTGTCTTTCACGATTCTAGGTCAACAGGAAGTACCCTGTTTTGATTAATTTGCGAGTATCAAAATATGTCTTTTTTATTGCCTTGACTTAGAAGCTTGATCTTTTTAGAGCTTCAAGGGACCGTAGACCTTTGTACTTGATATAAATTACAACTTGATACCTCCGCGCGTTCCTGAGAAAATGGGTATTGACAGACAGCCAGACGGACGAAGGGACGGACGGACAACGAAGTGATCCTCTATAGGTTCCTTGTTTTCCTTTTGAGGTACGGAACCCTAAAAACATGGACATTGTACAGTGGGAAGATAATTATGACATTGAATAAAGTCACTGAGTGACTGCATTTATTTTTCAATAACATCCATACAATTTTTTTTTTGTAAATGAACAAAATAACTGATAACAGAAACGAAGGTCATGTTTCAGTAGATCTTTTCCATAATTTTAAAAATGATGCCAATCAAAAATGATCTCTAACGCTCATAGCATAACTAAGAAATTTTAACAGAGGAGGAACTTTTTTCCTCTATGAAACTAGAGGACAAAATACTAACTTACAAGGTACAAGGAAAGGAGTCTTCAACTTAGTTTTTAACTTTAACTTAGCATGGCTTCGGTTGCTGCAGTCGGAGTAGTCCTCATGCAGCCCGTGGTCGCCAAGCAGGCTAGTCTTTGTATGAGTTGTAGTTTGTTGAAGGCCGTAACCAGCTTGGTGCGGAGGCACCAGACCATTATTTTTTTGGAATGGGTTTTTCATTGAATGGGTTATAAATTAAGCCATTCAAAAAGGTTACCCTTATCGTATAGGTTTTTGATTGACCGCTTAGAAAAACCCTATCGAAAACCCTTTAAATGGGTAACCAAAATGGTCCCTGGTTACAATAAGCCTTATGTCAACTGCTCATGACCTTTACAAAATTTTTCATTTCCCGGTGCTGGGATAACAAAAAAAAAACATCCGAATTGATAACATCCTAGTTTTTGAAGTCGGTTAAAAATAAAGTTTAACTAGGTACTGATTTTATTTTATTCTAACACTTTTGAAGACGTCAGTACGAGGAATGGTCAAGTGTGAACTTTACAAATAAATTAATTTTACATGTTGGGGACGATGAATTGATGAAAAATCATTTTGGGGAACTTGGAACTTGGGGACATCGGGCATCACCTCTCAAAATAACATCAGTATTTTTCAACAATTTAACATTCAAGACATGAGTCTTGATTGTTAAATTGTACGTTAATTAGGATCGTGACCACGCGCCCACGGTCGGATCTTTAATGTGACATCATTAAATTAAATATTTAAGTAGGTGCCTTAAATTGTCGGACCATTGCGAAAAACATAATATATTTATATCTGTTATCCTTATACAGGGCAGGGACATCGAAACCCCTGAGTTGAAATTTTTCATCGATTATTAAAAAAAATATGATGTTCCATACATTTTGACTGCGTAGGTAAAAATTGCTCTTTTCTATGAAACAGTAGATTTTTTTTATAGGTAACCAACGAAAAATTCCTACGCTAGGGGGTCCTAGAATGATGTACATCAAACCCACGTTATGCGTCGATGTCCCTGCCACCTTGGAACAACATTAACATGCTTAAAATAACTGGTAATCAAAAATATATAAAATATGTTGTGATTGCATGTAGGACTCTTTGGTCGTCAAAGTTCTGATATTTTTAATTAATAATTTCGTTTTCAAATAGGAGTGATGGTCCTGTAATGATGTTTTGAGGTTTTTTGTTATTTTCTTTCCGTTACCTTTTGCTTTTTTTTGTATCGGTTTTAGACCAAATTGTGAGACTTATCCCAATTAATCATCATCTACCTAGGTCGGCTTCCATTCTAACCGCATGGAGCTGAATACATCACACAATAATGACGTCTAACTTACGGCATTTTTAGGGTTCCGTAGCTCAACAGGAAAAAACGGAACCCTTCTAGGATCACTTCGTTGTCTGTCAATCTGTCAAGACCCTATTTCTCAGGAACGCGTGGAGGTATCAAATTGAAATTAATATCAAATACGTAGATCTACGGTCCCTTGGAGCTCTAAAAAAATCAAGGTTGTAAGTCAACGCATTAAAAAAAAATACGGCGATTTATGCGACATATTTTGATACTCGCAAATAAATCAAAATGGTATAACGTACTTCCCGTTAACCTAGAATCATGTAAGAAGCCAGGTCTTACAGTACAAGTAAAGGAAAAATTCCGAAAATCGATAATTTGATAGGTTTATCACTTAAAAACTTTTTTTTTGCAATTACAAACTTACATTTCCAGTTGGAAAATTGACCGTGACGTATATCGATGTATTGGAGCATGTGTTTTTCAACCACAATGTTAAGTTTGTTTTTGGGATAAATTTATCCCAACTACGGAACCCTTCATTGTGCGTAGTCTGACTCGCACTTGGCCGGTTTTTTATTATTTTATAAAACAAAACCGTAGACGAGTTGACAGAAGACTGTTTATCATAGACACCTTTTTTTTTTTGGGTGGGAAAGTATCATATAACCATATGATACTTTCCCACCCAAAAAAAAAAAGGTAGGCATTGGCAGGCATTGGCCCTACCGGACACCGTTAGTTGTTGCAGACATCTCTTTGAGGCGCGCGTGGAACACAACGCGCCGTCGATCGGGGCCTGGTCCTTATCGGACGGCGAGCTACCCATCGCTCACCATCCGCAAGCCCCTGCCTTCGGGTGGCCGGGAATCGGCCTGTGACTCCCGACACCCGGGGCGTCTACCGCGGTGACTAGGGGCGTGAGAGCGTAAATTTTGCCCCTCCCTGACGCGTTCCACCTCCTCCTTCGCGAGCATTACTGCTTCGCAGAAAGAGGTGACGGAATGCACTCTCGCTCCGAACCATGGCCTAAACCAGAGCGCTAATTGCGTAACACACTATCAGTAGGAATCGGTTTCAATTTGACAGTTCAACAACATTCATTGCGTTATTTACGTTGTTGAGCAGACAATTTTTTCTAACATATGAAAGCAATGGATTAGCAATATACTTAAAAATCATTCCGATTCCGATTTAAACTGCGTTACGCAATTAGGGTACAGGGCCGGACGCGAGAGATCGCCACCGCCGATCGCCTCCGCAAGGATACGGCGTTGCTCCGCACAAGCCGCGTAGACCTCGACCGTATGCTCCACCATGTCCTCCGGGTGATCCACACAGTGGTAACACCTGGGCGTTTCCTCCCGCTTTATCCTGAACAGGAACCTCCCGAAACAACCGTGTCCGGTGAGGACCTGCGTCAGGCGGAAGGTGAGGACGCCGTGGCGCCTCTCTTGCCACTCTGCCGCGCAGTCGGGTAAAAAATTGCAATATCGCGCTTAAATGACTTACCGCAGATAGTGAACAGTGTAAAGTCACTGATTAAGGGCATCAGGCTGACGTCTTCTCCCTTCTTTTCCTTCAACATCTTCACCATATCTTGGGTCTTCTCTTCGATTACGGTCGCGAAATTCTTCAGAATGTTGAAGTGGAAGGTCGGGGTGAGGATCTTACGACGCTTGTGCCAATGAGCGCCTGGTGGAGAAAAAGATAGAGTGAAGATTATGTATTGGATATTGATATTTATTTAAAGGGATTTATTGGAAGGCTTACAGCTAAACAAAATAGAATTAAAATAGTAAGTGTAACTAACTGTCAGCCAATTACAAGTCTCCACTTATAAAAACCGAACAGTGAATAACACAACACTGTCCACAAATAAGAAAAAGAGAACATCAAAGCTAAGTTAAAATCTTGTCGACCTTTATTTAAGAAATAAGTATTACTAACTCTCTACCTAGTCTGTACATATTAGAAATAGGATAATTTGTTAAAAATCACTCTGAGCTATACATACCTATACTAAAGCTATTGAAAATAAATAAAATCCTTTCAAGAAATCCAACTCGACTGGCTGTTACAACTTCACAAGATGTAGAAGCACACAATTTCAGAACAATTGTTACAATATGTCTGTCAAAAACTATAACCAAATACCAAAACAAGAAGAAACTTAAGTAATAGCTATATTCGTGTATTCTATACTATACGTAAATTCCTAAATTATAATCAAAGTTCCAAATATGATCTCACTATGTGTGCATGTTTATTTTTTGTATAGTGGCGTGTGCTAGCTAACATAAGACAAATAATTTAATTTAATGTTGTGTTGCGTAATGCAAATTATTTTTCATTTTATTGTATAGATTCAAGTTTTATATCTGAACAGACAGTTGTGCTGCCGGGGAGTTTGTTGCGCCACTTCTTCTTCCCAGCTAAAGCACTAGGAAGTGGTGAAGGGTGGGCGTTTTTGGGCGACTGTCTTATGTAATTTTTGACGTTCGAAAAGTTCTGATTCTCAGCCTAGTTGATTTTGATTTTAACTAGTATCATCTGGCTAGACTTTTCCCAACTACGTTGGGGTCGGCTTCCAGTCAAACCGGATGCACTGAATACCAGTATTTTACATGGAGCGACTGCCTATCTGACCTCCACATCCCAGTTACTGGGTAATACGATACCCCTTGGTAAGACTGGTTGTCAGACTTTAGGGCTTCTGACGACCCTTAACGACTGCCAAAGATCCACGAATGACAGCCGAGACCAAGAGCTTAACGTGCTTTCCGAGGCACGGAGGAGTCTCGGTATGTAAAGATGGTCACCCATCCACGGACCAACCCCGGCAAGCGTAGCTTAACCTGATGGATCGACCCGTGCAGCTGTTATTACTTAAACATGATCTCACTAGTAGATACCTAATATAATTTAATTTTAAAGTCGTTTTTTCGATCTCAATAGTAACAATTAAAGTGTTTTAGTTTATAATTTAATTTTAAGGTTTTTTTTTGCAGTGACCAAATAATTATGTGGAATTAAATATATTTAAGACCTTTTATGAGGTACCATATTTCATGCCAATTAAAGATACATTCTATTCTAAACCTAAAAATACATATCGTAATATTACCAATATAGAAACCAACCTATTGAACTTAAATAATAGGTGAAATCAGCGTTTTGTATGGAGAATTTTAAAGAAGTTGCATTTTTCATACTAACATTTTCTTAATTTATAAAACAACCATGAACACTAATGTTTTAAAACTAAGATAACGATATGCCACTTAGATTAAGCACATGCGCTTTTGGCTAAGTTAAAAGAAATATTGGGTATTTCTGCTAAAAAAATGAGGAGTCATTTTTAAGGTTTTTTTTACGTTTAGAAAACTACAAGTAATAATGTTTTTTTACTACTGGTAGTTGTCTATAATGGTCAGTATTCGATATAATACCAAGCAATTCATGAATATTTTAAATCATAGAAGTGACGAGGTTCTCTATTTGTGAGAAAAAAACGCCAATTTCATAGGTGGGTAACCCAATATTTGAAATTGAACACTAAAAAGGTGTTCTCATTTAATTTTGTTGCGAAGTTTATAGATAGTTAACTCTTTTAGTGAACATGTCGTCGATGGGTTCAGTGATTTAAATCTCCGGACGAGGCAGTTTCTTGTTGTATGTATATAACCGCTAGTTGCACGTAACTCCAGAAAAAAATCCCGATTAAATGTAGGCCTGTCCCTATCTAACGGAACGTATTAGAAAATGACAGCATTACTTTTAATGGGGAATTAAATTTAATGGACTTACGTGCAACTGACGGACTGTCAGTCAGTGCGCGAATAAAAAGCAATTAGATTCGATCATTATTGTATTACTTGCAACTTTTATCTGAAGAAATACGGAAGTTAGGTACCCTTGCCTATTTTTCCCCTTTTCGAAAATACAGGCATTTATTTATTTATTTAAACTTCTCACACACAATTAGGTACAAAGGCGGACTTAATGCCTTAGGCATTCTCTATCAGTCAACCAAGGTTGGTGAAGAGATAAGCCATGCCATTGAGCATTGCCATGTAGAAGATAACTCTTTATTGGTTCCAAGTCCAAAATAGACTTAGACTTTACAATCTACTCATAGGGTCAAATGTGAAGCGGCGCGTACGCAGTAACTACTTATTCAGTTATCTTTGGCGAGACATCAATAAAAAAATAATTGTTTGTTTCGTGGGTTAATAATTGTTGAAGGTCGCAGCTCATGACTGTTTGTTTATGACCGTTACGTCACTAGACAAACAATACACGTGTAAGTATTTTTGGTCTAGAATCTTGTTTTTATTAATTACGGTCTTATCCATAAAAAGTTATCGAACATCTAAAACCCATTTCAGTTAAATAGGTTTTGTCACTTTCTAACAAACACAAAGGTCAAAGTGACAAATAAGGACAAACAAACTTTAGCAGCATTTTAACAAAAATTGGTTTATAACACGTTTATGAATAATAGCCTAAGTGTAATGTTTTCAGGGCTATTCTACCATAACTTTTAAATGCTTGAATAGATTTGGATTTATGGGGTATCGTTAGAATCCTTACATTATCCCGAGTGACACAGGCTATTTTTTTTTAATGCAATATTTAGAAGTCGGGATCAAGTTAGTAGGTACCTCATTGATCCCGAATTAGGAAGTGACGCAACAAACACCCGACCAGCACAACTGTTTGATAAGTTAAAATAACTCGATTCTATACCATAGTAGATATCATTTAAAAATTAAGAAACACAAAACAAAATCATTTGCCACAATAGCTCTAGTCGATTCGATGCTAGGGACTAGTAGCTGTGTTAATAAATTTCCGATATTATTTCAATGCAAGCAAAGTTCATAAATGGTTTGGCTTATGTTCTGCATTGCGCCTCGCCCGATGTGTACTAACCCTTCCGTGTCCGTGTGTATTGGTATATCCACATATCCAGGCGGTATTGGGCTTACCGGCTTAGCTTTCGCTTCGCCAGTCCATCTACACCACTCAGCTAACAGAGTCAACTCTGACTAAACTGGTTGGAATTTACTTAGGTAAATCTCTCATTCTATCAATCATCCAGATTTGACTTGATTAGAAGGCGGGACCTTCTATGAAGTAATGATTGTAGGTTCACAGTAGGAATCAAAAAAGCATTAAAGACCACGTTGAAGACAAGGAAGTTTGGTAATAGTTCCCTCTGTACATGTGGCCTAGTAGGTATTAGGGAAGCCACTTACATAATTATGCCCTTTATGAGGTCATTAACGGCATAACTATGTAAGTGTCTATTAACTGCACCCAAATTACGATGTTTATTTTTATTTTTTACATTCTTCCTTGACATAATCATCTTGTTATTTGACACTGAACTTGTTATAAGTGGCTTTTGTGGGCATGATATTTAATCAAATTTGTTACAGTTGTAATGGCAATCATGTCATTTGGTATAGATTTTTGTTATTTAATTTATATTCTATAAAGATTATTTTCTATTTTATGAATGTGAGAACGTTGTAGGCCTAGTAGACTGTAGATTTGTTAACCATTTTCTATTTTGTTAAGTACCTGGTACTTGGTGAAGGGCCTACACTGTCCTCCCATACCTACTAACACTGTTATTTGAAAATATTGTAAAAGCCTATTATGTTTAAAAGAGTAATCATGCAGTTTCTTGTCAACTCTTCTCCATAGGAAACAACTAAACCGTGCACATAGCTTCTGACATTTCTTATGTGATGTAGGTATTAGGTTTAAGGCCTGCACCCTAATTGCGTAACATAGTTTGAATCGGAATGATTTTGAAGTATTTTGCTAATCCAGTGCTTCATATGTTAGAAAAATTGGTCTGCTCAACAATGTGATTAACGCAGTGAATGTTGTTGAACTGTCAAATTGAAACCAATTCCTACTGATAGTCTGTTACGCAATTAGCCCGCTGGTGCGACTTGTCGCGCGACGCGACACCGGTAGAACAATTTCTTTGAAAAATTCAAGGAAATTGTTCTACCGGTGTCGCGCCAGTATGTAGAAGCCTTTATGAATAACATAATTGATTTTTGAACAATTTCTTAAGAAAAAAATCCAACTTGGCAATTTTAAAATGAAACTATATTATACTCCAGCTCTTGATATTGAATCAATCAATCAATAATCTTTATTTGTAAACATAGGTTACAACAATGTGCAAGATATTACAAGTCTTAATATAAAGTTTCTCTATGTTTTGCCATTTGGCGTACAAACATACAATTTAATTAGGCTTGGGTCATTACGTAAATTAATTTATAATAATTCAGGAGTGAAATCGATGTCAATTTAATAAAATAATAAAAAATAAATGTAATTTAATAGAATCAGGAGGCAATAGGTAGTTAATGTTAGGTAATTAATGTCAATATTTGACCAAATGCGATAATGTCAATAGTAGATAATTATAAGTAATGTCAATAACTTAATATTAAAATAATTAAATTGACATTGACATTGTCCATAGAATTACTATTTAAAGTCATCATGCATAAATACTAAATAGTCATGTTACGATTATACAAAATAATATTATTCAGTCAAAGAATTGTCATCAAAATAGTCACTGAGACAATAGTAACATTTCTGTATTAAAATAGTACGCAATTTACTCTTGAAATTGATTAAATTGAGACTTTTTATCGAGCAAGGTAACTTATTAAATATTCTTTGAGCCATACAAAAAAAACTTTTCCTCATTAAAGCCGTACCTGCATTTGGTACTTTGAGCTCTAACTTAGTTTTATCGCGTAGTTTCCTATAATGACTTTTAAAGGCTATTTCATAGAGGGTGATGTTTGTTTTAACAAATATATTTACTTCATAAATATACAAAGAAGGCAAAGTTAAAATTTTGAGAGTTTTAAAAAGAGGTTGACAGCTATCAGTACTTCGTAAACCACACATGGCTCTGATGCATCTTTTTTGGGCTTTGAAAACGTACTCTTTGTTTGCTGAATTGCCCCAATATATTATGCCATATCTTAGTGCGGATGCAACATAGCCATGGTAAGCCATTAAAAGGGACTCTAGGCTTACAATTTTAGCCAGTTTATAGAGGGCATATGCAAATTTATTAAGACTTTTACAAATATCGTCCGTCTGCTGTTTCCAGGACAAGTTATTATCTATAACAACACCAAGGAATCTAGTCACAGTTGCCGATTCTATTCTAGTCCCCAAATAGTCAATGTCAAGGGTTATATTCTGAATCCTTTGATAAAAGTGTATTATTTTAGTATTTTCTAGGTTTATGACAAGATTATTATTATTTAGCCAATTAATTATTTTCTTTAGTGTCAAATTTATCTCTGCTTCGTATGTATTAGGGTCGTCACATTTTACTACTACCGTGCTGTCGTCAGCAAATAGTACCATAGGATGCTTTATTTCTCTAGGCAGGTCATTTATATAAGTTAAGAATAGTGGAGGTCCCAACACACTGCCTTGGGGGACTCCGTATTTAACTATCCTACTACTAGATCTGTATCTTATTACGTTTCCGGTGCGTGAGCATATTCTTGTTATTTCTATAATCTGCTTTCTGTTTTGTAAGTAAGATTCAAAATGTTGCCTCTTATACCATATTTCTCTAATTTATTTAATAGTATTTTATAATCGACGTAGTCAAAAGCCTTTGTAAGGTCCATATATATAGCACACACGGCATTCCTTTTATCTACATTAGATAAGATAGGGCGTATGAGATCATGGATAGCCATGTTAATGGTTCTATTCTTGCGAAATCCTTTCTGTTCATTAACTAGTATGTTTGATTTCTCTAGGTAAGTATAAAGTGCTTTATAAATAACTTTTTCAAATATTTTTGCAAATATAGGTATCAAAGCAATAGGTCTATAATTTTTCATAAGACATTTGTCTTGCTTCTTGTATAATGGAGTAACTATGGAGGTTTTGAGCTTCTCCGGGAAGATACCAAACTCTATACATAAATTGATAATGTAACTAAGATTTTATGACTTTTGTACATATTCCATCACTACCTACACTGTTTGTATCCCTAAGAGACCTAATATGATTCAAGATGTCATGCGGCAATGTTGGTTCCATATATAAAGAGTTTAAAGTGTTCGAAGTGGTGGGGATTTCTTGTGTTATGCTATGATTTGAATTAGATACTTGGCTAATATAATATTCGTTGAAGGAGTTTGCTATTTCAATAGGATTGGTAACAGTCTTTGTGTCAGTTTTTATTTCTGTTATAGGTCCTTTAGGAAATAACACTTTATTCTTGTTAATTACGGTCCATGTCGCTTTAGACTTATTTTGTGATGTTTTGATAAAATAGTCATTTTGAGATTTTTGTGTTAAAGATATAATCCTTTTAAGTCTATTTGAATATTCTTTGAACGCATTTTTGTTCTTGAGGCTGGGCTTAGCTCTGTATTGCCACAGAAGCACACGTTTCTTTTTACCGCATTTTTTAATTCCCTTTGAAATCCACTTAGATTTTTTTGTTAATGACTTTGTAATAGTTTCGTAAGGAAAACAGAGATCGTAAAAACATTGAAATAGATCCAAAAAGCAGCTATAAGCCTCGTTAGGATCCACAGTATTGTAAATGTCTGAGAAAAAGAGACTTTTAATACAATTTTTAAATTTATCCAAATATTCTTGGCAATAGTTTTTTCGTCTAATACGCCATGACTTAATCGCACACGTTTTTTTAACCGGGCAACTTAAAACCACAGTTGATACATAAACTAACTATAAAGCATTTGGTACAATTCTAACATTTCGAACACAAGTAGAATACCTACTTGGACCAAATTAAACAAATATTTGGCAACAAAAGCCTACCCAACATTCAAATTCTGACTAATTATCAACTTAGCAGGGTTGGAAATAAAACAGTTTTTATTTTATAAAATAATCAGTTCAAATTGTTTTAAACAAGTGTTTTGTTTTGTAGTTTTTTTTTTTTCTTTTAATTTCAAATCTGGAATTGAAAGACTGTTTTCGCCATTTGGATTTATTTATTCTGACGTACGAAATAAACTGGGTACCGAGAAAGCTGCAAAACCTGTCACAGCTTTTAAATACCTAAATAAGAAAAAGTCATTGTTGTCTTGTCAAATTGTCTGTCTGACAAACAATTTTGATTTTATAATAACTAGTATTTTATTAATTAAAATTGTTATCATTTTTACTTTGATTGATTGGAATATTATAAATTTATAATGCATGTTTTAAAAATATGTGTTATCTTTTCCTAGGTATATACATGCACCAAATATGTTTTATTAATTAATGGTACTTAGATCTTTGATTGAATAAATTAGTTTTCATAAAAATAATAAGTTTTAATTACAAATCCAAATAAAATGCCAAATATTTTCCATATAATTCCAATAAGCCATTTAGAGTCCTAAATCCTAAATATTCATTTCCATTATTATTCGCAATAAAAACTAGTTTTAAAGCTTGTTTTTTTCTTAATGTTTTATACATTGTTTAAAACTTGTTTTAATCTGTGTTTTAAACACGTAATAAAATTACGGTTTTAATTCAAACTGTTCTAAACACATGTTTTAAAACAAATTGTTTTAATCATGCCAACCCTGGTCACGAGCATAAATACCTTAAACTTACACAAGATTCAAAAGCAATTTTCTCCTAAAGTATTGAAAGATATTGTATGCTGTTCCGAACATAGTATTATCGAAACCATACTATGTATTAAGAAATGGAATATAATCTTCGAGGCGACTTACAACTTAAAGGGCGACTAATTATTTGCTGCAAAAAAAAATAACATGGCAGCGATTAAATATTATTTCTTAATCGCTGCAAAGTCATCTACTGTTATTGAATCATTTGGGTTAGGTTAGGTTAGAACAGTAACCATTAACAAGCGAAGGCGAGCGAGCGAAGCGAGCGTGCCGCGGCAGCGGCCGCCGAGCGCCAGATCCCCTCTATTGTTGGTAAATTCAGTTACCAAAACAAAAATTCGATGCCAGTTTAAATTAAAATAAAGCTAAAAACTGATTATTGAGCTGCTACTTTCTACTTAAAATAATACTTCGCTGTAGCTGCTAACCTATTATTTTTGCTACCGGCTTTCATTATTTTTTAATCCCAAATTCCGATTAATATGTCGCTGCGTTAAATACATGCCTTAAGAAATTAGTCGTTTCTAAAAGTTTAAATGTTATTTCACGAGAAAAATGCTTTTAGTTTTGCGTAATTGTAATGTACTTATGCTCGTGACAGTACTTGGTGGTTTTCCGTATCAAGGTTCAAGTACTGAGGTATTTACTTTGTTTGACGTGGGTACGAGTGAGTCTTTGGGTACATAACAACCTTATGTACACAGTATCATGAGCGAAGGTCCTGGATAAGCCCCGTACTATAAGACCCGTAAAGAAGGCCGAACCTTGAGGCTTCGTAACTCAAAAACTTCCCAGAAAAGATTAAAAAGCTTCTTGGCTTGTTTTAAATAATAAAAATCGGTCCCGGTTTTCTGTAGGTAGCATTGGGTTTGACCTTTAGAATTTTTGCCACGTGCATAAATGACAGATACAGATATCTTTACCGCCATATTTCGTTCTGCGTAGAACACCATGAGCTACGATCTCATTTATATTTTATTTATTCAAGTTAACCGTCAAAACGGGCCTATTATTTTTTGACAACTTTAGCTATCCATCCGCGCCTGCGAAAAATTAAAAAAAAACCGAGTTTGTTTTATACCAATCAATCTGCCTATCCTTTTCCCAATGTTGGGGTCAGCTTCCAGTCTAACCGGATGCAGCTGAATACTAGTATTTTACATGAGGCGACTGCCTATCTGACCTTCACAACTCAGTAACTGGGTAACACGAAACCCCTTGGTAAGGCTGGTTGTCAGACTTTTGGCCTACTGATGACCCTTAACGACTGCCAAATATCCACGAATGACAGCAGGGACCAAGAGCTTAACGTGCTTTCTGAGGCACGGGGGAGTCTCGGTATGTAAAGATGGTCACCCATCCACGGACCAACCCCGGCAAGCGTAGCTTAACCTGATGGATCGACCCGTGTGGCTGTTATTAATTAGCCACGAGCTCCTTTATACCATGTATAAAGTAAAATTACTAATAAATAATTATTTAAGTAAAGATTGTATGTTGTAGTTGTTGTGTGTTGTTGGTTGTGTTCATTGTCGTTGATTGTTGTTGTTGATTGTTTAAGTATTAGTTTGTGTATTTCTACATTTATATCTGTAATTTTTATGGTGTACATATTATATTAAAGAGTATTCTATTCTATTCTAAAATATGTTGACTCGCACAGAATCCATTGTAGCATTAACTCCACCTTTTTTTTTTTTACGTTTATTAATCAAAATACAGTTTTAACAGATATTTTACACAATTACACATACCACACAAACCATCGTGGGTTTAACAGCGGTATGGCCAGACACGGCAACTCGGTGCCACTACATAATAATTAATAATTAAGATCAACAATGAAAAATCCAGAAAAAGTTACATCTATGTACCTACCTAAGGTACCTACGCAGATACAATTCCCTCTAGATCACACTACTGCAATCCAGAAAGTATCTCTTTAATACCTTTGCGCAGTTCTTAGCATTTATTACATTGAATATTTCCTTAGGTAACTCATTCATATACAATGGTAGCATGCATTCCCACGTCCGCGCACCATAAACATTATTATATTTAGGTTCGATAAATGTGGGTAAGTAGGTTAAACAACGCAATGACTTTAGTCTTTCGTATTTACGAATATTACCAACATTATTATAATTCTCACATATAACACGTAGACGTACCTTGTCAAAGACATTTACAATTTGACAGTGCATAAATAAACCCGTGTCATTATCTTGGAATTTTTCTTTTATTCTTGTGGGTACAATCGTTTTTAAAATGCGTAACTGTAACTTGTAAATGTCCTCGGCGTAAGTCTTGTATGTACGCCCGTAGCTACTTAGGCCGTAATCAATTACGGATTCGGCCAGTGCCAAATACAATGTCCAACTTTGCTAATATAGACCTAAGCTTATTACATACATAATCAATGTGCGGCCGCCAGTGGAAATTACTATCTATAATAACACCAAGATACATATGCTGAGTCACCAAATCTAATTTCCGACAACTACACGCTGTGACCGGTCGATGAAGACACAGATGCTCATGGGCAACGACAAAAGGCACACAAGACGCTGTCAGGTACGGCGAGTGTATATGCAGTAGTTTGGTTTTTTGTGCATTAACAACAAGACCAACGTCGTGCGCCCACTTACATAATAGGTCAAAGTTACTCTGCATCACTCTCTGTGCCTCACGTATGTCTTTGTGTGCAGCAACCAAACATGTATCGTCAGCAAACTGGTACACGGAGCCTTCCGTGAAAATGTTACACATGTCGTTCACGTACAGTAAGTATTCTGTCGGCCCTAAAATCGAACCTTGGGCTGTGCCTTTATCGGTTGGAATCATGCTACTTAATGAACCAGAGACATTTACCGACGTGAAACGGTTTCTGTGGTAGTTTTTAAACCATTCTAAGAATGGACCCCGTATACCATTTTGCTGTAATTTATTAAATAGTGTCTTAAATTCTAAACAATCAAATGCTTTACTAAAGTCAATGAGGACAACAAGTACATGTTCACGATTGTTCATGTACCCGTTGACCTCATTACTAAACTTTGACAATAGTTGTGAGGTATTTTTATTTTTTTGAAAGCCGTACTGTTTCTCGTTAATAACATCATTTGATATTAAAAAATCGTTAATTTCAAGTCCGAGATACCTCTCAATTATCTTGTCAATGCAAGATAAAATAGTTATAGGCCTGTAGTTGTTAACATTTGAGTACGAGCCATTTTTATGGATAGGTCTTACTATTCCGATCTTGAGATGATCAGGGTACGAGGACGTGGCAATTCATGTGTTAATTAGATGCGTCATAACTGGTGCAAATTCCTTATATATGTATTTTAAGTCTTTGACTCGGATACCGTCGAAACCTGGGCATTTCTTTTCATTTAAGTGTTTTATTATAGAGGATACAATAACCTCGCTGGCCTTCCGTAATCTCATAGATACATTACAATTATTAATATATGACTTAACATCTAGGATAGGTGTGTTACACTGTAATTTGCATGTATTGTTGACATTATCTCTGAATTCAGAAGCAAACTTATTTGATAAGATGTTTGGCAATAGTTTAAAATGTTTTATAATTATATCATCTATAGATTTATTGATTTTTCCACATCGTTTTTATTGTTAATGGTTTCCTAAACTTTTTTAGTATTATGAAAATTTGATTTTACCTCCTTAAAATAATAATTATTCTTTACATTATTTATATGCTTGTTTGTTTTATTTCTGTATTTATTGTATAATAGCCTATTAGCTAGATTGCTTTGATCTTTAAGCCAGATATCTAATAGTTGATCTCTTTTTACACACATTTTTTCTATTATGCTACTTTTCCACTTACACATTTGTCTTTTACCCAGTTTAATTTTAACATTGTACTTACAGTTATCATATACACAAGAAAATGCATCCAAAATAAAACATAACATATCTTTAGGGTTGTCGTAATCTAAGGCCAAACTCCAGTCAATATTACTCAATTCACTTTGCAGCTTACTATTATCTAATTTGCTTATGATTTTATATTGACTAGGTTTGTTTACATATGTATTGTCGATTAGCGCGCAACCGGTTATGAAGTGGTCGGCTAACGCATTCTTTATAACAGCTGTTTGTACGGCGCGGCAGTCGACACCGCGTATAAATATATGATCTATACATGACTTTGTTATGCACTCACCTCGCTTCTCTATTCGAGTAAACTGGTTTATTCCGGAATCAAGACCCATTCCACAGAGAGTATTTAAATAAAGTTTATATAGCGAAGTTTTTTGTTTTAGATCGATGTTCATGTCGCCTATCAGAACGACATTGTTTATTGGTGAAAATTTAATCATTTGACCACGCAACTCCTCGATGAACTGGGCCTTATTCGTATCAGGTGGTCTATACACGGCACACAAACCAATCGTTGAACCATAGTCTGTTTTTAGCTCGCCGGTTATACACTCGAAGTTATGTGTACGCGAAGGAAGTCTGGTAAAGCAAATGCTCTTATGCACATAAACGATAACTCCTCCTCCCTTCCTAGAATCACGCAACTGAGCATTCATGTCGTAATCCACAAGCTCGAACAATGATATAGTCCTGTCAGAGATGTTTGCCTCGGTGATGATGACCAGGTGAATAGTTTGAGGACAGTTCATGATGATATATTCAAGTTGAGAGAAGTTCTTCAGCATTGATCTGATATTTACGTGAAGCATTGTTATTGAGTTGTAAATATCTGGTAATTCAGCTGTGTATTCATTCCAATGTGTGTATGTATTTTCAACTATGTTATCATATGTGTCATCCATTTTTGGTGTTTAGTAGATTGGCAACGGGGAAACCAAATTAATGTTTAAGTGAAGGGGCTTCATATGTCCTGATTATTTTTAAATTCAGAGACGAGCTTCTGTATATCCTTCTCGGATCGAATATTGTAGGTTTTTCCCTTTTCGTACCTTTTTACTAATATTTGTCCGTTCTTGCACCATACGAATTTACACATGTTTGTTCCTTTCAGAGCAGTCTTCGTTGCCCAAAGTAGGTATGCCGTTATGGGTGATAAGCTTTCTCGGAGATATATTTTATTACCCTCACCACAACCTAGGTCTTTTCCAGTAATATTTTGAGTCTTAGCGACTTGCAGCCATGGTTCCCGGCAGCCCTCCTTAAGGGTAACGATGATTACGGGGGGGGCTTTTCCTGTTTTGGCTTCAGGTCGGTTACTTTTTTTTCTATATGTGTTGACGACGTCATCAGATTTTAGATTTAATTTAGTACATAGGTTTTTCATGATACTATCTACAACTTCTGTTTCGGCTACCCCACAAATATCAATGTTGTTGCCTAATTGGCTTTGTTCAATTGCGTTAAGTTTTTGTTCCACAACATCATTTTTCAGTTCGAGGTTTTTATATTTATTTTTCAGCTCAATGTTCTGGTTTTCGATTAATTTCAGTTTGCTTTCATACCCATTTATCTTTTGTTCATACTCATCAATTTTGTCTGAGTAGAACTGTAGGGTACTTTGCAACTCTTCTTTTATTATGTCGCGTACCTCTCGCCGTATATCGCTGAGAATGCGTTGGGTTATGTTGGTGTCCTTATGGTTCTCCGTATCTGTGATGTCTTCGTCATCAACGTCGGGCAAGATACAGGATAGACGTTTTGGTTTGGCATTACCCACACATGAACGACATCTCCAATCAACGGCGTCCGTTGAGTATAAAACGTTTAATTGATCTGCTGTTATTGAAGCACATGATGCATGAATCCATTTACTGCACTTGGAACACTGTATACCCGGACTTTTTTTCGTCACCAGTTTCCCGCACTTAGCACATTTCACCATGTTGATGAGTAGGTCGGTTCGTTGGCGGAAGATATTTCGTAAATAAAGTTCACGTTATCGCCCGCGCAGGTAATTAACCGGTATACGTCTTATTGGTTTCGCACCGAGTGCGCGACTCTCCCGACCTAAGTACCACGTTTTGTACATGAAGTAAAAATAAATAATGTTTATAGTAATATGTATTGTCATATGGCTAAGTTAACTAACCTGTGCTCAACAGCAGTCCATTGCCCAGCCAGTCCTTCAGGAACTGGTATGGAACACTCTTCTTTATGTTCTTCGAATGGGCCAGTACAACCTGGAACAAAATGGTAGTATTAGTGTATATTCTTTAAAAATGTCATCGTGAAAACTTATGTAAAGTGAGCTGTCAGGGGCATCCCACCTGATGCTAGGGATGGACCAAGCATTACATTTACAATCATAATCGAGATTTTAATAATAATTTTTATGCTAGCTAGCAGGGCTTGAAACCGGTTAATTTTTATTTCCGAAGATACAAACTATTTTTGATACAATTGATATTAGCTTCAAAAAAACCTTTATAATAACGGTTAAGGTTACATAGAAAGTTGACCGGTTTCCGAGCCCTACAGCTAGCTCTTATGCCACAATGACTTGGAATCCAAACCAAGTGTACGGTTTTGTGATTCTTGGCACAAGAGAAAAGAGACTTTTTAATTTGAAGCAGTATTGGACTGTGAAGTTTACTCTTAAAAAGATTTTGTTCCAAGGCTTGCAAACAACTAAGTGAGTCTGTAAAGATGACACCAGAACTTATGCTATGGGCCTCTATAAATAAACACGCTTCCAATATGGCCACGCATTCGCCCGTAAATACTGAAGATTGTACAGGGTATTTGAATTTTAAAACGATTTTGGAGTTTTGGTAGTATACCGAGCACCAGTGCAACTTGCATCTGATAATTTAGAGGCGTCAGTGAAAAATCTTTCAAAATTGTACCATCGCTCACCAACCGCCGCATTGAAAATAGAGTCCGCCGAAGGGGACTTTTTCGATATGCCAATATTGTAGAAAATATCAGGTTTAAAACATAATTTCATAGTCAAAACTGAAAATAGGGAGTTTCTGAAACTGGATAATAGGGGAATTAAATTTTTTAAAACAACGATAGGATTTTAAAAACAAAGGGACTTCTTTATGTTTCCAATAATTGGAACTTCGGCATGCTACATCCAAATCGTCCACTTTCTGAACAAGAGGATGGCAAGATTTGGTAATGACTTTAGACCAAAATCTCGATGCCAGATACTGCCTTCTCAATGCCAGCGGTGGTTCTGCGCACTCTACCTGCAACGCGTTAATTGGTGAGGACTTCATACAGCCCGATATGATCCGTAGACACTTAGCCTGAATCCTGTCCAACCTTGTCAAAGCACCTTTGTTGCAGGGAATTAAAAGAAAAGATCCGTAATCCAGAACACTCCGGATTAAAGCATTGTATACCAGTTTCATAGTGTAGGGATGAGCACCAGACACCGGCGAGCACTTTTAATATGGGAATAGTTCTCTCGCATCTATTAACTAAATAATTTAGGTGATGTAAACCACTCAATTTAGAATCTAAAAAAACGCCTAAAAACTTTACTTTTGAAGAAACCGGTATACAATGCCCTTGGATGCCCACTGAAATTTGTGGGATCAGCCTCCTGCGGGTAAACACAACTACAGCACTTTTATGGGCAGACAAACTCAAACCATGGGATTTCACCCATTGGTTGGCATTGGTCACATATAGAGCCAAGTCGTCGGCATATTGAAGCATTTGACAATCATTCAATAATGACAGGCATGAACCGATGTCAGCTGTATACAAGTTGTACAGTAAAGGACTAAGAACAGAGCCTTGTGGAAGGCCCTTCCATGACATCCTAACGTCAAATTCCTCATCTGGGACTCTCAAAACGAATGAACGAGACATGACCAAACTACAGATGCACTGTACCATCCTCTCCGGTATTCTCAGCTATTGCAATTTTTGCCTGAGTATGGGAAGAAGGACATTGTCATAAGCAGAGGAAATGTCTAAAACGGCAGCGTACAATCTTGCTTACCAATTTTTGGAGCCCACTAGAATAACTCCCACTAGTGCCACATGCCTAGATAACATTTATACAGATGTTATACCAACCCACAAAGAAATTATTAATCTAATAGACTCAGATCATTGCGGACAATTAATCACTATTCCAAATCCGAACAAAAAAGTTATTAAAAAAGATATCACTGTCAGCCCAAAAACTACTAAGCGCTTGGAAACATTTAAAACTAAACTGTTGAGTAAATTACCAGTTTTGTCAACTAATGTCGCCCCTAATCAACAATATAATGATTTCTTTTGTATGTATTGCACACAATTTGCCAACACTTTCATTCCAAAAACATTCTTGGTTAATAGTAATGCTTCTTTCAGTGACTGGGCCACCGTTGGTATACATAAAAGTAGAAAACGACTATATGAGTTGTATGATGAACGGACTATTATAAACACTGCTGAATTTAATTTATATGTTAAGAATTATTCAAAATTATTTAAAAATGTTTGTTGTATGGCCAAGTCACGTTACTTAAGTTCAAAAATCAAAAATAGTAGTAATGTAATTAAAATGACATGGAATATCATTAATAGTGAAACGGGAAGGTCATGCAACCGAAGTAGTGACTACAGCCTTGCTATTGATGACAGTATAATTAAATCAGATTATCAAGTCGCCGCGGCCTTTGAAAATTTCTTTGCAGAGATTCCTGTATTGACTACTAAATCTCTAAACTCATCAACCACTGCTGCAGAGTCTTTACTTAAGGAAAACGTTCCAGTTTGTGATTCTGAATTTCATTTCGAATATGTCACCTGTAAAGATGTAATTAAAATCTTTCACACATTAAATGTTAAAAAGACCGCAGATCTATGGGGTAATTCTGTGGACGTTGCTAAGTCGATTATAAACATTGTAGCACCTACTTTAGCTGTTATTTTTAATAATTGTATTGACCTTGGTGAGTTTCCTGATCTTATGAAAAACAGTAAAATAATACCGTTGTTTAAATCGGGTAGTACATCAGACCCTACTAATTATAGACCTATTTCAGTGCTACCTACCTTTAGTAAAATTTTTGAAAAACTTATTTTAGATCAAATGCAAAGATTTTTTAATAAACATAAGTTATTGCATAACAAACAGTTCGGTTTTACAAAGGGTCGTTCGACTACTGATGCCGGTGTTGAACTTTTAGGACATGTTTATAATGCATGGGAGGATAAATGCGATGCTTTGGGCATCTTTTGCGATTTGTCCAAGGCATTCGATTGCGTTCTTCATAAAACATTAATCAGGAAACTGCACCACTACGGAATCCGAAATGCCTCTCTGGATCTTCTTACTTCATATTTAAGTGATAGGATTCAGAGAGTTGATGTTAACGGAAAAAGATCTCCCGGATCTGTAGTAAGAATGGGGGTACCCCAGGGCTCAATTCTTGGCCCATTTTTGTTTCTTATTTATATAAATGACTTGCCTTACCTCATAAAGGATAAACATGATATAGTGTTGTTTGCAGACGACACTTCACTTTTATTTAAACTCAAACGTCAGCAGTTGGTTACTGACAATGTAAATAGTGCCCTCGAAAAAGTAGTTAACTGGTTTAATGTTAATAACCTACTTCTTAACGAGAAAAAAACTAAATGTATTAAGTTTACAATACCTCATGTTAGACAAGTAAAAACTAGTGTGCTCATAAAGGGTGAAGAGTTGAAACCCGAAGATTCTACAGTGTTCTTAGGCATAACTTTGGATGCCAAGCTTCAATGGGGCCCCCATATAGATAAATTGTCGAAAAAGCTTAGCTCTGCAGCATACGCCGTTAGAAAAATTCGTGATTTAACTGATTTAGAGACAGCCCGCTTAGTATACTTTAGTTATTTTCATAGTGTAATGTCGTACGGTATTCTGTTGTGGGGAAATGCCGCCGACATTCAGACAATTTTTGTTTTACAAAAAAGAGCAATTCGTGCAATTTATAAATTAAGTCCCAGACACTCCCTCAGAGACAAATTTAAAGAGATTAATATACTGACTGTAGCTTCTCAGTATATTTATGAAAATCTATTGTATGCACATAAAAATATTAATCTGTTTAAAAAATACAGTGATATCCATAATGTAAATACTAGGAACAAGCACAAATTTGTTGTTCCTAAAACCAGGCTTAAAAAAATAGGTGGCTCGTTTAGATGCCAGTGTATACGTTTTTATAATAAACTTCCTAGCCATATTCAAGAATTAAGCCTTAATAAATTCAAATGTTTTATAAAACGGAAACTGTGCCAGAAAGCATTTTATACTGTTAAAGACTTTATTGAGGACAAAAAGGCTTGGGATTGAGCTGCTCCAATTTACAGTGAATCTTGATTTGATTTTTTTTGCCAACTATTTATACTATTTTTTGATTAAAATTTTTAAATACCTAAACTATGACATGAATATTTACTTTGTAAAGTATTATATTATTTTAATTATTATGAATGTGAGGACTATGTGAATTGTTTTTTTATTTTTATTCTCAATCAAAAAAATTTTTAATGCAGGTCTGGCAGTTTGAGTACTTTATGCGGCCTAACCAATTGTCCTTTCTTTGGTATTGTTCGTCGAATCGCTGAGCTCCTTAAGTTTTGAGTTGAGCTGCACGATAACTGACAAATGCGTGCACTGACTGGACAGGTCCACTCAAATCTGTGTGGTTCTTTCGTCAAAAGACCATGTCAGACACCAATCTACATGGTTCTCAAATGATCTGACCAAGATTATATCCGTATTTTATATACACATTGACAGTGATTAATTTTATATATACAATGACATGAATATTTACTTTGTTAAGTATTATATTGTTTTAAGTATTGTAAATGTGAAGACTATGTGGGTTATTGTTCACTTTCCTTTTTTTTTCTCATTTAGTTTTTATCATAGTCTGGCAGTTTGAGTGATTTTATGCGGCCTACCCAAATGTCCTTTCTTTGGTATTGTTCGTTGAATCGTTGAGCTCCTTAAGTTCTTAGTTGAGCTGCACGATTACTGACAAATGCGTGCACTGACTGGACAGGTCCCCTCAACCTGTGTGGTTCTTTCGTCAAAAGATCATTTCAGGCACCAATCTACATGGTCTTCACATGATCTGACCAAGATTATGTCTGGACTTTAAAAAGAGACTGTGACCTCTGAGTTTGTTTCGGCCTTTCTTCTCAGAGTAGTCGGATACGAAACGCCGACCTCATCTAGTTTTTTTTAATATGATTGACGTGTAAAAGTGTTTGTACAAACCTACTTACAGAAATAAATCATTTATCATTTAGCGACTACGGATTCATTTTTCGACAGCGATGAGCGTATATCTGAAACCAAAACCCCAACGCTATCCATGGTACTGAGTCCCTTTCTAAAGCCAAATTGGGACCTAGGAAGTAAGTCTCTGGATTCTACTATAAATTCTAGTCGATTCTTTACTAGGTGTTCTAATAATTTAGCAAGTACTGATGACAGAGCGATTGGTCTGAAGCTGTTTGGGTCATCAGCGTGCTTGCCAGGTTTTAAAATAGGTATAATAATTGGGGTTTTCCACTGATCGGGGACCCAGCCATGGGTGAAACAAAAATTTAAAATATCTAAAAAAAAAATTTTTGCTCTATGACCCGCGTGTGACATAAAGGAATAGACAATACCGTCTACACCGGGGGCAGAGTCATGAACATGTTTTAAAAATACGTTAAGCTCCTGCATAGAATATGGTGCATTGACAGGGCCTTCTGAAGTAATGAGAGATGGCTGATTATGTTCTGCTTCCGATGGTACATATGGAGGAGCCAGTTTATCAAAGAACTGCTCAGCAGTCTCTCGAGGGATGGGAGAAGAAATAGAAGGGGAACATCCAGATCTAAACCGGTTAATCTTCTTCCATACAACTGATAAATAAGTGGAGGGGGACAGAGAACCGCAAAAGTCAGCCCAACCAGCACGTTTCTTCCTTCGCAGCAACCTTTTAGATTTAGCGAGGACCCTATTAAAAGCTATCAGATTATCGCTAACCATCGCCTCATTATACACCCTTTCCGCATCATTCCTTTCTCTTATGGCTGTTGTGCATTCCTGATCCCACCATGGAGGGGGAGGGATCTGCCCACGTGCTGAGTTTTTAATAGGAAAGCATGAGTCTGCACTAGCTGTTATAGCAGAAATGAGGTTATCATAACAGCTTGACACATGGAGGGGACTAAGGGAATCAAAATCACAGGAAACTAAATTTGGAAGTGAATCAATTTTGTCCTCCAATAATGATGAATACTTTGCCCAATCAGGATTAGACAAATTATACCTCAAGATTGGAGGGTTCGACTTTTCTAAGTAGTAAGTTTTTTCAGCCAAAGATATTATAATTGGATAGTGGTCACTACCATGTATCAAACTGGTACATTCCCAATGGCACGACGCCGCGATATCCAGTGTGCAAAACGTGAGATGAACGCAACTCTTATACTGTCCAGGAAGAGACCTACGGATTGGGCAACAGCAGAATAAAAATAGACTCGATGTCTGCAGCCCATCCCCAAAGTAAAACATCGTAAGACATGATACTATGAAAGTAACTAAAATATAATAGACTAGCCTCACGCGGTATCTACATTAGTAAATTGACGGATTTTGCTGACAGCATATGCCGCTGAACTTAGCCGTCCTGCAAGAGATGTCCCCATTGTAGCCTAGAGTCGAGCGTGAACCCCACGAAAACCGTTCTATTGACGAATTCTAGTTTCTCTGGGTTCAATACTATCTCATAATCACAACTTTATAAATTTGGTAAAGAAAATCTTATGCACTTAGTTTTTTTCCATTTAATACTAAATTATTGGCAGTGAACCAATTTTGAACCTGCAGTAGGGCGTTATTTACGTCGTCAAAATCGGTAGCACGTCTATCTACCTTCAAAATGAAGGAAGTATCATCAGCACATGACACCATTTGTGGTTTAATTTTTGATAAATGCAGTAGATCATTAATGTATACTAAAAAGAGGAAAGGACCCAATATAGAGCCTTGAAAATTCAATAGCACGCTTTTATTCAGGCATCATTTTGGTATCGCCTAGTGTTAGTGAAAACAGGCAAAAAGCTAATTAAGCCAAAACTATCAATTCCACGAACTAATTAATATAAATAAAGCTTGAAGTCGTTTTGGACTTCCGGAGAATGTTTTGGTCAGGTTCTAGTGTGGAATGCGGTAATTATCGTTAGAATAGAATAGAATACTCTTTATTATGTACACCATAAAAGTAATAGTAATAATAATAGTTTAGTAGTAGTAGTAACGACTTGAGTTAAACTGGGTTAAGCCGGATGGGGGGTTGTAGGGATATCGTCAGGAGGGTCAGGGGTTTATTTTTATCCATATTCATACTGAATATGGATAATGGTGATCGGAATCGTTAAAAAACAAACACTAAACAAACCTGGTATCAGGTAACAACAAGATAGCACAAAAACAAACACAATAAGAAGTCACAGTAAACACAATTTCACAGAAAAACCGCTAAAATTCAGAACACACGTGTTACCCAACAGCACACTGTGGCGAGAATCTGTTAGAAACTCAATTTTGTGTTAGCCTGAGGCACGAGCACGTCAGGCTGTTTATGCAAGGGATCGACACTATTGACAGCTCACTTCAAACTCACTTCACCTACGTTTTCACTGTGGGATTTTTACAGAATAGCACTGTAGAACCAACGGGCTATTTCCTGAAAAATTCTAGGCCACATAGGGTGGTCTGAAAATCTGAAGTTTCCAATCGCTCCCTGTGGGCTTCTTCAGCACATGGATCAAAACTGAGTCAACAATACCTCAAATTGCTTAGCATGGTCCTCCGTTATATCGAAAATTAATTTAAGAAGATTAATGTTAGGTACTATGTTTGACGAAAACACGATTCCATAAAATTTTGTCGACAGATTTTTTTACGAAGTTACCTTCAAATCGAACAATAATTAAATAAACCGCTACTCATCATCATACATCATTCTCCTGCCCTTATCCCAATTTATTTGGGGCCGGCGCAACATGTCCCTTAATCCATCGTTAAAAAAATAAAAATAAAAAACACCGCTAGTATTAAAAAAATAAACCGTTAGTATTCATTAAACTTTGCATAATAAATTAATAACTGAACTAAATATTTAGCAGATACTATGTTTTTTATTTTATTTAAATAACCGTTATTTTCACCGTTGAAAGAAATTACCTAAACTATCGGCGCCTTTGGAGCCTTCTACCTGTCATCTTGCCGCTTGCGAGTGACCGCGAGCAAAATAAAGAGTCTGAGCACGTGCTGAAGTAGTATGGACTCTTAATCTTTTTTAGGGTTCCGTAGACCAATAAATAAATAAATAAACAAGGAACCCTAATAGTTTCCCCATGTCCGTCTGTCTGTCTGTCCCCGGCTTAGCTCAGAGACTCTTAGTACTAGAAAGCTGTAATTTGGCATAGAGCATAGCACATTATATTAATTACACCGACAAAGTTGTAAAATAAAATATTGAATAAAACATTTTTTTACTACCTACCTTACACGTAAAGTGAGGATGATATTTTTTTTCTCGTCTATTCCTTGATGTGGGGTATCGTTGGTATTCAAAAATATTGAGGGTCTACCAAGATATTTTTTTTCGATTCAGGGATCCGTTTGCATAATATTAAGGTTTAAAGTGCTAACTTTTGTTAGAGTCAAGTGCCCCCCCCCCCTGCCAGCTAAATGGTTGATTTAGGATATGTGAAAAAAATCATAGCAGTAGTATGTATAACGAAATTGGAAGGAAAACTATCACAGCTAAGTAGGCCTTACAAATTAACAAGTAATAATCAAATGTAAGACAGCATCCGCTCGACGGCAACACCTATACCTAGCTACTTATATTTATAATAAAGTAAACAAAATTCTCAACATTAACCCACTAACAAAACATAAAACTAAGATTAAACTAAATACATGGCTTCAAACACTGGATTACCCACAGACAGAAAACTTAATTAAAGAACAATACTCGTGATAGTTAATTAGTAATGTAGGCAAACAAACTCTCAGATATTATAACCCAAAGTCTACCCACCAAGCACAATCACTCACACTCACTCTAAGATAATACCACACACTCACGCGTACACACAAAACACAACAAAAACGCACACAAACTACTCAAGAGCATGCATGCACTAAATTCCTTAATTTATAATTTTATGTTATTTTAATTTTATTGCATCTATTGATATTGTTCCAAAAAGGGGAAGACACTGACTTCTGTAACACAGGTACCACCTAGCACAGGAGTCAGGGCTTCAAATTAAAATGTAACTCCATATTTAATGTCAATAAAACTTTTTTGTTTTTTATAATCGGCCAACTTACATTTTCGGTTGGAGAATTGACCGTGACGTATATCGATGTATGGGAGAACATGTTTTTCAACTACAATGTTAAGTTTGTTTTTGGGATAAATTCATCTCAACTACGGAACCCTTCATTGTGCGTGGTCCGACACGCACTTGGTCGGTTTTTCTATCTTTTTTCTATAGTCGCTTATCTGTGTAGCGATTTCGATCCTAGTTACAGCTTATAGAAAACTATCTATTGGCATTTCGGAAAGCAATCGGTCAACATGAAATATACGGTATTTTCGGGAACCCTACTTGATACCGGGAAACGGAGAATTTCTACTATGTGAAATACCGATAATTACTAATATTGATAAACTAAAAGGTTGGTTTAAGGTTGTTAATAAACCTTAAACCCACCAACCTTTAATTACCTATTATTATTATTACTATTACTTTTATGGTGTACATAATAAAGAGTATTCTATTCTATTCTAACGATAATTACCGCATTCCACACTAGAACCTGACCAAAACATTCTCCGGAAGTCCAAAACGACTTCAAGCTTTATTTATATTAGTTCGTGGAATTTATAGTTTTGCCTTAATTAACTTTTTGCCTGTTTTCACTAACACTAGGCGATACCAAAATGATGCCTGAATAAAAGCGTGCACTCGAAAAGCACCATTTGGTGAAGTGGAACTGATGATGAAGACCACAGATGGCCACCGGAACTACTTAATAATAAGTAATTCACCGTTGCGATTCGATTAGGCACTTTAATATGGTTGCTAAGCAATTTATGCTCGTCAAAATGCATATGGTGAAGTCACCATCAGTTCTCCTGGTTCTTTCCAGGAGAACTCCTCAACAATTAACGCCCCTGCATCGGGAAAAGCAATATTTTGTAAAAGGTGATGAGCATTTGACATTAGGCCATTGTAAATTGGATAAATTACAAACTGAACCACTAAAAAGTGAAAAATAAAAAACTATTTACAAAAAAAAAACAACCGACTTCCAAAAAAAAACACTACAAAGTGCAAAATAACTTTAATTTCGGAAGTCGGTGGCAAAAAACTAAAATACAGATCAAAAGCCACCGACTTCCGAAATTAAAGTTATTTTGCACTTTGTAGTGTTTTTTTTTGGAAGTCTGTTGTTTTTTTTTTTGTCAAAAGTTTTTATTAGTATACATTAATGATCTACTGCATTTATCAAAAATTAAACCACAAATGGTGTCATGTGCTGATGATACTTCCTTCATTTTTAAGGTAGATAGACGTGCTACCAATTTTGACGACGTAAATAACGCCCTACTGCAGGTTCAAAATTGGTTCACTGCCAATAATTTAGTATTAAATGGAAAAAACTAAGCGCATATATGATTTTCTTTACCAAATTTAAAAAGTTGTGATTCTGAGATAGTATTGAATCAAGAGAAACTAGAATTCATCGATAAAATGATTTTCCTGGGGATCACGCTCGACTCTAGGCTACAATGGGGACATCTCTTGCAGGACGGCTAAGTTCAGCAGCATAATTATGCTGTTATATTTTACTTTGGGGGTGGGCTGCAGACATCGAGTCTATTTTTATTCTACAGAAAAGAGTCATCAAAGTCATATATAACTTTGGCAGGCGCGATTCTCTAAGGGAATTGTTTAAGGATATTAACATTATGACGGTGCCTTGTCATTATATATATGAAAACATCATGTACGTAAGAAAAAAATTAAAAGAGCTGAGCGTAAAAATTGAATGGTGCGCTTATATCTAGGCATTCATTAAAGGGTCGCCTAGTGTTATTAAAAACAGCCATTATTGTCGAGTAGTTTAAGCATTTCTATTATATGCCCACGAAACTATTCTCCGAAACGATTTATTCAAGTCAAAGTAATACCGGCACGCCAGTTTTAGCTAAGTGAATGAAAAAGTATTGGAACACAATTTGTGAAAGGTTTTCCGGTACTCAATCGAGAGTGACATTTTAAAAGCTTTTATACACAAAAGCTTCACAGACATATAATAAACAAAGCTACATATTATACATGTGTGTTGTTTATTATGTCTGTCTTTTCTTGGAATCTTGCGAGATCATTTTGAACCAGTTTCTTACTAGATTGACTTTAGTTCATGTTTCCTTACTACGTTTTTTCTATGACCTACAGTTTAGAATCTACCAACCAAGGCTTGAAAAAAAATTGCCCTCTATGTACAACGTGCCGCTACAATGGCGATAACCAACTAACTTTATACAGCGCGCTGTATAAAGTTAGTTGGTTCGGAAGATAATGAACCACTCGCTAACCAAAACAATAAGACAACTGTTGATGATTGTGTGGGCTACCCGGCCGCTTAGCGCCTCGGGTCCCACGTTCGTCTTATTACCCGTCTGCGCGACAGTAAAGTCAGGGTTATGTATTTTCATGCGTATCTATATATTTCTATCTTCTTATTATTGTATTTTATTTATTAAGGAAATCAAACAGTGACACATTACATTTTCTAGGAAGAATTACAAAAAAGATACGGCCAAATGTGTAACCAACAACATTTTCCAACATTTTCATTATCACCGTAACGATCCGTCATAAATCATATTGGGAGAAAATATCATGACTGACGGTCAACTTGTCAACACTGCACGTTAGATTAAATTCATTATCATAATCTGCCTTTTTCCAACTACGTTGGGGACAACTTCCAGTCTAACCGATAAACAGTTGAATACCAGTATTTTACATGGAGCGACCGCCTATCTGACCTCCACAACCCAGTTACTGGGTAACGCGGTACTACTTGGTAAGACTGGTTGTCATACTTTCGGACTTCTGACGACCCGTAACGACTGAGCACGAATGACAGCCGAGACTCGTGCTTTCTGAGGCACGAAGAGGTATCAGTATGTAAAAAAACCGGCCAAGTGCGTGTCGGACCACGCACAATGAAGGGTTCCGAAGTTGGGATGAATTTATCCCAAAAACAAACTTAACAATGTAGTTGAAAAACATGTTCTCCCATACATCGATATACGCCACGGTCAATATTAAAACTGTAAAAGTTAGTTTGTAACCACAAAAAAAAAATTACGTGATAAATCTACGAATTAACGATTTTCAGATTTTTTCATATACTTGTGCTGTGAGACCTTGCTTCTTGCCAAATGACATGATTCTAGGTCAACGGGAACATCATGACGGTACCTTGTCAATATATCTATGAAAACATCATGTACGTAAGGAAAAATCCAAATCCTTTCAGTAAAAGAGGTAAAAGACACAATTATGGGACTAGAAATAGGGACCAATTAGTTCAACCAGGTTTCAGACTGGCTAAAGTAGACTCATCCTTCATGGGGTACTGTTTAAAATGTTACAATAAAATACCTCCCCACATCCTCCAACTAAATGAAACGAAATTTAAATTTTGTATAAAACGCACACTATGTAGCCAAGCATATTATAAGTTGGGGGATTACATCGCTGACAAAAATGCTTGGCTTAACGCTGGTCCTGCTCCACAAGGGCGCATACACTAATTGATTAGCATTCAAAAATATTGTTGGAGCTGCTGAAGATTGTAAATACTATCTTTATATTGTATAAATTCAATCTCTTAGTATTGTATAATTTCATAGCACATGTGTGAGCACTATGTACCTACCATTTACTAAGTACGTCTTTCATTGACTTGAATGTGCCCTGGCGGCTGAGTGTGTCATGCTCACTCAAATGTCTCGCTGATGGTGGCGTGTGTGTCGGATCATTAAGTTCCCTTCAAAATGGTTGAGCTAAATGGTGCTGATCCATGCGTCATGTTCGTGAACGGGCGCCGTCAGTGGGGACTGGTCATTTCTTGGCTGCCACGGCTTATTTTAACTTATTTTAATTGTTTTTAACGGTTTTATCTTTTTATTGCGGACGCTTTTAACGTGCACGTCTTTCTACATTGTCCTCACATGTATAAGTTCAACATGAATGATGTAACCAATACTTTGTCACAATATTTTGATTAAAAAGAGTGTCCGTGGAGTTTCTTGCCCGTTCTTCTCCATAGGAACCTACTACACTTTGGAATCGGCAACTAGCTTCATCTCTCTGACTGACCGACGGCCTCCCATGCACTCTCGCTCCGAACCATGGCCTGAACCAGGGCCGGACGCGAGAGATCGCCGCCGCCGATTGCCTCCGTGAGGACACGGCGGTGCTCCGCCCAAGCTGGGCAGACCTCCACCGTATGCTCCACCGTGTCCTCCGGGCGATCCACACAGTGGTAACACCCGGGCGCTTCCTCCCGCTTTATCCTGAACAGGAACCTCCCGAAACAACCGTGTCCGGTGAGGACCTGCGCCAGGCGGAAGGTGAAGACGCCGTGGCGCCTCTCTAGCCACTCCTCAAAGAGGGGTCCTATTGCCACAATTGTGGCGTGCCCAGCGCTGGGTTGCGACAATCGCACTCTCCATGTCGCCATGAGATCCCGCCGGAGCTCTCTCCGCTGTGCCGTGATTTCTCGCGGCAGCGGAGTTTCACCCCGGCGTTTCGCCTCCTCGCACCACTCCCAGGTGTGCGCGTGGACTTTTGCCTCCAGATCCCATGGCGGCAGTCCGGCAAGGAGGCTCGCTGCCTCACGGGAGACCGTGCGGTAACTCCGTACCAGCCTGATGGCCATGACCCTTTGGGACGCGTTCAACCGCTGGGCCGGTCGCAGCCTTAAGGAACGCGCCCACACCGGTGCCCCGTAAAGGGCCCTGGACCGTACGATCCCGCCGTTATCTGGGAACCCGACAGTGGCGCGTTCCGAGGACCATAAAAACACATGGCCTCGGATTTGTGCAATGCCACCTCGAGTCCCAATTGCCGGATTCTATCGACGATTGTCGCAACCCCGCGTGCCGCCAGTTCGGCCGCCGCCTGATGCGACCTCCCCTGCGCCAGGACCAGCGTGTCTTCAGCGTAGCAGACTACGCTGACACCGCTAGGGAGGTCGGCGCGCAGCACCCAGTCATACCCGATGTCCCACAGATGCGGCCCCAGGACCGATCCCTGTGGGACACCGCACGACATCTCTCGCCGGTTCCACTCTCCATGGTGACCGGGGTAAATGACGGCCCTGTCCGTCAAATAGGCCTCGACCACACGACAGAGGTAGGTCGGCATCCGGTGATATCGAAGTGCCTCCCTAATGCAACTCCAGGGCAAGGTATTGAAGGCATTGGCGATGTCAAGAGACACTGCCAAGACGACCCCACCCCGGGCAACAGCATCCCCCGTCGTGAGGGCTCGAACGCGCATGATGGCATCCACCGTAGAGCGCCCCTTGCGGAAACCAAACTGGCTCTCCGTCAAATCCGGCCCCACGCGCACCAGCCGCCCGACAAGGCGGTTTGCAATTACTCTTTCAAAGAGCTTGCCCACCTCGTCGAGCAGCACGATGGGCTGGTAAGCGGACGGAGAGTCCGCCGGGGGCCCTGGCTTCTTTATGAGGGCCAGTTTCCCCGTCTTCCAACGAAGTGGAAACTGGTCCCTCTCCAAACATGCGCTTAGGAGCCCCCTTAGTCGAGGCCCGAGAGCCTCCAAGGCCAGAACCCAGGCTTTTCCAGGCAAGCCGTCGGGTCCTGGGGCGGTATTTTTGGCATTCAGCCTACGTACCGCTACTCTCAGATCTACCTCGGTCACCTCTGGAGCATCGTCGTCGTCGGTGTGGTCCGCATCTGGCACCGTAGGAGGCGGTTCTTCTCCGTAGGTACCTACCTACTAAGCTTTGGAATGGGTAACTAGCTTCATCTTTATGACTGGCCGACCCCTTGACAATTCAAAAGTGCCTGTAATTGGTTTATTTGAAATAAATGCTTTGAGTTTTAGTTTGAGTTTGGAAGTACCCTATAGGTTTTGATTTATTTGCGAGTATCAAAATATGTCGCATTAATCACCGTATTTTTTATTGCGTTGACTTAGAAGCTTGATTTTTAGAGGTCCAAGGGACCATAGACGTATTTGATATTAATTTCAACTTGATACCTCCAAGTGTTCCTAAGAAAAAGGGTCTTGACCGACTGACAGACAGACATACGAACAACGAAGTGCTCCTATAAGGGTTCCGTTTTTTCCTTTTGAGGTACGGAACCCTAAAAACGGCGTTGACAAGCGTAGCTTAACCTGTACAATCGACCCGTGCGGCTGTTTTTATTTAGCCACGAGCCAAGAGCACGTTAGATTTAACTGTCTGTTATAATAAACCGGTGTTTCTTCGGTACAATAAATTAGCTTAGTCTGTCAGTCTCAATGAACGATAGGGCTGCTAAAGTCCGGTCGCGAACCAGAAAGAATTTCGTACAATGACCCCTCATTACTTATCTCTATCTCTCACGCGCAATTGTATTGCCGTCGCACTAGCACATTAGAGCGATAGAGATAAGTAATGAGGGTCATTGTACGAAATTCTTTCTGCTTCGCGACCGGACTTTATCAAAGTTTCAATAAAGACTAGTTTACGTTACTCGAGAATTTAGGCAGCGCAATTAATGAAGATTTAGGCTTAGTAGAACTGAGTGGTAGATGAAATTGGAGATCAATAAATATTACAAACGATTTCAAAGTCATCTTTGTAAGTTAAACTTAATTGAAATGAAAACTTATTTAGGCGCGTTGAGCTTTTTTTGGTAGGGGAAAATCTTAAGGTTCGCGTCACCGACATGCTAATGTAAGTTATGAGTATGACGTGTTGCGCTTGGTCAACAGTGAAAGCATATACCTATAATTTTTATTATTTTTATTTATTTATTTCAATCAACTTTGGGTCATTTTTCATTTAGTTTAACTGTACATAGGTACAGTTAAACTAAATGAAAAATTATTAACAAAATTAAATAAATACATCAAATTTTAAATTATACATTAATATAAACAAAATTAAAATAATATCCTAACCACTGCTGCATGGTTCACGTACTGACTAACGTGAACCATGCAGCAGTGGTTCACGTACTGACAGTCAAAACGTTCAGCAAAAGCGTTCAGGATACTGTTGCGGCTGCCCCGCACCCTAAACACGAGGGATGTGCACCGCTTACGCATGATTGTGTGGAAACAATCCACACGCGCCTCGGCAATCATCCCTGACGCGCTACAGAAGCGAGGCAGTCCCAAGAGCACCCTGAACGCGTTGTTGTATTGGACGCGTAGAGCGCTCTACTGTTTCTACGTGTAATCCATCCACAGACTGCCAGTATAGAAGGACGTACAAAATGCCCTAAATAGGGCTATTTTGACGCCTCTCGAACACCGAGCAATTCTGCGGGCTATCATATGCGCACGAACAGACAGCGACCAACGTTCCCTTTCAATGTCTGCATCGTCTTTCAGGCCAGAGGTTAATAAATGTCCAGTGTTAAGTGTGCATCCGTTGAGCTTAATTGCCGATAAGTAATCAGGACAGCCCCCCTGGCCCGAAAGACCATGCACTCGCTCTTGTTCGTGTTATACAACAAACCATGTTCTTCAGCATACTTTTCACAGATGCCAATCAGCCTTGACACACCACAGACAGAGCCGCTCAGCAGCACCATATCGTCAGCGTAACTGATATTGTTTAGGCACACACCTTCATTAAGGCCACCGACATGCGTGCTGCTGAGGCTCTCTATTAGCACATTAACATATAGATTGAAGAGCTTCGGTGAGGTAAGCCCCCCTTGCCTCACGCCACACTCCAACCTGTATGGGGTCGAGTAAGCCCCCGACCAACGAACAACATTGACCTGATTGTTGTACCAGTATTGAAATATACGGATCAGTTCGTCTGGCACTGACGCTGCAGTTTTGTGTCACCGCAGATCATAGCAAAACAAGTCAAATGCCTTTGACAAGTCGAGGAAGCAAGCAAACACAGGTGTACTTCTATCAGTGTAGTACTTGACAGTCTGCTTTAAACACAATATAGCTGTTTCTGTATCAGGGACAGGCCTTGAAACCAAACTGGTTATCATGTAAATTCAAGTATTTATCCAGCCGACTGTTAAGCAAACTGTCAAGCACTTTGAAAATAACAGTGGCCAATGAAATGGGCCTATAGTTGTTCTTATCGCTAACATCACCGGTTTAATTTTTAATAATTGGTAGCACCACAGTTTCCATCATCCGCTCAGGCAGACACGAATCTCCTATACACAAGGAGTAGAACATCGCTAAGACTCTGGGCAGATGACGACCAGCATATTTAAGGTGTTCAATACTTAAATCATCGTGTCCTGGAGAGTCGACATAGACATAATGGCATGTCTTACCTCCTTAGCCGTAAATTATAATATTAACTTACAAATTATTAAATATTTCTTTTTGATAAGTACTACAATTACCTAATTTGAAAATTCAAAACCAAAACGAGCGAGCCTTACAAATACAAAAAATACAAAATGTTTATTTCAATAACTCAAAAATACGTTTACATTAGGTCTTTAGGGAATTTCCATTTAAGTAAGAAATATACTTGTGTACATGCCGCTTGTCTTACAGCCGGTCTATTCTGTAAAAATCTCACCGTGGTAACTCTGGTGATGTGAGCTGCCATTTCACTGATGCTAGGGATGGACACTATGTATTGATGCTCAGTTCAAGCTCACTTCACTTAAGTTTTCACGGTGATATATTTACAGAATAGCACTCCAGTAGTCGCATATGATGTGTAACATCTGACATCTCACCTTGGTAATAAACAACTGACTAGCAACAGAAATTTACCTCAACATTTAAAAAAGCTAAATACTGAAATATTTATTCGAATAATTATTAATGGGTAATATTACGAGTGATTGTAAATTAAAGTTATAACTGACAAAAATAACTAATTTACGTTATAGTATTACTAAGTGAGCGACTGACTGCGAGTGACGAGAAATCAACAGTACAGCGACTTACAAACATTAATTTGAGATACTTAAAATACAAAATGAGAAGCTTTTATTTATATTTTTAACGTTCAGTTGACCTAATTTTCATATTTACAACCTCATCTAACCCAAATGATTCACCAAGAATAGAGGGAATCTAGTTAATGGTCTGTTAATGGTCACTGTTCTAACCTAACCTAACCCAAATGATTCATTAACAGCACCCTCTCTGTATTTCTAGTCGCTCACTAACGGCCGAACCCAATAACCTATTTTCAGTGAAAGACAGTTCGCTATTGATGATAGACAGTATAATACTATCTATCCTTGAATGACGTCCCACAATCATTGATAAAGGCTATCTATCTAAAGAAAACAATAAGTAGGGTTATCTACTTGGCCCTCCCGTGCGTTCCATTACAACCAACATCACTCAACGTCTATAATTTAGTCTTATTTTAAAACTTCTTTGTTTCATAATTTTAAATAAATTACAAAATTAAGATATAATTTATTTTTAATTAAAACTCTGTAAGTTAGTAGTACATGATACAAGATTTTATTGCATTTTGCTGAACAAATAGTTAATGGCTCTTACACACTCACGCGATATCGCGGGCGCGACAGGCACCGACAAAGACAATTCTTTTGTCGGTGCATGTCGCGCGGTACATTTTGACGACATGATTATGAGAACATAAATGTAGGGAACTGCAATTTTCACGATTTCAGGTCCCCTCCAATGTAAGTTGCGAACAGAATACAGCCGCTTTGACAGCGTTAACATTGACCTTGCAAAGTTCTAGAGAAAACACTACAAGAATGCATTGATAAAACACATGGATTTTCTCAAAATCAAAAACTCTGGACGTTTTTACCAATAACACGAGTAAAGACACACACGACACTACACAACACGACACTACACAACACGACACACGACACGACACACACGACAAATTCATCATCATCGTCATTCATTTCAGCTCAAAGACGTCCACTGCTGGACATAGGCCCCCCCCAATGGGTTGCCGTAATCGCCACGCTAGGCAGGCGGGTTGGCGATCGCAGTATGGTGTAAAAATGCATAGAGAACGCTGCTGCCCATTCTCTAGTAAGTCCCTTAGTCGCCGGGAAGAAATAGGATGGTGCTATTCTTTACGTCCGGCATCACATGGATGACAGTTTACGTACCTCGATATCAGCCGGCCCGGAAATATGCAGAACTCTCAAGCCCATCACTTTGAACACGTAGCGGTCGCCGTATTTCTTCGTGTAGTCTACCAGGACATCCAGCAGCTTTTCTAAAAGAGGAAGGGAAGTTGAAAACGTGATAATTATGGGTCCATACTATGTCCGTCTGTCACCTTTACGGATTTGGCTGAAATTTTTCACACAGCGCGGCAGCGGCGGGCTAACACCATTACACACTATCAGTAGGAAATTAGGAATTGGTTTCAATTTGACAGTTCAACAATATTCATTGCGTTATTTACGTTGTTGAGCAGACAAATTCGAACATATTATTAAGCAATGGATTAGCAATATACTTCAAAATCATTCAGATTATGATTGATAGTCGTTAGGATATTTTATTTTATTTATTTTTGTCACGGTAATACCTTCCCGTGGCGTAATTTCCGACCACCACGCGGGCAAAGCTGCAGGCTAAAGCTAGTTTTTTTTTTAATATTTGTGGGTATAAACTATTAGGATATTCCTGACCTTTGGCCAGCATGCAGCAATGGGACAGTACATGTTAAAAAATAAACTTTTGGGCAACCCATAAAGCGTATAAGGACTATTATTTAGGTAAGATCAAAAGATTATAGTAAAAAATTATGATTGTAAAGATAAAACTCTAATTAAAATAACTGTGTCGATTCAATGATTCAGTAGACACGTCAACAATTAATTAACAAGACAGCAACATTTTATTTAATTACAATCTGTTTATTACATAAAGTTCTAAACTAATCCTTTGAACACTGAACAGTCTGCAATAAAGCGCCTAACATTCAAAGAGAACCTAACTTTTGAAAGTAAACTAGAAAATTGTTTGATCTAGACTACTTAATTATGCTTAGCTTTAGACCTATTAATACCATCTTCTTACTAATATTATGAACTTGAAAGTGAAGATCTTTGTATGTTTGTTACTCAACCACGCAAAAACGGCTCGACAGATTCGGATAAATTTTAACATACAGATGGATCATGTCCTGAATTAAAACGTAAAATACGTTTTATCTGGTTTACTTAAGTAGTTTCCCCCGACCTCACGGGGGCCTCGGAAGGCCGATTCAACGCTTGCACTCAATAGCGCATTTTGTTTCTATTTTTAGGGTATTAATACAAACCTGAAGCATTTTATTTAATAACATACCTACCTAAGTTCTAGTTCTTAAAACAGTTAATGACATGTATTTGATTTGTACCGATTACCCATAGTAAATTTAGTATAAAATCATAACAGAAAAGTGTTTTTTTTTTTGTCAGTCACTTCTTTTTTTACTTTCCAAAGGGGCCCCAAATTGTTGTGTGACCAAGTGCCCCAGCCTGGCCTAGGCCTTGATGATGAACGATGCCTGAGAAACCGTGGGCGAAAGCTAGTTCAAAATAAAACAATAGGTACTACATTTACCAGGTGGCGACTGAAACAGTTCCCAAGAGTTGCCTATGATTGGTTTCCGAGGCGGTCCGGGCAGCTGGTCCAGTGGATTATCGTCTTCTTTGAAGAATAACAGCCATATCACCAGGGCCACGGCCCCGACTATCAGCCCTTCAAACAACATGTTGCTTTAATGAAGAAACCCTGTGGACAAGACAAACAGGCTGTAAATCATAGGAACCATTTGATGCCATGTCTGGTCCAATCAACAGAACATGGTGTAGAGCAGCTGTCTTAGAGAAGACTTCATCTTGAACAAAGTTTCGACATTACTCAATCTAGAGCTCAACTAACTCAGAAATTAAGTCTATGTCAGTAGTGGGTTCTCTAGCTGTACCTACTGTAAACGAGGCGCTTTACCTGATACCTAAAGCCCCATTTACATGTCACTCTGTTCTCACTTAAATGTCTCGCTGATGGTGGCGCGTGTGTTGGATCATTCGGTTCCCTACAAAATGGTTGAGCTGGATGGTGCTGATCCACGCGACATGTTCATGAACGGGCGCTATCAGTTGAGACTGGTCATCTCTTAACTGGCTTATTTGTAATCTTTTAATCTTATATTTTGAATTGTTTTCAGATAATTTATTTTTTTACATTGTTCTCACATACAGAAGCGACAAGAATAATGTACCTAGGATTTTGTAATATCTTGATTTAAAAGAGTGTCCTTGGAGTTTCTTGCCTGTTCTTCTCCATAGAGATCTACGTTTTGGAATGGGCAAATAGCTTCAACTTTCTGACTAACTGACCGACTCTTTGACAATTCAAAAGTGCCTGTAAATGGTTTAATTGAAATAAATGCTTTGAGTTTGAGTTTACACAATGCAAGTTTCTTGTCTTTGGCTTTCAATAAAATTGAAGCAACAAACTGACTAAAACATAGTTTAAACCGTGTTAAGGGGGATGCGCTAAGGTAGCCCGCGAAATTCAAATTTTCTTACTTTTTTTGCAATTTGCATGACAGTAACAAGTTGTATGTTGATCGAAATATGATTCGCGGCCGTAACAAATATGGCTTTACAGAATTATAATCATTAGAACCAGCTCTAAGTTCAAAAAATCCTACTGAATGAATATTTCTGAAATAATCCTTCAGTTGGATTTTTTGAAAAACTTAAAGGATAATGCCCAAAAATATATGGAGCAAAAACCCAGAATCGATTAAAACGATTTATGTGTGGCAAGGTAGAGTATACATACTATATTCCGAATCCAATAATAGTTTTCGATTAAACCATCACCAAGTAATAGAAAACTCGTAACTAATTGACAAAACTTTTAAAAATCTATGATAATTAAAGCGGTTTTACAAACGATATTCTGACGAATTGTGCGTAATATTGAGAGAGATTTGAGAGTAAAGAACATTATACGTACCTACTGATTATATATATATATGTATATATAAAATATTATTTATATACTTACGTATAAAAGTGATTGCGGATTATTATTATGGCTATTATCTTGATAAATGAAAACAACCGAATATATATGCTACGATCTTTTATTGATTTTAAAAATGTTACATATTTTCTAAATCTAGGAGAACGCTATCAAAAAAAGCCGCTGGCTGTTGAAGCCCTTCGTGTCTTGCAAATGCAAGGTAGTATAACATGCTTATTATATGAGCACAACTGCCTAAAGTTCGACGACCATGAATGCATGAACAAACGTATTCAACAATTGCGTCTCTGCTGTTGTGACCCGGTGTATACATGATGTATGTATAGTACGTTCTGGATCGAACATGCCGCGACTGTATGCGTCCTCTTAATAAAGTTTTCTCACCTAAGCCACCAATATTGATATGATGAGGATGTCGGTACACTTCTATTTCGTAAGTACCGTTCTCTCTTACATGCTCCCAACAGTACGACCGTGCTATCTTTAAATGGTAGGTGCCTGCAGCGAACAAAATCAATTCGTGGTATGACAATCTTGGAAAATCTCGTAGGTTTGGGGGGTTTGCTTGTAATCTCTCAAACGCTACTCTTTGCCGATTCATATTTTGTTGTTCCACATAATCTGCCAGCAGGTTCGGTTTATGCATGTTGGTATTAATTATGTTGATGAACGCGTCAGAATATTGGCTGTCAGCATAAGGTTCTTGGAATGCATTTATAAGAGCTGCAGCAATTCTGAAATCGGTTATGGCAAATGACGCTGATTTATTAAAATAAGTGTTACGGAATATTTTATAGTCTCTTTTGAAGCGACCGTTAATTGTCTCAACAACCCATCGGACCATTGTTATAAGTCTGGATTTGTTTGCATCTTCTGTGCTGAGTTGTGATTCATGCCGCCTCTTAGATGGTGGCATGTGCGGTTCAAACCCACATTCTTCTAAATCCGGAATTACGTCGCGGAATCCTCGGTCTAAAATCAATGCGTCGCCTGCGTTTAAAAACCATCGAATAGGTGCCTCTTCTAATGGGCCATTGTGGTTATTTAATATATTCTGCATTATTGTAGCGTCTGACTTGGTGGCCGCATATGGTCCAGAGACTTCAATGATATAGCCATCTGCACATACCATAAGGAAAGGTTTAATCAAGTTTTTGTATTTGTGCAAACTGTAACTCTCCCTTTGGAACAAGAAGTTAGTACTCTTCTGTAAATATAAATATGTGCCATCACATATAATTATCGCTCGCGTCCTTGGGTCCGTACCAAAAATATGGTTTGGAATGCGTCTGTTTCTTCTCACAACCTCTTCCTGCGTTATATGGTCAAACCCCAAATGAACAGATACAAAATCTCGATCCAAGCATTCCCTTGCCAAATGTATTTTTCTCTCAAGATTCTGTCTTGACATACCGAAAACTGTTGCTAGTCGCACACCGGGCTCGCCTGTCCGTATTTTACTTAAATATGCTGCTAGGTCGGTGTTGGGTGTTTTAGACATTTCATGAAGAGATGGAACCTCGTTGAGAATACTGTTAAATTGCGTATGGTTTACTCCAGTCCAAAAATGAAGGGTGTTTTCATCAATTTCATCCAAATTCTCGAAGTTAAGTGAAGATTTCTGTTCAAGAGCTTTTGTATAGATTCGAATTATATCTTGCATATACTCAGCGTTAAAGTCGTTTAAGCGGCGGGATACGTGTGTCGCAAAATCTTCCCAAGTGGTGTTGCCCAAATGGTTTTGGCAGATTCGAGAGAGTGGAGATATATATAAGTTATAATAACTAAGAAGATAAACCTTTAACGTGTTAGGTACTTGACGTAGTTGTAGATTGTTGCAGTTTTCAAATATGCACCGTCTGGAAGAATTGGGCGTACGTGCTAATCCAGCAGGACTAATGGATTGTCTTGATGGTGGAATTGGTGGAGCTGGCTGGTCTTCTTGTTGTTGCGTACGACGTAATGCGTAGTCGATTCGTTGCCAACAAGGATGACAAAGTGATCTCGAACCATTAAATTCAATCTGTAACAATAGTGAAACTTGATGAAATGCTAGCAACTCTTGTGCTAATAGGCTATTGCTAACAATTGTTACCAAGTCCAAGTCAAGCCTCGAAGAAAACTGTGTATAAGCCATATAACCAGTCATCCCAGTCTTTAAAACCCCATCGTTAACACTATTAACGACTGGGAATGTTTTGTTCTACTCGTTAACACAGATGACGAACGAGACTTTTTTTATTTAGGTACGTACCTACGACTTCTGAATGTAATAAAATACATTTAGCCAATCGCCACGGTGCATACTGTACACAACCATTTTGTAATTAAGAAGTTTAAAAAAATTGCATTAAGTGACGCATTTCTCTGGGCATTATCTAATTACCTATATGTGAGTTAAAGCTATTTCACTAACAGTTATATGATCTTCTGTGAACAGTTATATCTAACCAACACGGACATAAATCGGATAAAAATACATAAAGATGAGTAACTAAGAATGTTTAGTATTTTTAAACTGTCTATTGTTTTGAATTCCTTGTAGGTAACTATAAGTATTCAAAGTGGTACATACCTCTTGTGGCCCAATGGTGCTGAACATATACTCTACGAACGCTCTATGCGTCTCAAGGAAATCAGCCGAGAGAACATGATGCTGTCTTCGTGCCAGAGAACGGTCACAACTAACACAACGGTTGTTTCTATCCATATTCAGTCCACAAAGCACAAATCGGTGTCCATAAATGAAAGCCAAGTTCGTCACAAAAAACAGATTCAGTACCTAAAGGGAAATGCAAGTGGTCGTCGGAAAAATAGAAATGAGATAATTAAAAAAAACACGGTCGCAACGCAAAAGCTTACGAGGGACTGCGCGCGGGACAGGGTTGGTCACGGTTTCGCTACCTGGTTAACAACAATGGCGCGAAGACTTATACATGTGCTCCCTTTCTTTCTCGTAAATGTAATTCCTTATCTATATTCTCCATCTCTTTCACGAGTGAGCAACAAACACAGTAATAAAACAATAAACCAACCAATCATCAACGCGCCTTGCTACACAGAATTGTTATATGCTGCTGGCCTGTTTGGTTATGGTTTTAAGCGAAACGAATAGCGTATTTATTTAACCTCTTACTTAAGGTCTATTTTGTCGTTCATAAATTATTTTAATCGACTCTGGGTTTTTTTTGGGCATTATCCTTTGCAGTTGAAATGTATTGGCAAACACTTTTTTAACTACAATGCAAAGTTTTTTTTTGGGATAAATTCATCCCAACTACGGAACCCTTCATTGTGCGTGGTCCGACACGCACTTGACCGGTTTTTCTTATATTACACCTAATCGTGCTCAGCAGGAGGCGAATATAAGCCACTTTGATCCTTTAATAAATTTATGTATATCCCAATCCTTTTATCGTTAAAAGCCAAGGGTTGGATACTTGTATAGACTCTGCTTGAATGACGTAATATTCTGCTGAATTATTGATGATGTACTGTATTCATTTCAAGATCATTGATAAGACACACCCAAAAGCAATATATATATTTTCGCTCCTGGCTGGAGGCTTTAAGCTCAACCTTAAGGCAACCACAGGAAAGACCGGTTAAGTAGTCACGGCCTCTCAAGGCCAACTACGAGATGCCAAAAAAAAACCGGCCAAGTGCGAGTCGGAATCGCGCACGAAGGGTTCCGTACCATTATCTATAAAAACGCCAAAAAAAAAAACACGTATGTTGTATGGGAGCCCCCCTTAAATATTTGTTTTATTTTAATTTAATTATTTATTTTTAAAGTGAATATATAACTAAATATTCTGTGAATATTTCAAGCGTCTACCTGTTACCGTTATCAATATCGAGCAAAAACGAGCAAAAAAAATACGTTTATTGTATGGGAGCACCCTTAAATATTTATTTCATTCTCTTTTTTAGTATTTTTTATTATAGCGGCAACAGAAATACATCATCTGTGAAAATTTCAACTGTCTAACTATCACGGTTCATGAGATACAGCCTGGTGACAGATGGACAGACAGACAGACATACAGACTGCGGAGCCTTAGTAATTCCCGTTCTTAGTGGTTCCCGTTTTACCCTTTGGGTACGGAACCCTAAAAAGAAGTATTTTACGGTGCGTAAAAAAGATCAACAATAATAACTTCTTTAAAATAAATCAATAGAAGAATAATAACTATAGATTTTTGATGTACCTACAGCAGCTCTAAAATATGCAATAATAGACATTTGTCGTAATTTTGTGTGTCGGTGTCTTAAGTGTCATTATAAAATGTATAAGTATTATTTAAAGATAATAATGTTATCGATCTATGTTAAGTGTCATAATATTTAATTAGTGTAATTATCATCTTACCTAATCTTTATTTCGTAACTACTAAATTAACTTAATGTTGTCAAACTTTTTGTGAGTGTTTCAGAAAATAGTTGATAGCTAGTCGCTTCCCAACCGCCACGGGGCGGCGGGCGCAGCTTTAGTTGATAGCTAGTCGCTTCCCAACCGCCACGGGGCGGCGGGCGCAGCTTTAGTTGATAGCTAGTCGCTTCCCAACCGCCACGGGGCAGCGGGCGCAGCTTTAGTTGATAGCTAGTCGCTTCCCAACCGCCACGGGGCGGCGGGCGCAGCTTTAGTTGATAGCTAGTCGCTTCCCAACCGCCACGGGGCGGCGGGCGCAGCTTTAGTTGATAGCTAGTCGCTTCCCAACCGCCACGGGGCGGCGGGCGCAGCTTTAGTTGATAGCTAGTCGCTTCCCAACCGCCACGGGGCGGCGGGCGCAGCTTTAGTTGATAGCTAGTCGCTTCCCAACCGCCACGGGGCGGCGGGCGCAGCTTTAGTTGATAGCTAATCGCTTCCCAACTGCCACGGGGCGGCGGGCGCAGCTTTAGTTGATAGCTAGTCGCTTCCCAACCGCCACGGGGCGGCGGGCGCAGCTTTAGTTGATAGCTAGTCGCTTCCCAACCGCCACGGGGCGGCGGGCGCAGCTTTAGTTGATAGCTAGTCGCTTCCCAACCGCCACGGGGCGGCGGGCGCAGCTTTAGTTGATAGCTAGTCGCTTCCCAACCGCCACGGGGCGGCGGGCGCAGCTTTAGTTAATAGCTAGTCGCTTCCCAACCGCCACGGGGCGGCGGGCGCAGCTTTAGTTGATAGCTAGTCGCTTCCCAACCGCCACGGGGCGGCGGGCGCAGCTTTAGTTGATAGCTAGTCGCTTCCCAACCGCCACGGGGCGGCGGGCGCAGCTTTAGTTGATAGCTAGTCGCTTCCCAACCGCCACGGGGCGGCGGGCGCAGCTTTAGTTGATAGCTAGTCGCTTCCCAACCGCCACGGGGCGGCGGGCGCAGCTTTAGTTGATAGCTAGTCGCTTCCCAACCGCCACGGGGCGGCGCGGCGGCGCGGCGCAGCTTTAGTTCAAAGTCAACATATTTATTAGTGTGATTTTTGGTGATACAGCAGGTCTTAATGTTAGGTTATGGTAACTCAAAAAACTACTAACTCACTATTTAACAATACAAGAATTTAAAATCTAGTTCTTAGTTGCTAGCTCTACTCGCTTCTCGTTGATCGCCGGGGCGGTAGGACAGGAGCCGTAATCCGATTAGGCTTTTACATCTCAAGTCCATATTCTTACATGGTAAAGGCTCGTGAAAAAACTGGAACGATATCGTGCCAGTCTGCACGAGCCTTAATTTAATTAGGTACCTACTAATAATAGACAATATGCATACATTAAACTGATACACCCTGTAAACCTGCATAATTATGATTAGACATCTGATAATATCGGTTGATATAATATTATGTGCTATTACTAAATATTACTAATAATTATGTTATCAGTAGCCCGGAGGCTGGATTTGTGCCCGGTTGATGGCAATAGGCTCGCCCCTATTACATGCGACTTAAACATAACTGGCGAGATGTGGGTGTACAAGAGGCACGCCTCTTCCCCTTCGGGGAAACAAAGCGTGATGTTATAATATTCTAATAGCACAATATCACGCCTGCATTCCTAGTAGGGCAAGCAAATGTGCACATTATATACTTTCGCATTTTGTTTAAATTAGCTTAGAATTATCTGATTGAACCGTGTCTATGAACTCAGGGAAAAGGTGACAATGATTCGTAAATTGTAGGCGTCACCTTTGTAGGTGATTTTGGTACGTATAAAAATGGTTTTTCCGCAATGAGGCAGATGACCTAATAGGTACCCAGTTCGTATTACTTTCCATGCATTCCATGCAATGGTCGTCATAATGACCAATCATTGAAAATAGCAGACTTGGCCCCCAGATCTAGGGAGGGGTCAAAAATACCAAATTTCTAGAACTAGAAAGGGCTCAAAGGTCTCTCATCAAAGTTATGTATTTTAAACCCTTACGATATTCTACAGACAATCTCTACAAGATTAGTAATCTGCTCACTGTTAGGAAATTATACATATTGAACATAGGAAACCATACATTACATATTGAACATAGGTAACCATACATCTGCACAAAACCGTCTCATTTGATCCATCAAAACTCGATAAAAGACGTAAAGATATTGTGGTCCATTCCCCTCGGGTCCGTACGGTTTTCGCCAGGCGTCAGTATAATACTCAATAAACTTATATTTATAATAAATTGAACCTTAAATTGAATATTTACCCCATGTTGCGGTATGAAATTGAACATATATTAACCAGAACATGCTAATGAAAAACCTGTGTGAACCCACTTATAACATACGTATACATCAGTTAATAAAAAAAAAACAAAACACATAAATATTTATTTCAACTTAAACATTGTGTCATACATAAATTGAAGCAGGCCCCGTAAGTTACAAAAGTACTTGTGTCTGCTGTCTCACACTTCCCTTTAGTGGTTGCTTTACAATTATGAGGCTAATAAGTAAATAGAGAGTACCACAGAAAAAATAGTATTAAAATAAAACATTAATTTAGCAGCTCTCGGTGTATGAGGTGTGCACATGTCGTGTGTGTATGTATATTATATTGCGTGTGTGTATTTGTATGTGGGGGTGTGTGTGTGTATGTATATAGGTGTGTGTGTGTACCATTTTTTCCTTTCCTTGTTTTAGCTTAATCTTGTAAGAATGTTTTCTGTTTCTTCATATGTGAGGGATCTCAGCCATTCAGTTATTGTTTTTTTACAATCGTATAACAACAGGGGATATATAGCTAATTTACGGTTCAGTTTATTATAGATGTAGGTGGATTGTGTAACATATTGACGTCTAGCACACACACACACACCTACTCACACACAAACACTACACATACACATACCTAAACATGCTACAACAATTTTGTAACATCCTAGAACCTAAACTTTTATGTCTCAACATTGTAGATAGTAACCCATGGGAAATTGCGAGGTAACCCCATCCCAAGTACAATACAATACATAAACAACAACTACACGATATTGTCAATTTTATAAGTGTGTAAGTAGTTGATTGATTAATAAATTAATTAAATGTCGTAACAAATAAATGTCAAATCAAAAGCATAAAGCAAAATTAAAAGGAGTGTACGTTAGACCACACGACTGAAGTAAAACTTACAAATAGTAATACTTATATAATATAATAATAATAATATAATCTTTATTTATCCAAAAACATACAGAGTTTGAAAATACAGTGTGATATTTGGTATAGAAAATACATTTATAGTTTGTTGCAAAATCTGTACAAGAATAATATTCACTACCTCTTAAGCTAGGGTATACCTGTATTATAAGAGGTAGAGAATAATTATACTTACTTACAACAATAGGCGCACTGTGTCTTAGATATGCGAAACGCAACTGGCTATGAGAGAAAGAGAGAAAGAAAATGTGTGCTCGCACCTCTCTCTCTTGCCCCTACAGTGATATACGAGACGTAACTCTCTCTCTTTCTATCTTCACTAACTTATGTCTCCCTCTGATCTTCTGTTCCCTCGCTTCCGTAACGCTCTCGTCATGCGTTCACCAGCTTACCTACTGCCGAAATCAAGCGTGCCTAAAGAACTTTTACTTCAAAAATTAATTAAATAGGACAATGTATTACCTAAGTAAATGAAGTTATATCCTTAGGACATACACAAAATGCAACCGTTACCGCCTTGCGCGCTTTTTTTTTAACGTTTCCCCACACTAGGAAGTTCTCCTATATCGTGGGTGCATTTACAAACATTTAAACTCACATACACAAACAACCAAACCCGGAACAACTACTTGTAGGTCATACAAATATTTGTTCCGTGCGGGGATCGAACGCGCGACACACAGCGTAGCAGTCAATCGCTTAACCACTGCGCCAACCGTGTCGGCTTTCAATCATAATCCGACGGATTTTGAAGGATATTGCTAATCGACAACGACAACGTGACTCGCGACGTGACAACGTGAACGCAATCGACAACGTGAATGATGACGCAATGAATGTTTTTAAACTGTCACAATGCAAGGGATTGATATTGTTGGTGTGTTATGCAATTAATCCGCGGATCGCTAGTTCGTTAAAATGTTTCATAAAAACTTTTTATAAACAACACAGATGTAAATTTTCATAAAAATAAACATAATAAATCCTATACAGTACTTAAGCAGAATAATGATAAACTTTGAAAACTTAATTACATATTTATGTTGGGATGGATTACATGACGAAGCAATTTTTTTAATGTTTTCAGACAAACAATTAAAAGATGTAAATTCTCACAAAGGTAGGTAAGTACAGATACTTTGAAACCTTAATTATGGTGGGATTACATGAAAAAATCCACCATAACAAAAACTACAACAGCACAAAGGAGTTAGTACAAAGGACAGAGACCTCTTTTCCTTGAATTTGTATGTATATTCAAATTCAAATAATTTATTTCAAAAGTGTGGTAGGTACAGCCTGTTACACAAATATGATTTAATAATTTAGGGAAAAACCGTAAAGAGAGTAAGTAACAACATAGTTGAATCTGGCGTCCTAGCTAGGTTACATGATAACCTGTAAGGTTCGCCAGCCCAGGTTCCCAAAGGAGTACAAAAAAATTCAATAGACTGGTTTGGACTATAAGGTGAAAACATATTTTAACTTATACTAAGTGTGTGAAGTGTTAGTATGTGTGTGTTTTGTGATGAGGTGTGGTGTGGTGTGTATGAGTGTTATGAGGTACCTGTTGAGGTAGATGTTATTTTTTTTTGTTATTTTTTTTTAAAAAACGTTGCCCCACACTAGGAATTTCTCCTGTATCGTGGGTGCGTTTACAAACATTTAAACTCACATACACAAACAGCCAGACCCGGAACAACTACTTGTAGGTCATACAAATATTTGTTCCGTGCGGGAATCGAACGCGCGACACGCAGCGCAGCAGTCAATCGCTTAACCACTGCGCCAACATGGCCGTCGCTGTTGTGTGTGTGTGCGTGTGTGTGTAAACGGAAGGGAAAGAGGTTGAGTTTGGATACGGAGTGTTAGAGAACTCACTACGATAGTGAAGTAAACAAATATTCAGTGTCGTTGTAGTTTAAACTATTAAGAAAGCATGTTATCTGTTTTTTACACATTTCGAAAGAGGATTGATGTAGAGGGAGAGTTTTGTTTATTCTGTTATATAAAAATGGTCCAAGGTAGTATAAGAAACGTTTAGTAAAAGCAAAGCGTGTGAAGGGTACTTTGAAAATTTCATTCTTTCGCCTAAGTGAAAATTGAGTATGTGTAAAAGGAGTTTTTGTGTGTTGTTGTAATAAAGCGTTGAGAATGAATGTCTGCCGGACCGTGAGGACTTTGCATTTTTTTATAAAGATCAAAGGTTGGGTAGAGAATTGGCCGGAAAGTCGCAACCTTTAGAATGGCTCTCTGAGCTACTTCCAGAGGTTTAATAAGTATATTTATATATAATGTAGGGATATAAATCTTATAGTAAATAATTATGTATGTAGGTGTATTATAAGTTTATAACCTATTTATTTACTGTGCACCTGTTTTATTTATAATTAATTATGTCATAATTTAATATTTTTTAATAATCTCTCTCAATCAGAGCACCCGCCATCTTATCTCTTCACCACCTTGGTTGTCTGGTAGAGAATGCCTAAGACATTCAGTCCGCCTTTGTACCTAATTGTGTGCGAGAAGTTTAAATAAATAAATAATAAATAGACAGAGATAATTGGATTTTTTTTAATCACTAGCTGCTGTCTGTGGCTTCGCCCGCGTGGCTTTTTCTACAATAAAAGTTAGGAAGGGAGTTACTCCTTATAATATCAGCTATCTGCCAGTGAAAGTCCCATCAAAATCGGTCCAGTCGTTTCGGAGATTAGCCGGAACAAACAGACAGTTTTTTTTTGTGTTATGTACCGTATAATATACTTTCTTATATGCATTTAGCAAAGAGCTGATCTATGCGTCATGTTCGTGAACGGGCGCAGTTGGGACTGGTCATCTCTTAGCTGCTATGGCTTATTTTTAATTATTTTAGTTTAGAATTTTTTATTTTTTTATCTTTTTATCACGGACGCTTCTGAAGTTTTGCATCGTTCTCACATGTATAATTTCAATATGAATGTGTGAACCAATACTTTGTATCAAATATTTTATTTTAAAAGAGTGACCGTAGAGTTTCTTGCCCGTTCTTCTCCATAGGAACCTACTATTTAGAATGCGCAACTAGCTTCATATTTGAAACTGACTGACTTCTTGACTATTCAAAAGTGCCTGTAAATGGTTTAATTGAAATAAATGCTTTGAGTTGAGTTTGAGCTGTTATTTTGACATCATCAATTTTATTTATTTGTATAGAATAAGTCGATATCATTTGTAAAGCCTTACATCTCACAGCTCTAAAAAGTCTATAGAAATAATATTTAAAGATAGTAGGTAATCTAAAAAGCAGATAAAACTATTATTAAAAATACTGCTTTTGGTTCTAATAAACCAAAAAGCAAAAACCTGCACAAAAATTCTCGATTTCGGTCCCAAATAACATGAAACCAGCGATAACATTGGTATTTAACATTATCTGAAGAGGAGATAACGTCTATCTCCATATCTCATTTGCATTAGGATTGTGACATCATTCTGAGAAAGACGTTATCACTTATCCGCTATTTGAGACGCCTTTACAAGTATAACCGAGTGACACATCAATGAAAAACATTCCTAATATTGTAATGCAGCCAAGACCAGATAATTTATATGAGAAACTATAGTTGTCCCCGTGGTTTCACCCGCGTAAGTCTTGATCCCGTGGGAATATCGGGATAAAAAGCCTATATGTTAATCCAGGGTGTCAGCTACCTCCATACAAAATGTTATCAAAATTGGTCCAGTCGTTTGAGCGTGAAGAAGTAACAAACACGGTATTCCCTTTCTTTTCCTAAAGTTGTTTGTCCGAAAATCATTATCCTTAACACGTTTGCTATAGACTTCAGTGACCATAATGTTCAAAAATTCAAAATTTTGTTTGTCTCGTCAAGTAAGCTTCTAAAACTATTCTGTCATAATATCGAGTAGGTACTATATTAATAGAATCTCATAATTTTGCATGAAATAAAGTCATACGTCCTAAGTTTTCTATTATAACAATATAATGTGTATGTTTCCGAATGAATTGAAAATAAAATAAAAAATCGAATTATCTACAAAAGTGACATCGAAAGACCCCAATATCGTACAGAGTATCGAATGTCTTCAATATCGATATTTATTATTTTTTAAGAAAGAAAATACGTTTATTTGCGGTAAACATAACGCAAAGAAATAAAAACACAAACACGAAAGAACAAGTTGAGGGAAAATATACGTCACATTCACGCAAAACGGCCATCGCTCAGCATAATGCTGCGACCCTATGCTAGACAGAGCCCCAGCGCTGGTTTTCAGCGGCTGGCTTCTCCTTATACATGTTATGGACCAAAGGGACCAAGTAATTATTAAGGGGGTCCCTATGTTGTTTCGAACGCCGCTGTTGCGACACACGCTGTTGCGAATTATTTTTCCACTGCCTCACAGGTTCGAAAGCTCATGGACTCGAATGAAGTAGTCGCGAAAGACGCTGTTTCGAAAAACATTTTCACTGCCTCATACGCTCGAATGCTTGTGATTTCGATTTATTTAGTCATAAAGTGTACAGAAAAGTATTTAATCATTTGGGTTAGGTTAGGTTAGAACAGTGACCATTAACGCGCGAAGGCGAGCGAGCGAAGCGAGCGTGCCGCGGCAGCGGCCGCCGAGCGCCAGGTCCCCTCTATTGTTGGTAAATTCAGTTACCAAAACAAAAACTCTTCATCAATATCCAATTTAACTAAATTACTATACGTTATATTAAATGATGACGTTGACACCGAATTTGTTGATTTTATTTAATTACTGCTTAAATACTTTTCTGTACACTTTATGACTAAATAAATCGAAATCACAAGTATTCGAGCGTATGAGGCAGTGAAAATGTTTTTCGAAACAGCGTCTTTCGCGACTACTTCATTCGAGTCCATGAGCTTTCGAACCTGTGAGGCAGTGGAAAAATAATTCGCAACAGCGTGTGTCGCAACAGCGGCGTTCGAAACAACATAGGGGACCCATTATTAAGACATTATAAAAAATGCCCGGGCAATTTGATTATTTTTATTTCAAACGTAGAATCAATGGGAATGCGTCAGATACCGTCTACTGATAATGAATCATTTGGGTTAGGTTAGTTTAGAACAGCTGTTAGACAATTAAAAAAAAAGAAAAGTAAACCGCTGATATACAGTATGTTAATTAATGAAAGGCGTTCCCGTTAACCCGCAATAGTAAAGCGTCCATACATGCAAAAAAACCTTAAAAAAACAAAGAGGTTTTGTTTCTGTTTATAAAAATTATTCACAAAGACATTTGGACAAATTGCGATTTCGGACTCTTCTAGTACTCAAACCAACTGATGGTCTATCGTCGTAAGGTTGTTGATCCTCATAAGAAACAGAATCTTAAATTGTTTTCTTAAAATTTACCATTTTCTTGCTAACTGTACATTTTTTTCAAAATCTGTGTACCTATTCAAAATGTCTCAATAAATTAAGGCCAGTCTTCTTCGACCGATTTTGTGTAGCGACATTGTTTAAGGTAGGGTTTACAGACCCATCTCAAAAATACACTCTGTCATGATGATTGACACTTTAGCCCCATAAAGATATAGCGTGATGATTAAATATGTAACCATCTACAATGGTCTAACCGTTTGGCTCGTCTTTTTACAATTTGCTGTAAACTATAGAGGAATACAAACATAATGCATTATTGCTCATCCCCCATAGCAAATAGAGTGATAATATAATTATAACCTACCGATTTATATATTTTACTTACTTACCGACTGACCAGACTTATAGGGAATATATTATATATGCAAAATTTGAACAGAATCGATCCGGTAGAATTTGTGTGATGCTGGATTCATTGAGGAATACAAACATAATGCAATATTGCTCACCCCCTACAGGAAATAGCGTGATAATATATAGCCTACCAATTGACCAGACTTATAGGGAATATCTATGTAAAATTTTAACAAAATCTATCAGGTACAATTTTCGTGATGCTCTAACATACATTCAGCCAAACACAAAAATTCTTAAAAACTATATTTTCGGCATTAGAATCGATCCCAGACCTCGTAGCAATTACTTTTTTTTCAAACATATTCAATGTACAATTTTCACTTCGCTACGATTTTATTGTAAGTATAGATAATTTTCTACTTTTTAATTTAGTTCTCTATTAAAGCGTGTTTTTTAGTTTTTTAAACTATTATTTATTTAAATTTTGAGGTCAAATTCTGTGGCTGGTCAGTTGCTTATTACCAAGGTGAAATGTGAGATGTTCCACATCTTATTCGACTACTGTAAAGCCGGGTCCACTGCGCCATGTTTTCGTGTTATAAAAACATCTAACATCGTTATTTATCCGATTTGGGGCGCCAATTGGCCAACCGATTTGGCCAATTGGCGCCCCCAAATCGGATAAGTAACGAAACCGATGTTAGATGTTTTTATAACACGAAAATATGGCGTAGCGGGCTCGGTTTAAGGCTCGCTCGTTTTTTAGCGTTCCGTACCTCGAAAGGAAAAACGGAACCCTTATAGGATCACTTCGTTGTCTGTCTGCCAAGACCCTTTTTCTCAGGAACGCGTGTAGGTATCAAGTTGAAATTAAATACTTAAGTCTACGATCCCTTGGAGCTCTAAAGAAATCAAGCTTCTACGTCAACGCAATAAAAAATACGGCGATTTATGCGACATATTTTGATAATATTCTAATAATTAAGTTATTTTTCATTGCTTAGTTTTTAATTCGTTTTACCTATTATGGTATAGTAATTTTATTCTAGGTGCATCGTCTTCACATATAATCATATAATTAATGTAATCAAACAAAATATTGTAAAACATTTTTAAAAGAGTACCGGTGGAGTTTCTTGCCCATTCTTCTCCATACGAAACTACCTTTTGGAAGGGGCAACTAGAATCAATTCTATTTTTTTTTGTAAATTTTGACGTTCAAAAGTGCCTCTTATGTGCCTATTTGAAATAAATGGTTTGACTTTGACTTTGACTTTGATACTCGCAAATAAATCAAAACTATATATATAGGGTACTTCCCGTTGACATGAAATTTGGAAGAAGCAAGGTCTCACAGCACAAGTACAGGAAAATTTGTAGTATTATCACATAATTTTTTTTTTTTTGCGATGACAATCTTACATTTCGACGGCACGGTTGGCGCAGTGGTTAAGCGAATGACTGCCGCGCTGCGTGTCGCGGGTTCGATTCCAGCACGGAACAAATATTTGTATGATCTACAAGTAGTTGTTCCGGGTCTGGCTGTTTGTGTATGTGAGTTTAAATGTTTGTAAACGCACCCACGATACAGGAGAAATTCCTAGTGTGGCGCAACGTTTTTTTTTTTTTTTTTTTAATATTACAGTTGAAAAATTGACCGTTGCGTATATCGACGTATGGGAGAACATGTTTTTCAACTACAATGTTAAGTTTGTCCTTGGGATAAGTTCATCCCAACTACGGAACCCTTCAGTGTGCGTGGTCAGACACGCACTTGGTCGGTTATTGTTGTTTAGGATGACTAAGAATTACTAATAATTACTGACTTATGTTCCGTGTGGTGCCGGGCGTAAAGAAGTACCATCCTATTATTAAATTAATATAATACTTCGCTACTGCGAAGTAAACATAAATCTTCATTAATGTAACTTACAAGATATTATCATAAGTGTCATTCCAATATTGTTTACTAACACGCAATGTGGTCTGATTCTTTTAGCCTTGAGACCGTCCGACTGTGATCTCCAATAATGTTAGTCTGTTAAATCTAGTTCTCTCTCGACTCTCTCGAACTCGAGACAAGTGTAAAAAATCAAACGCGAGGCATATTGATCGTTGTACCCATAGATATATGAAATAAGGTCGTACCTCTCGAAATACCTACACCTACCTATCTCAATATAAATCACACAAATATTATAAAGGCGAAACTTTGTGAGTGTGTGTGTGTGTATGTTTGTTACTTCTTCACGCTCAAACGGTTGGACCAATTTTGATAAAAAAAGTTATGGAGGTAGCTGACATCCTGGATTAAGACATAGGCTACTTTTTATCCCGATATTCCCACGGGATCGAGACTTACGCGGGTGAAACCGCGGAGGCAGCTAGCGTTAACGTTATAATTTACAAAAAAAATGTTAATTACTCGTATTTCCCTATTTTATGTTAAGTATTTATTTTATTCTTCTTGATGTGCCCTACAGGGTCCGTTATTGTAAATCTGTTTCAAAAAGGAGTGCAAATATGTATAGATGAATATAAGTTACTTATATTTTTCGACAGCTGTAAACACTTTTGCTGCACTATTAATACAAAGGTCAGATCAGAGTCAGAAACCCTTAAAACATCTTGTTGACTTATTGAATGTTCAGCGATTATTCAAGTCCCACCTTTTTTATTTACTTGTACATATATTTTTTTTTTTAAATAAAATAATTTGTTTATTACCACAAATTTCAAGTACATTGCACTGTATACAGATTAAAGATCTTAATTTAGCATTAGGTAGATAAGTACAATTGGTCCGACCCTGTCCCCTAAACTAGGTTAGTCCTGTATCTTAGGGGGCAAAATTTTATTATTTGGCATTTATTATTATTATTCAAAATCAAAATATTTTACTTCACATAAACCAACATGGGCACTTATGAAAACGTCAGAAGCTAGGTGCACGGTTCCAATTGGTCGTTTCCTAAGGAGAAGAGCCGGCAAGAAACACAGTTACTCTTTTTTTTTTTTCATACGTACCTGTCTGTTAGTTTTTAGATGATGTAAATATTTTATAATAAAAGCATTAAAGGTCCTGTCTACCCAATTCAAGATGAAATGTAATTACTTGACAGATCGAGCACGCAAGTGTTTTGCAGAAGAAAATTGCTAAAATTCCAATAATCAATGTTGGTACTATAATTAATTTAATATTCATTAAATTATGAAAATGTGAAATAGAATTTTAATTGAAATTCAGCTTTCGTTTCAATAAATATAAAAAAAAAACTCATATCGTTAATTTCCAATGTACAGAAATATGGTAATATAAAGTAATATTCATTCCATAGTTGTGGATTACTGATTTGTTCTTTCATTTTTGTTTTGTTTAATAGGTTCCTAAAGCCATGTTTCGGTTCAAGCTCAAGAGCAAAATCAAACTCTTCTAAACCTGAATAAATATCAAGTACCTATATATCACCATCTAATAAACAAAAATCCACTTTCTAATAATAAAATGAGCATTCGTAAAATCGAAATAAATTCCCAACCTCGTTAACACAGCTGCGCAAGTTTAAAATTACACTATACAGAATCCTAGAATAATTGAGGAGCGTCGGAACAAAAACCGATAAATCACATTTTGTAATTTTTTTTTTTATGATGCCAATTGGTTGTTCTCGTACATATCTTGCTCCATGATCATTGTAACCCGGTCAAAAACTGATAAATCCGCTCTAAATCCGTCCGCGAAATACACAAATCTGAACATAAACCGATAAATACATCAATTATACTAATCAACGATGGCGATCAGAACAGATACCGATAAATCCCTAACATTTTTCATTTAGCCTAAATAGCCATTAAGCTTTTATTAATATTAAAGTATGATGTGATTTTAAATAATGTTGTTTGATTGGAAACCACCTAATCTTGCTCTATCAAAAACCGATATATCCTACAGTGTTTTATCAAAAACCGATATATCCAGTTGGTTTGTTCAATAACCGATATATCCATTTTCTTTTTTTTTATAACTCAGCAGGTACCACAGTCACGAATGCAGAATTTAGGTTTCCAAACAGTGATGCTAACACCAATAGATTGATAAATTTCGTTTAACTCTAAATTTGAAAACCATAGACTTGGCCATATTTTTACATTTTTCCACGAAAAACATAAATGTGATTTATCGGTTTTTGTTCCGACGCTCCTCAATTAGAATGACACGAAAACATCCACTTACTTCAATTACAGTCTGAAAAGCCGATCATTGAAGTCGTAAATTGAATTCACTAGGTACACTTATAAAAGAGACTTTAAATTCGTGGATTTGAAATTTGATTCTACACAACCGTGCGCCTGAGTGCGTCAGCGCTCCTCAACTGAGTTGAACACGAATTGATAAACACTATTATATATTAAGCACGTAGTATTTTTGCCCCTAATGTGTCATGCATCTACCTGAACTCGTTTCTGCATCTGATGAAAATAACACATAAGTTGCAAAAACAATGAATAATTATTAAAAAACATCATACGTCATTGTTTTTGCAACTTAGTTGACTGAAAATTGTACTTAGTTAATTTTGTGATGTCACTTAGCTTTTGCCGGAAATATACACATAACATCACGCCCAAAGAAATAGGCAGAGGTGCACCTATATAGTAAACACACATAAAAAAAAATGGTAGAAGGTTCTTCTGTCAGGAGCAGGCATTTTTTTTTGTTTCTAAAAATATTTAAATCAATCACTCAATCGTTTATTTTGTTAAACATAGGTATGGTTACAGATAGTATATTGTCTAAAATATGTGCACTATGTTTTGCCAATATATGGCGTACAAAATTAACATAAACAAGCAATTACAATTAAGGTGGCATGGCAGATTACATTAAAAATAATTCAATTTAAAATATGTCAGTTTGATAAACAGGTCATTACAATTTCAGTTATATAAACACATTAACATATTATCAACTAGCTGCACCCCGCGGTTTCACCTGCGTAAGTCTCGATCCCGTGGGAATATCGGGATAAAAAGTAGCCTATGTCTTATTCCAGGGTGTCAGCTGCCTCAAATTTTATCAAAATTGGTCCAGCCATTTGAGCGTGAAGAAGTAACACACATACACACACACACACACTCACAAACTTTCGCCTTTATAATATTAGTGTGATGTGATGTGATAAATAAAATCATAAGTGTTAAATTAGCAAGTCGGAATCGTTATGTCTCTGTTTATCAGTAGTAAACTCAGTTATGGAGTAGTAACATCTAACTAAAAAGAACTTAAACAAAGACCTCATAAAGGATCCCAGACACTCTTTATTTCTAATAGCTGCTGGTATACTATTATATATTTTTGGGGCCATACCTAGCACACTTTTGCCGAAAAATGCCATTTTATGAGAGGTAACATGAATGGTATTCTGATAACGGCGAGAGCGCAGTTTTTCAAATAAATGCAGGTTACAGCGAACGAACATTACATAATGTAACATAGACAGACGGTCGAGTGAGCAAACTAAGCTCCTTAAACAATGGTTTACAACTATCCATCGATTGTAATTTGGTAAACCATCGCAAGCATTTCTTCTGAGCTTTAAAATCAATGTCTCTGTCAGTGGAGTTGCCCCAGAAAATGATTCCGTACCTAATGCCAGAAGCCACATAAGCATTACAAGCAACTTTACTGTAATGCGGTTAACCGTTTTTAATAATTTGTACAGAGCATATGCAAATTGACTTAACTTCTTTGACAAAGCGACGATATGATGTTTCCAAGTCAAATGACTATCTATGTAAAGGCCCAGGAATTTTGTGATGCTGATTTCAGAGATTTCTACGTTAGCATATTTTATATTCAGTTTTGGTTCTTTGATTAAATGTCATTATTTTAGTTTTGATAAGATTTATTTTTAGATTATTATTAACTAACCAATTGATTATATTTTCAAGATCATTTATGTCATTTTCAAGGATATTAATGTCATTACTAGATAATAAAATAGTGCTGTCATCAGCAAATAAGACTATCTGGTACTTACTGACCTTAGACATATCATTTATGTAAGTGTTAAATAATGGAGGGCCAGGAATGCTACCTTGGTAAACACCATAAGTAGTTTTCCTAGGACGTGACATGTATGTTCTTTCAACTTTCAAGCTCACATGTATCAATCGTTTTGATTTGAGTGCGATTAGAGAGCTATAGGATTGTAATAGGTTTAATGCAGTTCCTAGTTCCCTAGCATCAACACTAGAAACAATTTTCTTGATCACGTCATAAATCGCCATATTAATGGATTTGCCTTTCCTGAATCCAAATTGTTATTTGACTATGCGATCATGCTTTTCAAAAAACGACGAAAGAATATTGTATATCACCTTTTCTATAATTTTGGAAAAAATAGGAATAAGAGCAGGTTGCAGGTTTAGTTACTAACTAGCTGTACCCGCGGCTTTGCTCACGTAACTATGTATTCTATTGGCATTACGTATAATAGGAATACGTTCTATGCCACTAGCCATCAAATGTAAGGCCCTATATTTGTTTGCCATTCAATTACTTTTAAAACAAACCTAATATCACGCCTATAATCCCCGAAGGGTTAGGTAGAGGTGCACCTTTAATAAAAAAACGGCCAAGTGCGAGTCGGACTCATGCACGAAGGGTTCCGTACCATTATCTATAAAAACGGCAAAAAATGCACGTCTGTTGTATGGGAGCCCCCTAAATATTTATTTTATTCTGTTTTTGAGTATTTGTAGTTATAGCGGCAACAGAAATACATCATATGTCAAAATTTCAACTGTCTAACTATCACGGTACATGAGATACAGCGTGGTGACAGACGGATAGCGGAGTCTTAGTAATAGGTTCCCGTTTTACCCTTTGGGTACGGAACCCTAAAAATGAGTACTGTATTGCCAATCTCCTTAATTGGATAGTGTCGAAAGAAACGATTCAGAATTATATGATCCCATCGCAAAAAAATATAAGTACCTACTTATTTTAAAGTATAAAATGGAAAGAGATTTTTTATACAAATTCCACAACATAGGCATAACAAGCTATAAATAATTACAGTCTAAGCAGACTTGAATACTAGATTCAATATTAAACAGCCATATTGAGGAGACGAACGTACTCTTGCCCCTAAGATCTACGCTATTTATATTGTTCATGGCGTCATAGCGTCGAAGGATCGATCAAAAGTAGTGAAGGCATAACTTGCAGCCTGATTACGTACCACAGTTTGAATTACAATCGGAATGATTTGAAGTAATGTTTCTATCTAGCTGGCCCATCTGAGCCACAGCAACGAATCCGATGTACAGACTGTTAGCTAATTGAATGTACTTATCTAATCGAACGAAAATATTATATTCAATGTACCTCCGCCAGTAAGACAAATTTGCGTTCCGATTGAGGGACCACATTTGAATTTTGAGCTTTTGAATGCGTCAGCATTTAGTAAAAGTTGGCATTCAATTTCAGTTTCTACCCAGCGGGGCCCTTCATTATTCTATTGCTTAGAGACTTGTAATTTTTATTGGAGAGACTCCCCCAAATGTACTTTTCGAATTATTCATTCATTTTCAGAAACGTTGGGTAATAGTGCAGAAATTACATTCGTAAGTTTTTTTCTATCCAGCGGGGCCCTTTTCCTTAATATTTACAAGTGAAAATCGCACGCCAAATTAAAGCATTTTCAATGTAGTTCATTAATTTCAAGTTCATTCAATAAGCTAACAGTCTACATGGGTTTGGCTGTTGCTGTGGCTCAGGTGGACCAGCTAGATAGAAACACTTATGATAGGAAAAATTGTCTGTTTAACAACATAAATAATGCAATGAATGTTGTTGAACTGTCTAATTGAAACCGATTCCTACTGATAGTGTGTTACGCAATTAGCCTTCTGATATAGATACTATACGAGACTATTATTCTTCTTACAGGACTGCTTCGTTGGTCTAGCCGTCGTAAGCGCTACAGCTGAGCATGAGGTCCTGGGTTCGGACCCCAGGTCCCAGGTCGGACAGAGTTATTGGGATATTGCAACAGAGATTTTTCAGTAGCAGCCTGGAGTCTGGAACTCTGGATGTATGCCCGGTTGGTGGCAATAGGCTCAACCAAATTTATTCATTATTAACATAATTTTATTAATAATAGTTTTTTTTTATATATATATTACATTATGACATATGATGTCGTTTGAAACACAAACTGTTAGGAGCGCGGTGCGAGCCTTGCGTTCCAAGTGCAGTGCGGAATGGAGTGCAAGGCTCGCACCGCGCTCATAACAGGGTGTTAGTAAAATTATGTTAATAATGAATAAATCAATAAATAATTATGTTAATAAATATTTTTTTTTACTTTTATGAATGATTAGTAGTCATTGGATATTTATGAAGTGAGCTGCCGTTGTAAGACGATTAAACTGCCACGGTGTATAGGACTTAATTGGCGAATTATGAGGGTGTAATATAGAGGAAGGGGTGAAAGGCGGCGTGACGTTATGTTATGTTATTATTGTTCTTCTTCAGAAGCATAATCATAATCAGCTCTAAACTGCGTAAGAGCTGGTGACGTGATAAACAGCTTCCAAAATACATATATAATGAGATTCAACGTCGTCCCTAACGGGCTGCGGATCTATAGAATCAAGTTTTTCTAACTGAACAGACAGCTGTGCTGCTGGGGAATTTGTTGCGCCACTTCTTCTTCCCAGCTAAAGCACTAGGAAGTGGTGAAGGGCGGGCGTTTGGGGGACTGTCTTATGTAATTTTTGACGTTCGAAGTGTTGATTCTCAGCCTCGTTTGAATTAATGACTTTTCATTTGATTTGATCTAATAAAAGATTGGTCATGGAATTCTCAATCGCTACGCTATGTTTCCTAGAAACAGACGGAGTCTACTAAGACGGTGCATGGGATACTTCGAACACCTTGTTTTTTTCTTTATTTCCGGGTTGGAAAATCCTCATGGATGTCCTACGCCCTGGGGCGGGCGGAGGGGTCTGTCAGACTCTTACTGACTAAAAACCACCCCGGTGTTCCCTTCCCACACTTGCACCGGGGATATTGGGATCTGTTATTACTTCCGCAATCCCCAGCTAGTGCCGGCACTACGCACCGCCACCTCGGGTCCAGTGTGATAGGGGGCGGCGGACGTCCCCGATTCTGCCATCCCTGGACCCACTTAGGTGAGCCGAAGAGGGCACTATCTACCCTCTGCCAACACCCAGTGCGTCTGCTGCGGGCCGGGTGAGCGGACGAGATCTCCTGCTCCCTTTCCGCAGCCTCCTTTTGCGCCACGACTGTTTCGTAGAAGGATACCACCGCGTCCCAGGACTCCTCGCTGCCGGCAATCGACTCGACCACGGCCGGCAGTGACAGGTCACTGCCTACTTCTGAGATGAGGGCACGGCGTGGCTCCTCCCAAGCGGCACACTCTGCCAACGTATGCCGGCCGTGCCACCTAACCTTTTTTTTTTTTTTGTTGTCGAGGTGGAAAATCCTCATGGATGTCCTCCGCCCTGAGGTGGGCGGAGGGGTCTGTCAGACTCTTACTGACTAAAAACCACCCCGGTGTTCCCTTCCCACACTTGCACCGGGGATCTTGGGAGCTAGTATTACTTCCGTGATCCCCGGCTGGTGCCGGCCCGCCTCTGCGGGCCACCTCAAGTCTGCGGGGGGGTGAGGTGTTAGACCCCCCCGCGACATCTCAAAGGGGCGCGCGTGGAACACTACGCGCCGCCACCTCGGGTCCAGTGTGATCCCGCTCCCGCTCCCTTTCCGCAGCCTCCTTCTGCGACACGACTGTTTCGCTGAAAGATACCACTGCGTCCCAGGACTCCTCGCTGCCGGCCATCGACTCGACCACGGCCGGCAGCGATAGGTCACTGCCTACTCCTGAGATGAGGGCACGGCGAGGCTCCTCCCAAGCGGCACACTCTGCCAGCGTATGCCGCGCCATGTCCTCCCGGCAGTCGACGCAGTGGTGACACCGGGCGTCCGGCTCCCTGTTTATGCGACACAGGTACTTCCCGAAGCAACCATGCTCCGAGAGCACCTGCGTCACCCGAAACGACAGGGAGCCGTGCCTCCTCCCGAGCCAGGGCTCGAGTACCGGCCGGACCGCCTCGATGGTGGCGAGGCCGGCGGTAGGGCGTGAAAGCCTGTCCCGCCATTCCGCCACCAGGGCTGCGCGAAGCTGTGACCGACGCAACTCCACATGTCGCTGCATCAGCCACTCGCCCCGCGCCCTCGCTTCCTCGCGCCACCGATACAGTGACGCAAGTACTTTCGCCTCGAGGTCCCAGGGCGGGGATCCGGCCAGTACGCAAGCCGCCTCGTAGGAGATCGTGCGATATCCCCTTATGACTCTGACGGCCATCGCTCTCTGCGGCTCCCGCAGGACTGCGATGCTTCCGGCCGTCAGGTCAGCCGCCCAGATCGGGGCCCCATAAAGGGCCATCGATCGCACGATCCCCACGTAGAGCCGCCTACAGGCGGCGCTCGGGCCCCCCAGATTGGGAAGCAGCGTTGACAACGCCCCAGCCACGCCCAACAACTTGGGCGTCAGCCGCCGGAAGTGGGGGCCAAAATCCCACCGGCTGTCGAGCACTAATCCTAGGTACTTCATGGTGGACTCGACAGCGATTTGAGCCCCCCCGACCACGATGTGTGATCCCGGCGGCTAACCTAACCTAACACCCTATTGTGACCTTCAAACCACTTTAAGAGCCATACCTCACCGGGACAGCATGGCGGCGCAGCCAGGTTGCGTCACCAACAATATGTATGGTTGGCTGCGGACGCCAGGTGAGCCACCCCCCCCCCCCCCCCCCTTAGAGCTGTATACAGTTGGCAGCGCTACCTGATGACGTCCTCATGGCGTCCCGGTAAGTGTTGGGCAACGGTGTAAGTTCCACCGCTTCTCAGCCTAACTACAGTGCCAAAAGCCTCCAACTCCTATAGCAAATTTCCATTACACCCATCAAAGAATACAATTTCCTTCCAACCTTCATGGTTCAGAAATTTAATTTCCTTGACTTTGTTCGTAGTTAACAAGTAATAAAAACAGTTACGACTCATAAACTTTATTCCTGCGTACTAACAAGTAGACTAAAGTTAATAAGTTTCGTCTATGGATCCGGGGGCGCGTAAGCAAGGCCGATGTTCCGAAGCTCGCAATCCTCTTGCATGCAATCCTTTAGCAGAAGTTTCTTGAGCGCCGCGCGACGTACCTGTTTATTAAATTTTAATATAAATATACTTATTTTACGTGTTTCGTGTGGTGCCGGACGTAATGAATAGCACCACCCCAGTTCTTCCCACAGGTGTCGTAAAAGCCGACTAAGGAACTTACTAGAGAATGGGCAGCAGCGTTCTCTATTCATTTTAACACCATATTACGATAGCCAACCCGCGTGCCAGGCGTGGCGATTATGGCAACCCTCCCCCTCCTTTTGGGGGAGGCCTATGTCCAGCAGTGGACGTCTTTCGGCTGACATGATGATGATGTACTTACTTTAACAATGTATTTAGCATAGGGAATGAAATTGTAAAAAAACATAGGCCGAGTTTAAAAATCTTGTAAGTATACTTGTGAGAAACACTTAGAAAATACTTAGGTCCAAGTTACCGGCGCGGCGGCGGCGGCGGCGGCAATGGTAATGATAACATGTTTTTTTTAATTAGGGTTGTGTTTTTTTGTGGTTGTGTCACCTCTGCCTATCTCTTCGGGCAATACAGGCGTGATGTTATGTGCATATTTCCGCAAAAAGCCAGTAAGTAACATCACAAAAACTAACTAAGTACAATTTTCTGCATCTGATGAAAATAACACATAAGTTTGCAAAAACAATGATTAATTATTTTAAAAAACCGGCCAAGTGCGAGTCGGACTCGCGCACGTAAGGTTCCGTACCATTATCTATAAAACGGCAAAAAAATCACGGTTGATGTATGGGAGCCCCCTTAAATATTTATTTTATTCAGTTTTTTTAGTATTTGTTGTTATAGCGGCAACAGAAATACATCATCTGTGATTTCAACTGTCTAACTATCACGGTTCATGAGATACAGCCTGGTGACTGACAGACGGCGGAGCCTTAGTAATAGAGTTCCCGATTTACCATTTGGGTACGGTTCCGTAGTTGCGATGATTTTATCCCAAGAACATACTTAAGTTTTTTGTAGTTGAAAAAATGGTTTCCCATACATCGATATACGTCACGGTCAATCTCCAACTGCAAATGTAAGTTAGTAATCACATTTTTTTTTATCTACAAATTCGGCAATTTTTGGACTTTTTCCTTCACTTATGCTGCGAGACCTTGCTTCTTGCCAAATTTCATGATTCTAGGTCAACGGGAAGTACCCTAGAGGTTTTGATTTATTTGCGAGTATCAAAATATGTCCCATAAATGACCGTACTTTTTTTATTGCGTTGACATTAGAAGCTTGATTTGTTTTAGAGCTCCAAGGGACCGCAAACCTACGTATTTGATATTAATTTCAACTTACTACCTTCTCGTGTTCCTGAGTAAAAGGGTCTTGCTTGACAGACAAACAGGCGAACGGAAAACGAAGTGATCCTATAAGGGTTCCATTTTTACCAGACTGCGCGACGCAAAGGAGGGTTATGTGTTTATCAGCCTTTATACTAAGTCTATCTATCTGCCTAGCCTTTTCCCAACTACGTTGGGGTCGGCTTCCAGTCTAACCGGATGCAGCTGAATACCAGTATTTTACATGGAGCGACTGCCTATCTGACCTCCACAACCCAGTAACTGGGTAATACGATACCCCTTGGTAAGACTGGTTGTCAGACTTTCGGGGTTCTGACGACCCGTAACGACTGACTGTCAAAGATCTACGAATGACACCCGGGACCAACGGCTTAACGTGCTTTCCGAGGCACGGAGGAGTCTCGGTATGTAAATAGGCCGTCAAGTCAAATTATTTATTTCAAATAGGCACATAAGAGGCACGTTTGAACGTCAAAATTTACAAATAAAATAGAATTGATTCTAATCGCCCCTTCCAAAAGGTAGCTTCGTATGGGCAAGAAACTCCACCGTTACTCTTTTAAACATGTTTTACAATATTTTGTTTAAGATAATTATATGTGAAGACGATGCACCTAGAATAAAATTCATCATCACCATTTCAGCCGAAAGACGTCCACTGTTGGACATAGCAACCCCCCCAATATTTGGGGGGGTTGCCATAATCGACACGCTTAGCAGGCGGGTTGGCGATTGCAGTATGGTGTTAAAATGCATAGAAAACGCTGCTGCCCATTCTCTAGTAAGTCCCTTAGTCGCGTTTTACGACACCCACGGGATCAAATAGGGTGGTGCAATTCTTTACGTCCGGCACCACACGGAACCACGGAGAATAAAATTACTATACCACAATAGGCAAAAATAATTAAAAATGAAGCAATGACAGATAATTTAATTGAATATTACAAATTACCAACCAAATAACAGTAATGATGGTGAAACATCATTTATTGAGGAAGATAATAATCACAGAATGTAAAATCAATATCATACGAATAATAAATTATACAATTAAAATAGCAACCAGTTCGATTTTGTCTAGACTCTCGATTGTCATATGGAGCTGGACCAGCATGTTTCCAAGCATTCTTCTCTTAGATATACTCAGGATATGTATTGGATGGTTGGATATGTCTTTCTCTTGGATATATTACGACTAACGTCAATCGATTCGTCTTTACTCAGACGAAAAAATAATTTTACCGCCCCAAACAGTCCACGAATCTCCTCCAGATGCTACTCTTTCCGCAATGCAAGCTTGAGCAAATCGTGCTCCCTGTCTACGGAACACTTTTCTGCGTCCACCGTTCCCATGTAGGTTTATTTTGTATTCGTCTGAGGACAGTACGGGCCGTCATTGTTCCAGCGACAGCCGCACTTGGCGATGAACTGCCGTTAAATTCAGACCAATAGCAGGCGCGGAGTTGAACCACTTTCTGCAAGTCTCTGTCTTGCAGTCCACTCACTTATTGTAACTCCACTGACTTCTCGAAATCGCTGTTGGACTTGAACACCAGTGAGGTGTCGATTTCGCAATAATTTTGACACCATAAAATGGTCATCTCGTTCTGATGTAGCACTATTTCTTCCCGAATCCTAAGGTTCTAGAAACCTTCGGTATACCTGTCTCGCCGTAGGAACTTAAGGTGGCTATCCAAGAGGAGTGGGACGGTATCTCTCAGAGATTCATCGTAACTTTAATAAGGTCGATGAAAAACCGAATGGAAGCTACAATTAGAGCTAGGGGTGGCAATACGAGTTATTGTGCAATTACGACTACGATTTTTTTATCCGACAGCGGATCTATAAAAACGGAACCCTTATAGGATCACTCGTGTGTCTAGTGACTAGATTTGCATATAATATTATGCAAATTGGCTGTGACAGACGGACAGACAGACTAGACTCTAGTCTGTCTGTCCGTCTGTCACAGCCAATTTGTTCCGAATCTACTGGACCCAAACACAGACGTGTAACGTAAACTGTTTTTTTTTTAATATGTGGGGAAAATCAGAATGAGCCCAAGTAGCATTATAAGCTGTATTTAAGTTAGTTTTTATACTAGAAGCTGTATATTCAGGCTGTATAAGCGCTTATACAAAAGTATAAAGGGCCCATATAATACAGCTTGTTGCGTTAGTAGACTTGTATAGTAGCTGTAGAATAGAGAAGCTGTACAATAGCTGTATTAGAGTTGTTATTTGGTGTACAATGAAAACATTACACAAATATCATCTTATAAGTATCTTGTAATGAAAAGTGTTCTAAATAGGTTCTTGAAGAGAATTACATACAAAAGGAAATTAAACAAACTATTTTCGATGAAACGTGTAATAGAAACGTACTGAATGGCGACATTATTATTTATATAATACTAGCTTTTGCCCGCGGCTTCGCCCGCGTGGATGTCGGAAAATATCCCACGGGAACGTAATACCGGGACTAAAAGTACCCTATGTGTTAATCCAGGTAAGCAATGTCTTCTCACACTGCTTATTATACGAGTAGGGTCAACGGCGCGTTGTGTTCCACGCGCGCCTCAAAGAGATGTCAGCACCAACTGACGGGGTCCGAGAGGGCCAATGCCAGCAGAGTTGCGAGTTTCTCCGAAAGGGATATCGTGGCCCTGCCACACAGGCAACGGATGGACCACGGGTGGGTTTTAGTCAGTAAAAGTCTGACACGCTCTCCCGCTACGCCCAGAGCGAGAGAAGTTATTTGATAATTTCCCACCCAAAAAAAACACCCTTATCCCTTTCGGATAAACTCGCAACCCTGCCAGACATTGGCCCTAACGGACCCCGTCAGTTCGTGCTGACATCTCTTTGAGGCACGCGTCGAACACAACGCTCCGTTGACCCGGCCCTTGTCCTTATCGGACGGCGAGCTACCCATCGCTCACCGTCCGCAAGCCCGCGCTTGTGGTGGCCGGGAATCAGCCTGCAACTCCCGACGCCCGGGACGTCTCCCGCGGCGACTATAAGGGGCGCGAGGGCGCGAATTTTGCCTCTTCCTCACGCATTCCGCCTCCTCCATCGCGAGCATTACTGCTTCGCAGAAGGAGGTGACAGCCTTCCATGCACTCTCGCTCCGAACCATGACCTGCACCAGGGCCGGACGCGATAGATCGGCGCCGCCGATCGCCTCGGTGAAGACACGGCGGTGCTCCGCCCAAGCCGGGCAGTCCTCCACCGTATGCTCCACCGTGTCCTCCGAAACATTGGTGATTTTTGTAAAGAAGCACCTGCCACACTAAATCAGAAAGTAAGCAAAAGGTCTTCGTCTCCTTTTCCATTTTTCACCACGCAGCTGTTCTCAGTCCCTAAGGGTGCGTCTAGGCGAAACGAGCCGAGCACGAGCGGAGCACAAGCCGAGCATGAATTCGCGTATTGTGGACTTGTAGGCTCGTTTAATACATTTTGTGCTAAACTTATGCAAACTTCATATCTGTCTCTGCCATCTTCAAACGATTGACAGAAACAAAACGATGTTTAAATTCGTTTAGCGTTAAACGTGTTAAGCGCCGGCGACGCGACGACGCGCAGAGCGGCTCCGGTCGTGCTCAGCTCATTTAGTGTAGACGGACCTTAACGTTTATGAAATGTTTAGGCAATGGCTATTTTTAGAAAACAAGTTGTTTTTTATTTCAGAAACGAAGTTCATAGGAATTTCGGGCTCATTTTAAAAGGATATTTAAGAGGGATGCGGTAACGTGGCCCGCTAAATTAAAATTTTATTACGTTTTTTGCAATTTGCAGGTAAGTAACAGGTTGTATGTTGATCTAAATATGATTCGCGGCAGTAACAAATATGGCTTTACAGAATTATAATCATTAAAATCGGCAATACAACTAACTCTCTTCATAAAATCTGAATCTGACTCTTCTGAAATAATCATTCAGTAGGATTTTATGAACTTTGAGAGTTGTACTCGTAATGCTGATTCTAATTATTATAATTCTGTAAAGCCATATTTGTTACGGCCGCGAATCATATTTAGATCAACATGCAACCTGTTACTGACCTGCAAATTGCAAAAAACGTAACAAAATTTGAATTTCGCGGGCTACCTTAGTGCATCCCCCTTAATTATAAGTGAGAAGGTTCGTTCGTGCGACTAAAACAGTTCGGCAGTGTGGCCTTGGAAAACAAGCCAGTAAACAGTGAAATAAAAGCATTTGATTAACCAAAAATACATTAAACATTTTTAACAAAAAATAGCACTGCATCCTGTTTCAAAAAAACATTTTTCCTACAATTTCTATAAAAACATTCGTTGGAAAAAACTGACCGGCTACACTCGGTTTTCAATAAAAAAATATCGCTAGGTACAAAAACAAAAAATCCAAAACCCAGAACTTCGCAAAACAATGAAAATATTTTATTTATTCTACTTACATAATTAATAAAAGATGGCCTCGCAAAGTTACCAAAAAATATCAAGACACAATAGATAAGTTAGTTTACTTAAGTTAAGTTAACTTAAGTTGTTCCCGATCTTGTGGAAAGGATAGCCGTCCCTTGAGCCTAAATCGAGTGTAGTCACGCTCACGACGACCCACTGTTGAGTTAGTGTGAGTTAGTATACATAAATGAATACCGAGTCGTATGGTTACTTCACTACTTACGTCGCGATGGTCAATCGCGCCGTAACTAGTGAAGTAACTACTGGGTACTCGATACTCACGATAAATCGATTCAAGTTAAATGTCAAAACGGGCCTATTATTTTTTGACAACTTTAACAGATGTAGAAACCGCGCGTTTGGTCTATTTTAGCTACTTCCACAGCATTATGTCGTACGGCATTTTACTCTGGGGTCGGGCTGCTGACATTGATTCCATCTTTATTTTGCTAAAGAGAGCTGTCAGAGCCATTTAGAATCTACGTCGCCGAGAATCTCTTAATGACGGTACCTAACTTTTAATTCATTTATGAAAATATTAATGTAGGTATGTACAGATATTCTATTTCACGAAGTCCGTTCGGCTTTGATTGTAGTAGTGACGTATCCCGACAAGCGCGCTTGTGTGTGTAAAAGTAGGTAACGTTAGCAAAAAAATCTGATATATATTCAAGTCGAGATTTAATAATCTAAATAAAATTTTGGTTTTAAAAGTATATACATTTTGTAAATAAATTAGATTAGGTTGCAATAAATACAAAAATATTAAGAATATGTAGGCATTTAATTAAGCATTGGTGTTACAGAATGGAAACGAAACAAGTAGGACTATTCAGTATTTTCAATCACTATCAGATAAATTTTCGATTTCCGATTCCGTTTTGCTGTCGTCAGAATCATCTTGTACATTGATTATAAATTCAAAATCGAGATCAAAATATTTCAAGTAGTCTTTTTCAATTTTTTCAACATGAGCACAAGTTTTTTGCCACGTTTCACTGCTAACTTGGCCCAAACTTTCATTGATCAGTCTTTCCGTATTCGTCATGTTTTGCTCGATATTTTTAGATGCGACATAATTTTTAACGATCCCCCAAATATTTTCAATCGCATTTAATTCTGGGTGATAAGGGGGAAGGCGTAAGACATCAAAACCCTTGCTTTTTATAAAATCGTCAATCTTGTAGATTACGTGTTGGGCTTTGTACTTCTTTATTGTATCGTACAATTCCAATTTAAGAAGAGATTCATCAAATGCTATACCCTTATCCCTGAGCCATTGCTGCATATCGGCTTTCTTTGTAGATTGGGTCGGTAGTCGTTCAGCCCGTGTGTTGTGATAAGATGCATTGTCTAAGACAATGACAGAGCGCGGAAGTAAATTGGGTAGCAACTTTTCATTTAGCCATTTTACATAGTTATCATAGCTCATATTTGAATGATAATCACCAGCTGTTGAGTTGGCCTTATAAACCAAGGAAGCATTTTCAATAAAACCATCCTTGGTTCCCGCGTGCACTAAAATAAAGCGAGTGCCTGTGCTAATTTTTTTTTAAATGGAGTTCTTTCCTTTTTTTTTGCCCAGGTGTTGTTTCGCACGTGTGTCGAAAGGACGTAGCTCTCATCGGTGTAGACAATGGGCCGACTTTGAGAGCGGTACTCTGTTATTTTTTTTTAATATTTTAAACGCCACATTTGTATATCATGACGCTCCGTCAAGACTTTACGGTTGTTCTCTGTTTTGCGCCACTTGTAACCTAATTTCAACAGTAACTTGCGAACAGTTCCTAAACAACCTTCGAATCCGATTTTTTCATTCAATGCTGTTCTTAACTTAGCTAATGTTGGAATTTCTTTATGGACAATATGGAAATCTTGTACAGTACTGCGAACCACATCGGCTGTAAAATTATCTATATCCACTTTATTATCTCGCTTTCTCCTTTTCTTCATAGGTGAAGTGTATTTTGATGAAGTGGATGGGAATTCCTTCTCTTCTTTTAATATTCTTTGAACTGTTTTTTGGCTCACACCCGTAGCTTCAGCTGTACGGCGTGTAATGTCTCGTAAATGAGACAAATCACAGTTGAGTTCTATTAATGATTTTGTAAATTCATATTCTTCTCGCAGAAAATGATAAACACTAGCTATTATGTTTCGACCCTAAAACAAAATTTAATCAAAATAATTAAGTAATATAAACATTTTATAACACAAAAAAAAACATTCATTTTATAAATACTTCTATTGCTATATTAAGTATCTTTGTATAACATTTTAATTGAAAACGTATAAATAAATATTACCTCACTATGGACAACTCTTCTTCGTTTTGTTGCCATGCTGACCTTACTCCGTGAAACAATTTGGCGCGAACTAAAAACCACTACTGATCCGGACCGTGTCCCGATCGACACTGAGCGCTCTCGAGGTTACGCACACAAAAACAATGTGCATGTGCACGCTTGACAACATTCATAGCCAAACGGACTTCGTGACATAGAACATCTATAAGAAAAATCACAAAGACATCATTTTAATACTAGAAATAACGATAAAATAGATCAACCATGTTTCAGATTATCTGTAGTACATACATCTCTTATGGGGTACTGTGTTAAATGTTACAACAAAATACCTTGTGATATATTGCAACTAAATGAAAGTAAATTAAAAACTCTTATCAAAAGTAGGTACACTTTGTAAACAAGCATATTACAAATTAGAGGATTTTAACCAAGATAATATAGAGAGCATCCAGAAAAGGTCCATCAAGTATTGTGTTATCATCAGAAAGTGCCCTACCGGGCTGAAGATTACCTCATTGTGGCGATAAGTCCCCTCTTTGAGGAGTGGCTAGAGAGGCGCCACGGCGTCCTCACCTTCCGCCTGACGCAGGTCCTCACCGGACACGGATGTTTCGGGAGGTTCCTGTTTAGGATAAAGCGGGAGGAAACGCCCGGGTGTCACCACTGTGTGGATCGCCCGGAGGACACGGTGGAGCATACGGTGGAGGTCTGCCCTGCTTGGGCGGAGCACCGCCGTGTCCTCACGGAGGCGATCGGCGGCGGCGATCTCTTGCGTCCGGCCCTGGTTCAGGCCATGGTTCGGAGCAAGAGTGCATGGAAGGCCGTCACCTCCTTCTGCTAAACAGTAATGCTCGCGAAGGAGGAGGCGGAACGCGTGAGGGAAAGGCAAAATCAACGCCCTCGCGCCCCTAGTCGCCGCAGGAGACGCCCCGGGTGTTGGGAATCGCAGGCCGATTCCCGGCCACCGTAGGCGCGGGCTTGCGAACGGTGAGCGATGGGTAGCTCGCCGCGCCGTCCGATATGGACCAAGCCCGGGTCGACGGCGCGTTGTGTTCCAAGCGCGCCTCAAAGAGACGTCAGCACCAATTGACGGGGTCCGAAAGGGCCAATGCCTGCCAGGGTTACGAGCCTGTCCGAAAGGGATATCGTGGCCGTGGCACACAGGCATCTGAAGGAACACGGGTGGGTTTTAGTCAGTAAAAGTCTGACACTCCCACCCGCTCCACCCAGAGCGGGAGAAGTTATTTAATAATTTCTCACCCAAAAAAAAAAACCCTCTGTAAGAAGTATCATAAATTACCCTTAATTAATCGGCGAGCAATCTCTGACTGTATTTCATTATTTAAAATTTTCAATAATTCTATTAATATCTCCGAAATTCTATCCAAACGATGGAACACCGTTGCGTGTTCCATTTACCTCTACGAATTACAGGGAAAATTCATTTATGGTGCGTGCAAGTAGCAACTTTAATATGATTTTGATCCTTTCTTATCAGGTGTGTCCTCGGCCAGATAGTGCCTGGGCCTTGACTTTTTTAATTAAGATTTGTATGTTCAGGTTTTTATTCTTGTATTGAATACGAAATGTAAATTCAATTTAAGCTTGAATGATATACTGTCTTTATTTTTCTCTTCTTTTTTTGGTACAGTGTGTTTGTGCTGTTCACACTCCTTCTTTCCAATCTGTTTTTAGAAGTGAAGACTTGTAATTGGCTGTCAGTCTCACATACAACTTTTTATTCTGTTTGTTTCAGCTGTAAGTCTTCCATAGTTAATAAATAAATAAATAAAAATGCTTGGAAATATGCTGGTCCAGCTCCATATGACAATCTAGAGTCTAGACAAAATCCCACTGGTTGTTATTTTAATTGTATAATTTATTATTCATATGACATTTATTTAACATTCTGTGGGTTCACCTTAACCCACCCACTGACCTATTACTTATTATTTTTTAGGAAAACGTATATTATTACTATATTTGTAAATATGTGAGCACCATTGCATGTATCTATCACATAATTAATTTATCTGTCATTGCTAAATTTTTAATTCTTTTCACATAATTATTGTGTAATAAAATTACTTTACAATTTTATTTGGTGGTGAGAGCAGTGGTGGCCCAGTGGTTAACGGCCTCGGCTTACGAGTAGTAGGTCGTAGGTTCTAAGCCAGACAGGCGCTTTACTTTGTGTAAATTATTTCATCACCACTGCTCTCAAAACGGTGAAGAAAAACATCGTGAGGAAACCGGCATGTCCTAGAACTAAAAATTCGAAGACATGTGACATCCACCAACCCGCACTGGGCCTGCGTGGTGGATTACGGCCCATTCCCTCTCACAGAAAGAGGTGGCGTGTGTCCCAGCAGTGGGAACATTGTAGGCAGATTATGTTATGTATGTTATGTACAATTTTATTTCAGGTGCATCATCTTCACATAAAATAATGTACCTATACAAAACTAAACATTTTAAAAGAGTAACGGTGGAGTGTCTTGCCCATTCTTCTCCATACGAAACTACCTTTTGGAAAGGGCGACTAGAATCTATTGTTTTGTAAATTTTGACGTACTAAAGTGCCTTTTATGCATCACAAATTCACAATGAAATAGAATTGTAGTACCGATGCATAATGAGTAATGATAGAAAAGTTGCAAACCCCTGTTAATGAACCCATGGTTGGTTGGTCAGTTTTGTGGATTTAAGAAATCGCTAAAAGCTGGGTAACTGGTGGCACGACTCTACTGGATAGCTTATACTATCACCAGCGATTTGTCTAAATCCCTTCTATTTGCGACCGTTCCATCTACGTCGGTTGGTGAAATCCAAGTTTTAGGTCGGTCAGGTACTATCGGCCAAACTTCCGGATGCTCAACTGTAGGGCGACAATCGCACAACACGGCTCACGAGTCGATCGCCCGATGCATGCGTTTGACGCGTATTTTAGTCGTGTTCGTATTAATATAATGATGTATAGAAGTGTGACTCTCACACTAGATGCGTGCTATGCCCGCTTGTTTGTGAGATTTTTTTATAGGCACGGCCAGCGTGAGCTCTTTAGTGTGTGTATGTATTGTATTGTTGGCAAGAAGTCATTTTGTACTCATATCTTCTGTTTGGTCTAGAAAATGTATTATTGCTATCAACTTTCCACAAAAATGTAATAATTTGGAAAAAATGTCAAACAACAATTAATATTATTCTATCCACTTTAATATTTACCTCTCTCTGACACATGGCTATGCTCTGTCGAGGTATTTATTACCATTTTCACTGCCTCCCCAATTTTCACAATGTCCTATGCGATGCCCTATACAAATCACAGTGAACGCGCTGGGCGCGTTGACCGCGGTCCTGCAAATTTATAAAATGTGTATATATCGACATTTTTTGTGTTTTATCGGCGTGAGATAGGACTTGTTACTTGTGCAGTGCTATTGAAAAGTAAATAACTACATTTCAATGTGTTTACAAACTTGGGAATATGTCTAAAAAGAAGCAACTTACGTTATTTAGTTAGAAATTTACAACGTTTGGTACCTTTTCTTTTATTGCTCTATGTTTTGATTGAAATAGCATAATTGCAGTAGTATTTGAACTAATACTTAGCGCAGTTCATACAATGTTATCAGAGCTTTTTGTTTATTGCTGTCACACATTTTGCAACTGCAATATTAATCAATTAATTATCTAAGTGCCATTGTTATTTAGTGGGAACGTTTGAAAATCCAGTCAAACAATAGGACGGCTTAAAATAAGGGCCATAAAATACATACGCGAAAAAATGTATTTTTTTTTTTGTTATTTTTTGTTACACGCCTTAAACTGAAACAACTGCATATTGTCTCTAATTGATCGAAACCAGGAAGGAGTGTGGTTTGTCACTAGCTGCGCTTGCCACAGAGATATTTTCTAAACTGAGCATGCTTAATTTTTGCCGATAGTACCTAAGTTTTGTAGCCCACATGCCACATGCAGTGGACAAAAAACACATCAGTGCCAAAAAACATTGCTCAAGTCAGTCAACAAGTTAAATAGGGCGGCACTGGGACACTGCAAAAAATGCAGATGCAAAAAACTGTTGCAGTATTTAAAAGAAGAGTGAAAGAACACTATCTTTCCACTTCGTCATAGAACTTGCGTCATAGCGAATGTATTTATTATTTTAATTACATTATAATTAACAATATTCTAGTGATATTTATTTTAGAAGTATGTTAGTATATTCTCACATTATTGGGTTTTTTTAATTGTTCTTATGTATTCTACTTTCTCTTCTACTCTTACACACTTTGTCCACATCTCATTATCTACTTTTCTATCGCAGGTACCTATCCTGAAGAGATTTCTTTATTTTCTTTTCTTATTGTCTGTTTTTTTTATGTGAACATAAATGGTTAAATAAATAAATGCTTTAGACATCTGAACCGATTTAATGAATTCATGTCTGTGTAAAATGTTATCCAATGAAGTGTGTAGTCTGAGAAACACCTACTGAAGCGTTCACATTATAAACGCTTGCCTGCATCAGGGTTAATGGCGTAACACACTATCAATCACAGTCTGAATGATTTTGAAGTATAGTTATTGCTAATCAATTGCTTCACATGTTTGAAAAATGTTCTGCGCAACAACGTAAATAGCTCAATGAATGTTGTTGAACTGTCAAAATGAAACTCATTGCCGCTGATACCTCTATTTGTGTTACGTAATTATTATAAGTCTGATCGTATAATAAGTAGCATGTAGCTGTAGGTTGGTATACCTACTTATTTATTCAAGTCAAGGAACCGACATGACATTGAGACGCGACCGCAATCCGCAAGAGATGTCCTTTGCAGATGTGTAGGATGTGTGTGCATTGTATGTAATGATATCCTGTAGATACATCTGCCAATTTACTTCACAAAGCATGTTTCATGTTCATATTTATGTCGGTAGGTATCACCAAAGAGATCAATCACGAACATTGTATGAACAATTAACAGGCATGTGTCTGCATTATATGTAATGATATCCTGTAGATACATCTGCCAATTTACTTCACAAAGCATGTTTCATGTTCATATTTATGTCGGTAGGTATCACCAAAGAGATCAATCACGAACATTGTATGAACAATTAACAGGCATGTGTCTGCATTATATGTAATGATATCCTGTAGATACATCTGCCAATTTACTTCACAAAGCATGTTTCATGTTCATATTTATGTAGGTAGGTATCACCAAAGAGATCAATCACGAACATTGTATGAACAATTAACAGGCATGTGTCTGCATTATATGTAATGATATCCTGTAGATACCTCTGCCAATTTACTTCACAAAGCATGTTTCATGTTCATATTTATGTAGGTAGGTATCACCAAAGAGATCAATCACGAACATTGTATGAACAATTAACAGGCATGTGTCTGCATTATATGTAATGATATCCTGTAGATACATTCGCCAATTTACTTCACAAAGCATGTTTCATGTTCATGTTTCACCAAAGAGATCATTCACGAACATTGTATGAACAAGTAACACGCGTGAATCTGCATTGTATGTAATGATATCCTGTAGATACATCTGCCAATTTACTTGACAAAGCATGTTTCATGTTCATGTTTCACCAAAGAGATCAATCACGAACATTGTATGAACAATTAATCATAATCATAATAATCATAATCATTTATTCATTTGTAAACATAGGTATTAACAGGCATGTGTCTGCATTATATGTAATGATATCCTGTAGATACATCTGCCAATTTACTTCACAAAGCATGTTTCATGTTCATATTTATGTAGGTAGGTATCACCAAAGAGATCAATCACGAACATTATATGAACAATTAACAGGCATGTGTCTGCATTATATGTAATGATATCCTGTAGATACATTCGCCAATTTACTTCACAAAGCATGTTTCATGTTCATGTTTTACCAAAGAGATCAATCACAAACATTGTATGAACAAGTAACACGCATGAGTCTGCATTTTATGTAATGATATCCTGTAGATACATCTGCCAATTTACTTGACAAAGCATGTTTCATGTTCATGTTCATGTTTCACCAAAGAGATCAATCACGAACATTGTATGAACAAGTAACAGGCATGTGTCTGCATTGTATGTAATGATATCCTGTAGATACATCTGCCAATTTACTTGACAAAGCATGTTTCATGTTCATGTTTCACCAAAGAGATCAATCACGAACATTATATGAACAAGTAACAGGCATGTGTCTGCATTATATGTAATGATATCCTGTAGATACATCTGCCAATTTACTTGACAAAGCATGTTTCATGTTCATGTTTTACCAAAGAGGTCAATCACGAACATTGTATGAACAAGTAACAGGCATGTGTCTGCATTGTATGTAATGATATCCTGTAGATACATCTGCCAATTTACTTGACAAAGCATGTTTCATGTTCATGTTTCACCAAAGAGATCAATCACGAATATTGTATGAACAAGTAACAGGCATGTGTCTGCATTATATGTAATGATATCCTGTAGATACATCTGCCAATTTACTTGACAAAGCATGTTTCATGTTCATGTTTTACCAAAGAGGTCAATCACGAACATTGTATGAACAAGTAACAGGCATGTGTCAGCATTGTATGTAATGATATCCTGTAGATACATCTGCCAATTTACTTGACAAAGCATGTTTCATGTTCATGTTTTACCAAAGAGGTCAATCACGAACATTGTATGAACAAGTAACAGGCATGTGTCTGCATTGTATGTAATGATATCCTGTAGATACATCTGCCAATTTACTTGACAAAGCATGTTTCAAGTTCATGTTCATGTTTCACCAAAGAGATCAATCACGAACATTGTATGAACAAGTAACAGGCATGTGTCTGTATTATATGTAATGATATCCTGTAGATACATCTGCCAATTTACTTCACAAAGCACGTTTCATGTTCATATTTATGTAGGTAGGTATCACCAAAGAGATCAATCACGAACATTGTATGAACAAGTAACAGGCATGTGTCTGCATTATATGTAATGATATCCTGTAGATACATCTGCCAATTTACTTCACAAAGCACGTTTCATGTTCATATTTATGTAGGTAGGTATCACCAAAGAGATCAATCACGAACATTGTATGAACAAGTAACAGGCATGTGTCTGCATTATATGTAATGATATCCTGTAGATACATCTGCCAATTTACTTCACAAAGCATGTTTCATGTTCATATTTATGTAGGTAGGTATCACCAAAGAGATCAATCACGAACATTGTATGAACAAGTAACAGGCATGTGTCTGCATTATATGTAATGATATCCTGTAGATACATTCGCCAATTTACTTCACAAAGCATGTTTCATGTTCATGTTTTACCAAAGAGATCAATCACAAACATTGTATGAACAAGTAACACGCATGAGTCTGCATTTTATGTAATGATATCCTGTAGATACATCTGCCAATTTACTTGACAAAGCATGTTTCATGTTCATGTTCATGTTTCACCAAAGAGATCAATCACGAACATTGTATGAACAAGTAACAGGCATGTGTCTGCATTGTATGTAATGATATCCTGTAGATACATCTGCCAATTTACTTGACAAAGCATGTTTCATGTTCATGTTTCACCAAAGAGATCAATCACGAACATTATATGAACAAGTAACAGGCATGTGTCTGCATTATATGTAATGATATCCTGTAGATACATCTGCCAATTTACTTGACAAAGCATGTTTCATGTTCATGTTTTACCAAAGAGGTCAATCACGAACATTGTATGAACAAGTAACAGGCATGTGTCTGCATTGTATGTAATGATATCCTGTAGATACATCTGCCAATTTACTTGACAAAGCATGTTTCATGTTCATGTTTCACCAAAGAGATCAATCACGAATATTGTATGAACAAGTAACAGGCATGTGTCTGCATTATATGTAATGATATCCTGTAGATACATCTGCCAATTTACTTGACAAAGCATGTTTCATGTTCATGTTTTACCAAAGAGGTCAATCACGAACATTGTATGAACAAGTAACAGGCATGTGTCAGCATTGTATGTAATGATATCCTGTAGATACATCTGCCAATTTACTTGACAAAGCATGTTTCATGTTCATGTTTTACCAAAGAGGTCAATCACGAACATTGTATGAACAAGTAACAGGCATGTGTCTGCATTGTATGTAATGATATCCTGTAGATACATCTGCCAATTTACTTGACAAAGCATGTTTCAAGTTCATGTTCATGTTTCACCAAAGAGATCAATCACGAACATTGTATGAACAAGTAACAGGCATGTGTCTGTATTATATGTAATGATATCCTGTAGATACATCTGCCAATTTACTTCACAAAGCACGTTTCATGTTCATATTTATGTAGGTAGGTATCACCAAAGAGATCAATCACGAACATTGTATGAACAAGTAACAGGCATGTGTCTGCATTATATGTAATGATATCCTGTAGATACATCTGCCAATTTACTTCACAAAGCACGTTTCATGTTCATATTTATGTAGGTAGGTATCACCAAAGAGATCAATCACGAACATTGTATGAACAAGTAACAGGCATGTGTCTGCATTATATGTAATGATATCCTGTAGATACATCTGCCAATTTACTTGACAAAGCATGTTTCATGTTCATGTTTCACCAAAGAGATCAATCACGAACATTGTATGAACAATTAATCATAATCATAATAATCATAATCATTTATTCATTTGTAAACATAGGTATTAACAGGCATGTGTCTGCATTATATGTAATGATATCCTGTAGATACATCTGCCAATTTACTTCACAAAGCATGTTTCATGTTCATATTTATGTAGGTAGGTATCACCAAAGAGATCAATCACGAACATTATATGAACAATTAACAGGCATGTGTCTGCATTATATGTAATGATATCCTGTAGATACATTCGCCAATTTACTTCACAAAGCATGTTTCATGTTCATGTTTTACCAAAGAGATCAATCACAAACATTGTATGAACAAGTAACACGCATGAGTCTGCATTTTATGTAATGATATCCTGTAGATACATCTGCCAATTTACTTGACAAAGCATGTTTCATGTTCATGTTCATGTTTCACCAAAGAGATCAATCACGAACATTGTATGAACAAGTAACAGGCATGTGTCTGCATTGTATGTAATGATATCCTGTAGATACATCTGCCAATTTACTTGACAAAGCATGTTTCATGTTCATGTTTCACCAAAGAGATCAATCACGAACATTATATGAACAAGTAACAGGCATGTGTCTGCATTATATGTAATGATATCCTGTAGATACATCTGCCAATTTACTTGACAAAGCATGTTTCATGTTCATGTTTTACCAAAGAGGTCAATCACGAACATTGTATGAACAAGTAACAGGCATGTGTCTGCATTGTATGTAATGATATCCTGTAGATACATCTGCCAATTTACTTGACAAAGCATGTTTCATGTTCATGTTTCACCAAAGAGATCAATCACGAATATTGTATGAACAAGTAACAGGCATGTGTCTGCATTATATGTAATGATATCCTGTAGATACATCTGCCAATTTACTTGACAAAGCATGTTTCATGTTCATGTTTTACCAAAGAGGTCAATCACGAACATTGTATGAACAAGTAACAGGCATGTGTCAGCATTGTATGTAATGATATCCTGTAGATACATCTGCCAATTTACTTGACAAAGCATATTTTAAGTTCATGTTCATGTTTCACCAAAGAGATCAATCACGAACATTGTATGAACAAGTAACAGGCATGTGTCTGCATTATATGTAATGATATCCTGTAGATACATCTGCCAATTTACTTGACAAAGCATGTTTCATGTTCATGTTTTACCAAAGAGGTCAATCACGAACATTGTATGAACAAGTAACAGGCATGTGTCTGCATTGTATGTAATGATATCCTGTAGATACATCTGCCAATTTACTTGACAAAGCATGTTTCATGTTCATGTTTTACCAAAGAGGTCAATCACGAACATTGTATGAACAAGTAACAGGCATGTGTCAGCATTGTATGTAATGATATCCTGTAGATACATCTGCCAATTTACTTGACAAAGCATATTTTAAGTTCATGTTCATGTTTCACCAAAGAGATCAATCACGAACATTGTATGAACAAGTAACAGGCATGTGTCTGCATTATATGTAATGATATCCTGTAGATACATCTGCCAATTTACTTGACAAAGCATGTTTCATGTTCATGTTTTACCAAAGAGGTCAATCACGAACATTGTATGAACAAGTAACAGGCATGTGTCTGCATTGTATGTAATGATATCCTGTAGATACATCTGCCAATTTACTTGACAAAGCATGTTTCAAGTTCATGTTCATGTTTCACCAAAGAGATCAATCACGAACATTGTATGAACAAGTAACAGGCATGTGTCTGCATTATATGTAATGATATCCTGTAGATACATCTGCCAATTTACTTCACAAAGCACGTTTCATGTTCATATTTATGTAGGTAGGTATCACCAAAGAGATCAATCACGAACATTGTATGAACAAGTAACAGGCATGTGTCTGCATTATATGTAATGATATCCTGTAGATACATCTGCCAATTTACTTCACAAAGCACGTTTCATGTTCATATTTATGTAGGTAGGTATCACCAAAGAGATCAATCACGAACATTGTATGAACAAGTAACAGGCATGTGTCTGCATTATATGTAATGATATCCTGTAGATACATCTGCCAATTTACTTGACAAAGCATGTTTCATGTTCATGTTTTACCAAAGAGGTCAATCACGAACATTGTATGAACAAGTAACAGGCATGTGTCTGCATTGTATGTAATGATATCCTGTAGATACATCTGCCAATTTACTTGACAAAGCATGTTTCAAGTTCATGTTCATGTTTCACCAAAGAGATCAATCACGAACATTGTATGAACAAGTAACAGGCATGTGTCTGCATTGTACGTATGTAATAATATTCTGTAGATACATTTGCCAATTTACTTCACAAAGCATGTTTCACCAAAGAGATCAATCTCGAACATTGTATGAACAAGTAACAGGCTGTATGTACTATCGTCAACACATGCCTAGCCTTTTCCCAATTATGTTGAAGTAATCAGTTGCACATTCAGTATCTACTTAAGTATATATAAATCAACTACTTAACATAATCTAATACGTACTTAGTAGATGTTGATAGCCATAATTATGCATGCATATCAATTTTATTAATTTATCTACTACAATACTCTTTACGTTACAGGTTGTTCTTACTATTGGTATAAACGGAGCATGTCGAACTAATGAACTAACACAACTTAATGTCAAAACATTAAGAAACATTCAGATGAGTTACTATTAATTAATTTACCTAAATGTATGCAAAGGTTTTGATAAATAGAGTGGTAAGAATGACAGGTGAGAAAATATGGGATGTGCAGGCAGGATTTAGAGAGGGAATGGGATGTATGGATCAGATCTTCTCCTTAAGGTGCATAACCGAAAAACATCTGGCAAAGCACAAGAAAGTCTACTGTGCTTTCGTTGACTTGGAGAAGGCCTATGACAGTGTGTGGAGGGAAGAACTGTGGTCAACACTATCAGTGTACGGTGTGGACTGGAGCTTGGTACGGGCACTGAAATCTTTATACAAGGATTCCAGTGCTTGTGTTAGGTTAAATGGGGCATACACGGACTGGTTCTGCATCTCAAGGGGTGTTAGACAGGGTTGTGTAGCGTCACCGTGACTGTTCAACTTGTATATGGATAGTTGTCTGATAGATTAGAAAGAGATTGAGTGCGGATTGAGAATGAATGAGTTGCCTGTCAAATGCCTTCTCTACGCAGATGATCAAGTTCTACTTGCTTCGTCTGCAGAACAGTTGCAAGACATGGTGACTGTGATGGATGAAGCATATAAGAGGAAAGGGAAGAATATAAATGTGAATAAGACGAAGGTCATGGTGTTTGAAATAGAAGAGGATGTATCGGTGTTTGATGTGAAAATAAATGATAAGAGTGTGGAGCAAGTAAGTGAGTTTATATATTTGGGGAGTCAGTTTACAAGGGATGGAAAGATTGATGAAGATGTGGAAAGGAGAGTAAATGCGGGAAATAAAGCGAATGGTGCTATACATGCGATTGTCACCAATCAGTCGATGCCCAAAAAGGTTCGATTGGCTGTTCACAATGGTGTGCTGGTGCCTACGCTTATGTATGGAAGTGAATGTTGGGTGTGTCAAAAGAAGCATGAGAGTAGAATAAATGCAGTGGAAATGCGTTCCTTGCGAAGCATGTCTGGCGTGACTATGAATGATAGGCTGAAAAATGAGGTGATAAGGCAACGGTGCAGTTTAAAAGAAGATGTAGTAACAAAAATTGAAAAGAGTATGCTTAGATGGCTTGGTCATGTTGATAGGATGAGTGGAACGCGACTAACAAAAGGTATTTATAAAGCAGAGGTGAGTGGAAACGCCGGGAGGAGACGCCCTAGGAGGACATATAGTGACCAAATTGGTGATGTTCTTCAGAAAGGTCAGGTGCGTAGTAATCGCAATCGGCGTGCGTGTATGACCAGATGTATAAACGTAGGCGAAGCAAAAAGGAGTATGTAACGAGCGTAGCAGGTTGCGTTCTATAGTTTCTGCCTACCCCATGGGAAGAAGGCGTGAGTTTATGTATGTATGTATGTACTCGTAATTTACCGAATACAAAGACAAAAAAAATAAGAACCGACTACCAAAAATAACACTACAAAGTGAAAATAACTTTAATTTCGGAAGCCGGTGTCTTTGGATCTGTATTTGAGTTTTTTGCCACCGACTTCCGAAATTAAAGTTATTTTTCACTTTGTAGTGTTATTTTTGGTAGTCGGTTATTTTTTTGTAAAAAGTTTTTTATTTTACACTTTTTAGTGGATCAGTTTTGAATTTATCTAAGTTACAATAGCCTAATGTTAACTGCTCATCACCTTTTACAAAATATTTCTTTTCCCGATGCCGGGAGGTTGATTGTTGATGCTGGTTAGAACCAGGAGAACTGCCACTCACCGTATGCATAGTAACGAGCATAAATTGCTTAATCGCAACCCGTTAAATAGGGGTACTCATTATTATTTTGTTCCGGTGGCCATATGTGGTCTCCATCATCAGTTCCACTTCACCAAATGGTGCTTTCCGAGACCAAATGCACGAGTTACTATAAAAAATACCTATAAAATTTGAGGGTTTCCCTCGATTTCCATGGGATCCCCTCATATGATTCTGATTTGGTGGCAATGGGACCACCTCGGGAGTATACCCGTTCAAACCAAAAAAGAATTTTCAAAATCGGTCCATAATTAACGGAGTAATCGCATTACAAACGTACAAAAAAAAAAAAACACCGCCTAAAAAGAAAAACCTCAAAAAAAAGAACCTCCTCCTTTTTGGAAGTCGGTTAAAAAGAGACCGCAACTTCGTCATTCGCAAGGACAATTGTTGAGAAATATCAAGCCTCCAATCAATCGATTTTTTCTACAATATTGCAACGGAAAGTGTATTACACAGCCTATGGGTGCTAATAAAATTGGCAGTATCCCACGAGAAATAGTAACATTTCTTAAACTTCCAGAACGCCTGTTGTTGTTATATCTGTAATTTTTATGGTGTACCTACATAATAAAGAGTATTCTATGCTATTCTGAACACGGGTCATTGTTTCCGACGAACTTCAGCCACACTTTTGGCCGATTCAGGAGCTGATCTCCTGTCCCTTAAGCGCCATGGAGGCTGGAAGTCCAATGCGGTTGTAGAGGGATACATAGAGGATTCCATCCAAAATAAGTATAAAATATGTAAAGGCATCGTAGGAAGGTTACACTGAAACAGCCTCAGTCAGATCCTTGGACTAGCACTCATTTTAACAATCTACTCATTTTTTGAATGCCATTGAAGCTTTTCGCTGTTGCCGAAGTTTGCCGAAGTTTTGTATTTTATGTTTTTCTAGTGTTTATGAACGAAGACACGATAAGAGTCCTACAACGAAAAAACCTTTGGGCGCATTATGTCCAATTCGCAAAATGTCCAGAGGGCTCAAAATGTCCAATTCTCACAACGTCCAATTCGCAATACGACAACATTACCCTGGATATGATAAACATGACTCTGCCACACACGTTAAATGTTGTAACGGACATGATAAACCGCTCCATAGTGACGTCTACGTTCCCCGATGTATGGAAAATTGCCTCCGTTAGGCCCTTGCCAAAACACTCAAATCCATCTACTTTAAAAGACCTACGCCCTATAAGTATATTACCATGTCTATCCAAAGTACTAGAAAAAGTCGTTAGCCGCCAATTAACATTTTTTTTTTTTGGAACAAAATAACGTTCTACCTGATTTACAATCTGGTTTTAGAAAACAGCGCAGTACATCTACTGCTTTACTGGATGTTACTGATAATATATTATCTGCCCAAGATGGGGGAATGTGCTCATTACTGGTTTTACTCGATTTTTCCCGGGCATTTGATGCAATAAATATCCCGCTATTATTAGCAAAGTTAAATTATTATGGTTTTGACCCCAGCGCTACGCAATGGTTCCGCAGCTATCTTAGTAATAGGGAGCAACTTGTTGACTTGCGTTTGGGTGACGGCACTACCCTTTCATCAAGTCGTACTTCTGTAGAGAGAGGAGTCCCGCAGGGCTCTATATTGGGCCCCATTCTCTTTATTTTGTACTGTGCGGATATTATAAAATGTCTCCAGAGGTGCAAATACCATATATACGCCGACGATGTACAACTTTATATATCCTTTAGGCCAGACGAGTATGATAGTGCCATTAAGGATCTTAACGATGATCTTCAAAGAATCGCCGCCTGGTCTGAGGAGAACTGCCTGTCGTTAAATCCAACAAAAACGAAATATATGGTATTTGGCACAAGACCGCAGTTGGCTCGACTACCAGTGACCTTTGACTTGAAACTTATGGGTGAACCAATTGAACGAGTGAATGAAGCACGAAATCTAGGTGTTATTATGGATAAAGACCTTCGTTTTGAGAAACACGTAGCAGACTCGGTTAGAAACTGTTTCTATCGCCTTAAGGTTTTATACAATGTGAGGCCTTATTTATCCGAAAGACTACGGGAACAGCTAGTGGAAACCCTGGTTCTGTCTAGGTTGAACTATGCTGACACGGTTTACGGCCCGCGTTTATTAGCTCGTACCGACCGCCTCATCCAAAGGGTACAAAACGCGTGTGCTCGTTTCTGTTACAATATTCCTCGCAGAAGCCATGTAACACCTTATTTAAACAAACACTTCACACTAAAAATGAAGTCCAGACGCAAACTACATTTGGCTTGCCTTCTGTTCGGTGTGGTTAAATGTCAGAAACCGGATTACCTATACGACAAGCTAAGCTGGATTGCGAGTAGACGAGAGTGCGGGAGAAGGCAATGCTCGCAACAACTCTCGACTCAGTCTCAGGGTACAGCCGCTTTTAGAGGCAGCTTTCGTTATGCGGCTTCCAAAGTATGGAATAACAACCCACCACCGATTAGAATAATTAACCAGATAGACACCTTTAGACGACACTTACGGCAGTATCTCATAGAGGCGCAGCGGAAGTTGGACATGGTCACACTGAATGTCTCCATTATATGATGCACACCTACCGACTTACGTATGCGTCAGTGTTTGAATGTAACACGAAAATGCAAATAGCCGCTGTTATACAACAATTATACAACTACACCGAACTGTTGTTATACAATTTCATTGCTGGGAATTGCTTATTGCTTTTGCTCATACTCGCGCTCGGCTCAGCTCACTGGCTTTTTGTTTTGTTTTTGGAATTTTACAAAAAATCACACTGTTTATGTACTTATTCGTTATTATTTTTTATCTGACCCACATTGATTCTATTTATGTATGCATACACACGTTGCAGTATAAAACTGATTTACATCCGTCACCTCACACTTTCAGGTCCAGTTGAAAACCAGCGTCAGGCACTAGTTGTCTGGCAGTTTTTTGCTGAACTGGGCCTTTTTGGCGCAGCCGTGAGGCGCACTTTACTGCTAATTTCTTACACCGCATTTTACACTTTTTTACTTGTTTGGGTTTTTATTATAATTTTTTTTTTTTTTTTTGTAATCTGCTGTATTATAAATTGTGTGCCTTTTAGTCTATGCTAAATAAATGTATTTTCTTTCTTTCTTTCTTTCTTTCAATAATCCGTTATCTATGCAATTTTCACAAGAGACGGCCTACCACTTATTATAAGGGATATCGTGTTACCCAGTAACTGGGTTGTGGAGGTCAGATAGGTAGTGGCTCCATGTAAAATACTGGTATACAGCTGCATCCGGTTAGACTGGAAGCCGACCCCAACATAGTTGGGAAAAGGCTAGGCAGATGATGATGATGATTAACCGTGCTTCGGATGACAGGTCTCGGGGATAAGCAAGTCCAGGGGGTCTACTCCGAAGCGATAATCCGAAGTATCGGCCGAACATTCGGCCGTTTTATAACTTCCACAGTTTCCTTTTTGGACTTTGAGTCCTTACCCGACTTCATGTCACATTTTTGACTTCGGCTTATCTCTGTGACTGTCGTTTTTCTTTTCTGTTTCACCGTAGCCAGCCATAGTTAGCCGTAGTCAAGAAACAGCCGAACATTCGGCCGATACTTCGGATTTATGTTCAGAGTCTAGACCCCCAGGGATGTGTGGCTGGCTTTGGGTTTCATCTCGATGGGTCACTTGGACGTAAAGAATGTCGCAGTGAGTTTTCCGGTAGACATCAGAAAGAATTTTAGATTTGTTTTGTGAGAACCCTTCGAATATAATAATCGTATATTAATATAATAATATCTTTTTTTTTCAGCCTTCCCTCATTTTACGGTTCCGCGCTCACTCGACCCACTTAGACTCGACCCGAAGAATAATACCTGGATATTTCAGTGTTGATAGGCGTAAAAACGTCGAAGTATAATCAGAGAGAAAAGTGTCGTTTTAACGCTTGCACCACACAGAGTGCAAAATTTAAATAATGTTTGGATAAATAAATCAATAATTAAATAAGAAAGTACTTATCCTTTTTTAATATAGTATACGCTTTGTACTTTGTAGTAAAAATCAGATTATTGTTAATTATCGTTGACAGTTACTTTACCGGCTCAAGGTTGCATTTTCATCTCGAATATTAGGTACAATACTATATTTTTTACTTGGCAGTAGACTGTTTACGTTCTAATATTTTGCCTACAATTAATTAGACCACTTTTTCTTACGGCTACAGGTTTATGCCAATGCCCTTAAAAACGTAAACATAACCTTAATTCGTTTGGTGACAGAGCTTCTTTCTTTACAATAAATATAAATATATAAACATTTATATTCCGTTCAACTAATCATCTGTTACTGTAATCACTACTCTTTTCCTTTTTTCTTTTCTCTTTACTCTTTAATCATGATTATGACTCGTAGCGCGCGGGCTCGCCTAGAAGAGTCCAAACTCACTCAGGCTTTGAGCGAATTAAAGGCGTCTAAAGATCACTGTGACCAACTGATTAAGGAAAGAGATGAAAATGAAATAGAGTTCCTCGGTGTCCTTGAAGGGAATAGCAAGTTAAAAACAGAAATGGCTCAGTTATAAATTCAACACACTGATGCCATAGCAGCCCGGGATAGGCTCCAAGTTGTTGTGGACGGGTTCAGCCAGTGTAGCAACGAGTATGAACAAGCTCTGAGTCACAAATATTTACTACAACAGCAGCTACATGAGGCTCAAAGTCAGATTGAACAGCTTGAGACTACAAATCTTAACATCACAGCCTCGTTGAACCAAAGTCTATTCAATGAATTGGTACCTATAGCCCCATCTATGGTTTCTGCAATAAACCCCTCATATACAATAGATTTAACAGGTCAGGATGATTCAAAATCAAGTAAATCAGTGAAGGTAGTTACAAGTAAAAATAAACTTAAAAAATACATAAAAATTAATAAACACATAGTTAAAACTAAGAAAATGGTCAAAAAACAAAAGTTCTTCATCAAAAATGTAAAACTCAACAGAGATAGATTACATCTACTGAAACAATTGGATATGTATTCAATTAGCTTAGAAAAAAGTACTAGGAAATACCAAATTGACACAGAAGACTTGCGGTATGAACTTGACCAACTACAGGAGAAACTTACTTATTCTTATTCTATATACCATTAAATATACAGCCTCTGAAAACCAAATGAGGGAATATGTATTGGCAATGAATGAGCTGGTAAGCTCACAAACAAACAAATGTGAACTTTGTCAACCACCATCTATTGAACCCACACCAGACCATTCATTGACTATATGTGATACCACTATACCGCAGTCTTGTGCTAGTTTGCCAGTATCAATTACTAACTGTTTCCCTAAACAGAGTTTGAATAAAGAAATAATATTATTTTGTGATGAAATTGGAAAGGATCTAGGCCACTTGTTGACAAATAAATATCCGGGTCACTCTATAATGAACTACTGTATGCCTGGTTGTTCTTTATTTGACATAATGAAAAAAGTTATAAAATACAATTTTAACCAGGATACTATAATATTAATATTTGTTGGTAATGTGAACAAAGGAGAATTACTCCAATATTATAGATTATTGTGCAACCTAAGTTTAAGAAAAATTGTGTTGTTCACATTCCCATATAGCCAAAGTTTGCCACAGGAAGAATACAAACTTAGATCAGAAATTAATATGACATTGCATAATTTGACTTATAATAATAATTTATTCCAATTAATTGACACTAACAATTATGTTGGAAATCATTTTTATTTGACAAAAGATAGATTTTTTATGGATAGGTACTATCTTTCAAAATACTGTAAAAGACAGATAGCTGTGTCGCTATCTTATTATTTTTCTATTACAGCCAAGAATTTGGCTAAACAAATTGTTTCTATTGAGCAATGCAATGACATGTTAAATAATTCAGTCAATAATTTGGTAACAAAAATTGACATTCAAAATAATTTAAATTAGAAATTAGGACAATAGAGTCAACCTCTAGCAATAATGTACAGAATTGCAAAAATAAATCAAATAAAAGTTTAAAATCAGTCAATAGTATCAACCTGGTGCATCAAATATTCAGGGATTTATGAACAAAGATTTAGAAGTAGAATTATTTATGAATTTTAACAGTATTGATATTCTTTGTATAACAGAACATTGGCTTAAAAGCCACCAGTTCTTGTTCAATTTTAATAATCACCAGGTTGGTATGTCGTTCAGCAGAGTAAATGCACGGTGGCTCATTAATTTTAGTAAGTAACCAGCTTAAGTTTAAAGACCGTAAGGATATTGTGAGCCTATCTGTTGAGCGGACTGTTGAAATAGCCTGTATAGAATTGGAGCAGTTTATTGTATTAAGTGTGTACAGGACCCCTTCAGGATTGTATGACTGCTTTGAAAAGGTAATGGATGACGTGTTGCACAAGATTTGTAACTCGAACAAGTCCATTATCACTTGTGGTGATTTTAATGTTAATTTGTTAGAAAACTCAGGTTCTTGTAGTAAAATAATAAGTCTGTTTCAGTCATACAATCTTGTAAACCTGTTATTATACCAAGCCACAAAGAAATTAAAAATTTACTAGATTCTGATCATTGTGGGAAAAGGATTACTATCCAAAACCGAAACAACAAAGTGGCTAAAAAGAATATCACTGTTAACCCCAAAACATCACGTCGCTTGGAAGCTTTTAAAGGTAAACTCATTGATAAATTACCAGTTTCATCTATTAATGCTGATCTTTTAATATTTACTGTCAACAATTTAATTCCACGTTTATTCCCAAGACTTGCTCGGTTAATAGTAACGCATCTTTCAGTGATTGGGCTACCATTGGTATTCATAAAAGTAGAACACGGCTTTATGAGCTGTACAATGAAAGGTATTATGTAAACACTGATGAATTTAATTTGTATGTTAGAAATTATTCCAAATTATTTAAAAAAGTTTGTTGTATGGCCAAGTCGCGTTATTTGAGTTCGAAGATTAAAAACAGTAGTAATGTAATTAAAACGACTTGGAATATTATTAATAGTGCAACGGGTAGGTCTAGTAACCAAAATATTGACTATAGCCTGTCAATTAATGACAACATAATAAAATCAGACTCACAAGTCGCCGTGGCCTTTGAAAATTTATTTTCAGATATTCCCGTTTCAACTACTAAATCCCTAAACTCATCACCTTCTGTTTTGTCTTTGCTTAAGGAAAATGTAAATGTTTGCGATTCGGAATTTCATTTTGAACATAAGATATAATTAAAACCTTTAACACTTTAAATGTAAAAAAGACTGCAGATCTGTGGGGTAATTCTGTAGAAGTTGCTAAGTCTATTATAGACATTGTAGCACCTACTTTACGAGTAGCTCTTATCTTTAATAATTGTATTGACTGTGGGGAGTTTCCTGACCTCATGAAGAATAGTAAAATAATACCGTTGTTTAAATCAGGTAGTACATCAGACCCCACAAATTATTGACCTTTAGTAAAGTTTTTGAGAAATTATTTTTAGACCAATTGCAAAGATTTTTTAATAAACATAAATTACTACATAGCAAACAGTTCGGTTTTACAAGGGGTCATTCGACTACTGATCTTGTGTTCCGTATTGAACTGTTAGGACATATTTATAATGCATGGGAAGATAAATGCGATGCCTTGGGCATTTTTTGTGATTTGTCTAAGGCTTTCGATTGCGTGTTTCATGAAACGTTAATCAGGAAACTCCGCCACTACGGAATCCGGAACACCGCTCTGGATCTTCTTACTTCATACTTGAGAATAGGATTCAGAGCGTTGACGTCAACGGAAAAAGATCTCCCGGATATATAGTAACAATGGGAGTTCCACAGGGCTCAATTCTTGGTCTTTTCTCGTTTCTTATTTATATTAATGACTTGCCTTACCTTATAAAAGATAATCATGATATAGTGGTGTTTGCAGATGACACTTCACTTTTGTTTAAACTTAAACGTCAGCAGCTGGTTACTGACGATGTAAATAGCGCGATCTCAAAGGTAGTTCACTGGTTCAATGTTAATAATTTACTTCTAAATGAAAAAAAAACCAAACGCATTAAGTTTTCGCTACCTCACGTTAGGCAGGTGAAAACTGATGTGTTGATAAAGGGCGAAGAATTGAATCCTGAAGAAAGCACAGTATTCTTGGGCTTAACTTTGGATGCTAAGCTTCAGTGGGGCCCACATATAGATAAACTGTCAAAAAAGCTAAGCTCCGCAGCATATGCTGTTAGAAAAATTCGTAATTTAACTGACATAGAGACAGCCCGTTTAGTGTACTTTGCCTATTTTCATAGTGTAATTTCGTATGGTATTCTGTTGTGGGGAAATGCCGCCGACATTCAGACTATCTTTGTTTTGCAGAAAAGAGCTGTACGATCAGTTTATAAATTAAGTCCAAGACACTCTCTCAGAGTGAAATTTAAGGAGATTAATGTAATGACTGTACCTTCTCAGTATATTATTGAAAATCTTTTATATGCCCATAAAATTGTTTAAAAAATACAGTGATATCCATAATATAAATACTAGAAACAAACATAAATTTGTTGTACCTACAACAAGGCTCAAGAAAATAGGTGGCTCGTTCCGATGTCAATGTATACGATTTTATAATAAACTTCCAAGCCACGTTCAAGATCTAAGCCTTAATAAATTCAAATCATTCATTAAACGTAAGTTGTGCCAGAAAGCCTATTATACTGTTAAAGATTATATTGAGGACAAAAAGGCTTGGGATTGAGCTGCTCCAATTTTTACTTATTGAAGTGGTTTATTTTTATTGTTTGATGTTTTTTTGCTAATTTTTATTATTTTATATACGTAACGTAATATATACGTAATGTAACGTAATGGCATGAATATTTACTTGTAAAGTATCTAATTAATTTAATTTATTTTAATTATTGTGAATGTGAAGACTATGTGGGTTATTGCTCTTTTTTTTTCCCCTTTTTCTTTTATTCTCAGTTAGTGTTAATGATGGTCTGGCAGTTTGAGTCATTTAAGCGGCCTACCCAAATGTCCTTTCTTTGGTATTGATCGTCGCATCGTTGAGCTCCTTAAGTTCTGAGTAGAGCTGCACGATTACTGACAAATGCGTGCACTGACTGGTCAGGTCCACTCAATCTGTGTGGTTCTACATGGCCTTCACATGATCTGACCAAGATTATGTCTGGACTTTAAAAGAGACTGTGACCTCTGAGTTTGTTTCGGCCTTTCTTCTCAGAGTAGTCAGATAGGAAACGCCGACCTCATCTAGTTTTAAAAATATGACTGACGTGTAAAAGTGTTTGTACAAACCTATTTACAGAAATAAAAATCATTTATCATTATAACAAAATATTCTATGTATAATTAGTTAATATCACTTTGCCTGACTGTACAAATGGCACTGAATTGGTAGTAAAACATCTGGTATTATTCTTCGGGTCGAGTCGAAGCGGGTCGAGTAGGCGTGGACCCTATTTTACTACTTGATGACCTAGTTGAATAAGTTTTTAGCCATAAATTGCACGACACGTGATGACAAACTACACTCCAAACTTGACAGCTGTTGCGGTAGCCAAGTTAAATTAAATGGCGGGAGAAACGGAAATCTACAAGAAACTTTTATACGTAAAACAAACAAATTTTAAACTAACCGCCAATGTTTGCCACTTCGCTTGCCGCAACTCTTCGCGAATGAACATCATTTCGGGGCGAAGATCCCGGTGTGCGAAGGGATCCATGATGATTTGCAGCCTGGGGTCGATGCCCGCAAGCTGTTGGTCACTGAAAAATATGAATAAGTCTTTAGTCACCCAGACCTAGAATTACTTAGGTACCTCATAGTTTTTGGGTCTTTCAGTAGGTGGGTATAGGCCAGCTTATACTGGTTTTATTACCACCAGGGTTGCCAGACGTCCCGATTTTGGCGAGATGTCCTGATTTTTTGTTCCGCGAAACTCAAATTTTAACTATATTACTATATTATATAATATAATAATACTTAATTTAATATAATCCTAACTAAATATACTAAATGAGGAAGTGAGTTTGTTTGTTTGTTACCTACGCTAAAACAGCTGAACAGATTTGGATGTTTGGCACATGGGTAGACCATGACCTGGATTAGGACATAATACGATACTTTTTATCCCGATATTCCCACGGGATCGAAACTTATGGGGGTGAAACCGCGCGGTGCAGCTAGTAGAAAGATATTTTTTTTTATTGTGCCGATACTGGCCGCCTGGCGTGAAACATCGAAATTATGTACACACTACTACCTAAAGACTGTTTAGTAGCAACGGCTCAATTTTTTTTTATCATGTCCCGCTTTCGACAAATTAATCCCGCTTTTTTACTCAAAAGGTTTTAAAATCCCGATTTGTCCGTAAAAAGATCTGGCAACACTGGTTACCACTGACCTGCGGCCTACCGTATGTAGTCAGGGAAATTAATCGTTTGACCACACGTTTGATTGACTTTACCATTGTGTGCTGGTTTTTATGTTTGGTAACGGCTACTACTGCCATCTATACTTCATAAACGAAAACTTGTTGTTTCGTTTTACAATACTCAAAACACAGATGGCGTGTAAGTAGTTATCAGAATAAAATTCTACACTAAATTAAAAGGCTCAATTATTTTTATTCTATTATCCAAGCCTAGACAAAGTAACATTCGATTAGCGATGACGCTAGTCGAAACGCCAAAAACTGTATGGGGTTGATGTAGGCTACCGAAATGTCACGTGATCATAGGTCAACGAATAGAACTGCTTGAGCACAATTTTTTTGTTAGATTTATAGCAATACTATAATATTTTGTAATCTGTCTATTGTAGTCTGTGTCAGATCCACCCCTTAACACAACTAAAAATACTGTAAGAGTAACGTATAACCCTCATTCTATTTTTATGGCCCCTGTTGCCCCTCAAGACATTACAAGGGTGATCAAATCTTTAAAGAACAAGAAGAGTTATGGATATGACGGTATTTCAACGAATGTTATAAAATTTGTCTCTGCTACAATAGCTAACCCTCTAAGCCACATTATTAACGCAAGCATATCCACTGGAATATTCCCCGATAGTCTTAAAACCACAATAGTTAAACCACTCCATAAGAAGAACAATAAAGAAGACATGGCTAACTTTAGACCAATAGCTTTCCCCGAAACCCCGTATTTTCCAAAATAATTGAAAAAGTAATTTATGAGTAATTTTATTCATTTCTGTCAAAATACAATGTATTATGTGAGGAACAAAAAGGTTTTCGTAAAAATAAAAATATAAATATGGCCATATACGATTTAATAAATAAAATAATGGTTAATGTGGATAAAAAAATACCAATTTGTGCCATTTTTACCGATATGACCAAAGCTTTTGATTACGTGAACCATGAAACGCTTTTGGTCAAACTTGATGCTTACGGTATACGAGGGAATGCTCTACGTCATAGTCGTAATAGAATCGTATCTAAGTGGACGTCTTCAATACACAGAAATTTCTAAAATATGCGTCGAATCAAAACGTGAGCTTAAATATCTGTCTGGTCCTAGGGAAATTAAATATGGCATTCCGCAAGGTAGCGTTCTAGGGCCATTATTATTCTTACTGTATATAAACGACCTACCCCGACACATCCCATACCCTTGTGTGTTATTTGCCGATGACAGTACGATCCTAATAGACTGCCTCAACAAAGAGCTTTATGAAGATGAAATAAATAATTCTCTAAAACTAATAATAAACTGGCTCAACGATAATAATCTTATCATAAACCTCAATAAAACAAATATAATGCATTTCTATCAAAAAATTCTTCCTTTAAACCTAAAAATTAATTATAAAGGACAAACTATTGATAGCGTTAAGGTGGCAAAATTTTTGGGTATTTTGATTGACAGTCAATTGACCTGGAAACCGCAGGCTGAAGAAGTTTGCAAAAGATTAAGCACGTCTGCGTATGCTCTCTACAATCTGTCCAAGAAAGTTAACGTTGATACACTAATGGTTGCATATCACGGTTTGGTGGTCTCTGTTCTAAGGTTTGGTGTAGTATTCTGGAGTAATTGTTCCGAAAGGGAGTCTATATTTAAAGCCTTTTGGGCTTTTGGGCTTAAACGGTGCATACGATCCATTTTTGGTCTCAAGGTTACAGATAGTTGCATTCCTTTTTTCAAAAAACACAAAATACTAACTTTTCCTAGTATATACATTCTCGAAATAGCTATATTTGTTAAAACTAACAAACATCTATTTCCGTCATTAAATGATACGAGGATGCGAACTGCTTCCTTGAGATCAAAATATCAGTCTATTGTTTACTGGTAGATATAGCACTGCTTTGCTTAAAAAAAACATTATTGGTATGGCACCTATTATATTTAATAATTTGCCAAATTGTATTAAGGATCAGCCCTTAAAACAATTCAAGAAATTCCTGTCGTCGTTGCTGACAGAGAAATGTTATTACTCTGTTACCGATTTTATAAATGATGAATTGTAATATTTGATTCACCGTATCTCATTTATTATGTAGTATATATTAGACTTAGCTGATCAATGATCTCATTTTGAATATAAGTAGGTACCTAGTTTTTAAATTATCTGTAAGTTAACAAATTTTTGTATGCCAACAAGCAGAATGTACCTACTGGAAACATATCTAAAACTAACACCATCATTGTAATACCTGCATTCTATACAAATAAAGAAAATTATTATTAAATTTTTAATTATTATTATTATTGTAAAGAGCCCAAAAAGACAGGTTCGGCAATGTCAGAGTCAAAGTCAAAGTCAAAGTCAAATTATTTATTTCAAATAGGCACATAGATGGCACTTTTGAACGTCAAAATTTACAAATAAAATAGAATTGATTCTAGTCGCCCCTTCCAAAAGGTAGCTTCGTATGGAGAAGAATGGGCAAGAAACTCCACCGTTACTCTTTTAAAATGTTTTACAATATTTGGTATTGGTACATCAATTATATAATTATATGTGAAGACGATGTACCTAGAATAAAACTACTATACCACAATAGGTAAAAAAAATTAATAATGAAGTAATGAGATAAATTAATTATGTGATAGATACATGGTGCTCACATATTTACAAACATTGTAAAAAAAAAGTTTTCCTAAAATAATCAGTGTGTGAGTTAAGGTAATCACAGAGTGTAAAATAAATGTCATAAAAATAATAAAATATACAATTAAAATAGCAATCAGTTAGATTTTGTCTAGACTCTAGATTGTCCTATGGAGCTGGACCAGCATGTTTCCAAGCGTTCTTATCCTGGATATAATCCGCGAAATAGAACGTTGCTAAATTGAAGAGTACACTGTGACATTGCATGACAACTGAAGTAACAAGTATTACGTTTAGTCGGTTACTTGACAGTTCTCTCGTCACGTGGTTTTTTAACTACCGGGTAAAACGGGGTGAATAGAAATGCAGGGGTGAATCGAGACGCAACTTTAAAATGGATTTGAGCCTTGAAATAATAATATAGTTTGTTGCCAAGGCACTTAATCGTTAATTATAGTACAGGTAACACATTAAAGTCCTTTTTGGCAACAAAAGATATTATTGCAACATTAAAATCCATTATAAAATTGCGTCTCGATTCACCCCTGCATTTCTATTCACCCCGTTTTACGGTACCTAAACCAACGGAGTGTAGACAATGCTAACATCATTCGATTCCATGAAACGAATCGACGGCGTCGAACGATAACTTCCTTAAATGCATAGCCAAGGGACACTTTTTGACAAGCGTTATCGCCTGCCAATCGAATTTCGCTATCGTTGAAGCGTTAACGATTATAAAAATACGTTTGTTCCCACTAGTTCTACTGAACAGTTCTACGGTAGAACTAATGGGATTTTTTTTCTCACTAGTACTACGATATTAGGTATAACAAAATAGTAGGTACAGCTAGTGGGAGTCTCTATTTCCCACTTGTTCTACCTGTTCCATCGTTAGAACTAATGGGATATTTTGTTCTCACTAGTATTATCACTAGTATTTCTACATTCTTACTTAATTACCGAATCATTTCTAGAAAGTGCCCTACGCTAATTTCTCTAGTTATTAATTTTAATTGTGCATTTCTTATAAAATCATCATTGTCGATTTGAAGTTTACGACGTTTTGTTTGTGAATAAGGAGGAAAATTCAGAGTTTTATGGTTACGTAATGAAGACATCAGTTAGGTAAGGTAAGTAATCATTATGAAGAATGTGTAATATTTGTAAAATATTTCCTTCATTTTTAGGGTTCCGTACCCAAAGGGTAAAACGGGAACCCTATTACTAAGGCTCCGCCGTCTGTCCGTCTGTCTGTCCGTCTGTCACCAGGCTGTATCTCATGAGCCGTAATAGTTAGACAGTTGAAATTTTCACAGATGATGTATTTCTGTTGCCGCTATAACAACAAATACTAAAAAATATAATAAAATAAATATTTAAGGGGCTTCCATACAACAAACGTGATTTTTTTGCTCGTTTTTGCTCGATATTGATAACGGCAACAGGTAGACGCTTGAAATATTCACAGAATATTTAGTTATATGAATGTTATAAAAACTCCCATTAGTTCTACCGTGGAACTGTTCAGTAGAACAAGTGGGAATAGAAGGAATAGAGAATCCCAATAGTTCTACTATTTTGTTATACTTAATATCGTAGTACTAGTGAGAAAAAAGAGCCCATTAGTTCTACCGTAGAGAACTAGTGGGAACAAACCATTAACCTTTTAATTTTCGATTAATTTTGAGCGAAAAAAGCTAACACTTTGTCAAGTATAAAACCGGCCAAGTGCGTGTCGGGCCACGCACAATGAAGGGTTCCATGTTTTACCACTTCTTCGGCGTGATTAAAATGTATACCCATGCCAAATTACAGCTTTCTAGTACCTACTAAGATCTCTGAGCTAAGCCGGGGACAGACAGACAGACGTACATGGCGAAACTATAGGTAAGGGTTCCTTGTCGACTACGGAACGCTAAAAACTTTTTAAATCTTGTCTCAATAAATTAAAACCACCTAATGCATTTCAACTACAGTTGAGCTACGCTAGATGTCACTACCATTATGGTACCACATCCACAACCAACTGCTCCTAGTCTTAGCACATAGTACATTATTCCAAGCCTAAAGTCCTGAAAATATAAATAAATAAAATAGGAATGGTAGTACAAATTAGCTCCAACATCTGCTTCTAGTGCTCCTGCTTCTTCTAGAGTCTCTCCTGCAGGATCTTCGTCTTTATTTTCAGACATTATATTAATTCAAGCAAACGCCCAGTAAATAGCGAGACAAAAGTAGATGTCAACTGGACAAATGAAATCAAAAATTGATTGTTGAATTTATTTTATTTTGGCGTTTAATTCAAAAGAAACTTAGCCAGCCTTGTAGCCAAAATATGAAATTGTTTTTAAACATAACATAATAGAGTTAGTGTTTTATGCTTTTTCATTGTGTTTTTATTTTATTTATTTATTTTAGTGCAGTTAAAAAATCAGAAAAAAAGGATATAGGTATTTCGTTTTTTCAGCACCATCTATGGACCGCTCTGTGATATAAGGCTAAACTGGCAAATCATGATAGCGTGCGTTCTGAAGTTATTTTTCTAAAGTCTCAAATGCATTCTACTTATAACAATAATCATCTATCACTTGTTACAAAACTGTAAGTAATTAATTTTTTTCGATAAAAATCTTTGAGTTGCTTTAAAATAAAATCTAAAGAATATTTTATTTTATTATGAGACCGCGATGACTCATCAACATACAATATTTCCGAACGCACTCCCACTCCGGTAAAAGGGTGAGTGAACCGCCTCATTGTTATTTATTGCATTTGCCTCTAATAATACATTAATTAGCCGTTTTACGGACACAGCGAGTGCAATAACATAGGTCGCGACAGCCATGCCGATGTGAGTAATTTAAAAGGTGTGGCACGACAAGGGGCGTAGTTTCTCATCTAGTGACATTAGTGGTGTGAAAAAATATTCTTCCTAACTCGTCGCAAGATGACCGAGTACAAATTGGTGGTGGTAGGCGCCGGAGGCGTCGGTAAATCCGCATTGACTATACAGCTGATACAAAATCACTTTGTGGACGAGTACGATCCTACAATCGAGGATTCGTATCGGAAACAAGTAGTTATCGATGGTGAGACGTGTTTGTTGGACATCCTCGACACGGCGGGCCAGGAGGAGTACTCTGCGATGCGGGACCAGTACATGCGGACGGGCGAAGGCTTCCTGCTGGTGTTCGCAGTGAACAGTGCTAAAAGTTTCGAAGACATTGGCTCCTATCGGGAACAGATAAAGCGGGTGAAGGACGCGGAGGAGGTGCCCATGGTGCTGGTGGGGAACAAGTGCGACCTGCAGGCGTGGGCCGTCGACATGGCGCAGGCGCGCGAGGTGAGCTTGTTTACATAATAAACCTGCCAACCAACACACCACACTACATTTAAATGTTTGTGTATACCGCACATCAAAAGTACAAGACCAAAGAACTGTTAATTCATAAATCAAGCATCTAATCACGGTTAACTTAATTAGTCAATTAACTCCCATTTTTTCTTAGAATAGCATAGGTGAAGCTGTCTGTTGTAATCTTCTTATGTAAGATCTTTGTTTGTGTACATCCATACTTTTAGTCATGACACTACATTCTCTTGAAGACGGCTGGCAAGAATAAGGCTAGTCAGCCTCAATATTTACTCAAACAAGTACATACTCTTAAGTTTAAAGAAGTATAATATAGTAGTATGAAGAAGGAATAATGCCTTAAAGATTAAATTAATTCAATCACTGTATTAAAAAGTATGATGTCACAATTTATGAATAAACTTTACATAATTATGACTATTGTGTAGATATTTTGATCTAGCGGACAGATAGCTACACTACTTATGAGCTGACCATGTTTACTTACTTGCTATCAAGTACTTGGAAAATACTAAAAGCACTGTCATGACTAAAAAAAAAATGACTTCCAAAAAAACACTACAAAGTGAAAAATAAGTTTAATGACGGAAGTTGGCGTCTTTGGATCTGTATTTTAGTTTTTTGCGACTAACTTCCGAAATTAAAGTTATTTTTCACTTGGTAGTGCTTTTTTTGGAAGTTGGTTGTTTTTTTTTCGGTTTTTAGTAGGTCAGTTCGTAATTTATCTAAGTTACAATAACCTAATGTCAACTGCTCATCAACTTTTACAAAATATTGCTTTGCCCGATGCAGGGGCTTTAATTGTCGAGGAGTTCTCCTGGTAACAACCAGGAGAACTGGAACTGATACATATTAAATTGTCTTATTGAATTGCAACCATGAAATACTTATTATTAAGAGGGTTCTGGTGGCCATCTGTGGTCTTCATCATCGGTTCCACTTCACCAAATGATACATTCCGAGTGCAAATGCATGAGTTACTATAAAAAATACTTAAGGGTGCAATCACTGGGCACGCCACTATTGCGGCGATAAGTCCCCTCTTTGAGGAGTCGCTAGAGAGGCGCCACGGCGTCCTCACCTTCCGCCTGACGCAGGTCCTCACCGGACATGGATGTTTCGGGAGGTTCCTGTTCAGGATAAAGCGGGAGGAAACGCCCGGGTGTCACCACTGTGTGGATCGCCCGGAGGACACGGTGGAGCATACGGTAGAGGTCTGCCCGGCTTGGGCGGAGCACCGCCGTGTCCTCACGGAGGCGATCGGCGGCGGCGATCTCTCGCGTCCGGCCCTGGTTCAGGCCATGGTTCGGAGCGAGAGTGCATGGGAGGCCGTCACCTCCTTCTGCGAAGCAGTAATGCTCGCGAAGGAAGAGGCGGAGCGCGTGAGGGAGAGGCAGGGTTCGCGCCCTCACGCCCCTAGTCGCCGCAGGAGACGCCCTGGGCGTTGGGAGTCGCAAGCCGATTTCCGGCCACCGTAGGCGCGGGTTTGCAGACGGTGAGCGATGGGTAGCTCGCCGTCCGATATGGACCAGGCCCGGGTCGACGGCGCGTTGTGTTCCACGCGCGCCTCATTGAGACGTCAGCACGAATTGACGGGGTCCATTAGGGCCAATGCCTGCCAGGGTTGCGAGTTTGTCCGAAAGGGATATCGTGGCCCTGGCACACAGGCAAATGAAGGAACACGGGTGGGCTTTAGTCAGTAAAAGTCTGACACGCCCTCCCGCTCCGCCCAGAGCGGGAGAAGTTATTTGATAATTACCAACCCAAAAAAAAAAAAAGGGCTGCAATCACAAAAAAAACGCTTGAAATAATTGAAACATTAAGTCTGGGTAACTAAAAGTACAGTTTTTGTGGTGATAAACCATTTGTGTCAGTCTCAGCACCTGTTAATAGTTTCATCAATTTTGTGCTCACGAAAATATAGCTTATTCCGGCGTTCATTTACTAAGAAAACCAGCCAAGTGCGAGTCGGACTCGCGCACGAAGGTTTCCGTACCATTATATCTATAAAAACGGCAAATAAATCACGTTTGTTGTCTGGGAGCCCCCCTTAAATATTTGTTTTATTTTAATTTAATTATTTATTTTTAAAGTGAATATATAACTAAATATTCTGTGAATATTTCAAGCCTCTACCTCAGTGGTTCTCAAACTTTTTTGGAGACGGAACCCTTTTCGAAAACGAAATATTTGACGGAGCCCTAAAGTAATCAAAAATGGTTTTATGTGTATTCTTCATTAATGTAAATTTTAATGTCAAGTAATATGATTACATAAAATTTACATATTTTTTTACTTTTGTTGAAATATTTAGATTGATATTATGTTACTCAGGTACCAGAGTAAAATAAAATATAGTAGGTAGACACTCCTTTAGTATTATTTTTTTATTCTGACCAGTATTTTTGCGGAACCCCCACGGAGGCTATGCGGAACCCTAGGGTCCCGCGGAACACACTTTGAGTATGGCTGCAGTCTACCTGTTGCCGTTATCAATATAGAGTAAAAAGGACCAAAAAAATCACGTTTGTTGGATGGGAGCCCCCTTAAATATTTATTTTATTCTGTTTTTTAGTACTTGTTGTTATAGCGGCAACATAAATACATCATCTGCGAAAATTTCAACTGTCTAACTAGCGTACAGACAGCGGTACAAAGACAGACAGACGGCGGAGCCTTAGTAATAGGGATCCCGGAACCCTAAATATGTGATGGTAAAAAAAAAAAACAAATATGTAGGGAAGGTAAAGTCTTATACTATAGTATGCATAACTTTTTTTTATTCATTTTGTCATTACCGTATGTTTAAACAATATTTTTACTGCATACATTTTACATCAGTATTGCTTTTCAATATCAATTTTTTGTTGCGTTGATTAAATTTTTATCTCGATTCTAATCAATCTACGACCTGAAAAACCTAATGTTTTATGTTTGTTCGATATTGGCTGTCGGAACAACACAATTTCTCGAAAATTTAACATTATTATAAAAATTCTAATCACTCTACAAACTAAAACAAAGTCGGATTTATGATTCTTCATCAAAATATTATACCATTATCTTTAAATAACAAATATCCAGGACTTGAAAAAGTACGTAGTTTTGGTTGTACGTCCAAATATGTGAGCGCGCTCTTAAATCGCTATAGGTGTGTGTATAAAATTTGAGGATTTCCCTCGATTTCCATGGGATACCCTCATCAGATTCTGACTTTGTATATACCCTTTCGAACAAAAAAATAATTTTCATACAGGCTTCAGAATTTTTGGGTTCATTTGATTATTCGAGCCTGGTCAAACCATGCTGGGGTCGGTGCATTTCATTCATTCAAATTGGTCTACAATTGACAGAGAAATCGGTGAACATACATAAAAAAAATATACAGACAAAACTATAACCTCCTCCTTTTTGGAAGTCGGTTAAGAAGGCTAGATGATGTAATGAATAAACGCAATATCTCTGTAAAGTTTATTATTATTATTTATCTTTATTAAAACAAGGTAATTACAACTTATAAACTAAGCCCCTATAAACAAAACCATAGTATAGGTTTGACTGTGGGGTTGGTGAGCCTCTATCCATTACACTCAATAACTAAGTAACATACTTAGAGTAGCTGTTGGTTGATACTTTTACCTTTATGTAAGTTATACAGACAATCTATACTTGACTCCAGACAATATTTGGGGGAATATTTGAACCTTGGTATCTTGAATTACAATAAACATTCTAGTGTTGTTTTGCTACTATGTGATGGCAGCTGGCTGTAGATTTCAGGAATTCTTCTGTGTTTTAATGCCTGTCCATACCATCATTTCAGTACATTTTATGTTCCAAAATATTCTTCTAATAAAATGTTTACGCACTAAGCACTAATTAAAAAGCGCAGCTAGGCTACAGTAAACATAACGTTATAGCTCTGTTTGAACAATTTAACACATATTTAGTAACAGCACCTAATACTTGCGCAAACAGAGCTTATTGCGGTATCTCATTAACCTCATATTCAGATTTCATTTCGAAATTCATGTGTGTAACTGTAACTAGTTTATATGAGGCATGGTAGAATGTTTTGAAGGCAATATTTTTATTTTTTATTATATTCCTTGATGAAACAGTCAACATTTAAAATAGAAAAACAACCCGTTGTTGATATGCAACACAGGATAGTTTACAATTACCCTTGCACATTCCAATGCAAACAAAGTTATCAATCAATTCAGTTTACAAATAAGCCTAGGTGGCCTATACCTATAATCAGCATAGCGGTTAATTGATTGCCTTATCTTGCACATTCTTTCTCAATACTCATTCTGAAGAACAGCCTTTCCCAACTTACTTATGCCTGTACTTAAATAGCCTCCACAAGTGGCCATGAATACTTAAAAATTTAAGTCCAGTGCAATGGTTGGCCAATCAGCACTGCCTGCTCCTTATCTGGCTAGTGATCTTAGCTCTGCATAAGCTGTGATTATAACGTAATTCTTGTAGTCTTCTCTCTTCTAGTTGTCACAATAAATTGAACCACCATATTTGTGTCCCATTCGGGATAATACAGCCTTTTACACAGCTAAAACTCTAGCAGTCATATTCGGCCACAGATCCAGGTTGAGGTATATTTAATTTCTTATTTCCCAAACATCCTGTAAACTGGATCTAGCGCTGTCCATTGGTATTTATTAGAGCCCACCAAGACCAGAAAGCTGCGTTTAAAACTCTTCATCATTTCAGCCGAAAGACGTCCACTGCTGGACATAGGCCTCCCCCAAAGGGGGATTTGCCATGATTGCCACGTTTGGCAGGCGGGTTGGCGATTGCAGTATGGTGTTAAAATACATAGAGAACGCTGCTGCCCATTCTCTAGTAAGTCCCTTAGTCGCCTTTTACGACACCCACGGGAAGAAATAGGATAGAAGAAGAAAAGTTTAATTTCGTTTTACCTTATTTTATACTACGTAGGTATGTTACGGTACACTTATTGTTAATTATTGTGACTTAAAAATATGGAACTTGTTGATGAAAAAATAAAACAAGAAATCATTTCTGAACACTTTATTTTCGACCGCATGACCTGTGTGTAACTTCGGTTTTCTCAAACAAGGCAGGAGAAAATAAGACGAGGGCAATTAAAGGTAATTAAGTGTTCTTCTCAAGAAATGAGTCATGTGGCGTCTGTACATTGTTCAATGTGCCACTTCAGCTAATGAAAGCACTTTTAAATTATGTTGCTGTTGTTGTTGCTGAAAACAGCTAAATCGCGGTCACTGTCAGACTGCATACAAAAGAAAGAGAAATGCGACACAACGCTTGTAATTTATTGCAAAATATGAAGCAATTATCTATTTACTCAAAAAAATCACGTTTGTTGTACGGGAGCCCCCCTTAAATATTTGTTTTATTTTAATTTAATTATTTATTTTTAAAGTGAATATATAACTAAATATTCTGTGAATATTTCAAGCGTCTACCTGTTGCCATTATCAATATCGAGCAAAAAAAGTCACGTTTGTTGTATGGGAGCCCCCTTAAATATTTATTTTATTCTGTTTTTTAGTATTTGTTGTTATAGCGGCAACAGAAATACATAATCTGTGAAAATTTCAACTGTCTAACTATCACTGGCGCCATGCTAGGCCCCCTTCTTGCGAGTTCGTCGGCTGCATCGTTACCTAGCGAACCGCTGTGTCCTTTGATCCATTGAATGGTTATATTATTGAGGCAACCCATCTGGTTGAGGCGATGGTGGCAGTCGTATATCAGCCCAGAGTCAACTGTATGACTATTTAGCGCTTGCAAAACAGCCATGCTGTCTGAGAGTATGCGTATCGAGTGGTCCTTAACTTTCCTGGCCATGATCGCTGAAGCGGCAAGAGAAATGCCCATGCATTCGGCCTGGAACACTGTGTTATGGACTCCCAATGGTGTGGCTATGTGTATATTGAAGTCCTCCGAGAAGATTCCAGCACCTGTGCCACTACCTGTTTTGGATCCATCCGTGAAGATGCGGGGCGTAAACCCTCGCATCGGCGATCCTCGTGAAGTTGGATTTTGTATTTCTTATCAAAGATAAATTGTTTGGGTACCCGGTCGTTAATAGCTTTCGTAATAGGGAACTCATTATATAGTCCCTCAAGCAGAGCGGTGTGTTGTGTGTCCCTCTTACCCCAGAGATTTATTGCATTTAGACGTACCGCCGCCATCGTCGCTTCCTGCTGTATGAACAGGTGGAGCGGTGGTAGACCCAGCATGGCTTCGATTGCTGCAGTCGGAGTGGTCCTCATGCAGCCCGTGGTCGCCATGCAGGCTAGTCTTTGCATGCGTTGTAGTTTATTGAAGGCCGTAACCAGCTTGGTGCGGGGCCACCAGACCACAGCCCCGTAGGTGATCATGGGGCGGATCACTGCGGTGTACAGCCATAGTATAATTTTGGGGGATAGGCCCCACTTACCTATCATTCTCCTGCACTGCCAGAAGCTAATGCAGGCCTTATTTAGCTTGTTGTCCAAGTGACTACTCCAGTTTAACTTACTGTCTAGAATGACCCCAAGGTACTTGACCTCATTGGCCAACTGAAGTTCTGTATTGAACAATTTTGGTAGGCGGATAGGGCCTAATGTTCGTTTTTGGGTGAACATGACTACTTCCGTTTTAGTGGGGTTCACCGATAGGTCAAATTCACTGCACCATCTTTCTACAATACGTAGTGCCTGCTGAGTGAGGTTACAGATTGTTCCCGTCACCTTCCTAGGCAGCCTTAATGGCATCCTTATTCCTACGGACTAGAAGTCAAAATCGGTAGAACGGACTGTAAAAAAGGTTTATTTAAATGTCTAATCTTATTTCAAACTTAGAAATTAGGTACCTATCTATTGTACAATAGATAGGTACCTAATTTTAACCGTAGAGTTTCTTGCCAGCTCTTCTCCATAGGAAACGACCAATTGGAACCGTGCACCTAGCTTCTGACGTTTCATAAGTGCCCATGTAGGCTTATGTGAAATAAAATATTTTGATTTTTGATTGACTACCCAGAGCAACGTTTTCATACAAAAGAGGTCATTTCGAAGCCTCGGTTCTCCGTCAGGTAACGATTTGGAGGAGATCTGATAGAAGCTTCCCAGAGTACGGATGGAGGAGGTCTAGAGCGCCTAAGCTCCATCTGTACTCTGGAAAGCTGCTATCAGATCTCATCCAAATTCTTAGGTACACACGGCTACACATCAAGCTATACATTTCCAGTATAAGCTGATCTCGCATTGTATAGGATTTCCGTACAGTGCGAGATCAGCGTAAACTGGAAATGTATAGCTTGATGTGTAGCCGTGTGTACCTGACGGAGAACCGAGGCTTCAAAATGACCTCGTTTGTATGAAAATCTTGCTCTGGGTACTTAGTTTTGACGTTAAGTGTATTATGCTTTTAGTCGGAATTTAATTCTGTAGCCTAGGCTAGGCTCAAACGCGTGTCGCAAAGAGCATCAGCTCATTGCGACAGGCGTTTGAGGACTGATCCCACCTCATTGGTAACGCAAACTGGAGACTGCCTTTTTAGCGGAACACCGATAAGTTCCACTGGCGATCCCGGAACTCCACACATGTGCTGATATCCGCCATTGTGATGGTTTTAGCTGTTAAAAGGACGGTCTGGCCTTCCCGTGTCCAAGAGTATCGCCCCATGTTTATTTTAGTTTTTACCGCCCCCTGACACCCATTAGTCACCGCCGCTTCTAAGCAAGGTTCTCCAAAAATGCAGAGATAATTCGATGCCTATCAATCTTGGTAATTTGTATGATGTCGCACGACTCTCACGAGATCGTTCCCATAGCCACTTGGCAACATGTTAACAGCGCGCAGCGTCTATACGTAGGTATAGACGCTGCGCAACATGTTCCGCGCGACTCCTCGCATCTTTGTGCCCCTAACAAGATGTTACTAATAACGCACAACCTCTCAAGGGGTCATTGTATTCATCATTATGAACAACTTTTTTGGTTTGGTCCCATAGTAATAACAAATAGGATACTATTTCACAAATAGTATCCTATTTGTTACATAGAATCACACCACATTCTGAATGTTTAGGTACTAACTGACAAATAACTACTTTTAGAATCCTGGTAGGTTACCTATATTTGTTTATCCTGTTCTTCAATAGCAACAAATGAGTAGGTCAGACAGTCGCTCGTTCGACCAGACACTCTACAAACAATAAAAAATATTGATGCATCCGATTTTTTTTTTTTTAAACGAATATTATCAGTCATAAGAACACAACATGCATCTTGATAGGGTGATATAGAGAGATAGCTTGCGCGTGCGCATACAGGCTTTTCCGCTGCGTTCAACACTGTAAGTGGCTTGCGCGCGTATACTTGCGATCTTGACCATAGGAACCCCTACAGCAGTATGTAGAGGCACTATAAGTTCGTGATGAATATCCAAAATGGCTGGATATGTTAATCAGTTATCTAATCCTAACGCTGTCTGGTTTGTCCCAATTTCGGACACAACACCCAATTTCCAACGTTCCGTTTCACCCAGTGTCACCCCTTCCCCGATTCTTTCTTCAGGGCGTTGGTCCATCTACACAAGAAGCGACCGACACACACTACCTGCTTCTGTTGCTGCAGCAGCAGTAATTGGTCCTGCTGCGGACATGAAGTGGCTGAAGTTTGCTTGCTCTACAAGCTATGTCAATTACCTAGTCGTTCTATCAATGGCTAATAGGTGGTGGTAGTCCTATAAAATCCACTTACAAACATTGATGTCTACTTCGGAGCGATAATCCGAAGTATCGGCCGCATGATAGGCCGTTTCTTGACTTCCAGTTTCTTATTTTTTTTACTTTGAGTCCTTATCCGATTCAAGTCACATTTTTAACTTTGACTTATCTCTTTGACTGTCGTTTTTGTTTATTTTTTTCTATCCCCGTACTTAGTCGTAGTCAGGAAACGGCCGAACACTCAGCCGATACTTCTGATTTATCTTCGGAGTACCCCCTTAACTTACTTACATTTCTAAAACCACAGTGTTCCGGTGTTCTAAAATATTAATTTCTAAACGTATTGCGCAGTGCGCTTTGCTTCTAAGTTCTAATAGTAACCAGTTTTAAAATCTGGGCATTGTCTGTCAGTTTTTAAACTACTGCTGGAAACAAAATTGACCACCACGCAAACCTAATTGATTCTATCTGTTCTTTTTTGTGTTCTTTCTTTGAGACATGTTTACTGCAAATAGACGTCTTTTCTTTCTTTTAACTTCTTTCAAAAATATAAGCTCTCATTTGTGGTTAATTAGTTACTAACAAAATAAATGAATATTCAATCAAAAATACGTTAATAAACTGCCTTATTCGTCATCATCCCGTTCATGTAGTACCTATTTAATTTAAAGTTCGAGATCAGAACTATAATATTAATCGTCTGAGTATTGTACTAATGTTGCTCCTTCCTGATGATAAATAGGTACCTACATAATATGCAATAAATGGATAACTGTTAAACACATTACTCATTGTGACAATGTTTTGATGAGTTTAAAATGTACCTACCACGTACTCAGAGAAGCTGTAGGTATTGTTGAAATAATCGTACCTACATGCATGAGTAACCTTAAAAAAAAACATCCAGAAATACAAATTTACTCTAATAAACCGCAACTTTGTGAATAATAATGAACTTTTGAAAAAAAGAAAAGTTTCGGTAAACTTCGCCCCCTTTCCTGAACTTTGTTGCTAACTCGTCCGGGGATCCAAATAGTTGTTTCTATCTGGCAACATACAGGTGACCTTTCAAGTGCCCGTAATAGCCTACTTTGAAGACAAAGTTGGTAAAGTTGAACACAAACTCAATGTTTGGACCCTAACTTTAGCCCAAATCTCTTTGTAAGCATTCTTCTCCCCTAGACTTCAGATGAGAGATCACCAAATATTCCCTATTTGTGGTTTTGGATGGCAAAGGCAGTTACCAAAACCAAGTTTTACCATATGCTTGATTCGAATTGATCGTTTCCTCAAAGCAAAGCAATTATGTCATTATTAAAGCCTTTTTGCCATTGATATTTCTATATATGGACTGTTCTGGTTGGGTTATGGGTTAATTTTAATAGAATAATTTATAGTTGTTTGTTAAGGTATTAAAATGTTTTATTTATTGGTTTGACGTTCAGTCTTATCGCTTCTGTTTTTGCTTAGCTGACGATATTAGTTACAAGTTTAATAAAGACTTAAAAAAAAAGACTTAAAAAAGCCTTTGGTTGCCATATTTGCCGCTACGGTTAGCATCTAGGTTTACATAATGTCATCCATTAGGGCCGTCCAGGGCCGTCCTTAACCTACGAACTTTAAAATGTAACGATCGCTGTCTGACCTACTTAACGCAACTAGTCTTTGAAATAAATTCGTCCTTATTTAACTATGCGAATAGCATTTTTACCCGTCGTCATAGACACTTTTTAGTCTTTCTGGGTTGACGTCATTGTCGTTTCATTTACGTCAGTTCATCATAAAGCGACAGCGATATTATTATATAATTTATATAAAAACTGTTTTGTGGTGAACTTAAGGAATCCGTAATTAAAGCACCGAATTCATTGGGCACCGAACTAACCAAAAAGTTAAAAACATTGCATAAACACATACATTATAATAAAATAAGGGAGACCTTATGGAAAAAAGCACGAAATGAGCTCTGGCAAGGCTACCGTTTCAAATGAACTTTTTCAAAGCTATGCAAAACCTTGCTGCAGGCAGGCTTAGCACGAGAGCCGTAAAGAAGCGTTTTGTCGACGGAAGAGTAGACAAGAATGCCTTTTTCGTATAAACAGTAGAAAGCTTTCTACTTACCGTCTTTAACACGGCGATTTCAAAATGAATTGTGAATAGACTTGTCTTCTCTACCCTACACAATTGTCTACAACGTCAAGGTTGACGTTTTTCTCCGATGTTGACAGTTTGGGATAAACCTACTTAAAGAATCGTTAGTTGTTTTATCGTTAAGGCGAGTAATTTTAGGCGGTGCTTTGTTACATTCATCTTATAGGTATTATAGGCTGAAATTAACATGTTGGGTTCAAATCGCCGATATTATTTTATTCTTAGCAAGTGGTATCGTATTACCCCGTAACTGGGTTGTGGAGGTCAGATATGCATCCGGTTAGACTGGAAGTCGACCCCAACATAGTTGGGAAAAGGCTAGGCAGATGATGATGATTTACTACATATCTTTGGGTTGTTTTCAAATTTTCTTCGGACAGGGATACAACTACGTGAGAGCAACCCCTGTGTACGTGCACTTTGTTTGTCTACTAGACTCTTTATTTCCTCGCAATTGTGCCATTGTTGCTTGCTCAGCTCAGAGAGATGTGGGAAGTTCAATAAGTTGTAATAAAGTATGATTTTGTCGTCAGCCTTGTTACCAGGGGGTCTACTCCGAACATAAATCCGAAGTATCGGCCGAATGATCGGCTGTTTCTTGACTACGGTGAAAGAAAAAAAAACAACAGTCAAAGAGCTAAGCTAAAGTCAAAAATGTGACTTGAAGTCGGGTAAGGACTCAAAGTCAAAAAAGAAACTTTCGAAGTTATAAAACGGCCGAACAATCGGCTTATCGCTTCGGAGTAGACTATCCCTGTTTCATCGAAAAAGTATTGGGCCAAGAAGAGTAATCCCTAGACTGTCTAGCCGTCCGGCCATCTCGACAATATTGCGCTACTTTAAATGTTTCAAGGCGTATATTACAAAACCTAGCATTACAACAAAATATGGTTATCTAACGAGTTCAATATCTGCATTTCCAGGTGGCACGGAGTTACGGTGTTCCCTTCGTGGAGACGTCGGCTAAAACCCGCATGGGTGTTGACGACGCCTTCTACACGCTCGTCCGAGAGATCCGCAAAGACAAGGCGAGTCGAGTCAAAAGGAGAGGACGAACCATAGGCCCCGGCCGGAAGTTCAGATGCACGTTTCTGTAATTCGGTATATAATTTAGTGATAATATTTGTGGATATTATCTGATGGCGACGAGTCGGTAAGTCAATTTTATTGTCGACAAACACTGCTTGTTTAGTATTGTAAACTATTTACTCTAATGCTTTTTGTAGTGACACCGACACTTCCGACTTTCAAAAGTTAATCGACAAATATTAATCGATTTTTACTTCGTTGAAATTGTTTTTTTTAATCTATTAGTTAGACTACATTGAATAGCTTTTTGTTAACAATAATATTGACTTCGTGCCAGTAGACTAGCTTATCGACTACACAGCTTACTGTCATGGACTTTGAATCGTATTACTATTTGTCTTAAGGTTCAATTTCCATGTTCATAGTGTAGCTAAGTTTAGGGAAAAACGCTAATGGTATAAAATTAAATACTTATTAGCCTTTATATAAATTTATAATACGAATATTTGAAATACGTTCAATTAAAATCGATTATTGACACTTAATATTATTATTGATCGAAGGTCCTGACTATTCAGCCATAATAATTGTAATATCATACAAAATATATACCAATATAGATGAAATAATTAAGTATAGACACGAGATATCGACAATACTATTTATCGACACAAGATAGCATCATGTGCTCCCCTCTCCACTGGCTTATAAAATAACAGTTGCGATTCGCCACAGCTACATTTTCAACGCGTTTTTGACTTATTTCTTACCATTTATATAAAACATTCTACGTAGCATGTAATCCTTGTATAATATTAATTATAATTAGTTAATCTCTGTGAGAAATATCCATAAATATTATATATATAATGTAGTAATGAGGCAGTTATGAAATCTAAGGCATTCTTCTGTGGCTGAGTAAAAATAACTTTTTGTACAGTGAAATATTTCAGAACTACTTTGTGCTTATTTGAATGAGATACTTCAAGCTTGAATGTGTGGACATTGAGTTTGTGTTTTTTGTGAAGGTAACTGAAGCTACAATTTAATGTATCAACTAGAATACATCTCTCATTAAAGATATCTACTTAGTTTGTGGGGTTTATCACTGCTGCCCCCTTATGTTACTAACCCCAGTCTCAAGACTGGTGAAGAATAGACAAAAGATTCTAATTATTTATTTTTAAGTATTAAACCCAAATTAGATAATTAAGAATATTTTTTGTGACGAAAGAATGTGCTATATAAATAAGTTTCTGATGTTGAGGGTAATCTTTACTAAGCTCACGTATCTGGACAGTTTCTGATGTTGAGGGTAATCTTTACTAAGGTCACGTATCTGGACAGTTTTTCCATACTTTTACTATAATTAATGTTACCCTATCTAGAATCTTTTCTCACTGTTATTAAGTAAAATACTCAACTTACAAGCACTGGCGTCAAGTTCTCAATGTGCTATTTCAAGCATAGTATGCTTGTAGCGGAGGCCGTGTCTGTTTATTAGAAAAATCTTGTAAGTGTGAAAAATTACATGAGTTATACAAAATTATATAACAACAGTTGTAAGTACTTATAAATTATATCAAATTACCCTAATTTCGCCTTTACCAACGTATTTCTGTTTACCCGAAGAATTATTTATCCGATTTAAAGGGTAGATTCGAATCTTTTGCGTAATAAATAATGGTTGTGCATTATTAAAGTACAATTTTAGATTGGTTGTAACAAATGTTTGGTACAAATAGTGCACAATTATTGTGTAGACAACTGACTAGTATTACCCCATGTCTCTTTATAACTAAGTAAGATGGTAAAATTATTGACTGTATAGCTCAACAAGTCCTATCAAAAATTCGTACCTATCTATTGTATAATAATTACCATTTATGTTCAGTTCTAAAGATCTTTTTACTATGCAATTCCTGTTTTACTAGACTTGTCTTTGATAAAAATGTCTGCCGGGAATAGAGCCTAGCCGATATCATATACAATCGTTGTTGTAGCATAATATTAGGAACATTGTTAAATGTTTTCTACGTTAGCTAGAAGCAAATTTGCAAGCTATATTGAAGTTTGTAACTACTTTACGACTTATGCTTGTAATTTTTTGGTGAAATGCCAAATAAACGTGTTTAAAGGATTTGTATAATTTCCCGTTATCAAATAAAATAATGTCCTAAATATTTCGCCCACCATTCTAATTTGACAAAGGACAAATTCTACTAATCCTAGTTACGCTTATAATGGCTCACAAATCGCCCTCTAGGAACAACTTCTTATGACGTCTACTCTAAACGAGCCGAGCACGAGCGAAGCACAAGCCGAGCACGAATTCACGTAATGTGGACCGACTCAGGAGTCTCGAGGGTTTGGCTCGTGCTCAGATGTGCTCCGCCAATTGTCGGTTTTTGACGAACACAAAGGGATTTGCATCGCTTTCGAGGACAGTAATGGTTGTAGGTTCGTTGTAAGTTCACACTTGATGCCGCGAACGACAACGCGTAGAGCGGCTCCGCTCGTGCTCGGCTCGTTTAGCGTAGACGCAAAAAAGGAAAAGCAGTTAAAAAAAATATGAAGCTGAAGTACGTGTTTCGTTTTTTCGCAAAATATTATTCAATATTTCTTTATATTATTACTTTACTCAGCATGTACAATGAATTATTCAAACGAATTTTTTGAATCAAATATCAACAATCTTATATTTTAATATTTGACAGCGTTTTTTTAGCATTATAAGTTTATTATAATGATTAGTTGTTAGTTAGTTAGTTATAGTCTAAAAATACACCAGGTACTTGCATCATTTTGTTTTTGCACAGATTGTTCGGTTTATCCTCAGAATGCAAAAAAGGAGTAAAAAAACGAACTATTGTAATGTTAAATTATAGTCTAGCCATGCATCAGGCAGTGAATACAAATATAAAGTAAGTCGCTCAAGTGTTTTTTTTTTTAACTTACTAAGCAAGCCTGTGTGTTTGCTCGTAATTCAGCTGTGTAGGCATATAGCTTTATATGCGTTTTTAATTAGGTGCCAAACTATAAGTACTTGGTATATTTTAACGAATATTGTATAATTTGAAATACGAACGAAAATCCAAGCTGCCATGAAATCGTCATCAGCCAGAATCATTTTTGCCATGAATTATGTATACCTACTTACCCCCATTTCGTAGCCATAATTTTGTATTTACCTAACGAAAATATTTTTAAAGCTTTGCAATAAACATTTCAGTATAAAAATCGAAATAGTGCTGTATATTAATTATCTTGCTTGTAAACGTTTGTTCAAACGATTACTTCTTTTTTCTTAAGTAGTTTTAATTGTTATGTCCTGAAAAAGAATCTAATGTTTGGAAACGTTTACGAATAAGGGCTAGTAAGTAATATTTTTTATTATATTACTTAAATATAAATTTCAAAGCTAGTGCACAATTTTGTTGGAAATAGTTGATATTTTATAACTAATTAATTCTGTAACAATATAGCACAAGACTGTGTGCTAATTGAAATAAATAAAATTGACGAGGCAACGTGTTTTATTTATTAAATATTTGTTCAATTTCTGGCCCTTGAATCCAACCTCCAGTGGAGGTTTAATTCTCAGTTTAGTAAGTACCTACGCATTTTTATTAGTAAACTATTTTTTTTATATTACACTGCTCCAAGGGTATTTTGTCGCACGAATGTCGTTGACGGCCCTGATGTCTGGTCCTCGCCGGACTCGTTGTTTCGAGAGGTTTCTGTTCAAGATAAAGCAGGAGGAAACGCCCGGGTGGTACCACTGTGTAGATCGCCTGGAGGACACGGCGGAGGTCTGCCCGGCTTGGGTGGAGCACCGCCGTGTCCTCGCGGAGGCGATCGGCGGCGGCGATCTCTCGCGTCCAGCAGGGCTAACATGACATGCGCGAGAACGCTCTCGTTCTCGATTTGTCGAAATTTGTCGACGATTATGACGTCAATCTAAACACTAACATGACCGTTATGCTCGAGTAAACTCGAGAAAGGCACTTTGACAGTTCTTTATCTCGTGACGAGAGACCGATGTAGCAAATTATTAACAAAAAAAACAATTTATGATAGTAACATCGACTCATTCATTCGATTTTACGCATGGAATTAATTTGTACTATATTGATGTTCATTCTCCTCTTTTAATTTATGTTTACTTTTTTGTATAACAGACTCTTTTGATTAAAAATAAATGTTTTCTTTGGCATAATACAAAACAAAATCACGCAAATGAAAATAAGTGAGACATTTTAGGTAGGGGCAAAATTTGTGGGTTCGTGTCACCGACGTGCTAACCGAGTCATCAACATGCTAAACGCGTCACTGATATGTCAATAGCGTCACCGACATGCCGTCAGTGTGTGTCTGATATGTAAACCAATTCACGACTTGCCAACTGCGTCATCGACATGCTAAAAGCGTCCCGACATGCTAACTGCATCACCTTTTTGCTCACATAGTCCCGACATGCTATCAGCGTCCCCGCCATGCCACCTGCGTCACCGACATGCTATAAGAATCCCGACATGTTAAAAACATGCTAACTGCGTCACCAACGTGCTCACTGAGTCCTGACATGCTAACTGAGTCACAGCAATTCGAACCGCGTCCCGACATACTAACTGCGTCACCAACTCGCTAACCTAGTCACCCAGATGCTAACAGCGTCCCCGACATGCTACTTGCGTCACCTACATGCTTACCGATTCCTCAACATGTTAGCCACGTTACCGAAATGCTAATGTGACGTGTTGCAGCAGACTGGCGTCCCACAGCGGCCTGTGTATATTTATACGTATTTATTATGTTATTCCAAAGTTTTAATTTTTCACGTCTGTCGCCAGTGAATGCCTTTTTTTGTATAATAATTTTGTCTACTCTTCTCGTCGTCAAAATCGAGGACGAGTAAATGACAGAAAAATCAGAGATATCTCGTGTTGAAATGTCAAAATTCGAGATAAAATACGTGCCATGTTAGGGTTTGTCGAGAAAACATCAAGTTTGACAGAACGAGTCGAGTATTTTGTATGGCAGCGCTGTCAGAAAACGAGATAGTTACAGAAATAGACAAGAATTACTCGCGCGAGAGTGAGTAATTGTCGCGTGTGTCATGTTAGCCCTGCAGCCCTGGGTCGGAGCGAGAGTGCATAGGAGTCACGAGCCAATTCCCGGCCACCGTAGGCGCGGGCTTGCTGACGGTGAGCGATTGGTAGCTCGCCGTCCGATAAGGACCAGGCCCGGGTCCACGGCGCGTTGTGTTCCACGCGCGCCTCAAAGAGATGTCAGCAACAACTGACGGCGTCCGATAGGGCCAATGCCTGCCAGGGTTGCGAGTTTGTCCGAAAGGGATATCGTGGCCCTGGCACACAAGCATCTGAAGGAACACGGGTGGGGTTTAGTCAGTAAAAGTCTGACACGCCCTCCCACTCCGCCCAGAGTGGGAGAAGTTATTTGAGAATTTCTCACCCGAAAAAAAGGTGGGGGGGGGGGGGCGCTGCCTGGTATTTTTCTTACAAGCAATTGTTTTGTGAATTGTATTGTAAAAACAAAATGGTGGTGTTAGTTCAGATTGGGCCACGCGCCAAAAGAACCTTATAGCGGGAATGATAGCCGTGTATTTTAATGCAGCAGGTGAAAATGCAGCTGTAGCCCGCAAAATTCAAATTTTAAATTTCGTTTTTGAATGACTTTTTCATCATCAACAAATCTAACTTAGAAAGATGTATGAACGACTCTAATGATTATAATTCTGTAAAGACATATTTTGATCAAAAAACAACCTGGCACTGACTTGCAAATTGCATAAAACGTAAGCTGGTTGTATGATGAGATATAAAATCTGAAAAGGGGAAAGGTAGACGAGGCAGATATAACAGAATGGGACCCTAATCTAACGAGACAGCGGGTAAAAAAATCTAGAAGCCTCATGTCCAATGGACTATTCATTTATTTATATTCCTCGCTTATCCCTTTGGATAAAGCAGCAATCATAGGAATGAAAAGATTCCTTGCAGTCCATAGTAAAACTGCAGGAATGAACCTATATATTCATTGAATTATTCTAGGGGCAAAGGACTCTTTCTCCCGTTTTCAGAACGTTCCGTTGTCCGATTTTTCTGCTTTGTCACCCAGATTCCTGATACTGTCAAGTGTGACATGTGTCATTGATGTCATCAAAAAAACTTGTAAACACCCAGACCCAGATTAAAACTTATCTACAATTTTGTTTCAAGAAGATAAATAGGAAAAGTTTTTCAAAACTATGGAAGCGAAAGACGTGTGTGTAGAAATTGAGAATGATGAGTTTTACAGCAAGTTCTTAGATGACTCTATAAAGCCCATACTCAATGAACACCTCTCGGTTACGGATCAAGTGAATAAACTCGCTCAGGGTATTGAAAAGCTAAGCAAAAGCTTGGAGAAACAAGTTCTTGCCAAACACAATGATCTACTTACACAAGCAAGTCATATTTCCGACCTAGAGATGACTTTAGAATCGGTCCAATCTCAAGTACAGAGTTTGCTACGCGGTGCCGAAAAAATGAAAGATCGAGTACATACACCGTATTTTGCCCTAGAGAACCAGACCATGATGCTCGAAAGAGTTCAAACTACTTGCAATTTACTAAGACACTCCTCTAAAATCTTAAACTTATGGAATAAACTACAGAGCATCAAAGATAACCCATCTAAAGAGGCCATTATACTGTTTGAGCTGAATGAGTTGATCAGTGACTACGATTTTGAAGGGATATATCTACTCGACGAGGTGGTAAAAGCTGTTCAACGTAGGAGAACTGAGTTATTAACTAACTCTACTGAACTATTGCAATCCAGTCTACTGAGCGGAGACAAAGTAAAACTTTTGCAATGCTTCAAAGTATTCCACAACCTGCAATGTACAGAGGAACAGATTAAGAATTCTGTTAATAACATACTGAGTGATTTGAAGAAGGAAATTACAACTGCATTGAATGTACAAATGGTTTCAATTGAAGTAAAGAAATCAAGCTCCGGAAGAATTGCACCTGGGAAAGCAAACATCATGAATGCTCAAGACTACAAAATAAAACTATGGGACAACATTGAGAAGCTCTTCAAAGTCGATATTTATAACAGCTGCACTAAAGTCATAATGCTTCAGAATGTAGTCAATGAATTACATGCAATTGGAAACTTCAGGAATATAGCTAAAAACTTCTGGGGCGACTTGGCCCTTGTCTTCAGCAGTGAACTCGAAAAGAGCCCTCTGACTGTCAATCAATCTGTGGAGATTGACTTCCCAAGGTTACTGAAAAGCTTCAATGATTTACTCTCTAGACTAAAATGTAAGGATCTGGAGATGAACCGCTCATGTCTGACAAAATGGGAAAACTCCTTTTTATCAAAATCATTGGGAAAGCTACTGGAGCCTGTTAGGAGTATGTGGCACTTGTCTCAAGTTCCTAACATGGATCAAATAGATAATGCTATCAGAGTTATTGCTGATGCACTGAGCATCTCACTTGGTGACAAACAATTGAGCATCAGTTTGGCCAACAGTGTGGCCAAGTCTATCAAACAGATGACTGTAGAGGCTGAGCAGAGGTTATCGATGGACAGTGATGTTGCACAGATCATAGAATCACCAACAAGTTCCCAGCAGAAGAATGCTGACCTCTGCAACTCCTTGTATTACTTCTCTTCACAAATCAAGAGAGTCCTCATAAATATGAACTCAATGTTACCTCAAGAAAGTATACAAATTGTTCAAAATAGTTTGAAAGACATTTCCAGCATGCCAATACTTCAATTGTTTGCTGAATCAATCAAGAATTCACTGTACATTATTTTAATGACAATGCATGATGAACCTGACTTGATCAGGGCTGATGATCCAGCTGGCAAAACATTGTCATGTTCCCCATACATGAAGGAACTTCAGCAATTTGTGTCCAGATGCAAAGACATTTACTTATCAATGTTCAGTGAGAAATCTGCTCTCAATGAATGCTGTATAAACATAGCCAGAGCTTGCATTGAAAGATTTACACAGCACATCTGCAATGTAAGGCCCTTGAGTAAGTTTGGGCGAGTAAAGTTACAGATAGATTGTAAACATCTGGAGATTGCTTTGTCTCCATTAGTAAATGATATGACAGAGTTAGGGGACCACTACAGACAGTTGAAGGCTGTGCACCTTTTGTTAGAGAAGACTCCTCAAGAAATAGCTAAGAGCCAAATTGAAGGTGCTTGCTTACCATACTCTTTGGTTATGATGTTCTTGTTCTCTCATGGTGGGCATCAGCTGTTAGCTCCCCATACGTGCGCTGGATGGAATGTGCAGAAGTTAATGCAATGGCTGGACTCTCATAGGAATGAAAGGGATAGGCTGGAGTTTGTGGCTGGAGCTTTGCAAAGATATCAGAACCATGTGAGACAAAACCAAATCGCGACTTATGACGAGGTGTATCCTGTGCTGGTACAGTTGCTGGAGGATGGAAGAAAGTCTTTGAAGAAGTAGAATATATAATAACCACCTGCACTAGGTCTTTATAGGGTATTTGAAACTACCTAAAGTTTGTTTTTTAATCCCAGACTAATTTGACATTTCCGTTTTTTTTTTTTTTTTCATGGCAATTTAGCCGGTGTCGACTATTCTGCTAGCGTCACGTTGAGATGGCAGCTCAGTGGCGGGCCGTCGAACTTTGTACTTTATGGTAGTTACATGTTAGTACTGCAAGGACGGCAACGGATTAGTAAAAGCATGATTGTATTCTAATATACAAACCTATCTAAAATAGGGTACTATACAACACAAAAATATAAATATAATACATAGTTCTTTTATGCACCAGTTAAAATTTTAAATTTATTTTTATTTTGAAATGTGGCTAAAATTTTTATGATTTTGGGAGAGGTGGGATAGAAGTTAGTTGGGAGAGGAATGTTGTATTTGGAATTTTTTCTATAAAGGTCGAAGGAATTGGTGTTCAAAGAGCACGAGAAAAAAATATGATCCAAATTACCCTTCACACATAGTGAATTTTGTCCCGAACATGTATCTTGTTCAGGAACAACTTGTTCTTTTAATTTGCAGTTTGACCTGTTTGTGCCTGTCAAATTACTATCTGGGATTAAAAACGAATTATATTGCATTATTTTTTAAGTATAGTAATTATTTAAATAAGCCATCCCATCGATTTTAATGTTATGTGTAATCACAAAACGGGTTTATACTTAACCTGGTATTTCCTTTGTCTAAAATAAAACTATTATTTAAAATTTAGTTATTTATTGAAAATAAACTCGTTTAAAACAAAACAGTGTCTTCTTTGGCGTTCATCTTCTACAAGCAAGTATTGTTCGTAATGTTGCCCACTTCGATCTGACAGGAAATTCATTGGTTCAATTTCTGTTTTTCTTGACCCATCTGCTAAAGAATGAGCAGTAGGACAATAATTCTAAAATCTAGGAAGCAAGCCATACTCGCTAATGCCATAATCGCTATTAATGAAAACAGTGAACAAAAATAGTGGGGATTTTCCACACTATTTTTGTTCGCTGTTTTCTATTTGACTCATTTTAAAATATAGCATGAATCAAATCGAATCCTGATCCGAATAAGTCTCGATTTGACTCTTATTTGTCGATTCGATTCTACGCTATTATATTATATTATAGAGTATTTTAGTATACTCCCAAGTAAGTAACCATAGTTCGATATTTCGAATCTACGAATAATAATAAGTGAACAAACGAAAGCTTAGTACAGTTACCGTTTTAATTTAGGACCCATAACGAAACATTCAACTCCTTCGGCGCGGCGCCGCGGATTTCAGTCGATATTTGTTTGGCAATGACATGCCAAACAAAATATCGACTTTGCACTTAGTGAAAAAAAAGTCGAAAATAAATCTAATTCCTTGGGCCCGATAGCGCATCAAAGCGGACAGAGGCGCACGTCTTAGGTTTAGAGTCCGATTATTTATTTTCGACTTTATTTTAAGGGACGGAACGTTGATATTTGTTTGGCAGTGCAACCGCGCTGCGCTGCGCCTCGCTAGATAGCACAGGGACTTACGGGTACACATTTGCGTGGAACCCCGTTTTTGAGTTCGAGTTACATTTCATCACATATTCGTAGCTTCGAATGTAAAAAAAAATTAGGCAAGTGAAAAAGGCTAGATTCCAACACCAAGCGCTGGCAACATGTTTACAACTATAGATACAGTTCGTAATAATAATATGGTAACGATTCTTTTTATTACCCGACTGCCCCAGAAACAGAATGATGTTTTTCGAGAGTATGTATGTATGTGAATTTCTTTGGCATGCTCAGTAGCCTAAACGGCTTGTAGGATTTTAACATAATGAGGTGTCGTTAGATTCGTCTTGATTATAAGAGTGACATAGACTATATTCTATTTATATATTGATCTGTAAATACAAAAAAGAGAGGAAGGATTTTTTTATAATTACTACAATATTGGTATCAAATAAAAGTTAACAATGAGTCGATTCCAAATATATTAAAAAAAATTATAATTAGAAAATTATTTAAAAAAAACTATAGTTTATAATGCTTGTTTTTGTCTTTTCAGTTAAGTTTTTTTGCAGTCGGGTTTTTGCTTTTTTTTTCTTTGTAAACATGTAAACAATCTTGCTATCCAAACTTCTTCTAACATCAAAACTACATAATTAAAAAAGAAAATATTTATTTCAATTCAACAACATTCTTAGAGCAACTTATCTATTCAGCAACCAACCACATACTCACTATATAGCAACTATAACTATCTCTATGTACTTATGATTAGCAAATGCATAGACTTAGAATAAATTGGACAGGTGAACACATTATGCTGTGATATTATCTATGAATATAAACCCATAAAGTGGTCATCACTAAAAAAAATAAAAGAATTGTACAGGGCCTAAATCTTGACCTTTATGGGATCTTACATTTATTTATTTATGTAAATTCTTGATAAACCACTGTATGGAGTGTGCTACAAATTGCAGAATTGATGGAAAATACTGGTTACAAAATAAAGTTTAGGATGGTTTAAATAATGTTATTTGAATGTGCTGCCATCTTTACTGTGACTTTCTTAATTAACACTTTCCTCTTATTAATAATAATTAAACATTTATACACAATTATAAAATATTAACCACTTTCACCAGATTCAAATATAAATAATTATAATTTACATATTCCACCAATTCCGTGATCCAATACTTATTAAAGCCTATTACTCGAGTAAGGGACTAACCACACTTATTCAGCTCTGTTCAGCTTTTGTCCATAGAAAACAACTATTTTGTATAGAGATGCGTTCGACGTGGAAAGCTGAACGGATGCGTACTCATCTCCATATAAAATCATTGTTTTCTATGGACAAAAGCTGAACAGAACTGAATAAGTGTGGTTAGTCCCTAATATGTACTTTTACACAACTGTCTACTGGCAAACTTAACTATACAAAAGGAATAATATTCGTACAAAAGCGAAAGTAGAGTTACCAACACGTTTAAAATACACAGATTTATAGTGTTGAACAAGGATTTTTTGGCGCGTGGCGGAAATCGGATATAAACCCGCCATTTTTAAAAAAAATACAATTTCACAAATATGTTCCAACAGCACCCCCCGTCAATGTCACTCAAGCGCCTAAAGATCGTTGTAGCACTCTCACAGCAATTATTGGAAAAACAAATTAATTTTTACAAAAAGGGTGATCTTATCGCAATCAGAAAATGGTGCTTTTGCTACAGTTTCCGAGCGTACTTCCAATCAGTCTAGATAGTACCGGGTACATTAATATTTCATATGCAGAACGCGTTCAAAATCACGCCTATTACCTTACACCTGAGGGCGTATGATACGCCCGTCCACTTTCGCTTCTGTACGAAGTATATTCGAACAAGATATTTGGTACACGGGAAAAAAAACATCTTTCCACTGCACTAACAATATGTTTATTGTGTGCGTAATAACTTTTGATGACTTCGATATTGATGTAAAACAATTGACTGGTCGGCACACTCTATTTTGATCAACATACAACCTGATACTGGCCTACAAATTGCAAAAAAATAATTTCGCGGGCTACCCTAGCAAACTCAACTCAAAGCATTTATTTCAAATAAACCAATTACAGGCACTTTTGAATTGGTAAGGGGTCGGTCAGTCATAAAGATGAAGCTAGTTGCCCATTCCAAAGCTTAGTAGGTACCTATGGAGAAGAAGGCCGCTTTCGCCTTAACGCGATCGAGTAAAGCGCTACAAGGTTATTTAGGCGCTTGGCCAAAATCGGAATTAAAGCCGCCATCTTGTGTTGAACATAGTTCAAGTGACATTTCCTAAAACAATTGCACAAATGTTTACCAACAGCGCGCAGCGTGTCAACGTCATTCGAGCGCCAAAAGATCTCACTGCATACCAAATAGCTTGTTCTACAGTACTATTTCTCACTGACTAACGCCCGATTTCTAGAACGAAAATCAACATAAAAATTTGCTAACAAATTGTCAAACGCCCGAAAATTTTTGTGATTAGTTTGTTATTAGTTGACTGAATTATCAACAGCCAATGGGATCACTTGACTGGCGTTTGAGTTTGAACTGTCGATAATTTTCGTTCCAGAAACCGGGTGTGAACCTTATGTCCATAGCACTACAGTCTACAATTGTTAAACCTGCTGGTCTTCGAAGGCCACTTTGAGCACGTCTTCGATGGCGCTGACGAAGTGCACGTCGACCTTGTCTCGGATGAAGGCGGGCAGATCGTCGAAGTCGCGGCGGTTCTCTTCTGGGAGAATCACGCAGCTCACGCCGGCGCGTTTGGCCTGGAGAAACATTTATAAATATTTATTATATAAGATGTAGCGTTGTAAATTATGATGATTTTGTGTTGTGTGCATTGCGTGTAATGAAGATCTCTTCGTCTGTGAATATCCTCAGCCGACCCAAGGTAACCGACATAGCCCAAAGAATTGCCAAACTTATGTGGTAGTGGGCAGGGCACATTGCTCGCAGAACGCAGGTTCTGGAGTGGCGACCGCGTTCCGGAAGACGTAGCGTTGGAAGGCCGCCGCAGGAATCCGCGGGATGCGGCAAGCACAGAACCGATCGAAATGGCGGTGTTTTTTTTTTTTTTCTCTTTATTAATTAAAGGGGGTTTTTATCCATACGGATATGTATATGCCAACCCCATCGTACCTTATCACTATTTAACTTTAATTAAAATAACTAAAACTATATATATATACTGTATTTGAAACTGAATCAGTGACTAGGCATCATCTTCACCAGGCCACACAACCTCTTCGCAATCGCCGATCTAGGGTTTGCTAAAATGTTATGAATTAGCATGTCCAAAATGTTCAATTTAAATTCTCTGAGCATTGATTCCCTTTCATTCTTGTTCTTAACACACTCCATCAACAAATGTTGCACATCTTCAATTTTGTTGCATATTTCACAATTAGGTGATGTGACCTTTCGCATTAGGTAAGCAAATTTTGCCGATAGATAGTGCCCAGAACGCAGTCTTCATACTAACTTAACATAACTTCTACTTAAACTAGTATCCTCAAACCAGGGCACGCGAGAAGGCTCATTCTGAATTACTTTGTACCAAATTCCTTTCACTTGAGACTTTTCATCGAAGTAGTTCTTCCATCTGTCAAAACACGACAGCTTAAACTTAGCGCAATATTCCGAATAATCTGGCTTTTCGCTACCCATTTCCACTGCAAGCTTTGACAGACGGTCAGCCTCCTCGTTGCCCCGTAAGCCTAATAGGTATGATGAGAGTACAGTGTAGGCCCGTCAAAAGTACCAGGTACTTAACAAAATAGAAAATGGTCTACAGAGCTACAGTCTAGAAAGCGTCATACTAAGCTTGCTGGATATCTGGGGCCGATTTACGTGATTATTTTAATTTGGTTAAGTAGATAAATAATAAGTAAATAAAAGAGTACGTACCGCTATAATCTTCTCCTTAATCCCACCGACCGGTAGCACTCGTCCAGTCAGCGAGATCTCTCCCGTCATGGCGAGGTCGTTCCTCACGTGTCGCTTGAGTGCGAGTGACGTCAGCGCCGTGGCGATGGTCGCGCCGGCCGACGGGCCGTCCTTGGGCGTCGCGCCTTCGGGCACGTGCAGGTGGATGTGGCTGGGATAACATGATGGATATTGTGAATGAAAATAGTTGGTTTGCGGAGTTATAGCACAAAATAGAGACAAAGAAGGTCGCGTAAATAAAATTGCTTGCAAACATACATGCGTCTGGTTCAGCGAGTGTTAGGGAATTCGCTTCTGGCATTCGCGGCTAGTTTGAAATTTTCGTACATACGCCTCTATACAGGGCCAAATTAAATTAGCTATCAAAACTCCGCAGACGTGATGGGTATACAGGGTCAAATTGAATTAGCTAGCGAAACTCCTTAGACTTGATGGGTATCGATATCAAAATACAAAAATAAATTAATTTAATGTGTACTCTTTTTTTGGGGGTTATCAGCTACCGTTAGTGTAATCGCTTGAAACATCAGTTTGGAAAATCTGTTTTTTTTTTAAACTCCACAAACGTGATGGGTATTGATAACTAAACAATAACATAAACAGATTTTCTCAACTCACACTTCCAGCATCACTAGCAGTTATTGACCCCATTTTTTTTTATTGAATCTTTTTAATTAAAATTTTTACATGTTTAAATATCGGTACGCGACCCATCACGTCTGCGAAGTTTCGCTAGCTAATTTAATTTGACCCTGTAGATATCTAAACATGATAAAACAAAAATAAATTAATTTGAAGTTTTACTAAGAGGGGTGGTGACACCACATCAACAATCAAATTAATTTTGTAGTCACTTAAAATGTCAGTCATCAATATCATCCCCAAAAAAGCTTACTTCTCACCTAGTGTTCAAAAACTTGTTCTGCGGATAGTGGCTGTTCATGTAGTTCCTGGCGACCGTGAGCGCGATGCGCGCGGACTCCTTCATGACGTCACCGAGGTGGCCCGTCAGCTCCAGCGAGCCCAGCGGGGACTTGTCGTCTGTGCTTGTGTTGCGGAGGGCAGTTTCTATGAACAGAGTGCTGCCACCTGAGAGAAAACAGAAAGAAAGCAAAAATATTTACTTTCGAGGTCAAAATAGCAAAAACAAAATGATTTTCCACCAACAAAGAGCCAAAAGTGGACCCAATCTTCCAGTGGGGGTTAAAAAAAACACTATCCTAGCTATATATCGATAGTCACGACCGCTTGCAGAGTAAGCAAACTGAAGTGGCAATGGGCTGGCCATGTTTGTCGAAGGACCGATGGCCGGTGGAGCAGACGAGTCCTGGAGTGGAGACCGCGTATCGGGAAGCGTAGTGTGGGGCGCTCCCCACTACGCTTCCCGATACGCGGGATCAGCTAGATGGACCGACGATCTTAAGAAGGTGGCTGGGACAGACTGGATGTGGAAGGCGGAGGACAGGGTTTTGTGGCGCAGCCTGGGAGAGGCCTATGTCCAGCAGTGGACTGCGATAGGCTGAGTTGATTGATTGTTGATTGAAGACCGACGTATCACTACTTTTTTTTTTTTTTTTTTTAGTATTTATTTATTTATTTATAACAATCTTACCTACACTATCATTACAGATCTATGATCCAATGCGACAGAGTGGCCTTACTAACTAAATCCTAAATCTACAATAACTACCTAGTTCTGAAGTATAACAGTGACCTAAAAGAAGATATTTTAGCACACTTAGAGCGGCTGCTTTTATAACGCCACATGGTAACGACGCAGCACGCCTGACGTCACACAAATCCTGCAGCGAGCAAACCAAGTTATCCGCTCAACTAGCATAAATACAACATCCCGCCAACAACCGTCCGGCAGTAGCCCACCAGACACAACATCCGTGTGGTCGGAGGATCCTCCCTTTTCTGGGAAACTTTCCTCCCAGTTCCTCAGACCTCTATAGTCCCAAAGCAACACTATATGAGGTGATCTAAAACCAGATATTTTTGCGCACTCACCCATGGCAGTCCACGCGAGGCCCATAACGACTCCTGGTGGCGTAATGTCGTACATACGATCGTGCTTAAACGTTGGCTTGCCTACTAAATCGGATAGATTTGCGTCCGTCACTGTTAGATTCTCTGTTTCTTGCTTCACTATCTTGTATGCTACTTTGCGGCAAATCTGAAAAATAAAAAAAGCATGTTTGATTGTACGAGTATGTAATCGAACACTAAACTAGGAAACCAAAATTCAAATATTCATCATAGAAAGTAAATGAAGAAAATACGTTTATTTGCAGTAAACATGACGCTAAGAAGGAACACAAACACAAAAAGAACAAGTTGGGGGAAAATATACGTCACATCCACGCAAAACATCATCTGCCTAAACTTTTCCCACTGTTGGGGTCGGCTTCCAGTCTAACCGGATGTAGCTAAATACCAGTATTTTACATGCAGGCGACTGCCTATATGAGTTCTAAAACCCAGTAACTGGGTAATACGATACCCATTGGTAAGACTGGTTGTCAGACTTTCGGGCTTCCTAAAAATATTAATGAACAAGACACTAATATAATAGAGGTGCCTCTTATTATGAGTCTCAAATGGTTCCCATACTTGGATGTACCGGTTGGTTGTAGTTCTAATCTAACCCATTTGGTCATACAAAACAAAAGGTATTAGATACGGAAAATTAGACCAAAGTGAAGAAACTGCTTCCAGGAACTCTCCACTTCCTAAAACTACTACTACAACTATTATCAGAACTATTGCAAAACAAGGTCTCTGATCATGTCAGAGGGACACTCAGCAGGGAGGAGTGAGTTTTAGCCGGTAAGAATCAGGCATTGCCCAGACTGGCTCATGAGCGAGGCAGTCTGGGGCCCGTATTAATAAACGTTCCCCAACGACGTACTCAAGTGCGTAATTATTTGATACGCCATTATTACGATATCAGCATCTCAAAATCATTACTAATTAATAAACACATGAAAACAGTATCTCAGTTACCAAGATCAGCTCCTCAAGGAGCTGTACTTGATGAACGATTACATCACATTGACCGAAATTTAGAATGACATTCATCACATTTCGTTCTTGATAAGTCGTAAGATTTATTGAAATACTTGTATTTTGTTATAACTTTAATTTATAGCGCTATATCACGTTATAAATATTACTAGGGAAATTGGAAGACCTCTGTTACTGTATTTCACCAAAGAGTCTTTTTATTAATGTGACTCTTGAACAAATCTGGATCATTTTTAGGGTTCCCTAGTCAACAAGGAACCTTATAGTTTCGCAATGTCCGTCTGTCTGTCTACCCTTATGTAGGCTCTACAAGTTAACTAGTAATAGTCGACCAACTTACATTTGCAGTTGGAAAATTGACCGTGACGTATATCGATGTATAGGAGAACATGTTTTTCAAATACAATGTTAAGTTTGTTTTTGGGATAAATTCATCTCAACAACGGAACCCTTCACTGTGCGTGGACCAACACGCACTTGTTTTTTTTTTTAATTTTCACTTGGTAACTCAAACGGATTCGAGGCATCCCATATATAGATTTTTGTCAAAAATATCGTCATGGTACTCTAATTCATCGTAATAATAATTACTTTCACCCAAAATATTTTCAAACTCCATGTTTCGCGCTACTAATCACGACCTCAAGTCACGGACTGCCTACACTCAGATTTAAGCATCTCGAGTACACACAGCTTTTGTATACTTAGGTGTCAATTTTCGTTTATTAATCAGTCCTTCACTCGGCTGATAACTTAAACCCAAACCGTAACTTGAGTACATCAATTATTATGTTTATTAATACGATCATGACCTCAAGACTGTTATCAAGTGCGAGCTCTTGGGCTGAGTAACGTTTATTAATACGGGCCTGGGAGTCCCTGAGGATTTCCAACTCCTGTTTTATATTTTTATAAAAAATAAAAATAAACCATTTGGTCGGAGTGCCCTAGCTTAGTTACTGCGACCAACTTTGAGAAATGGCCAGAAAGTTAAAGAGTTAGAAAGTTAAAGCATACATCATTAGACGCTCAAAAAGTTTTAAGAGATTAATTTTAAAAAGCGTACATCAATAGAAGATCCAGAAGTTTTTAAAAGATCAATTAAATGTTTTCCAATAAAATATAATTTTGAGTCAGTTACGCCTATAGTCACAATCGCTTCTATTTCAAAATCCGTGTGAACGGTAACCAAGCGCAAGTAATGCGTGTTGATGAACTGCCAAAACGTAAGTAACTGCGAGAGTGCCACGCAAATAGGTGGATGTAATGAAGATTTGGAAATTTACTTTATTGGGATTTGGGACATTTTGCCATCAAAAGGCTGTTTGTTTCAACACTTCCAAAATAAAAAATATGAGTGTGTGTTTAGTTTATATTTAAATTAGTGAATAGTTTTTTTTTTAAATATATTTTGTTTTCTCTTCTACTCTTACACACGGAGTCTACATCTCTTTGTCTACTTTCCTATCGCAGGTATGCTGGAAGAGATTTCTTTAGAAATAAGCATAACCTTTGTACGTATTGTTCAATTATTTCTTCTTGTCTGTTTATATATGTGTACATATAATGTTAAATAAATAAATAAAATCTTTTGATTAAGAAAAAATAAATCTCTTTAAAAACGAATGTAATTCACTCTGTGGTGTGATTAGCCTAATGAATATACAAACAACAGCTTTGCGTATACACGTAGCTACTGAGTGATTTTATTCTTTACCCGAGTCACTTTAGCGTGGCAATTGCGGTCATTGACCCACCTACAATTTCTAGCACTCTTTATTTAAAAAACAAATATAGTCCGTTAACGTCCTGACTCAATATCTATCGTGATCTTCAACATGTTAAAATAACGAAAAACCATACATAGTTTATTGTTTGGGTTCCCACGAAGAGATATTAAGGGAAAGGGCAATGACCGCTATTGCCACGCTAAAGCGACATGGGTAAATATAGTGCATTGATTCCAATTATGCTGTTACGAACATAGTATTTTGGACCCCTATTATTACATTGGTTTTTATCCCAAAGTCGCTACACACGATAATCATGGAATAACAATTTCGGTTAATCCATGATTATCGCGTGTAGCGACTCGGGCGTCAAGTCTGACTTTTCTGACAGTTCTTGCAGGCATTCGGGACCAGGTACTGATGTATTCCTGACCTCTCTTACAAAGAAGAAGAATGGAAGAGGGGTCAGGTTATGCAGGTCACTGACTGTACTAACATACCTTCTCAATATGTTTCTGCAGGTTCCTGACGCCACTCTCGCGGCAGTAACTCTTGATGAGCGTGTGTAGCGACTCGGCCGTCAAGTCTAACTGTGTGTCGCTGAGGCCGCAGTTCTTGCGGGCAGTCGGGACCAGGTACTGTTGGGCTATCGCGAGTTTTTCTTCGGCTACGTATCCTGGATAAAGATAATAAAATAGTAATGAAGTCAAAACATGTACATTGTTTTTTTTTTTTGTTGCTACGAGGTGTGCTGGTTTCGGGACAAAAATATAGTTTTTAACCCTCTTTTTAGCCCCAGCGTCTTAACCCTTTTAATCCAGTAAACAGCGAGAATATGAAGCAACAGAAATAAATCACCCTTAATTTTTCGCTGCCCAATTTGTGTTGTAAAGATTAAATGCTGTTCGTTGGTAAGCGTAATAACTTAAGACCCGATTTGAATATTTTTTGTTTTAAAATGTTCATAATAGTTTGAATTAGGTTTTTATGGAAAACCAATTGGAAATTAGAAAAGTTTCACGGAAAATTCGGGAAGAAGTGAATGTACTTTTTTCTATGGGGATTTTTGTATGAACTATTGAAATTTGGGCTGGATAACGTCAGTCGGGTTATCTAGTACTTTAATAATAATGAGACAAAAACAAATAGTAACTCGAGCCGCGATAATTTCTTTGAATAAACACACATTAACTCGCTTATAACGATAACACCTCCCATTGTGTCACCCTATGTAAAATTTGTATCTAAAATATTTATGGTGTTCATAATTAAGAGTATTGTATCTTCAGCCTAGCCTACAACTCACCAGACATATCAATAAGTTCCATCCGGTCCCGCAGCGGTTCAGGTATGTGTTCCACAACATTGGCGGTACATATGAACAGCACCTTGGACAGGTCTACAGGGACGTCCAGGTAGTGATCCAAGAAGTTCGCGTTCTGTTCTGGGTCTAACAGTTCTAGGAGGGCTGATGACGGGTCGCCGTGAACACCCCTAGGATTAAGAAGGGAGTTTATCATTTTGTGAACCACATTTCACCACGCCTGTAGTCCCCAAAGGGTAAGACAGAGGTGTACCTATATACAACATTATTTTTAGTATAAGCGAAAAAAAGAAATAAGGAACTGAGTCGATTTCAATAATTTTTACACCATGTTATATTTTGTCCCAAAAATATTTAAGTGTGATGGAAAATGTTATAACCATTTAATTACTTACAATACAATCGCCGTACGGTTAGGTACCTACTGCCAAACTATTACCAATGAGCGCAAGACGACCCTGGAGGCGCGCCGCTGTTTGTGTACGGACAACCCGGTACATATCAACCTTATAACTTTGTGATTCTTTACATAAAAATACTAGATACGTGTTTCGGGTTTCGCATATACTAAAACTAGTATTGTATAGTACACGCACATTTCGCCAGTTATGTTTAAGTCCCATGTAATAGGGGGCGATCCTATTGCTATCAACCGGGCACAAACGCACACTCCGGGCTGTTATTGAAAAATCAACTATCAACAGGAAAAAAATCAAATCAGTTTATTGCAAACTTGTTGTACATAGGTTGGAAAAAGATTATAAGTTTCAAATATGCACCCTGTAAGAGCACTGCGAAACAAAACAAAATTAAGAAGTTACAATAGAATACATGTTATATCATGTGTCAATTTTACAAAGAAACACAGTTCAAATCAATAGGATAGAATAATTATTGTGTATTGGTACTATAGCTTTCAAATTATATTATTTATTATAAGAATTAAAGAATAAAAATAAGTTAAATTTAAATAATACAAATTATTAATACAAATAAATTAAATATGTAGGTATGTATACAAACAAAGTCAGGTTGTATCTTAAACAAAATTTGATTCGCGACTATACCAGATATGTATTGTGTCCAATGTCATGATTTTATGAAAAAGTCATTCAATGGATCAAATCTAACTTAGAGAGATGTATTCATGATTCTATTGATTTTAATAATTCTGTAAATACATATTTGAAAAAGTCGCGAATCAAATTTTGTTTAAGATACAACCTGCCACTGACCTGCAAAAAACGTAAGAAAATGTCGCGGGCTGCGGATTCAGCTTAATAAACGATCTTATTATTTATTATTTTTACCAAGTGAAAAGTACGAAGCTCGTGTAAACTAGGCAACACTCAAGGCATTCTTCACTAAGCGTAGGAAACTCACGAAATGCTAGTTATACTTACTTGCCGATCTTATCCACTTCATCGATCAACACCAGCGGGTTCTCCGTGCCCGTCTTCTTGAGACACTGCACCAGTTTGCCCGGCATGGCGCCCACGTATGTCCGTCTGTGTCCCTTGATCTCCGCAACATCTGTCATCCCGCCTACTGAGAACCTGAAGTATTGTCTGTTGAGCGCGCGGGCGATTGAACGAGCTGAAATAGAACGTATTGTTACTGGGTGTAGGTTGAAATTATGATGATGCTTTATTATTGTTCATAGCAGGAGTTCTTTATTACTAACCGACTTGAAGAAAAGGGGCGGTGAAATTCTTAACCAATGGTTTTGAAACTACTGGAATGTCCATAATTACGCATCTGTAAGGCCCATATACAAGAACAATTTTTAAAGATATAATATCGCGGCAGGATTTTATCGCGCACTGGATTTTCAACTCTCGGTGTTGAGCCGAGCGTTGAGAATCCAATAGAGTGCAACCCACCGCGGAAAAACACACTGTTGGATTTTGAACTTTTAGCGCTGAGCAGAGCGTTGAAAGTCTGGCGTACAAACAAAAATCGCCGCGGGAAAAATAGCCCATGCGGACCTGGGCTTATCCTTTCTTATCTTTTTTTTATTTAAGATAAGATTGACTTACGACCATAGTACTAGAATACCTTCTTTCTTGGGTTCTTAAATCAAAATAATTAAAACACATTTTCTCTTGAACTTCACACTGCACAATATTAAAAACTCATTTAATAAAACTATCTTTCAAGAGAGCAGTGGTGTGGTGTGGTATCGGCCCCGACTTACGAGTTGTAGGTCGTGAGTTCAGACCCAGGTAGGTGCTTTACTTTGTGTATTCAATTTCATCACCACGCTCTCAAAACGATGAAGGAAACCGACATGTCCTAGAACCAAAAATTCGAAGACATGTGACATCCACCAACCCGCACTGGGCCCGCGTGGTGGATTATGGCCCACTCCCTCTCACAGAGAGGAGGCATGTGTCCCAGCTGTGGGAACATTATCAAAAGACTCACCTATACTAGTTTTCCCCACCCCCGGTGGTCCATGGAAGCACAATATCTTTCCTTGGGTAGACCCCTTTAACTGCGACACTGCTATGAACTCCAAGATCCTCTTCTTGATGTCATCCATGCCGTAGTGATCTTCGTCCAGTATAACTTGCGCGTCGTCTAGCTTGAGATTCTCTTCGGAAAATAGGCCCCAGGGTAAGGAGGTTAGCCAGTCCAGGTAGCAGCGGGTAACGCTGGAAAAGTAGGAAGATTGTTTTGTTTTGGTTTTTTGGTGTAAAAAACAACTATTTTACAACAAAAAAAAAGGAAGTTGGTGTCTTTGGTTTTTAACCGACTTCTAAAAAAGAGGAGTTTTTTTTTTTGCCACCGACTTCCGTAATTAAAGTAATTTTTCACATTGTAGTCTTTTCTGGAAGTCGGTAACCTTCCAACCTCCTCCTATTTTTGTAGTTGGTTAAAAAGAAAAAAATATTCTAACTAATACACAAAGATAGAAATATGTCTAGATAGACAGTCAAAGCTGTGAACACGTCGTAAAAAATTGCACCCAACTGTTGGCTACAAAATGCACGCACACTAGAATAACACAATGACAGCACAATACCGTGGTGCGAGTGTAAGACTTAGCTGCCACGCACACCAGCATAACAAAGTTTGCCTGTTTGTTTGACATATAAATAATTAAAGCTAATACACTTATTTTTAAATGGCCCTGTATCTTGTCCCTGATATAATTAATGTGGCTTGAAGTCACGCGTAAAGAGCCGTATTATTTAGTAAACGATGGCTGTATATCTGTCACAAAACTCAATCGCAGCAACAGTTAAGGACAACTAGATGAATTTTATAGTTAGGTAGAGATTAACTACGGTAACATGGCTCGCCCCTCCAAATTACTGTTTCAATGTGTGTATTCACATTCTTACGAAAGAGTTTGTGAGTAGTTGTAAGTACTCGTAATATCTCACTTATTACCAGATTTGTTGGTCAACTAATCATAACTAGCCGATCGCGCAAAACTATTCAATCTTTCGCATTTATAATATTACTTTGGATTTACGTGCTCATAAATCTGCCCATTGGGCTTACACTATGTCAGTCATTAATGACTGTTTGATAACTTACTTGAACTCCGAACTGTGGCTCTCCAAGAAGTTGAGCTTGTTAAGTTCTTCATCGATGACAGTCTGTATAGCTTGAGGTACCTTCTTATCAGCTAAACGTTCCTTGAACTTATCGCCAATCGCGTCCTTGTCGTCTTTCTCTAGACCTAACTCTTTTTTGATCACCTGTGGGAGAATAAATGGGTTTTTTGAAATGAAAACTTTTTTGCCGCGTCACCGACATGCTAAAGTGACGTGGTGCGCCAGACTGGCCACACGTACCGGTCTGTGTACATGTATACGCATATCTCTACATATTATAAAACAAACTCCTCCCGCCGCGTCTGTTAGTTTGAACACGGTAAACTCAAAAACTACCGAACGGATTTTCATATGGTTTTCCCTAATGGACGGAGTGATTCATGAAGAAGGTGAAGGTGTATAATACACTAAGGATTTGTGTAAATTAGCTGAAATATGACGATGATTGTTAAAGATGTCTGGAAAAATCATGCCGACTGGAAGCTTTACTGGCGTGCGCGGTACGGTAGTACGTTTCCGGTGTTGTACTTCGTACCACGACCATGAACGCATTCATTATAACTTTAGATGATAGATAATAAAATCCTTTTAATTTGTACTATTTTATACCACTAATTATAAATTTTATACCTCTCACTTATCGCAGATATACAGTTGGCTGGCAAGGTTCCTTCCCAGCATGACCATGCTAAAATTCCAGCTGGTATAGAAGTTAGTTCTGATACACGCTGTATAATAATACTTTAACTATAACAAAGGGTAGACTCTTAAGACAATTTTGCTAGCTGGGTACTAACCTTTAGCTGTTCATGCAGGATATACTTCCGGTGCTGTTGCTTGACTTTCTCTTCCACTTCCTTGCCAATCTTCTGCTGCAGTTTGGACAACTCTAACTCCTTCTTCAGGAGAGAGAGAGACATCATCAGTCGCTTTGGTATCTGGTGGAGAAAATAGAGTTTTTTGAAGAACGTCGTGTGCAGTAAATTCTTGATTCATTAGGGCTATCATATTTTTGGGATCTTACTTTATTTGAAGCTTTGAAAGTGATATCTCCATAATAATTATTCCGTCTTGATTGTCACTGACCCTTCTAACTCTCAGATCGGTACACAACACTATTTCTGCAGTATTACTAAATAATAGAATACTTTGTTAATAACAATACTTAATTTTATTTTAATAATAACTCATACATAATAATAAGTGGAGGGAGAAACGGAAAAATGCCGGGTGCATAGAACCTTAGTGGCATTTTTAGGGTTCCGTACCAAAATGGTAAAAAGGCACCCTTACGGTGAGACTAAGCCTGTCTGTCACACCTGGATAACTCAAGAACTACTAATGCTATCAACTTGAAATTTAGAATAGTTTCAGATGACGTTTGCCCAACTATTTTGTAAACAAGTTTTTTTTTTTAATATTGATTTTTTGCAAAACGGACTGAAAGGGGGTCTCAAAAATTTGAACTGAGCCTACTAGGGCATGTGGGGTATCATATTAAAGAGCGCTGTTTGCACATTCTCAAACATTTTTTTTTTTTAGGCAGCAGTTTCCGAATTTTGATGAAAAATGTTAAAAAAATACCGTTCCCCGCCCCCTTATCTCCGAAGTTTGCATAGATAAAATTCTGAAATCATTCCACGTGATAGAAATTTATGTAAAGATTACAGGGAAAAAAAACGATGTCTCTAAATAGCACAGTTTTTCAGAAATCATCAACATCATGTATACGTACGGAACCCTCGGTGCGCGAGTCCGACTAGCTCTTGACCGGTTTTTTATTATGCGCGTACCATATACCGCACGTTGACAGCGCGTTTTCTGCCTTGAAAACGCAGTTTGTTGCGCATATACGGACGTCGATGGCGCGTAAAAAAAGAATGTGTTCCTCTATGCCTAAACAAGCAGGTTACTCACGTCCATCTCTTCAAGTACAGCCTGTAAGTCCGTGGGCTCTGATCCTGTGAGCGCAGCGCCCAAGTCTGACAGATACACCGGGTTGTCAACCACGCGCTGTCCTTGTGCCAACATATGGTGCAAAGACTCCCTGTAAAACAGGAGTTAGTTCGAATTACCGAGGAATAGTAACATTACTTCTGCACTGCGGCATTTGAAGCTAGCTTCGCACGGCGCGTGATATCACGAGTGAGGCTTTAGGATTTTTTAAGTTAGTTTTATTTATATACTGTATATTATATATATTTATATTTTATAGTAGTATAGTTATATATATTTAGTCTGTGTTCTGAGCGAGTCCCAATAAATATTTGTTCGTCTTTACTTTCTACAGTGGCGCCGCGCAGATCTGATTAGTTCGTACCTACCGATCTCACGGACGCGCCACCACCCACCTGGTCGCGAATTGTAGAACTTTAGGTAACTCGGTCGGGTAATTCTACAAAAGCCTGCACGAATGACACGACATTATCGCGACTTGAGGGATGGCATGCAAGAAAGTGGTATGCTCAAATACTTTTGAATAATAGTTTGATGGCATGCCGTGGAATCACGGCCATTGACTGCTGACTGAGATAGTAGCATGTATTTCTTAGTCAAAGTGGTTAGTTGAATACTTCTTTTACATGGAGTTGCAAATAGCTTTTACAAAACCCTATTATTATAATGTGTGCTGGCTGTGATTAGTATATTTAGGATATTTAAGAGTTTTACCATAATCATCTGTTAAAAAAAATCGACAGATAACTGATGTAGATACTGCCAGAATTGTTTATTTTAGTTATTTTCATAGTCTTATGTCATATGGGATTCTTCTCTGGGGAACTTGTGCGGACATTAATACTATCTTTGTTTTACAGAAAAGGGCTGTTCGAGCCATTTACAATCTAGGTCCAAGAGATTCACTTCGTGAAAAATTCAAAGAAATAGACATTCTGACTGTAGCCTCTCAATATATATTTGAAAATTTATTGTATGTACACAAAAATATATCAAATTTTAAGAAAATGTCCGATATTCATTGTTTAAATACCAGGAATAAACACAATCTTGCTGTACATCGCACTCGCCTCCACAGAGTAGGCAACTCGTTCATGGGTCAATGTATACGCTTTTACAACAAACTTCCTACTGACATTCGAAACTTACCCATTAAACGATTTAAAAGCTGTATTAAAACCAAACTTTGTAAAAAAGGGTACTATAAAATTTCTGATTATTTAGAAGACAAAAAAGCTTGGGATTGAGCTGCTCGCTCTGCAAGCCTTGTGATCAAACTGGAAAACTTGACATTTAATGTTATTATGCATGATTTTATATAAATATTGACATTGCAGAATATTATATACAATATTACATTAATGTTTACTTTGAAAAGTATTATATTTACTGCTTTAATTTATTGTGAATGTGAGCACTATGTGGGTCTTTTTTTTTTTTTTCTTTAAATATTTTCCTATTATTTTATGCTTTTTCTCAGTTTTAATGGTGGTCTGGCATTTTGAGCACTTTATGAGGCCTACCCAAATGTACTTTCTTTGGTATTGTTCGTCGAGTCGTTGAGCTCCTTAAGTCTTGAGTCGAGCTGCACGATTACGACAAATGCTTGCACTGATTGGACAGGTCCACTCAAAATTGTGTGGTTCTTTCCTCAAAAGACCATTTCAGACACAGATCTACATGGTCCTCACATGATCTGACCAAGATTATGTCTGGACTTTAAAAGAGACTTTGACCCCTGAGTTTGTTTCGCCATTTCTTCTCACGGGTAGTCAGATAGGAAATGTCGACTACATCTAGCTTATTTTTTACTTTTTAATATGACGTGTAAAAGTGATTCCGATATCCTATTTACAGAATAAACGATTTCATTTCATTTCATTTCTGCCCAGCCTTTTGCCATGTTGGGCAGGGTTTCCAGTCAAATCGGATGCACCTGAAGACCAGTATTTTACATGGAGCAACTGCCTATCTGACCTCCACAACCCAGTTACTGGGTAACACGATACCCCTTGGTAAGACTGGCTGTCAGACTCTCGGGCTTCTGATGATCCTTAACAACTGTCAAAGGTCTACAAATAACAGCCGGGACCAACGGCTTAACGTGCTTTCCGAGGCACAGAGGGGTCTCGGTATGTAAAGATGGTCACCCATCCACGGACCAACCGCGGCAAGCGTAGCTTAACCCGATCGATCGACCCGTGCGACTGTTATTACTTAGCCAAAGTTTTACCATAAAATAATTCTTTTTATAATACTAACCTGTACAAAGGATTCAAGTTAATAATATCCCTGATGGTCTTTATAACCTCCTGCGTCAAGGCCTTCACCTCCTCTGTATGCTGGAACTTCTCATGCACCATATTCTCCACTTTGGCCATCATAACCTGATCCGGAGCAGGTTTCTTGGATTCCGTGGCTGGCTGTTCAGGAGCCTCCGGTTCCTTTGTGGACTGCTTCCTGGTGTTCCGGTACTTGCGCCGGCGCCGCTCCGCATCAGACTCTTCGCGGGCAACGTTAAGCTCCACGTTAAATAGCGGAAACTTCAACTTCATTTCTGAAATGATTTTGACATTTCAGAAATGAAGTTGGTGAGGGTGAGATGATGTTGGGTGAAAAAATGAATTACAAAATACAATGAAAGGAAGGACCATCTTGGGTGGACAATAATGAAGTAATTACAATATAACAGTATGATAGTTTCAAGATATGACTAGGTGGAAACTCTGCTTATTAAATAAAGATGTTTGGTAATTTTAAATAAGAAGTTTGTCAAAAAGATCTTTAGAGTGAAAAATAACTCAATAAAAGATAATATAACATCACGCCTGTATTTCCCCAAAGGGTTAGGCAGAGGTATACCTATAGTACACCTACATTTTGCCTCTTATGTTTAAGTCCCATATAATAGGGGGCGAGCCTATCATATTAACTCAAACTCAAAGCATTTATTTCAAATAAACCAATTACGGGCACTTTTGAATTGTCAAGGGGTCGGTCAGTCATAAAGATGAAGCTAGTTCCAAAGCTTAGTAGGTAGGTACCACCGCGAAAGCTCCCGGTCGACCACTTTTGAACCTTATTACTATGGACATAAGGGCGAAAACTGGTCGACCGGAAACTATCGCGATGGTACCTATAGAGAAGAACGGGCAAGAAACTCCATGGACACTCTTTTAAATTGACATATGGTTACAAAATATTAGTTACATCATTTGATTTGAAATTATACATGTGACGACGCTGCAAAACGTCAAAAGAGTCCATAATAAAAAGAATTAAAAAAAAAAACAAAAATTAAAATAAGCCATAGCCGCTAAGAGATGACCAGTCCCTACTGATGGCGCCCGTTCACAAACATAACCGGGCACAAATCCAGACTCCAGGATACTACTGAGAAATGCCAGATGGAAAACCCCAATAACATATTCCCTGACCTGGGAATCAAACCCAGGACCTCATGCTCAGCAGTAGCACTTACAACCACTTGACCAATGAGGTAGTCAATAAAAATGGGCCATAAAAGGCAACTAGATATGGAAGTAAAAAATTATTTAACTTATCACTAAGGAGTATTACCCATAAACCCTTCAAAATGACAGTAACACTCACCAGCAGGCCCACTTTCAATCTCATCTTCAATAAACTGTCCCGTAATCTTTATCCTTCTGTGCGCCATTACGACAAGCCTCAGTTTATAATCCATGTCCTGCATCTCATGGATCTGAGCGAACACACCCACTTGATGCACATCATCCAGGCTTGACACAATATCGGACTTCTCATCTTCTTTCTTACGTAGAAAGATACCAACATAAGGCTGATTTAGTTTCACTTTACGTCTTATTAAATCTATTAAAGCTGGGTTTGATATCTGTAAATAAGTTAAAATGAAGGTGAGGAAGATAGTGTTATTTCAACAACAAAGGTACCTCTCAAAAGTATTAAACACTTTGTCACACATTATCTTGTGTAAATTATGTGACATTGTTTAAAAACTATAAAGTATAAAGTATTGTTTCAGCATAACTATTTCCCATCCTACTTAGTGAATTAGACAAGAAAATATAATTTTATATAAAAATTTATAGACCACAACATAGGCAGCTTCATTGTAGTTGACTTGCTGAAAAATATGGCCTGTATCAACAACTGTTAGACACCTCCTTGAATAGGTAGGAAACTATACACTTTTAAACATGGGCTTGTGTTTTTCAATTATGAATTCCTTACCAATTCCTTTGAACAAAAATTTACACTCACTACCAGCATCTACTAACTACGCAGCCACAATTCATACTCAACTTTCAACAGTGCTGTAGAACTAACCTCAATAAGCTTGATAAAACGCGGGAAGACAGGGTTTCTGTTGATAGCGATGACGGGCACCTGCGGCCACACCTCAGGCACAGCCACCGTCGCTGGGAGCTGGCTGCTGAACAGTGGCGTCTCGTCCTTACGCTCGGGGTCCTCCTCGGGAGGGTCACTCTTATTCGTCGAGAAATACCTCCCAAATCCAACGTGCTTATTCGGGCTCAAATAAATGCTACTATAGCTACATATCCGCGCACCCCTAGCACCAGAAACCCCAGAATAACACAACCTTTGCACCGGTTTACTGTATGATGCAACTTTTGCTACATGGCGAACTACGGATGACTTCAAGTTCGGACTGAGGAAGCTGTTCCGCAACAAACTACTGGCAGTGTGCATTTTTATAGTTCTGTAACCGATCTTCACGTTTTATATGCCGTGTTCCATTTAAAATACACTAATTCGGCATATGAGAAGGTTACTTTTCTAGATTCTTCAAAAATCGCGAGATTACAAAATGTCAAAGTATGACATGACAAATGACATAAGGTTTTCTTTCTTTTTTTCTTTTTGGCTTCGCACGGTTTGTGCATTTAGCCAGTGTCATGTAAAATTAGGTAACAAGTACAAAGTTATTTAAATAATTATGAAATGAACTCCACTCAATGCATGATAAAGATGATTGATGATATCCCGCCCCCCCCTTGGGTTTAAGTAAAGACGCGGCACTTTACTGAAACCTCGCGCGGACTTCTTGAGAGAACTTAAAGTGATGTTGCACTGTTTTGTTTCATTTGCCTACATTAATGCAGGATCACGAACACTTAATGGTTAATTATCCGCCACTATTACACATTAATATTCGGCTAAACACAAATTTTAGAAAATAAAACAAAACTGCTAACATGACGCTTCACTTTCCCGCCAAGAAGTCCTCGACATAAGGTTTTATTTGACGGATTAGATATTACTTTTTAATCGGCGTCGCTAAAACCTAAACCTGGCTAAACCTCTAATGGCACAGACACAACACCTTCGTTCGGCTTGCAACCCATGAGATCTCGCAAATTGCTCTCACAAAGCTCACCTTCACCTTTCCTTACAGATTTCTACATGGTATACATACATACAATAGAATTTGGCAACCAAAAAGGCATTAACAGATTTCATAAGCATTAAACTAGCGGTCGAGCAGTCGAGCACAGTTGCACGGCTTAGTAGCAGTCTGTGTATGTAAAACGGTTATCGTGCTAGAAAAAATATCTAAATCCGTAGTAAATCCAATAATTTTTATCTTTCTTTTCTGGCTTGTTGGTACCTATATTTTTTAACTTTCGTTCAGGAACAAACTGGGTGTGGAATGGTCATTGGTCACCATATTTGACTTTGACATTTCAATAATATCAATAAATTGTAAGACAAAAATTATATTTTAATTTTACATATTTTTTATAAACTTTATGAACGTAACGAAGTATCGTAGAGTAGCTACAATCCTTTTCCAGGTTTGTAATTAAATTTTACAAGTCGAACCTATTTAATGTTAGCTTTTACCATTTGTTTAGATACCTAACCTCAATAAAAACACAACCATACCTTTTGTAAAAACTGCAGAGGATTATGAAAATGGATGCTGCTACAAAGAACACGTCGATAAAAGAAGGAAAAGCTGAAATACTCCTTAAAACCGACCAGGTTTTTTATAACCCAGTGCAAGAATTCAACAGAGATTTAAGCATAGCTGTGTTGACTATATTTACCAATGATTATAAAGCTGAGCAGCTTGTTAAAAATGAAAAGTACGCAAAAAATAGTAAATATAAAGAAAAAGTTGATACCGAGGTTTGTTTATTGTTTTTTTTACTTTTTTAACAAAAAGACCAAAACTTGGGTCAGTGGGTCATCTTACTTGCAGAAGGCCCCATATGTGTCTATCAATCTGTTCAAAGTACTAGTACCTAAAGTACTTACTATAACAATGAATCTAAATTCCAACAGCAGGTGGTGACAATCTCCTTGCATTAGCAAGAATAGCATAAGATGTTTAAAAATATGCCAGTCAGCATGGTGGTTGGTTTGAGAGGCTGATGGCTCAGGTTAGATTGGACAAATTTTGTGTCACCACTTGTGGAGGCACTTTACCGCACCCCATATTATTATAAACAATACTGATCCCCATACTAGTGTGCTACTATTTTTTATGTTTTATTTATTTTTCATGTTTAAAAATGTAATTAGTATGTACATAATGTAAGTCTAGTAAGATCAGTATTATTTCCTTTAGATTATAAACTGTTGAAAAATTGTGAAATGACTTAGGTTAGGTACTCACTGCTCTCGAGCCGCACAAGCGCTACTTCCAAGTTGATTGCAACTAGGCAGGCTATTTAGTATTAGCACAAGGTGCGTTATATTGCAAGCAAGTTTGATATCAGTTCACAATTTGTTAGTTTCCTATGGATAGATTATAAACTAACGAAATATAATACAGTAAATTGTTGTTGCAGTTCACAATTTTTCAACAGTTTATAATCTAACGGTAATAATACCAATAAACTAACGAGGTTCATATTTATACGGTGACAATGAATAAAATAATATATAAAAAATACAGATACTTAATGAAAAAATAAAAAATAGTCTATGCCAAATATTCAGTCTTACCCATAACATCTAAGTTATCAATCTCTTATTAAAAGAAACAGTGGTCTTCAATTAGGCTGATAATTGCAATACTTTTTCAGGTAGAAATAACAATACTAGAAGCTCTATCAGCGACTGGACTAAGAAGCATCCGTTATGCTAAAGAAGTGCCAAATATCACTAAGATTGTTGCCAATGACCTGTCACCACAGGCAGTGGATACTATCAAGGAAAATATTGTGCATAATGACGTGAAGGATTTGATTGAGACCAGCCAGGATGATGCTTGGTGAGATTTAAATAAAAAACTACATACTTGCTTTTATATTTTTAATTTTTAATCTGGGATCAAATTTTTGAACAAAAAATCTCTATATCATACACAACAAAGTTCAACTTCCATTGCACCCAAAATGGTTTTAGGACTTTTATTTACAAATGGTCACTCAAAATTCAACTTAAAAACACAACACTAAAATAGATAGTTGAGTGAATGTCGAAAATACGTGATAGAATGTAAACAAAGACATTAAATTATTTACATTCTATCTTAAATCTCTTTGAATGTAAACTATCTGAGATTATGAATTCAAGTATAGTTAGTTTTGTGAAGGAAATCCGAACTTAAAGGTCTAACATCACTCAATTTGATTAATCCTTCTTTCCAGCATGCTAATGTACAAACACAAACAATACTTGAAGCGTTTTGTGGCTATAGACCTGGACCCTTACGGATGTCCCTCTGTGTTCCTCGATGCAGCGGTACAAAGTGTGCAGGAAGGAGGTCTACTGCTGGTTACCGCTACAGATATGGCAGTGTTAGCAGGAAACACTCCAGAAACATGTTACGTTAAATATGGAGCTATTAGTTTGAAGACTAAGTGCTGTCATGAAGTGGTGAGTAGAAAATATTTGAGAAAAAGACTTGCTAGAAACTTATTTCCTATGCCCAGGTGTCGTCTGTGAACACTTAAATTTTTCTCCGTGTGGTGCCGGACGTGAAGAATAGCACCATCCTATCTCTTCCCGTGGGTGTCGTAAAAAGCGACTAAGGGACTTACTAGAGAATGGGCACCAGCGTTCTCTATGCATTTTAACACCATACTGCGATCGCTATGGCAACCCCCCCCCCCCCCCCTTTTTTTTTGGGGAGGCCTATGTCCAGCAGTGGACGTCTTTCGGCTGAAATTATGAAAAATTATTTTTATGCAAGCTCTCACTACAGGGTCAAATTAAATTAGCTAGCGTAACTCCGCAGACGTAATGGGTATCGATATCTAAACACAATAAAATAAAGAATTGATGATTTTTTTTTAAGGCAACAGCTGCTCTTAGTGTTTAGTGTTATTACTTGAACTATGAGTTGAGAAAATCTGTTTTTTTAAACTGGTATTTCAAGAAACTACACTAACTAATTTTAATTTAATTTATTCAATCAATCAAAATAACAATGTTAACATTAAATACTATCATCGGTAGGTACACTTGCTTGACTTATGCTAGCTAACAAAAACAGGTAGGTGTTGCAACCAGCAACTGCGGTTGATGACCCCAAAAAAACCTCGTCAAACTAATTTATTTTTAGTTTGATCTTGTTTAGATACCGATACCCACCACGTCTGTGTAGTTCCGCTAGCTAATTTAATTTGACCCTATATAAGGAATTAGTAAAACATTCATCTGTATTTACAAAGTTTCAACTTTATCTCTCACCACTTTTTCAAATAACTATTGTTTGAATAACATTATTGAGTTGTTATTGAATTAACCTCTAAGATTTTGAGGTCAATTTATGGATGGTTTTATTTGAATTTAGCTTTTAAATACTCAAATAATCAAATCAAAGCTCTCAAATTGTATTTAAAACTACAAAATGGCATCCACAAGCAGAGGCGGCTCGTCATAAAGAGCGCTGGTGCAGTGCACTCCCACGAAAATAGCATAATCTATATTTCTTTATTATAATCCTATACACACACATTCTTTCTACTATGCCCATACGCATACAATAGCAGTTTACTAGAAAACCATTTCCTACGCGTACATTTGGCGTCAAGTTGTAACGTGTGGAGCGCCAGCGATTGCGCTCCTATGAAAGTTCAGTACGATTTCTAGCACTGTATTCAATGAGTGCGAAAGAGAAATATCGACACAGTCCGACGCGTGAAACAGAAGATTTTGTATGAGAAGTTAGCCTAATTTGGAGCGCCGCTCACGCGCGACGTTGCCAAACGGCAAGGCGGCCGCGCGGGAATATGCGATCTATGCCTATGCGCTGTTGCCGATCTTATGTAAACAAACGGTCGGCTCAACTCGGCTGTCAGTAGATTCGCAATGTTTATTCTAAATAATTATTAAAAATAGTTTGTGCGCGACATTTGTATTAAAAATGGAACAATACAGTGTATCTTTTATTAAAAATTGTGAAAAGACTCTCGAAATGCGTATCGAACTGAAAGCTAAGGGGCCACCACGTCCCGAAATTGACTTCTCAAAAATGTGTTACGAAAAATAAATCTTTTACGCGTGGTTTTAAATCTGAACAATATTTCAAAACACCTTGGTTGTGTGGATGTGAAGAAAGCAAAAAATTATTTTGTTTCCCGTGTCTGGTGTTTGGAGCTGGCGCCGGCAGTGGTGGTGAATCTGCATGGACGGAAACGGCCGTGTTGACGATTTAGCGCATCTTTCAATAAAAGTGAAAAAACATTCGCAATCTCGATTTCATATCTTATGTGAAGTGCAATTGGCATCTATCGGCCATCAAGATATTCGTAAGGCGCTCGATTCTGCGTATCGAAAATCTATTAGAGAGTTCAATGAACGCGTTGATGAAAATCGATAAAGATCGCCGAATGGATTTTCTTTACAAATAAAATAAATGGTAAGCTCTAGTTCTACGTTTCTTTTTCTAGTGTACCCCCACAAATAAATGTCACCAGCCGCCTCTGTCCACAAGTACGTTTTTTGATCGATGTATTTACATTTTAATCATATATCTACGTTTTGAACCGACCATACAATTTTCTTTATTCTGTAGATTTTACACAGGTGTATCAAATAGACGAAATTAAAATGGTTCCTTTTTTTAGCAATCACACTAAGTAGGCTTTACAAATTAACGAGTAATAGTCGACCAACTTAAATTTGCAGTTGGAGAATTGACCGTGACGTATATCGATGTTTGGGTTGGGAGAACATGTCTTCAACTACAATATTAAGTTTGTTTTTGGGATAAATTCATCCTAACTACGGAATTCTTCATTTCGCGTGGTCTGATACACACTTAGCCGGTTTTTTTTATTTAATTCCCTAAATCTTTTTCCAGGCTCTAAGGATACTGCTACAATGCATAGAATCGCACGCCAACCGCTACAGTCGCTACATAGTGCCGCTGCTTAGTATATCTGCAGACTTCTACATCCGCGTGTTCGTGAGGGTCTTCAGTGGCGCCATTCACTGTAAGAATACTACTAGGTAAGCACACTATAGTGCTACAATGCATACCCCAATAAACTATGATAGTAGATCGGAATCGGTGCCTAAAAACGAGACCATGAACGATTTGTCATAATGGTCGTAAACTGTCGGGTGTCCGAAATAGGGCTATTCTGTTTGTTGTAGATAATGGGCGTTGGCGAAAGTACGAGTTGATAATTTAATTACTTACTAGTTTCTGCCCGCGACTTCGCTCGCGTGGAAGTCGTAAGACACCACGTATACTAAAATAACAGCCACATTTCATTTTCGCATAGCGTCCTTTCTGACTTTTTTTACTCTGCTTTTTAGGGTCGTAGCGTCATGTTAAATAGCCTATAACCTTACTCAAGAATTGGGCTATCAAATGATTTTTTTTCAAATCTGACTGTAGTTCCAGAGATTAGCGCATTCAAACGAACAAACATACAAACAAACTCTTCAGCTTTGTTATATTAGTAGATATACACTATCAAACAAAAAAAGTAAGAATAACATAACATTTACATAAAAAAACATAGATAAATGGCATACTCTGACTAGTTTCGAACTCAAACAAAATCATCAACAAACAAAAAAACAATCATCAATCATGAGTTCATCTGCAGGCTTAGCACGAGAACCGTAGATAAGCGTTTTGTCGTCGGAAGAGTAGACAAAAATGACGTTTTCGTGTAGACAGTTGACAGTTTTCTACCCAGAAGGGTAGACAAGCGATTTCTATTCTACAGTAGAGTATAAATAGAAAGGTGGTGTGGAAGCATACTCATTACTCACTCGTACAGTGTGATAGATGAGTGACAACACTTTTTCTTTTTTTTTCTTTTGCAATTGTCCGATGTCGAATATCCTGCCAGCGTCATGTGGTGTGGTGACGGCAACGCAGTAAGATGAGCCGTCTAACTTTGCACTTTGTGGTAATTATCTAGTTACATGTTACTAGCTGAAACGGCAAGACGAAATGTACACATGAATGCAATAAAGTTTATTTTTACGATTTTTAGTAAACATAGATTAAAAATTTCAAAGTATTAATTTAAAAACACCACAAATTATAAAATATATATTTATTTTATTTACAAAGTTATTATTACTATTTACTACACACCAAAATACATTTTGATTTCATTGACATTTAAAAAAAAATTTGGATAAGTTTAGGAGAAAAGTTAGTCATGAGGGAATGGAAGTTTTTAGTTTTGAAAAGCATAGGGTACATTCAGTGACTTGCATAACCTGACCACTCTTCCATTATTCTTCTTTGTACGAGGGGTCAGGGAATTCAGAGTACTGACCGTACAAGTTAAAGGATTGGGAATTGAAAGAACATAATAAAAAGATATGGTCCAGAGTATATACCATCATCAAGACCGCAATCGCATATGAGTGACAACACTTGCACTACAACATAAAGGCTCTGTCAATGTCAAATTGTTATCATTGATGTGCGAACTGCGGTCGACTGTTCAAGAAGCACTCGATTAAAACCATAGACACAAATAGTCATTACAAGAACAATGTTTTCATCTTCGATTTATTCAATATATTAAACCTACTCAAATCAGTTTCGTTTTTCCAGCAAGCTAGCCATGGCGTACCAATGTACCGGTTGCGACAGCATAACTCTACAACCGCTGGGTGGCTTCAAGCCTAACCCTACAGAGAAAAATCCGGCACAAAGGAAGGCCTACTTGCCTACAGCGCCACCTGTCGGGGAGCACTGTGTTCATTGTAACCAGAGGCATCATGTAAGTATATAATTTGCGAATAAATCTTGTTCTTTTTTTAACCGACTTCCAAAAAGGAGGAGGTTATATGTTCGGCTGTATGTTTGTTTGTTTTTTTATGTATGTTCACCGATTACTCCGTCAATTGTGGACGGATTTTGAAAATTCTTTTTTTGTATGGAAGGGTATGCTCCCGAGGTGGTCCCATTTCACCAAATCAGAATCTGATGATGGAAATCGAGGGAAATCCTCAAATTTTATAGGCATACCTATAGCGATTTGAGTATTTTTTATAGTAACTCGTGCATTTGCACTCGAAAAGCACCAGTTGGTGAAGTCGAACTGATGATGAAGACCACAGATGGCCACCGGAACTACTTAATAATAAGTATTTCACCGTTGCGATACGATTAGGCAATTTAATATGGTTGCTAAGCAATTTATGCTCGTCAAAATGGTGAATGGTGAAGTCACCATCAGTTCTCCTGGTTCTTACCAGGAGAACTCCTCAACAATTAACGGCCCTGCATCGGGAAAAGCAATATTTTGTAAAAGGTGATGAGCATTTGACATTAGGCTATTGTAAATTAGATAAATTACAAACTGATTCACTAAAAAGTGAAAAATAAAAAACGTTTTACAAAAAAAAAAAACCGACTTCAAAAAAAAACACTACGAAGTGAAAAATAACTTTAATTTCGGAAGTCGGTGGCAAAAAACTAAAATACAGATCCAAAGACACCGACTTCCGAAATTAAAGTTATTTTTCACTTTGTAGTGTTTTTTTTGGAAGTTGGTTGTTTTTTTTTTGTAAAAAGTTTTTTTCATGGTGTTAGACACGAGGACACGAGTGAAACTACAGCGGACTGTGAACGCACTGACGCTTTAACTAAGACACGCGTGCGCATCGCTACACACATAAATCTTTGCTTGTACACAACACTTGCAAAGCGACTTCTCTGTGACTTACTGTGTTTTCTGCTATTGCTTTAAATGTTTAATTCGTCGCTAATGTTTTTCATGTCGGTTTGTCGCCCCATCGGATTATGAGAGTAAAGGAATATAATAATCTTCTTTATTACTTTAGAAAGTGGTTACAAATGTGTGAAGCCAGTGCCATCTCCCGGAGGAAATACAATTAAATACTTATGCAATAAGATTAACAAATATAGAATAGAGAGTGCACCTGTGTTGGCGCATACACTTGTACACTATAATATCTCCGGCGTGTTTGGTTAGTCTTTGTTGAACATGGCCGAAATTTGGTCGGGAGAATATTATTACACGTTCAGGGCCGGTAAACGCCTGTATGTTCAACTGATGTAACATGTTTCTGATACCTATAATTGAAGCAACTGCTATCTGAACTTTGTAAAGAGGATTTTTGATTTAAATATCGTTAAATTATTGTATGGTTTGCCAGGTGAAAAAAAAGACAATTAAATAATGCTACGGCAAATAATTAGAAGTTAACAGCTTTTTAATTTTGTTTTAAGACAATCTAATTTGGAATCATCTCATTTTTGCCTCGTTGGTCTAGTGGTCGCAAGCGCTACTGCTGAACATTATGTCCTGGGTTCGATTCCCAGGTCGGGCAAAGTGTTTTTGGGATTTTCCATGAAGAATTTCTCAGTAGCAGCCCGGAGTCTGGATTTGTGCCCGGTTGGTGGCAATAGGCTCGCCCCCTGTTACATGGGACTTAAACATAACTGGCGAAATGTGGGTGTACGGTACAGCTCTGCCAAACCCTTCGAGGATTACAGGCGCGATGTTATTAATTTGGAATCTAATAAACGTTTTCAACAGCCTGCGACGGTACGCATCCATGTAACACAATGAAAATGATCACACGATTTTAGTTTGAAATAGAAATAGATTGTTTTCATTTTATTTTTCCCTCTTCAGCTAGGCGGCCCACTCTGGTCAGCGCCGATCCATGACGAACTCTTCGTGACCCGCGTTCTAACCCACGTAGAGCATAACCCCGAGCTCTTTGGTACAGCCAAACGACTAGTAGGAGTACTGGCAATGGTGAGGGAAGAGCTGCAGGAAGTACCGCTGTACTATACCATGGACAGACTGTTTGGAAGAGTCCATTTGGAGACTATGCCTATGTTGGTTATGAGGTGAGTTTGGGTTTTGTTTTTTTTTTATGAGGGTGTTAATTTCGACGTTTTGAGCAGATACACAAAACGGTTTTTTTGTATTTTCTAAAAATATACAGAAGGGTCACATTCACGTTAGAAAATACTTTTTATGTTACCTCTCATTATTCTAGCATTTATTAGCATGTTATATACGTTTAAGTTCAGGAGAAATTGTTCGGAAAAGGAGTATTTTAGTGACCAAACTCATCACCAAACTTACCTATTTCTGCCGCCAAACAGCATTTCTTAATACTTGCAATGCAATGGCTTTGGTGTTGTATGTATGCATCCATATACAGGGTGGCAGAGACATCGACGCGAAACCTGTTACCATGGATTCAGTACATTTCGTTGCGTCGAAATTTCTCGTCGGTAATTAAAAAAAAAAACTGCTGTTTCCTACAGGAGTGCAATACCTACTCGGTCAAAATGTAGGGAAAAGCGATTTTAATTTAATAACCGACGAAAATTTTTAACGCAGGGGGGTCAAGAATGATGTACTGAATCCATGGTAGCATGATGCACGTCGATGTCCCTTCCACCCTTTATAGTGGAAAAACTCTTGCCAATAAGTATAAGCTTTTAAAATATGCAAGCAAATTTACCCTACCCTGGGGGTCTACCACCACCGTCTTATAGCAGTATTATTTTAATTTTATTCAGTGTGAGAAAGAAGTTTCTAGGGAAAGAGATGGAGCTATACAGGTCGTAGTTCGTTCGTCGTAGTTAGTCGTAAATAAATACCAGGGACACCTAGGGGTGTCCCTGGTATTTATTTTAAATACAGTAGCCACGGTGTCACTTCATTTTTCTAAAGTTACCTTTAACCCGTCAGGTCAGCGCTCCTGAACTCGGGATACAAAGTGTCGTACTCCCACGCGTCGCGCACATCTATCAAGACGGCGGCGCCTGCGCAAGTACTGTGGGACATCATACGGACGTGGGAGAAGACGCATCCCGCCAGACCTGCTAAGTATGTATTATTATTGCTCTTCCTAGCGTGTTGAGGGCACAAATCTCGCCTGTGGTTCAATATGGCTGTAGTGGCTTCTTTAAGTTTTTCGTTTCACTTTATTATTATCAAAATTCATAATACTTAGTCACATAAACCTACATGGGCACTTGTTAAACATTAATTGTATGGTTCCAGTTGGTTGTTTCGACATGCTATTTTTTAATATGGGGGATAATACATTTGCCCAGCAGTGGGACAATACAGGTTGTAAAAATATATTTTGTAATGATATTTATTTATTTAATTTATTTTTTTACATGTACCTTGCTTACACTTTATTTATGTATTTCTTAAAGATAACTAATGAATGCGGAATAGTGTTTTTTAAAACCTTCCTGTACCTATCACCAAAAATCACAATAATAAATGATTGATTGATTTAATTTGTAATACCTACTGAGATTTTGGCAGTGTTTTATTACCTACTCCGAAGCGATAAACTGAAGTATCGGCAGAATGTTCGGCCGTTTCTTGACTTCCAAAGTTTCCTTATTTGACTTTGAATCCTTAGATTCCTTACCCGACTTCAAGTCACGTTTTTGACTTTGACTTATCTCTTTGAACGTCGTTTTTTTTTCGCCTTAGTCAGCCGTAGTCAGGTAATGGCTGAACATTTGGCCGATACTTCGGATTTATCTTCGGAGTGGACCCTCTGGTCTTCTGGTGTTCCACTGTTAGTGAAATGATTGTGCCCCCAACCTTCCAAGGCTATTTGGACTATGTGGCCCTTAAACAGAATAATTGAAAACTCAAACAAGAAGTTGATTTACGTTTTTTTGTTTGTTTAGGCTGGTAGCAGATCCAGTAGCACGGTTCATCCTGAACCAAGACATCAAAACAGAAAATATAGACCTCAGCCACCGAGGCGACGCCAATCCTACCAGTCGTCGCGATGGTAGGCTGCGGTTCCAGTACAATCCTACTCCTAACTGGGGACCGGGCTCTAAGGCTGCTGTTAAGTATGTATTGTGCTTATAAGCCGATATCAGATGCTTCATTTTTGCCTTCCATTCGGCATCTTTCACTCCAAGTGAAACGTCGGAACGAAATCAATAAAAAGTGAAAAAAAATATTCATTAGTGAACCGATCCAACGATGTTGGATTTCGGCAGACCGAATGACCGCAAAATGATATAAAAGAAGCGGATGTACGTTCATTCTTATGTAATTTTGTCGTTGTCTGGAAACGGTGAAATGAAATAAAAAAAACCAAGTGCGTGTCGGATCACGCACAATGAAGGGTTCCGGAGTGGGGATTAATTATCCTAAGAACAAAATTAACATTGTAGTTGAAAACCATGTTCCCTCATACGTTCCAAGTGCAAATGTAAGTTTGTACTCACAATATTGAGAGATTTACCATGTTATTTTATGATCATAGATGTTATAAGAAATCTGAAAATGTTTTTCTGTAATCTATAAGTAAAGAACTATTTACTGTATTTTTTTCAAAATTTTAGTTTCGGAGAAAATTTTCATCTATTTTCGTTAGCAATTTTAAAAGTATTTATTTTAAAATTATAAAAAAGTAAATCTGAAATCCTTACAACAAGCCCTTTCATTTGATATAACGCACGCTACAGTTTGCAAAACTTTTTTTTTAATTTTCTAATTTGCTCCCAAAAGTGACCCCCATATTCAAATTTCATTTATAAATTCATTTACGTTACACGTCCGTGTTTGGGTAACAGAAGTCCATATGTGTACCACATTTCAACTTAATCAATCCAGTAGATTCGGAGCAAATCGGCTGTGACAGACGGACAGACAGCCAGACACACGAGTGATCGTATAAGGGTTCCGTTTTTTCCTTTTGAGGTACGGAACCTAAAAAACTATATATCGGCTTTATAAGGCCCGTGAAACCTCGTAATCATGGTAAATAAAATGTTTTGGTAATTAACACATTGGTATAGCAACATGTTTTTTCTCGAAACATGTTCCACAGAGGTACTGTTTGCAATGTGGCCAGCAAAATAAAAATATGTTTCTACAAAGGAGGCTTAAAGGCAAGCGCACATTACAGCATCGGGCCGCACGGATTGCATTTCAATACAAAAAAGCGCGTTGCGGCCCTCCTGTAGTATGCGATGGTTCATACAAATGTACGAAACTGATGTAGGAGAATTTTTGCGATGCGGTACGGCCCGGCCTCCCAAGTGTGCTCAGCCTTAATACACAGGCTAAATATTTCAGTATTTACAAATAATAAAAAAATTAAGAACTATTGAAGAGCTTATTGTGTGTTCTTGTTTCGCCACAGTGTAGGAGACGAGAAGATAACAAAGGCGCTAAAGAATCAAAACAGATACTCTAAAGATAAGAAGAATGAAAAACGGCAACACTCGTCAAGCGATGAGGAAGAAAGGAAGAAAGTCAATACAGGCAGTGAAACTGCTGAGTAAATAAATATTTTATAAAGTTGATTTTGACATTTTATTTAAAGAAGATACTGAAATCAAATGTTTGGCTCATCATTGGGGCCATCATTATCAGTTTTACCCCCTGTTGACACATAGCCAAGCATGTTTAAAGTAAAGATCTAAATTAAAAAAATATATAGATTACAGGATTACCATTAGTAAATCCATCACAGCTTCTTCAGCCCCTGGAAAGTGTCTGCATGTACCTCACGCTCACCCAATGACTTTCTGGAAGTTTCTTTATGTCATTCATTGATGAGAGTTTTAAAACTCGCGCAATTAATTCAATGTTAAAAATAAAGCCTAGGCCATTATGATGTGTCGCAGCCATTCTGGCAAAATTAGCCAGCTAATTGGACGCCAAAGACATTAAATTATTTAATTATCTATTTTAAATCTCTTTGTTGGACGTCTAGGCCGTTCATTATGCATCCAATTAAATAGCTGAAGGACATCAGTAGCCAAGTAATTGAGCGCAACATTTAACCAGATGGCTGAATGTCGTATATTATTATGACTATACAACATTCAGCCATCTGGTTAAATGTTGTATAGTCATAATAATATACGACGCTTGCCTTTAGTTAAATTGGATATTGAAAAATAGTTTTTGTTTTGGTAACTGAATTTACCAACAATAGAAGGGGATATGACGCTCGGTGGCCGCTGCCGCGGCACGCTCGCTCGCCTTCGCGCGTTAATGGGCACTGTTCTAAATGTTCTAACGTTCTAAGCTTTTTTTTTTTTTTTGCCGTGCGGGAAAAGGTGGAAAATCCTCATCTTGGGAGCTAGTATTACTTCCGTAATCCCCGGCTAGTGCCGGCCCGCCTCTGCGTGCCACCTTGACCTCTGAAAGGGGCGCCGCTACCTCGGGTCCGTGTGATAGGGGGCGGCGGACATCCCCGAGTCCACCGTCCCTGAACCCATTTAGGGGGGCCGGAAGAGGGCATTGTCTGCCCTCTGCCGACGCCCAGTGCGCCTGTTGCGGACGAGATCTCCCGCTCCCTTTCCGCGGCCTCCTTCTGCGACACGACTATTTCGTAGAAGGATACCATCGCGACCCAGGACTCGACTCGCTGCCGGCCATCGACTCGACCACGGCCGGCAGCAACAGGTTACTGCGTACTCCTGAGGCACTGTTCTAACCAAATCTAAACCAAATGATTCAATAGCAGTAGATGGTATCATACCAACCACAAACAATTTGTTTTGAACTACTTGGCTGAGTCTTGGTCAGTCATCTTCAAACGGCTGACTTTCAATATGCCAATGATTCTAGTTCAATGAACTATCGGCCTAGGCATCCAATTGGATGCCGGCATTTAATGAACGGCCTAGGCGTTCAATTAGCTGGCTATTAGCCAGATGGATGCGATATACATATATAGGCAGAATACATTATTTTGTACTTTAATTTAGAATAATTTTATTATGGAATTTAAACAAAATCGTGTTTGTATCCGATCGTGCCGTCAACTGTAATGACATCAAAATTTCTAAACGAAACTGACAGCTGAGAGACAGATATTACTCGGCTAAATTAAAAATACAGCGCTTTGACAGCATTCAGCAGAGTTTTGATTCCTGCTGAAGTGCTGAGCACTCGAATACTCGATTTCCAAAATAGAATATAATTTTTTGCAGGGTTATTACAGTATGACGCAAATACGAATTGCGAGGTGAACGCGTAAAAATGACAAAGCGAAAGCTATTAATTATTTAATTGATGATAGCACTTATCGTGAAGGGAATAATTGTCGACGTCGTAGCGAGTACACGTGCCGATGTCATTATCATTTGTTTATTGTACTGTGACACCAAGTCGCTGATATATTAACAATAACATATTGATTGTTTTGTGTGAAAAATTCGTTTCCTCTTACGATAAGGATGCATTTACAGACTTTATTAATTGTTTTTTTACTATCTTTCGCGTGTGGACAAGACAGACAGGTGGGTTTTGTTTATGAGCATATTTTTTTAAATTGTTGTATTTTTAGATATTCTAAACCAAGGCAAAAGCCTATTTTTGTAGACACCTTCTTTGTTTGGCTTTGTGTTTGGAGGACGAAGGTCAGCAGTGATCACTTGATCAGTGATATTGGGGCATTGTTGGTTCATCTGACCTTGTATTACATATTTTCCAACTTCATTTCACTGTTATGGCTTAGAAATTCCTATAAAGGTCTTATAATTCAAAAACGTTCAATACCAAACATGTTACTATGTCCTCCTTTGTAATTAGCCTTGCTCTGGTCACTGGTGTCATGCTACACATCCTCCCACTAAACCCAATAATCTAATGTTTATGTTATTCTGACCGTATCTAAATGTATGTAGCCTACATTACTAGAATAATTTAGTTTATTTATATCATTAAGTTTAATAGATTCATTAGAATTTTTCTAAAGGACCTAGTTATCGAAAGTATTATGAAATAGCTGTATTTTAAAATAAACAATTGTTTGATGATTATTTTGTAATTGTCCTGATACAATAACTTTTAATAAATGAATCAAAATTCAATAGACAACAGCTGATACCTGTTTATATAAAAAAAAAATATGATTATACACAACTACTTAGATTGAAATTTTCAACTATTATTAAATTACAGATAATTCCAAAGCTGAACCCAGGATGTAAAACGTGTGGTTCAAGCACAACCCTTGTATACATCAAAGCAGAAGGCACCCATGACACCGTCCACCAGCTATGGGACTTCACGAGAGGCGTGCCCACCATCATCTATGTGATCACCAAACTCAACTCTTCATTGAATATAATTTGGGAGAACGATGAACCTGTAAAATTTAGCCTCACTGAAAAACCGCTGTATAGTTTTGCTGCAACTATTGATAAGGTAATTTTGTTTTAGTACTTTTTTGCCTTGTTTCCACGTTTTCCTGAGAAAAATATCACTTATATTGTAGGTTTGATTTGTGTAGTGACTGTATTGATATGCATATCCGTAATAAAATAAGTTACATAGTTCCTAGAACGACAGTTTTTCGCGGGGTGCGCGCACGGCAAATGCTCTTCTCTAAAATTTGAATATTGCATAACACTATACATAGATATTGTATTATTTTTCCTGTTTACTAAAAATTTTTTTACCTGTACCAATATAAAAATTATACCTCTTGGGGGAATTCCCCCTATAACCACAGCACTACCGTTGAAACCCCGCGTCGAGTCACGAGTTTATTTGTGATTATGACGCACGTTAGTTACCCCAAATAAACCATATCATAATCAGCCTATAATGATCCCACTGCTGGGACACAGAGAGGCCTCCTCTCTTCGTGAGGGAGTGGGCTATAATTTACCACGCGGGCCCAGTGCGGGTTGGTAGATGATCTTCAAATTTTTGGTTCTAGTACATGCCAATTTCCTCTCAATGTTTTCCTTCACCGTTTTGAGAGCAGTGGTGATGAAATTATTTATAACTAGCTTTTGCCCGCGATTGCACCCGCGTGAAGGGCGGGAATTATCCCACGGGAACTTATCGTAAGATTAGATTTCTGCTGCGTACTACCTACGAGCGTACTACCGGGATAAAAACTATCCTATCTACCCAGGCCATAGTCTACTCATGTGCCAAATTTCATCCAAATCCGTTCAGCCGCTTTAAGGCTCGTACAGACTCGCGCGATATCGCGGGCGTGTCAGGCAGCGACAAAGAAATTGTGCTATTAGTGTCGCGTCGCGCCCGTGATATCGCACCAGTCTGTACGAGCCTTTAGCGTGAAAGCGTAACAAACATACATTTCACATTCGCATTTATAATAATATTAGTTACGATAAACCATACATAGCATGTAATACTATCCTATTTGATGGAAATTCCAACTCATGTTTATCAATAAGTGACGTAATTCGTAAATCGACCCGCGTCGGTCATACTGACGTGCATCTGTTGACTTTAGTCGGCGCGTATATGCATACCTAAGGGGACAGGATCCCATATTGTATTGTAGTTGAATTTAGTTCAATTATTCCCTTGCCCGCCCCAGCGAGGATCAATGAACAAAATCAAATTAAGAACATCGTCTGTACGCATCCGAATTTCTATCGTGTCAAACCATTTCTTGCAAAGCTTGTCATTTCCTTTTCTGAATTTAAACTGAAACATAACAAGACCCCTTAACTCCTGGAAGACGTAGGTAAACGGGTGTACACCCACAGTCCACAGTTAGCGATTTATGTTATAAACAAGCCGTGAGCCCGATGGGATTTCACATCGGCATAAAAGACGACCTTCCATACAAACTCTCATCTCCTATATTTTAAGAGTCTACAATACTTCGAATTGGTTAGCATGATCCTCCGTTATTTCGAAAATACTGCAGCATTAGTTTTAAATTAAATACATATAATTAGGAACGACTGATAACGGAGTCACTTTTGGATAAACAAGCTGCTTTTACTTTTGTATCAACTTACAGATAACAACTTTGAACCACATACCTACAATAATAGCTATAATAGTAGGTTTTAATGATTCATACTGAATATATATATACATATAATTAGGAACGACTGATAACGGAGTCACTTTTGGATAAACAAGTTGCTTTTACTTTTGTATCAACTTACAGATAACAACTTTGAACCACATACAATAATAGCTATAATAGTAGGTTTTAATGATTCATACTGAATATATATATACATATAATTAGGAACGACTGATAACGGAGTCACTTTTGGATAAACAAGTTGCTTTTACTTTTGTATCAACTTACAGATAACAACTTTGAACCACATACAATAATAGCTATAATAGTAGGTTTTAATGATTCATACTGAATAATCAAAATAGTTGCACTTCCTTGTAAAAATCAATTTTTGCCGTAAATTTGCTGTATTTCAAAAGTATACTGGCCGCTGGACAAATAATTAAGAACGCAAAAAAAGTATCTTTTCAATTCTGAATTTCGAAAACAAGTAGCACATTTTTTTTTCGCCTCTCCTTTGATTACTTTCTCCTGCGTTTTTTCAGTCAAAAATGCATAATTATTTCAAAATCATGGGTAAAAAGGAAAGTATTATCAACCTGGCACGTTATGAACATGATTGGTCGTATAAAGCAGCCATGTTTCTCTGTGCCAATGCGCATCAAATTCTGTCCGAGGGTTCTCTTTTTATTTTAAGTCGAATAGGTTCAACTTACTGAGCATTATTGAAAACCATTAAACAGTGTTTAATTATCATCATGATCTATTATTATTAAGTCCAAGAAGAGAGCCGGTCTGTGGATATTCTCTTCATATCTTGCCAGGCTCAAAAACCATATTATGACCATTACGTGGGCGCAGCAACCCAAAGTACGGTTCCCTGTTTTGCATGAGCAATAATAATGCTTCAGTGCATTCAATCCACTCTCATCATCGTTTATTAACACATAATTATGTGTAATAAAACTTCGACCTCGTGTATCTAGAATGTATCTTTGCTCTCATAAGCCACAGGTTCGTTCCTTCAATGCCAGTGTTATTGAGCCCGGCAACGAGTTGTTCGGGTTCTCGGTAAAGCGATATATTGAAGTGCCCGTCCCCCCGTACGTGCTCACTATAATAACTTTTTGCCAACTTCAGTTGATATGTACCTAGAGCGAAAATAATTAGTTCTCTTTGGATGAGCGAAGGAAATGATTCTAAACCAGGAAAATCGGCGCTCATTTCTTGGAACGGTACTCGTTGTCTATTCATGCGGCCGGCGTCTTGTGACGAATTCACCTAAAATATTTTGCATGTCTTTTCTTTCGTTTATTCTTTCTATTATCTCCACCGTATACTCATTATCGGTGAGAGGCACATGAAAACAATTTGTTAATACAGCAGCAATTCTAAAGCCTTGGAACATGTGTGGCATTATGGAAATATTCTTGGCGAAAGAGTTTGAAATCACGTTAAAAACGGCCATTAACTACTTCAACGACCCATCGAATAAGCGTGACTTTTCTGGATTCGTTTGCTTGCGATGTTGTCAGCTGTGTTTCCGCACTATGTACGGTATGTGGCATATACACTTCAAAACCTAACGCTTCAAGGTCTGGTACGACGTCTCTGAATCCTCTATCCAAAATAAAAATATCATCTGGTCTGAACTGCCAATGAAATGGATGGTCTTCGTTATTTATTATATCTTGCATTATTGATGCATCTGACTTTTTAGCACCATGTGGTCCGGTGACTTCAATTATATAGCCATCCGAACTCACAAACATAAACAGTTTTAATATTATTATTGTGGGGACTATAGGTTTCAATTTGGAACAAAAAATTATGAATATACAGGGTTACAGGGAAAGTCGTACTGAATATTAAAGGAGGTTATTATTCAGGTCATTTCTGATGATTTTGATTCTGAAATAAAATGTCCGAAACTTAACCGTTATGGAGATATTAAATTTTAAAGATTATTTTTAAAAATCCTTTATTTTTTGGCTTTTAGTCGTTTTCTTTGGGATTAGAGCTCCTAGAGTCGGTTTTTTTTATGTATCTAGTTAGAGGACATGTCCATTAATAAAAATGATCAATAGAAACTGAACCTACTACTAACAGCTTAAAAAACTGCTCGACAACGGTTAGCATTATGAATTTTCTAATAGAGTGTTCTTAACTTTGATGGGCTTTAAAAAAAAAATGTATGGAACTTATTCTGCGAATAACTTTACAAAGTTCTACGTCTCTTTAGCTATTCAAAAAGGTATATCATCTACTAGGTTTGTTCATAAAATCTTAAAATAATGTTATTAGAATAGGCCCATCTGGTAGTACAACATAACAGAATTTCGATACAAGAGAATCCGGCTTACTACCTGGCACTTTTAAACAATGAAAAAAGGTTTGGGTAGACATTGTTTGTGCCCGGGAGACGTGCGGTGACAGGTATTTATGTCATTTTAAATGTCTGAATTGTCAAATCGTGGATCGTGGTGTTTGTTTAGTCTGCTCATGCGATTCTTCCATGGTAGATGTGTTATCCGTGCCCTCCGATTTTTTTTTGGAAAAACGCGACTTGGCTTGGATTTTTGGACTGTTTCATCTTCTAACTGTGTGACGTGGCTTGTAACTGGACTTTGATTTGTGTTGTGAACATGGCAACATTTACCAACGAGGAATATGCTGACATCCTAATGTGTTATGGATTTTGCGAAGGAGTGTCGTTGCGTGCACGCAATGAATACATGCTAAGGTATCCTACTCGCCGAGTACCTGATATTGGCGTATTTGACACAGTTTATCGAAGACTACGAGAAACTGGTTCTGTGCTAGTACGTCGGACTGACATGGGACGACCTCGTGTTCTTGATGACGACGACGAAGATAATGAAATACGACGTCTCTTTGAAGCCGACCCAACCACGTCAACAAACGTTGTCGCTCGACGGCTTGGTATTTCCCAGTGGAAAGTCTGGTTCGTAATGCACAGTTCTGGGCAATACCCTTACCATTACACGCCAGTGCAAGTAATTGAAGAAGGGGATCCATTGAGACGACTAGACTTCTGCAGATTTATGCTTAATGCCGATAATGAAGATCCGGATTTTTTAAAGAAAATCATGTGGACAGATGAGTCGAAATTTGACAAAGACGGCATCACAAACTATCATAACACCCATTATTGGGCTCCCAAAGCGGAAGGTAACCCCAAGAAAAAACGACCAAAAGGGTCACAAAGGAGATTCAGTCTTAATGTGTGGATGGGTATAATATCAAATAACTTGATAGGGCCATACTTCCTGCCCGATAACTTGAATGGCGAGACATATGAAAACTTTTTGAGGGAGGAGTTACCCTCTTTAATGCAAGGCTTGCATTAAAGAGCATTGCATTGAGCATTGCATTGAGACGAGACATGTTCTTTCAACATGATGGCTGCCCAGCGCACTACAGAAAAAGTGTTCGAGCATGGTTGGACGAGAATTACCCAAACCAATGGATTGGAAGAGGCGGACCCATAGCATGGCCAGCGAGGAGCCCCGATTTAACGCCGATGGATTTTTATGTGTGGGGTCATATGAAAAGCCTAGTATACGACCAAATGACACCGATCGCAAATGTCGATATTCTAAGACAAAAAATTATTGATGCGGCTGAGGAAATGAGGCGGAACCTACGAACTTCTGTCGTGAAAAGTAATTTAAGAAAAAGAATGAGACTTTGTGTAAGAAATAGCGGCGGCCATGTAGAACATGAATTATAAAAATATTGCTAAAATTTTTGTCTTTTTTTTACGTATTTTAGCTACTTTTACCTCAAACTAAAAATGTACCCTCTCCTAACTTAACTATTATTTGGGAAATGTTTTGCCTATTTAATAGCAAGTGTTATACCTTTTTGGATAGCTAAAGAGACGTAGAACTTTATAAAATTATTTGCAGAATAAGTTCCATACAATTTTTTTTATTAAAAGCCTGTTAAAGTTAAGAACACTCTATTAGAAAATTCATAATGCTAACCGTTGTCGAGCAGTTTTTTAAGCTGTTAGTAGTAGGTTCAGTTTCTGTTGATCATTTTTATTAATGGACATGTCCTCTAACTAGATACATCAAAAAAACTGACTCTAGGAGCTCTAATCCCAAAGAAAACGACTAATAGCCAAAAAATAAAGGATTTTTAAAAATAATCTTTAAAATTTAATATCTCCATAACGGTTAAGTTTCGGACATTTTATTTCAGAATGAAATTCATCGGAAATGACCTGAATAATAACATCCTTTAATATTCAGTACGACTTTCCCTGTAACCCTGTATATATACAGGGTGGAATTTTGTAATGCCACCTGGAGGGAAAGTACTCTTAGTACTGCAGATAGAAAGTTTTACTCAAAGGAAACATTCCTTTATTTTTGAATAGAAAGCAAACTGCATTCAAAGATTTTCGAAAATTCTCTTCTCCCACACCCGGGAATCGAACTGGCTAAAATCTGAAAAAATTATACCCTGTACTTTTATTGCATCGATCGTTAGGGTCAATTATAAGGATGAAATCTCTCTAACAAACATGATAAATTAAATGAAAGGAAAACCAGGAAATCTTAAATTAATTTAATTATTTACAAAAAATGGTAAACTAACTAATTAGTTGCTCGAAATGCGCTCCATTCTCTTGGATACACAAATTTATTCTTTTAACGAATTCATTTCTAGTAACCTAATCTAGTAATCAAAGTGTTGTGGTGAATGTTATAAATCGTATTCTGAACTTCAACTCTCAACTCGTTGTCATTCGCATAAGATTTCATGTAAATTTGATTTTTTACATATCCCCACAAAAAAAATCTAATGGGGTGAGATCTGGCGATCTCGCAGGCCATCTGATTGTGCCGTTTGTACCAATCCACTTATTAAAATGGTTATTAATGTAGGCAGTAGTGATTCTGTTGTTATGTGCTGGAGCACCATCTTGCTGTAGAATTATTTGGTTTCGCTCTTCCTCGGGGAAACCATTTAACTCGTTTCTTAAGAGATCCAGTATTTCAATATACTTAACAGTGTTTAAATGACCTTCGTACACGTGGACTAACACTACATTATTTCTCATAATTCCGCACCAAACGTTGAAAGAAAATCTTACTTGATTGTTAGTTCCATGAACACGAACAGGATTCACTCGAGACCAATAATGGTTATTGCGGCGATTGTACATGCCATTATTGCTGAAGTTGGTTTCGTCAGACCATACAATGTTACTCCAAAAATTAGGGTTTCGGTCAATTTCTCCAAGCATGTTTTCACAAAATTGTAATCGTCTGTCACGATCCCCAATATGCAATTTTTGCACCAACCGTCCTTCACGATAGCATTTATACTTATACTTTTTCAGCACTTTAAGTACGCGAGTGTGGGTTGTTCCTAATTCATCGGCAGCATCTCTACTTGAAGCCTTTGGAAATGATTCAAAGTATGTTAAAACATCTAGTTCAAAATCGAAATAGTTTTGCTGAATAGTTTGCCGTCTCTTCTTGAAACCACCCGTATTCTTTAAATTTTCTACCATTATTTTCAATACGAACCGAGTTGGTGCCTGTTCTTGGTATCTCTCTCCATACCACCGCAGAGCTAGATTCACGTTTTTGTTATTTAAAAAATAAGCTTCCATTAAATCAAACTGTTCTTGATAAGCCATTTTCACCGTGAGACAAAATGTGAAATGAGTTGTAAAAACAATCAAATGTGAATAACAACTACGAGGGCGGCACTGAAAATTTCGGGAATCAAGGAAGTGACACAACATTACTATTTAAAAATGTATTTATTGCTTTTCGAAGTATTCTCCGCGAAATTTGACACATTTTTCCATACGATGGAACCAATCATTGAAGCAACCATTCCATGCGGAAGTTGGGGTCTCCAAAATGGCCGTTTTGTAGGCGTCCACAGCTTCTTCAGGTGATGAAAATCTCTGTCCACGCAATTAATTCTTTATTTTAGGGAAAGTATAGAAATCATTAGGGCTTAGGTCGGGGCTGTACGGCGGATGGTCTAATAATTCTATGTTTTCTTGCTCTAAAAACTCTTTTGTTCTGTGCGCGGTGTGAGAACTCGCATTGTCGTGACGGAGTTCAGAAACGACCTGTGGCAAACAAATGCTAGCATACCATTCTACATTAACCGTTCGTTGTCCCTCAAGAGGAATAGTCGTAACATGGCCGGTTTTGGAGACAAACGTGGCCACCATTTTTTTTGCAACACTCCGTGAACGAACAATTTTTGTTGGCTTTAATTCATTTTCGAACACCCAAACTCGTGACTGGTTTTTTGTTTCGGGTTCGTACGCGTATATCCAGGATTCGTCACCTGATACAATGTTGTATACAGCATTTGAGGATCCTGCGTGGAATCTTTCGAGAGTTCTGACGCACCAAGTAACGCGAGCCGCTTTTTGCTCTTCACAGAGCGAATGCGGTATCCATCGGGAAAACAACTTTTTTACACCTAATTGTTCATGCAAGATTATTTGTATTTGACTGCCAATGTCTAAAGTTGCCTGAATTTCGCGGTATGTCACATGTCGATCTTCCTCAATCAGCTTACGCACAGCATCAACGTTTTCTTGGGTGACTGCAGTTTTTGGACGACCTTGACGGGGATCATCACTGAGCTTGACACGTCCACGTTGAAATTCAGCAAACCAGCGATAAATTGTGGTTTTGGATAGGGCTTCATCACCAAATGCAGAAATCATCCGGTCAACACACTGTTTTTGTGTTAAACCAGTTCGAAAGTCATAATAAATCATCGCTCTTGAATTTTCTCGAGTCAATTCCTCTTTCTCAACGACTAAACAAGTTTGACAACACCTTGTGACAAGACCGAGATTCTTTTTTTAAATAAATAAATGGTATTCGATTTTTAAAACCAAGGAGTTTTCAATTAAAAAGATTTTAATATGACAGGAACAGTGGAAATATTCCATTCCCGATACTTTTAGTGCAGCCCTCGTATGACAATCTAATTTTCAAATTTTAATCTAACATTCCATATTTAAATTACCTCATACACGCAGCTACGAGTATGTCGCAAAGGAGTCTGCATTACAAAAGATGGATGTTAGTTAAAGAGCTTTAACTTGACTCATTGAATTTGTAACTTCAGATTTCCTGGTTTTCCTTTCATTTAATTTATCATGTTTGTTAGAGAGATTTCATCCTTATAATTAATTGACCCTAACGATCGATGCAATAAAAGTACAGGGTATAATTTTTTCAGATTTTAGCCGGTTCGATTCCCGGGTGAGGGAGAAGAGAATTTTCGAAAATCTTTGAATGCAGTTTGCTTTCTATTCAAAAATAAAGGAATGTTTCCTTTGAGTAAAACTTTCTATCTGCAGTATTAAGAGTACTTTCCCTCCAGGTGGCATTACAAAATTCCACCCTGTATATATGTTCCGTCACAAATAATGACGGCTTTTCTATCTGCATTGACTGCATCAGCATTTCCCAATAGTGCGTTCGATACTTGCAGATTCCGCTGACCTATTTGTTCTCTCGTAATATTATCCCAACCCAAGTGTGTCGGAACGAAGTCTCTTATCAAAGCATCACGGGTGGACTTCATTGGTCGTTCTAAGCTTCTCCGACTCATGTGAAATAACAACGATAACCTCTCATTAGGTTCTCCCGTTCACAGTTTCGTTAACATTATTCCAAGAGCAGTTTTCGGCTGATTGCAAGTTGTAGATAGTGAGGGAGTTTTCTCCAGTTATTAAGAATTCTATACGTGTTCGTCCCGTGAAGTAGTACAGTTCGTCTTCGTCAAATTGTTCTATATTTTCAAAATTTAACCGCGATGCAGTTTCGGCAGCTTTTTTCATCATATTTATAATGTCGGTCACTTGATTAGCATTAAATCTATGCATAACGTTTGACGCACTCGTCATTCCTTCCCAGTCATTCGATTGCAGATGTATCTCACAAATACTTGCGAATTCTGGAATATAAGATAATATAATATAATATAATTGTAAGAATGCATAAAATGAATTATTTGTTTGTCTGAAATTCGACGAAGTGAGTGTCGTTGACATCCTGAAACCATACATGTTCCAGATGAATTCGGTGGTCGAGAAACATCCGGTAATACAATTGTTGTATTATCAATATCAGGGGCATCTAACATTGGTACATCCTCTTGATGAGGAGCTGGTACATCTACGTGAAATAGAGCGGCGGGAGCATCTTGTACTGCTACATTATCTTGATGTGGAACTGCAAGGGCATCTTGTACTGGCACATTCACTTGATTCGGTGCTGCCAGGGCATCTTGTACTAGCACATTAACTTGATGTGGAGCGCCGAGGGCAAGTGATGGATTAATTCGACTTTGAGGTGTGCGTGATGTTGATACTCTTTGTGGTGTAGCCCCAGATGATGCCGTAGCTCTTTGGTAACAAAAGCGACAAATGAACTCTGCGTTGTTAATCAAACAAACTGCTCCACGACTGGGCAGAAACATAATTCCACTTCAACAAAAACCAAATCACAAAGCAGATAAACGTAGTTCAAAGTCCGAAGTGTATAGTCAGTTATTTAAGTAGGTATCGTAATAAGAGAGTGCACTATCGCAACGAAGTAATACGAAGGATTGCGTTCGTAATGAATCAACAACCTGCAACGCCTGCGCGGCCGGCGCGCGGCGTCGACGGGCGAGGGTAGGTGCGAGCGCAGGAGATTTTATGGTCGCCAGCCTTTGTCGTGTCTCTGGCCCATATCTTTTGTTATAACTCTCGTTATTTTAGTCAATAATATTAAATAACGGTACCTATTAGTAAAAATATTTTACTCAGTTTAGGTACGTAGGTACACAGTTTCATGTAATGACCTCGGGGATACTTTTTAATGCGTCATAATTAAAAATTGTTATTTTTGTTGTTTGGTGTTTAGAGTTATATTTAATATATGGCTGGCGGAGCTGGGTGTATTTTGCCCAATATCCTTTGCATACCTAATTAAGCAAAAGCAGATACCATGTTTTTTTGGGTTCCGTACCCAAAGGTATATAAAAGGGTAAAACAGGAACCCTATTAATAAGGCTCCGCGCCGCCGCGCCGTTTGTCTGTCTGTCCGTCTGTCACCAGGCTGTATCTCATCATGAACCGTGATAGTTAGACAGTTGAAATTTTCACAGATGATGTATTTCTGTTGCCGCTATAACAACAAATACTAAAAAACAGAATAAAATAAATATTTAAGGGCCCTTACGCACTAGCGGTCAACCGCGGGGGCGACTAACCGCGCGGCAAGCCGCTTTTCCAATTTAATATGCAACCACTGGTGATTGTACACACTTAACCGCCACAAAGTTGGCTGGCCGGCTGGCCGGTCAAACGAACCGCCTAGGCGGCTAACCGCTAGTGCGTAACGGACCTAAGGGGGCTCCCATACAACAAACGTGATTTTATTGCTCGTTTTTGCTCGATATTGATAACGGCAACAGGTAGACGCTTGAAATATTCACAGAATATTTGGTTTTATATTCACTTTAAAAATAAATAATTAAATTAAAATAAAACAAATATTTAAGGGGTAAAAATTGCAAAGAAATCACGTTTGTTGTATGGGGGCCCCCATACAACAAACGTGATTTCTTTGCAATTTTTATAGATAATGGTACGGAACCCTTCGTGCGCGAGTCTATTATTTTCACCGTAAAAAGAAATTACCTAAACTATCGGCGCCTTGGAGCCTTCGAGGTGGCGCTGAGATATTATGGAGTCAACCCATTTAGAAAAAATGCAAAAAATCATGTTTCTACCGTGCAGTGGTTTAGGCTGTGCGTTGTCTTTAGAATGTATCTAATAGCGACGAACCTATCGCCGACCCTGATATAAAACCCAGGAACCCGATACTAGAAGGTGTCTATGCTAATATCTAGTCAGATAATATACCAACAAAGCAGTAGTTTAATAAATTTTGGACGAATATAACATGTAGGGGCTTGTGGTTAAGTAATAACAGCCGCACGGCTCGATAGATCAGGTTAAGCTACGCTTGCCGCGGTTGGTCCGTGGATGGGTGATCATCTTTACATACCAAGACGGCCGGAAAGCACGTTAAGCCGTTGGTCCCGGCTGTTATTGGTAGATCTTTGACAATTGTTACAAGGTCGTCAGTAGCTCCAAAAGTCTGACAACCAGTCTTACCAAGTGGTATCGTTTTACCCAGCAACTGGGTTGTGGAGTTAGGCAGTCGTTCCATGTTAAATACTGGTATTCAGCTGCATCCGATTAGACTGGAAGCCGACCCCAACATAGTTGGGAGAAGGCTAGGCAGATGATACGAATATAACATGCATTTAGTTAAACATTTGATACTCGTGAGTCATAGGTTGCGTCCCCATTCCATACTAGCGCATTGTATTAGATAACAATGTGTCTCGTGACTTAGCCCTACGTGTTAAACACATTCAATTCACGTCTTTATTGCTATTGGAATAATGACGAAAATGTAATAAACGGTCTTTTTTGGAGCAGAGTAATTAGAATGCAAATGTTGAGATGCAATGCGAAATTATTGATAATACATTTTCTTTGGATATTGTTCCCCTTAATCGGCACTACTTATGCATCTCCGAAAGTTTTTAGCTGTTTTAATGTATACTTTGCATAATCTCTATTCACTCTAAAATAAATGGCAGCCAAGGTTACATTTGAAATCTTTCTAGAAAACGATCACAATTCACTTCAACCTCGAATAAAACTGAAGATTTCTTTATCCACAACTGTGAAGCAAATAAATTTTCATTATACCTACTTAATTGTTTTTACCGACATCCAAAAAGGAGGAGGTTATAAGTACTTATGTTTATTTTTTTTGTGTCTGTGTTATTTTTTTCAGTGTTTTTCTTTGGAAATCGATAGTTTTATTTTGTTTTTGTTAACTTTTTTTTTTATAAGTTACATTTAAGTACCTACTTCAATTTAATTTTTATGAAGATTTATTTTATTTGCACAAAAAAAAAAAACAAACAAAACTCTTATTAGATCAGTTGTCAGTAGAAGCTGTAACTAACTAGACGCCAATATTCGCCGTAGTAACGAAGCAATGTATTTAACAATAACATTTGTTTTACTCAGTAAGACAATGTTTAAAGAATATGGTAACCCGAGAAGTATAATAATAAGTGTCTTACTGGATCTGATACAATTTGTAATGATACTTCTTACCAGGTTTGTCCTATGCAGTAGAAATCGGAACTTATTACCAACTAACTGCTGCCCGGGGCTTTTTCTAAAATAAAAGTAGCCTAAGTTAGTCCTTATTTTACAGTACGCAGCCGTTAAAATGACATATCGAGTTTAGGAAAAAGTTCGGCATTTTGAAGCCTTATGTCTATCACCCTAGGTACGAGTGGTACAGTAGGACACACTCTCTCAGTTATAGGCTGTAACATAACTGAACATCACACCTGTATTTCCCTTAGGATTGGGCAGAGGTGTACCGTGTACCTTTATTATGCCCACATTTCGCCAGTTATTTATATCATCATCTGCCTAGCCTTTTCCCAACTATGTTGGGGTCGGCTTCCAGTCTAACCGGATGCAGCTGAATACCAGTATTTTACATGGAGCGACTGCCTGTCTGACCTCCACAACCCAGCTACTGGGTATCACGATATAAGAAGAAGAAAAAAAAGAAAGAAAATACGTTTATTTGCGGTAAACATAACGCAAAGAAATAAAAACATAAACACTTAAGAACAAGTTAAGGGAAAATATGCGTCACATTCACGCAAAACGGCCATCGCTCAGCATAATGCTGCGACCCTATGCTTGACAGAGCCCCAGCGCTGGTTTTCAGCGACAGCCGGCGTTGACGTGATGACGTCAACCGGTGCAGCATAATGAGATAAAAATAAACAAAATAAAATAAATGCAATACTTCGTTATCTATGTTTATATAAATATATTATCTAGAATGGCAACATTCAGTAACGTCGGCAACGACTCAAGCGCCGAGCGCATGTTACGCAATCTGTGTGTGCAGCTGTCAGCTGTCATAAAGAATTTGGCGTTTTACGTAATGGTTACATCTCAGTCAGAGAGGGTTACATAATTAAATAACATGGCGCATTATGTAAAGAATGCTAGCCACTCAAACGACCGGGCGACTGTAGTCGCCCAAAATTACCCCTATATCCCTTGGTAAGACTGGTTGTCAGACGTTTGGTCTTCTGACGACCCGTAACAACTGTCAAAGATCTACAAATGACGGCCGGGACCAACGGCTTAACGTGTTTTCCGAGGCACGGAGGAATCTTGGTATGAACAGATGGTCACCCATACACGGACCAACCGCGGCAAGCGTAGCTTAACCTGAACGATCGACCCGTGCGGCAGTTATTATTTAGCCACAAGCTCACGTTAGCTCTCACAAGCGCCAGTTATTTATAATGAATGCGAATGCACCTTGTTCCAGCTACAAGAATACAATGACATCGAGAACAACGGGCACATTGACAACAAGAGCCCACAGAGGGAGCTGTCGTTGCGTGGTCTGGTGTGGGAACGCAGCGCCAGCAAGTTAACTGACAAGGAAGCCATGCTGCACGTGCACGGGTCCTTCGTTATTCAGAAGAAGCAGAGAGGCGTTCTTGATATGAAAGTAAGTTATAGAATGAAACACGTATCTATATGCACCTGCACTTACGTCACATGGTATGGAATTGAGGATGAATGGCAGTGTAATTGACTGATAAGAATGGTACGTTGAAAATACGAGGATATTTCTCCGATCAGCGAAGTGTTTACTAGATGTTAATGATAACTTTAGTGCGCAACAAATGAACACTTACGACCTGGGGTTTGAACCCCACTGCTCAGCAGTTGCGTTTGCGACTACTAGACCAAGACAGTAAAAGACAGACAAATAATGAATTGTTACTGCTTACTGACAGAATTCAATTTTCTACACCCTTGTCAACTTGCTAGCTATGACATTAAGCGCAAATCTGCCCAAGATGTACTTATATTTGTATTAATCAATAAAATAATCCAAGAACTATTTTCTCTTTCAACCATATCTCAAACACAACTCTTCAACCCAACAGCTAGACCTCCTCCCTTTCAAAGACTACGCGATAGACCTGCCCCACCTCATACACACAGCGAACTCGACGCTCATCGACGTCAGCCTAGTGAACCTGACGACGTCACCTGACTACAACGCGTCAAGGTTCGCGATACACTTCACGATGGTCAGCAACGATGCATGGAGCGATACCATGACTTACAGCATGAGGAAGAGCTTGGATGATGAACATACGCCGGGAGTTTTTGAGGTGAGGAAAAGTTATTTGTACCTACTTCATGTCAACGGCGCGACAAATGGATGTTGCATAGGTACAGTTAACATCAAAAGTCTGTTAGAAGACGTTAGTTTTAGGGTCCCGTACCTCAAAAGGAAAAAACGGATAGAATAACTCGTAGAATAGGATAACTCGTGGGTCTGTATGTCCGTCTGTCACAGCCAATTGGCTCCGAATCTACTGGACCGATTAAGTTGAAATTCTGTGACCAAAACGCGGACCTGTAACGGAAATAAATGAATTTTGAATATGGGGGTCACTTATGGGGACAAATTAGAAAATAAAAAAAAACGGTTTGCAAACGGTATATGTGAGTTATCAAATGAAAGGGCTTGGTGTGATGATTTCAGATATATTTTTTCAGTAGTTCAATTGTACTAGTTCGCGTCATGTTGCGCTACTCGCATCCGATTCGAGTAGCGGAACATGACGCGAATCAGTACAATTGAACTACTGCGGTTTCGCTGCTATGGTTTCGCGGCGGAGGTGTGCTACCAGCGTAAGTGTGTACGTGTGTGCTATACGACTGTTCCTCGTGCTGTCATCAAAATAATATATTATTTTTCTACTTGGGATGTGATACAGCACTTTTTAAAGGTAATAAACAGAATTAGCAAAAGACAACCACACGATCCTTTTTTATTTTGGATACCTGGTGCTGTATTATGACGTTTTAATGCCATCATGATTCCAGCGCAAGAGAGAGATGGATCTATACATGACCGCTAGCACCGTCCCTTTTTCGGTCTCGAATCTTAATGGCATTTATACTTCATAATACGGCCCTTCATAATTATTCTATAAATATTAAAACAGTTGCACAAATAATGAATATTCAAATTATTTTGAAAAGAAAAGTGTTTCCACCTAAGAATCACGTTGAAAAGAAATTGTTAAACTTGCGAATAAAATCCTTATTTCCCGGTCTTTTAACATAACTGCATTGTATTTACATAAACTAATCCTAGATGTTTTTATAAAGCGTACCAATTTCAAGGGACTTTGAACGTTTTATTACGACTTACGGCATGGGTCTTACCTTTTTGTAACACCGCGTGTTTTTCTTGAATAAATTGTTATGTATAATTTACTTGACAGATATTTGAGATAAAGACGCCCAAGTCCAGTCAGTCTGGCGACGGCGGCTTCATGCAGTTCCGGCCGGTGTGCTACACGGAGGCAGAGCGTAGCGTGTCCTCTTCTACAAACGCGTACATTACAAACTTTACCAGGTAATTGTATTGACCAGTGCGACATTAATTTAAAACAGGTACCAGGTAACATAATACGGTTACGCGTTTTATTTTTATGAAGATATTTAAATTTCATTAAATGTAATTATTTATTATTATCCTGTACTTAAAAAACTGTAGTGCAGAGGTCATTTGCCGGGGTCACGGATCATAACATCGCATCAATGAAATTAAAATGAATAACGTGCAAAGAGTAGGCGAATTGAAGGAAAGAGAGAGCTTTATTAATTAGTTTAATTGAAAATTTTAATCTTTCAATGTACAATGTTTTTTATCTTATTATTTTTTTTTTATTTCTTATGATTGCTGGCCACTAGACCCGTGTGTTAAATTAATGTCGCCATTGTAGCGGCACGTTGTATATAGGGTGTAAAAAAAAATTGTTAGCCAAACTCCGCAGACATGGTGATGATAAACGTGATAAAACAAAAAACCAAAATTAATTTAATGATGTTTTTTGTGGGGTCATCGACCGCAGATACTATAGTTGCTTGAAATATCAGTTTAAAAAAATCTTTTTTTTTATTTGTAAACTCACAGACGTGATGGGTAACGTGGTAAACCTATATCTAAACACGATAAAATAAAACATATTTTCTCAACTCATCTTCAATTATCAACACTGCAAGCGTTCGTTGACTCCCAAACAATAACGTCAAATCTTTTTGTTTTTATATTTTGTTGAGATATCGATACCATCATGTCTGCAGAGTTTCGCTAGCTAACTTAAATTAGCTAGCTGTATTGTATGCTCAGTCAAATCTTGTTAAGACGCGGAGAAAAATCTGGCCTCATGCATGAGCGTGCGCAAACCTTTTGTTTTCGTTGTGCAATTAGGGGTAGCGTTATTCTATATTCCCCCGTAAAAATATAACCACAGGTACTGTTTTTCGTGACCTAAAAAAAATAAACGCATTACATTATTTTGTTTTATTAATGATTTTTTTTTAATTTTAGCATATTTACTTTGCATGTTACCTTATTTGTATGTCTTAAGACAAAACATAGCGTGCTATTTTTTTGGTATGACCTATTGTTTATCTATGTTTCAGAAATAAACTTTATGATTATGATTAAACTATTTCATCAATTTGACTCTTGGCCTAAGAGAGCATCAACCAATCAAAATATAAGGTGTTTCATAATTAACCCGACAAACATTAAGGACTGCTTTTGACCATCATACTGAATAACTGTTACTATGGGACCAACTTTGAAATCGCAAAAAAAAATCAGCTGTTCCATACATATTCAGCGTATAATGTTCCCACTGCTGGGACACAGGCGTCCTCTCTTCGAGAGGGAGTGGGCTGTAAATCTACCACGCGGGCCCAGTGCGGGTTGGTAGATGTCACATGTCTTTGAACTTTGGTTCTAGGACATGCCGGTTTCCTCACGATGTTTTTCTGCACCGTTTTCGAGAGCAGTGGTGATGAAATTATTTACACAAAGTAAAGGGTCGTGGGTTCGAACCCACGACCTACAACTCGTAAGTCGGGGACGTTACCACTGGGCCACCACTGCTCTCCATACTAAAAGATTGTCACCGATCCACGGACCAACCGCGGCAAGCGTAGCTTAAGCTGATCGATCGAGTAGTGCGACTTTTATTACTTAGCCAAAACCTCCTAGTCAGTTGTTACACTTAAACAACGAAAACCGCTCTTACTCTCTTCACAAAATAAAGGCGTTGTCAATTTCAAACTGTTCTCATCGAGATGAAGTTGACTTTCGTAAGCAATGATCTATTTTTTGTTTCTCCACAGATCGTTTCTTCCCAAGTCGGGTACTTTGCACGATTTCTACCGCAGCTATGACCCAGACTACTTACTCGTTCAAGACATGTTCATTTCGTTCGGTCTGCCCGGTGACGGCTTCTACAGACAACATAACTACACTTCTTGGTAAGTATCGAGAATATCTTTTTCAGACACTTTATTATTGCATCAAGATGGCACCCGTTTATTTTAATTATTTATTTTTAAAGTGAATATATAACTAACTATTCTGTGTATATTTCAAGCGTCTACCTGTTGCCGTTATCAATATCGAGCAAAAACGAGCAAAAAAATCGCGTTTGTTGTATGGGAGCCCCTTTAAATATTTATTTTATTCTGTTTTTTAGTATTTGTTGTTATAGCGGCAAAGGAAATACATCATCTGTGAAAATTTCAACTGTCTAACTATCACAGTTCATGACATACAGCCTGGTGACAGACGGACAGACAGACAGACAGACGGCGGAGCCTTAGTAATAGGGTTCCCGTTTTACCCTTTGGGTACCGAACCCTAAAAAACATTGATATCTATTTCTATATATCGAAAAAAAGAAGTTTCTGAAAATTATTTGTACTATGAAATTCTATTGTTTTAGTTTTTTATTCATATAAATACCAAAATAGTAACATCGTTTCTGATGTAAAATCTTAAATTAATAAAGGATTGATAAAAATAAGACTACTTTTTTTATTTTAGTCAGTGGCGTCAACAGTGTTGCTATTGGAAATATATCGTATTTGATACATTTTAGAGCTTTCATATTTTATATCGATGTATCGATATCGCCTAAAAGCATCGATATAACGAACAAAAAATATCGATACATCGATATTTTTTCTACAAGTCTACTTTAACCTCATTATTTAATTTCAGGTCATTCACGCTAGGCTACGGAGTGCCCCCTGTCGAAAGCGTCTCTCTCTTCGTCATAATCATAATAGCCATCGGGCTAGGTATTCCCGTAATACTTGCTTTGTCAGGCATCACGTATGTACTGGTCCGAAGGTGTAAGCAGAGGAACCCGCCTGCGAGGTTTACGGATGATGAATAAAATAAGTATAGTAGAAGAGAATGATTTGAGAATCGCACTGTCGGTGGACAGCCTACATATCATTTGGTACAGTCACGTGCAAAAAGATGTATGTAGCATCGCGGACACTGGCCCGGGCGGTGGACCAATTATTTTTGATGTGAAACATCTATAGGCGCACGTAAAACCGATTGCTGCCGGGTCGACGCATGCCGCGTGGCGATCGGCCACTATACACTTATAAAGTCTATATGTAGTAGTGTGTAAATGTGTGTGTAGTGCGATGTTTCACATTGCCAGTCGTCCCGTGACGGCTCAATTTTTTTTTCTTCTTGCCTTTCAATCTGCCTAGCCTTTTCCAAACTGTGTTGAGGTCTGCTTCCAGTCTAACCGGATGCAGCTGAGTACTATCTTAAATGGAGCGACTGCCTATGTCACCTCCACAAGCCAGTTACAGTACTGGTTTGTCCGATTTTTGGGCTTCTGACTACCTATAACGACCGTCAAAGATCTATGAATGACAGCCATTTAGCAATATATATTTTAAAGCGTTTATTTTGATGTTATTATTAATTAACAAAATGTTATTTTGTCATTTTGAATTTGGATTCAAATTTGACATAATCCAATCCATACTTCACTGCAAAATCACTGTTGAGTTACAGTAAGTGTATCTCTGGGGCCCAATTCTGTAACTTTGAGTTAAGCAACACGCCATTGACACTCTATCGACACACTACAGACATTCTTTTGCCACTGTTGCAAATTTGGCAACAATAATTGGTAGTCTGGTCCACTATAATGATACAATGGCATCGTGATGCCAAGCTTACGGTAGTCTGTAAATATTTTAAGTGTATTTGACAGTTGTTTCTATCGTGTTTGAATAGTGTTTTGGCCATCGAACCGCCATTGTGAAGCCATCGAACAACGACACCTATTTTCCCTATTGTTGATTGGGTTCAATTTTTATATTTTTTAAATTTGAAATAATGTGTCCGTGTGTGTGTGCGACTTACGTAGTGAAATCGATAAAGTGGACGTAGAGCAAGCAAGGAAGCTAATTGATGAGCTCATTCCCTTTCTCCAGAGACAGCGACGGCGGAATGGAATCCCTGCTAAATTAAAGGTTTGTATGTGAAGGTACCTAATTTGATACTCCGACCGAAAACCATGAGATGATTAAAAAATCATTAATATACAAATTCAAATATTTCGAAAACGGTGCGTCCTAGGCAAAAAATAACCAAAATTTGACCCCCCCTATGTACCACCCCCCGTGTAAACAGCATCCCAACATCAATTAAGGTTTTTTTTTTTTAATATCGAAGGCCCGTATCCTCGCGCCATAGCGCCCCTAAGGCTACACTCATGAAACGTTATTAAACGCATATTTTTAGTGAAATTTGATGTTTTGTAATAATAAAACGTTTTTATATTAATAAATAAACCCATAATATAAAGATTTAATTAATAAAAATTGGATTTGAAAAAGTGGCAGGTTTGGTTTACCTCATGGTAGATTTTTGATAGCAACACTAAAACTATTATACGCCACACTATCGACTTACTACCGACACACTACTGAGACACCACTGAAACGCCATTGAAGTTTTTGCAGAATGCCAAATTTGCAACAGTGGCAAAAGAATGTCTGTAGTGTGTCGATAGAGTGTCAATGGCGTGTTGCTTAACTCAAAGTTACAGAATTGGGCCCAAATGTCCATGACTATTCTATTGAGACACTACTGACACACTACCGACACACTATTGACAAGTTGGTTATTTTACAGAATTGGGCCCCTGGTCATCTTGTAGCACGTGATTGTATGCTGATTAATGTATGTTATATTTTAAGCGTGAGCGCGTGTAGAAATTATTATTTGATATTTGAGTTGCGTCGCTTGTTGCTGAGGGTGTGAGACAGTGCGAGGTTTAGTAAATGAAGGACTCGGACGTGGAATTTTGATAGAATTGTCGGATTATAGTGGTGTACCTATAATCTAATATAATATATATCTATATATCCTACTAGCTGCGCCACGCGGTTTCACCCGCGTAAGTCTCAAACCCGTGGGAATCTCAAAACTCAAACTCAAAGCATTTATTTCAATTAAACCATTTACAGGCACTTTTGAATTGTCAACAAGTCGGTCAGTTACAAATATGAAGCTAGTTGCCCATTCCAAATAGTAGGTTCCTATGGAGAAGAACGGGCAAGAAACTCCACAGACACTCTTTTAAAATAAAATATTTCATACAAAGTATTGGTTACATCATTCTTATTGAAAATATACATGTGAGAACGATGCAAAACGTCAGAAGCGTCCGTGATAAAAAAAAACAATTCAAAACTAAAATAATTAAAAATAAGCCGTGGCAGCTAAGAGATGACCAGTCCCAACTGACAGCGCCCGTTCACGAACATGACGCATGGATCAGCACCATTCAGCTCAACCATTTTGAAGGGAGCTAAATGATCCAACACACACGCCACCATCAGCGAGACATCTGAGTGAGCATGACATACTCTCAGCTGCCAGGACATATTCAAGTCAATGAAAGACATATTACCCGGTAAATGGTAGCTCTATTGTACATAGTACTCACACCTGTGTTATGCAATTATATAATACAAAGGTGATTGAGTTTATACAATGAAAAGATAGTCTTACAATCTTCAGCAGCTCCAACAGTATTTTCAAATGTTAATCAATTAGTTGACGTTGTGGAGCAGGACCAGCATTGAGCCAAGCATTTCTATCAGCGATGTAATCCCCCAGCCTATAATATGCCTGCTTGCATAGTGTGCGTTTTATACAAGATTTGAATTTCGTCTCATTCAGTTGAAGTATGTGGGGAGGAATTTTATTATAACATTTTAAACAGTACCCCATGAAAGATGAGTCTACTTTAGCCAGTCTGAAACCTGGTTGAGCTAATAGATCCCTACTTCTAGTACTATAATTATGTCTTTCGCCTCTTTTACTAAAAAGATGTAAATTTTTTCTTACGTACATGATGTTTTCATAGATATATTGACAAGACACCGTCATGATGTTAATATTCTTAAACAGTTCCCTAAGAGAATCGCGCCTGCGGAGATTATATATGGCTCTGATGGCTCTTTTCTGCAGAATAAAAATAGACTCGATGTCTGCAGCCCGTCCCCAAAGTAAAATACCGTAAGACATGATACTATGAAAGTAACTAAAATAGACTAGCCTTGCGGTATCTACATCAGTAAATTGACGGATTTTTCTGACAGCATATGCTGCTGAACTTAGCCGTCCTGCAAGAGATGTTAAATGAGGACCCCATTGAAGCCTAGAGTCGAGCGTGATCCCCAGGAAAACAGTTTTATCGACGAATTCTAGTTTCTCTTGATTCAATACTATCTCATAATCACTACTTTTTACATTTGGTAAAGAAAATCGTATGCACTTAGTTTTCTTTCCATTTAATACTAAATTATTGGCAGTGAACCAATTTTGGACCTGCAGTAGGGCGTTATTTACGTCGTCAAAATTTGTAGCACGTCTATCTACCTTAAAAATCAAGGAAGTATCGTCAGCAAATAACACCATTTGTGGTTGATTTTTTAATAAATGGAGAAGATCATTAATATACACTAAAAAGAGGAAAGGACCCAATATCGAGCCTTGAGGAACACCCATTTTTACTTTTAAACCGAGTGAATTGATACCATTTATTTGAACTAGCTGTTGTCTATCGTTTAAATAAGATTTTACTAAACTAAGCGCAAGTTTTCCAAGTCCGTAATGCTCAAGCTTCAAGAGTAAGGTTTCGTGATCGACGCAATCAAATGCCTTGGAAAGGTCACAAAAGATTCCTATGGCGTCTTGGGCCTCTTCCCACGCGTTAAAAATGTGTCTTAATAAGGTTACACCGGCGTCGGTCGTACAACGTCCTTTGGTGAAACCATACTGTTGATCGTGAAGGATTTTATTCGCGTTGAAATGATTGAGCATTTGATTAAGCATTACCTTTTCAAACACCTTGCTGAAAACCGGCAAAACGGATACGGGTCTATAATTATTTGTGTCTTTACTGTCTCCGGATTTGAAAAGTGGTATTACCTTACTGTATTTCATTAAATCCGGGAAGACTCCTTGATCCACACAGAAATTAAATATTAAGGCTAAGTAAGGCGCTATAGTCTCAATTATTGAGGTACAGACTTTAATGGACATTCCCCAAAGATCTTCGGACAATTTGATCTTGATTTGCTTAAAAGCTTTTAATACTATTATGGGGTTAATATGCTTAAAGTTAAATTCAATCGGGCAGGCTGCAACGTTCGCCCTTACAGAGTCAAAAGCGAGCAAGGGCGAGGAATTTAAGGTTTCAGTAGTTTTAAGTGGGATACTGGTAAAGAAATTTACAAACTCTTGAGCAACTTGTTTGCTATCGCAAATGAGTCCACATGACGTCTCCAGTGCGTAATCAGAATCATGCTTTTTGTTCCTATTCGTTTCATTATTGATAATTTTCCAAACCGTCTTTATTTTATTGTCTGCTGATTTAACCTTGTTGCTAATGTATAAGGCTTTAGCGACCTTGCAAGTGTTTTTAAAAGTTCTAGAGTAAGTAGCAACAAAGTTATTAAAAGTTTCCGTGTTTATATAAGGCTTAAGGCCATACAGCTCGAAAAGTCTTTCCCTACTTTTCCTGAGTCCTTTAGTTGCCCAGTCACTAAATAAAAACCTAGGGCTGATGGTTTTAGTGTTCTTCTTAAAATAAATATTGAACTCGCTTTTGACTACCGAAAAGAATTCTTTATACAAAATGTCAACATTGTTCATTGTAAGGTTCATAGCACTTAACTTACAAATTAAAGTGCTGTTAAATTTATTTAAATTAACAGATGTTATTGGTCTGAATTGTATCTGCACCTTCTGTATTGGTATGTTGGACTCAAAAGTTACGGTTTGACCGCTGTGATCAGAAGGGAGATAATTAATTATAGCTTTATCTAAATAGTCGCAGCAACAAAAAACATTATCAATACATGTAGCAGTAGTCGTAGTTATTCGCGTTGGTTCTACAAACACATTTGACAAATTAAATGATTCAAACAAATTTAACAATCTACTGGTATTTGAATTATTTTCTAAAATATTAATGTTAAAGTCACCACAGATAATTACTGATTTATTCCCAGTTACAAGTTTTGCCAAAACATCTTCCATAACAGACTCAAATATAGAGTAGTTTTGATAGTTTGGGGGTCTGTAAACGCACACTATAACATGCCTATCTAGCTCAACACAAGACAGTTCAATGCTATGTTCAACCGACAAAGCAACTATGTCTTTACGAGTTTTAGATTTAATACAACTTCTAATTAAGATCAGTGAACCACCACGCAGCATTGATTTCCGGTTAAAACAACTGGCCACACTATAATTCTCATAATTAATTAACATTTCATAATCTTTTAACCAATGCTCAGTTAAACAAATAATGTCAAACATTGTTTTTTCTAAAAACAATTCGATTTCCAATTGTTTGGAAGAAAAACCTTGAATATTTTGATGAAATAATTTCAAGGATTTCTGCTTAGCCCCTTTTCTACAGTTAACAATGTTTTTGCTAGAAAATACCATTTTGTTATTAAGTGTAACTAAACTGTTAGTGGTACCTTCTGTTGTCTTACAAACTAGTTTAAATTATTTGAACTAACCACCTTAACATTAGTACTATTACTAATTGTGGTGCTAAATAAAGACTTCGACATATTAGTTATGTCTGGGTTAATATTAAAAGCTAATAGCCTAGCTATTTGACGTCTAAAACTAATAGGCAGATACACAGTATCCCTAGTCGACCTTAGCTTATCAACAAAAATGTTGGTGTCAAAAAATATAAACTTGTCACTATGGTGACTAACTAAGAAATGCATGTAATTATTTAACATATGAATGTAGCAGTTTTGCCTGTTTGACAAGTGCTCAAAGTACGGAAAAGCACACAAAATTATTTTCTTACAATTTACCTTCAAAAGTTTGGTCACACTATCAGTGATATCATCTTTTTTAACATTAAAACTATTACCTATTAGTACAGTAATAATGGCATTAGGATCATATTCATTCCTAGTTATTGAATACATTATTTGTTTGTAGGAAGTCTGAGGCATGCAATAGTTTAGAGAAGAATGACTCAGGTTGTTGCTAAGTAATTTTCCTAACCCTTTTCCAAAACTATCAGAAAACATAATGGAGCTACATAATGGACTAGCTTCCATCTGAACTACTTGCAATGGAACTTGTACATTATCTGGTGTATCCTGATTGGGAATAGAGACCTGAGCACTTCCCAACTGGTACGAATCCTCCGTTGCCTCAGGTTGGAGAGTGCCAAGACTGAAATTCCTATGCAATGAAGATTGAGAGCTGCTAAGAGTCAGCGGGTCCACTTGGTCTGCATTACAGTTGCACATAGCCATTAACTCATTTGCAGCGAGTATGTGCTCCTGAATTTGTTTTTCAGACGTCACATACTTAGTATAGAGTGAATGTAATGATGCCTCTAGTATCTGAATATCAGACTGTAAGCGTTGAGTGTCAATCTCATAAATGTTCTTACTGTCTTCTAATTTAATTTGATAGTTATGTAATTTATTTACAAGAAAACCACGTTCTTTCCTTAGTTTAATATTATTGGAACTGTGTTTTTGTTGTTTCCTAAATTTATTGCATTTATTTATAATTTTATTTAGTTTTGCATATTTCTTAATTTTATTTTGACTTACTTTATAACTACTATTATTGTGTTTCAATAAAGAATCCTCAGTAAGGTCTATTGTTATTAAGGAATGAGGGTTGCAATTAGTGTTTAATAATTCATTATACAAGTTATTGGTTTCCTTAGCCTGAGTACATTCTAATTGTTTCTGTAATTTCATAATTTGTACATTTGCATGAATTGATTCAGCTTCAAGGTCCCTAACCTTACATAAAGCCTCCTCATATATGTTACTGCAGTTGTTGAAACCATCCGTGACCACCCGCAGTTTGTCCCGTTCATCAACAACATCCAAGTATTGCTGATGTAGGTCTACCAGCTCCCGTTTTAAGTATGTGTTTTTGAGAACAACCTTCTCGACTTCCTTTTCGCTTTCATCCATCTCCTGTAACAGCTGTTGACATTTACTGTTTGAAGCCTCAAGATCTTGAACGGCTATTCTCAACTTAAGCTCTAACTCCTGAGCAGCAGCCTTACGGGTCATCACAGGCATGGTTTCAGGAATTAGTACTGAAAGTAGAATTAAAAGAACGGTGAGAACTAGTTAGACAAACAACAAAAAAGTGAAAGCTAGAAATGAAAGGAAAAGTCGGAGAAGTAAGTGTTGCTTTAAAGAGAAATGAGGTAGGCTGCAGAATGTAATTGAAATGTAACTAGATTTGATCAAGTATAAAGTTACATTGATTCTATTGTCTCATGATTTTACTTTTCTTTAAGTGGGTAGGATGCCTAGAGATTTTATTTATTGTATTACTTTAAGATAACAATGCAAAAATCGATAAACAACGTTCCTGTTGTTGTGTATTCTACTATTACTTCACTATACTTATATTACTTTACTATTGATTAAAAGTATTTCGATAATTCACTACGTAAGTTTCGTTAACACAAAAGTAAACAAAGCGACTTAGACCCACTGCCGAGTGCCAAATCAATCAAGAAAAATGATTCTAGGACTAAACGATGCCCGTTACAGAGTCTAAGAGACGACTGTGTGGTAATTACTAATTAATGAATAAAAGTAACAATACTCCCCGTTTAAATCCGCAGGTTGAACATCAGCTGTTCGTGATATGTTACCGGTGGGCAACCAAACACTGTTTTATTACGAATATTTGCAGGAAAACAATAATCCTGAATATTTATGTACTGTTTTTACATTTAGGTGTATTATTTGACCTTAATTACACTTAAAAATAATTAAAACTAAATTTAAAATACGGAACAGAATTTTGACATGTCACTCAGGCAATGTTGCCAGATCCACACCCGTATATCGGGATAAAAAGTAGCCTATGTCTTAATCCAGGGTGTCAGCTACCTCCATACAAAATTTTATCAAAATTAGTCCAGCCTTGAGCGTGAAGAAGTAACAAACATACACACACACACACACACACACAAACTTTCGCCTTTATAATATTAGTGTGATAATATAATCCACTATAATCCGACAATTCTAGTCAAGGAATAAATATGTTAAGCACCTGAAGGTTACTGTATACTTAATCATCATCATTTCAGCCGAAAGACGTCCACTGCTGGACATAGGCCTCCCCCAACTGTATACTTGTAAGTACTTTATTATTTTTCCGACATTGTCAACATTTTCGATGAAAATGACAGTTGGGAAAGGTGACATGGCCTGGCTATGTGGATGAGTTTGTTTGAAAATTGCTTATTTAACATTAACTCTCCTTGACCGTAGATACTTCCTGCCAATGTGTCCGACATTTTATTTGAATAGTGATTCTAAACGCAGAACTTCGCTTAGCAGTTAAGTAGTTATAATTTGTTTTTTTATAAATCGTAAATAAATATTATCTACAGTCAAATCTTATACGGCCGAGACTTAGACCAAAAGTAATCTTTATTTAAGTTAAATTAACTAACAATATTGATAAAATTGTTTTAAAATTATTTCTCAATTTTTCATACAGCTTTGGGACATAAAGTCAAATAAAATTAAAAAAAATATGTTTTTTTCTAGTACGTAAATATTAAACAGATATTTAGCTACAGGAAATATAAACTTTAACTAAAGTGCCTGTGAATAGAACAATTTAGTTAAAAGTGTGCAACAGTCAACATCACCCAGTGCTGTAACGCAAGATGGTGTGATCCTCGAATCCTTGTTGTGTAACACTTTGCTCAGACTGGCTCACCATAAAATATACCATTTTTTTTAATTAGTCTTTATTAATTTAGTGGCTTTTATTCTTTATTAGAACATGTTAGTCCCATAGTTCCTTAATATATCTTATTATGTAACGTTATACTTACTTATAATTTTAGGTATTTGTACAGAAAGGAAACTAAGATCTTTGATAATATATTGTTGCTGTAATTATATTTAATGAGGCTTTGCTGGTGAGCTGTGTCGCTTTAAATATTAATTTTCAAGCTAAAGTTACTGGATGATATTAGTTAAAGTGCAGTACTCGAAACGAGCCATACGTTTTGTATAAATATGAGTGCAGTCAAGAGTAATTGACTATCAACTTAAATTGTCCGTATAATCAAATCTCAACTGTCATTCGTTGACAGTTGTGTGAAATGGCTTTAACACCGAAAATTGACGTAGTGTGTCAATTTGATCAACTCTGATTGGTCAATATACACATGACACGAACCTTATGTTTTGTTTTGAGAACTTAAAATGTGAAAAGATAGGTTTTTAAGTACGCAGAAGAATTATAAAACTAAATAATGATAATATGTTAAAAAAAAATACTATTATAAAATGTTCCAAAAAAAATATCAAAGTGATGTTACAGTATTTTGATAAATATGTTGTAATACATAAAAAATATATTTATTAGATTAGTTTTAAAATGCCGCGAATGCTTTTAGCTTTTTTTAACAGAATTAATTTTATTTGGAATCCTTTAATTTGATTCCTAAGCTTTAGGTACAATCGTCACTGCCTTTTGTAAATGTATAAAATTAGAGAAAACGCAACACTACTGACTACCTTCTTTCTATGAATATGAATAAGACATTATAAAAACGGGTAAAACTTACGTGACATTTTGAGTTAATAATAATCTTGGACATAAGATGATGCATATCAACATCATATTTTTCTTAAAAATTAAATCATTATCTTTGACGCTTGTTCCGGTTGGCACAGACGGGCGGCAAAATCGAATATATTAATCAAATCAAATCCATTTATTTGCCGGAATGTAGGTTTACAAATGTACGATCTTAGAAACTATAATGGTCCCTTTACATACTACCACTTTATATGGTGTGCAAATATTTAATGTTATTATTTTGCGCAGCAAAATGGAGCAGTCGGGTAAAAAGACAGCTACAACAAATAAGAGCTCATGCGTTAAGATTTTTATGCAACAAATTAAATAATTGATGTCAAAGTTATACCTATGTCAGTACAAGAGAAAAAGTTTATGTTTTTAAGATTATGTTCGGAAAAAAGCCGCTCGGCTTAACTTAACGATTCGAATGTGTAACACCACTTACAAATGAAATAAAAGACATGTTGTGCGATTGTGCGACATTTGTCTCCTAGTGAATACAGGGCACAACTCGCTATGTTATTACTTAGTAAATGAAGAGGGATAGCAAAAATAATAATCATTTTTTTTTAAACGGAATTTTGAATGTTTTTTTTTTTGTAAATTATTTTGTAGGCTTAATCGTTAGCTTTGTATTTTCTGATGTGATATTAATTTTGATTGTCTATTTGTTTTGTATATAGATATAATGTGTCAAAATAAATGCACATAGTATTGTAATAAATGGTTTTATTTATTTGAACCGAACTTCCTTAATCCTTTTAGTCCTAACTAATAAACAATTCAAGGAAAAAGCTGGAATAAGCAAATTATTGGCATTATCGATAACGTGTAACAATTAATAAAAATAATGACTTACCCGGTAATTAACTTGTTTGATAACCCTGACGCCCTCTCAACATTTATTATTATTAAATTCTTTTAAAACTAGTACCTATATAAACGATGTGTGTTTTAGAACTGTGGTTGGGTCAGCTACAACTAGCTATGGGGTTATTGCAACGCCCAGGGCTAATGTCCAAGAGCATAAACCATGAGCCATGTATCATCGGCAGACTGCTAACAGGGTTCGGTGACCACCCCCTAAGAAAACCCCTTTATTTGTGAAAATCTATCCCTTATAGGGGTAAATAAACGGGTGAAACCTAGCATGGAATTTTGTCATTTATACCGATGTGACTTCCCATCTGGCACAAGGCATGTCAAACTATAGGTACCTAATTTATGCGATGTATTTGAAAACAGGTAAACAAAACAGCGTGTAAGTAAGTAATTTTATTTATTTGTATAAACATGGTGTTCATACATGTAATATATTAAATACAGAAAGAAATGTTCGATCATGTTCAGCCGCGTATCGTGGCGTACAAATTGATAAGAAGAGATGGTGCACAAACCGCGACTATTATTATTATTCATTTATTTCGGACAGAATCCATATAAAAGTGTTAGTAACAATTTAACAAAATTACATTATAAAATTACTTATTAAATCATAATTTCTTATTACACGTTATTATTACAATTCAATGTCCATACTTATTATTAATTAAGTCATTGCAAATTTTAATTCCATCAACAATAAAAACAATACACTACCTACATAATTATAATATAATATGGAGTGATCTTCTAACACAATGGAAAATCAACATTAAATAAAAGACGACATCATCATTTCAAAAAACGAATAAAATTGTCCTCTTTCATAAACTCCGAAATACTATAATATCTATGTTCTTTCAATTAATAATGACCATATTTTTTTTTTTGCAGATAAACTAAATGTTCTCCATAATTTGGGCAACTTATTAAAACCTATCTGTTGTTTGCAGTCTAAATATCGATTTAATGAATCTTTTCTGGGCCCTTAACGTTATTTCATTGTCTATGCTATTCCCCCAGAAAGTAACTCCGTACCTAAGAATTGATTCAGCTAATCCATAGTCTCAACAAAGATGCACTGATTACTGCTTAGTAATCAGTGCATCTTTGTTGAGAACCGCTGCGAGTTGTTTTAAAGCATAGGCTGCACTACTTAATTTTTTGGTAAGTGCTTCTATTTGAGGTTTCCAATTCAACTTATCATCTATAATCTGTCTTTATGAATATATTTCCTCATTGAACTAAATACATTATAGTTGTGTATTTTAAATTCTTAATTAAGGTTTTTAACCGAGTAAATAGAAGAATCTTCAGCGAAGAAAAAAAAAATACAAGTTATATGACTGTAGGTAGTAAAGTTATAAATTGATTTACTACTTACAACAGATTTTTGCATTATTAATGTTAAAATCTCCACAGACAACTGTTTTATTACTGTTACAAGTCTTTAATAATACTAAATACGCAATTCCAGACACTAATTAACCCAAGATGACCTGTAGCACGAGCCACTACGCAGTGAACTACTAGACCCATAAATCTACCCCATTCATTACCATTCCCTGAAAATGAAATATACCTTTATATTTATGATGATAGGGTTGCAAGTAGCACGGCATGTAGTCGCGGAATGCAGTGAGTGACATTTATCTGTAGTTTGACCGATACCGCTATGCCGCGCCTAAGGAATGCGCGGCGATGTGGGGGGCGGGGGGCCGTGAGCTTTGACGCATTTGACACGACCCCCCGCCTGCACACTGCCCCCCCGTGAGCCGCGCACATACCTAAAGATGGGTCATCATCTTGAAGTTGAAAATCACTCGTATCTTATTGAGTATTCGTATCCTAAGAATGGACGCCCATTTCGACCGCATTGTATCACTATATCTTATTGTTCGCCGATTGGGCCAAAAACTACGTCCATTCTTAACGATAACTGTATCTTGTCAGCGTGTCAGCAACGCGTCTCGTGTTTTGTGGATGCATACCAATTTGCCTTCGATCCTCTTATCTTCCCCTCATGACATGCGTATCCCCTTTGATGATCGTGTATCATTTTGCGTCCAAACTAGCGACAATACACGTCGATGCTACGAGATGGAGATCTGATTCACTAAAATGATACTAGTCTGGACTTAGCTGGTCAAACCATACCTAATACTTACTTAGGCAATATTTCGTCCGCATACTTCAGGAAAGTGCCTGTGCCTATTGGAGATGATTTACTTTATTGTTATGAGTTTGCTGTTATGGGTACCTACTTGATTGGTTCAAATACGCCCGATTGAAGATTTTGAAGATTCAATTTGTCTGAAACATGTGCGTGACTACCGCAGGACCACGAACGCCAATCGCTTCCATATTTGGCAAATAATTAGTGCTCAATTGGTGCTAATTAGTGCTCGAACAACAGAATTGGTGCTTCAGTAGTTTTCGAGAAAATCGACTTTGAAGGTGGTCCTGCGGTAGTCACGCTCCCTTCAGCAGGACCACCATGAGCGCAGAATAAGGGGGCATACTACAGCTATTCTAAGTATACAAATAATTAGTGCCCTTAAATGTGATTCAACTCGTAACAAAAACCGAACTGAAACATTTGTATTTACCGAGAAATCAACGACGATAACTTTCGCGCGCTCGTTCAGCAGGACCACGAATTTGAATGTTGATTCCAAGTTTCAGGAGCTCGTCGCTTTCCTCAAACCTACGTAGAAAATTAGTGCTCTGCGAGATAAAATTGATACCCAAAATTCAAAATTACTACTCCCGTAGTTTACAAGTTATACCATACCATTGGTGGGGTGGCGGTAGTCACGGTGTTAAATTTTCATTTGAAGATTTCCCTATTAAAAATTCTGTGATTTCTTCCCAAATTTATACAAAAAATAGTGCTCCTAAAGAAGTTATAGTGACCAAAAATTCAGATTCCCAAGTGTTGTATTTTAAGAGTTTGCATTCATTACTTGTCCATACTAAATCTCCGCGTATAACCCGACCAAATAAAGTTGTCAAAGGTATTGAGCTGTTTATGAGATGTACACTCGTGCACATAAATTGATGGATGTCGGAATAGTAATAAAAACAGTTCAATACCTATAATTTTTATACAAACTGTTTACCTAAGTACATATTAAGAAAAAAAATAACCTGTCGTTACCCATGGCCTGTGATACCTTTGTTAATGACGTGGGTAGGTAGGTACTCGAATAATTATATTTCTGTATTGTAAGTACCTAGCTTTTGTGTTGTTACATGAATATCATTAAAGAGCGATAGGTATTTCTTATTTATTTCTTTCCTACTAATTTACCGTTGCTGCAAGCAGTACCTATCATCAATACCATTAATAATATGTTGCTAATAACGCATACTCCTATAATGTAGATATTTATCTATATAATGATGTATAAATATTATAAACTTACTAGGCAGACTTCACACAAACTCCTTCAAGTTAAGTCTCAATTAAGAATACTTTATTTATAACAATTGGTCCTTAATTAAAATATACAAGCTAACTCTAAAATATGTATAGAGTGGTAGAGAGAGAGAGAAAGCGCTGGTCGGATGGCACGGCACGCCAGTAATTAATGACATCATCCGTCGGGCTCTTGTCACCGCCGGAGTACCAGCTGTTGTAGAACCCAATGGCTTGGCGCGCGACGATGGGAAGAGGCCAGGGCCACAAGTCTGCTATTACAATAGTGTCAGAATGGTCGATCATTGATTTCATAATTGTTGATTTTGACAAGTTTGGTAATCTACTATTATAATGGCGTCATTATGACTTTCCAATGGTCGGCAACTGACACTACATTGAAAGAAATTGCAAAGAAAATGATCGACCATTATGAATTTACCAGATTACGAACTTTTAGCAAAATGACAATGGGATCGTGTTGGAATGACTGAATTTATAAAAATAGCAGACTTGGGCCCCTGACGGAATGTCCATAATGCCATGGAAATTGGGTAGGCCTTTGGTGTGGGATGCAACCAGTGTCGACACCCTCGTGCCATCCCACCTTCCTGGCATGGTGGGTTGTGCTGGGGCGGCTGCTGCAGGAGCAAAAAACCTCAATTGGCACAAATATAATAACCTTATTGGGAGCTATATGTTTGAGCCGTTTGGGGTTGACACACTAGGGCCTTGGGGTCCGAGTGCTCATCAAGTATTTCGGGACATCACCAAGCGGTTGGTCGACTCTTCACGTGACCAGAGGGCTGGAATATTTTTAGCCCAAAGAATCAGTATTGCCATCCAACGTGGCAATGCTGCCAGCCTTTTGGGCACTTTTCCCATTGACAGCGATGCGGACGAATTTTTTGACGCTCAATGAGCACTTCCCCCCTTTTAATTATTTTATTATATACCTACTTGTACATACTATTAAGTAGACTAGATCATTTTACTGTAATCCAAGTTTAATCTGAAAATAAAAGTAAGTTACTATTTTAAATACGTACTGGTAAGTACGTACTAATTATTTTAAGTATTTAATAAATATATATTGTGTTATTACATGCACGGTATCTAGGTATATTTACATAGGTTATGTCAAAAAACGTAAGTCAAGACACGTTCAAACTTAGATCAAGTGGATCTATGTTATAATTCACACAAAATAATTATGTATCTTCATATCACAGGGCTGGGCCACAACACCCTGTCCTCGGCTTTCCGCATCCAGTCTGTCCCAGCCACCTTTTTAAGGGTGTTGTGGCGCAGCCTGGGAGAGGCCTATGTCCAGCAGTGGACTGCTATAGGCTGAGTTGATTGATACCACAGGGCTCATTATAAGTTCTACTCAGTTAAAAAAACAAAAAACAAAACTAGTTAACTGACAGATTCAGATGATTTTAATCTCATTTTTATCTTGTCTATGGTACAAAACATTTTGTTGTGGCATGGCGCGCAGGTTATTATTACCGAAGTAAAGCGTTTGCGAAGCGTGTCGTGGTACCTACATCAAGTTCTTTTTTATTCGTTTATTAAGGTATCACAGGCAATGGGTAACGATAGGTTATTTTTTATTCTTAATATGCATCTAGGTACTTATACAGTTTGTATAAAAATTATAGATAATGAACTGTTTTTATTACTATTCCGACATCCATCAATGTATGTGCACGAGTGTACATCTCATAAACAGCTCAATACCATTGACAACATAATTTGGTCGAGTTATACGCGGAGATTTAGTATGGACAAGTAATGAAAGCCAATTTCTCTTAAAATACAACACTTGGGAATCTGAATTTTTGTACACTATTACTTCTTTAGGAGCACTAATTTTTGTATAAATTTGGGAAGAAATCACAGAGTTTTTAATAGGGAAATCTTCAAATGAAAATTTAACACCGTGACTACCGCCACCCCACCAATGGTATGGTATATCTCGTAAACTACTGGAGTAGTAATTTTGAATTTTGGGTATCAATTTTATCTAGCAGAGCACTAATTTTCTACGTAGGTTTGAGGAAAGCGACGAGCTCCTGGAACTTGGAATCAACATTCAAAGTCGTGGTCCTGCTGAATGAGCGCGCGACAGTTATCGTCGTTGATTTCTCGGTAAATACAAATGTTTCAGTTCGGTTTTTGTTACGAAATGAATCACATTTAAGGGCACAAATTATTTGTATACTTAGAATAGCTGTAGTATGCCCCCTTCTTCTGCGCTCATGGTGGTCCTGCTGAAGGGAGCGTGACTACCGCAGGACCACCTTCAAAGTCGATTTTCTCGATAACTACTAAAGCACCAATTCTGTTGTTCGAGCACTAATTAGCACCAATTGAGCACTAATTATTTGCCAAATATGGAAGCGATTGGCGTTCGTGGTCCTGCGGTAGTCACGGACATGTCTAAAACTCTACATGTAGGTAGTTAGGTACTGAATGAATTGTGGTTGTGAAATAAAACAATGAGAAACTTAAGATAATTTTAATTATGGAAAAGAAAATGAAACTGTTATCACAAACAATATGTACATAACCCAATAGGAATCTTTCACAATAAGTCCAATCAAATTACTGAATTCATAAATTATATAACAAAACTTGGCTCACATAAATATTTAGAAGTGCAACTAGATTGATCGATCGACACCGATCAGTCGGTATTGATCACCTCAAAATATAATCGATGGTCGATCGATGAACGTTATCAGGTTGCTAAGGCCACACTGATCGGTTCGATTCGTAACGTCAATGTCATCGGTCTAAGGCAATCGAGTTGCACCTTTAGTGAAAAAAAAAAAAACAAATGCACGAGTTGAGGCAAACGAGGCACATCACTGGGTAAGAGGCACAAGCTCAACCCGAGGCAACCTCGGTCTAAGCACCAGTATTGGGGTTTTAATTGCGATAAAATATTTGTACTTAAAATATAAATATACATAAACGACGCCCTACTGGCTTTTACTCCGACGGCGTGGTCAGATATGCAATCTAAGCAACAAAGATTCACACATTATTGTACTGTATTTTATTAATAATACTGGGGGCCACAGAGTATTGTACTGTCAACCGTACGTCACGTCATCGTTAGTAACACTTGAACTACGAAAATAACCCTTACCACTATGAAATAAAAGCGCTGTTCCCATGACCATGTGGGTAACTGTACTCTTAGAGGCGATTATAAATACCTAAACCTACCACTCAACACTGAGATGCACAAAGTAAAACAAACTTGTATTAATTCATAGCACACTGGATTCAAATAATAAATTTATATTTAAAGCTAATGTAGGAAACCTAGGAAGCCTAGTTGCTAGATATTAAATGGGAGAGAGTTGTTAAAAAGATGAGCTGGAGCTGCAATACACGCTTGAACGATGTATGTAAGCCTGAAAAAGTTCAATACTTGAAAAAGAATTTGTAACGGCTGACGCAACAGGTTTGTAATGTTTTTAGAAAATAAGTTTCTGTATTATTCAAGTTATTTAAAGGGGGGGGTGATGTAAGGGCTGATGCCACAAGTAATGGTGCAAACGGGGCTCGCTCAACCGCTCAGGCAGTCAGCCTCCCGCCTCGGACTGAATAGGTCGTAACAATGTATAAATAAAGTCCAATTCTGATTGATGGTGGTGGTAATTAATATGAGTTGGTACACGAACTTGTATTAATTACCAACACCATCATCCGTAGGGAGCTAACTCACAAACCATTCTAAAAACATTTCTTTTTCGTAGTACGGTCGGAGGAAGAACAAGCTGGACACCGGACCACGCCAGAGCCGTATACACCCGTCAGTAACATTAACAGTAATGTCTATACAGTCAGTAGGCATCAGGACAATACATACATACATAAACACGCCTTCTTCCCATAGGGGTAGAAACCATATTAGATTATTTTTAGAAGCTGCTTTCACCTTCTGAATTTTGTATTAGTTAAAGTTCGTACAGCGCAATTTTTTATAAACAACAAAAGCCGAATTCTCAAACGAGAATGTAAGTTCTTTAAGTCTTTCTGTCTCTAAAATACACCTTCGTTTGCAGGGAAAGCATGTGTGAGACTTATCCGCAACTTTTTGAGGTGCGTTTGAGAATACGGCCGAATTGAAACTTCTAGCATTGAGATAATTTTGAAACAAAAATTGACTAGCTCATACATAAAACTGTCGTATTTCATACAACATATTGCTGATAATATAGAATTTATTACACATCAACTTTCAGTTCTACATAATCTGCCTATAATGTTCCCACTGCTGGGACACAGGCCTCCTCTTTCTGTGAAAGGGAGTGGGCCGTAATCCACCACTCGGGCCTAGTGCGGGTTGGTGGATGTCACATGTCTTCGAATTTTTAGTTCTAGGACATGTCAGTTTCCTCACGATGTTTTCCTTCACCGTTTTGAGAGCAGTGGTGATGAAATAATTTACAAAAAGTAAAGCGCCTGTCTGGGTTCGAACCTACGACCTACTACTCGTAAGTTGAGGCCGGTAACCACTGGGCCACCACTGCTCACTTTCAGTTCTAAAAGTCACAATGTTGTATTGAGCCGTCTGCTGCCTTGAGTTACTGTTTCTAATCGATCTGTACAGTAAAAGTGAATGAAAAGTCGACATTCATTTTTTGAATAACATTTCCGGTATTTTAATTAACAGCCGCTATTATTCTACAGTTACAAATGTTAAAAAAAAATTAATATTATTGTGATCAATAAAATTCGTTTGTTAACATTTTAATTTGTGCTGACTATCAATCTATCAGACGCATACATTTGGTCCTAATAAGTACATCTATTAATGACTCGGCGTTTGTCCACCGCTACCGTCACCGAGAACGAGATGACGGCGCCGAAGTAGCGATAAATACATTTAATATGGGCGCGTGTCCACCGCATGGTGGACCAACGCCCTTAGGTTAAAATAAACGTCGATAGAATATTCTACAACATCGTGGCAACATCTATGTCTAAAACATACTTAAAACAATTTGATGTGGGTACAAAAATACCAATAAAACTATTTTTTGTTTGTATTAACTTTAGTTACAAGTTTTAAAAGACATTAACATACATAACATCACGCCGTCTTCCCATAGGGGTAGACAGGAACAACAAACTCCACATTTTTCTCCCACATTCATGCATTTAGGAGATAATTGTTAAAATATAGATATATCACATCCTTAGCAGGAGAGATCCATACATATGGTGTGTTAGCTCAGCTAAAAGCCACACTTAAAAACAGATTAAAATAAGTAACACGACTTAATAATACTATATCTCTGATAAAAATCGACGGCCGCACAAAGTACGAGTCAAGCGCACGTCAGTAATAAATTTGAACTACGAAAACCGACCTTACGAGGTACGAAATAAAGGCGCGACTTAAATTGTTACTAGGGACGTGTGGGTGTAAGTACAACAGTTAAGAAGACAACTGCAATTAATCCAAAAAACTTTTATATACAGAGAACTCCGACGTATTAAGCGAGCGGTTGTATTTTCCAAAGATTGCCTCTGTCCTTTTGTACTTTGCCGTCGAATTTTGTTACTGAACCCTTTGCTTACGAAACGAAAATTGATTGTATCTTGGTGCCGTAAGTTGTAAGAAAAGGGTTTAGAAAACAGTATCTAGTCCCCCGATTCAGACCCCCCATTCGTTAAAAAATCAAACCGATTACGAATCATTAACAAAGTAAAATACTCATATTTTACTAAGCCAATGATTTGTAATGCCTACGCCCCACAGCATCACCAGTAGACAATCCACACTACTATTATGTGGATTAAAAAACATTTCAGAGTTCAGTGTCAAATCGAATCAGATTAAGGCCATCGCTCACCAGGCGGCACGGCGCGGCATGGCATGGCAAAGGATTTTTGTTTTGAATCTTATTTTCGTACACTTAGCACTCAAAGTTTTTTGATATCGTCACAAGGGAACTTGAGCATAGTGCGGGATGTTGCGGTATGCCGTGCCATGCAGCGACGTGCCGCCTGGTGAGCGCTGGCGTTTAAGTGCTAAATCGGGGGACGAAAAGATTAACACAAATTCACTCATTTGAAACAATCTTGCTACAATTTACAAGATCACATTTTCACAAACATACATCAGTTATTTAAAAGCATACAATTTATTTTTTTGTGCTTTTTATTTTTATACAAATACAGATTTATGTGGGTACGTTTTAAATTTTATTTAGAATTAAATCAAATTGGTATATTTGTTTGTATTGCACCTCGCAGTTCACATTAGCGAGATACGGTATTTCCATAAATTTAGGAACTCTTTCGGCGGTCATGCCGACAGAAATAACAAAGTTTCCTGTACGTTTTAATTATGGAAGACAGTCTCGTAAATTAGATCTCATTTTTGAACGAATCCTAAGTTCTTAGGAACAGCATTGCAAGCTTTGTGTAACCGTATTTAGTAATACTCCAGAACTCATTCATAAAGACCATCCGTCATGGATGAGCGCTGCATCGCATGGATGACAAAGGTGAAACTTGAGGCCTGGGGATCTACGCAGAAGCGATAACCCGAAGTATCGGCTGAATGTTCGGCCGTTTATTGACTTTCAAAAGTTTCCTTTTTTGACTTCCCCTTGTTTAACCACTAAATGTGCATGTTTTACTTTGATCCTATAATAAATAGTCGTTTTATAACATGTAAGAACAAAAAATTTTTTTAAACATAATTTCAGACAATTCTGAGTTGTAATTTTGTGTCGTAATTTCATTCAAATTCAAGACATTTTTTCCAATTTTTTGTCCGATTTATGAGATTATTTTAATCTATTAGACTGCATGGTGAAAGAGGTATGACGAAATGGATTAAAAAACGTTATACCAATTTCAACCATATGCAAAAGGATTTAAAATTAAGTTTGAATTGTATTTTAGTCAAATCGTTTTACTTCGCATCTGTTCCGATGGATTCCGTCAATTTTAACGATCACATCGTATCAGGCACATTTTATTCGTTCCTCAATTTCATAATTGCGTCACACATGAAAAAATATAAACAGTGACGTCATCAGCTTTTAAAAACTTTATTCACACAGTTCGGCCCTGTACACATGGTAATGATCACTACGATATTTTGCGGTAAAAAGTTGGGATCACACGTCGACGTCCCACTGTTCATAAGGTTAAAAACAAATGCAGTATAAAACTATCATATTATGATCACAAAATTATATAAGGTGTTTCAAAATGAACTCGACAAACTTCAGGGAGTGCTTTACAAACACTTTATATAGTAAAATATTGTCCTGATGATCGCCGTGTGAACAGGGTCTTCCGGGTCGGGGTTTTACGAGCTACGGTGTTTGACGTTAGGGAATTTTTAACCCTGGACGTAGACAGTCAAGGCCTATAAAATTAATAAAGTTAGTTTGTTCTTGTTTTTGACTGGACAATGAGCCTCAAAAGCACTGACTCTGATATTTGTGGATGGTCGTAAGGGTGATATTAAAACTAAAATATAAGTGCTAGCCTGCACTGCGAATTCTATCCGTGCGATTTCTTCTGGTGATTTATAATCTATGTACTGAATTTAAATTCGTATGCTGTGTAATTATTAATTTACATTATAGTTTCATTTAGCCGGATAGGAAACATCAATCTCATCTAGTTTTAATGTATTCTTTTTTAAGGGTTAAAGTGTTTGTTTTTACCTTTATTACTGAATTCCAAAATCGGTATGTTATATATTTGGTAGCATGCAGATGGTGTGAAATATAATTTGTTAGGCGTTATTCGCAGTGCGGGTTATCTTTACAAGTGGTATAGTGGCTATAACATACAATGCTATAAGGTTTATGTGGCGCTCGAATGAGGTCGACACGGCGATGTTGGTAAACATTTGTGATATTGTTTTGAAAAATGTATTGGAAAAACAAGAGGGTGTCGTTCTGATTTTGGTCACGAGTCATAAGTTCCTTGTACAGCTATACTTAGAAAGCTAGAAGTCACGTGTCCGCGGCGTGCTTCTGTATGGGGCGCGGGCCGTGCGGGCGGCGCCGCGCGTGCGCCGCCAGCAGGGCGCGCGCGGCGGCGCTGCACAGCTACAAGTCACGTGTCCGCGGCGTGCTTCTGTATGGGGCGCGGGCCGTGCGGGCCGTGCGGGCGGCGCCGCGCGTGCGCCGCCAGCAGGGCGCGCGCGGCGGCGCTGCACAGCTACAAGTCACGTGTCCGCGGCGTGCTTCTGTATGGGGCGCGGGCCGTGCGGGCCGTGCGGGCGGCGCCGCGCGTGCGCCGCCAGCAGGGCGCGCGCGGCGGCGCTGCACAGCTACAAGTCACGTGTCCGCGGCGTGCTTCTGTATGGGGCGCGGGCCGTGCGGGCGGCGCCGCGCGTGCGCCGCCAGCAGGGCGCGCGCGGCGGCGCTGCACAGCTACAAGTCACGTGTCCGCGGCGTGCTTCTGTATGGGGCGCGGGCCGTGCGGGCCGTGCGGGCGGCGCCGCGCGTGCGCCGCCAGCAGGGCGCGCGCGGCGGCGCTGCACAGCTACAAGTCACGTGTCCGCGGCGTGCTTCTGTATGGGGCGCGGGCCGTGCGGGCCGTGCGGGCGGCGCCGCGCGTGCGCCGCCAGCAGGGCGCGCGCGGCGGCGCTGCACAGCTACAAGTCACGTGTCCGCGGCGTGCTTCTGTATGGGGCGCGGGCCGTGCGGGCCGTGCGGGCGGCGCCGCGCGTGCGCCGCCAGCAGGGCGCGCGCGGCGGCGCTGCACAGCTACAAGTCACGTGTCCGCGGCGTGCTTCTGTATGGGGCGCGGGCCGTGCGGGCCGTGCGGGCGGCGCCGCGCGTGCGCCGCCAGCAGGGCGCGCGCGGCGGCGCTGCACAGCTACAAGTCACGTGTCCGCGGCGTGCTTCTGTATGGGGCGCGGGCCGTGCGGGCCGTGCGGGCGGCGCCGCGCGTGCGCCGCCAGCAGGGCGCGCGCGGCGGCGCTGCACAGCTACAAGTCACGTGTCCGCGGCGTGCTTCTGTATGGGGCGCGGGCCGTGCGGGCCGTGCGGGCGGCGCCGCGCGTGCGCCGCCAGCAGGGCGCGCGCGGCGGCGCTGCACAGCTACAAGTCACGTGTCCGCGGCGTGCTTCTGTATGGGGCGCGGGCCGTGCGGGCCGTGCGGGCGGCGCCGCGCGTGCGCCGCCAGCAGGGCGCGCGCGGCGGCGCTGCACAGCTACAAGTCACGTGTCCGCGGCGTGCTTCTGTATGGGGCGCGGGCCGTGCGGGCCGTGCGGGCGGCGCCGCGCGTGCGCCGCCAGCAGGGCGCGCGCGGCGGCGCTGCACAGCTACAAGTCACGTGTCCGCGGCGTGCTTCTGTATGGGGCGCGGGCCGTGCGGGCCGTGCGGGCGGCGCCGCGCGTGCGCCGCCAGCAGGGCGCGCGCGGCGGCGCTGCACAGCTACAAGTCACGTGTCCGCGGCGTGCTTCTGTATGGGGCGCGGGCCGTGCGGGCCGTGCGGGCGGCGCCGCGCGTGCGCCGCCAGCAGGGCGCGCGCGGCGGCGCTGCACAGCTCGGCGCCGTCCCGCGCCGCGCACGCGCGCGCAGCGCCCGCCAGCGAGTTGCCGATGTGGCTGCAGTAAGACATCGGTCATTAGGCACGCAATTCGTCGAAGGGGTGGCTGTAGGCATTTAACGCTTACCTCAGGCCCCGCAACGAGTAGCGATACGTAACAAGTTACGATGCGCGGAAAACACACGCGCCAAGCGTACCGAGTTCACGAACTCGAGTAGGTACTAAGTTGCGTCACAGAATAGAGCATTGAGTAGATCAACTTGAATTCTCTTCTTCTTAGTGTGTCGATGGCAATTATATAAAAATATAACTTAATGTTATGGAAATAAAGTTGAAATTTCAATGTTAACGGTCAAAACATGGTACAAAAACAATACTGCAGTATGCTTAGGCATGCGAATATTGAAATTTCAACTTTATTACCATACTATTATGTTATATTTTTATTCGTAGCCTAAAAATACCTTGCCATGCCGACCCGCCAATGGGCGTTGGGCCTTAGTCGACCTCTTAATTTACGACCTTTAGGTTGAATATAACTTGCACGTCATAAAATTATCATCATTTTCCTGCCCTGTACCCTAATTGCGTAACGCAGTTTGAATCGGAATCGGAATGATTTTGAAGTATATTTCTAATACATTGCTTCATAATGTTAGAAAAAATTGTCTGCTCAACAACGTAAATAACGCAATAAATGTTGTTGAACTGTCAAATTGAAACCGATTCCTTCTGTTAGTGTGTTACGCAATTAGCCCTCTGGTCCCATGTTACTTGTGGTCGGCGCAACACGTGTTTTTCTTCCATTCCCCCTTGTCAACCGTCACGCTATTCTCTCCCTTCTCTTTTATATCATTCCTCACAGAATCCATCCATCTGATCTTTGTCCAGAAAAAAATCTGCTGCATCCGGGATGTAGCCTAATACCAATATTTTACATGGAGCGACTGCCTATCTGACCTCCACAACCCGGCTACTGGGTAGACGATACCCCTTGGTAAGACTAATTGTCAAGACTTTCGGGCTTCTGACGACCTATAACAACTGTCAAAGATCTACAAATGACAACCGGGACCAACGGCTTAACGTTCCGAGGCACGAAAATCATATGTCACATGCATCTGGGTAGACGATACCCCTTGGTAAGACTAATTGTCAGACTTTCGGGCTTCTGACGACCTATAACAACTGTCAAAGATCTACAAATGACAACCGGGACCAACGGCTTAACGTTCCGAGGCACGAAAATCATATGTCACATGCATTTCGTCCCTTCTCATCACCATACCAAAACAAAGAGCACGTAATAAAATGTCAGGATCTATTTTAGCTTTATGACCAACTAGCTGCGCCCCACGGTTTCACCCGCGTAAGTCTCGATCCCGTGGGAATATCGGGATAAAAAGTAGCCTATGTCTTAATCCAGGGTGTCAGCTACGTCCATACATAATTTTAACAAAATTGGTACAGCCGTTTGAGTGTGAAGAAGTAACAAACATACACACACACACACACAAACTTTCGCCTTTATAATATTAGTGTGATTTGATAGTTAGATAGTGTGAACCGTGTGAAATTTCTATATACTGAGAGTTTTTGTCAAAAGTGGTAAAGCAGTTACAAGGTTGATTAAAAGAAAGAAAGAAAAAGCATTTATTGGGACTCGCACAGATCACAAATTAAACTGAAACACACTCATAGAAACATAAAGAACAAAAATAAAACAAAGTAAAAAATAAAAATAAAAACAGAAAGTCCTGTACGAGGCCAAAAGGCCTCTCAGCATGATGCTGCGGCACTATATACATAGATAAACTCACGCCTTCTTCCCATGGAGGTAGGCAGAAACTATGTAACGCCACCAGCTACGCTCCTTACATACTCCTTTTGCTCCGTTTACGTTCATACGTCATAGGTCATAAACGCATACCGACGGTTGCGGTACTACCCACCTGACCTTCCCGGCGTTACCACTCACATCTGCCTTGTAAATACCTTTTGTTAGTCGCCTTTCATACAAATTCAGACGCATTGACTAGACAAATATATAAATGATGAAAATAAACTGTTTAAATGTTTTTCACTCACCGGACCATGTGGAAAGGCACGTGTTGTGTGGACAGCCAGTCGAGCGCACCGTTTACGTCCAGCAGAGCCGCACATCCAACGAACTTAAATGCGCTTGCACATGAGAAGAATACGATCACTCGGGAACCCTCCTGAATGTTAAAGTTTCATATTTAAAATGATATATTATGAGTGAAAGAAAATACGTTTGTAAGCCCTAATCATAAAGAAAAGTTACCACTTATAGTAATTCCCAGTATTTAGATTTAGGTTTGGTTAAAGATAGTTTGTATCTTTTACAATACCCACAGGAACGACATAATTCAGTAAGGAACTGGAACTATTAAGTATAGAACATTTTTTGATAGAAACGACACCCTAACATTATTAAAATTTACGTTACTTCAAAACAACCATAATAAATAAAACCGACCAAGTGCGAGTCGGACTCGCGCACGAAGGGTTCCGTACCATTATGTATAAAAACGGTAAAAAATACGTTTGTTGTATGGGAGCCCCCCTTAAATATTTGTTTTATTTTAATTTAATTATTTATTTTTAAAGTGAATATAAAACCAAATATTCTGTGAATATTTCAAGTGTCTCCTTAAATATTTATTTTATTCTGTTTTTTAGTATTTGTTGTTATAGCGGCAACAGAAATACATCATCTGTGAAAATTTCAACTGTCTAACTATCACGGTTCATGAGATACAGCCTGGTGACAGACAGACGGACAGACAGACAGACGGCGGAGCCTTAGTAATAGGGTTCCCGTTTTACCCTTTGGGTACGGAACCCTAAAAATTAAAATTAAAACAATATTTAAAACCCACCTGCTTAATCTTCTGCAGTTTCTTAGCGGTGCCTTGCGTAAAGGGGTACGTGCCAGTGTTCTGAGCTACTTCCACACTATGTGAATCATCTGCCTTCGCGACAAAGTACCTTACATTCCCCTCTCCAGCATCCCCGTATTTCTCTATATTCGCCAACAACGTCTTCCCATTCGGTGACATAGGACTTTTTGGGCCACTATACGATTGGGGGGAAAATGGTTGGGGAACATCGTTCCTCCACCCCCCAGGCCTCCCCTGACCGTTCCTGTATCCCCCTCCATACGCGTTATTGTAAAAGTTACCCCCCGGAAATCCGCCGTCATTTTGATTTTGGTTATATTGAGGGTAGTATTGTTTATTATCGTGACCGTACTGCTCATTGTTTTCTAAACGTGATCGCCAGTTCGGTGAGTCTACAGTTAGCGGTTTCGGTCTCTGTCCGATACCGCTCGGCTGGTTAAGCCCGACATTCTTCTCTTCGGAACCCATTAAGTGTACCACTGTGCTTAGTATCTGTTCGTCTAAAGGCGTCATTGGTTTCGCCGGGTTCGACATACGACGGATAACTAACGCGCATAGTTTCTGTCTGAGATAAAATACGCTTATAGCATCCGAGGCGTCGGCGGTAAACGCCATCCAATCATCTAGGGTTATTACAGCCGTGTCAGGAGAGGCATTATTCTCATCTGCTTCACTGTCCGAATCGCTCGACAACCCTGGCGGGTTAGCACGTTGAGTCAAGGCTCCTATTGGCAACCTTAATGGCCCACCGAATAACGCAACAGTCAAGGGCGTAACCAAGGTATTACACCGGATAAAACAGAATCTCCCAGCTCTGGATATTTCTTCAAACACGACCCAGTCTGTAGGAAGGCTATGCACAGATTTCTGTGAGCCTGTCAATCCACCACCTTGATGTAATGTAGAACTTGGGTGGAAAGCCACTTTAACTTCTTTCGACGTCCTCAAAGACGCTGAATCTCTATCCACGCGAGCTATCGAAGGATACAGCCCGCTTACTAACACCGCTTTAACAACATGCCACTTTTCAGAGTTCAAATTAACGTCTTTTATATCTCCTGAACCACGAGCCTTAACAAGGCATAGAGCCCTTAGTTGGGCAAGTAACTGTGACCGGTAACCGACTATCATTTCCATGGTAGCGCCACAAATAAGGTTTTTAGCACAGAACGCGCGTTCCGTACCGTTTGCCCGAGCTGTTTGCCATGCCTGGAATGCTCGCAACAACGCCATATGATCCGAATAACTATCAGCAGCAAATTCCTTGCGTGCCAGACTTCCTTTCTTCCTATTTTCCGGATTCATCGATATCTGGAACGGTTCCTTATTCGCCAAACTACAGACTATCGTTAAAATCGGGTCGAGGCACTTCATAACACACGCGTAGAGCAACATTTTGCCCAACTTCGGTTCTACGGTTAAATCTAGCAAATGCTGACCGATCTCTGTCAGATCTTCCATAGGAGTTAATGCACCGATAGTTTTTAGCAACGACACGGCGTTTCTCACAGCTAAAAATGAAGGAGGTTCTAGTGCTTTGGATAGGAAATCAGCAATGGGAGTATTACCAGTCGCAAGCAACTTAGTATGAAGACACAACTCTTGTAAAGGTACTCTTAGAATTTCCGGTACGGAGTTCAAAGGTAGGGTGTTAAATCGACGTTTGGAACACATATGGAAACAATGGCCAGGTTTTGTCCTACCAGCTCGTCCTGCCCTTTGTTGGCAACACGCTCGAGACGTCCAAACACATTGCAACGAGCACACACCTCCATTGGACTCATAATACTTCTCTTTCACCTTACAGGAATCAACTACATATACCACATCGTCTATAGTAATCGAAGTCTCAGCGATATTCGTCGATATTATAATCTTCCTTGCATTAGGTAGAGGGTTAAACACTTTCTTCTGGTCCAGAGTCTGCATATTACTATGCAAAGTAAATATCTGGTATTTCATCACATTCATGTCTGCACAGGATTGTATCATGTCTCTTAAGGTCACTATATCGTCATATCCTGGAAGAAAGATTAGGATACTTCCTTTGGGTAAGTTTACGTGAATGTGCTTGATTAATGCCAGCATAAGATCATGGTCGATCAATTCTTCTGAAAACGTGTGATGATACACATCAAGAAGGAAGTTTTCTGCTGCACTGTCGTCTTCTGCGTTTTCTTTAGGTTCCTCAGTTAGATTGAAAGTGGAGAGGATTTTGGTGCAGTCTGTGTGGTTGTTTTCTACGGCGTAATCGTATGCGGATTTGCCGTCTTTGTCTTTCGCCGATGGATCGGCGCCTGGAACAAAAGAATTTAATAGTGTTATTTTTGCCACCATAGGTACAGACCTATGGTGGCAAAAATAACAAAAAGTGGTCGTGAAAATCGATCATGAAAAGTTGATCATTTTAGACTTCGCCAAAAAATTCGATCGAAGTTGATATAGCACATCCGAGTTTGAGAAAATATCGATTTTGTAGAGCGTCGTCTCGCTCACTCATAACTGTTTGACAGTCTCTTTCTAAACATTCACGCACAGGTAGTTTACGGCCTTCTTTATTACCATGTCGGCATGGCGGTAAGTAAATATTATCGCCTTCTTTTCACTAATATTAAGCACTGATTCAACATATCTTCACGCAGGGTATTTTATGTATATAGTGTAAATGTCTAGGACTAACCATTAGCTACTAAGCTCGTGTTAACGAAGTCTCAACACCGGTAGCAGATCCGGACCCAATACAAAAAGCAAAAGACTGACACGCCGCGGGTATATTTACAGATACAGAATCAATTTTGTTAGTTTTAAACGCTCATTTTTACTGTTTTGTATTTCCTGCGCGTGTCCTAGATAAAATATTTTTTTATTTCTTTAACGTATTATTTTTTCGTATTAGTTTTTATTAACCAATTCCAGACATGTACATTTTGCTAGACAACTTTAGAATTTTCGTAAGATTTTAATTGATAAGGGACTTAATGAAAATGTTTGGTTTCGGTACTATTAATTTTTTAATGTTGCTTGTACTTTGAAATTGATTACTTATAAGTACTTGTCAAACGGAGAACTTCATCCTTTTTAAAAATTTTAGTGTTTCTGATGGGATAGATATAACTAATGTCTTAGTAACTCACCAATTTGCAACATCTGCGCGATGGTCTCGGTGAGTCCCCGGGACGCGGCGGCCATGAGTCCGGTGCGTTTGGTCTTCGAGTGTCCGCACGACACCGGGACTCCTTCCGATATGTACATGTATAGGATCTGTGTGAACGAGTCCTGGGGAGCAAAGTTTGTGTTAGTGGATAATGTACAGTGTATACAACGAATGAAAACTGACCAAACAGAATTACGTTTGCCCTATAACAATAATAATAACTCCACCGCCGTATCTCTACGTTGACGTCGAGGCGGGGCTTGCACGTTCCGAACTCTAGTTCTGTGCCGGTAAAGTTTACTTGGCCGGAACAGGTCTAGGGTAAGGAACCTGACCAAGAGATCTTAACGCGCGGTCCGATATTCTCAATTAATACTTCTGAGAGAAAATAAAAACTTACAAGTTTAAGGGTTTTTCGAAAATCCGGAGGGGAAAATTGGTTCAACTTTGTAGAACAAATACGAAATCCACACAGACGAAGTCGCAGGCGAAGTGCTAGTAATAAATAACCGACGGATAACTAACCAGAGTGCCTTCATTAAAGCATTCATCCAGAAACTCGTCCATGTCAGCTTGTAGCGTGGGCTCGAGCACATGCTCCTTGTCTTCTTTAACATCCTTGCTATTACTACTGCTGCCTGCATCTTCTTGCTTTTGACCTGGATACAGAATGAATGGAAGCTATAATATAACCAGAAATGTTTGTGGAAAAGTTATCGTATTATTAGACTTCTGCTGGTCAAATTTCTGCGATCGGTACGATAAATCGTTATCGTAAAATAAAACTGCCTTTAATTAAACAACTGATCACGGGGTCAACATCCTCGTGTCGCGGTTCGCTACTTGACAATAACATTATAATAACAATAATATATAACTAAGTTGCTAATTACAAGCCCCAAACGTAGCCATGGTCTACCCATGCGCCAAATTTCATCCAAATCCGTTCAGCCGTTTTAGCGTGAAAGTGTAACAAACAAACTCACTTTCGTATTAATAATATTAGTAAGATTTGCTTTGCTGATAATTCTGCCAATCAATACTCACGGTGCTCGTGGAATTTCACCAACTTATTAATTTTAATTAGATCACAGATGGAATATATTCGGCGTAAAAGTCACGTCTATTACCCTTCTTAAGTTTTCCTGCGACTTAAAGTTGAGTTGCTTAAGAATTCAACCATACAAAACATACCTTCAAGCTGTGACCAGTAACTGTTCCCGCTCTTGAGTTTATTCTTGAGCTCCTTCTCAATTTGCGCCATCTTAGGCGTCTTGTACTGCGAAATCTTCAGCACGTCTTCTAGATAGTAGCGCTGTACTTCGTACAGGCGGCCCGGGATTGTGATCACGGGGCAGTTGTTGAAATATCTGGGAAAATATTTTTTTTATTTATTAATTAAATGTATTGTTTCGACTCAGACTGATAGTAATAAATGTGGATGGAAGGGGAGGAATATTTGGGAAAAGACGGATGGATTGTGTGAGAGATGTGATAACGTGATGGCACAGTGGGAGTATGAAAGATAAAAAACTTTAAGCGCTGACCGACCCCAAGTTACAGGAACCGCGGCAGGTAGGCGAGACAAGAAAGAAGAAAGAAAGAAAAATGCGTTTATTGGCATTACAGCAAAAAATACGCCTTAAAACTATAAAAAACAGAAAACAATACTATTATAATGCCAAAAGGGCCTCAGCTCAGCATAATGTCAGATGACAACACAAGGTGTACCACCTGACGCTGATTTTCAGCTGCAACCCACGAGTGCCATACGCTAGAATAATAAACACATAGAGAAGTGTGTGTCCGAGTTTAATTAATTATGAGAATAAATTAAAGGTGATAATAAAAAATAAAAATCAGAAAACAACAATAGTAACTGGAGTAGCGTAGCTTTATAGGAGTTTTTGGAATACAAATTCTGCCCTTATAACATGAAACGGACACCTTCGATCAACACTAGCACTACATTGAGGATTAGGAACAAGGTGCCGCGATTTCTTAAAATAACAACAATAAGCCCTTTTTATTCTGAACATCTTTGCGTTGTGCTATTTCAGTAGTTTACAGAATTTCTCTTAGTTGAGTAAGTCAGTTTCATTCTAGAACGAATAAGACACAGTCATGGGTAATAAAATGGAATTTAATTAATAATTAAATGAAAACATAACATAACATCACGCCTTGTTTCCCCGAAGGGTTGGGCAGAGGTGAACCTAATAGTACACCCACATTTCGCCAGTTATGTTTAAATCCCATGTAATAGGGGCGAGCCTATTGCCATCGACCAGCCACAAATCCAGGCTTAATTTATTACTTATTTAAATAAATTAAATAAGTTAGTCCAAGTTTCGTCCCAATGTTTTCCTTCACCGCATGTGTAATCCTACCAAGTTAGTATTTATGTGCATATTTACCTGGAGAATATCTGCGTATCCATGGTAGCCGACATGAGCACCAACTTAAGCTCTTTAAACCGCGGCAGTGCGTCGCGCAGAGCGATCAGCAGGAAGTCGCTAAACTTATCCCGTTCATGCACCTCATCCACGAATATGTGTGTGACACCTACGGATATGAACAATGACTTTAGTCATGGTTGGGTTAGACATTATTATAAAATAACAGCATTTGCGATGTTAAAGAAGTCGTACGTAGTTATACGGTTAACAAAAATGTTTTTGTTGCATCCGTCGAGTTTTGCCAACCGCAATATCATTTGGCGATTGCAACGTAATTTTGACTACTTATTTTGAGCGATGCATTTATTTTTACGTACGTAAAAGAATACTCTTTATATTTATGTACACCATATAATTTACAGATATAAATGTAGAAATTTTACATAGGATGACACAGTAGGCGGGTCTTATCGCTAAAAGCGATCTTTTAATTTAATGCACAACACACATTACACTTACATTTGGATGGATGTCATACGTTAGTTTTGTGGCAAATGAGTCCTATTTTAACGCCAATGGTCATAGTAGGCGCGGTCATAAAACATGGGAAAGAGACAACACGAGGAACTCGCAGATTTTATGACCGAGACTGCGTTTGAGTCTTGGGGTTTAGTATGGACAAATTTATAATGCGAGTTTGTTGCACCACTTCTTCCCAGCTCATAAACTAGACAGTGGTGAAAAGCGAGCGTATTGCAGGCTGCTTTTTATAACTTTTTGACATAAAAAAATTGTCAAATTACTGCCTAATTTGTCACTAACCTGTGAGCGAGGTATCTCCCGCCATGAGTGTCCTGAGCAGAACTCCGTTTGTACAGTACGTGAGCACGGTGCGCGGACTGACGCGAGACTCTAGGCGGATCTGGTACCCTATCGACTGGCCTATCTTCTCCATACGTTCGTAGGCTACCTGTGACAAAAATTAAAAACGTTAGTAAGAAAAATTGGTTTATTTCTCACAGAAACACATGTATCTTTTTTTGTATGAAGATAAGTAAACTAGAATGAAGAAAAAACAAAATAGATCTATTATCACGAGAACAGAAATAGTCGGCAGCTACACGTCGCGCGTCGTGACTGTGACAAGAAGGCTTCCACTCAGCTTGATGTTGTGCTATATGGTCCCGGGATCACATAAGATCAAGTGATGAGGATAAAAAATCATAAGGTGATGGCATTGTGAAGGTAGGGCTAGACAAACGTAAGCCGATTTCCGGCCACCGTAGGCGCGGGCCTGCGGACAGTGAGCGATGGGTAGCTCGCCGTCCGATAAGGACCAGGCCCGGGTCGACGGCGCGTTGTGTTCCACGCGCGCCTCAAAGATATGTCAGCAACAATTAACGGGGTCCATTAGGGCCGATGCCTGCCAGGGTTGCGAGTTTGTCCGAAAGGGATATCGTGGCCCTGGCACACAGGCAAATGAAGGAACACGGGTGGGTTTTAGTCAGTAAAAGTCTGACACGCCCTCCCGCTCCGCCCAGAGCGGGAAAAGTTATTTGACAATTTCCAACCCAAAAAAAAAGGGCTATACAAGTGTACCCAGAGTTATTTGCGTCAAGAGACCGAACGGAAAGAACCTAAACACACGCGCGTATCAGACATAAAGGTAGTAAAAAAGTGGTGGTAAATTGGTAGTGCATACGTTTGTACACAATACCATTATTTTTTATTAAGTATATATTTATTGTGTTTTGTTTTTTTGCGTTTGTATTTAGACAAGACAGTCAAACAGCACCCTAATTTCGTAACACAGTTTGAATCATAATGTGAATGATTTTGAAGTATATTATTAATCCACTGCTTCATATGTCCGGCGACGAGTTGACTGTGAGCTGACTCGAAACTTAGCTGCGATGCATTGAATGCGCCGTGACGTGTGCTGGCTCGTGTGACCTACATACCGTCTTGCGTAAATCTGCTAGCTCAGTACGTAGATCACTGATGGTGCATTGCGTTGCTTCCAACTTCAACTGATTCTCGACCAGGTTTGATCTTAGGGTTCTGATGTCCCGCACCAGCCTGGTGACGTCAACGTCGAATGTGACGGGAGGCAGCTTGCGCAAATCCTTCGCCACGAAAGTCGGCACGTCGCGTCCGGGTCGGTCTCCGTCAACACTTTTATGATGTCTTGGAGACTCCTCTCTCCCTTTTCATCCCATTGCCCTCCTGCGGGACGGCATTCGGTCGGCCATATGTAGCCACTCATACAGCAATGTTTTCGCCCTGCATATCTCCTCTTCATTAAGTTGGATATGCAGATCTGGATCACACTGACCTCGTCCATGACATCCAGCTAGTACTGCAGGAATGCCAGGACCTCGTTCGCCACAAGTTCTTCCGAACGCATGGTGGCAGCGGCATTTGCCGCACTCGGCGCAAAATAATAATTTACGCTTACAGTGTAAGCGCGTCCAATCGCAACGGCGCACAGTGGGCTGGGATTACAAGGTTGGGTCTTAAGAGATCAAATGTATTTTTTGGTATCTAGGCATAAATTTAAAACGTTTTTATTCTTTGACTTTTTTTAATTTAACGAGTACTTTCGGAGATATAGCCATATCAAATTTGTATGAAGAGTCATGTTATTTTAGTTAAGCAATTTATTCCAATTAAATTGAAATTGAAAATAATGTATACTAAACGGCCTGAAAACCTCAATACCTACTTAGTTCTTTAAAAAAAAAAACAATGTTCGACATTTTCCACCACCATAGGTAGGTATGACGTAATTTGTTTTGAGACTTATTTCCGGGAATCAAGGGATAAGAGTGCGCGAGCGCAACAACAAGTCATGACGTGTCGTAACGTGATTGGTGCAACGATAGGGTATCTACGGAATGTTCGGTTGCATTCAAACGTACTTCAGTGTTCTATTACCCACCATAATAGACGCACTACCCCCACACATTCATTACTTACTTATTTGTTATTTTGTATTTGTGAAAATGTTTGAAAATTTAGTGACAAACCTTGATCTTTTCGTTATTTTAAAAAACAGTGGCAGTATTAAAAATAATGACAGTTTGTGTAGTGAGATAAGGTCTAAATTTTTAGTCGAATTAAGTGATGATCACGAAAAGACCTTAAAGTTGTTTTGTGCAAAATTTTGTTATAATTTAAATAGAAGATGGGAAAACGCTTATCGTAAAGAAAATATATTCAGAACTAAAAATAGTGAATGGTTACAAGAAAACATAATATGGCCAGACTTTATTAAGTGTTTAATAGGCAGTAATGAAGATCAACCAGCACCGAGTACATCAACTCAGTATGTATCACCATCAAAAGTCTCTGTCGGTGTCTCCACCGAACAAAGCCCAAGAAAACCTTTTTGTGAATTAGCGCCTAAACAGAAAAAAAGACGTGCAGAAAACTTTCATTTATCTTCGGACGAAATAAAATATGCATATTTTGAGCAGTTGAAAGCGGATGGGAATGAGGAGGTTGCTAAAATACTAGAACATTTACTAAAGAATCCCCAAGATGTAAAAAAAGTTAAAAAGTGCATATCTGTTAAAGAAACAAAACCTGTGTTTTCTCCGGATGAGGCTTTAGGGTTATTTTTATCACTTAAGCTGACCAAGTGGCAATACAATACTTTAAGAAAAAGTGTTAACGAAAAAGACAGTAATATATTTCCGTCTTATTATCAAGTGCAACATGCGAAACAGAAATGCTATCCACCAAAAGATGCTATTACAGTGACAGAAACCTCAGCTAAAATAAAGTTACAAGCTCTATTGGATATACCTAACGACAACAAGAATAATGACGTCACTCGTCATAGATAGTGGTTGTAAAGAATTTACACTAATCAGTAAGTGGGGATTTGACGGTGCTTCTAATCAAGCCAATTACAAACAAAAAATGCAAACAGACGATGAACAAGAAAGTCAACTTGACGATTCAAGCATATTTATGGGTAGTTTAGTGCCAATAAAATTAGTGTGCGGCGAACAAGTTATCTGGCAAAACGATTCACCAAATTCATCTTACTGGTGTCGTCCAATCTTTTTCGAATTTGTGAAAGAAAATAAAATAACGATATTGCGGGAAAAAAGTGCTATTAAGGAAGAGATTAAAAATTTAGTGAAAACAGAAGTTGGAGAAATAAAAATTTCACACTCTTTATTAATGACTATGATAGACGGAAAAGCAACATCAATTTTATGTGATACTTCATCTCAGAGATGCGACATTTGTAAAGCCACTCCAACAGAGATGAATAATTTGCCCTTAATTGCATCAAAACCGACTGATCCAGATCTCTGTGAAAATACTAAGTTATCTGAACGACCCTCATAGAAATAATTACTTATAATCGATAGATAAATCCAACACAATATTTAAAATTTCAGAAAAATAAACTTTTTTTTTTTTAAATGCTAAGTCCTTTACCGGCCCGTTTCAGCCCACTGTGCGGCGGATCGCACTGCAAATCAAAAACACACACACTGCAATGTCACTATATGTATATCTATTAAGGATTTTATTATGTAGGTAGGTCAATGAAAGGAAAACGATTTTATTTGTTAGGCCTAGCGCGCACTCCGCACTGCATTCCACCGCACCGCAGTGCGCGCTCAGCCTTAGTGTGATACATTTTCATTTGGAATATAAAAATTATTATCAAACTTGAATTATTTTATTTACGTATTGTTATATTAATATTGTAATTTGATTTGAGTAACTCGATTTTATGTATCTAAATTGTTTATTTATTATTAGTTAGGTATTTGATTGTAGCGACTTGTTTTTTTTAGGGTTCCGTACCCAAAGGGTAAAACAGGAACCCTATTACTAAGGCTCCGCCGTCTGTCTGTCTGTCCGTCACCAGGCTGTATCTCATGAACCGTGATAGTTAGACCGTTGAAATTTTCGCAGATGATGTATTTCTGTTGCCGCTATAGCAACAAATACTAAAACCCAGAATAATATAAATATTTAAGGGGGCTCAAATACAACAAACGTGATTTTTTTGCTCGTTTTTGCTCAATATTAATAACGGTAACATGTAGACACTTGAAATATTCACAGAATATTTAGTTATATATTCACTTCAATAATTAAATTAAAATAAAACAAATATTTAAGGGGGGCTCCCATACAACAAACTTGATTTTTTTGCCGTTTTTATAGAAAAAAAACCGGCCAAGTGCGAGTCGGACTCGCGCACGAAGGGTTCCGTACCATTATCTATAAAAGAGCCAAAAATCACGTTTGTTGTATGAGAGCCCCCTTAAATATTTTATTTTATTTAATTCTATGTTAGCGGGTTCGGTTTCCGCACCTAGTCCTTCATGTGGACCATTGTGCGTGGGCCATGGTGGCCGTCGTTGGTTATCCCAACCAGCCCACCTCCCTCCAGAAGCTGATTAGGTCTCCTGGTCTGCTTAAGATATCCGTGAAAGATCTGGGTGACCCGAGGGTTTCTGTTCTGATCTGGGTGACGCCTGTGCATTCAAAGAGCACGTGCGCAACGGTTTCTTCAGCCTCCATGCAAGCCCTGCACAGAGGGCTGTCCGTTATGCCTAGGCGCAGGCCGTTCCTGTCCAGGCGTAGCAACCGCCTCGTTAGCCTGCCATCTAAGGACGGCATAGCTTCCCTGGATTGCCTGCAGCCGGGTGTCGAGGTCCACCAGTTCTGTGCTTGTGTGTGGGTGAACTCCTGTAGCCACCTGCGTAGTTGGTTGAAGGGGATGGGTACGATATGTTCGGGTCCACAGACTGACGTGCTGGATGCTCTCCTAGCAAGTTGGTCAGCTGCGTCGTTGCAGCTGTGTCCTTTTATCTATTGCAGTGTCACTGTGTTACGGTTGCACACTGTCACCCGTTCCAGTGCGTTGTGACATTCTAGTGTTAGTCTGGAGGTAATATAATTTTTCCCCAAGGATTGCAAGACTGAGGCACTATCGGAGAGTATACGTATACGGGTGTCCGTAACTCTCCTGGCTTCTATGGCGTAAGCCGCTTGTATAATGCCCACACATTCCGCCTGGTAGACGGTGCTGAACAATCCCAGCGGGCTGGATATATTTATGTTGAAGTCATGTGACAAAACTCCGACTCCGCTTCCGGAGTCGGTCTTTGATCCGTCGGTGTATACTCTCATCTCCTTCGGGCCTGAGTAGTCACACCGTTCTTCTGTGAGTATGATGTTGTAGTGCTTCTGAAAGAAGTGTAGTTTCGGGGCTTTGTCGCAGGGGGATGCCATCATCGGTTGTCGTTTGATTGCATCTTCCCTTATGCGTGTGTGCTTGACCCTGGAGTCTCTGCTCAGGGTTCCCGATATATATAGCCTGAAGGCTGCCAGAGCTGCCTCCTCTCGCACGATGAGGTGCAGGGGTGGCAGTCCCAGCATTACTTGTAGTGCGGCAGTGGGTGCAGTCCTCATGCTGCTGGTTATTGCTACACAAGCGAACCGCTGCAGTTTTTCGAGGTCTTTTTGGGCTGTGCTCAGGTCCGTCCTGGGCCACCAGACCAGTGAGCCATATGTGATAATTGGTCGAATGACTGTGGTGTATAGCCAGTGGGTGACTTTGGGGCTGATACCCCAATTCCTTCCAAGCAGTCGCTTGCACTGCCATAGTGATATGCTGGCTTTTGTGGTGATGTAGTTGGTGTGTTTTGCCCAGTTCAGCTGTTTGTCCAAATAGATGCCCAAGTATTTGGTTTCAGTTGCCAGGCTTAGGGTAGTTCCAAAGAATCGTGGCAGTTGTAGTGTCGCCAACTTCCTCTTTTTTGTGAAAAGAATCAGTTCGGTTTTTGTTGGATTCACCGACAGTTGGTGTTTATTGCACCAGTCCTCTACTATTTTCAAAGCCTGGCGCATTAGGTTACATAAGGTGTTTTCGTGGGTGCCATTTATTATTATGGTTATGTCGTCGACGTAGCCTACGGTAAAATAACCTTTTCATTTAGTGTTTTGATGAGGCTGTCTACTACCAGGTTCCATAGAAGCGGCGAGAGGACACCTCCTTGCGGGCAGCCTTTCGCCATGATGGCCCTTGTAGTGTCATTTACCGTGACTTGTACAGCTCTCATTTTGAGCATATTGGTGATCCAGCCGCTTAGGGTCGAGTCTATATTGTGTCTATCTAACGCCATGTTAATGCTGTTGAACATGGTTTTGTCGAAGGCGCCCTCGATATCAATTAAGGCAGCCAGTGATGAGCATTTGTGGTCCACTGCGCATTCAATCTTAGAGACCACGCTGTGTAGCGCGGATTCTGTTGATTTGCCTGTGGAGTACGCATGCTGTTGTTTATGGAGTGGTTTTACCCGGAGAGGTCCGTCTCGAATGTGTCTATCACAGAGTCTCTCCAGGGTTTTCAGTAAGAAGGATGTGAGGCTAATAGGCCTATAAGCCTTGGGTTGTGTGTAGTCGGTTTTGCCCGGTTTGGGTATGAAAATGACTTTCACTTCGCGCCATGCTAGTGGTATGTGTCTGAGTGCTAAGCACGCTCGATAAATCTCCACCAGCCATGGTGTCAGATGATCTATCCCCCACTGTAGCAGGGCTGGGAAAATGCCATCCAGCCCTGCGGACTTAAATGGCTGGAACGTGTTGATAGCCCACTTTATACGATCTTCTGTTGCTATATTATGGGCTCTTGACCAGTCTTGATCCGTTGGGGTCCATTCTGGCACAACCTCCCATGTCCTGTCTTCTAAGAGCCTGCAGTCTGGGAAGTGAGTCTCCAGAAGGACCTTACTGGCTTCATGGTCGGTTATTGTGTATGAGTTGTCGGGCTTTTTCAGCGCGCCAAGAGTTCGGTCCTGGTCAGTTGATAGGATCTTCCTTACCCTTGCAGCTTCATTATTTGTCTCGATGGATTCACAAAACTTCCGCCAGGCTGTTCTCCTGGCAGTCCTGATCTGTTTCCTGTACAAATATTGGGTTTCTTTGTATAGCTCCCAGTCTTCCGGGAGTCTGGTGTTCTTGGCTCTGTTGAATTGCTTACGAAGTGCATCTCTGAGTTTACTAAGTTCGGCGTTCCACCAGGGGTTCCTCACAGGCTTGGCTTGTGGCGACCTTAGTTTGCAGCATGCGTGGTAAGCTTCGGTTATGTATTCTGATAGCTTTGTCACAGTGTATTCTAATCGCGCAGGGTCAGTTATGGTTGTCAGTGTAAGGTGCCTATCTAGCATGGAGGCTAGGAGACGTTTATATCCTGGCACATTAGTGCGCCGTGGATTTCGTTTTGGTACGGGTTTTTTGGTGTTGGTTTTATTTAATTATTTGTTTTTAAAGTGAACATATAACTAAATATTCTGTGAATATTTCTAGCGTCTACCTGTTGCCGTTATCAATATCGAGCAAAAACGAGCAAAAAAAATCACGTTTTTTGTATGGGAGCCCCCTTAAATATTTATATTATTCCGGGTTTTTGTATTTGTTGCTATAGCGGCAACAGAAATACATCATCTGCGAAAATTTCAACCGTCTAACCATCACGGTTCATGAGATACAGCCTGGTGACGGACGAACAGACAGACAGACGGCGGAGCCTTAGTAATAGGGTTCCCGTTTTACCCTTTGGGTACGGAACCCTAATAATGGTACGGAACCCTTCGTGTGCGAGTCCGACTCGCACTTGGACGGTTTTTTTAAATCTATTATTATTATTTGATTTAAGGATTTGAATTATTCGATTTTGTCATTATCTTATTTATTTTATGTAAGTATTGTAATTTGAGAGGTATTTTTTTTTTTTGATTTTATCATATAATTTTATTAATCTATTGCATTTGTAATCGACTTTATGTTAAATACCATTAACACACATAAAGGCACATTTAACCGTCCACCCAGCTCGAATTGCATATCGTTTGTTTATGTTAACATATAGCTTCATAATCATAACCGCGTTTTGTTTACTTTGTGGTTTTTATTCAACAATAATCAATTCAGTTTAGTCGAAATTTGATAGTCTCGCCCCTCGTTTTGTGTGACGGATATATTTGATTTAAAACGTTGTGATACCAATTCTTCGAATAAAATCGAAGTGTTGGAATGCCTGATTTAATTTACACCAAAAAATGCCACTGGACGCAGCTGGAGCAGCCAGGGCTGTAGCACTTGCAGACGCTGGGTCGGATGCTTGGATATCCACGAACCACTATTCAAGATGCTATCCGGCGTTACAGAGAGACTGGTTCCTACACAAGAAGGCCAGGGAAAGGTCGTAGAAGGTGTAAATCAGAGAGAGATGATCGTTACAACGTCTCGAACGTTCTTCGAAATCGATTCACAACGGCTGCTGAGGTTCGTAATCGCTTGTTTGAGGTACGAAAAGTAAGTGTGAGCCTAAGAACAATAAGATGAAGGTCATTTCGACCAGTTCGAATCCCAGAGCGGACTGCAACTCCCAGAAGAGCGAGACTTGCCATTGATGATTGCTTGAGATTTGCTCGAGAATATTTAAATTGGACTTCGGAACAATGCAAGGCAGTTCTCTTCTCTGATGAATCAAGAATCGCTTTACGAGGTCCTGATGAACGTCAGCGCGTGTATAGACGCCGCGCTGAAAGGTTTGCTGAATGTGCTGTGGTTGGAACAGTGAGCTACGAGGGAGGCTCGATAATGGTGTGGGGTGGCATTCGTTACGACGCCCGTACATAGCTGGTCATCTTCGATAGAGGCAGCGTTAATGCTCACAGGTACGTGACAGAAGTCTTAGAACCACATGTGATTCCGTTTGAGCCATTCATTGCCGATAATTTTGTTTTAATGCACGACAACGCTCGTGCACTCACCGCGAGAATTATCACCGATTACTTGGACGCCGTCTATATTCAGCGATTACCATATATATATATACCAGCTCGCAGTCCTGACCTGAACCCAATAGAGCATGTATGTGACCACCTAAAAAGACGGATTCGGAGTCGTACACCCGCTCCTACGACCATCAGTGAGCTAAAAACTGCAGCTGCTGAGGAGAACATTCCCCAAAGCGACATCAAAGACATAATGGACGGGCTTTCTAATCGGCTGCAGGAGGTAATTAGGGCCAGAGCAGGAAAAACACATTATTTAGACCACGATTGTTTTTTAATTTGGTAACTAATTGTTATTTTTTGTAAGAAAACTGCATATTCAATATGTTGTTAAAGTTATCATAATTAAACCATTTCACAACAAACACATGTTTCATTTGTTTTCGTAAAGGTACACCCAACGTAATATTATAACAAAATTAATTAAATTACCATAGAATTTTGAAGAAATCGGTAAAATGTAGTTGGCCGGTTAAATGTGCCGCTGAGTGTATTTGCACAACCAAAACGTTGAACAGTGTGACATTAAAAAAAACCCACCATCATGTGGTACCTTTATTAAAAGCGAATAAAGAGATTCTTTCATTCATTCACTGTCTATCTCTATGGTCACACTTATTCAATCCTCCAAACCAGCTTCAACAAAGTTTAAATTAAGGACTCCGGGTGCGACACCTACATTCATCAGCATGATTATTGGACCTCTTCGTCGGCTCCGGGATCCGGAACCCCCCACGACCCTAGTTCTTATTAAATGGACACTGAGCTGGCTGGCATACCCTAGGTTACCATAATTGTCCACTACCTAATTTAAGTGAGGCTATATTTATCAAAATATATTTATTGTTTGAGGCAGTTGGTAGTTTCATTATGTTCTGATACTAACCCACCTCACATCAGAGCTTTTGTTCCTTTACCACTAGAGGGACAAAATCTCCATTGTAACAGTGGCTACTGGCTAGTGATACTGCTCCTCCTTATTCATTTCTCTCTCCACCAGTTAAAAAAATATAACTTACCCTCTCAGCCACAGCCACGGCAGAGATCCTCCTAGGTTGCGTGCAGTACATGCGTGCAGCATGCTTATGTTCTTGGCAGTAGTCTAACATCAACTGCGGCAGTTGTGTCGTCTTGCCGCAGCCAGTCGCGCCTGCTACTATTATCACCTGTGGAATAAGCATTGGAGTTAAGTATTGACAACCAATAGACCAAAGTTATGCGACAGGTAATATGGCCCTGCATTGTTAGACTTAGGTACATAATATCTTATAACTAAGCTGCACCCCGCAGTTTCACCCGCGTAAGTCTCGATCCCGTGGGAATATCAGGTTAAAAAGTCGCCTATAATGTGACGCCCTGGGCGTCGGGAGTCGCAGTCCGATTCCCGGCCACCGTAGGCGCGGGCTTGCGGACGGTGAGCGATGGGTAGCTCGCCGTCCGATAAGGACCAGGCCCGGCTCTACGGCGCGTTGTGTTCCACGCACGCCTCAAATAGATGTCAGCACCAATTGACGGGGTCAAAGACGACCAAAAGGGACGGGGGGAAAGGGCCAATGCCTGCCAGGGTTACGAGTTTGTCCGAAAGGGATATCGGGGCCCTGGCACACAGGCATCTGAAGGAACACTGGTGGGTTTTAGTCAGTAAAAGTCTGACACGCCCTCCCGCTCCGCCCAGAGCGGGAGAGGTTATTCGACAATTTTCAAAAAAAAAAAAACGGTGTCGCCTACCTCCATACAAAATTTTATCAAAATTAGTCCAGCCGTTTGAGCGTGAAGAAGTAACAAAAACACACACACACAAACTTTCGCCTTTATAATATTAGTGTGATTATTTTGAAATATGATATCTCTTAAGATATTCATTGAAATCATATGATGTCAAGGGCAATTTTGTTCATAATTAACACCTTGTGATGAATAACGTATTTATTTGGATATGGATTAATATCATGTTTATAAAAACACCTTCGCAAATAATGCATTATTTTAGAACAAATTTGATTAAGTACCATAAAAAAGTTATAGTGATTCAAACCTGAAGACGTATGCTGTCGCGGACTTTTTTTTTGAACTTTTAAAGGGGAACAATTCCGTCATACATGATTTACGTAACTTTAATAGTTTGAAGCAGCGTACGCAACGGAAGCTCTCAAAAGGATTTTTTTTCCCGTTTTTGCAACATTTTTCATTGATGCTCCGCTCCTCTTGGTTGTAGTGTGATATTATATAGCCTATAGCCTTCCTCGATAAATGGACTATTCAACACAAAAATATTTTTTCAATTCGAACCAGCTTAATGATATTAGTATAGATTTTAATGTTTGGATTTTATAAGAGACTATGACCATGGTATTTCTTCTCAGGGATCAGTCAGCTAGGAAATGCCGGCGCCATCTAGTTTTAAAATATTGGCAAAAATGTTGGATTGTGTGTATTAGAAGATTACTTAGAGAAGTAAACATTTCAGTTGGCCCTGATTAAACAGCGGCAGAGTAAGTCAGTATTACGTAATTCGTCGAACTGCGCGACTCTGATCACGAGCAAGTTCGTGATCAGAGTCGCGTGAGTTTCTTAGCTGACTGATCCCTGAGAAGAAATACCATGGTCATAGTCTCTTTTAAAGTCCAAACATTATAATCTATACTAATATCATAAAGCTGGTTTGAATTGAAAAAATATTTTTGAACTTGTAACTACATTTTATCATTATTAGTGCTTGCAATTTAATTTACAAAGAAATTGACACAATGATCGATCAGAATGAGAGATTTCTAATTGGGTCTAAAGTTCTGGCCAGACTGTGACGAATGCAGGATGCAGCAGAACCGCAAGGAATGCTGGATGAAATTCGTTTGCATCGAATGTATCAACTAACTTGAATGGAAGGGTTCAAACTGGCGCGTATAGTCGCGTGATTTCTTAATCATGAAAGAGTTCATAATACCTTAGCGCCATCTCACTCTTTATCTCGCTCGCACACTACTGCTCACGGACACGGAAGCAAGCAAAACAGGGCGGCAGGGAGAAGGCTCCAAGGCGCCGATAGTTTAGGTAATTTCTTTTGACCGTGATTTGATTATAATGGTAATTAAAAAAAAACATAGTACCTACTTTATAATTTTAGTTCAGTTATTAATGTTATTATGCAAAGTGTCATGATCTAATTTGCAGTATTTTTTTAAACTAGTGGTTTATTGTTTGTTTTAGAGGTAATTTTGTATTTTTTTTTCTGTCGAGAAATTTGTATGGAACCGTGTTTTCGTCAAACATAATCCATAACTTTACCATTTATTTTACAATGAATGCTGCATTATTTTCGATATAACGGAGGATCATGCTAAACAATTTGAGGTATTATAGACTGAAAACAATTGACGTGCGCAGACGCATCCCGCGCGAGATTCGCTTCAGTGTGAAGAAAATAGTGAGGATTTGAGTACAACTTGAAGTCATCCAAACTCAATGTATTATTAGATTTATGTCTCACCTGATTATGTAGAACAGCATTGATCAGATCTGGTCTCTGTTCATACACAGGCAACTTCTCTCTGAACTTTAACAAATCTGGATTGTATTGTGTGTTGGGAACCTGAAACAATTATGATTTTATACATGACCTACTTGGGAAAAGTTTCTGATTTATTTAATGTTTTTAAAGTAAATGCTCACTTAGTCATAATCCTTATATTACTCCATTTTTAAAGCTTTAAAAACATAACCATCCATCTGGGGCACTCAACCTGAACCAGTTTAAGTTTTTTTTATGCTTCTCAAATTTTTTTTAACATAACTGCTAATTTGTACTTGTTCTAAGTTTAATATACAGGGTGTGGCGTAAATAATGGATAACCCTGAAACTGTCGATTGGCCAGATTATCATCTATCCTTTACCCCACTTATATCGCTATATGCCCATGGATGACCAAATTATTGATATTTTTAATATTTTAAATAAAAATCGTACTTACTCTTACAAAATCAGCTGCCATTTCTACAATTGGTGATTTTTTCAAGTTTTGTTTTTTTTATGTCACTCTTGCATATTCGTATTATCAGATCAGTATCAAGATTTTTTATTACATTCTAAGATAACATTGCAAAAAATACTTATTTTCAAATTTTAACATTTTTTCTAAGGAATTATGCAATTATGGGCCCATGTATCGAAAAAAAAATGTATGTCGATATAAGTGGGGTAAATGATAGATAATAATCTGGCTGATCGACAGTTTCAGGATTATCCATTAATTACGCCAACATGTATATAAACTTTTTTTAAAGTATTGGGAATCATTTTATAGCTTTTTTTTTTCATAAAACTATGTCACAATACCTGTGCAACTCCATTATTCAGCTGCCCCATAGTCTTATGAGTGAGTTGTGGACTCCTCTCCTTCTCTGGACAGCTGCTAAGGTCATCCTTCTCCTTACTAGTGATAGGGAAGGCATTACATAGCTCTGCGATGCTACACCGCATGTTCGAGTCCAAGATAAGCTTGGCATCATTCTGAATTATTGTTGAGCCAATGCGTTTGTATATTGTTAGGTAGCGGTTTACACCTGTAAAGAATTTAGAGTGATTTTTTATGGTTTTTTTTTCCTTTTATTAGGTATCACAGTAGACAATACTACATAGCCTATTACATAATAAGTAATTTAAATATAACTTAACATTTATAGTTTTATTGGGTAAAATAATAGTTTAGTCATCATTTAAGCCGAAAGAAGTTCACTGCTGGACATAGGCCTCCCCCAACATTTGGGGGAGGCCAAACTGCGATCGCCAACCCGCCTGCCAAGCGTGGCAATTATAGCAACCCCCCCAAATGTTGGGGGAGGCCTACGCACCCACGATACAGGAGAAATTCCTAGTGGTGGGCAACGTTTTTAAAAAAAAGAAAAGAAAAAGAATAGTTTAGTGCAATAGACATCAGTGGCGAAAGGACCATATAACACGATTCCTACCGGCTTTCCTTCGGAGGTTTGCATCAACAACTCTACCACTATTGAAAAATGGCACAGTCATTAATGACTACTATTGCCTAAAAATATATTTACACTACGGGTGTTTAATTCACTATAACATTCAAACAACAAAAATGCCTATTTTTATTAGCTTTGAATTGAAATAACAAACAAAAAAGTTTTGTTTGTGTAGTGACGCGTCTTTTTGGTTCTACTACTTGACGATATTTATGGTTTAAAAATTTAGTAAAGGAAAGACTTATTTTTAAGCTAATTAATTAATTTTTACTTTATTGATAAGTAAGTAATTTAAACCGGCTTCGCTTCGGCTTCTCTCATACAAAAATTGACACCTCGCCGCTGATAGACATACTGTAATATCACAGATATCTCTCAGTCTTAAGTACTTGAAATAACTTGAGTAAATATTTACAATTACATGTTTATTTTTTATTTTATTTCTATACATATTTTCATTAAAAACTACAAAAAACTTAAGACTTTTTTTAAATTGTACTCCAAAACCTTATTACGATTCCTTAAGTTCTACAAAATGTTATTATAAAAAGAAATTTATTTATTGATGACTGTGATGACTAGAGATCGAATATTATGCCTATTTGTACAAAAAAATCTAATATTTCAAGAAGCATAAAGATGTAAGTAAAAGAAATGGGGAACTAGGAACAAAAATAAGGATAAATATATGCTATGCGTACCACAATGTAGGCTCGGATTGTACAAAAGGAACTCTTATATAACGGCTATAAAGGTGTATAATAAATTACAGACGCCTTCAAAGATTTACCTTTGACTAATTTAAAAAAAAAGTTGACACAATGGTTAAAAGAAAATTATTTTTATGATTTTAATGAATTTATCTCAAATCATGCAGAAGGTCAATCTAAATAATATTGATATAGTACACACCTTATAATAATTAATTTAATGTTTAATATTATTGAATCGTGACTTACAAGGAGTATGGACTTTGCATTATAATATATTTATAAATTGACATTTTAATATATTTTTTTTATTTGAACATTTTTTTCTTTTTGTTTCCTATTTTGTTGTTTAATTAATGTATGTTCCTGAAACTTAATAATTTAAATCGCATTGTTAAATTACCTTTTATTAATAAATTTAATGTTATTATGACATATTTGCACACCATATGTAATGGTAGAATGTAATTGGGCCATGATAGTCTTAAGTTCTTGATTTGTACCTACATTCTAGCAATTAAATTAATTTGAATTACGTAAAGAAAAAAAAAAATATACGTTTTTTCCTGACAAAGGATACAAAGTAAGGAAATGGCTTCTTAAAATATTTTTTTTTTCCGAAATTGCAGGGTTCATATTATCAGTGTTTATAAAATGTTGTATTCCTAAACATAACAAATAGTTCTTATCTATTAAGAACTAGGCAGGAATTTTCTTGTATTGATGTCGTAGCCAGCAGGGTAAATTAGCCAGGTAATTGGACGCCTAGGGTGTTCATTAAACGCCGTCATCCAATTAAATAGCTGAAGGACAACTAGCCAAGTCATTGAGCGTAACGTTTAACCTGATGATTGAATGTCGTATAGTCATTTAGTTAAATTGGATATTGATGAAGAGTTTTTAACTGAATTTAACAACAACTTGACGTGGGGGCTTCATATAACATGATCTTTCTGTAAAAAAAATATGAACTCCCAACTCTATGGATGATAAATTAAAGCTTAGCCCATTTTCTTATGAAACAATGAATTAGCAATATTCTTCAAAATCATTCCGATTCTGCTTTAAACTTTGTTACGCAATTAGGGTGTTGGAATCCGACACTTTTCTACCGAAGCGCACTCCATACTAGTCAACTCTCAAACTTTAGGTAAATAAGAATCCGAATATCCAATCTCTAGTGATAACAAACAATCTGTAGGGTACTTGTTTATTTACATGATTGGATATTACTATCCTAATTTATTGTGAAAATTAAAATAGACTTCAAAAGGTTCTTTTGGATAAAAGAAAATGTAACTGTGTTATTAGTTTTTTCGCACATGCGTGTCATCTATTTCTCAACTAGTAGTAAATAATAATTACAACGAATGTGCAATATATCCATAAGGCTCGACGTAAATATAACAATCAATCTAATTACTAAATTATAAATGCAATTTAAATAATAATAGATAGCATGAAAACATCGTTTGATCGTAATGTACTTACGATCAAAATATGTTTTTCATATCAACAACATACCTTTCCCGCGCGATTTCGACTTGAGACCAAGCTTAGCAACTGTCTCGTGGATGAATCCGCGCTCCTGAGCCGACAAGAACGTCGGGAACTTAAGTTCAGTCTCATTTTCATCACTTATGAACTTATCCAACTGAATCTTCAGTGCTATGCTCACAGATTCAGCAATGGGGAAATGCTTGTTGCCATGGCGCTTTCCCTTTTTAGAACTCATTATAACACTTAAGCTATGCTATACACAACGTCCTACACATAAAATAAAGTTAAGATATTGTTTACATACGCAAATTATTATCAAGAGTGAAGAACTGGCTAACTAGATGAACGTGAAAGAAAAACGAAATTACGAAACGAATGCGATTGGCGATTCCATATTCTTGATGCTAGGGAGAAGAGGTGACATACTAATTTGATGCGAAATTTTTAGTCGATTGATGAGTTACTAACTTTAGAGCGGACATACTATTATTTCAATAGGATTTATTTTTCAATCACTTGTTCCCGTACAAAACTACACAAGATAAATAAAACAGAAGAAATCCAATGTAATAATAACATTTGATTCAGTAACATTTTTACGATACTCTGTCGTTACTTTGCTATATTCCGTACCGAAAGATTATTTAAACCATTGGACATCACCATTGAGGCCGTAAATGTCATTTTGGGAAGCGTTCCAGTTTCTTAATTTATTTTGGCATATCTTTTTTTTTATTTCATTATTTATTTTGGCTTCTAGATGTTAGCACCCACGGAGTACATTTTATTTTCGAGCACCAGCATGCGTATCCGAACGAACATGAAAATTCAACTTGAATTAAAAAACAATAGTCTGTCACTTGTCAAAATAATTCAACACGTGAAGGAATCGTCAATCGTGTGAGATTAGAAATACACTGTTTTTTTAAAATTCCTAATGTAATTTATCAAAATGACGAAAAATATTAAGCATTTAGTGGTCGACACAACCGCGTTCATAAAGGCAGCTGGTTTGCAAGACATCGCTGAGAACGTATACACAGTGCAAGAGGTTATTGATGAAATCACGAACGATAGACAACGCAGAAAGCTTGTAGTGCTCCCTTACGATCTTATCGTGAAAGATGTCTTTACTGAGAACATTAAATACATCACAGAGTTCTCCAAAAAGACTGGCGACTACCGTAGTCTCTCTGCCACTGACATCAAAGTGATGGCGCTCACATACCAATTAGAGAAAGAAAAACTGGGCATCGAACATCTGAAAACAGATCCAACTACACAGAAAATTGTCAAAGTAACTGGATTATCTAATTACAACTCAAACCCAGATGAAAACTCAGAAGGGAACCCAGAAAATGTCAATCAGGAAACTGGAGAACCAACAGAAAGCACAGATGAAGAGACTGGTGAGGCTAAAATCGTTGATAAAACTATTCCTAAAACAACAGAAATAACTTTAAATGTCACAAATAATGACAATGTAAATGATGAAGAAGTTGCAGAAAAAATTGCTGAACAAATCAAAAATATGGACATTCAAGAACAAAATATTGATGATATAATGGTCAAAGTTTCTGAAGACGAAAAGGACTCTGAAAGTGATGAGGACTCGGACAGCGATGGTGGAGAATGGATCACACCTGGCAATGTAGCAGAAAAAAGAAAAGAAATGGAAATGGGAGAATTTGAAGAAAAATCTGTTGAAGTAGCTTGTATCACTTCAGATTTTGCCATGCAGAATGTCCTCAAGCAAATAGGACTCAATGTAACTTCAATAGATGGCAGGATTATCAGACAACTACGTACCTTCATTTTTCGTTGCACAACTTGCTTCAAAACTACAAGTGTGATGACAAAAGTATTTTGCCCAAAATGTGGACACTCCACTTTGAAAAAAGTTGGAGTGAGTATTGATGATGATGGGGTTCAACACATTCACATAAATGGACGTAAACCACTGACAGCTCGGGGCAAAAAGTTCAGTTTGCCCACACCTAAAGGAGGTCAACACTTCCAATACCCTATACTTTCTGAAGACCAACATATCCACAAAAGATTTGCCACAAAAATGGCGAGAGGTAAAACTAATGCTATGGACCCCGATTACACTGCAGGATTTTCACCATTTGCCATGAGAGATGTAAATTCAAAGTCTGCTGTGTTAGGTATAAGAGCTAATAAGCAGGACATTAAATATGTGATGAAAAACTGTTGCAAGGGAAAGAAGTAAAATAATTTTAAGCTTTTCTGATGGGCCTTCAATTTATGAGCCAAATTTTGTATATAGGAATTAAAAATAAAAACTAATATAGTAAAATATAGTATATTCTTATTTTAAGATACATCGTTTAAATGTCCACCTAACCTAAACAAATAACAACAAAAGTATACTTATTGTGTGTTAAGAGTATTATTTTGACACTTTCTCGTCAATAAACTTGAAAACTGATTCCAAACATGAATATGATGTCATTTCATGTTTTTGATGACCTGCAAAAATAAAAAAGGGTGATAAATGATTACATAATATACTTTGAACTTCTGTCTAGCAAAGATTTTGGATTATCTTACATGTTGAAAAGGTAGAAATATGATTTTTAAATTTGTTTTATAAGTTTGCTAACCTAGGTAGTTATAGTTTAATAGATTATTCAGAATTAAAATAATATTTACATAAATAGCAACTTTACCGAATTAATTAAATAATTGACATCAAAAATTTCAACCGCATCGCTGTCACCTGGTAATGTACCCAAGAGACTGGCGCATTGCCACGTTGTATGGCAATGCTTAGCTTCTGGCCAAGGTAAAAGCCAGCCCTTGTGTCATGGGAAATGTCAACTAAAATTGTGAAATAAAATTCAGGTTAAATTAATTTACCTGCTGAAACTCTTGGTATATCAAATTCTGGTGTGTTCATAGGCGTATCCAAAGGTGATTGACTTGATATCCAATTCCTAGCTGCCTGCAAAACATAAAATAACTATTAATAAAAAAGTTCAAGATTCACACACCATTTTGATACATGGGTAAGATCTAATGTATCTTTTATAAAATTCAACTTACATCTTTCATATATTTGGTAATCTTTATATTAGAATACACATGTACCGAATCAGTGAAGGCAATTGCTTTTACTCTCTTCTCAAATTCATCCTTCAGTTGATCAGCCAACGTAACAGTCAGTACTCCACCATAACTATGAGCCACAATCGCTATTGATGTGGCTTTTGTATTTTTAACATACGTTTTCCATACATAGTTTGTATGTTCTTCTCCTGAACTACTATTTGGTATCTTTTTGCCATTGGGTTGGGAGTTATCATTGGGATTTAGTACCATTACTCCATATCCTTTTGCTAGAGCTATCTTGATGTAGGGTATTTGAGTGCCCGTGTCTACATTATCATTGATTATGAGTCTGGAATAGAAATGTTAAATATATGCATGTTATGTGCAACAGCAAAAAGAAAACTGTATATTTTCAATGCTTCTTGTGGATTATACTTACGATCTAGCCCACTGTCCCGCACGAACTGCACCTGACCCATGAATTAAGATCACCAACACGTCCTTCAGATCATAATCCTTGGACACAAAGATGAAAGTTCCTTTACTGGAGTCTTTGGGCACTGGCAACCTAGTCAAGTTCTGATCAGCTTCCATTAAATGATATACGTACTCTGTGACTGCATTACCAAGCTCCTCATAATGTGCCTGACATTCCTGGTGTTGGTTACTAACATTGAATTGGAATGGTTCCTGAGTTGGTTGGCCGTCAGCACCTATTTTACGCAGTTGTCCTTCTGTAAAAAGTATTACAATAATGTAGTCATGTAGAACTAAGCCATTAATTAGTTTTAATTAATTTGTTAATCTGTTTTAAGCATTAATGAATATAAAACAGGTTTACTATTACTCTCCTGAACGATAATAGTAATATTATGTATTCCGGCAAATATCCACTCCCTCTCACCAAGAGGAGGCCTGTGTCCCAGCAGTGGGAACATTATAGGCTGATTATGTAGGCAAATATCATAAATGACATCATGTTATTGTTAGGTTTGATCTCATATCTATAACCTCTTGAACTTGAGGAGAGAGAATTGTTTACCAGTGTTGAAAGTGTATCCTAAGTCTTTCATTGTTTTCACTGCGTCCATTTTTTCAGATTCAGTAGCACCTGTAGCACAATAACTGTGACTGGAAGTTTGTGACCAATTTTGTTTCGGCAAATCAGTTGCTGAGAAGAAAACTCGGATTTTACGTAAAAATTTGAGTGACATGGAGTGAGAGACAAAATAAAGGCACAGATGAAAATTGTCACGTAAAACCACTTGGATTAAGAATAACAATGCAGAAATGTTTATTTTATATTGATACAAACACAATTTTAAAAACAAACAAAATTAACTCAAACGGAGAAATGTCTTACTATTTTGACGTTTGTTTTTAGTTCAGGAATGTGCACCAACTCACCAAGGAACATGATGTAGAATAGGTTACGTTTGCTAAAGTTTGTTTCATCAAAATTATTTCGACCGAACAGATACATTTGCACAAATTGGCGTATAAACATTCCATTCTTTACTGTAAAAGGCCATTTATATTTTAAAGTGCTCCGTGGGCATTATACTTTTCAGGGTTCCGTAGTCAACAAGGAGAAGGAACCCTTAAAGTTTCCCCATGTCCGTCTGTCTGTCCCCAGCTTAGCTCAGAGACTCTTAGTACTAGAAAGCTGTAATTTGGCATGGGTATAGGCATTAATCATGCCGACAAAATAAAAGAAAACCTTGAAAAACATTTTTTTTTAAGAGTACCTACCTCTTGCACATAAACTCCAGATATTTTTTTTTCTCGTCTATCCTATAGCATGGGGTATTGTTGGATAGGCCGTTCAAAAATATTGTGGGTCTGTGAAAACCATTTTTCAATTGAGGGATCCGTTTGCGTAATAATAAGCTTTAAAGTGCTATTTTTTTTTAGGGACAAGTGTCCCCCGCCCTCCCCCCCTGCCAGCTAAATAGTTGGTTTGGATATGTGAAAAAAATCATGGGAGTAGTTTAAATAACGAAATTAAAAGGAAAACTATCACAGCTGGTTAGCTGTGATAGTTTTCCTTTTAATTTGGCTTTACAAGTTAACAAGTAATGGTCGACCAACTTAAATTTGCATTTGGAGAATTGACCGTAACGTATATCGATGTATGGGAGAGCATGTTTTTCAGCAGTTCAAGCTACCCGAACTGTCAAATTTTCTCAATCAACCTTGAACCTTAAGATTTAACGATAAAGTTGAAAATCTTTTAAAGAAATTTTACAGATTGTAGTAGCTTACTGTGCTGGCGTCTGTACACAGATCACAGATCATGAAGTACACGCTCAAACGGCTGGACCAATTTTAATAACATTTTGTATGGAGGTAGCTGACACCCTGGATTAACATATAGGCTACTTTTTATCCAGATATTCCCACGGGTTCGAAACTTACGCGGGTGATACCGCGGGACGCAGCTAGTAATAAATAAAGCAAAAAACTAAACTAAATAAACTGCTTTAGTTATTATTCTAAGGTCCCGAGGGGCAGGAGCATGACCCCCCCCCCCTTCCCCCTAATCAATGAAGCTGTCGATAGTCTGAATGTTTTACTTGTCTTACTGTACTTGAGCCACGGTGACCCCGATGAGGATGAGCATAAACAAAAATATTCAGCTATGGGGGTGCTTTAGTTATATTCTAAGCATGGGAGACTACCGACAGAAGTAAAAACTTAAAACTATACTATCAGTGTTTTTGATAATTATGAAACATCTTTAAGTGCACGTAAAACCGATTGCTGGCGGGGCGACGCATGCCGCGTGGCGATCGGCCACTATACCTAGACTTATACAGTCTATTTATGTAGTAGGTAGTGTGTAAATGTGTGTGTAGTGCGATGTTTCACATCTGCCAGTCGTCCCATGACAACTCAATTTTTTTTTATTTAACAAATTAATTGTTAGAAGGCATCAAAAATTTTATTTTTACCTTTGTAAGTTATAAAATAATTAATAACGGAACTCCGAGGAACAACAAGCGCAAGACGTCATACCTACTCATAGCTACCGATTAGCATGTCGATGACGCGAACCCATTGTATTTTTCCCTAGTATATACCAAAAGTCGCTCAATGCGCCTATATAAGTTTTCACTTCAAACAAAGTGAGCTTGAAGTGTACTGTCGATATTGTCAATCCCTAGCATCAGCTGATGCAGTTCAATGCAGTTTTCACAGTGAGCTTGAAGTGAACTGTCGATAGTGTCAATCTCTAGCATCAGCCAATCAATTCTGTAAAATTCTCACCATTAAAACTTAGGTGAAGTGAGCTTGAAGTGCTCTCGATATTGTTAATCCCTGGCATCCTACCGGTTTATTCTGTAACAATCTCACCGTGAAAGATTAAGTGAAGGGAGCTAGAAATGAGCTATCATTCCACTTGATGCTATGGATTGACAGCTCACGTCACCTCAGTTTCACGGTGATTTTTTTACAGAATAGATCGGCTGAATAGCATGTAATGTGGAGTGGATGTAGAATAGATTAGAATACTCTCTAGTATTACATGAAAGAAAATTAACATAAGAACACGCCTTTACTCGACGGACGGTTAGGCAGAAGTGTGTACCTACGTATAGTACAATCACATTTCGCCAGTTATGTTTCAAGTCAGTTATAAGGGGGCGAGCCTACTGCCATCAACCGGGCCCAAATCCAGACTACAAGCTGCTTCTGAAAATTTCTGATGGAAAAACCTAATAACAATTTGCCCGACCTGGGAATCGAACCCAAGACCTCATGCGCACCAGTTGCGCTTGCAAGCATTAGACCAGCGAGGAGATATAACTCCCTAAAAATATTCTTCAGCATCCATGGTAACCCCAAAGTCTTGAGCTGCAATCTTTCCAACGACCCGCCCTGATTTAGCATAGCAAACTTTCCATAAAGTAGTACCTAGTAATAAGCATGGCATGCTTAATACTTTTCTTTTTCATAATGATTTCAGGTTATTATACCTCATTTATATGACTTTTTTTTCCCAGCCGAAACGTACGGTATGCTTTGGAGCAGTGAATTTAAAACAAAACAAAAATTGCCCTCACTTTACCACTTGAAAATATAAGGGATTGCTCAATATAATATTTCAAAGTAGGAAAAAATTCCCAGCCGTTTTTACTGTTTCCGAGAAATAAATTGTACAAAGTGCCAGAAAATCGATTTTCGAGACCTAACGATACCTGCAAAACAAAGTTAACATTGTTTATGGATATAATTTTGTTATTTTTATAAATTAATATAAGTTGTTATTCATGTATATATATTATTAGTAATTAAAAAGTATCAAAGTTACATTCATGTGAAATAAAATATTTTAAGCCGCCACAGCTTTTTACTAAAATTAATATATTTTTGGGATAGGAAAAAAGGGTTTTAAAACTGCTGGGATTGACACATAATTATTATTTATTGGGACCCCATAAAGCTATAACTACACTGCCAGCCGTTTTAAACTAAAACTATTAATAAACTAAAATATAGCGTCAAAAAATTCCTCCGCATCGCTGTCGACTGGTAAAGTACCCAAGAGACTGGCGGCATTGCCACGTTGTATGGCAATACTTAGCCTCTGGCCAAGGTAAAAGCCAGCCCTTGGGTCACGGGTCTCAACCAGCCGTTTGGAGATTTCTTTGAATAAAACATGAGCACTCGGACCTCACGGCCCAAGGGTTTCAACCCCAAACGGCATGATAATATAATTACCGATAAGGTTATTATACTTCCGCCGCTTGAGATTTTCCGTAGACGCAGCAGCAGCGCCAGCACAGCACGCGGATTTAGGAAGATGGGATGGCGCAAGAGTATCGACACACGTTGCGTCCCGCACTAAAGGCCTACACACCTTCCATGGAATTAAAGTCATGCCGTCCGGTCTTTTGCCATTGTCACGTGCCAAGCCATTGGGTTCTAATAAAGCTGGAACGCCGACGGTGACAAGAGCTCATCGGATGATGTCATTAATGTTCGCGTGCCGCGCTAAGCGACCCGCACCACGCCTGCAAGACAGGCCATGGTGTCCGAGGCTGTTGACAACTTCGCCACAGTGACAGCGATGAGGAGAACAACAAGAAGCTCCTAGTCGCAGGGAAGCAGCGAGGCGGAAAGTAGTGTCGTCGAACAAAGTGCCTAAGTTCGACGACGGTAGTGCATGAAGCCAAAGACCCGACTCCCATTTACCCACAGCTAGCACGCGCGCGCGCTCCGCAGTAGTAGCAGACGTGTCAAGTAAATTGTTCTGTACTACTCTGCAGAGCTGCTCATCCCACCGTCTCTGGGAAGATGGATTGTCGGGTGGATCTGAATTCGGGCAAGCGAGTCTCCAGGCATCCATAGCCTCGGTGAACCACGGCACATCAAAATTAATCAGTGTAGAGGCTAGGATTTTCCTGATTAATTTCTCAGTGCCGTGGACCGAGGATATGAAAGCCGGTAAACTAATACTAGAAATTTTGCGGACGCCGAGGCCTCCCATACGAATAGGAAGAGTAGCTTGTGCCCAAGCTCGGTCGTCCATGGCCACATTTAAGATCGTAGTTAAAGTATGCCGGATAATTTAATCCATTTTGTCTAATAGGTAGGTTTGCTTCCATAAATGGGAAGCGTGAAGGAAATATGTTAATTTAGGGCCGAAACAACAGTACCTAACGGATTGAGGTTATAGCCGAATGCATGTTAATTTGGAACAATCTTTCCGAAACGTCATTGAAATTTTGTATTTTTTCCTCAATAAAAAAGGGAAAGGAATTCTCAAAGATTGGAGACCCAAGGAGACGAAGAGAGTTTTTTTCAATAATTTTGATTTCTGGGGCTATTGCGTTAGGAAGTGTCAGATGTCTGTCAGTAGTGTACTGTCCGTTCACATTTAGAAAGGCCAATGGAATGAAGTTTATTTTTTAAGAATTGAAGGTCTTTTAAAACAGTTTCTACATCGCCTCCCAAAGTTCCATCATCAAGATACCAAACGTTAAATTTTGATTTTAGCTGTCGAATGATTGGGTGAATTGCTAAACTAAAAATCACTGGCCCGAGAGGGTCACCTTGTTGACGGCGAACAGCAGATTCCAGAAGGTTGTCCTGATAAAGTAATTTAGATGTACTAGTAGTAGTAAAGTAGGTAGTAATTTTAGTACTGTAGGGGAGTTGCAAATTACGTCATGTTAAATCTTGTTATTCATCATGAACCGTATTGTGATGAAAAACAGCTTTGTAAATTGTACTCTGTGTCTGAGACATTCAACGACCCCAATTTCTCCCCATCACCCCAAAAACAAACAAATAAACAAATAAATGAAGAGGGATAAAATGAGATCGTGCGACTAATCGTGGGGACGAATCTTCAAGAAAAAACCAATTGATTGTTACAATTTCGAGGGTATGATGATATCAATCGTTTTTCCTCCTCTTGACAAGACGTTTTTTTTTTTTTAAATCTACGAGTGGTTGAAAATCATCCCAGGACCTCGAATACCCAGTCCCAGCCGGTAAATTATCTATTGCTACAAATACGCACTATTGCTTTAACTGTCATGCAAAATTAGGTAACAAGTACAAAGTAGTTTAAATAATTATGAAATGAACTCCATTCAATGCATGATAAAGATGATAGATGATATCCCGCCCCGCTCCCCTTGAGAGAACTTAAAGTGATGTTGCACTGTTTTGTTTCATTTGCATAAAGTACTAATGCAGGTTCACGAACACTTAATGGTTAATAATCCACCACTATTACACATTAATATTCGGCTAAACACAAATTTTATAAAATAAAACAAAACTGCTAACATAACGCTTCACTTTCCCGCTAAGAAGTCCTTTTTAGGGTTCCGTACCCAAAGGGTAAAACGGGAACCCTATTACTAAGGCTCCACCGTCTGTCTGCAGTGTACGACTAAACGCCGACAGACACTACGCCGACAGACTGAACACCGACAAGACTTTACTTCGACGGGACTCTTCGCCGACAGGACACTTCGCCGACAGGACTCTTCGCCGACAGGGCTCACCAGCGACGCAATTTATCTCCGATAATCAGATACTTACTTTGGAAATCGATTACTTATGCGTTTCTTGTAATTATACAATTCATACAAAATAAACGACGTTACAACATTGTAACGTATAATATGGTACCTACTACGAGCCGATTGTTTTCGGGTAAAACTAGGTCTAGCCTTCATCATGCCGGCTACAACTAAGTCCAGCCATTCCCTGTTGGATAAAACTAGATGCAAACAAGTTGAAACAAGTAACAGGCGCCTGGCAGCTTGAATCATTTGGGTTAGGTTAGGTTAGAACAGTAACCATTAACAAGCGAAGGCGAGCGAGCGAAGCGAGCGTGCCGCGGTAGCGGCCGCCGAGCGCCAGATCCCCTCTATTGTTGGTAAATTCAGTTACCAAAACAAAAACTCGATGCCAGTTTAAATTAAAACTAACTATTTGATTATGATTGTTAAGCTGAGTGTACGACTGATTATCGGAGATAAGTTGCGTCCCTGATGAGCCCTTACGGCGAAGAGTCCTGTCGGCGAAGTGTCCTGTCGGCGAAGAGTCCCATCGAAGTAAAGTCTTGACGGCGTTCAGTCTGTCGGCGTAATGTCTGTCGGCGTTAAGTTGTACACTCGTCTGTCTGTCCGTGTCACCAGGCTGTATCTCATGAACCGTGATAGTTAGACAGTTGAAATTTTCACAGATGATGTATTTCTGTCACCGCTATAACAACAAATACAAAAAAAAACAGAATAAAATAAATATTTAAGGGGGCTCCCATACAACAAACGTGATTTGTTTGCTAGTTTTTGCTCGATTTTGATAACGGCAACAGGTGCTTGAAATATTCACAGAATATTAAGTTATATATTCACTTTAAAAATAAATAATTAAATTAAAATAAAACAAATATTTAAGGGGGGCCCCCATACAACAAACGTGTTTTTTTTTTTGCCGTTTTTATAGATAATGGTTCTCAACCCTTCGTCCGCGAGTCCGACTCGCGCTTGGCCGGTTTTTTTAGTTTAACAGTGTTATTACAAATTTCACCCCTAGGAACTACAACTACTTTTAGGGTTCCGTAGTCAACAAGGAACCAATGTTTTACCATTTCCGTCTGTCCCAGCTTAACTCAGATACTTTTAGTAGGTACTAGAAAGCTGTAATTTGGCTTGGGTGTACATTTTAATCACGCCGACAAAGTGGTAAAATCAAATTTGAAAAAAAAAAATTAAAGTACCTACCTCCCTTGCACGTAAAGTGGGGATGATATTTTTTGTTCTCGTCTATCCCATTGTGTCTGGTATCGTTGGATAGGCCGTTCAAAAATATTGCGGGTCTGTGAACCATTTTTCCATTCAGGGATCCGTTTGTGTAGTCTTTAACTAGTCCGTGGTGCCAGTGATGACCTATGGCACTGAAACGTGGTCGCTCACAATGGGCCTTAGCAGAAGGCTAAAAGTCTCCCAAAGGGCAATGGAGAGGGCTTATGCTTGGAGTTTCCCTTCGTGATCAATCAGAAAAGAAGAGATCCGCAGTAGAACCAAGGTAACCGACATAGCCCAAAGAATTGCCAAACTTAAGTAGCAGTGGGCAGGGCACATTACTCGCAGAACAGATTACCGATGGGGCCGAAAGGTTCTGGATTGGCAACCGTGTAGCGGAAGACGTAGCGTTGGAAGGCCTCCTACAAGGTGGACCGATGATCTTGTGAAGGCCGCAGGTATCCGCTGGATGCGGGAAGCACAGAATTGATCGAAGTGCTTGGGGAAGGCTCAATTTTGGGTCCGTTCCTCTTTTTAGTATATATAAATGATTTACCTCATTTACTGGAAAACCGACCACAAATGGTGTTATTTGCTGATGACACATCTCTGATTTTTAAAGTAAATAGACAGGCACAAGAGCTTGACGACGTAGATAACGCTATGCTTAAGGTCCATAATTGGTTTACTGTAAATAATTTGGTAATGAGAAGAAAACTAAATGCATAAGATTTGCGTTACCGAATGTTAGAAGTAGTGAATGTCACGTTGTATTGAACAAAGAGATACTAGAATTCGTCGAAAAGACTGTTTTCCTGGGAATCACGCTTGACTCAAAGCTGCAGTGGAGTGCTCACATAACATCTCTTGCAGGGCGGCTAAGTTCAGCCGCCTACGCTGTTTGGAAAACCCGCCAATTAACAGACGTGGATACAGCTAGACTGGTCTATTTTAGTTACTTTCATAGCATCATGTCTTACGGTATTTTGCTGTGGGGACGGGCTGCAGATATTGTTTCTATCTTTATTCTGCAAAAGAGGGCTATCAGAGCCATCTACAACCTCAGCAGACGCGATTCTCTAAGGGAACTGTTTAAAAAAATTAACATCATGACGGTACCTTGCCAATATATATATGAAAATATTATGTATGTTAGAAAAAACCTACATCTTTTCAGTAAGATTAGTGACAGGCATAATTTTAACACTAGAAATAGGAACAAATTAGATCAACCACGTTTCAGATTGTCGAAAGTACCTACACACTTCTTTTATGGGGTACTGTGTTAAATGTTATATTAAAATACCATTAGATATTCTTCAACTAAATGAGAAGAAATTTAAAACATGCATTAAACGCACACTATGTAGACAAGCATATTATAAGTTGGATGATTATATCGTAGATAAAGATGCTTGGCTTAATGCTGGTCCTGCTCCACAACAACTTGGGCTCACTTGTTAGAATTTTAATATTTGGAAGTGATGCTTCCAAATATATATATATTTTTTTTTTTTTTCTTTTTGGCTTCGCACGGTTTGTGCATTTAGCCAGTGTCATGTAAAATTAGGTAACAAGTAAAAAGTTATAATAATTATGAAATGAACTCCACTCAATGCATGATAAAGATGATTGATGATATCCCGCCCCGCACCCCTTGAGTTTAAGTAAAGACGCGGCACTTTACTGCAACCTCGCGCGGACTTCTTGAGAGAACTTAAAGTGATGTTGCACTGTTTTGTTTCATTTGCCTACATTAATGCAGGTTCACGAACACTTGTCTTAATGGTTAATAATCCACCACTATTACACATTAATATTCGGCTAAACACAAATTTTAGAAAATAAAACAAAACTGCTAACATGACGCTTCACTTTCCCGCCAAGAAGTCTTCCAAATATATTCTTCTTCTTTTTTTCTTTTTGGCTTCGCACGGTTTGTGCATTTAGCCAGTGTCATGTAAAATTAGGTAACAAGTACAAAGTTATTTAAATAATTATGAAATGAACTCCACTCAATGCATGATAAAGATGATTGATGATATCCGCCCCACTCCCCTTGGGTTTAAGTAAAGACGCGGCACTTTACTGAAACCTCGCGCGGACTTCTTGAGAGAACTTAAAGTGATGTTGCACTGTTTTGTTTCATTTGCCTACATTAATGCAGGATCACGAACACTTAATGGTTAATAATCCACCACTATTACACATTAATATTCGGCTAAACACAAATTTTAGAAAATAAAACAAAACTGCTAACATGACGCTTCACTTTCCCGCCAAGAAGTCCAAATATATTCTTTATTATTATTCTTTATTTATTTTTTTATATTCTTTTTTTTGTTTTGACATTACATTCGTAACTATCGTTTATTTTTATGTACTTAATCAAGTTTTAGTTGTTGAATACTTCAATAGATAACAACGATTTTCCTTTTGCTAGTAAAATTTTATTAATTATTGAAATACATTGCAAGCTATAGTTTTGTATAATTTAAAAGCATTTTTTCATTTTTGTAAATGTGAGTACCATGGAGCCGTTTATTATGTTATGATGTATGTTGACTTAAAAGCCTGGCAGTTGAGAGTATGTCATGCTCACTTAGATGTCTCGCTGATGGTGGCGCGTGTGTTGGATCATTCGGTTCCCTACAAAGTGGTTGAGCTGGATGGTGTTGATCCACCGCGTCATGTTTGTGAACGGGCGCTGTCAGTTGAGGCTGGTCATCTCTTAACTGCCAGGGCTTATTTTGTAATCTTTTAATCTTATATTTTGAATTGTTTTTTTTTTAATATATTTATTTTTGTTTTTTACATTGTTCTCACATATAGAAGCGACAAGAATAATGTACCCAGGATTTTGTAATATCTTGATTTAAAAGAGTGTCCTTGGAGTTTCTTGCCTGTTCTTCTCCATAGAGATCTACGTTTTGGAATGGGCAAATAGCTTCCACTTTCTGACTAACTGACCGACTCTTTGACAATTCAAAAGTGCCTGTAAATGGTTTATTTGAAATAAATGCTTTGAGTTTGAGTTTGAGTCATGTCCAGCCGTGGACCTCTTTCGGCTGAAATGATGTTGATGATCCGTTTGTGCTATTTTTTGTTAGAGTCAAGTGTCCGTCTGTCCCTGCCAGCTAAATGGTTGTTTCTGGATATCTGAAAAAATCATGGCGGTACCTCTACCTAGTATAAATAAATAACAACATTAAAAGGAAAACTATCACAGCTAAGAAGGCTTTAGAAGATAATGAGTAATAGTCAACCAACTTACATTTGCAGTTGGATCGACCGTGACGTGTGTCGATGTATGGGAGAACATGTTTTTCAACTACAATGTTGAGTTTGTTTTTGGGATGAATTATTCATCCCAATTACGGAACCCTTCATTGTGTATGGTCCAACACGCACTTGGTCGGTTTTTATTTCCTGGAACAAGTTTTGTGACATTTCCGCTCGAGCTGATGCTCGCGTTGACGCACAGAATACATATACTCAGCGTTGACGATGACGGCAGACGGACCGGGAAGGGCCCTCTTATTAGAGAAGGTATGGCACGAAACTATAATCTATTGGGTTTTTAGAACCAAAGACGTGAATATAATTCCCATTGATTTTTTTTTTAACTTTATTTAACAGGAGAGGTGTACGATATCCTACACCATAGAACAAACGAGAAAAAAATATCATCCCCACTTTACGTGCAAGGGAAGTCCCTACAGTTTTTTTGGCCAGATTTTATTTTACCACTTTGTCGGCGTGTAGGTATCTCCTAGAGTATATATGTTCTGTGGTAGGTATGCTAAATTACAGCTTTGTATTAAGCAATACCTAGTAAGTAAGTACTAACCTCTGACCTAAGCCACGGACAGACAGACGAACATGGCGAAACTATAAGGGCCTTATCATACTAGCGGTTCGGAAGCGGCTGCGGGGCGGAGCGGACGCGCTGCGAATGCGTCGCGAACACGCCGCGGCTGCGCAGCGAGGACGTCGCGGACGCGTGGCAAATACGTTACGTTTTCGTCGCGTGTTTGTAGCAAATTATCGCCGTACAATACACTCAGTAACAAAATGGATTCCGACGAGGAAACACTGCTTTTGGCTTTATTACTTCGAAGACGCCGGAGACAAAAACGAAAGCATCGACGAATTTGGGAAGATCCATTATCAGTTAATAGAATGGAGGAGAGCGACTACTTTGCGTTGTTTTGCAAACGAATAAAAAATAATCCAAAACAATTTCGTTCCTACGTGCGAATGTCAAGACCTACATTTTATGAGTTGTTGCATCTGATACAAACTGACTGTTTTTTCCGTAAAGCCTTGAATAAATAAATTGCAAATCTCTTCCCATGCTTTTTTTTTTAAATTACGATCACTAAATTCTCTGCTTTTTTCATCCCATATTACGTAACGACTTTGAATTTCATTAATAAATAACTCTGTATCAATATCCGAATCTCCCAATGGCGTTTGTACGAGACAGTACAAAATGGCGTCCACTTTGCTGTTCGCGGCGATCCCGTTGCGCGTCCGCAACGAATTCGCTGCGCATGCGCGGCGTGTTCGTTGTGTGTCCGTAACGAATTCGTTGCGCGCCCGCTCCGCTTTGAGGACGTTCGCAATCCGCTAGTATGATAAGGCCCTTAGGGTTCCTTGTTGACTACGGAACCCTAAAAAAACCGGCCAAGTGCGAGTTGGACTCGCGCACGAAGGGTTCCGTACCATTACCTATAAAAATGGCAAAAAGAAACACGTTTGTTGCATGGGAGCCCCTTTAAATAATTGTTTTATTTTAATTTAATTAATTATTTTGAAAGTGAATTTATAACTAAATATTCTGTGAACATTTCAAGCGTCTACCTGTCACCGTTATCAATATCGAGTTAAAACAAGCAAAAAAATCACGTTTGTTGTATGGGAGCCCCCTTAAATATTTATTTTATTCTGTTTCTTTAGTATTTGTTGTTATAGCGGCAACAGAAATACATCATCTGTGAAAATTTCAACTGTCTAACTGTCACGGTTCATGAGATACAGCCTGGTGACAGACGGACTGACAGATGGCGGCGCGGCGGCGGCGGAGCCTTACTAATAGGGTTCCCGTTTTACCCTTTGGGTACGGAACCCTAAAAAGGGTAGTTCCCAGGGGTGAATTTGGTAATAACGTTGATAACTAAAAAGCGATGTAATTTTTTTTTTTAAACGTCCCACACCAGGAATTTCTAATGTATCGTGGGTGCGTTAACAAACATTTAAACTCACATACACAAACAGCCAGACACGGAACAACTACTTGTAGGTCATACAAATATTTGTTCTGTGCGGGAATCGAACCCGCGACATGCAGCGCAGCAGCTATTTAACGCAGAGTAAATCATTTTACACACAGAGTAATCTGCGGGCCTACTCCGACGCGCTAAACCGACGTATCGGCCGTTTTATAGCTTCCATAGTTTCCTTTTTTGACTTTCCGAGTCCTTACCCGACTTCAAGTCACAGTTTTGACTTTGGCTTAATTCTTCGACAGCCTTTTTTTTTTTTGCCGTAGTCAGCGATAGTTAGCCGTAGTAAAGAAACGACCGAACCTTCGGCCGATACTTCGGATTTATGTTCGGAGTAGACCCCCATTATAGGGACAACAGGAGAAATAAAACCTTCGCCTCAGAAGCAAACCCTTCAAGTTTGTAACACTGAACCCGGATATATATATTAGTTATTATTGTATAAGACTACTTAGCCAACTGATTTATTATTAATTAATTTCAAAGAGATTTAATATATTAAATAATTTAACATCTTTGATTCATTTACATACAATTCAGCCACCATGGCAGCTACGTTTTGTTGATTTGTGCTACAAAACTTTGCTTGCAATGATCTCTTTCAGAATTTGAAAGAAGGGTAAGTATAGTAAAACAACAAAGATAATTTGTAATACACATACTATTTAATCGTTATACCAATCTAAGAATAGTAAGCTGAATGACATAACTAATAAGAAGAAAAGTACATAAACCCTAAGCCCTGCATTCCGTTGTATGGCCTGCTTTATTTGTTCATTGGCATCCTTAACATTTTCAGTCGATCCAACCACTGTGTTTGATATCCGGTCTATGTCTTGCTCTTGTTGTAATATCTGAAAACATAAAATAAATAATTATTAAATTGTATTATTTTGTAATTGAATAGTAAGTTTTTTTATATTGTAGTGTGAAAATAGCAGATGAGTGGCCTTTCCCACACTCATAATCAGTCTACAATGTTCCCACTGCTCGGACACAGGCCTTCTCTTGGTGAGAGGGAGTAGTCTGTAATCCACCACGAGGACCCAGTGCGGGTTGGTAGATGTCATATATCTTTGAATTTTTGGTTCCAGGACATGCCGGTTTCCACATGATGTTTTCCTTCACACTTTTGACAGCAGCGGTGATGAAATCAACCATGCTGTAGCACGCTTTGCCATGCTGTGGGCAGCCAATACAGGCTTTTTCAAAAAATCAGAATTGAATTGAAAATCAAAATCAGAATTGAAAATCAGGATCCTTCTGAATGAAAAAGTAAAACTAATTTACAAATCACCTTTTCAGTAAATATTTCCTGTAGCTCTGCAATGTGAAGTACTTTGCTTTCAATAGCTTTGACTTCCTCTGTCATGCTGTTCAGCTCATTCAGAAGCTGTACATTCTCCGACTCAAACATCTGCAACTCCTCAGCACTAAGTTCCTCATCAGCCAGCACAGCTACCTCATTCTCACACAAATCCATCTTTTTTACAGTATCTGGTTCCTCCAATTCTTCTATATCTTTATCTAAAACTTTGTCAGTATCCTTCTCTGCTACTTTGCTCACAATAAATGGATTTGGAATGTTTGATTTAGTCTGTGGCAGCTCCAGCCGCGACAGTTTCCGCATGACTAGAGTTCGTTTCACCCGTAGAGCTTTGAGCTCACTATGTATCTTACACACGGCTTTCAAGTACATGTCTATGAGGTCAGCCACAGCTTCCATGTATTCTTTCATCTGTGGAGCTGCTGTTACCTTGCGGTTGTCATTCCTGAATTCCTTCAGCAAGTGAGAACAAGTATTGATTATCCTTTGGGCTCCAGTGTCTATTTGATCTCGCTCCGCGTCGGTCATCTGATCTTCGACAACATTATCGTAAAAGCTCAAGTATTTCTCTCGGTGCTCAAGCAAAAAATCTCGTAGTCTCGTAATTTGTGAAGTTATGTCTTTCGCAGTAATCATGAAAGCTGTTTTTGGCTTGGTTCGAAGTATGCGTTGTTTATCATCGCTAGTAGGGCTTTGTATGCCAAAAGCTTTGTTCCGCGTTTTCACCGTCTTTATGTAAGCTCTGAACAACGGCGTGATATCCATTTTGGTATCTAGTTAGCATAGAACTGATGGAGAAATCAAATAGTACAATGCACTTTAAGTTTTACTTACACGTTCACAGCTGTATTGTATTGATAATTTTTAATTGACATCATTGACATCTGACATTAGTTTTTCCCACAGACTGTAGTACTGTAGAATTTCCGTTCGGATACATCTCTATACCACTGATTTTCGAAAATGGAATGGTCCAGATCCTAAAAAGTAGTTTCAGTATCTGGAACGTAGCCCCAAAGTAGCTTGTTAATTTTTGTTTTCTTATTTAGTTATCTGTGGTTTGATTTTACACTACAAAAGAAAAGCAGTAAAATAGAAAAATTTCCATTGTTTTTTACTAAAAATACAGTAAAAAATTGCTAATTAAAAACAATTAAGATGGGATCAACGGCTGGTAATGGAAACAAAAGCCAACATTCTATACCTATTGACATTTTAGACGACCTGTGCAGGTAGGTTGTTTTCGTTTTACGATCAAAATGATGTGGTTTCGGTAGGTAAACACTCCGTTTATCTTTGTAAATATTATGTTAGAGTAACCATTACAGGGTCAGTAGTTAGGTTTCATAAATTATTTTTCATGAAAGTCATGAAAATATGCTGCAATATTTGTGGATCCAGTGCAACAGATGCAAATCGAAACAAAAACTACTTGGTAATTGACTTTTTATCATTGATTGATTCACTTTCTCTGAAGTGAACAACTAAGTACAACTATTAAAATCCATGAAACTTAGCCAAAAATGTCAACAAAACAAACCAACGGACTATTGGGGTCATCTTGGGATACCTACCAATGTCCAGAAATGAACACTGCTATTCTGAAACAACTACTTTGAACATTACAAATAGAACTCAATTAAGCTGCTTACCTTCTACAAATTCCCAAACATTAAGTTTTTCTAATACTAAATACTTCTAATATAAAATGGAATGGCCCATTGCCCAAAATTGTTGTTATCAAACATCACTTCAGGTTCTATACTTACCACATTCTTACCCTTTCAGCCGCTTCATTATTAACTTGCCACCAGAAGACCGCGGGAATCTGGTGCGAATATGTTTTCAAATAGAGTTGGCACACTGGTTCTACTTAGATTATTATTGTACCGATGAGACCACCAGGCTTAACCCCTGTGGTATTAGGGAGTTTGCGGCACATATATTTCAAGTAAGTATCTTGTCTTGCAGTCTAACTGTTGTTAGAGCTATTAATAGAAAAAAAAGGTAATAATGAAGTTTTCCTGGTGTTACATACATAAAAAAACTCAAGCCTTCTTCCCATGGGGGAGGCAGAAACTACAGAATGCTACCTGCTAAATCCTTACATTCTCCTTTTCCTGGTTTTTACACAGTTTCAATCACAATCTGAGTTTTGAAGGATATTTCTAATCCATTGCTATCAATTGCCTGTTTGTGTTACACTATTACCCCGCTGGTTTGTCTAAATAATCATAAATTTCAAGCTAATTGTGCAGCTGCTAAATATGAGATTCTGAGTTTGTTGCCCAGGGCACTATTATTTTCCATCAGAAATTTCTCCATAGCAGCCCAGTCTGTATTTGTTTGATGGCCATAGTCTCGCCCACTATTAAAAAGGTCATAAAGTAATAAAGTTGCTGCTGAAACTAAACTATGCAAAGGAATTAAAGTAACTTTATTCACAAGTTATTTTCATAAGTTCTAATCACGAGTTGCGTCGTGACCAATAGCGCGATCGGACGTGTCATTGACCCGAGAGCAAGAGGTTAATAACCTTTGTGTTGTTATAATGTCTTTGCGAGGTTGTTAAGTGCAATAATTAAATGTAAGTCTAGCTCGTTGGATGATGTTCCTCCAGTGACTTTAAACGGAAAGCCACTACAGAGAGTCACATGGTTTAAATACCTAGGGCATGTAGTCACGGAGGACTTATCTGACGATGCTGACATAGAGAGGGAGCGGAGGGCGTTGGCGGTTCGATGTATTATGGTAGCCCGCAGGTTTGCGCGTTGTAGTAAGGATGTTAAGTTATCACTTTTCAAGGCATACTGCCAAACCTTCTACACGTGCAGCTTGTGGGTGAATATACGCATAGAGCCTACAACGTCCTGCGCGTGCAGTATAAGGCGTGTAGTTTAGGATGTTGATGGGCTTCCGCGCTTCTGTAGCGCTTTGCAGATGTTCGCGGAAGCCCGTGTTGACGATTTTCATGCCATTATCAGAAAAAGAACAGCGTCAATAATGGGTAGGTTGCGCGGAAGCTCCAACAGCATCCTAAAAACATTATTAGACAAAATTGACAGTCCCTTTATAAGGCACTGGGTACGGAGGCACGTGCCAACGCGTGTTGGGCCACGCCGCTATTAGTTGTTTTAGTTTGTAAGAGTTTACTAACATAGTTTTGAAGTCATTGTTACTAATACTTGGATTGTGTGTACATGTATGTGTAGTTCGAAATAAAGTATATAATAATAATAATCAATCAAACCATTGCTCTAGCACGTCCCGCAACTCCGCGAGCACGTGAGCAGTCTGGACGCGGTGTTGGACAACTGGCGCGAGTACAAACAGACGGTGCCGACGTACGGCGCCATCTTGCTGGACACAGACCTATCGCATGTGTTGCTGGTCCAGTCATATTGGACAAAGGCTTCCTGGGGTTTCCCCAAAGGGAAGGTCAATGAGGATGAGGAGCCGTATAAGTGTGCTGCCAGAGAGGTAAGGAAACGGTTGATATTGTTTTCTTTGACATAAAAAATATTTACGATGTTTTTCAGTTTGATCTACCATTACTGTTCAACAACTGTTGAGCAAAGATTCATTTCCTATTTGCCTTATACCAATCCATCATCCACTCCCAAGTCATCACGTCAAAGATAAATATTTTATAACAACCATGTTGTGCTGTTTCCAGGTACTTGAAGAAACAGGCTTCGACATCAGTAAGCTGATCAACAAGAACGACTATATAGAAGCTATAATACACGAACAAATTGTCCGCCTATACATTATCGGTTTCATTCCTAGAGACACCAAATTCCAGCCGAGAACAAGGAACGAGATTAAAGCATGTGAGTGGTTCCCATTGGCTGATCTACCGGCCAATAAGAAAGACATGACGCCTAAGCTCAAAATGGGAGTGAGTCCTAATGCTTTCTTTATGGTGCTACCGTTCGTTAAACGCATGCGGCGCTGGGTAGCAGAAAGGAACTCGAAAGCGTTCACAAATACTAGAAGAACGCGTCACAAGTCTATGGGAGACATAGAATCTACTTCTACAACTAAAGCTAAAGCCAAAGCAATCTCTCAGGGGCTACAAAATGAAATACAAGAATATCAGCAGCTAAATTGCAATTCTGTGCCAATACCGTATAAGAACCATGGTAACGGTAATGGGAATGGCCTCAGTAATGGCAATGGGAACAGCCTTGGTAACGGCAATGGAAATGTTCATGGAATTGTACATGGTAATGGTCAAGGAAACGGGAATGGCAATGGTAATAGCCATGGCAACAGCAACAGCCACAGTACCAGCAATAGCCATAGCAACAGCCATGGCAATAGTCACGGCAGTGGCTCCAAAAATACTCCAAACCAGAATGGTTCTCGAAAGGACAGGAAGGTTGCGAAGCGACAGCTGTTTACACCGCAGAACACTCATCCAAATCCTAACAGCTTTTCTCCTGTTCAGAAGGAAAGTAGTCCTAAAAAAGAATCTCCAGATGAGAATGCATTCTTCAACTTTGTGGCTCCGTCTTGGGCTAACTTCAAGTTTGATAGACGGGCCATTCTCGACTGCCTTACTTGAGCGTAAGGAGGCGGAAATTGGCTCTAATTCGTATATCACGTGACTTCCTAACTTCGATTTTGACATAATTTGTGATTATAGTTACAAAGCAGATTAATTTATTGTTGTTTTATTTGCAACTTCCTTGAAACCAGATTTTTTGTCTCGCAATTTCACAGATTTAACTTTACATTCTTGCAAACGCTCGCGCAGCTCAACGTGTTTTGACATATCAGCGATTTTATCTTATTTCGGGCTCGGCTCGACTACAATGAATGCGACAAGTGATGCGATGGACTGATAAAAAAAAAACACAATACATAATTATTTTTTTTAATATTCGTAAACACCAATTTCACACAAAGTACATTATTACATATAGTTAGGACAACCTTATAACGTAGCACCTGAAAAAAGCGTTGGAGAATAATGCCTAAATATTACTGGAAAGGCCTGGCCCTACGTGGCTACGTCATCTGTTAAATTGAGCGTAAAGATCTGCCGATTGATCTGTCTTCAAAAGTAAATTTCTTCTCTAAAATTGACCTTTGAGGAAAGATCAAACACCTTGTATAATCCAGAAAAGTTTTTAACCAAAAAGATGCTAAATGTGATAGATGTAGCACTATAAATGTATGGTCTTACTAGACTGCCTTAATGTCCTTCAAAAAGAGTCGAAAGTTCAAAGAAAGTCATGTTCATGACTGTAGTTTCGTGTTCTCATTACAGTATTTATTTGTCTTTTACACCAGCAAGGTTCTCTTATGATTTCAGCCTGTTTTCCCAACTGTTGTTTCATCTAGTCTTCCTATTACTTCACATACGTATCTGACAACTGTTCCACAAAACCCTATGCATCATTTCTGTATGACTTGCTTCTCAATCTTTTCTTGTTGTTCTTCAGACTGTAACTGTTGTAGGGTAAGCAGAGAAACTCCTAGTTGATCCTCTCGAGTGAAGGGTTGTGCCATCTGACGGAGCCAGCGTTTGCAGATCTGGGGAGGTTGAGAGAAAACATAAATATTACCTTGAATATTAATTCAGAGCAGCTTTTTTCATATTCGACCTAACAGTCAACAAAATAGGGTTCGTGTTTGTTTGTTGTTCTAAGTAAAATCAGCCGCACGGTCGATCGATCAGGTTAAGCTACGCTTGCCGAGGTTGGGCCGTAAATGGGTGACCAACTTCACATACCCCTCAGTGTCTCGGAAAGCATGATAAGACTGGTGCCGGTTGTCATTCGTGGATTTTTGACAGTCGATACGGGTATTCAGAAGCCCGAAACCCCATTGAGGTAGGAATACTCTATGGAGACGGAATATTCTACTTTATGAAGAATAGTTATACAAATATCTATCATATCGACACAGTCATGTCATAAAGCGTTTTGTTTCTTTCTAACTAATCAAGAGCTACATAAGAAAAAAGAGATATCTAAATGTTTGTCAAGGACTAAATTTGGCAAGATTTGTGTAAAGTCAAAATCTGTTTATGCGTGATTGGTCGCCATGTTTAATACCAAGTTTTGGAAGGGACATCGACGCGAAGCCTGTTACCATGGATTCACTACATCATTCTTGACCCTCCTGCGTTAAAATTATTAATCGGTTATTTAAAAAAAAAATCGTTGTTACATACATTTTGACCGAGTAGGTATTGCACTTCTGTAGGAAACAGCTGGTTTTTTTAAAAATTACCGACGAGAAATTTCAACGCACGGGGGTCAAGTATGATGTACTGAATCCATGGTAACACGCATCGCGTCGATGTCCCTTCCACCCTGTATACTATCGTACAGAAACAAGTATCAAGTGATACTATAATAACACTTAGAGCTGTAATAAGTGACCACATGCAAAATACAGCTTGTATACAGCTTTAACGATAAAACCAGATTGAAGTGTCACAAAATACTTAAAGTTGTATAGTAGAGTTTTAATATTCTGTTTAAGCACCGCTAACGCGGATCTCTTAATAAAGATTTTATACAGTGAGCTTTTATTACTCATAAATCACTCTTACAAAAACAAAATAATTTTTTGACTCTTGTACGGCTCTAAAAGAACTCTAAGTTCTAAATAGGCTGGTATATTGATGTTGAAAACGCTTGCGTGCGTAAGCGTTTTCAGCATCAATATACCAGCTTGGGAAAAGGTCAACGTATACGCCAGATTTCCAAATATAAAAAAGATCCGCTATTCGTCAACTGCCTTCAGTATTTATTAAAAGCCTTACCAGAGACCTACCTGATGGTAACTTCCGCACAACATGCATTTAGTAATAAAAACCCAATGAAGCAAGTTGTTTCTACTTTCCAACATACCTGTACGGCCTCCTCAGTGCTGAGGTTACATAGAGAGTCCTTGAGATGCTCCTGTATCCAGCGCGGCAGTTTGGTGCGCTTGTCCGCGCGACTGAAGCGCTTGTCCGCGAATATCATTATACCATAGTCTGTCTTGCCTCTGGAATATCAAAAACAAGTTTTTTTGTATAATGGTTCGATTTATTCCAGAAATCCCCACCGACAAATCCCCACCAGTGGGGATTTATATTTTTTTTCCCAGAAATCCCCACCGACAAATCCCCACCAGTGGGGATTTATATATTTTTTCCAGAAATCCCCACTGGTTAAATAAACTGAGCCTAGTAGGGATTTTTGGAAAAAAGTAACAATAATAATAAACAAACCAGGTATTGTTGTTTCTAAATAATTAAACAAAAAATGCGTTAATCAATTTCATTGTTTCAGAATTCATTATAAAATTGATTTCACAGTAAATATTCCAAAACTTCAGTCACGAAGAATTGATGTTAATGCATAGTTCTACTGGTAATTTTATATTACTGGTTTAACAGTCGCGTGTAGGGTAGTTTGACACAATATTAGTTACTTCAGGGTACTTAAATAAAATATTTTATGTACCCTCTTTTAATTTACTCATATACAGTGGGAAATCATAACAATAATACCTGGTGGGGATTGTTACTTATTTTTCCAAAAATCCCCACTAGGCTGAGTTTATTTAACCAGTGGGGATTACTGGCAAAAAAAAATAACAATCCCCACTGGTGGGAATTTGTCGGTGTGGGGATTTCTGGAATAAATCAATGGTTCTTTGCTGTGACATAATTAGACAAAGAGAGGGATAACTAGAGAGAGAGAGAGAAAGATAAGAAGAGAAGATATTACAACTTACCTCAACACTCTTCCGACGCACTGCGCTGCGTGACGCATAGCATCGAATGTTAGGAAGTCGTTTTCTCGTATCTGTAGGAAAAAAACATAATAATAACATCACATACGTATCTGATAAACGCCTGTTTAAACTTAGTGCGGGTATCTTGGAGCAGCTGTACCCAGACAACATGGTGAGGTCTCCATCACAGCATGACATGACAAGAGAGATAACCTACTGATACCAAGCTTTTTGTGGCGATAATTCCCCTCTTTGAGGAGTGGCTGGAGAGGCGCCACGGCGTCCTCACCTTCCGCCTGACGCAGGTCCTCACCGGACATGGATGTTTCGGGAGGTTCCTGTTTAGGATTAAACGGGAGGAAACGCCCGGGTGTCACCACTGTGTGGATCGCCCGGAGGACACGGTGGAGCATACGGTGGAGGTCTGCCCAGCTTGGGCGGAGCACCGCCGTGTCCTCACGGAGGCGATCGGCGGCGGCGATCTCTCGCGTCCGGCCCTGGTTCAGGCCATGGTTCGGAGCGAGAGTGCATGGGAGGCCGTCACCTCCTTCTGCGAAGCAGTTATGCTAGCGAAGGAGGAGGCGGAACGCGTGAGGGTGAGACAAGGTTCGCGCCCTCGCGCCCCTAGTCGCCGCAGGAGACGCCCCGGGCGTCGGGAGTCGCAAGCCGATTTCCGGCCACCGTAGGCGCGGGCCTGCGGACGGTGAGCGATGGGTAGCTCGCCGTCCGATAAGGACCAGGCCCGGGTCGACGGCGCGTTGTGTTCCACGCGCGCCTCAAAGAGATGTCAGCACAAACTGACGGGGTCCGTTAGGACCAATGCCTGCCGGGGTTGCGAGTTTGTCCGAAAGGGATATCGTGGCCCTGGCACACAGGCAACGGAAGGAACACGGGTGGGTTTTAGTCAGTAAAAGTCTGACACGCCCTCCCGCTCCGCCCAGAGCGGGAGAAGTTATTTGATGATTTCCCACACAAAAAAAAAAAAAAAGCTTCGTACAACACTGCGTGCAATGTGTACCGACACTCGTCGCTTTCACGTTTGTGCTTGGTTTCAACCACAGACTAATTAGTACGTTTCAACTTAACAACCTATAAAAATAAAAGCACAGATCTTACTTTGATAAATGATTTTTATTTCTGTAAGTAGGTTTGTACAAATACTTTTACACGTCAATCATATTTTTAAAAAAACCGGCCAAATGCGTGTCGGAACACGCACAATGAAGGGTTCCGTAGTTAGGATGAATTTATCCCAAAAACTAACTTAACATTGTAGTTGTAAAACATGCTCTCCCATACATCGATATACGTTGCGGTCAATTCTTCAACTGCAATTTTAAGTTGGTGGACTATTACTCGTTAACTAGTAACCCCTATTTAGCTGTGATAGTTTTCCTTTTAATTTCGTTATATATACTACTGCCATGAATTTTTTCACATATATAAAAACCAACCATTTAGCTGACACTAACAAACAATTGACTCACACAATTGATTGTCAATTGAGACACTTGACTCTAACAAAAAATTGCACTTTAAAGCTTAACATTACGCAAACGGATCTCAGAATTGAAAAATCGCTTTCACAGACCCACAATATTTTTAAACGGCCTATCCAACGATACCCCACACCATGTATTAGATGAGAAAAAAAAATATCATCGCCATTTTACGTGCAAGGGAGGTACCCTAAAAAAAAATGTTTTTCATGGTTTTATTTTACCATTTTTTCGGCGTGATGAATTTGTTCCAAATTACAGCTTTGTAGGACTAAGCGTCTCCGAGCTAAGCCGGGGACAGACGGACGGACGGACGGACGGACGGACAGACAGACAGACGGACATGGCGAAACTATAAGGGTTCCTTGTTTACTACGGATCCCTAACTAGATGAGGTCGGCTAGCATAGATTGTAACTCATATGATAATTTGAATGGAGTTCAAAGTTGACTATCGTTCTGTAATACAGAACTCGTACGTCGTACTATCGTGGGCGTCTAAATCGGAGCACTTTTAAAACAAAATCCCATGCCCACGATGACCCCCCCCTTTTTACGTAGACAAAAAAAAAATGTTTAAATACATTTCTCAGGCTCTGTTACAATGATCACAGATTTCTGACCACCCGGCACCCTTTATCCGGTTTATTACGGTCTTTTTTTTTCATTTACAAAAACAAGGGCTCGGCAAAAATTTGATGCCGCGATGCTATTGGTTGAAGAGCGTAGGTAAGCGTTATTATAGCGACCGAGCGCTGCAAGCAGGAATAGTCTTTAGGGTGGTCCGATTTGCACAACCGTGATGGTACTTAAAATTAGTCCGCGAGATAGTCAAGCCTAGCTTTAAGACGTAGGGAATGCCGGACAATCGTTTTCTCTGACTACGTACCTGGAACTGGTCTCTAAGATAATCAAGCCTGGCCTTCAGTATTCGGCTCTGCGTGAAGACGTAGGGAATCCCGAACATAAGCACGGCGCGGCCTAAGTGATGGTCGAAGTCCACGCCCTCGGATACTTTGCCACGAGCCACGGATAGTAATACTGCGCCGCGACCGCTCTCACACGCCTGGGTAGAGAAACAAGAAATAATATGAGAAGGAACATGAATGTTAATAACAATCTAAGAAAGAAGAAAGATATCATTTTAATATATATATATATATATATTTTAATGGCCTGGTTGCTGGGACCTTTTAGCCAAGTCTTTATTTAGTTACAAACTTTGTTTAAATATTGATGAAATCAATTATATTCAATGCATGATGATATCCCCGCCCCCTCCCCTTCAGTTTCAGTAAAGATGTGGCAATTTACTGAGACCTTTTATAAAACCGCTGGAATTCAGAGCCGTAAAAAGGAAACGTAAGTTAATTTAAGATTTTACAACAAATGATGTTTCTGGTTTGGTATATGAAAAACAAATACAATAGAATTTCATAGAGCAAAAAGTTTTTTTTCGATATATCGAAATCGATATCAATATGTTTTTTGAATATCTATACGGTTTTGGCGCTTCTTGCATTCTCTGCTTTCATTCTTGCTAATCGAAACTATCATTTGTTTTTTGTTTTCAATGTTTCACATAATATTTTTTGTCTATGTATTTATATATTCCTGTTGTCCACAAGAGTGATATTTATTACCTTTATATAATTGATGAGCGCGAAACTCGTTTCAGCCGAATCCTGAGTCTCAATAAATAGTAGTTTATGTCGTTGTAAGCTCGCCACCACACCTGCACAATAATTATAACATTAATAATATGTATGAACTGATGAGCAATTTAGAAGTAAATATTAATTTAGTTACCTTGATCATACCAGGCACCGACTACGCTTTCTAAATATAAATAAGACGTGAAGAAACATACTACGCCGTCTGGTACAGCCGCCGAAATCTAGAAGAAACAATTGGTTTTTTTTATAGGTTTTCTTTATTCAAACTTAAGTCACTTAAGGCGCTGACAAGAGGCAAATGATAAAAGTAGACTTGTCTTAAACAAAAAAAAAAATCCAAATCTATATAGTTTGTGGTAGCGGAAAAATATACGTTATTCTTGAACATATTTCTCAGAACTTGGTTGTTACCAAAACACGTTTAGAAAAAAAAAATCTCGATGCAAATTAACGGTAAACTAACCCTTTACTTTGAGTTTCAATCCAAAATATCTGTATTAAATATCAACGTACGGTTGTTATTTAATTAATAACAAGAACGTCTTATTTGTATGCAGAACTTAGTTGTTATTGATTTTCGTTTACTTACTCAACTCATTTTTGAGTAAATAGATAATTGCTTCATATTTTGCAATAAACTACAAGCGTTGTCATCGCGCTTCTCTTTCTTTTGTATGCAGTCTGACAGTGACCGCGGTTTACCTGTTGTCAGCGTCATATCGAGATTTTCATTAAAACTCATTCATAGGCCAGACGACTAGGACTAGAACAATCTAATAAAATCTAACTTACTTATCAGCCTATAATGTTCCCACAGCTGGGACACAGGCCTCCTCTCGGTGAGAGGGAGTGGGCCGTAATCCACCACGCGGGCCCAGTGCGGGTTGGTGGATGTCACATGTCTTCGATTTTTTGGTTCTAGGACATGTCGGTTTCCTCACGATGTTTTCCTTCACCGTTTTGAGAGCAGTGGTGATGAAATTATTTACACATAGTAAAGCGCCTGCTTGGGTTCGAACCCACGACCTACAACTCGTAAGTCGGGGCCGATACCAATGGGCTACAGCTGCTCTCACAAACGTAAGTTGGTGATACATAATGTCGATTCATTTGATTATTTATACAAGGTGTGAATAATATCACCCCTAAGCGGCGCTGCGTATGTTATGCCCAGATAAGAGTTTTTATTTATTTTTCTACTACGTCGCCTACTTTTGACTTAAATATTAGATCTCTCACCTCAACCAGTAACTGCCCATAGTTTCTTATGACTGCCACATCTTCTCTTGTCTCATACTTAGATGATATCGCCACTTGATCGCTGCCTTTTGATACTATCTGAAAACGTTCTCATATATTTACACATACATAACATCACGCCTGTAATCCCCGAAGAGTTAGGCAGAGTTCGCCAGTTATGTTTAAATCCCATGTAATAGGGGGCGAGCCTGTTGCCATCAACCGGGCACAAATAAAGACTCCGGGCTGCTACTGAGAAATTCCTGATGGGTAAAACTCAATTACACTTTGCCCGACCTGGGAATCGAACCCCGGACCTCATACCCGGCCGTAGTGCTTGCGACCACTGGAACAACGAGGCAGTCCATCTCATACTCTTTCTAATAAGGCTATGGATGGACATAATGCATATTACAATATTGAAATGCTGAGAGGAATAACGTTAATGCGTAAATGCAATTAATTGGATACGAACTCGGAAGATTTAATTAATTTAAATAATCCGTGATATACTTATTCTTTTTATGATGATCTTTCCATTCTAGTAAAAATATAGAACACCGTAATAAACTTACCATAGGTAATATACAGGGCCTGGCTAGAGTCATGGTGAATGAACTCATTACAACTGGGTTGAAATCTAAGATCTTTGGATACATGTCTAAAGGCGATAACGTTCCTGCAAAAAGAATGTAAATTATAATTAATTTTGCAGACTAAAGCGAGTTGCATTCATTGTAATTTAAACCGTATTTCAATGCACATAAAAGCATATTTCGCATGACGCGCTCTCATAGTCCTAAATTAATATTATAAATGCAAAGTTGTTGCGGAGTTTGTTTGTTACGCTTTCGCGCTAAAACGGCTAAAGGGATTTGGATGAAATTTGGCATTTGGGTAGACCATGACCTGGAGGAGGACATATGCTACTTTTGATCCTGGATCGCAGAGGAAGTCGCGGGCAACAGCTAGTTAGTTTAGTTATAACTATAACAATACTGCAACTGACCTGACGTGATGATGACTGATTGAAACCTAGCGAATATAGGCCGCATAGCTATTGAAGAGTCCATACACCTAGAAAATAAAATGTTGTCGAATTAGATTAGAGTACAATCGCACGTAACTTGGCAAGGGTTTGGGGTAGTGGGGGTAAGTTCGCGCATAGTACACATAGGCAACAAAAAAATGGTCACTTTTATTGTTTGTCATTATTCTATGGTTATTGCCATCATTTATTTTAAACATATCTGTTTAGAAGAAAGTTAAAGGAGAGGAATTCGTGAAGTTTATTAGGTGTTATAAATAATATATTTTTAGTTATTGTGGCCTTTCAAAAAACAATGTTAACGAGAACTAAAGGTCAAGCTTCATTAGTAGCTGCCGCAAAAATACACTCGTAAAATAAACTTAATTTAAAAAAGTAACAACAATTCGTAACAAAACCTCAACAAAAACAAAGGGTATAATTTTAGTGCACGCAAGTGTAATCGGGAGCGAACGGAACGCGGGTCGAGATGAGGGAGGCGAGGGTCGACTGACGCACCAATCGCGTGCTCGGAACGGTGCTCCCTCATTCCACGCGTCCCACAAAGACACCTAAAAAATGACTTCTGCGCATCTAACTACTCTTGCCAACTTACGTGTGTATTAAACGATCTGAATGGAGGTGTCATCATGGATTTAGTGCTAATTCTGAAAGTCTATCTTATATATATATTTATTATATATTTTATTTTTAGGGTTTCGTACTTCTTAAGGAAAAACGGAACCCTTAGAGGATCACTCGTGTGTCGTGTCTGTCCGTCTGTCACAGCCCATTTGCTCCAAATCTACTGAACCGATTAAGTTGAAATTTAGTATACATACGAATGTCTGTGACCCAAATACGGACGTGTAACGTAAATAAATGATTTTGAGTATGGGGGCAAAATATGTTTTTTTTTTTAAGTTTTGCAAACTGTACCGTGTTACATGTCCAATAAACAAGCCGGCAAGAAACTCCACGGTTACTGTTTTAAAAAGAATGGGCTTTTACATTGTTTTTAAGTTACAGTGTTAAGGCGTGGATATACGTGAATTGGGCTTTATTTAGGATACGTTAGAACCTTTTTTTTCCATAACCCTTACAAGATTATTTTTCAAAATAATATATATTAATCTCCAAAATATAAAGCATGTCCTCTTGGCTTCAAAAAAAATAAAAATATATTTGAAATATCATAAATAAATACGCAAAGTGGCCTCTATCTTTGTAACTTACTACCATTTTTCTCCTGAACTATCAATCACAGGCTCTTTTAATTGCCACCAATATATTATATTAAGTAATGCAGAGGGGACCTTTGGCTTATTTTTGCCATATAACTTTCTTAATTATTTATATGGATTTTTTTACGTAATCGCTACTGGCAAATCGCGTAGCCACCCTTCCGGCGCCCAATAAATCAGTGCGGGACGAGACGCTGTGCTGAACGGACCTATGACTTTGACTTTGACTTTGAAAATTATTGTCGGTGGCCCAACCAATTTGAAATTTTTTGATTTTATATACAGGGTGTCCCGTAAATAATGGATCAAACGTAACGGGTAGGTAGCTTACCTCATTTCCAACAACTAATTTGAACAGTAAAAAAAAAAGCGATAAGGTAACCAAGATATTTTTTTTTTTCGATTTTTACTATTTTCTGTACCAGCATTCAGTGTTTTTAATGCTGTTGCTGCAAATGGTATCATAATTAGGTGTGATTTTTGTCAAACATTTCTGAATAGTTTACGAATGTTATAAGATACCATTTTTTTAAATAACATTTTATTTGCCTTAGAAAAAAAATCTTGAATTGAAAAGTTTTGTTTTTACGATGAAAAGACCAGAATTGGAAAAATTCTCCTGTAAAAAAAATGTATGACACCAAAGTGTACCATTATTTTAAAAACTTGTAAAATTACTAAGGATTGCAAATTGGTATAAAACTTACGTCTAGTCCTTGCGGTTACAAAGATATTGCTATGAATGTGATGAAGAAGACAGAACAGAAATTAAAATGGTAACAATCTAACTTTTCTTTCTAGTAATCGCTTATGCTTGTAATCTAAGCATGTGGTTAAGCGTGTAGCGTAATTCCGAGCCGATGACGTCATCTGTTCGGAATTTGGGACCGCTACCTGCGGAGTTGCACCTCACTCAGTGTGAAAGGGATAGATAGCGCCGCTTTTGTATTTTTGGTAAATCGGTGTCTTTGTGCAGGTATTTTTTTTCCTTCACCCTTCACTCATACAGGGCTTCATTGTTGCATGATTTTATTTGTTTAGTTGACACGAATCTGTCTTCGAGTTGATACGTACGTCAGACTACTTTCGCTCCCGCTGTGCCTAACTGTTGTGTTCCTTAAAATTAAACTTGTGCTGTGTATTTGGACTTTGCTTTGCCTAACGATTTGGAACTGTTTGTGTTTTGGACGAATGACTTGGCAATCCTACGGACTTCGAAAACAATCGTTTGTGTGAGGTTGTACGTGTGTGCAGTAGTACGATGCCTGGGAGTATGCCGAAATGCATTTTATCTACGGAGAAGCAAGAGGTAATGCCAGGGCGGCCGCAAGATTGTATCGTGAAAGATACCCGAACCGGGATCGACATCCCGACTATCGCGTATTCATTAGAGTGCATAACGCGCTTCTTGAGGGAAGAATTCTTGGCACCGGAGTTGGGGGTGCCAGTGAAGGGCGACCGTCACAAGTCAATGACGAAATTATTATTCGAGAAATCGAGGAAGATTCGTCGGTCTCAATTCGCGTCATAGCGCAACGCACAGGTATTCCAAGATCGACGGTACATCGAGTTCTAAAAAGGCACCGGTTGCACCCATATCACGTGCAACGTGTTCAAACGCTGAGGTCACGTGATTACCCGCAAAGAGTAGCATTTTGCCAAAGGATGCTTAGAATGATACGGGCGGACCCAGTTTTTTAATAAAATTTTATGGAGGGACGAGTCTTCATGCCGGCGAGATGGATATCTCAATTTGCATAATTTTCACAGTTGGCAGCTGGTAAACCCACATTTGATGCGAGAGGACAGGAGCCAACATCAATTTAAAATAAATTTATGGGCAGGAATAATAAATGGGCAAATAATAGGGCCCTTTGAACTACCAGCAACTAACTCTAAACGCCGAATACTATCTGAATTTTTTAAGGTATGAGTTGCCAACGTTATTAGAAAATATTCCAGAAGACGTGCGGCAAGCAATGTGGTTACAAAATGATGGTTGCCCCGCTCACTATGCGACGGCAGTAAGGGAACGGCAACTCAATGAAACTTACCCTGACAGATGGATCGGCCGATTAGGACCAATTTTGTGGCCTCCGCGATCTCCGGATTTAAATCCCTTAGATTTTTTTTTATTGGGGATGTTTAAAAGACAAAGTTTACAAACAACTAATAACGTCGGAAGAAGAATTACGTCAGCGCATCCAATCTGCTGTATCAGAAATAAACAACAGCCATTTTGTCCGTCGGATAAGAGCTTCCTTTATTAGGAGGTGCAGACTTTGCATTTTCGTAGGGGGACGTCAGTTTGAACATTTACTGTAAAAACAAAATAAACGATTTATTTGTATTTTTTTTTAAATTTAACCTCCTAATTTAATAAATTAATTTTCATACGCTGAGATAGGTACCTAAACATTTTTAAGAAAATAGTTGAATTGTGCACACTTTTTCAAATTTTATTTTATTTCGTAATTTGGCACCTCCGTCAGATTCATAGCAATATCTTTGTAACGACAAAGACTAGGCGTAAGTTTTATACCAATTTGCAAACCTTAGTAATTTTACAAGTTTTTAAAATAATGGTACACTTTGGTGTCATACATTTTTTTTACAGGAGAATTTTTCCAATTCTGGTCTTTTCATCGTAAAAACAAAACTTTTCAATTCAAGATTTTTTTTCTAAGGCAAATATAATGTTATTTAAAAAAATGGTATCTTTTAACATTAGTAAACTATTCAGAAATGTTTGACAAAAATCACACCTAAATATGATACCATTTGCAGCAACAGCATTAAAAACACTGAATGCTGGTACAGAAAATAGTAAAAATCGAAAAAAAAAAAATATCTTGGTTACCTTATCGCTTTTTTTTTACTGTTCAAATTAGTTGTTGGAAATGAGGTAAGCTACCTACCCGTTACGTATGATCCATTATTTACGGGACACCCTGTATAGTGTGTGTAAAGACTTCAAAGTATTTTGCTCCGTCTGCGCTCGACGCGATTCTGCTCCTTATTTATATTTGGTTACGGATCAATGTTCTATGCAAGTATTTTTACTTTAAAGGTTTGGAAGTATTTTTTTTTGTAGACGCGATTCTGGTTCGTATTTATATTAGATTACGAATCAATGTTCTATGCAAGTATTATTTCTTCCAACAAGGCTTGGGAACTTTATCAAAGTGTTTTACTCGGCTACTCGCTCCGTCGTCGCGACGCTCGGGCTAGTTCGTGACCGTACTTGCAAAATCGAATACCAGGGCTTCCAAGTCCACCTTTAGACACCAGGGCTCGAAATACCTTCAAGTATTTTCTTCCTGCATGGAAAATAGATCCGTAAGATCATACAAATAAGGAGTACAATCGCGTATGCAAAAACGATACTTCCAACTTCCAACCAAGCCTTGGTGGAACAAAAATACTTTCATAGAACAATGATCCGTAACTTTATATAAATAAAGAACACAATCGCGTTTACACAAAAAAAAACATGCAAAACCTTAAAAGTCAAAATACTTGCATAGGATCCAAGCCTTGTTGGAAGAAAAATACTTGCATAGAACATTGATCCGTAACTTTATAGAAATAAAGATCACAAAAAATACTTCCAAAATTTTAAAACTACTTTCATAGGACATTGTTCCGTGCGATCTTACTAATAAGGATCATGATCGCATTTGCGAAAGAGTTACGCGAGTTCGTAGACGGAAGGACGACTTTGTAGAAGCCGCTAGCCACCGCCAATCCGCCATTGTCACACAAAAATGTTTTGAAGGGCACTATTAATTTATAAATCATTTATGGTTGATATTTCGGTATTATGAACGTAAAACTATGTCAACAAAAAGTATGAAAGTAACGAACATGGATATTAAACATTTTGTCAATCTTATTTTTATAAAATTTGTGTAGATATCTACAACATTATTTTTAGTATATGCGAAACCTGAATATAGTTTGTTCAGAATCAGTAACTGAATTGATTCCAATAATTTTTACACCATGTTATATTTTGATCCAAAAATATTAAATTTTATCACCAGTTAATTACAATACAATCACTGTACGGTTAGGTACCTATTATCAATGAGTGTACGACACAGGAGGCGCGGGTTGCGCGGGGGTACCGCGAACCGCCGCGAAATGAGTATGTTTTTGAACAGACGCCCAGGTAACATAACAAGCTTAAAACTTCGGTATTCTTCGGTAACTTCTGGTATAATTTTGTTGTCATGGTAACACAACAGCAACATCATATATACATTTTATTAGTATAATAGAACCCTTCAAAATCACGCAAATTGGAGATGTTATAGGTAATCCGGTCTCGATGGAGTCAGATTGACAGTTTTGGTAAATCTGACCGGTCCTTCCAAGTTCATAATGTCCCTGATTTTTTTAAAGTAAGTAGTAAATTTTATCGAGTAAATCAAGATATAAAAAACCGGCCAAGTGCGTGTCAGACCACGCACAATATAGTAGTAGTTGGGATAAATTTATCCCAAGAACAAACTTAACATTGTAGTTGAAAAACATGTACTCCCATACGGAATGTATGAGAGAACATGTTTCTGCAACTGCAAATTTAAGTTGGTGGATTAGTACTCGCTAACTTGTAAAGCTTACTTAGCTGTGATAGTTTTCCTTTTAATTTCGTTATACGAGGGCGGCACTGAAAATTTCGGGAATCAAGGAAGTGACACAACATTACTATTTAAAAATGTATTTATTGCTTTTCGAAGTATTCTCCGCGAAATTTGACACATTTTTCCATACGATGGAACCAATCATTGAAGCAACCATTCCATTCGGAAGTTGGGGTCTCCAAAATGGCCGTTTTGTAGGCGTCCACAGCTTCTTCAGGTGATGAAAATCTCTGTCCACGCAATTTATTCTTTATTTTAGGGAAAGTATAGAAATCATTAGGGCTTAGGTCGGGGCTGTACGGCGGATGGTCGAATAATTCTATGTTTTCTTGCTCTAAAAACTCTTTTGTTCTGTGCGCGGTGTGAGAACTCGCATTGTCGTGATGGAGGATGATGGTTGCAGTTCTCTTTACGGAGTTCAGAAACGACCTGTGGCAAACAAATGCTAGCATACCATTCTGCATTAACCGTTCTTTGTCCCTGAGGAAGAGGAATAGTCGTAACATGGTCGGTTTTGGAGACAAACGTGGCCACCATTTTTTTTGCAACACTCCGTGAACGAACAATTTTTGTTGGCTTTAACTCATTTTCGAACACCCAAACTTGTGACTGGTTTTTTGTTTCGGGTTCGTACGCGTATATCCAGGATTCGTCACCTGATACAATGTTGTATACAGCATTTGAGGATCCTGCGTGGAATCTTTCGAGAGTTCTGACGCACCAAGTAACGCGAGCCGCTTTTTGCTCTTCACAGAGCGAATGCGGTATCCATCGGGAGAACAACTTTTTTACACCTAATTGTTCATGCAAGATTATTTGTATTTGACTCATGCCAATGTCTAAAGTTGCCTGAATTTCGCGGTATGTCACATGTCGATCTTCCTCAATCAGCTTACGCACAGCATCAACGTTTTCTTGGGTGACTGCAGTTTTTGGACGACCTTGACGGGGATCATCACTGAGCTTGACACGTCCACGTTGAAATTCAGCAAACCAGCGATAAATTGTGGTTTTGGATGGGGCTTCATCACCAAATGCAGAAATTATCCGGTCAACACACTGTTTTTGTGTTAAACCAGTTCGAAAGTCATAATAAATCATCGCTCTTGAATTTTCTCGAGTCAATTCCATTTTCTCAACGACTAAACAAGTTTGAAAAAACCTTGTGACAAGACCGAGAATCTTTTTTTAAATAAATAAATGGTATTCGATTTTTAAAACCAAGGAGTGTTCAATTAAAAAGATTTTAATATGACAGGAACAGTGGAAATATTCCATTCCCGATACTTTTAGTGCAGCCCTCGTATATACTACTACCGTGAATTTTTTCAGATTTCCAAAACCAACCATTTAGCTGGCAGGGGGGGACACTTGACTCTAACAAAAATCAGTTAAAAGCTTAATAATTTGCAATAGGATACCTGAATCCAAAAATGGTTTACACAAACTCACAATATTTTTGAACGACCTTTCTAACGATACCCAACAACATGGGGTAGATGAGGAAAAAAAAACATTCCCACTTTACGTGTAGGGGAAGTACCCTAAAAAAAATTATTTTACTTGATTTTATTTTACCACTTTGTCGGCATGTTTAATATGTATACCCATGCCAAATTACAGCTTTCTAGTACAAACCGTCTCTGAGCTAAGCCTCGGACAGACAGACGGACATGGCGAAACTATAAGGGTTCCTCGTTTACTACGGAACCCTAAAAAGGTAACATGTAAAAGTCTCATCATCATAGTTAAACCTAAAACGCGTAATATGTTCATAGATATTTATCATACAATATACGAATAGAGAAACTAAAATATATAATACTAAAGCTCATTCATTTACAGAAAAACTAAAATTAATGTTAATAAAAAAAAAACTATAAATTATACAATATACATAATTATATTTTTCTCTTTTAGTCTTGGACATTCAAAAGGTTTTACACCTCTGCATTAGATACAGCTACTGGAAGCGATAAGTAGATAGCATGCGGCGGGCGGCGGGGGCCGGGCACCGCGCCGGGCGCGGCGATGCAATATTATAGCACAAAATTATAGTTCGCGTTGCACGAAATTATTGTTAGGGGTGGGAGGCGCACGCGGGGAGCTTTGACTTAGTAACGCCCACACGACCAAGGTCAATAGCATATATCTAGCTCTTAATAGGTATGGGAGGACAGTGTAGGCCCGTCAACAAGTACCAAGTACTTAACAAAATAGAAGATGGTTTACAAAACTAGAATCTATTAAGCCTACAACGTTCTCACATTCACAAATTAAAAAAGAATCTATATAAAATATTACTAAAATAATAAAAAAAACCGGCCAAGTGCTCCGGACTCGCGGACGAAGGGTTCCGTACGATTATCTATAAAAAAAACGGCAAAAAAATCACGTTTGTTGTATGGGAGTCCCAGAAATATTTGTTTTATTTTAATTAAAATATTTATTTTTAAAATACAGGGTGGAAACTTTCAGCGGGGCAGTAAGGGGAAGTACCTTATCCGTTGCAGCTACGCGAAAATGGTCTTAGGAGCCTATCCTTATCTTTATGAGAAATTTTGATCTGCATTCACAGACTTTGAAAAAAATGTACAGTCAGCAGGAAAATAAGCAATTTTCACAACAACTTTTTTTTATGCCAATCGATCCTCTTTCTTATAAGGATCAAAAACCTCTATAGGACCAATTGAGGTTTGAGTACTAGAAAAGTCATACATCGGAAAAAACTTTAAAAAATACAGGTTTTTGATCCTTATAAAAAAGAGGATCGATTGGCATAAAAAAAAGTTTGTGAAAATTGCTTATTTTCCTGCTGACTGTAATTTTTTTTCAAAATCTGTGATTGCAGGTGACTCTAACAGAAATTTGCACTTTAAAGCTTTTAATATTACGGGGATTCCGGAATTGAAAAATGGTTTTCACAGACCTTCAATGTTTTTGCACGGCCTATGAAACGATATTACACATCATTGGATAGACGAGAAAAAAATTTTGAGTTTCCGCTTAGTTCTGAATGTGTGACGCACATTCTGAATTAAGCGGAAACTCTAAAATTTAAATCCCAAATAATCACACTAATATTATAACGGCGAATGTTTGTGTGTGTTTGTTACTTCTTCACGCTCAAACGGCTGGACCAATTTTGATAAAATTTTATATGGAGGTAGCTGACACCCTGGATTAACATATAGGCTACTTTTTATCTCGATATTCCTACGGGACCGAGACTTACGCGGCTGAAACCGCGGGGCGCAGCTAGTCCTAGCTAATATTATAAATGCGAAAGTAAGTTTGTTTGTTACCTTTTTATGCCTAAACCACTGAACCGATCATCCTGAAATTTTGCTTATGTTGTCAGGTGTACAGAAATGGATCTAGGGTACCTTTCATCCCGAGGAAAACAACAATAACGTTCTCATGATAATAGATGGCGCCACGTGCCTTTCGAATCATGATTGAATTATGTTATGGGTTGTATTTAATAGCACTTTAAATTTCAAAAAGCAGAGTACAACCCGAAATGATTATCAAATTCTAAATTAACGCGAGCGAAGCCGCGGGCACAAGCTAGTCACACTAATATTATAAAGGCGAAAGTTTCTGAGTGTTTGTGTGTGTTTGTTACTTCTTCACGCTCAAACGGCTGGACCAATTTTGATAAAATTTTATATGGAGGTAGCTGACACCCTGGATTAAGACATAGGCTACTTTTTATCCCGATATTCCCACAGGATTGAGACTTACGCGGGTGAAATCGCGGGGTGCAGCTAGTATATTATAAATGCAAAAGTGAGTTTATTTGTTACGCTTTCACGCTAAAACGGCTGAACGGATTTGGATGAAATTTGGCACATAGGTAGACAACCTGGAGAAGGACATAGGCTACTTAACATCCTTGTTCTAAGTTGCGGACAACATCTAGTATACATTCGATAGGTATCTTTTAGTAGTATCTAGTATACATTCGATAGGTATCATCTAGTATACATTCGATAGGTATCTTTTAGTAGTATCTAGTATACATTCGATAGGTATCATCTAGTATACATTCGATAGGTATCTTTTAGTAGTATCTAGTATACATTCGATAGGTATCATCTAGTATACATTCGATAGGTATCTTTTAGTAGTATCTAGTATACATTCGATAGGTATCATCTAGTATACATTCGATAGGTATCTTTTAGTAAATCTTTGAGTTCCTGAACACTGTTGTATTTTTATAAAATTCGATTTTTAAATAGCGCCACATAAAAAGTGTAGACGCGTGAGATCTGGACTGCGAGGTGGTCACGTTAAAGGACCATCATTCATGTCTGTATCCACTGCCTTGCGAATTGCCGGAATTCGATTGATGCGATTTCGAAATACGAAGTTTATTTTTTTTGCTTATTTTTGGCCAGTCTTCGTTGTAGCGGTCCATTTATCCATCATAAAAAACTAAGTTGTAGTATGTATCATTTCTTACGAAATGTATGGGAAAAGTTTTTTGCGATTTATGACTTTTCTAGTACTCAAACCTCAATTGGTCCAATAGAGGTTTTTGATCCTTATAAGAAAGAGGATCGATTGGCATAAAAAAAAAGTTTTTGTGAAAATTGCTTATTTTCCTGCTGACTTAATTTTTTTTCAAAATCTGTGAATGCAGGTGACTCTAACAGAAATTTGCACTTTAAAGCTTTTAATATTACGGGGATTCCTGAATTGAAAAATGGTCTTCACAGACCCTCAATGTTTTTGCACGGCCTATGAAACGATATTACACATCATTGGATAGACGAGAATTTTTTTTAGAGTTTCCGCTTAATTCTGAATGTGCGTCACACATTCAGAATTAAGCGGAAACTCTAAAATTTAAATCCCAAATAATCACACTAATATTATAACGGCGAAAGTTTGTGAGTGTTTGTGTGTGTTTGTTACTTCTTCACGCTCAAACGGCTGTACCAATTTTGATACAATTTTGTATGAAGGTAGCTGACACCCTGGATTAAGACATAGGCTACTTTTTATCCCGATATTCCCACAGGATCGAGACTTACGCGGGTGAAACCGCGGGGTGCAGCTAGTATATTATAAATGCAAAAGTGAGTTTATTTGTTACGCTTTCACGCTAAAACGGCTGAACGGATTTGGATGAAATTTGGCACATAGGTAGACAACCTGGAGAAGGACATAGGCTACTTAACATCCTTGTTCTAAGTTGCGGACAACATCTAGTATACATTCGATAGGTATCTTTTAGTAGGTAGTTTTAGTTCATGAGGTATTTTTCTATATCGTCTAGTATATTGCATAGGTAAAAGGAAGGGGTAGGTTTTTTATAATAAACTAACTTATGCCCGCGGCTTCGCCCGCGTGGAGTTAGTAGGAAATTATCCCACGGGAGCGAACTACTAGGACCTACTGGGGCACATGGGTAGACCATGATCTAGGTTAGTACAGACGCCAGCACATCAAGCTGCTACAATCAGTCAAATTTCTTTAATAAATTTTCAACTTTGTCGCTACAGCTTAAGGTTCAACGTTGATTGGGAAAATTTTACAGTTTCGGGTAGCTTGACCTGCTGGCGTCTGTACATAGGATACTTTTTATCCAGGTACTAAGTTCCCTTGGGATTTCCGACTGACCGACCCCACGTGGTCGAAGCCGCGTCCAAAAGCTAGTAATTAATAAAATATCATACTTACGAAAAATGTAGAATAGGATTCGACACCGTCGGGGTTTTATCATCAAAAGGCTCTATTATTATAGTGAACCCTTTAGTATAAGTGGATACTAAAGTAGCCAAGTGTGTGATGAGAGTAAGTGAAGCAAAGTTAGATGGGTCCGGTATTTCTAGTGTCTTCATGAGGGAAGACAGGCGCGACGCACAGAAACGCAAAGGTTTGCGTTCTATGCAAACGCGTGCTTGTACGTCTTTGAGAAATCCTGGAATAAAAAAATATTTTGCCCATCAACTTTTCATACATGCACCAACATTGTCGGTCTACTGTTGTAAAGGAATTCGATATTTTTCATGAATAGGATTTGCGTTTCTGAACTGTATGTGCATATTTATAACTACTTAAGGCGCTGACAAGAGGCAAATGATAAAAGTAGGCTTGTCTTAAACAAAAAATTGTCAAATCTATATAGTTCGTGGTAGCGGGAAAAATATATGGTATTCTTGAACGTAATATATTTCTCAGAGCTTGGTTGTTACCAAAACACGTTTAGAAAAAAAAAAACTATACAAATTAACGGTAAACTAACCCTTTACTTTGAGTTTTAATCCAAAATATCTGTATTAAATATCAACGTACGGTTGGTATATATAATAATGGTATAATAAATTACAAGCGACGTATCATCGCGCTTCACTTTCTTTTGTATGTAGTCTGACAGTGACCGTGGTTTAGTCAGCGCCTTAATAACTATGCACATGCAGAGGCAAAGTAGTATGACGGGTAGAATCAACTCCTTGATGGATGCAGGGGACTAAATCGACAGGCTGTATCTTTCTTTACTACAAATGCGAAAGTGAGTTTGTTACGCTTTCATGCTAAAACGGCTGAACGGATTTGGACATATAATAATTTTTATCCCGATAATCCCACGGGATTGAGACTAATGCGGGTGAAGCTGCGGGGCGCAGCTAGTTATAATATAATAAAGAAAAAATATTGGTAGGCTTCTGCTTACCTGCTGGTGATTCTTGCACAACATGTTGTATCCTTAGCCTAGTCTTTATGTATTCTATAAACCTCTTCAGGAAACTGAGGAAGTGTTCCGCATTCCTTATGTTGCCGGGAACCACCTCTGCCAAAATAATATAAATTTTCTAAATATATTAAAAATATAATAAGTAATAATAATGCCTCTATCCGTTTTACGCGTCTCTCGCGGACAATATTTTGGTGGTGTTTGCTAGTGCAAAAAGTTAAAAACTAAAATTACGTCAACTAAAAAGATGTAAACAACTTAAAACAAGACATTACAGACAGACAAATTAAAAATAACATCGGTTTTCGTACCTGCGTTACGCGTAATCTGTATTAATATACGATTTATTACAAATTTCATGAGATATTTAGTAATGAGGTGTGATGTTGCTATTCTACATATTATATTTATATAAACATAGATAACGAAGCATTGTATTTATTTTATTTCTTATTTTGTTTATTTTTATCTCATTTAATGCTGCAACGGTTGACGTCATCACGTCAACGCCGGCTGTCGCTGAAAACCAGCGCTGGGGCTCTGTCTCGCATAGGGTCGCAGCATTATGCTGAGCGATGGCCGTTTTGCGTGAATGTGACGCATATTTTCCCTCAACTTGTTATTTCGTGTTTGTGTTTTTATTTCTTTGCGTTATTTTTACCGCAAATAAACGTATTTTTTTTCTGATTCCGGTTGACTCCTGTCTTTACCGTATCCGGAAATAACTTACCGTTAAGTACGTCATCGGGTAAGATAGGGTTGCCTAATACAGCATCAGTTTCTCTTAGCACGGCGGCTTGTCGTAACCCTTCCACCATTTGCTCGTATTCTACCGTAAGCCGCGCTGCATCCGCCTCGCGTATTCTAGATAGCAAAAGAATCGCAAGATTTATATTTAAAGCTTAGCTTTTAGCGATAAGACCGCCCCCATTGTGTTACCCTACGTAAAATTTCAACATTCATATCCGTAATGTTTATGGTGTATTTAATAAAGAGTATTCTATTGTATTCTAGATGGTGCGATTTTGAACGCGTTCGGAGAGAGTGAGAGTTCTATAATGAACGTATTGAACGAATATGAAAATACTGAGAGCCTAGTCAAGTCTCTGACACTATTAATTAGCTGTTAAGCCGCGATTCCATTAGGCAAGTCTTGCATACAAGTATGTCACATATGCGTACAAGTTGCTTGCATTGGAAACAAGTTTTCGAGAGTGTGCAAATTGCATGCAGACTTTACTTACATACTTATATACAGATAATTATATATTACTGATTGAATAAAAAAAGAAGCATCGTCGCTGGTCATACACGTCACTCGTTCGCAATTCGAAATGAGCAACTAACGTTTGCGCGTTCAATTTGCACGTCACTTGACTATAAAAATGTACAAGTTCAAACTAACTCATACAAAGGCTAGCCTGTATGCAGGTTTGTTCCAGTTGTATGCAATTTGCAACTTGCATACAAGTAACTTGCCTAATGGAATCGCGCCTTTATAGGCCGCGCGCAAGTGCTAGTCGGGGAGGTAGACAAAAGGCCAAGCTAACTCATTCTGCCAATCTTGTCAATCGCGCCCTCCTCCGTCTCACCGCTCACGTACCTCAGGCGGCGACTAGCACTAGCATAAGCTGATATCAGACACTTCACTCGAGTGAAGGTTCATTTATATTTCAATCCACGTTCACACAACACCGACAAAATTATATTGTTGCCAGTACAGCAATTTTTTAACGTTGCTCCACACTAGGAATTTCTCCTGTATCGTGGGTGCGTTTACAAACATTTAAACTCACATACACAAACAGCCAGACCCGGAACAACTACTTATAGGTCATACAAATATTTGTTCCGTGCGGGAATCGAAACCGCGACACGCAGCGCACCAGTCAATCGCTTAACCGCTGCGCCAACCGTGCCGTCAAATATAATATAGGAATGAACGTTCATCCGCTCCTTTAAATATTTTTTTCGATATTTCGGTAGGTGAGCGAAGGATGCCGAGTTTCGAAATACAACATCGTTGGATCGGTTCAGTAATGAACTCATTTTTCACTTTTGATTAATTTTCTGTTAACTCACTTCGAGAGAAAGATGAATCAAAGACAGACATGAACCAAAACTGAAGTGTCTGATATCGGCTTTAGATCATGAATGTTAGTTGACAAAGATTTGACGATTATAACGTTTTTATAAAACTTACTGAGCCACAGTCTTCTCAAGCTGCTGTAACGCCAAAGTGCTCTTATCTATAGTCCGTCTAGTCACCTTCACGCTAAGCGAGTCTATGCATACGTTGTCAATGTTGTGAGCTTCGTCGAACACAACTACAGCCTCTCTATTCAACTCTTTCGAGACTACTTCGGCAATCTTCGGGTCGAGAAGATAGTGGTACGAATAGACAACGATTTCAGCATGGATTATCTGATGAAAAAGTACAGGTTACCTAGTTATTTGGAACGGTGATCAAATAAAAGTTTGCTCAAAAATTTGAAGTTTGTGATATTGAAGTATAAATATGAAAACAAAAAATTTAAAAATATCATAATTATTTTCTAAGGGGAATATGGGGGTATTGATAACATCGCGTTTAAATTCAAAACCGGTACTCAAAACTATCTAGTCACTTATTTGAACATAAACACTTCGATTTTTTTACCAACTATGAACCCTCAGGGAGGCATTTGTTCGGATTTGAGACAAATAATTCATACAAAAAAATGAACCAATGATCAGAAGAATGAAACAACAAGAAGAAAGTCATTATAGTAATGGCAATTAATTTCCCAGAATGGAAATATAGCTTTATGTCTATGGAAACAAATGACTATAGACATAAAGCTACATTTTTAACTTACAGCAAATCTGGAGAGGAAGTAAGGACACCAATTCCTGTCGGCGCCGTACTGTTTCATATCATCGATCGTGTACACTCCATAAGGTAACATAGACTCTTTGCCTTCTCTGTTGAAACCCTCATAGAACTGACCTGAGAAAGTTAGACAAAGATAAATCATACAACATTATTGAGTTAAGATCTAGTCCCTAGTAACATGATTACAATCAAATCATATTGAATCACAGAATCTCACTGAACTGACTCTGTATAGTTCAGTGAGATTCTATGATTAAATTCGTTAATGTCTGTTCCAAGAGGGATCCCTTCTTTTCGCATAATGTTTTTTTTACTAATATATTTTAGTATTAACTGTTTTGGTATATTTTTTTGGGTATATTTTTTTTTTGGCATATATCTTGTTGGATAATTTGTTTTGGCATAATTTTGATTCGTATAATGTTACTTGGCGTAATGATTATTGCATAGTACTGTTAAGGCATAATAAAATACGGGAATAACGGCGGGGCGGGGTGGCCCTCGGGCCACCTCTAAGCCACCAATGTGCTTTATATAGATATACATATTTCATTATAAGTATAAGTATTTATTTTCTCACCACAATAAACATTACAGACATTATTACACTTAAGGTACAGACGCCAGCACACCAAGCTACTACAATCTGTCAAATTTCTTTAATAGATTTTCAACTTTATCCTTACAGTATATGGTTCAAGGTTGATGGGGAAAATTTGACAGTTTCGGGTAGCTTGACCTGTTGGCGTCTGTATATGAAATAGTTTAGTTTACTGTGGAAGACTGGTGCCAAGCTAGGCTCTAAGGGCCTGTTTTTCAGGTCACCAGGTCTCCACCCTCTAACAGTTAGATACATTCCATAATATAAATAAAAACCGGCCAAGTGCGAGTCGGACTCGCGCACGAAGGGTTCCGTACCATTATCTATAAAAACGGCAAAAAAATCACGTTTGTTGTATGGGAGCCCCCCTTAAATATTTGTTTTAATTTAATTATTGATTTTTAAAGTGAATATATAACTAAATATTCTGTGAATATTTCAAGTATCTACCTGTTACCGTTATCAATATCGAGCAAAAACGAGCAAAAAAATCACGTTTATTGTATGGGAGCCCCCCTTAAATATTTGTTTTAATTTAATTATTGATTTTTAAAGTGAATATATAACTAAATATTCTGTGAATATTTCAAGTATCTACCTGTTACCGTTATCAATATCGAGCAAAAACGAGCAAAAAAATCACGTTTATTGTATGGGAGCCCCCTTAAATATTTAAGTTATTCTGGTTTTTAGTATTTGTTGCTATAGCGGCAACAGAAATACATCATCTGTGAAAATTTCAACTGTCTAGCTATCACGGATCATGAGATACAGCCTGGTGACAGACGGACAGACAGACAGATAGACAGACGGCGGAGCCTTAGTAATAGGGTTCCCGTTTTACCCTTTGGGTACGGAACCTTAAAAATCTGTGATTTCCTCTAGTCGTCATCATTCAGACATATAACTGCATATAACTATGAACTAGACTTTGGCAATAGAGCCATACCCGCATCGTTTCATAACTAAGATAGCAGATATAAGAATGAATATTTTGTTCATTCATTCATGCATTAAGAATGAAATACCGCTCATTGTTTGTATCACATCACTAGCACCTTTGTGTTTGTTGTCATAGGACCATTGCATAAATACAAAGTGAATCTGTGTGTGTTTTTGTATTTGTGGCTTTGTAAGCCATAAACAAATTACGTTAATTTTCATATTTCCATTAGGTAGGTATTCATTGATTATTTATCATTAAGAATTTGAGGCATTGGATATTATACGAATTTTTGCTTACACACGTTGGCGGTCTTTGTAGCTTGGGGATCCCGTATCATTGATAGGGCTGACACGGCGCGCGGCGGTAGCTACGCCCCTGATTCGATTGTAATAGAAAAATCATCGACCAATAGTGAGGATATAAAATTAACGTCAATATTGTCAAATGAAAAACATCTTTATGGCGATTTAAAATAAGAATTACGGGTTTAGGTATTCAAATAATTAAATCAGAGCACTCATTTTGTAAGTGGCACTACAAATTGGCATCCATAGGTACGTCTTCTAATCCATTTGTTAACATTTTCATCAGATGTACTTTTTGAACAGACCATAATGCTAAAATTATGTTCAAAAGACCTAAACTGGCCTGTGTGCTAGCTTGATACAGCAACATTATATACTTACAAATGGGCACTTCGTCGTCTGATTCATGTCTGTCCCTGATGTAGCTGGCAGTCAGTGAGTGGCATTTACCATCCACCAGCTTGCCTTCCCTTTCTCTGGATACCTATTTTTAACAGTACGTTGAACTTTAGTTGGTAATAACACTGATAATTAATTATTAATTACTAGCTTCTACTCCGCGTGAAATTTCGGCCCCCGAACAACTGCGACACATGGCGTCGCCCGCCCGCGTTATTACTGCGTTTTCGCTTAGCGATTTTTCTGTCATTTTTCTTTTTGGCCCGGCTCCTAAGGGTTGTAGCGTGATGTTAAACAGCCTATAACCTTTTTTTGTTGTGTCTGGGTTGGAAAATCCTCATCCGCCCTGGGGCGGGGGTCTGTCAGACTCTTACTGACAAAAAACCACCCCGGTGTTCCCTTCCCACACTTGCACCGGGGATCTGCGATCCGCGATCCCCGCCTGGTCCTGGCCTCCTCAGGGGGTCTACTCCGAAGCACTAAACCGAAGTATCGGCCGAATGTTCAGCCGTTTTATAACTTCCATAGTTTCCTTTTTTGACTTTGAGTCCTTACCCGACTTCAAGTTACAAAATCTCTTCGACTGCCTTTTTTTTTGCGCTCTGGTTGAGTCCAAATCTGGTTAGTCAACCCGATAAAACCTTTGTAAGTGTGGGAAATATTCTTTCACTTTACAAATGGCAATGCTGCTACTTAGATATTAAGGTTTAAGCAGTACTAATTAAACAGCAATAAAAAATTATAATAAAACTAAAGTTCTTACATCAGGATGTATGCAGAGATTTTTCCTTGAGGTCAACACTACACCAGTAAGGCTTGGCTTTTCTCCTTGACACTTCTCATAATACTTCATCAGGTTCTTTAACTCTTCTAGTACCTTCTCTATCTCTGGCACTGTGCGAGAACAGTAGATCAATTTTCTGAAATTAAATAAAAATTATATATAAAAATAATTTGATAATGTTTGCAGGGCCAGGGAGGTTTGTATGGAAAAAGGGGAGGCTTTTGTCCAGGAGTGGGATACAATAATGAAGGATAACAAAAAAAAACATAGCTCTTAGATGTCAGCTTGTAAATGAATATCTATTCATTGCTTGACAAATAGTTACTTCTTACCATTAAGTCAGTCAGTCTCAAAGTGAATTTTACATAATACAAATGTAGTGATTTTTTGAGGAAATTATAAAATAATATTAAGATCTAATATTATTATCTAGAAGTACCTGACATGATGAGGGTTCTGTATCATGTATGCAACAATCAAGGAAAGAAGTGATATAGTTTTTCCAGTTCCTGAAGGCATCTCCAATAATCCATGGCCCTGAAAAAGTGAATTGCTTTTTAGGTTTCCATAGTCAACAAGGAACCCTTATAGTTTGCCATGTCCCCAGCTTAGCTCAGACTCTTAGTACTAGAAAGCTGTAATTTGGCATGGGCATTAATCACGCCGACAAAGTGGTATAATAAAAACTAAATTTTTTTCCTTCCTTTACACGTAAAGTGGGGATACATTAATAATAAAATAAGTTTATTGACACAAAACACCCTTTAAACAATTCCAATACATTTCACAATAGGTACATTTGATTTTGGGAAAAGGCTGCACAAATAGTGAAAACCCCTGCCTCCTAAACTAGGGGAACCCTGTGACCTAGGAGTCAGTGTTCTACTGTAACTTCGTGTACAAAAGAAACCTTTATTTGTGTGTGTTATTAAACCCATTATGACCTGATTTAACTTTTAAGAATATGAATGTGTGAGGTATACAATGTTAAGTTCGTTTTTGGGATAAATTCGTCCCAACTACGGAACTCTTCATTGTGGGTGGTCAGACACGCATTTGGCGGTTGGCCGGCCTTTTTATTGTCTATATGTTTATTATAAACGAAATTGATTGCTATAGTTTGTTTGTGTTTCATGTTATCGATACATAACCTAAAATGTAAATAGGAATTGATTACATTTAATATATATACGGCTAATACACTATTTATTACTAAAGAATCCTTTTATAAAACATTGAAGGCGTGAAAATAATGCTTGAGGATTAATACCTACATTCATGATTTGCAGTAACCGCGAAAGCGCGTATAATATTTTGATGCTACGAAAATACACAATCTAAGGAGATTATCAGTGAATAACTTACTTTAGCGTCTAGAGCTCGTTTTAACTCTAACATATAAGCATACTGCTCTGGATAAATGTAATCGTAAGGGAAATAAACAAGAAGCCCATCCACTGTGAGCCTGTAAATAATAACAAAATACACATGACACAACATTAACAGTAACTTAAACTGTAGTATTATTCTCATTCTACGTTTACATTATTTACGTACTTCATGTTGGAAAATTAGCTGCTTTTTAGAGTAATTTACTATTAACTTTCATCAAATGCATCAAAACGACGGGCATTCGGGTCACATTCGGCTTCTCATCGAACGAAACCACGAAACCTAACGTTGTCGTCCTGTCCGAAACTTTTTGACACTACCTACTGTCAGGAGTCATGACCACAGAACACAAACACATACAATCAGAGGTCATCAACATTCGATATGTGCGTTTACGAAGATTTTGAAATTACTTTTTTGTACTGAAATAAACCCGCCCACATTTTGCCCTCAGGATAAATACTCAAAGTTTGACTTAGTATTTACTAAATTCTTTTTTATTTTTCTATGACAATTGATTTAAAATCATCTTCAAACCTTTTTTTTAATAGAATTAAGACAACAGCAATAATGAAAACATTTCTTCGTATCATGTACATAATGTCAAATTGTCAACAACAAAAATGGCTGCAGAGCTGGCGTCTTTCATAGAATTAGACATTCTATGAGTATTTTGTTTTGTAATTAAAGAGTTGTTTCCTGTTATTTATAATGTGAATTAAGTTAAAGTTTGATACATTTCGTGTAGTTATGATGTTTTCTTGACAAATACTTGTCTTGTTTCTAATAGCGAAGATAGTTTATATCGTGTAGAAGTTCTAATATTTTATAACTCTATCGTACCATATCGCCGCGAATCTATGAAACTCAATTTGTAATTATTATAATGAATTAAATAAATAAAACTGCAAGATGGAAGTCATGAAAGTGTGTCGTATTTGTTCAATAACGGACGTGAAACTACATGATCTGCGATCATACCCATTAGAATCTTATTATGAGTCTGTAATAGGAGCCAATGTAAGTTGACCCTTTGTTTGTTTATTAAATTTATTTTGATACGATTGCCAAATCTTCGCATATGAACAATTCCGTGCCTGGGGTAAATAAACTTGACAACTAGACTAGCATGATTTTTTTTTTTATCAGCTCAAACGCTTTCTACAAATATGAATTTACATGAAAAAAAAAATCATCCCGGAATCTGCATTATTTTTGTAGAAATTGTCTCCGTAACTAATATAACATCTTTCATTTGAACATGTTTATTTTGACAAAATCATTTATCATATTATGTTAAATACCACATTTAAAAAAATTAAATTGTAATGTTATCTTATTAACTTATACGCTATAATCAGAATTAGAGAGAGAAATTTACATCTTCAGTAATACACTTATTAATTTTTCAAAACCGTTAAACTTATCTTGAGAAGTTGAAATGTCAAGTTATTCACCCCTACTAATGAAATATTTTAGTTGACATTTTTTAATATCAAAATACGGACAGCTTATAAATATTTAAAACACATTAGCACCTTTAGCTATCAATTATCCCCAACTAAAGTTGTGAGCTGTATATGTAATAATTGACATGATCATTGTATGTACGGCCATAGAAACATTATCAAAACGGTAATACGAGTATATCTAATCATTCATTCATTCATTAGCAACATGTTATGAACCTTACAATGAACAATAATGACATTTTGTATAAAGAATTCTTTTCGGTAGACCGAAACCGAGTTCAATAATTATTTTAAGAAGAACACTAAAACTATCAGCCCTAGGTTTTTATTTAGTGACTGGGCAACTAAAGGACTCAGGAAAAGTAGGGAAAGACTTTTCGAGCTGTATGGCCTTAAGCCTTATATAAACATGGAAACTTTTAATAAGTTTGTTGCTACTTACTCTAGAACTTTTAAGAACACTTGCAAGGCCGCTAAAGCCTTATACATTAGCAACAAGGTTAGATCAGCAGACAATAAAATAAAGACGGTTTGGAAAATTATCAATAATGAAACAAATAGGAACAAAAAGCATGATTCTGATTACGCACTGGAGACGTCATGTGGACTCATTTGCGATAGCAAAGAAGTTGCTCAAGAATTTGTAAATTTCTTTACCAGTATCCCACTTAAAACTACTGAAACCTTATATTCCTTGCCCTTGCTCGCTTTAGACTCTGTAAGGGCGAACGTTGCAGCCTGCCCGATTGAAATTAACTTTAACCATATTAACCCCATATTAGTATCAAAAAGCCCCATAAAAGCTTTTAAGCAAATCAAGATCAAATTGTCCGAAGATCTTTGGGGAATGTCCATTAAAGTCTGTACCTCAATAATTGAGACTATAGCACCTTACTTAGCCTTAATATTTAACTTGTGTGTGGATCAAGGAGTCTTCCCGGATTTAATGAAATACAGTAAGGTAATACTACTTTTCAAATCCGGAGACAGTAAAGACACAAATAATTATAGACCCGTATCCGTTTTGCCGGTTTTCAGCAAGGTGTTTGAAAAGTTAATGCTTAATCAAATGCTTAATCATTTCAACGGGAATAAAATCCTTCACGATCAACAGTATGGTTTCACCAAAGGACGTTGTACGACCGACGCCGGTGTAACCTTATTAAGACACATTTTTAACGCGTGGGAAGAGGCCCAAGACGCCATAGGAATCTTTTGTGACCTTTCCAAGGCATTTGATTGCGTCGATCACGAAACCTTACTCTTGAAGCTGGAGCATTACGGACTTGGAAAATTTGCGCTTAGTTTAGTAAAATCTTATTTAAATGATAGACAACAGCTAGTTCAAATAAATAGTATCAATTCACTCGGTTTAAAAGTAAAAATGGGTGTTCCTCAAGGTTCGATATTGGGTCCTTTCCTCTTTTTAGTGTATATTAATGATCTTCTCCATTTATTAAAAAATCAACCACAAATGGTGTTATTTGCTGACGATACTTCCTTGATTTTTAAGGTAGATAGACGTGCTACAAATTTTGACGACGTAAATAACGCCCTACTGCAGGTCCAAAATTGGTTCACTGCCAATAATTTAGTATTAAATGGAAAAAAAACTATTTGCATACGATTTTTTTTACCAAATGTAAAAAGTAGTGATTATGAGATAGTATTGAATCAAGAGAAACTAGAATTGGTCGATAAAACTGTTTTCCTGGGGATCACGCTCGACTCTAGGCTTCAATGGGGTCCTCATTTAACATCTCTTGCAGGACGGCTAAGTTCAGCAGTATATGCTGTCAGAAAAATCCGTCAATTTACTGATGTAGATACCGCGAGGCTAGTCTATTTTAGTTACTTTCATAGTATCATGTCTTACGGTATTTTACTTTGGGGACGGGCTGCAGACATCGAGTCTAAAAATAATAATGATAATTATTTAATAATAATTATGAAACAATACTTTTTTTTATTTTTTATTATTCAACCCTATTTTTACCTTGTACACTAAAAGAACTGAGAGATTTATTTATTTTATTTTAATATTCAAGCAGCTACAAATGTTAGTACATTTATGTAAATAATAAAATACCCTCATGCTTACAAAATTGTTATACCAAGCGAGATTCAGTAAAATAACAAATAATATCGAATATTTTGACATAATTTTTATGGATATGATAATCTGTGAAAAGGGAATATTGAAATCTCGTAAGATGTAGGTACTTATATTCTCATTTCATCATATCTATCTTATTTTTTTTTCATTGATTACATTCTAATTACCCTTTTTCACGTATTGGTAACTCTTACTCCGATGATTGCTGACGTAAATAAGAAGACAACTCGATAAATCAATCTTATTCGCGTGGATAAATCATTTGACATCTCTAATATTGCTGAAACTACAAAGAATTTCATGGATTTCATGTCACCTTGTAAAAGACGACGTAAAATAACCTATAATACCACCCCATCTTCTACGTTTGTGTTATTAACCGATTTACAATAACCTTAAAATGATGTCAAACCTTTAAATGGCCGTCCTGTAAAATTGACATTTTACACATGTCAAGTTATTCACGCCAGGCACGGAATTAACTACGTCCTATTATCTTAGTTGTCTTGAGTTCCAAATAACTTTGGTACCTAACTGAAAAGTTTTTCCAAAGTGGGTTCTCTGACTATTCTACTGGCTAATGGTAAATGTCTACTTTATTATACCTAGTTTTTTTTAGTGCCTGAATGCAATGCTTAGTGCTCCTGTGTCAGTCTCATCGAGTAATGACCCAAGATGGCAACTGTGTTCTACATTATGTTTTCGATTTATAGCATTTCTTAAAATTTAATTCTGGTGCCCCTAAACTGAGCATAATATCATAATTATATTATTTGTTGGTGCAGATTAAACAACTTTTACAACGTCTTTTTTCTATTCTGTATATTGGTTACCTATTAATAATTTATTCCAGCCCCAGTACACCAACTTGCCACCATATGCCTGCTATGAGTGTGCAGCACTTGTGAGGAAATTTTATTTCTTCAGACAGAAATGTCTACGGAGCCAGGCAGTACTCCATGGCGCTACAGATGCCTATGGCAAGGTAAACATTATCTATTTAAATAAATGGAAAGCGTGACTGACTGGTCTATCAACCCATAGCTCAAACCACTGAACGGATTAGGCTGAAATTTGGCACACAGATAGTTATTATGACGTAGGCATCGACTAGAAGGGGTTTTTGGAAATAGAATAGAATAGAATACTCTTTATTATGTACACCATGTATAGGTGGACTATAGGTACACCTCTGCCTAATCCTTCGGGGATTACAGGCGTGATGTTATGTTATGTACAGGTACACCATAAAGTTACAGATATAAATGTAAATTAGATCTATATGGGGGTGAAAAGGAGGGATTTTGTTTGTATGAAAAATCTCATTCCTTGAGTTAATGATCTTGAAACTTGGCAGGAATACTTACTAAGTAAATTATAAAATTTGTAATTTTTAAACTACCTCCTAAAGGGTGATTGGGGGATATCAGTTTGTATAGATGGATTTTAACGTGCGGTCCGATTAACTCGAACGTCAATATTTATACTTAAAAACAAAAATTTAGAATAACATGTGTTTTTCGAAAATTGACCCTTAACGGGGTGAAAAGGGGTAGTCAATTTTACAAGGGAGGATTTTACTGCGTGGCTTGATTAACTTAAAATTATGACTTACGAGTCCGATAAGAAGGGTTTTTTGGAAATTCAACCTTTAATGGGGTGAAAAGGGGGATTTTGTTTGTATGAAAACTCTTATTCTTTGAGGTGATAGACTTGAACCTTGGCACGAGTACTAAGTTTACTAACCTAAGTAAATTATAAAGTTTGTCATTTTTGTTTTTCTAAACTACCCAAAAGGGGAAAATTAAGTGGTGTCAATGTTTCTATAGAAGAATTTTAATGCGCGGTCCGATTACAAACTACAAACTCGGAAAACGCGTTATTCTTAAATATAAAGAACAAAAATAAAGAATAACGCATATCACGGTTCATGGAAAATATTCCCCTTACGGGGTGAAAAGGGGTAGTAAGTTTTACAGGGGAGAATTTTACTGCGTAAATTGATTTGCTCTATAATCCTACCAGTCAAATAATGGAAATGTCACAAACTACTTCCTTTGGGGGTGAAAAGGGAGGACACAGTTTGTACGAAAAAATATTCTTTCGTAAGAAGTGTACATTGAATATTTTCGAAAAAAAAAAATGACTACGAGGTCTGATGCCGAAAATATAGTTTTTAGAATTTTCGTCCGTTTGTCTGGATGCATTTTTCGGATTGGCGCAAAAACGGCTGAACGGATTTGGATGAAATTTGACACACCTAAAGTTTATAACACAAAGGACAATCTTAATCTTTTAATCCTGGTAGTATGTTCCCTTGAGATTTTTTCCGACATATACGCGGGCAAAGCCGCGGGCAAAAGCTAGTATTATATAAACTAGGATGTCAATTCACCAATCAGTAAGCTTATTTTTTATTATACAATTTTTGCTAACACAGATCCTAGTTAAAAAGATATCAAATCTATGTTTTAGGTAAAACCTAATGATGTAAAATTAATAGACAGAAAAGGTCTCCACATCGCCTCTAACCTCAAAATAACCATCTTGCCGAACATAGAGATATTAAAAATCCAAAAATCTCAGATAAACAATGAAATAAAACTTGAACCAGGCAGTGAAGAGGACGGCGATAAGTTTAAAATTGAAGATCATAACTATGCTTCCTTTAACTCAATGGATCCCTGTATCTCCAGTGATGATGATCAACCTCTGTCACTTCATAAAGAGAACAAAAGTCAAAGTAAAGATTCAGATGATGAAAAGGTTGACTTGAAAGAGGAGTTTGAACGTCTCGAAGTAAGTTTATGTTTGGAAAACTTTCAAATGATTCTAATGATGACTCTTGGCTTATGATGGTTCACTTTCAAATAAATGAGCAATTAAGGCAGAAAAAAAACATAATAAAACTCTTTTACAGTTTGCTGTAGGCACAGAAGACTCTGGACATTCAATTGAAGTACCTAAAGTGGTTGCGAGGAAAAAGAAACGCGGGCTGAAAAAAGAAGCTTTTAAGCATAAAAAGGAAGCTTTTAAGCATAAAAAAGAAGCTTTTAAGCATAAAAAAGAGCTGTTAAACCCAAGTTTGGCCGGTGATGGCAAATGGAATGATTTTGCGCAGTACATCAATGTTATTACTTTGACGGTATGTGGAAATGTATCTAAATTAGAACTTTATGATTTTTTTTTGATAGATGTTTATACATGGAATTTTTCCTTGATATCAATAAAAGTATTTTTTTTGTCCCTGTCAAAAGGTTAAAGATCAGAAGTCATAGAGTAAAGCAAGACTATAATCAAAGTAAAGAACGGACACACTAAATTATAAGTTTTCGAGAAACATGACTATTGTCACGAAAACAGTCAAAATGTTAATTTGTTTTTCATTTTCTTTTTCAGTTGGAAGAGCAGAAAGAAGAGATACAGAAACGGAAGGAGTCAACCAACTACTTGAACTCTCCGTTCCAGTGTAATCTGTGCTATAAAGGGTTCATTGATAATGATGCCTGGAATCATCATGTTAGCAAACATGCTGTGGTAAGCTATTATGTTATTCATAAAATATTGATTTTCCTTTCTGACAATTTTCATGTTGGGTGTGATAAGGAATTATATTGGAGAAAAGAACTAGCACAATATATTCGATAGCAACACACCTCTCTTGTCTGGTTAGGGCACTTTAGGGTATTAATTAATAGCTTATCTAAACTACTATCTCATTATTATTTTATTGTATGGTTCAAACATTATAAAAATGTATGATCTTTTATTTGCAGAGCGCAGGAAGCATAGAGTGTGAAGTCTGTAAGTTTAGGTTTAAAACAAAGCGCGCCTATCAGAAACATGCGTCCAATCATGAGAAGAAATACGCCTGTAAATCTTGTCCATACATATCTACTAACACGTAAGTATTATAAGTTCACGCTAGCATTAATACTCTTAGCAAAAAAGGTGAAAAAGTAGTGGACCTAAAATGATTCCCTGTGGCACACCTTGTAAACTCCTCTAAATATTAACTTCATATTTTGTAATTTGTCTTTAATAATTTATTTATTTGTGACAAACAATCTACACATACAATAAGTGCATCAAAACAAAAATCCCCATTAGATAATATAATAAATTGGTGATGAAGAAAGTCAAAAGCTTAGTTAGTCATTGGCGAAAGTTTTTGTTATTTTATAAGTTGCATATTCCATAGCAAATGTGCCATTAGATTAGAATAACACACAAATATGTTCCTCAATGGTTTAAATATCCTTGTTTGTCCAGGACTCAAGCTAAGCAGCATCAAGGATGGCATAAAGGAATTACTTTCAAGTGCAAATTTTGTGATGAAATCTTTACGTAAGTGACAAATATTTTAATTAAGAAATAGTCAATGGGTAAGCAGTTTGTGCAACATATACAATATTATTATAAACTAAAGTCGCTTGTCGTGTCTATCTGTGTGACCGCGTTATCCTTATAAACAACACTACTAAAACCGTGCGAAGCCGGAGCAGGTCGCTAGTTTTAATATAAAATACATTTGACTCTTGAAAATCCTGTATTTCTGGAGACTTGTCAATTTAATGATATTTTTCTCCCGCCAGAATATGGACGTCTTACATGAGTCATGTGCGTATCAAACACCCGTCAGAGTTCATATGCGGCTTCTGCGGGTACTCATTCATCAGCAAGTTGGGCCTCGCCATGCACAAAACTATGATGCACAAAGATGTCCAAGTAAGTACTACTTAATTATTACTCTACCATTGAATAAAGGCTTTTGGATATTTTATCGAGTTTTTTTAATGTTTAGGAGAAAGCAGAAGAAGGTCCATACTGCGAGGAGTGTGACGTCAAGTTCATATCGACGGAGGCGTACAAGAGACACATGGTCATGTCCACCAAGCACACCCAGAGTACAGACTCTATGTTAGTAGACATATGGTTCAGTTTCGTTTGTTTGATATTTAGTACAAGTCGACATCAATGTTCACGTTCAAGAGACACAATCATGGTGATGTCCGTCATGCACACGCGGAGTACAGACTACGGTTCAGTTTTGTTTGTCAAAGTCAAATTATTTATTTTAAAAAATTTACAAAAAAATAGAATTGATTCTAATTACCTTAATTATAGGTTTGTTTAAGTACATTAATTATAGGTAATGTGAAGACGAATAAAATAGAATAAAATCACTATACTATTCTACTATACAGGGTGGAAACTTTCAGCGGGGCAGTAAGGGGAAGTACCTTATCCGTTGCAGCTACGCGAAAATGGTCTTAAGAGGCTATCCATATTTTTTTATGGAATTTTGATCCCCATTCACAGATTTTGAAAAAAATGTACAGTCAGCAGGAAAATAAGCAATTTTCACAAAAACTTTTTTTTATGCCAATCGATCCTCTTATAAGGATCAAAAACCTCTATTGGACCAATTTAGGTTTGAGTACTAGAAAAGTCATAAAACGCAAAACACTTTTCCCATACACAGAAATGATACTCCAACTTAGTTTCTTATGATCGATAGATGGACCGCTACAACGAAGACTGGCCAAAAATAAATAAACTTCGTATTTCGAAATCGATTTCCGGCAATTCGCAAGGCAGTGGATACAAACATAATGATGGTCCTATAACGTGACCACCTCGCAGTCCTGATCTCACGCCTCTACACTTTTTTATGTGGCGCTATTTAAAAATTGAACTTTATAAAAAGAAATACAACAGTGTTCAGGAACTCAAAGATTTACTTACCACGATTCTCTATGGAATTAATCCTAGCACATTATCAGCTGCTACCCAGTCTGTAGTAAAGAGAATAAACCTATGCCTACGTCAAAACGGCTACCATTCTGAACACCTCATAACTTAGAGCACAAAAGTAAAATTTCTAGGTGAGTCCAAATGTAAAGTTTCAAGTTTTTAATTTTAAGGTGAAATAATACCCAAGGTAGAAGTTATAGTTTTTTATTTGTTTTTCGATCAGTCTTTTTTGTAGAGGCCAGTTTATCGATGGTAAAAAATGTAAGTTGGAACTTCTCATTTCCTACGAAATGTATGAGAAAAGTTTTTTGCGATTTATGACTTTTCTATTACTCTAACCTCAATTGGTCCAATAGAGGTTTTTGATCATTATAAGAAAGAGGATCGATTGGCATAAAAAAAGCTTTTGTGAAAATTGCTCATTTTCCTGCTGACTGTACATTTTTTTCAAAATCTGTGAATGCAGATCAAATTTTCTCAAAAAGATAAGGATAGTCTCCTAAGACCATTTTCGCGTAGCTGCAACGGATAAGATACTTCCCCTTACTGCCCCGCTGAAAGTTTCCACCCTGTATAGGTAAAAATAATTAAAAATGAAGCAATGACAGATAATTTAATTAGGTATGTGATAGATACATGGTTGTCACATATTTATAAACATCGTAAAAACACGTTTTCCTAAAATAAATAAAAATGTCAGTGTGTGAGTTAAGGTAATCACAAAATGGAAAATCAATGTCATAATAATAAATGATACAATTAAAATAGCAACCAGTTCGATTTTATCTAGACTCTAGATTGTCCTATGGAGCTGGACCAGCATATTTGCAAACATTCCTATCTTGGATATAATCCTCTAATTTTAATGTTTGATACTCAATACAAGTTGTTATTCAACAGTAAAGGCTGTCGGACTTGTGGCGCGACGTTCGAGAATTCCGAAGAGTTACGACTGCATCATCGTAAGGAACACACGCGGAAGAGACCCAAGAACTACGGGAAGAAACGGTCTAATCTCAGTTGGCCTGCCAAATGCGAACACGTATGTTTAAGCTTATCTTGCTGACATTTTTCTATAATTTTCATGTAGGAAAACTGGAACACACGTGCGTTTTTTTTTAGGAATACATAAAATAACATTACGCCTGTAATACCCGAAGGGATAGACAGAGGTGTACCAATAGTATACCCATGTTTAGGTCCCATGTAATAGGGGGCGAGCCTATTGCCATTAAAAGGGCACAAATCCAGACTCCGGACTGCTACTGAGAAATCTTCGACGGAAAACCCAATAACAATGCCCGATCCGGGAATGGAATCTCACGCTCAGCAGACCAAAAATTTTGTTATCTTAACTTGCAGTTCTTCTAAACTTGACTGGTTACTGTATAGTGTAATAGGCAAAAGTATTGTAACTTTTCTTTAACTGTTACTATGTTATAATAGAAAAACATGTTTTGTTGCAGTGTTCGGAAGAGATCCCGAACGCTCGTGAGTATTGGACACATTTCCGTCGAGCACATCCCGACAAGAAGTACCCCATACAGAAGAACCACATATGTGATATATGTGGCAAAGGTTTCAGGGTATGTACACCTAAATAAATATAGTACTTTTCTTAAGAAAAGATGTTTACATTATGTTTTTTCTCCTTGAAAAAACACAATATCATGGACATTGAAGTCTGCTGACCGCTGTCCAATCAAATTTATTTATTTATTCGGGAAAAACATGCACAATATTAAAGACATAAATCCAAGTTATTGCACAGTTACATTTCAATAAAAACAGACATATTTTCAATAAGGAAGGAATAACAATAAGAAGTAATACATAAAATCATCATGAAGATGTAGATTTCATGAGCTCACAGGATTAACAACAGTCAATTGAATAACTCAACATGAGATTTGAAATCAGAGACACTCACACTGATGAAATCGGACTCAATTTCTTTTAAAGTTAAGTAGTCATCGACTCCTCGAATGAATACTGGAACGAAAAAGTAGAAAAAGCTTTCCACTCCGGATTTCTACTGAGAAAATCCTGATGGATAAATCCAAAAATAAAAAGTAGTTGATAACATTAATAAAAAATTTCTCCCTCCACTACCAACAGGGTAACGCCTTCCTGATATACCACAAACGCACCCACTTCGAAGAACGTGCGTACAAATGTTCGCAGTGTGACAAAGCATTCTTCAACCGAACCAACTTGAATGTTCATGAGAAAACTCACTCAGACAACAGGCCTTATCCTTGTTCTGTTTGCTTCAAAGCTTTCAAGGGTAAAGGAGCCCTCAACAGGCATTTTAGAGTGAGTATTTTATGTATTATTTATATCATAAACCCCTATGTCAGAGGTAACACTTGGATGATGAAAACCGCCCTAACTGCTTCTTAAAAAAGACGCTTTCAAGGTCAAACTTAACACTAATGTGCAGTTGACTGAATAATAACCCGACCAACAGGCAATGATATTATATAAGGTAATTACGTTACACACTATATTCCAAAAGTCTGTCTAAAGTCTGGGTAAATAAGGGATAAAACTATAAGTTAAAATGAGAAGGAAATACACAAGGTTGACTAGTTTCTGTCTGGGATGTATCAACCTCTGTTGATATAACATCATTGCCGGCAGGTCCATGAGGAAATGTACTCAGAGATCAGGCCACACCCATGCTCTGTCTGTGGCAAAACATTCAAGTTTAAGGGAGCACTAGATAGACACTTTTTAGTGAGTATTTTAAATATATTGCAGGCTGCTATCATAGGCACACTTTAAAATAAAGAAAATCATGTTTTTTGTTTCATGTATTTAGATGTTGATACCGATATAATGCGGAATAAACAATTTTTTTTCTTCTTTCATACCTATCAGAATTGAAATTAAAGTTACGCCAGTTAATTTGATTTGATCCTGTATTTTTTTATAACTTCTCCCCATATAAAAAAAAGGGATCATATGCTTTAATATTAGATGTTGTGATACCTACCTACCGTACATCCACTGCAAAATGAATCTTACTAAATACGATCTAAGGCCTAAGCTTGTTCAAAATCACTTTTTCCATTGCTTCTTTAAAAATTATTGTAGCACACCTGCGTCCTGGCGAAAGATTGCTTATTCATTCAAACTATCTCCCTCTCCCTTGTTACAGAGCCACACGGGTCAAAAACCTTACGAATGTGAAGTATGCGGCAAAGGTTTCTCTCAATCAAATAGCCGGAAACTTCACGTTCGCACGGTACATCTGAAGCAACCCGCGCCATACGTCAGTCGCAACCGCCTTGAGAGACGGAAGCAAGGGCCTAAGGAACCGCCGGCACAGCAGTTTATATACTGAAGATTACAATAAACACAGAGAGACTACGAACATCATGTCTTCGAACCAAAAATTCAAAGACAGTGTGACATCTACCAACTGACCCTGTACCCACTCTCTCGTACAGAAAGGAGACCTGAGTTCCGGGTATGGGAATAGGCAGACTTTTTTTATAAACACTTAAAGAATCTCCTAAAAGATGAAGATCGAGAAAGATACAGAACTCAATGTACCTTGATTTGCCACATGAAGTTGAATTATAATGTATGAGTAATTAGGGTGAAAACTACCGGTACATGTGAAAGATTTCATACTCGTCTTGTTTTTACACTACAGCAACGTCTACCTTGCAGTCAGGCGCCAACATAGTTGAGAGAGATGGAGCTATACAGGACGAATAGCATTATTCCTTTTTCACAACGCAATGGTACAATGATGGCGGTCCCTAAGTGTGTGAAGTGAAGGCGTTCATAGACAGTAGCATGGTCGTATTATATTTAATCAGAAATCAACTATTTTTTTTTTACAATATTCATTAGTTTACAATGAGGTTTACCTTAGCAGAGTGATCTTAGTTTAATTGAAGAAGACTGGATGGTTCTGTGCATAGTTTTTTTTTTTACGATATTGAGGCAACGAATTATAATGTGCCCGAAAGTTATGTTCGCTTTAAATTGTGTAATTTTAATATTTTTATACCGAGATCTTGAATTATGTTTAGAATATAAAGTAGGTTTACTCCTGAGTATGGCTCGCATCGAGTCGGCGTTGTTTTTTTAGCAATACGTTCCAACAATTATGGCATGGCGTGTCATTAAGGCGCTGACAAGAGGCAAATGATCTAAGTAGGCTTGTCTTAACCAAAAAAATTGCCAAATCTATATAGTTTGTAGCAGCGGAAAAAATACAGGGTGGCAGGGACATCGACGCGAAACCTGTTACCATGGATTCAGTACATCATACTTGACCCCCGTTGAAATTTCTCTTAGGTAGTTAAAAAAAAAACAGCTGTTTCCTACAGAAGTGCAATACCTACTCGGTCAAAATGTATTGAACAGCAAATTTCTTTTTTAACTGACGAAAATTTTTAACGCAGGGGGGTCAATAATGATGTACTGAATCCATGGTAACTGGATGCGCGTCGATGTCCCTTCTATCCTGTATATGTTATTTTTCAACATATTTCTCAGAACTTGGTTGTTACCAAAACATGTTTAGAAAAAAAATACGTATTAACGGTAAACTAACCTTTTAGTTTGAGTTCCAATCCAAAATATCTGTATTAAATTATCAATGTACGGTTGATATTTGATTAATAACAAGAACGTCTTATTTGAATGCAGAACTTGGTTGTTTTTCGATTACTCAATTCATTTTTGAGTAAATAGATAATTATTTCATATTTTGCATTATATTACAAGCGTTGTGTCATCGCGCTTCTCTTTCTTTTGTATGCAGTCTGACAGAGACCGTGCTTTAGCTATTGTCAGCGTCTTAATATGGTTTTATGTCTACAATAACTATAGATTATTTATTAAGAATCTTCTATCAGAAAGATCAACTTCCTAAAACGTATTAGGCTTACAATGCCAAAGTGACGCGTTAGTTTACGATAATGAAAAATAAACATTATAATCAGTGTGTTAAAGTGCAAACGAAGCAGCCAGCAGAAAGACGCTCCAGTAGCCGATTGATGTCGGCGTCGATGTTCATACAACTTTGCACTTTATGGCACTGAAAATAAAGTCCATTATAGCGCTTCTCTTTGTTCTGTACGGAGCTTTATTGAAACTCGATCAGTAATTTGTTTTCAACTGGAAAACGCTAGAGAAGATCTTCCATTTTTACAAGTTTGTTTTAACGCAACTATGTACCGCACGCAGTAGTCATTATTATCCTAACAAATATTATAATTGCGAAAGCGAGTTTGTTTGTTTGTTAGGCTTTCACGCTAAAACGGCTGAACGGATTTGAATGAAATTTGGCACGTGGGTAGACCATAACTTGGGTCCCAGGTCATCGTGATACGGGGATAAAAAGTATCCAACAGTTAACATAGGAAACTTCCCGGTAGTACGCTCCCGTGGGATAATTTTTTGACATCCGCGCGGGCGAAGCCACGGGCAAAACCTAGTGATGTTATAATGTAAAAAATAAATAGCTATTTTCTTAGCCGTGGTAATTAATTTCGTTGATTAACTGAAGATATTTAACTTCAATGTTAAGTCCAGCCACCATTTACTAGTAATTATAATGGTAGAATAGCATAATAATGCAACAATTTAATATAGAAGCGAGAAGTTTTATTTATTTCCTCGAGTATTATTTATCGTTATTTTAGACATCAGTGATCTTATGTTGTAAAGTTATAATATTAAAGTTGCAATAATACACTTTTATTGTGAATAAACATATTCATGATTATTTGCTATACAGGAAATAAAATATTAATATCTATTATTGTGTCTTCATATTTCCCAAACGGTAATTAAGCTTCTCTAAACAATAATAATAATCTGATGAGATACCTACATATTTGTTTAAAGAAATTTTGAATCAAAAATTGTATTTTAATTGAATCTAAGTAGGAACATTCAAGTGCTTAGACATATTACTATGAACAGCTCTGCAATTTAAGACGGCAAAAATATGTGGTAATTTGTGGAAGGCTTATACAAGTGGCAGCATAATTATGTGACATCGAAGGAACACCAAGACTATCTAGCGAGACATGCGACGCCAAAATATAGGATACTGCATCGGCTTCAAATATTTGTGTCAATGCAATATTATTGGTTATTCCGTGCGTCACAAATATCTGCCTACTCCGTTATATTCAGAAGAACGTTAGATTCGGTATTCATTGTGATCGAAAATATCTGACATCGCTTTGGCGGCATTAAAACCTAACAGTATATTTAAATTAATACTCTCCTACTTTCAGATGGGTAATTGATACTGGCAGAATTGTCTACATCGGCTCAGCTCAGTTGCCAAATAGAAAAAAAATCGCATATTAATGACAATTGTACTTTCAAACATGACTGTCAGATATTTTTGCTTCCAGTGGGGCATAAATCCCTAGTCCTAAATCCCTAGTATACAATAGTAGTCTTAGATGAAGTTGGAAGTCACATATTTTTGTAATACGCGCACTGATTGCGCTATAGAAGAAAACTCTAAACAGTATTCTGTCAGGTTCTTATGCTGCCAAAGTGATGTCAGATATTTTCAGCCTCAACGAGGTACTACATTCTTCTGAATTTAACTGAGTAGGTAGATATTTATGACGCAAGACATGTCCGTTAATATTGCATTGACACATTATTGAAGCCGATGCAGTAGGTTTCCTATATTTTAGCGTCGCATGTCTCGCTAGATAGTCGATGTCACATATTTATGCTGTCAGTTGTATTATGCCTTACACAAATTATCACAGTCATAAATTTTCCGTATGGCAACAGTCATAAATGTTCCGAATGAATGAATCATGAAATCCGATATTATTGCCAACTGGTCATAGTCGCACTAATATTATAAAGGCGAAAGTTTGTGAGTGTGTGTGTGTGTATGTTTGTTACTTCTTCACGCTCAAGCGGCTGGACCAATTTTGATAAAATCTAGTATGGAGGTAGCTGAGAACCTGGATTAAGTCATAGACTTTTTACCCCGATATTCCCACGGGATCGCGACTTACGCGGGTGAAACTGCGGGTGCAGCTAGTAGTAATATATTAGGTTGACGAAAAAGTCTTTTCGCAATATAGTATGTATGAACTTGTAATAAAATCTCTTTGGCTATTCTATTTGTATCTGGCTGGTTTTGGTATCATTGAAAGTTTAAATTTTAAAGAACATAATTCCAAATTCAAATTAAGAAAATGTGTGATTTTCATTTATTTTTCGTACTGTCAAGATGAGTGAATCTAATAAAGAAATTCGATACATTTTAAAATTTTACTACAAAAAAAGTAAAAATGCAACGCAAGCCGCGAAAAAAATGTACGATGTTTATGGACCTAGTGCAGTATCTGTGAGAGTAGCACAAATTCGGTTTAAGAGTTTTCAATCCGGAAATTTTGATGTCAAAGATGCACGTCGCTCTGGTCGCCCTATTACGGATAAAATGGATGCCATTTTAGAAAAAGTGGAGCAAGATCGGCATATCAGTAGTTACGACGTAGCTGAAGAACTGGGAATTGACCACAAAACAGTTTTGACACATTGGAAAAAAACTGGGTACATAAAAAAGCTCGATTTGGGTACCTCACGAGCTCACTGAAAGAAACCTAATGAACCGTGTACTCATTTGTGATTCTTTATTACGACCTAATGAAACCGAACCATTTTTGAGGAAGCTGATAACTGGTGATGAAAAGTGGATCACGTACGGCAAGAACGTGCGAAAAAGGTCGTGGTCAAAGGCCGGTCAGGCTTCACAGACTGTGGCGAAACCCGGGTTAACTCGCAACAAGGTGATGCTGTGTGTGTGGTGGGATTGGAAGGGCATTATTCATTATGAGCTGTTACCACCAGGCAGGACCATCGATTCTGAACTCTACTGCGAACAACTGATGAGATTAAAGCAAGAAGTTGAGAGAAAGCGGCCGGAATTAATCAACAGAAGGGGTGTGGTTTTTCATCATGATAACGCTAGACCTCACACATCTTTAGCCACACAGCAAAACTTAAGAGAGTTTGGCTGGGAGGTGTTAATGCATCCGCCGTATAGTCCTGACCTTGCACCTTCAGATTTCCACCTGTTTCGGTCTCTTCAGAATTCTTTAGGCAGCGTCAGGTTAACATCACGAGAGGACAGCCAAAACCACTTGTTGCGGTATTTTGATCAGAAGTCCCAAAATTTCTATAGCAATGGGATCATGTCCCTACCTACAAAATGGCAAAAAGTTATGGAACAAAATGGTACCTACATAGGTACTTTAGTTAAATGTAAATAAACTATATTAAAAAATGTTTTGAATTTTCTTAAAAAATGCGAAGAAACTTTTTCCCCAACCTATTATTTATGCTCGTAACTGTACTTAATCAATAAAAAAAAAACCTCAAAGATGGTGCGCCAAACTGGAATATGGCTGGAATAGATGAAAACAAAGTATTAAAGTAGAAAACATAGTAGTTTTGGTGGTATGAGGAACGGTGTAAAGTTCACTCATCCACCATAGAAAAGGGAGGATCCTCCGACCAGACGGGTGTTGTGTCTGGTAGGCAACTGCCCAATGGTTGATGTCGGGACTTTGTATGCTAGTTGCGCGGTAAACTCTGCTTGCGCGGTGCAGGGTTTGTGTGACGTCAGTTTGACGCGTAGTTCGCATGTGGCGATGTTGATGCCGCTACATAGTAATTTAAAAAAAACACCAGACTAGTGCGAGTTGAACTCCGGGTTGGTTCCGTACAATGAATTGTTATCTACCATGTTTTTTATCCCAAGAACAAACTTAACATTGTAGTTGAAAAACATGTTCTCCCATACATTCCATTTGCAAATGTAAGTTTGTACGCACAATATTGAGAGATTTACTATGTTATTTTTACACCATAGACTTCTTATAGGTTATCCTGTAATGTATAAGTAAAGAACTATCTACTGTATGTTTTTTTCAAAATTTTAAGGTCAGTAGTTTCGGTATTTTTTTTTTCTTATTTGCCCCTTAAAAGTGAACCTCATATTAAAAAAAAACATTTATTTACGTTACACGTCCGTGTTTGTCCGTGTCCCAGAAATTAATATGTATAGGTACAGTCGCCAGCCCATCAGATTATCAAATTGTCAAATTTCTCCAAATTATTTTAGTCCTTAAAAAGTTGAAAATTAAGTTCAAAATCGAATGAGAAGACTTGACAGTTTGTGGTAACTTGAAATGCTGGCGACTGTACCAAATTTCAACTTAATCGGTCCAATAGATTAGGAGCAAATCGGCTTTGACATACGGACAGACAGACATACACACGAGTGATCCTATAAGGGTTCCGTTTTTTTCTTTTGGGATATGGAACTCTAAAAAGGCGTTCCATTCTACAAGTCAAAGTGTAGGATGATTGTCGACAACATACGTCAGGACTTCTTGGCGGGAAAGTGAAGCGTCATGTTAGCAGTTTTGTTTTATTTTCTAAAATTTGTGTTTAGCCGAATATTAATGTGTAATAGTGGTGGATTATTAACCATTAAGTGTTCGTGAACCTGCATTAATGTAGGCAAATGAAACAAAACAGTGCAACATCACTTTAAGTTCTCTCAAGAAGTCCGCGCGAGGTTTCAGTAAAGTGCCGCGTCTTTACTTAAACCCAAGGGGAGTGGGGCGGGGATATCATCAATCATCTTTATCATGCATTGAGTGGAGTTCATTTCATAATTATTTAAATAACTTTGTACTTGTTACCTAATTTTACATGACACTGGCTAAATGCACAAACCGTGCGAAGCCAAAAAGAAAAAAAAAAAAAAAAAAAAAAACATACGTCAGCTGTCAACTGTCATGTTTTTCATGTGACATTTGCATCGTTTAGAGCTGAGAAGTGAGATCTGTGTGAGATTAGAGTAAAAATCTTATTCTTATCATAGCTTGTATCATATTCATACGATACGAAGCATGCTCAAAAGAGGTAAATAACTGATAGTGTAGTTAAAGTTTAAGTGTGTGTGCAAAATGTCGACGTCCCCTACGACACCAGATGCAGCGCATCCTCGATTTTTACAGCAACCCATTTTAAATCTTGGTGGTACAGTATTTCAGTTGGTTTATAACTTTTTCCTTAACATTATTGTTGTTTAAAAGTCTCCTACTAACACGTTTCTTCACACAAAGTTAGGTTAAACCACCAGTACCTATTGGTTCTGAATAAATGAAATGATTATAATAAATTATTAGATGTTCTTCCTGTTTTTCTATATTCTGTGCCACATAAATTCATTAAAAATACAGTTGCACATTTACTTCATTGCAAAAATCACATATTCAATGTTTTATCAATATACTTACCTTTTTGTTTGATAACCTCAGAATTTATACTCAAGAAATAAAAAACCTTAAAGCATTGTAATAAAGATTTATTTGCATTGAAACAGGTCTAATTTTATCTTTTAGTGCCAATATTAGAAGTGACCAAATCATAACACTCATTAAGTGACACAATGTATCAAAGCAAGATAACAACGGACTTAAAAACTAACTGTCTGTTATTATTAATACCTATGTTTTGTAAAATATGTAAATTGGCACTAATTTCTTTTGTGCCATTATTTAAAACATTTTATTTAATTTCGAAACATTTTAATTTTATTTATTAATATCTTGTTTCAGCATTATCTTTGATTCCTTCAGCTAAAAATAATTTATTAAATACTTTGATTACACAAAACTATTCAGTGGATTGCTGTGGTAATCAAAGTGGGCCAGCATGTAATAATGTTTTTTTATTTTATTATTTCACTTGTATCAGTTTATCTTGCATTACATATTTTCTAACTAAAGTCCTACCCCCATTAGTAGAAGGCACGAGTTTATGTATGTAACTGAAGTCCTCTCAGAGTCACTCATTTTTGTATGTGCTAAAAAATAAACATGTAGTTGCTGACTAGGTTAATATAGGACTATTATGGTTTATCAATCTCAAGCTGAGCCAAAAGTTTGGAAATTACTGCCAAAAGCTGATGCAAGCCCTGTTTCGTTTGTTAACTAAGTGACTACTCCAGTTCAACTTACTGTCTAGAACTCTAGAATGAACCCGAGGTACTTGACTTTTTTGGCTAACTGAAGTTCTGTATTGAACAGTTTTGGTAGGCGGAAAGGGCCTAAAGCTCGTTTTTAGGTAAACATGACTAGTTCAGTTTTATCGGGGTTCACCAAAAGGTCAAAATCCCTACACCATCTTTCTACGATACGTAGTGCCTGCTGATAGGTTACAGATTGTACCAGTCACCTTCCCTGAAACAAGGATTGCGAGGTCGTCTGCATACCCTATTGTGTAACAACGGTTGGCATTGAGTTTGTTGATGAGGTCATTAATCACCAGATCCATAGAAGGGGAGACAACAGCCCTCCCTGGGGGCAGCCTCTAGCTATCATGGCCAACTGCTGCTCATCTTCAAGACAAACCACTCGTTTACTTAACATGTTAGTAATCCAGTCCGTTAGTAGGTACCTGTTCTACTCCATGTCTGGAGAGGGCACTGCTAATGCTGGAGAAGTTTTTGTCGAAGACTTTTTCGATGTCTATGAAAGTGCCCAGGCAGGTGCCCTTCTGATGAATCGCTTCCTCCTGACCACTAGATGAAGAGCGGATTCGGTCGACTTACCCGAGATGTATGCGTGTTGGTTACCGCGTAGCGGTATGGTTTTCAGTGCGCCGTCTCTCAACGCCCTAACACACAGCCTTTCCAGAGTCTTTAGTAGAAAAGAGGTCAGGCTGATTGGTCGGTGGGATTTGGCGTCTGTGTAGTCACCCTTACCTGGCTTAGGGATGAATATTACTCTCACTTCCCTCCATCCTTTAGGAACGTATCTGAAGGCCAGACATGCTCTCATCAAAGGTACCAGTCTTATTGCGACAGAGGTTTCAGGCCACTGTAGTAAGGCGGGGAACACTCTATCAGCCCAAGGCATCAAACATTTGCTTATAAAAGTAATTATTTGGCGTGTGCTGTGAAAACTATTGATGATACATAAAATAATGTGCTACATGTTTATAGCAATCATAACCCACAAAAAATTCCGCGAGGGTATAGGTCTAACTATTAAAGTTAAGTCACAATAACCATTTTATGTTCAAATTAGTAAAAAGTACTACTTAATTTATAGTTTAATAACCTGGATTAACGCATATGATTTACTACTTCTAATCCCGGTAGTACCTACGTTCCCGTAGGATATTTTCCGACATCCACGCGGGCGAAGCCGCGGGCAAAAGCTAGTTCCTAATATAATATGTATTTGACATGATTAGCTCTCCATTAACTTACAACTATTTTGATTAGTATTTTATTTAGAAAATCATATTCCTTATTGTGATTTCGTCAAATTAAATACATTTATTATAGGGTTTATTATCCAAAGGGTACATGATGATTTAATTTCCAGGCTTAAAGATAGCCCTGATCCAGTTGGCAGTGGGCATGGATAAGAAAAAAAATGTAGCTGCAGCAGTACAACAAATACATAAGGCCAAAGATAATGGGGCTCAACTTATAGCACTGCCGGAATTCTTTAATGCACCATATGGCACCAGTAAGTATTTCTAAAATAAAATAATTAAGAGTCAACTTTGGTTAAAGAAGTTAGTTTGTATGCACTAAATAGTCGCTTATGACTATCTTCTACTGGATCTGTGACTATAGTTGACAGCATCACAGCTACATAGGTACATTGTGTGGGAGTAGCAACTGCATCCTGAATAAGATAGCCTGTACGCTGGACAGCCCACTGGTGATGAAATCTCACCCAGAGAATAGAAACACTATTAGATATTAAATACTAACATAGTCTTTAAGTTGTAACTAACAATTTTAATTAATGAATCATGGTCATCTGATTAAATAATAATTATTATAGTTGTATATAATAATTAATATATTATGGATCGTAGGTGGCGTTCTGTAGTTTCTGCCTACCCCCATGGGAAGAAGGCGTGAGTTTATGTATGTATTATAGTTGTGTCCTACCTTGTAATGCTCTTTTGCTCATTACAAAGCTAAAGCTTATTTAAAGAAAAAAATCCAGTCTTCCGTCAGTCATCAAATTCTTTCTGTATAGTTACTCTTATAGATAATCATAATCTCCAAACAGCTGTTGGTCATTGAAACATATTCCTTGAGAAAATACAATACCATACATTATTATAGAATATTTCAAAGAGTACGCGGAAAGCGTACCAGACGGAGATTCGTGTAGAGCTCTACAGCGCGCGGCGATGGAAGCCGGCGTGTGTGTGGTCGGCGGGACCCTGCCCGAGCGCAGCGGAGAAGACCTGTACAACACCTGCACCGTGTGGGACAACTGCGGGAACCTTATCGCGCAACACAGAAAGGTAACAGCATCCATACTATTCATGCTAATAATAATAGTCCTCTGCCTTCAATAAGCTCAGATCCTGTAAGTCATCACCTCGCTTCCAGGTACATTTGTTTGACATAGACATCCCCGGAAAGATAACATTCAAGGAGTCAGACGTGTTATCTGCTGGAGATCACCTCACCACCTTCGAATACCTCGGCGTGAAGATAGGGCTCGGCATCTGTTACGACTTGCGATTCTTTGAGATGGCGCAAGTTATGTCCAAAGAAGGTAAGAGAATTATCAGCTTTTTAGGGTTCCGTATCTCAAAAAAAAAAGAAAAACAAAAACCCGACTGCATAAATAAAAAGTGATCTAAAAAAAAATGTTAATTAAAAAATCAAAAACCCGATTGCGTAAAAAGCGCACTCAAAAAAGATAGAAACAAGATTTTTATAAAACTATAAACAATCTCATACAGTCGGAGGCAATAGGTCGTTATTGTTAAGAAGATGCTTCCGACTGCATGAGATTGTTTATACTTAGTTTATAAAAATCTTTAAGTGCACACTTTTTAAGCAGTCGGGTTTTTGATTTTTTAATTAACTAGGTATTTTTATTTTACACTTTTTAATTAGGATTATAAGACGGTAAATTAGGTTATTTACTCGCTTATTTTCAGGTGATAACGGCCTCTTACTCACTCACTCCAAAAGTTCGGGATAGTTTATTTATTTATTTTATTATTTATGTACACACAGTAAAATACAGAGAGATACGACATAATTATAATACTAGTACAAAGGTACTGCTTATTTCTTAAGAAATTTCGAGTTTTTTATCATTTCTTATTTAAATTACATTTAAACATATAATATAACTTGTGTATATTTTTGTAATCACCATTTGAAACCCTTCATTTCGGTTGGTTTAGAGATTTTTTTTTTTCAAAAACACCAATTTGCGTCGAAATCCGCCATTTTTATTTTTAATAATTTGAATATACCCAGTGACACTCGCGCAATAAAGACGAATCTAACGACATATCATACATCAAAATCGGTTCAGCCGTTTAGTAGTTACAAGGGAACATAGGGACGGACATACTAACATACAGGTCAAACACATAACCCTCCTTTTTTGGTTTGCCGCTGTCGGGTAAAAAACGGAACCCTTATATTCATATTCATATATTTATTTGCATTCCATAATGTCTAAGTAAAGGTGTCACAATTGCTTAAAGCTAAGGTACAATTACGGACCCTGTAGGGCACAGCAAAAGGTATAATAAAATTAATAAAAAAAAAAAATAAAAATAATATAATAAATAAAATAAAATAAAATTTTATGATCACACGGTGTCTGTCTGTCCGTCTGTCAGAGCCGATTTGCTCCGAATCTACTGGACCGATTAATATGAATTTCTCTAACCCAAACACGAACGTGTATCGTAAATAAATGAATTTTGAATATGGGGTTCACTTTTGGGGGAATAATTAGAAGACCGTGTGACAAATCAAATGAAAGCACTTGATACGATTTTTTTTAATATTAAGGTTATGTTATTAAAAAAAAAAAGATAAAAATTTACCATTCCTGCCTTATTTCCGAAACTGTTGAGCCAAACATTTGGAAAAAAAATCTGAGTATAGTTCTATAATAATAGATTACAAGAAACCCTACTTATAAGAAGTCTATGGTCTTAAAATAACATGGTAAATCACTCAATATTGTGCGTACTAATTTACATTTGCAGTTGGAATATATGGGGGAACATGTTTTTCAACTACAATGTTGAGTTTGTTCTTGGGATAAATTCATCCCAGCTATGGAACTTTTCATTGTGCGTGAACCGACACTGGGCCGGTTTCTTCAGTTATCAACTATTGTCTGGCAGTTTTAATACTTTATGCGGCCTACCCAAATGTCCTTTCTTTGGTATCGTTCGTCGAGTCGTTGAGCTCCTTAAGTTCTGAGTTGAGCTACACGATTACTGACAAATGCGTGCACTCACTGGACAGTTTCACTCAAGTCTGTGTGGTTCTTTCCTCAAAACACCATTTCAGGCACTAATCTACATGTCCAATGATCTGACCAAGATTATGTCTGGACTTTAAAAGAGACTGTGACCTCTTACTTTGGTTCGGTGTTTCTTCTGAGAGTAGTCGGATAGGAAATAGCGACCTCATCTAGTTAGGGTTCCGTAGCCAACAAGGAATCCCCTATAGTTTTGCCATGTCCGTCTGTCTGTCTGTCCGCGGCTTAGCTCAGAGACTATTAGTACTAGAAAGCTGTAATTTGGCATGGGTATACTCGTACATATTAACTAGGCCGACAAAGGAGTAAAATATTTTGGAAAAAAAAAATTGGGTATTTCATTTTTCTCGTTTATCTCATAGTGTGGGGTATCGCTGGAGAGGCAGTTAAAAAAAAAAAAAACATTTATCGTTACAATTTAACCAGCATGTACTGTCCGTAATCCGACTGCAAGTCAAAGTCCGTTTCCTTTGTCCACTCAACTCGATCATGAGCCGATAAGCAACTGATAGATACCCTAAACGGCCTAAACCATTCCAGGATGTTCCGTGCTGATATACCCTGGTGCCTTCAACATGACGACCGGCCCTCGTCACTGGGAGCTACTGGGCAGAGCTCGCGCCAACGACCTACAACTATGGGTGGCGTTGGTCAGTCCCGCAAGAGACACGAACGCTGAATATGTGGCGTGGGGTCACACTATGCTGATTGACCCTTGGGGGTCGGTGGTTAAGCAGTTGGATGAGAATCCTGGGATATTGAGTGCTGAAGTTGGTGAGTGCTCTAAATGTCGAAAGGTCTTCAAGCCTTCGCTTTATTTTCTGTACTATTATTGATCCTGCCGCCTAATTACCAGATTCGTAGGATTTCATATCGGCAAACATTTTTACGAGTTGATTGAGAGTATACCTGCATTTTATACAAATAAACATTTATTTATTCTCACAAAGGGAAGCTGAATACTTGCTGTGCCAAGATACTAGATGGGTTTTAAAACATCACTATGTTATCAGTTTTTAGTGTGTTTCACAAATACTTTTATTTTTTCTAGATCTGAGAATGGTAGAAGATGTCCGTAGTCAAATACCAGTGAGAAGTCAAAGAAGAACAGATATTTACGACACCGTCAGCCACCACGACTCATAATACCAAAGTTTACTTCTAACAGACTTTTTAAAACAAGGTATGTGCAATATGAAACGTGAGGAAATTCTGTATAATGATCAGACTTATTTAGTTTTAAATGAGAGAAAACACGAAGTGGAAATATGTTACGATTTCATAACATGTTTTTCCAAGATTCCTCTGAAAAACACTTGTTTGTATGGAATATCTGTTTTTGCAATAGGGAAACAAATCATAAGATAATTTTAATACACGATAAGTTGCATATTTATAAAGTATGCATAAATATCATTTTTATGAATAAATGTATTTGGTTGTATTTATTTCATATCGAGAGAGTCGCGCCATTGAGAAATGGCCTAAAATATAAATATATTTAATGCAATAGAAATAAGAAGGGAACAAGCAGTACAATTATTAAAATATATTGTTATAATATAACATGTACGTTTATTAAATATATTTTTTATCTAGTATATTAAAAGTTTACATTTTATATGTTATTTTAATATTGTGTTTTATTAAAGTTTTGAATTTCTGTAGAGTTTGTGATTTTTATTCAAGTATGTTTGTAATATTTGTAACACTTCTTCGCCGCAACCCCAAAAGAGTGTGAAACCGCTTCCACCTGTAAAATAGTGAATAAAGCTAATCATCTGAATACACTTATGTTCTGTAACTACTACATGAACATCGAGATTACGGCTCAATGCACATAGACATATACAGGGTCAAATTAAATTAGCTAGCAAAACTCCGCAGACGTGATGGGTGTCGGTTTGAAATACCGGTATTTTTGGGAACCGGTACCATTGGCCTTGGTGTGATACCTGTACCAGACATACTTAGTGTACTATTGGTATTTCTAACAGTATCGGTACTGTACCGTTACCAAACAATAACTTCCGTTAGAGTGAGAAAACAGATATAGTAAGTAAAAAAGATAGCTAAAAGGCATTAGATAAATAACTTCGAGGTTGCCAATCGTACGTGGTTCCTCGTTCAAATCTGAGATTTGTAGTACGCGCCGGGTACCTGAATTTTGCACGAGTACTTGTTAGGTGTAGTACCAGTACCCAGGTACCGAATTGGCAAGAACCGCTAAGTACCGATACAGATCCTGAACTTTTGGTACCTGTTTCAAACCCAGAATAGTAGTCAATCTGTCGTTTCTGTCTACTCCCACGGGAGATAATGAATTAATTTATGTATAGTCGACCTCGTAAGTGCTTTATCAGTTTTGCAACAATTCCCACTAAATTGAAACTTCACTAAGGTTGAAACGATCTAGGTGTCACTGAGACAAGTAAGCCCCATTTTCACGGTGCGAGTTTCTGGAACGTTCAAGAGCAATAATCGCATGCCATAAAGCACGTTCAATTATTGCCATTCAAGAATTGCATGCAAGTGTTCAAAATTCAAATTATTTATTTCAATTAGGCCAGAGGCGGCTCGTGACATTTATTTGTGGGGGTTCACTAAAAAAAGAAACGTAGAACTAGAGCTTACCATTTATTTTATTTGTAAAGAAAATCCATTCGGCGATCTTTATCGATTTTCATCAACGCGTTCATTGAACTCTCTAATAGATTTTCGATACGCAGAATCGAGCGCCTTACGAATATCTTGACGGCCGATAGATGCCAATTGCACTTCACATAAGATATGAAATCGAGATTGCGAATGTTTTTTCACTTTTATTGAAAGATGCGCTCAATCGTCAACACGGCCGTTTCCGTCCATGCAGATTCACCACCACTGCCGGCGCCAGCTCCAAACACCAGACACGGGAAACAAAATAATTTGTTGCTTTCTTCACATCCACACAACCAAGGTGTTTTGAAATATTGTTCAGATTTAAAACCACGCGTAAAAGATTTATTTTTCGTAACACATTTTTGAGAAAGTGCAATTTCGGGACGTGGTGGTCCCTTAGCTTTCAGTTCGATACGCATTTCGAGTCTTTTCACAATTTTTAATAAAAGATACACTGTATTGTTCCATTTTTAATACAAATGTCGCGCACAAACTATTTTTAATAATTATTTAGAATAAACACTGCGAATCTACTGAGAGCCGAGTTGAGCCGACTGTTTGTTTACATAAGATCGGCAACAGCGCATAGGCATAGATCACATTTCCGCGCGCGGCCGCCTTGCGCAGTTTGGCAACGCCGCGCGTGAGCGGCGCTCCAAATTAGGCTTATTTCTCAAACAAAATCTTTTGTTTCACGCGTCGGACTGTGTCGATATTTCTCTTTCGCACTCATTGAATACAGTGCTAGATATCGTACTGAACTTTGTTTCATAGGAGCGCAATCGCTGGCGCTCCACACGTTACAACTTGACGCCAAATGTACGCGTAGGAAATGGTTTTCTAGTAAACTGCTATTGTATGCGTATGGGCATAGTAGAAAGAATGTATGTATAGGATTATAATAAAGAAATATAGATTATGCTATTTTCGTGGGAGTGCACTGCACCAGCGCTCTTTATGACGAGCCGCCTCTGAATTAGGCACATAAGAGGCACTTTTGAACGTCAAAAAATTTAAACGCGTGTGATTTCCATAAAATGGCATACAATAATTGAATTTAAGTTTTGCTGTTCAATAAAATTGCATGCGACAGGCAGTTTTATTGCAAGGCGATTATTGCAAATTGTGCCTCGTCCTAATACAGAGTTGCACGTCCTTGTACAATTGATTAAAGTATTGCCCTTTTTATTAACCTGTTTCATTCGTTAGTACACACACGGCTACACATCAAGCTATACATTTCCAGTATAAGCTGATCTCGCATTGTATAGGATATCCGTACAATGAGAGGTGAGCGTATACTGGAAATGTATAGCTTGATGTGTAGCCGTGTGTACTTGTAGAGTTGATGTTGATTTTATTGCACGAGCAATTTCATTGTAACAGTTTTGAACGGCAACTAACTTGTATCGTGCAACAATTGTACGTGATGTTTGTGGTTCCAGTCAAGTGTTGCTTCAATTTTATAATGGTATGCCACAGGCAATAAACTGCACCGTGTAAATGGAGCTTAAGACCTTGTCGTTTTATGACGTGCAAGTCACGTTTGACCATAGGGTGATAAAGCAATTATGATGTCGACTATACTGTCAACCTGTAGTATCCGACTGCTGAATAAAAGCCTCTCCCATTTTCCAGTCCATTAGGGCTAAAACAGAACTGTCCACACATTCAAAGCAGTCAGTACAAAACTATTTTACCAATAAGAAAAGTGATAGGTTACCATGTCCATAGTTGTGTATGTACAGTTTCCCGTTCTTCTCCTCTGGCTCCAATCTGACCGCGTCTCGTGATGGTCTCAGCCCAGCCCAATGTTTTACTATTTCCGCACGCTGGAATTATAATTATTTCAAAGTATTATTATCTTCGAACTAGCTGACCCTACAGACGTTGGGCACAAAAACCCCATAGAAAATGTACGATCAGTCTTTCCCGAATTTTCACACTTTAAAAAAAATTCGGTCCGTAAGAACCTGGGGGTCTACTCCGAAGATAAATCCGAAGTATCGGCCGAATGTTCGGCCGTTTTTAAACTACGCCTGAATATGGCAGACTATGACGAAAAACAAATAAGTCAAAGAGATAAGTCAAAGTGACTTGAAGTCGGGTAAGGATTCAAGTCAAATAAGGAAACTTTGGAAGTCAAGAAAGGACCGAACATTCGGCCGATACTTCGGACTATCGCATCGGACTAGGCCCCCTGATTCGGACTATTACGAACATTTTAAAACAAAAAATTGGCAAATCGGTCCAGCCGTCCTCAAGTGATGCGCTTACCAACGAACAGCATTGCATTTTAACGAAGTATTGCATTTATTTTATTTTGTTTATTTTTATCTCATTATGCTGCACCGGTTGACGTCATCACGTCAACGCCGGCGGTCGCTGAAAACCAGCGCTGGGGCTCTGTCTAGCATAGGGTCGCAGCATTATGGTGAGCGATGGCCGTTTTGCGTGAATGTGACGCATATTTTCCCTCAACTTGTTCTTTCGTGTTTGTGTTTTTATTTCTTTGCGTTATGTTTACCGCAAATAAACGTATTTTCTTTCTTTCTTTTTCTTTTTCTTTTATACAGGGCTATTGGTAAAACACAAAAACCTCTTAAGGGGTCATTGTACTCATCAGTATGAACAACTTTTATTATGGGACCAAACCCGAAATCGCGAAAAAAAATCTGCTTTGACGAGTTATGCGAACATAAATCTAAGGAACAGCTGATTTTTTATCGCGATTTAAATTTTGGTCACATAGTAAAAGTTGTTTTTAATGATGAGTACAATGACCTCTTAAGAGGTTGTTGGTGTTTTACCAATAACCCTGTATACATAACATTGCGCCCTATTTCCTGAAGGAACAAGCAACCCTTTTTTGCTATAAATCGCAATCAAATCCAGACTGTGAGTTTGCTAATGAGATATTCCTAAGAAATCCGGGAATAGAAAACAGGACGAGGACCTGTCGTTTAGTAGGCAAACATTAATATTTATTTATTCACAAGCCGTGGAAGCATGGGATAGTCCATCTCAAAATCAAAATATTTTAATTTCACATACACATCTACATGGGCACTTATGAAACGTCAGAAGCTACGTGCACGGTTCCAATTGGTCGTTTCCTATGGAGAAGAGCTGGCCAGAAACTCCACGGTTACTCTTTTAAAAATAATTAGCTTTTACCATGTTTTCAAATTACAGTGTTCATAGGTATGGGAGGACAGTGTAGGCCCGTCAACAAGTACCAGGTACTTAACAAAATAGAAAATGGTTTACAAGGCTACAGTCTACAGCATTTAGAAGTTTAACCCTAGGTTTACCTCTAACTCTTGGTGGCGTAAGATGAATTATTTGATTAACACCGAGTTATTTAGGATAAACCATGAACGAGCAAGTGTGACTTTGTGTTCAACTTCGTTATTTAAGGAACTCTTGCTCAAAATTTCATGGTTGTAGACCCAGCGGTTTAGGCTTTGCGTTCTCAGTGAATTAATTTAAGATTATTATGAAGTAGTTAATTTATTTATTTCTCTTACTGCAAGTCCAGGCATCATTTTCTTGCACCCGTTCAGTATGAAGTCGGTGTCTTTTGGGTCTATTTCTGTGTTGAAGTCGTTTTGATGGGTCCCTCCCAGCACAACTGTTTGATCGCTGAAATTAAAACGCAACTTAAAAATTTGTATATCAGTAAAGTGGAGCCGAAAACGCATCTAACATTCTATTTTGTGTATGAGTAGGGAGTTGTTTCTGATCGTTTACAGTTGGGTACATAATTATTAAGACTGTCGCCAGAACCTTCCTAGTGTGGACAATGAAAAGCCTACATTTTACGAATAACACCAACTTTTCTCGCTCTTTTTATCAAAAATATTTGATCACTAGCTTTCGCCCGCGGCTTCGCTCGCGTTAATTTAGAATTTGACAATCATTTCGGGTTGTACTCTGCTTTTTGAAATTTAAAGTGCTATTGAATACATTCCAAAACATAATTCAATCATGATTCGAAAGACACGTGGCGCCATATATTATAATAATAACGTTATTGTTGTTTTCCTCGGGAACAGTACTTTTTTTCGGGATGAAAGGTATCCTATGTCCGTTTCTGTACACCTGACAATGTATATGCAAAATTTCAAGATGATCGGTTCAGTGGTTTAGGCGTGAAAAGGTAACAAACTTACTTTCTCATTTATAATATTAGTTAGGACTAGCTGCGCCCCGCGGTTTCACCCGCGTAAGTCTCGATCCTGTGGGAATATCGGGATAAAAAGTAGCCTATGTAATATTTTTTTTTCCTATGTCTTAATCTAGGGTGTCAGTGAGCGTGAAGAAGTAACAAACATACGTCGCCTTTATAATATTAGTGTGATTAATAATTTACCAAGCTGCAACATAGTCAACATTTAACGTGTTGATAACAACTTACTTCGGTATGATATAGATTCCAATCTCCTCATCCATAACAACTTGATTGATCCATGGCGCTTTTACCTGCGAAATATAGTTTGTCATTTATAACCTTACATGCTTCATCAGATTGCACCGTGCACCGTAATTTCAGGTTCTAATCATTCCTGCCATCGTTTATTTGGTCGTCCTCTATTCTCATAAACATCCATATTCATACTCTTGACATTCCTCCTCACCTTAGACTATTTCAAAAGATACTTACCCTAATAACCTGTCCCCTAATAGGCACCACTCTATCATCAGGCACGAGGAACCTGGCTCCTATACCAGTACAATTCACCACCACATCATATTGATCTAACAGTGGGTCCTGCAAGGATGTCAGCTTGGCTTGTTTGACCTTGCCGTTAGCTTGTTTATACCGCTGTAGTAGGTGGGTAAGTAACGTAGATGGTGAGGATACGAAGGTTGTGAATGTTTGGCCGGCACTGGAAAGAAAACATAATAATGTTGGTCCTAAAAAGGTTTTAAATCAACTACTGAAGAATCGTCTTATTTATTTTATAGCATGATCAGCTTATAATGTTCCCACTGCTAGGACAGAGGCCTCCTCTCTATGAGAGGGAGTGGGCCATAAATCCATATCCCACAACGCGGACTCAGTGTGGGTTGTTGTCACATATCTTCAAATTTTTTATATAATTAATAATTATATGCTTCAACTATACTAAAAGCCAAGGCTCGGAACGATGTAGTTATAAACATTAAACGTGCGCGTTGGTCGGTGCAGTGTGCGGTAGGTATGCGATTTTCAAAAAGTCTAGTCTTGTGTCATCTCGCTCCCGCGTTTTCTGACTGCAGCTCTTTAACAATAAGACCATTGACACTTTTCACATAAGTTCCTCTCAGAGTACTCCAGACAAGAGCATATTTTATTGACCCGCAAACTCCTCACCAACAGAAAAAGAGGTGCAATATAAACAACAGTAAACTTATTTATTAATTGAATTAACATAATATCACGCCTATTTTCGCCGACGGGTTAGGTTAGCAGAGGTGTGTTTATTCATTAAATTACTTACGTATATTTCCCAGAAAAGAGGTTACTATAATCTTCCAGATCTTTACTGTAGAGCACATGGTAGCCAAGCACCATATGTGCCCACTCCGGCTTACAAAACTTCTCCTTAGTCCTATAGAGGTTGTATATTGGCATCATACAAACACCGTAGCCACCAGTTTTCCATTGTTCATGGAGAAATCTGTATGTTTCGCCGCCCCATTTCCTGAAGATAATACTTTGGGATGGCATTGTTGTTACAATTTTTATGGCCTGAGTATATTAGAGGAAGATTGAAAGTGGCACCAGTGACTATTACGTTGAAATGGAATCGTTTGTCTTGCTATGGGCATATGATAAGGAGGTTTGAAATGCATGTGACTAAAAGAGTGATGAATATAAATGTTCAGGTATGGAGAGGGATGATAGCTTGACGACTGGCGGTTGACACAGATTAAATGCAAGAAGAAAACGTGTTGTGCCGACCCCAAGTAACATAGGACAGGGGCAGGAAGATGATGATTTATTTGGGCCAGATCTGATAGGTATTTGGACCTCCTATTAAAACTGTGCATATATTGGGTAGTGGTTGCAAGCGCGGCTGTTAACCGTGGGATGAAGGAAATTCTAAGTAGTAGCCTCGTCTCTTAGAGTATACAGGCTGACTTCGAAAACATGCGACAAAATTTAAGGGGGTTTTCTACTAATCAGTATGAACAACTTTTACTATCGGACCACTTTAAAATTCGCAAAAAAAATCGACCTTATACAAAATGGTCCAATCGGTAATGTACCTTTATAGGAAGGTCGAATTTTTTTTTCGAATCCTAATTTGGTCCCCACAGCCACGAGACATAAATATTACGCAAACTTCAAAAGCGTTTTCTCGTGCCATAAAAATTACAACTTTGAGAAAAGACCTATTTCATGCGTATGGTTAAGGGTGTCCGCCCACGAGCGATTTTTTGGGGTTTTTATCAGGAAGAAATACCTTCACACAAAAATCGCCGAGATAATTGCTCGTGGGCGGACACCCTAATACTATGGTCGTAACAGCTTAAAATATCTATCAATACTTTAGAAGAAAATCGCTTTTGAATCTTGTGTAAGTGTAAGGCATTTATGCTCGTGAATTTACATACTCTATCAGGCTGTAGGGAGTACTTCCACATAAGTACGGGTACCACAATCCGCCCGAGCCGTCGCCAGTTGTGTTCGGAGAGAATTCGCTTGAAATCAGCACTACCTGAAATAATGAAAGACCAAGGAAACAGTTAAAATTATCGATTTCTATTAAATTACGGTCGAAAACACAACTCAGTTTTAAGTAGCGGTTAGGTTCATGCTGTCTTGTAGCGACAGAAAATCTTTTAAGATTGTCTTGGTGTCCTTTGAGAATTCAGGTGTTAGACTATAATATTACTGCTTGTTAAAGGCGTTTTTCTAGATACTGAACGAAAAAAAAACATAAAATTTTAAATATATCGTTTTTCGGACATCACAGAAATTATATTTACTCATCTTCAAATACACATAATAGTAATGTTAAACTTGCATCAAAATCCTTAAATTTTTCTTTTATTTTAACAGCACAGGTGAGTCCGTTCACTCCGGCGCCAATCACAGCAATTTTCACCATTTTGATACAAAACGTAGAATACCTAGATCCAAATGGTTCGAAACAGTGCACCTTGATGCCTTTATTATTGTTTCTACGAACTATATTATCTTATCTCAAGAGTTCAGAGGTTGATAAACATTAATACAATGCCTTGTATTATAGTGCACTTGAATACATACTAATAACTAATATTATAAATTCAAAAGTAACTCTTTATCTGTCTGTATGTTTCCTTTTCACGCCTAAACCATTGAACGGAATTCGATAAAATTTGGCAAGGAGATAGATGGCATCCTGGGGAATGACTTAGGTAACTTTTTGTCTCAAACATAATCCTAAATGGGGGTGATTTAGGGGATGATAGGTTTGTATTATAAACCCAGCATTTCTTTGGTTAGGGATATGAAAATTCGAATTTATGCTTTTGGTAAGAAATAAAGAATCACGTTTTTCATTGTTTTATTAAAATTCACATGTTTTATAGATTTTTTTCGTTACTTCTTTCAAGAGAACTAGGGGATTGGAAATAAATCGGGCCACTCGATCAAAGTCATAAAATAACCTTTTCATTTCTCATACTTGGAAAGTAGTGGTTGTTTGATCCGAGTAGCGTGTGGAAGACGCTGCTCCCCACCCTTGGGCGGGAAAGATCCGACTCATAGTAATTGCTTCCCTCTCTAGGGCGGCAATGAATTTAAGAAATAGAATTAAATTTGGTTAAGTCGAAAAATCTGCTAGAAAAAGCTTAGAAATAATTAAAAAAAATATCGATTAAATAAAAATAAAAAATAAATGCTGCGGTCTTGTGAGTGTATAAACAGCAGGTGTGAATTTAATAAAATAGCCATTATGCGGGACGGCCCGCGGCGGTGACGCGGTGTTCCATGTTTGAAATTTAAAAAAGACTATATAATTTGGCGGGATACTAACTCTGTAAGCTGCACTGAAATTCAAAATCTCGGTTTTATAGACTAATATTTCATTAAGTACATAATAAAAAGCAGGTCAAGCGATTCTGAAATGTTGATCCCAGATTCGGTTAAAGACGATGCAAATACAGTACCTACCTAATCGAAAATCTTTTGCCAGAAATTTCAAAGAAAAGATATTTGAATACATACAATGATTTTATGAAGTGGCGAGCAAACAAGAAAATAAAATGTTTTAGAAAAACAAAAAAAAAATATTTTCCTTACTTTCGAAATGAAAAGAAGAGTGTTTAACACGGGTGAAAGTCACCAATTCCAATTGATTCGTTTCGACCCTTCAAACCTTGTATAAAAATCTACTATTTCAGTCCTCTTGCTCAAAAAGTCCGTCATTATAGCGTCCTAGAGCGGGGATAAAATTGCATATTTTCCTTTAGAGAAAAAATACTTTTTTTAATTTAACTGTTACCAACGAACCTACAAAAACTAAAAAGTTTTTATTCATAAGTAGAATAATCATGAATCTCGACTTATTATCGTTTCATAAAAAAAGAAGAACATTTTGTTTTTGATAATGGAACTAAAAGCGGCGATCTCTTCGGTGCATTGCGGCTACAGAATAAATAAAAAACCAGCCAAGTGCGTGTCGGACCACGCACAATAAAGGGTTCCGTAGTTGGGATGAATTTATTTATCCCAAAAATAAACTCAACATTGTAGTTGAAAAACATGTTCTCCCATAAATCGATACACGTCACGGTCAATTCTCCAACTGCAAAATATGTAAGTTGGTTGACTGTTACTCGTTAACTTGTAAAGCCTACTTAGCTGTGATAGTTTTCCTTTTAATTTCGTTATATTATACTGCTGCGGTGGGTCCTACACCTCCCCCCCCCCCCCAGACTTGAGGTGGCCCGCAGAGGCGGGCTGGCACTAGCCGGGGATCACGGAAGTAATAACAGATCCCAAGATCCCCGGTGCAAGTGTGGGAAGGGAACACTGGGGTGGTTTTTAGTCAGTAAGCGTCTGACAGACCCCTCCACCCGCCCCAGGGCGGAGGACATCCATGAGGATTTCCCACCCCGGCAACAAAAATAAAAAAGGTGTGGGGAATCCAAATGACAAGGCACGGGTTTCTTGTGATACACTTTATATTCTTCCACATGCACAGTTACAGATAGGGCACAAGCAGACAGACAGTAATAGAAGGAGAAAGAATCAAGAGCGATAGATTACTTTCCACAACCTAGAAAGCACCGCTGGTAAGCAAGCTACTTTGCTTTACAAAAGCAATGGCGCGAGCGGGCGAATGACAAGCGCTTCGCGTCGGAGACATGTCTCGACTGGCGAGCGTAGGCTTGTAGAAAAAATATCGATGTATCGATACATCGATGTTTTTGGCGATATCTATTATTTTGATACATCGATGTTTTTGGCGATGTCTATTATTTTGATACATCGATGTTTTTGGCGATATCTATTATTTTGATACATCGATGTTTTTGGCGATATCTATTATTTTGATACATCGATGTTTTTAGCGATATCTAGTATTTCGATATATCGATATAAAATATCAAGTATCGAAAATATATCAAATACAATATATTTCCAATAGCAACACCGTTGTCGCCACTGACTAAAGCCGCTGGAATTCAGAGCTGTAAAAAGTAAACTTATTTTTAGCAATGTTTAGTTTCGTATTTATATGATAAAAAAACACCCACAATAGAATACAAAAGCAACCGAAGAACCACAATACAACCGAAAAAAGTGTTCCGCGCAGCAGCGGCAGAACACATACCCACTTTACATTTCACTACAAGTAAAAATGATAGAAAAGAGATGGCTTGATAAAAATAACAAGAAAAAAAGAAAGAGCTAGTGTTGTCAATTGCGCGTGAATGTAAACAAACATTATTCTGGCCACCAATCACCGAATGTTGGCATCACAGAGTACCAATAACTAAATATGAGAATATTAGGAAAATAATTGAAATATTTAATAAATCGAAGTATATTGCGTACAAACATGAGGTAGGAGATCCCTTGTGTTTTATTAACTTTGTTATCATAATTGGTACACTTTCTAAATACACACGATAGCTATTTATGAATTTTTAGCTGCTTCAACTAAGCGTATTACTCGTCGCCATGCGTGGCGCAAACTAAAAGTCAATACGTCCCAATTAGGACGTTTTCGAGTCTTCACGATTGTGCGCTCACAACATATCTGTTTAATATTATATCATTGATCCGTATACTATTTTTCATATACCGATATATCAATCGATACCAATATTTTTTTGAAATTTATATCGATACTTTTTGGCATTTCTTCATCCCTAGGCGAGCGGCCGGGGGCGCTGCCCGCGCGCAACTCGGCCACCCGTCCCGGGACCGCGCGCGTTCCCCTCAACATTCCAGCGCCTACGGCGCGGCAGCGGCGATAAGGAACCGGTCGCCGCCGCCGTGGCGCGCTAGCTAGATCGCTAATAGTAAAATACAATGAGTGTCTGTTTGTTTGTTGGTATATTAATACTTACATAAATTGATAAATGCTTGCTGCTGCGAAATAACACTACGATACCTAATATATTATTATATAAAGCGAATAACGTGCAAAAGTAGGTGAATTGAAGGAAATAGAGCCCTATGTCGGCGACCGGCGCGCGCTCTCCCCTCCACACACCACGCGCTTCTAACTCTTCTAAGAACGTAAGTTCTTCTTTTTCTTTTCTAGTGCTAGCCGGGCCCGTGTCATTGAGACACTTCTTCATACTCGTGCGCATAAATATTACGCCTTATAATGTTTTCGCGATAAAGACGCCTACCTATTGTTTTATTTATTTATTTTTGTATAATTAGAATAGTAATTAGATTAGATTACCGTACTGCTATAAAGACGCTTTGATTTGTTTTCGGTAGTTTTCACTTTTCGACCTTATTACTAGGTGCATAAGGTTGAAAAGTGGTTAGGCGCCAGTGTCCGCGATGGTACATCTGTGACATGGACGCTTTTAGTTGTATTATTAGTGTTAGTGTAAACCTGTGATCGTGAATTCATGATGTCTCGTTATTAAAAACGATGTGTATGCGGAGAACAGTAACTGGGTTGTGGAGGTCAGATAGGCAGTTGCTCCTTGTAAAATACTGGTATTTAGAGACTGGAAGCCGACCCCATCACAGTTCAACATAGTTGGGAAAAGGCTAGGCAGATGATGATGTGCACGCGGCCAACATTGACGCAGTGGAACAATTATGCCTTCGAATAACGAACGTGTTTGAGAAATTGAGGGAAAATGCTTTAAGTGAAAATTTAAGTGCGGGATAACATGAAACTCCGTTTAGCCCTTTGTATCCGCCAACGCGCTGGTCACATTGAAAACTTTAAAGTTTCAAATAAAGACAATTTAATAAAAGTAGTGTTAATGATGATAGTGAGGTAATGATGTGATTTCGCATCCGCGATGCGCTCGCACAGCGGTGTCGATGTAGGTAGGTACTTGTGCCGCTCAGTTTCTTTGTTATTATGCCGTCAAAGTTGCGTGGTTGCAAGCACGCGAAGCGAGGCGTTGCCGCTCCGAGTAAGGGCCTGTGCTCACCACGTTTTTTAAACGCGCCGTTGACGCGCGTTTGTTTGTAGCGATACAGACGCGATACGCACGCGAGTCTGAACCGCTCTGTAGGATAAAAGCACGCCGTCGACGCACGTTTTTAAAACGCGCGTCAACGGTGCGTTTAAAAAACGTGGTGTGCACAGGCCTTAAAACGTAAACGTAAGCCAGCTAGTAAGTACCGTCATGAATGAATATTTTGCCCAGGTGATGAGTCCGCGTACCACTGGTCAGTTTCCCTCAGTCGTCAGTTTATTTAATTTGCCAGTTTCGTTGATTAGTCAGTTTCGCTGATTGGTCAGTTTTGGGGATTAGACAGTTGCGTCAACTCGACAGTTTCCAGTGTTCGCCAGTTTCGTTGATTCGTCAGTTTTATTCAATTCGTCAGTCAAAGTACAGTCGGTAGAAAACTGCCCACGCGTCTGCTAATTTAATTATGTACGTATTACGTAACATAAAATCACTGCTGTTTCCTCAAAAGGATAGGCAGAGATAAAATAATAGATAATAATATTTTTTTTTAGAAAACAAATATATTAAAATAATATATACTGTTATTGTAAAAATTACAACTTTAAGTTTGATTTAAATTGGGTTTCATTTTCCACTTTTGTTTACTTAAACGTAAACATATCTATTACGTTGAGTGTACTAAACTGACGAATCGAGGAAACTGGCAAACACTGGAAACTGTCGAGTTAACGCAACTGTCTAATCGGCAAAACTGACTAATCAATGAAACTGACCAGTGGTACGCGGACTCGTGTGGAGCCCGCACAGTAGGTGAAAAACATTTTTCGATTCAGGGATCCGTTTGCGTTACATTAAGCTTTAAATTGCTCATTTTAGTTAGTCAAGCGTCCCCCCCCCCCCCCCTGCTAGCTAAATGGTAGTTTTTGGATATGCGAAAAAAAAACAGCAATAGCATGTATAGCCGAGGCTTTACAAGTTAAAACGAGTAATAGTCGACTAACTTACATTAGTAGGATTGGAGTCATCCACGTGTTCCTGAGAAGGTCCCAATTTGTCATTTTGAGGTAAGGCACCCTAAAAAAGATTATTTGAATTTATTATCTGACTGTCTGTCCGTGCCTGTCTCTATCTGCCTGTATGACCTGGGTCAGGGCATAGCCTGCTTTGAATCGTGGTAGTACGTTCCTTTGGGATAATTACCAACATTTACGCGGGTGAAGCCATTGGCAAAACCTAGTACTAAAATAAACGAGTCATTCCCGCTCGTCCACACTGCGGACGACTGGGAATGTTGCGTTCTGTTCGTCTACACTGTGGACGAACAGAACGCATTATTCCCAGTCGTCTACACCCCGTCATCTCACGTCTAGTCTAAAAAGAAAATATGATGATAGTATTTTCTTATTTAATAAACACACTTTTAAAATATTATGTACTTAGCTTTATTACTTTAGTAAGGCAAATACTTTAAAAGTACATACCGTACCTAGTAAATTTAAAGCTTTTGTTGCGTATTTTATACTAAATGTAAATCTGTGATAAAAACTAGAATTGTTGTTAATTATTTTAACATTTGAAGATTTTAAATAAAAAAAACTTAATAGTTATGTTGTTTTTAAATTAATTAAACCGTTAAATCATTTATTTAATTTAAAATTTCTTAACACTGACTTAAACTAGACATGAAACGAGGTGCGGACGACTGGGAATGTTGCGTTCTGTTCGTCTACGCTGTGAACGAACAGAACGCATCTTTCCCAGTCGTCCGCAGTGTGGACGAACGGTAACAACCCAAATAAACGGGCTTTAACCGGGCTTATTACGCTTATTTGTTTTATTTATTTGGTAGGCTCGCCTTTGACCATAAGCTGACGATAAGCGATCATGCAAGCTTGCCTAGACGTTCAGATTGACTGAAGGTTTATACCTATATTTCGGGAAGGAGTTCCGTTTCTTAGCTGTTCAAACGATTAGCGTGTTGAAAATTTTATGCGTACGAGTACCTAGAATGTCCACTATAATAGTAAGTAGTTACGGTTAAAGACACACCATGTTGTTAGTGCTCCAAATGCGAAGTGTGCCTCGATCACTGGGCAGGTTTGGGGATTTGATTACTAGGTTTCGTGGTAAAACCACAGTAAACAATTCACTGCCAAACTATTGAGAGATAGAGTTATAAATAAATCAACAATCAAAGATATTGCTTTTTGGTTCTTTGTCTGTACTTCTAAACTTGTTTTACTTGTTTGTAATGGATAAACTCAAAAACTTACATAGGATTTACTACTTTTAATCCCGGTATTACGCGCCCGTGGGATATTTACCGACATCCATGCGGGCTTAGCCGCGGGCAAAAGCTAGTTTGCAATAAAACACTTGTTATCTTTAGATTCGTTTATTTGTTATAACATCGCGTCACACTGTGATTGAGTATTTACTCTCATAATTATGTGCGTTGCTTTGTCAGTTCGTCAAGTAATATTCTTTCCATCGGACTAAAATATGATAAGCTTGTTCTCGAGCGAATCATCTCTTTGTTCTGGACTTTCACAAGCGAAAGGCGATCAGTGGAACCGACATCCTTCTCTCATTGACCGGTCGTCTTCTTAACGTGTCCATGTTAACGGGGATGCGCTAAGGTAGCCCGCGAAATTCAAATTTTCTTACGTTTTTTGCAAAGTTCAAAAAATCCAACTGAAAGATTATTTCAGAAATATTCATTCAGTAGGATTTTTTGAACTTAAGAGTTGTAATGCTGATTCTAATGATTATAATTCTGTAAAGCCATATTTGTTATGGCCGCAAATCATATTTAGATCAACATACAACCTGTTACTGACCTGCAAATATCAAAAAACGTAATAAAATTTGAATTTCGCGGGCTACCTAAGCGCATCCCCCTTAATGAGTCAGCCCAGAATGTGGTTACTAGTTTGGCACCTTCAGTATGCACCTTCATTTGCCGGTGATCAGATATTATAGATGATTTATCTATTTGCGTATCATCACCCGCGTGGTGCCGGACGTAAATAATACCACCATCCCATTTCTTCCCTTAGTCGTAAAAGGCGACTAAGGGACTTACTAGAGAATGGGCAGCAGCGTTCTCCAACCCGCCTGCCAAGCGTGGCGATTATGGCAAACACCCCCTTTAGGGGGAGGCCTATGTCCAGCAGTGAACTTTGGGCTGAAATGATGATGATGTATCATCATCACCATTGCAGCTGAAAGACGATTACTGCTGCACATAGGCCTCCCTCAAGCGTCGCCACATCGACCGGTCCTGTGCTTCTCGTATCCAGCGGATTCCTGCGACTTCTTTGGTCTCGTGGTCGCAAGCGCTACTGCTGAACAGGCGATCCTGAATCTATCAGGAATTTCTCAGTAATAGCCCGGAGTCCGGATTTTTGTCCGGTTACAGGTACACCTCTGCCTAACCCCTCGGGGATCAAAGGCGTGATGTTATCTTCACCAGGTTAGCGATCCACCTTGTGGGAGGCCTTCCTACGCTACACCTTCCAGTAAGCAGTGGCGACTCCAAAACCGCAATGTCACTTTTAATTGTGCAGAATAACTATTCACTTTTATTTTCTTTCTTATGGCAAATCTTCGGGCTTTGTTCCGGTAGTTTTATTTGTTCACTTTGTTCCGTCGTTTGCGCGGTGGCGGTGGTTCCTTAGTATGTACGGTGCGCACGTGAAGTGTTCTTGTGCAAGACTTGGCGAACGCTACTCCGCAAATCTCACACTTATATGGGTTGTCGCCGGAATGGATCTGGAAGAAAGAAGAGATTTGCTAAAATAACTGGTAAAAAAGCTAAAGAGTTAAACATGAGGACAGGTAATGTTATGGAAGGGAACTATCGATAGTTTTGTAACGATACTATTGAGTACAATGTACTCGATTGTTTCGATTCGATATCAATCAATCGGCCTAGCCTTTTCCCAAGTAAGTTGGGGTCGGGTTCCAGTCTAACCGGATGCAACTGAATACCAGTATTTTACATGGAGCGACTGCCTATCTGACCTCCACAACCCAGTACCTGGGTAATACGATACGCCTTGGTAAGACTGGTTGTCACACTTTCGGGCTTCTGAAGACCCGTAACGACTGTCAAAGATCTTCGAATGACAGCCAGGACCAACGCCTTAACGTGGTTTCCGAGCCACGGAGAAGTCTCGGTATGTAAAGATGGTCCCCCATCTACGGACCAACCCCGGCAAGCGTAGCTTATCCTGATGGATCGACCCATGCGGCTGTTATTACCTATATATTATATCTGCAAACCTATCTTTATTGTCCACTATAAGGTCACTGCACCGTTTGTCTAGTAGTTGATCGGAAACGCTACTACAGCTGAACATGGCGGTAATGTCAGTCTCCCCTTGCTAACTTGCAGTTTGCTGCTAATTCCCAATCATATCGCCATTTGGGACTCAGTTTGGTGAATAATTTTCTATTTTTACACGACTGCCCAAAAAAAGGAGTGTTATGTTTTCAGGGTTCATGTGTGTGCGTGTTTGTGAGTTTCTTTATTCCACAATAACTTCTAAACGGCTTAACCGATTTTAATGTATGTGGTATTGTTAGAAGCGTTGAACTATTCCGGGTAAAATAGGCTAGTGAACGTTGAAAAAAATATACAGGGGGAGCCGTTCATGAAAAAAAAAACCGGCCAAGTGAGAGTCGGACTCGCGCACGAAGGGTTCCGTACCATTATCTATAAAAACGGGAAAACAATCACGTTTGTTGTATGGAAGCCCCCCTTAAATATTTATTTTATTCTGTTTTTTAGTATTTGTTGTTATAGCGGCAACAGAAATACATCATCTGTGAAAACTTCAACTGTCTAACTATCCCGGTTCATGAGATACAGCCTGGTGACAGACGGACAGACAGATAGACAGACAGACAGACAGACGGCGGAGCCTCAGTAATAGGGTTCCCGTTTTTACCCTTTGGGTACAGAACCCTAAAAACGACACTGGACAGAGCCGTCGCGTCGTGGATCTAAGCGCTAAAAAAAAATCCAAGGGGCAAGCATATGTCGCTCTTAGTCGCGCGAGACAGCTAGAAGGATTGGCAATTGGTGTTTTAGATCCACGAAAACTTATCAACGAGCCCCATGACAAAAAGTCTCTGCAAGAACTGAATCGCCTTAGAGATCTTATTAATAAATCGTAAGAAAAATAATTTCGCGTTCCAAAAAAATTTAAGTCATCTTTCGTGGCACATTGTGCTTTTGCAAAAATATTGTTTTATCACTAAAAGGCATATAAAAAAACAAATAATTAAAAAAATTAAAAAAACGCCTGCCATATCAAAAAGTGAACTAAAGGATACTGGTTTTCTTTTCATCTTGTTTCCATCTTTTCAGTTCATTTTTTTGCAGTTGGGGTTTTTTTTTTTTAATAAAATGTTTTATTTTTAATTTTTTATTAAAAAAAAAACAAAAAACCCGACTGCAAAAAAATGAACTGAAAAGATGGGAACAAGATGAAAAGAAAACCAGTATCCTTTAAGTACCAAAAATAAATAAATGCAGTCGGAGGCATCTAGGATGTTACGAACGCCTTAAAATTTGCCTCCGACTATAACAGTCCCTATACGAGGGCTGCACTAAAAGTATCGGGAATGGAATATTTCCACTGTTCCTGTCATATTAAAATCTTTTTAATTGAAAACTCCTTGGTTTTAAAAATCGAATACCATTTTTTTTTTTTTTTAAAAGATTCTCGGTCTTGTCACAAGGTTTTGTCAAACTTGTTTAGTCGTTGAGAAAATGGAATTGACTCGAGAAAATTCAAGAGCGATGATTTATTATGACTTTCGAACTGGTTTAACGCAAAAACAGTGTGTTGACCGGATGATTTCTGCATTTGGTGATGAAGCCCCATCCAAAACCACAATTTATCGCTGGTTTGCTGAATTTCAACGTGGACGTGTCAAGCTCAGTGATGATCCCCGTCAAGGTCGTCCAAAAACTGCAGTCACCCAAGAAAACGTTGATGCTGTGCGTAAGCTGATTGAGGAAGATCGACATGTGACATACCGTGAAATTCAGGCAACTTTAGACATTGGCATGAGTCAAATACCAATAATCTTGCATGAACAATTAGGTGTAAAAAAGTTGTTTTCCCGATGGATACCGCATTCGCTCTGTGAAGAGCAAAAAGCGGCTCGCGTTACTTGGTGCGTCAGAACTCTCGAAAGATTCCACGCAGGATCCTCAAATGCTGTATACAACATTGTATCAGGTGACGAATCCTGGATATACGCGTACGAACCCGAAACAAAAAACCAGTCACGAGTTTGGGTGTTCGAAAATGAGTTAAAGCCAACAAAAATTGTTCGTTCACGGAGTGTTGCAAAAAAAATGGTGGCCACGTTTGTCTCCAAAACCGGCCATGTTACGACTATTCCTCTTGAGGGACAACGAACGGTTAATGCAGAATGGTATGCTAGCATTTGTTTGCCACAGGTCGTTTCTGAACTCCGTAAAGAGAACTGCAACCGCCGCATCATCCTCCATCACGACAATGCGAGTTCTCACACCGCGCACAGAACAAAAGAGTTTTTAGAGCAAGAAAACATAGAATTATTAGACCATCCGCCGTACAGCCCCGACCTAAGCCCTAATGATTTCTATACTTTCCCTAAAATAAAGAATAAATTGCGTGGACAGAGATTTTCATCACCTGAAGAAGCTGTGGACGCCTACAAAACGGCCATTTTGGAGACCCCAACTTCCGAATGGAATGGTTGCTTCAATGATTGGTTCCATCGTATGGAAAAATGTGTCAAATTTCGCGGAGAATACTTCGACAAGCAATAAATACATTTTTAAATAGTAATGTTGTGTCACTTCCTTGATTCCCGAAATTTTCAGTGCCGCCCTCGTACCTATATTTTAATAACTATAAAAAATATCAGAAATCCTAAAAACACAGTACAGTTTGCAAATTTTTTGAGTTTTGTTAAATTTGCCTCCAAAAGTGACCCCATATTCAAAATTCATTTATTTACGTACAGAAATTCATAATTATGTGTTCCATATTTCAACTTAATCGGTCCAGTAGATTCGGACAGATAGACAGACACACGATTGATCCTATAAGGGTTCCGTTTTGTCCTTTTGAGGTACGGAACCCTAAAAAGCTAGATCGTTTGCTAAACCAACCAACTACTTACTTTCAAATGCCTTTCCAGCGCCTCTTTCCGCTTGAAAGCTTGGGAGCACACGCTGCAGGGAAATGGTCTTGTGTCGGAATGTTTCTGCTGATGAACGCGCAGGTCGTGCGCTGAGAAGCAGGCCTTGTCGCACTGAGAGCATTTGTACGGACGCTCCCCGAAGTGGGTCCGTTTGTGCATAGAGAGGACTGCGTTGCACTGAGAACAAAGGATGGATGTTTTTTTAGTCATTAGTGTACAAAATTTGTCTGTTAGTATTCGGTTCAAGTACTACATAGTATAACCCGAATGAAGGAATTTTACGATGCTAGAAAACATATTTGTCATTATTTATTTTCAAGCAATACTTGAATAGCTGGTATGCAAACAATACTCGATATTTTTTATCAATACTCGATATTTTCGATCGTATCATACATTCCCGGACTCCTAAATCGAGTCACCGTGCATTTCCATGTAAGGTACATTACATAGGCCTAAACACATTAAAATAATGATGAGTTAAAGAAAAAGTATTTTTGCAGTTTTGAGGCTACTGATGAAACTGACCATCATTGTTCCGAATTTGAATTCACGACCATTTAAAAAATCAAAATCCTTTGCTTAGTTCAGAATAACAATGCTGTCACATGGGCAGACATGGGCTACTTTAATTTACAACCTATACAGGGTCAAATTAAATTAGCTAGCGAAACTCCGCAGACGTGACGGGTATCGATATATAAACACGATAAAATAAAAATACAAAAGAAGAAGTTTTTTTTAGGGGTCAACGACAGCTGGTGATCTTGTTACTTGAAGTAACAGTTGTTAAAATCTGTTTTCTTTGTTTAATCGTGTTTAGGTATCGATACCGATCACGTCTGTAAAGTTTACAAAAAAAAAAAACTGTTTTCTTAACTTATATTTCAAGTGACTACACTAACAGCGGTCGATGACAAAAATATCATCAATTTTTTTTTTTTAATTTTGTCATGTTTAGGTATGTATGGATGCCCATCACGTCTGCGGAGTTTCGCTAGCTGATTCTATTTGACCCTGCATAATACTCGATATCTAACTATTTAAGCGAGGTGAATATCATATTATACTTTCGTTACGTTACTATTAATAGAGTAAAAATTACTCGATTCTTTTCAGTCGATACCTGCAAACCTATCTTTATTGTTATACAATTACCGCGTATCGCTTGCCGCATATATCACAGACGCAATTCTTCCGCACTGGCTCGTACTTATCAGGATGCTTGATTCGGTAATGGTTCCAGTATGCGCGCGGGGTGGCAAATTCTTCTGGACACTGTGAATTAAATTCTGTATTAAAGACGTGCAGTTATCATAAGTAGGCTTATTCAGCCTATAATGATCCCACTGCTGGGACACAGGCCTCCTCTCTGTGAGAGGGACTGGGCTGTAATCAACCATGCGGGCCCAGTGCGGGTTGGTGGATGTTAGATGTTCTAGGACATTACTATTATTAATAAGTATTCCAAATAAAATATGATTATACTATAAAATCATAATTTTTCATAACAGAGAAAACCTAGAGTAAAAATATGTACAGACGCCAGCACATCAAGCTACTACAATCTGTCAAATTTCTTTAGAAGATTTTCAACTTTATCGTTAAAGCATAAGGTTCAAGGTTGATTGGGAAAATTTGACAGTTTCGGGTAGCTTGACCTGCTGGCGCCTGTACTTAGTTTGAATAAAATTAATCATTGGATATAAAGGAAGTGACAAGCTGCATTGGATCTTATAAAGGTGCATCCACACTGAAGTTACTTTTTGTAAAGCAATATGTCAAAGTCAAACCATTTATTTCAAATAGGCACATAAGAGGCACTTTTGAACGTCCAAATTTACAAAAAAAATAGAATTGATTCTAGTTGCCCCTTCCAAAAGGTAGTTTCGTATGGAGAAGAATGGGCAAGAAACTCCACCGGTACTCTTTTAAAAATGTTTTACAATATTTTGTTTGATTACATTAATTATATGATTATATGTGAAGACGATGCACCTAGAATAAAATTACTATACCATAATAGGTAAAACGAATTAAAAACTAAGCAATGAAAAATAACTTAATTATTAGATAGATACGTGGTGTTCACATATTTACAAACATCATACAAATATGTTTTTCTAAAAAAATAAAAAAATAAGTCAGTGTGTGAGTATAGGTTATCACAGAATGTAAAATCAATATCATAAAAATAACAGATTTTACCATAAAAATAGCAACCAGTTTGATTTTGTCTAGACTCTAGATTGTCCTATGGAGCTGGACCAGCATGTTTCCAAGCATTCCTGTCCTGGATATAATCCTCTAACTTGTAATATGCTTGTTTACAAAGTGTACTTTTAATATGTGTTTTAAATTTTCTCTCATTTAATTTCAATATATCACAAGGTATTTTGTTGTAACATTTAACACAGTACCCCATAAAAGATGTATGTACTTTAGATAATCTGAAAAATGGTTGATCTATTTTATCTTTATTTCTAGTATTAAAATTATGTCTATCGCTTATCTTGTTAAAAATATGTAGATTTTTCCTTACATACATAATATTTTCATAAATGAATTGGCAAGGTACCGTCATAATATTAATCCTTTTAAATAGTTCCCTAAGAGATTCGCGGCGACGGAGATTATATGATAAAATTCAGTAACTTTCTATAACTTTTGCGCTTGTAAAGCTATATGATAAAATTCAGTAACTTTCTATAACTTTTGCGCTTGTAAAGCAATATGATAAAATTCAGTAACTTTCTATAACTTTTGCGCCTTTAGCTATAATTTTTTCGTTATCTGTTGTTGCCCACTAACACTTGCAAACGTTGAAGTTTTCAATAATTGCTAACTAATTTCTACTTTCACGAATTTAAGTTGGATTTTCGTACGTACATTAGGCAAGAAGGCGGCGGGTTAGGTAGGTGGCGTTCTATAGTTTCTGCCTACCCCCATGGGAAGAAGGCGTGAGTTTATGTATGTGTGTGTATTAGGTAAAAAAATATAGCTTTTATTAAAATTTGTACGAAGAAGTGCCTAACAATTAGGAAAGGCAACAGATTAACTTACTACAGCGTCTTGTTCAAATGTTACAGGCGTTCACTTCGACTTTTTATAATGATGTTACGTGAGTAGTTTGTTCCGTGTGGTCGGACGTAAAGAATAGCAACATCCTATTTCTTCCCGTGGGTGTCGTAAAAGCTAAGGGAACTACTAGAGAATGGGAAGCTGCGTTCTCTATGTATTTTAACACCATACTGCGATGTGTACGTTACTCCAGCAGGAAAGTGTCTCTTAGAGTTATATGAGTGGAACATTTAATTGGTGCCTTAGCTGCTGTAAATGTAAGAAAGTCATCGATATGTATGAATCCATCGCTTTTTAGTAGTCATTCGAATTTGGTCGGATAACCAGCCGTTGTTTACATATTTTGGTTTTTTGCTAATATTTACTTAATGCGAAACATTCCTAGCTGAATGTGTTCACCATATATTTTTGACTAAAGGCACAAGATTTTGGTTTACACCTACACATCTGGGATTGAGCCGGTTCCTTGTATTTTGCCGTCAAAGTTATGACACCATCGTTTTGACTTTTAGCAAGATTATTCAAGAACGCATGCATGAACAGTTTTGAAACTTTGTATGGTTATTATTAGCGTCAAGAAGGACCGAATACAATTTTCAGCCTTCTCTCATTTAGGCGCTGCGATGTTTTTTCGGGTTTTCATAAAACCGCGATAACTTGAAAACTACAAATATTTTCTTAAATCTAATTGGGGCACTAAGGGGCACACATTAAGAGCTACTCGTGTATGTTTATTCTACAGGGGCACATGCAATGGTTTTAGAGATATACGATTCTGCAAAACGTTACTCCAGCAGGAAATGCAATATCTCGAAAACCTGAAGGGGCACAGATTTTATTTTTGGGGGCACATTTTGGCACACATATAAGCTATCTGGCCATGCACAATTTTTCTCTCTCCGATCATTCGTTTAGAATTTTCCTGCTAGAAAAACGTTACCCCAGCAGGAATCGTTTTCACCTCCTTCTGCGAAGCAGTTATGCTAGCGAAGGAGGAGGCGGAACGCGTGAGGGTGAGACAAGGTTCGCGCCCTCGCGCCCTTAGTCGCCGCAGGAGACGCCCCGGGCGTCGGGAGTCGCAAGCCGATTTCCGGCCACCGTAGGCGCGGGCCTGCGGATGGTGAGCGATGGGTAGCTCGCCGTCCGATAAGGACCAGGCCCGGGTCGACGGCGCGTTGTGCGCCTCAAAGAGATGTCAGCACAAACTGACGGGGTCCGTTAGGACCAATGCCTGCCGGGGTTGCGAGTTTGTCCGAAAGGGATATCGTGGCCCTGGCACACAGGCAACGGAAGGAACACGGGTGGGTTTTAGTCAGTAAAAGTCTGACACGCCCTCCCGCTCCGCCCAGAGCGGGACAAGTTATTTGATAATTTCGCACCCAAAAAAAAAAAAAAGCAGGTATCGTTTTTTCCGTTTTTTTCCAAAACGACAGAGGGCACACATTTTTTATGGGGGGGCGGGCACATTTACAGCAGCTAAGGCACCAATTAAATGTTCCACTCATATCCCCCTTTTGAGGGAGGCGTATGTCCAGCAGTGGACGTTTTTCGGCTGAAATTATGAAATGATGAGGTGAGTAGTTTATAAAACGTACCTACCCTCATTAACACAATATTTACTAGTAAAATATGTACATGTATAATAGCTGGGTCAGATATACGTTGAAAACTGTTCTAACTTTGGCGGCATGGTTGGCGCAGTGGTTAAGCGATTCCCTCCTTGGGAACTCGAGGCGTGGGTGCTCGCCAGAGTGTATGAATAGACGGCGGGGCGGAGGGCGAGAGGAGAACGCCCAGCCCCGGAAGAGCGGGCTGCAGTCCGGCGGGAGGCGAAAGACGCCATCGTCGTCCATTGGACGGGGGAACTCGCCACTGCAGCCTTCGGCCGCCGAACCCTCGACGCGTGAAAGAGTCTGAACGCGGTGATCGGACCGGACCTCTCACTCCCCGGCTTGGTTAACGCCATGCTAAGGGATGAGGGGTCCTGGGCGGCAGTCGCCTCCTTCTGCGAACACGTCATGTCCCAGAAGGAGGCGGCAGAGCGCACGCGGGAGGACGATCCTGCCGCGGCACCGCTCCGAAGGCGGAGGAGGGGTCGAAGAAGTCGTCAGTTTGAACGTCACCTCCAACTCCTCCCAGGTGGAGGCCAGCAGGTAACGGGTGCGGGGGCACCCTTACCTGTATTGCACAGGCCTCCACCAGTGTCGGACGGGAATAGCCAGGTCTTCCCGGCCATTCCCGTAGCCTCCCAGTAACGGAGGGACATGAGGGGCCCGCCAGCTAGGCGGGCATGCGCCGGGAAGGTTGTGGAAGAAAAGGCTGAGCCGTTATCCCATGGCCCTCCCAACACGGCGATGTAGGAACACCGCAGAGTTTTAGTGGGTATACTGTAGTTAACAGGAGTCCCACATACCCCGACTCGTCCCCCACGAGCGGGCGTGCGTAATGCACTACTCAGCGAAAAAAAAAAGAAAAAAAGTGGTTAAGCGATTGACTGCTGCGCTGTGTGTCGCGGGTTCGATTCCCGCACGGAACAAATATTTGTATGACCTACAAGTAGTTGTTCCGGGTCTGGCTGTTTGTGTATGTGAGTTTAAATTTTTGTAAACGCACCCACGATACAGGAGAAATTCCTAATGTGGGGCAAAGTTTATATAAAAAAAAAAAACTTATTGGATAAGTACATCAAAAGCAAAATATTGCAATAGTGAAATTTTGTAATTACGTCTGTGGTTTGTGATTTACGTTTGGTGATAATGCTCCCCCCCCCCCCTTTGGGGGAGGCCTATGTCCAGCAGTGGACGTTTTTCGGCTGAAATGATAATGAAAAGAGGAAGAAAGTTTAAAATAATGCAGAGTATTTTTGTATTGCAGGAATATCTATAGAATAAGAAATGAATGAGTACATAAGCGGAAGTCTGAAAGTGACACCGGTGACTGAAAAGTTGTGCGGAATCGGTTATCATGGTATGGGCATGTGATGCGGAGGAATGAGTGAAATGTCGTGAGGAAAGTTTTGAGTGTGAATGTCGATGCCTATAAGAGTAGGAGGAGACCAAAGAAACAATGGATGGACTGTGTGAAAGATGATATGGCTCGAAGGGGGACTAATAGAGAAGTATGGAAGAAAGGGACATGTTGCGCCGACCCCAAATAAATTGGAATAAGGGCAGGAGAATGATGATAATCCTAATCCTAACTAATATTATAAATGCGAAAGTATGTTTGTTACCTTTTCCCGCCTAAACCACTCAACCGATCATCTTGAAATTTTGCATATACGTTGTTAGGTGTACAGAAACGGACATAGGGCATCATTCATCCCGAAAAAAATTACTGTTCCCGAAGAACACAACAATAACGTTCTTATAATAATAGATGGCGCCACGTGTTTTTCGAATTATGTTAAGGGATGTATTTAATAGCACTTCAAAAAGCAGAAATGATTGTCAAATTCTAAACTAACGCGAGCGAAGCCACGGGCAAGAGCTAGTATTAAATAAAAAAGCGTGTTAAAAATACAAATAATTGCTGTAGGAAAAAGGACCCATTGGACCGTTCTCCATCTTATCTAATATAATATCTCTTACATAATCAGCCTATAATGTTCCCACTGCTGGGATGTTCTAATGATCCCATGTTCCTCCTCTCTGTGAGGAGTGGGCCGTTTCTTCAACTTAGTACATAAAAAAGGTCACGAATCATTTTCAGCTACAACGCAAACTAAATTATACAGAATGGAAATAAGGTTTACATTGTAAAGTGTAGATACCAACATGTTGACACTCTGCGGGCCACTTGGTTCGAACTTGGCTTTTCCGTTGGTAATTGTAGTGCTTCGGTTGTTTCTTAGGATGCTCCTCACGATTGTGCAGACGTAACTCTTCAGGGTCCGTGAACATCTCGCCGCAAACACGACACCCGTTCCTGTTGACAAACGAAACTAAACCGTATGTCAACTCACATACGGCCTTATTACAAAACAAGGTTTATCTTTAGACCCAGGTCTAAACCAGCGAGCAATTTTTTAATTTGGAACTTTATTACGACAAAGTTAGAGTTCTAATTAGAGTGCTACAAGGATCTTTTGGCGCCTGATTGACATTTACAGAGGAGCGTTGTTGGTAAACATTTGTGAAATTGTCACAGAAATTGTGTTTGACAAAATAAAATGGCAGTATTAGGTCCGATGTTGGCCACTCGCCAAAAGAACCTTGTAGCGTTGTTCAAAAAACTGACTTACTTTAGTTGGATTAAGGTTCGAAATACAAAAAAACTGGCGCGAAGGTTTAAGCTTGGACTAAAGTTAGAACTCATTTTGTAATGAGAATGATAGTCTCCTCTGGGTGTGTTTGACTGACATCGCCATGTATCTTTTGTACGTGAATATTAATATTGACTTGTACTGAATATCAAACAAACAAACAAAACAGAACCGTATGTCTACTCACATAGAGTCTGTACTCCGAGTGTGCTTCACTGACATCACCATGTGTCTCTTGTACGCCTCCGTCGATATAAATTTGACGTCACAATCTTCGCAGTATGGACCGTCTTCTGTGTTTTCTTCTTGTTTTGCCTAAACATACAATAAACCAATTATTAAACAAACGATCAATAACGTACCGAGCAGCGTTAAGAGCGGCCAACCCGTCATACTTTTCATAAAAATGCTCGTGTTAAGTGTACGTGATTATGATCACGTGACCATAATCACGTACGAGCATTAAAAAAAAAAAGATGTGTTACTTTTGAACTAATAGTTATCTTGTGCACTATATTTAGGTTACAATGCAAGATAAAATAAAAAATTGGAAAACAAATTCAGCCTGCAAAAATCGGGTAGCTCGCCGCCCGATAAGGACCAGGCCCGGGTCGACGGCGCGTTGTGTTCCACGCGCGCCTCAAAGAGACGACAGCACGAATTGACGGGGTCCATTAGGGCCAATGCCTGCCAGGGTTGCGAGTTTGTCCGAAAGGGATATCGTGGCCCTGGCACACAGGCAAATGAAGGAACACGGGTGGGTTTTAGTCAGTATAAGTCTGACACCCCCTCCCGCTCCGCCCAGAGTGGGAGAAGTTATTTGATAATTTCCCACCCAAAAAAAAAAGAAAACTGTTTTTTTTCAAAAATTTTACCTGAATTTTGGCCGTTCATAATAAACTCATAAATTGTAAAAGTAAAGAAAACATTTTCATAGAAGTCTCGCACATGTAATGGAGATTCTAAATGACAAACATTTATTTAAAGGCTTACTCAAATACACGTATTTCCTGGAACAAATTTTATTAAATTTCCGCACACTATCTTTCGTTCAATATTATCGCGTTCTCACTTGCTTGTTAGTAGTTCTCACTTGCGCTGGATGAAACAACAAGCTTTTCGACGATGCTCGCGTTGACGATAGACGGTACGAGAAGGGCCGGCTTAAGGCAGCTCGGGAAATTATAATTTAGTCCTCCAAATCGCACACAAAATCAAAACAAAGAAAACTGGTTTATTCTGCACAAATAAAACGCACTGGTGATTGGTGAAGTGGTAAAGGTGTGTATAAAGATGCGGGGAGGAAAATTACTGGACGCATTTTGGCACACACATGTCATAAGAATAGCATGAGGAACATTGCACTTACCAGAAAAAACAGTCACAGTCTTCGAAGCCTTCCTCAGCTGGCGATGATGAAGATGTCGAAGCACAAGATACGTTTACAAGCATTATTGCAAAGCGACTAGAGTTCTAATTTAGCGGTACTTATAGAATATGGTTACATCGTGTCAACCATTAGGGACTAACCACACTTGTTCAAATTCGTTCAGCTTTCCGCGTCTATTCAGTTTTCGCTGCAAACAGTTATAAAATGAGAACAAATGTGTTTTTATCATGCGAATGTTATAGATAGAGTTCAACGCTGTTCCGCCGCGTTCAGCGCTGGTCCGCCACGTTCAGGGCTGTACGCCGTCACAGCTTGTCGACGAGGAGTCGGGAACAGTCTACGTTCAGCGCCGAACGTGGCGGAACAGCGCTGTACACGGATGGTTCTCGATTCCTCGTCGACAAGTTGCGACCTTTTCACAATATTACGATGCTGTACGCAGCTGATAGTAGAAGCAGAACTGTATGTGTGACCAAAATCGTTCAGCGAATGAGATGAATAAATGTAGTTAGTCCCTTACACACGCGGCAGCGGCGAGCGGAGCGGGTGCAGAAGACGTGTGTCATCTATAAAAGACTATCTGCAGGCTTAGTATGACGCTATTTCTACTCTACTGTAGAATAGTAACCGCTTGTCTACCGAAAATGTTCTACTGTCTACACGGAAACGTCATTTTTGTCTATTCTTCCGTCGACAAAACTCTTCTCTACGATTCTCGTGCTAAGGAGGTAGTGTTGCGGCGTGGGGGCACAGAGTGCAGCGAATGTGTCGTTCGCGCGTACGATCGCGAACCATTCCAGTCAGTTCATCCGCTGAAGTAACTTATGCTGGAAGCGCTAATGACCCCAAAACATACTCTATGATTGGGTGAAGAATTGGCGCGAACACGCACACTACATAAATGTTACACGGTAATACCAAAAGCCCAGTATTCGAAAGAACATTAGTAAAAAGATTTAAAATGAAAAAGTTCGAAACTTAAACTTTCGTATGACTCTTATGACACTGTAATAAGGTTTAAATTCCAAAGCACTCACTTCAAGTTCCTTGTGCATCATATTCTTATGTACCACGAGCCCCTGCTTGCTGTAGAATGAATATCCACAAAACCCGCAAATATTTTCTGATGGATGTTTGATTCGCATGTGACTAACGTACGTCGTTCTTACACTGTGGTGAACAACAGACAGTTTTAAGTAAAATTATAATCCATAAAGCTGTATTTCATAGGCTTTTAGCCAAACGGTGCCCGTGCCAAAGGATATGTATACAACGTGCCGCTACAATGGCGACATTAATTTAACACACGAATAAAAATATAATAAAATAAAATAATTCGTACATTAAAAGAATACAATTTTCAAACAAACTAAATAATAAAGCTCTCTCTATCCTTCAATTCACCGAATATTTGCACGTTATTTGTTTTAATTTCATTGATGCGATGTTATGATCCGTGAACCCGTCAAATGACCTCTGCACTACAGTTCTTTAAGTACAGGTTGCTCCAAATGCTATTTTAGAAAATTGTTAATAAATAAATAAATAATAACGTTTAATGAAATTAAAATATCTTCATAAAAAGAAAACGCGAAACCGTGTAGGTGTATTAAATTAATGTCGCCATTAAAGCGGCACGCTGTATACAGGGTCAAATTAAATTAGCCAGCAAAACTCCGCAGACGTATGGGTATCTAAACATGATAAAACAAAAAATTAATTAATTCAAAGATTTGTTTTTGGGGTCATGGACCGCAGTTTATGTAGTCACTTGAAATATCTCTTTTTTTAGGGTTCCGTACCCAAAGGGTAAAACGGGAACCCTATTACTAAGGCTCCGCCGTCTGTCTGTCTGTCTGTCCGTCTGTCACCAGGCATCACATGAACCGTGATAGTTAGACAGTTGAAATTTTCACAGATGATGTATTTCTGTTGCCGCTATAACAACAAATACTAAAAAACCGGCCAAGAGCGAGTCGGACTCGAGCACGAAGGGTTCCGTACCATTATCTATAAAAACGGCAAAAAAATCACAGCCCCTTATATATATGGGATATGGGAGCCCCTTAAATATTTGTTTTATTTTAATTTAATTATTGATTTTTATAGTAAATATGTAACTAAATATTCTGTGAATATTTCAAGTGTCTACCTGTTATTGTTATCAACATCGAGCAAAAACGAGCAAAAAAATCACGTTTGTTGTATGGGAGCCCCCTTAAATATTTATGTTATTCTGGTTTTTAGTATTTGTTGCTATAGCAGCAACAGAAATACATGATCTGTGAAAATTTCAACTGTCTAGCTATCACGGATCATGAGATACAGCCTGGTGACAGACGGACGGACAGACAGACAGACAGAAAGACAGCGGAGCCTTAGTAATAGGGTTCCCGTTTTACCCTTTGGGTACGGAACCCTAAAATGAAAATAAAATAAATATTTAAGGAGGCTCCCATACAACAAACGTGATTTTTTTTCTCGTTTTGCTCGATATTGATAACGGCAACAGGTAGAAGCTTGAAATATTCACAGAATATTTTGATATACAGGGTTACAGGGAAAGTCGTACTGAATATTAAAGGATGTTATTATTCAGGTCATTTCCGATGAATTTCATTCTGAAATAAAATGTCCGAAGCTTAACCGTTATGGAGATATTAAATTTTAAAGATTATTTTTAAAAATCCTTTATTTTTTGGCTTTTAGTCGTTTTCTTTGGGATTAGAGCTCCTAGAGTCGGTTTTTTTGATGTATCTAGTTAGAGGACATGTCCATTAATAAAAATGATCAACAGAAACTGAACCTACTACTAACAGCTTAAAAAACTGCTCGACAACGGTTAGCATTATGAATTTTCTAATAGAGTGTTAATTTAACTTTAACAGGCTTTTAATAAAAACAATTGTATGGAACTTATTCTGCAAATAATTTTATAAAGTTCTACGTCTCTTTAGTTATCAAAAAAAGTATAACACTTGCTATTAAATAGGCAAAACATTGCCCAAATAACAGTTAAGTTAGGAGAGGGTACATTTTTAGTTTGAGGTAAAAGTAGCTAAAATACGTAAAAAAAAGACAAAATTTTTAGCAATATTTTTATAATTCATGTTCTACATGGCCGCCGCTATTTCTTACACAAAGTCTCATTCTTTTTCTTAAATTACTTTTCACGACAGAAGTTCGTAGGTTCCGCCTCATTTCCTCAGCCGCATCAATATTTTTTTGTCTTAGAATATCGACATTTGCGATCGGTGTCATTTGGTCGTATACTAGGCTTTTCATATGACCCCACACATAAAAATCCATCGGCGTTAAATCAGGGCTCCTCGCCGGCCATGCTATGGGTCCGCCTCTTCCAATCCATTGGTTTGGGTAATTCTCGTCCAACCATGCTCGAACACTTCTTCTGTAGTGCGCTGGGCCGCCATCATGTTGAAAGAACATGTCTCGTCTCAATGCAATAGGCAAGTCTTGCATTAAAGAGGGTAACTCCTCCCTCAAAAAGTTTTCATATGTCTCGCCATTCAAGTTATCGGGCAGGAAGTATGGCCCTATCAAGTTATTTGATATCATACCCATCCACACATTAAGACTGAATCTCCTTTGTGACCCTTTTGGTCATTTTTTCTTGGGGTTACCTTGCGCTTTGGGAGCCCAATAATGGGTGTTATGATAGTTTGTGATGCCGTCTTTGTCAAATTTCGACTCATCTGTCCACATGATTTTCTTTAAAAAATCCGGATCTTCATTATCGGCATTGAGCATAAATCTGCAGAAGTCTAGTCGTCTCAATGGATCCCCTTCTTCAATTACTTGCACTGGCGTGTAATGGTAAGGGTATTGCCCAGAACTGTGCATTACGAACCAGACTTTCCACTGGGAAATACCAAGCCGTCGAGCGACAACGTTTGTTGACGTGGTTGGGTCGGCTTCAAAGAGACGTCGTATTTCATTATCTTCGTCGTCGTCATCAAGAACACGAGGTCGTCCCATGTCAGTCCGACGTACTAGCACAGAACCAGTTTCTCGTAGTCTTCGATAAACTCTGTCAAATACGCCAATATCAGGTACTCGGCGAGTAGGATACCTTAGCATGTATTCATTGCGTGCACGCAACGACACTCCTTCGCAAAATCCATAACACATTAGGATGTCAGCATATTCCTCGTTGGTAAATGTTGCCATGTTCACAACACAAATCAAAGTCCAGTTACAAGCCACGTCACACAGTTAGAAGATGAAACAGTCCAAAAATCCAAGCCAAGTCGCGTTTTTCCTAAAAAAAATCGGAGGGCACGGATAACACATCTACCATGGAAGAATCGCATGAGCAGACTAAACAAACACCACGATCCACGATTTGACAATTCAGACATTTAAAATGACATAAATACCTGTCACCGCACGTCTCCCGGGCACAAACAATGTCTACCCAAACCTTTTTTCATTGTTTAAAAGTGCCAGGTAGTAAGCCGGATTCTTTTGTATCGAAATTCTGTTATGTTGTACTACCAGATGGGCCTATTCTAATAACATTATTTAAAGATTTTATGAACAAACCTAGTAGATGATATACCTTTTTGAATAGCTAAAGAGACGTAGAACTTTGTAAAGTTATTCGCAGAATAAGTTCCATACATTTTTTTTTTTAAAGCCCATCAAAGTTAAGAACACTCTATTAGAAAATTCATAATGCTAACCGTTGTCGAGCAGTTTTTTAAGCTGTTAGTAGTAGGTTCAGTTTCTATTGATCATTTTTATTAATGGACATGTCTTCTAACTAGATACATCAAAAAAACCGACTCTAGGAGCTCTAATCCCAAAGAAAACGACTAAAAGCCAAAAAATAAAGGATTTTTAAAAATAATCTTTAAAATTTAATATCTCCATAACGGTTAAGTTTCGGGCATTTTATTTCAGAATCAAAATCATCAGAAATGACCTGAATAATAACCTCCTTTAATATTCAGTACGACTTTCCCTGTAACCCTGTATATTCACTTTAAAAATAAATAATTAAATTAAAATAAAACAAATATTTAAGGGGGGCTCCTATACAACAAACATGATTTCTTTACCGTTTTTATAGAAGATGGTACGGAACCCTTCGTGCACGAGTCCGACTCGCACTTGGCCGGTTTTTTATTTTATCGTGTTTAGATATCGTTATCCATCACGTCTGCAGAGTTTCGGTAGCTAATTTAATTTGACCCTGTTTATGGCAAGTATTAGTAATTACTAAGTAAGAAAGCGGTCAGGGGCAGAAGTTTTTTGCACCTTCCCTTTTCACTTTAAACCAATAAGCTTTACCTTCTTGAAATCAGAATCTTAAGATTGTTTATTTTCATTGTCAATTACTCAATTTATTTTGTTTTCATATTAATTAAATTAATTGCTAATAAATACAAAAACAAAAGGACACTGACGTCGAAGTACTCGTCCACATCTCTGTCATGCGAAAACGTGCCCAGAACACTGGCAGCATTGCCACGTTGAATAGCAATGCTAATAGGGAATATGCATGTTGTACATTTTTTTTTCACTAAATCAATAATAGACAGTAATATAAACCTAAGAAAAGTATTGAAAGTTAAATTGAACTACTGATTGATGCTCAAAAAAATTATGAAACTCCAACAATTTTCTACTACAGTTCAAACGTCCGTTTCTGTCGCGGTCATGATGTGACGTCATTGTTCACGAAACTGCTTTGTTTACATCTGTTTTTTAGCCCCAAATCTTATATATTAAATTATTGTTTATGCTTTATTCAAGTAGAAATCGCACTTACATATTTACCTTAGTGAGATTTCAGGCATTTAGCAAAGAATAGATTTTATTCACATGTTTTGTTTCGTCACTTCCGGCATTTTCGAAGACGACGCGTTCTGAGTTTGCGTTCCATACCACCAAAAAAACGCAACATAAATGAATTAATTGTAAAATAAGTAATGCATTCAAAAATGGAAAAAATATTGGTATTTGTTTCTTGACTCCTACACAATGTATATAAAATAATGGATACGTTTTGAATTACGCGCATATTCCCTATTCATATGATGATTTTTTTTAATGACCATTTGTTAATTCAATATATTTCTTACTTGAAAACTTCGTCGCAAAACTTGCATTTATACGTGACTCCCTTATGTGACCCTTGATGCTGCCTCACAGTCGTTCTGAAATATGAACCTTATGTCAATACACATACAGTCCCTTTTTAAAACCATTTTTGGCTTATACTTACATATTACTAGAGTTGTATGGACATAAATTACAAACATATCTCTTCCCGTGGTTTAGGGCATGTCTTTGAAGGTTGCGTTTCGTTTTAAACCTGTACTTGCAGATTTTGCACTCTATGTCGCCAAGGTTCTGCGAACAAAACACACATGTCAATATTAATTCTTTGCAATTAAGGAAGTAACAACTTTACAAAACAACATTTAAAATCTTAGCACGCCTGAATATTACTGCATCCCGAGTTGCTATTTTTGTAGCTCAGGACCGGTCATTTACTCCCATAGGTATTTTGCCATGGAAGCTAGTAGAATTTCGAGTATTATAGCTAACATGGTATGTATAGTCGTTGCAAATCACGAGCAGTACAACTTATTAATCAGCTACCTATATAACTGAAGGACAAAATAACTTCTTTCAAATTTCAAATATAAATATCTAATTGTATGTGTGAATGAAAATAAAAAGTTATAATTGAATATTATTAAAAAGTAAAAAACAAAAATATATAATACCTAACAATTTTATAAGAAACAAAAATAGAGGATAATTAATTATTGCTAAGAATAATTATACTTTTAGGGACAACCTGTATCAATCTAAGTCACATTCCTCTAACACTTTTTGTTTGAAGGACGGTCAAATCGGTCACCGATGTTCGCTCGTTTGTTTAGTAATAGATAAATATTTCGCTAAATACCCTGGTTGTTATTTTTGATGTTGTTTAATTTGAGTTTATGTTTGCACCAACTTATATGTGTATAAAATGTAAGTGTACTACTGAAATAAAAAAATAAACATGTGAATTTTAATCGTAGACATATAATAGGTACATTGTTATTAAACTGACATTATAATGAAGAAATCTCGATTAAAAATCTTTTGAAGCAGGGGCGGGTTGCTAGTTAGGTTTAAATTGTATACCGGCGAGTGTTTGGTGAGGTGATGTTTCCACGCGTGCGTGTTGTTGAACCCCCTGTAGCACTGGTGACACTTGTACGGACAGTCGAGGTAGTTAGATGATAGCTTGCGTTTGTTTATCTCTTCTAGCTGATCCTCAATCTATAAGAAAACAACATTTTTACCGACGAAAATGACTAACTATGAGTCGGCACCAAACAAACAAAAAGGCGGTAAGTAAAACGATGGCAGCTTGATTCATCTTCGTTGATTGTTTGTTTGGCGCCGCCTCAAAATTAATAATTTACATTAATTTAGGAGCTTAGTTATACAAAAGGGTTTTTTATGTTTCGGTTTTCTTCTTTTTCGAGGTTTTTTTCTTTATTTCCCCGTTGAATGTTGTGAACGTTATAATGTTGGATACTGCCACTAGACCATAGCTGTATTTATTTATTTAATACTTTAAGCACACAGATGTACAGAGGCGGACTTAATGCCATAGGCATTTTTTAACAGTCAACCTTTGGGTGATGCAGACACAAACAGGTGTAATTACGAAAAACTGAGGAATAAATATTATGTTATAAAGGTTTGAAATAGGTTTAAGTGTACTTAAACCTATTTCAAACTATAAATATAAGCTATATTATTATTATAATTTTTTCGACATTTCTCGGGACCCGAGGGTCCCGGACTTTTGGAAGTCGTACGAGGGCCCGAAGCCAACTCGCAGAGACCCGTTAAACGTTTTTAATTCAATAAGGCACCAGACGACGATTATCCTTGTTCGCACTATGCAGGTGCACCCAAGGACAACCCCCGGTTGGTGTATAAATATTGCTAGATATGGAAACAAAGATATTGGTTTATGGGTTTGGGTGGCTAAAGTGAACTGGTTATCTAGGACTATGGAAAGACTGGCCCCTGCCTGCCCCAATGTTTTATATACAATACACAGATAAAATGCCAGGGGGAGACTTGCACACGCAATAATGGGCCCCCCCGAAAACGGTCGCTAGCACATACTGTCGTAACGACAGGGGGGGCAACATGTCCTGAGATGCTTATGAGTAGTGGAGAGGTATTCCACGGCTATCAGAACAATCCTGGAAGTACGGCCAAGATTCCTACCAGAATCTTACTGGAATACTTCCTTCCTCCGAACACGTTTGTTCTTGCGAACCTCCACTCAAGCCAGCCAATAAAAGCGAGCCAGAGGTGAGGAACAAGACTTCTCCCGGGAGATAGGGTCCGTGGGGTCGCTACTGGCCAACAGCTCGCCACATGCTGCCCTGCGGGTTTATGTATCTCTCTTGGTCTGGCTCATCACCCTAGACCAGTTTCGGAAAAGTAAACTCTACCGGCACAGACCTAAAGTTCAAGAGCGCACAAGCCCCACCACGACGTCGACGTAGAGACACGGCGGCGTTATTATTATTTATTTATTTCGGAGCATCTCCATATAAGTTACAACATACCTAATTATATCACGCCTGTATTCCCCGAAGGGTTAGACAGGTGTATCTATAGTACACCCTCGTTTCGCCAGTAATGTTTAGGTCCTATTACCATCAACCGGGAACATTTATTTATTGATAATTAAAACGGTAACACAAATTACATTAATTAACATAGAGATTGAAACAGGTGTAAACAGAAATCTCAGGAAAGTTTTCTGTACCCTTTCCAGCGTTAATGTTTGAGTCGCTTGTAGGGATGCCAGATACAGGCACCAGCCTCAAGTTTACTACGAACTAAAGTGGTGTACAGCAGCTTAATTACATTTGGATTGTGAAAAACACGGGCTTTTCGCAAAACTAAACCCAAACGCCTAAAAGATTCCTTGGCAAGAGTGGAGATCTGATCTCTAAAACTACCACCACCGGTACCGGTAGGTTTTTTTAAACTTTTGACGTAAATGGCATAATAGGAGGGGTATTTATTAATTATCTATAGTAATATTATAAATGCAAAAGTAACTGAACCTTTTCACGCCTTAACGGCTGATATTTTTAATCCCGGTAGTACGTTCCCGTGGGATAATTTCGCGAGCGAAGCTGCTGGCAATAGCTAGTTTATTTAATCACTCAACAACTCAAATAAATAAATACTTATCGCTCATCGCGCCTAATGAAGTTTTTACTTCAATAAAATAATGATTATCTAAAACACGTATACACCACAAATTAAACTTTTTACATGGTCAATTTTACTTCACTTACTGCTACTACAGCATGTCGGTGACGCGATCCCGTAAGTTTTTGCCCTACCAAAAATCGCTCAACGTGCAGTAGAGAAATTAATCACATTTTTTTTTTTAATTACAATTTTTATAAAATACTAAATCAACCTACCGACAGAGTAATTACATTGATCAAATCATCAGTCTGGTCGTCGCATTGTGTGTCATCCGCCTTAACTTTGGGTGGAATCTTCTTAGCAACCGTAGTACGAGTCCTCTTGGGTTGTATTCGCTTTTTGGGCTGGACTATATAGGATTTTTTTATTGGCAATTTTGGTGTATCAATAATTGTTTCAGAGAGCTGTAAAAAAGGTAATTATTGTGATATAACTTTGAAATGGATGTGTGGTAGCTTTGTAATATTTAAAAATTCAAAGAAGAGGTATGAAGTCACTTTAGAATCCATAGTTAATTTAACAAAAGATTATTGTCTCTGTAGAATCTAGCTGACTGGGTACCAATCAAGAAAGTTTCCAAAAATTAAATAAAAAATCAATCCTAATTCCTACCTCAGGACCATCAGACTCCTCCTGAATATCCATCTTCACAGAAATCTCAACCTTATCAATTTCGTGAATTTTCTTCTTACTTTTCTTTTGACATTCATCATCATCATCACTAGAACTATCATCAGCACTGATGTGATCCGGAACATCAACATCATCATGATCCTCTTTTTTGATAACTTCTACAATGAATTCAGGTCTTTTTATGCTGATACAATTTGCTGTGTTATCTTGTTCTATGCTGATATTAGTGACATTTGTAATTGTGAGGAGATTTTTTCTGGCAATAGATTTTATAGCTGGACATGTTATCTGGAAGAGGTATAAGTGTAATGTAAAATTTAAATAGTATTGGTACCTACTTTACTTGTTCTGAGAAAAACATGTGTATGTGCACAATATAACAAAGAATTATCAAATAGAACTAGATATTTTTAGGGTTCCGTACCTCAAAAGGAAAAAACGGAATCCTTATAGGATCACTTCGTTGTCCATCTGTCTGTCTGTCTGTCTGTCAGTCTGTCAGTCTGTCAAGACCATTTTCAGGAACGCGTAGAGGTATCAAGTTGAAATTAATATCAAATACGTAAGTCTATGGTCTCTTGAAGCTCTAAAAAATCAAGCTTCCAAGTCAACGCAATAAAAAATACGGCGATATAAGCGACATTATTGCGACATATTTCGATACTCGCAAATAAATCAAAACCTATAGGGTACTTCCCGTTGACCTAGAATCATGAAATTTGGCAAGAAGCAAGGTCTTACAGCACAAGTATAGGAAAAAGTCCTAAAATTGTAAATTTGTAGTTTTATCACATTAAAAAAAAATTGCGAATATCTCGCACATAAATCAAAACCTATAGGGTACTATATTTATTTTATTATTATTATTATGTCTTAATTTCATTGCATTGTCTGTTGATTCTTTGAGAATTCATTAAGCCGCAATATTTTTGTTGTTTTTAATAAACACGCATTAATATACCTTCCCACAATCATCAATGATTCCACACAGCAGCTCCTGGCTCTGCAGACACTTCTCTCTGAATAAGTAAAACTTCTTCACAAGTGCTGTGCACTCATAGCAGGCATATGGTGGCAAGTTGGTGTATAAAGGCTGGAAATAAAAGGTTTATTAGTATAATAGATTGAATATGCATTAGTGTACACTGTAGGAGTCACATAGCTTTATACAAATAGGACCAATCAGAACAAAAAATATTTAAAAAGTAAGTAAGGCCTGACAAAGCAGGCTAGATAGAAATTATAATCAGCATTCAATAAAATAATGTTTTTTTTTAAATTTGTAATGGCATTATCCATTTAAAACAATTTACCTTACTTTCAACCATGAGTGAAGCAAAATAAGATTCTAAAGGGTATGCCGACAGGTCCTGCATTTTAACATCCGTATTTAAACAAATGCGGCACACTTGAACGTGTCCCATGTTGTATTATTACTTAGAGAGCTTACAAACTAAATAATTCGCGGCGATAGGAGTTTTTCACACTGTATCATTGCTATTTCACAAGTTGTGTTTACAGAACGATCATTAACATGGCTTCATGTTTCGAAAATAATATAAATATATGTTTATTTATCATACATTAATAAACACGGTAAACACATGATATTTATTCATAAATTAGAAAATGTAGTAAAAAACATGTCTTTTCAAGAAATGTCAAAGTCAAAATCCTCTGGTTTGTCAATGTCAAACCTCTCGCTGTGATGTCACCGTGACATTGAAAACGTTTTATTGTTACTCTAAAGTAACTTTTTTTAAATATCCGATGAAAAAATAACAATTTAAGATGAGAGAAGAGAAAAGGGCTTACTTATAAATATTATATAATCAGGACTAGAATGCATTCATCACGCTCCAATCTAATAAATAATATTTCATACGTTGTATTCCACCTTAAAAACATTTTGCGTTTTGTTTGCCTACAAAATCATAAATCTTATGGCAAAAAAAAGAGGGTACAACGCCCGAAGCGTGGAGTAGAGGTGCGGTGGTTCTGTTCTTCAAAAAAGGCGACAAAACCTTGCTGAAGAACTATAGACCCATCTCACTTCTGAGGCACGTATACAAATTGTTCTCGAGGGTCGTCACGAACCGTCTTGCCAAGAGACTTGACGAGTTCCAGCCGCCAGAACAAGCCTGTTTACGAAAAGGCTTTAGTACCGTAGACCACATCCATACTGTTCGGCAAATTGTACAGAAGACCGCGGAGTACAACCAGCTGCTATGTATGGCATTTGTGGACTACGAGAAAGCCTTCGACTCCATCGACATAATATGGGCAGTTCTGGCCTCTCTACAACGATGTCGAATTGACTGGCGCTACATAGAAGTGTTGAGATGTTTTTATGACGCTGCCACGATGACTGTCCAGATCCAAGATCAGAAAACCAGTCCCATCCAACTGCTCAGAGGGGTGAGACAGGGGATGTGATATCCCCAAAACTGTTCACCAATGCGTTGGAGGACGTCTTCAAGACGCTGGACTGGACTGGACAGGGTATCAACGTGAACGGCGAGTACATCTCACACCTTCGCTTTGCTGATGACATCGTCATAATGGCAGAGACGCTAGATGCTGCGACGCCAACCCGCCGAGAGGCTCCGTTTAGGCTGCTAAACGAAGCCTCTCGGTGGGTTGGCCTTGGCATGAACTTGGACAAGACAAAAGTCATGTACAATTCGCACGTCTTGCCGAGTCCAATCCACATCGAAGGGTCGCTTCTCGAAGTTGTGAAGGAGTATGTCTACCTAGGACAAGTCATCAAGCTCGGTAGACACAACTTTGACAAAGAAGCCAACAGAAGGATCCAGTTGGGTTGGGCGGCATTTGGAAAACTGCGTCAAGTCTTCTCGTCGCTTATTCCGCAATGTCTGAAGACTAAAACCTTTAACCAGTGCGTCCTGCCCGTCATGACATACGGTGCTGAAACGTGGACACTGACAGTCGGGCTAGTCCACAAATTCAAGGTCGCCCAGCGTGCTATGGAGCGGGCTATGCTTGGAGTCTCTTTTAAGGATAAGATCAGGAATGAAATTATCCGGAAAAGAGCCGGAGTTACCCACATAGCTTGCAGAGTAAGCAAACTGAAGTGGCAGTGGGCTGGCCATGTTTGTCGAAGGACCGATGGCCGATGGAGCAGACGAGTCCTGGAGTGGAGACCGCGTATCGGCAAGCGTAGTGTGGGACGCCCCCCAGCTAGATGGACCGACGACCTTAAGATTGTGGCTGGGTCAGACTGGATGCGAAAGGCGGAGGACTGGGTGTTGTGGCGCAGCCTGGAAGAGGCCTATGTCCTGCAGTGGACTGCGATAATCTGAGTTGATATGGCAAAAAACGTTCCACCCCGACACCCGTAATTTTGGAGAGGGTAAGCAGTGCTAGGCAGAATTTAGTACTATTCACACTGAAGTCGATATTTCGGTTGGCATAAGAAATATACATAAATAAGAACATGTATTAAACTCTTAGGTTTTACTAGATTTTCTTTGTTGATAGGAAAAGGACGCAGAATGATTACAGCAAATTATCAATTAATAAAATCGTAGTACATCATAACATCATCCACCACTTGTGTGACGTGCCAGCGCCTTTATTTCGTACAATTTTATTTTATAGAGAGAATACATTCACGCTCCAGGACCAACCAAATAAAGGTAACTACGAAGGTATATTTATGTACCTACCTATCTAGGTAGGTAGGTAGGTACCTACATAGAGCCACCGAGTTAAGCCGCGCATATTCATTGATCTGCGCACGGCGCAGTAGCCAGTTAGCCATAAGCCCTTTAACGTCATAATGATGTCTAGTAAATATGCGTACCGGTAACCCAAATTCAGAGAATTTTGAACTTTAGGTATTTTTCGTCGCATTTTCCGTGTATCAAACATAGTTTATCAATTCAATAACTAATGAGCAGATGAGTCCTAAGTTCCTAACGTACAGGCACAATCACTGTCTACTAGCTTTTTCCGGCAGCTTCGACCGCGTGGACGTCGGAAAATAGAAAGAAAGAATGAAAATACGATCATTAAAAAACAAAAACCCACGGGAACGTACTACCGGGATAAAAAGTACCTTTATCCTACTTATGACGTTACCTTCGTAAGCATTGAAATTGAAAAGCATAGAAAATATTTTTGCAATAAAACTCTTTTTACAAAAAGAAACAACCGGCTTCCAAAAAAAACACTACAAAGTGAAAAATAGCTTTGTGTAATAACGGTGTCTTTGGATCTGTATTTTTAAATTTTTGCCACCGACTTCCGAAATTATAGTTATTTTTCACTTTGTAGTTTTTATTTTTGGAAGTTGGTTGTTTTTTTTTGTAAAAAGTTTTTATTTTTCTTGTTTTGGTGGGTCAGTTTGTAACAATAAGTAGCCTAATGTGAACTGCTCATCACCTTTTACAAAATATTACTTTTCCCGATGCAGGGGCGTTAATTGTTGAGGAATTCTCCTGGTAAGAACCAGGGGCCCAAGTCTGCTATTTTTATAAATTCAGTCATTCCAACACGATCCCATTGTTGTGCCATTGTCATTTTGCTAAAAGTTCGTAATCAGGGGCTCAAGTCTGCTACTTTTATTAATTCAGTCATTCCAACACGATCCCATTGTCATTTTGCTAAAAGTTCGTAATCTGGTAAATTCATAATGGTCGATCATTTTCTTTGCAATTTCTTTCAATGTAGTGTCAGTGGCCGACCATTGGAAAGTCATAATGACGCCATTATAATAGTAGATTACCAAACTTGTCAAAATCAACAATTATGAAATCAATGACCGACCATTCTGACACTATTGTAATAGCAGACTTGAGGCCCAGGAGAACTGGAACTGATCGTGACTTCACCATATGCATTGAGACGGGCATAAATTGCTTAGCAACAATATTAAAGTACCTAATCGAATCGTAACCCGTGAAAATACTTATTATGAAGTAGTTCTGGTGGCCATCTGTGGTCTTCATCATCAGTTCCACTTCACCAAATGGTGCTTTCCAAATGCATGAGTTACTACAAAATATACCCAAATCGTTATAGGTGTGCCTATAAAATTTGAGGATTTCCCTCGATTTCCATGGGATCCCCAGATGGGATCATCAGATTCTGACTTGGTGACAATGCCACCTCGGGAGCATACCCTTTCAAACAAAAAATAATTTTTAAAATCGGTCCACAATTGACGGGAAATCAGTGAACATAAAAAAAAAACATACTTAAGAACATTTATAACCTCCTCCTTTTTGGAAGTCGGTTAAAAACTATAATACACCCTGAGCAACTGAATCAAGGGAGTTCCAATAATAATGTGGCTGAAAATGTTGTCATTTTTACCAGAGCATCGAACACTGTTGTTTGGAAGTCGCACTTGTGATGGCGACCGTACCATAGGTAGTCATCATGGCCAGATAATTCTGGAGATAAGGTTCCAACGATACCAGCTATAATAAAGACATGACGTGCAGGGGCGCAGCCTTCATACAACCCGATTCCTTTCGGCTTCCCTTCGGAACAAATAGTCTTCTTACACTTGTGTGTATCAATCACATCACATTACAAATATTTAGTACCAGTTAAAAAAATCAATTACAAAAATGCCTAAATTGTTTGACTAAAGAAGAAAAAGAGAAAAAAGAATTCCGACCGTAGCTGGCGTTAAATTTAGAAAGTAAATGAATGAATAAAATGTTTGAATAAATTAATTTTGATGTTATCTAGAGTTTATGAGAACTGAACAACTTTTTCTTCGGCTTACCTCTAAGAAAAATTATGACGTGTATTATTATTTAAAAAATCACTTTATTGCATAATATTTTTTGAAATTACAACCATGTAGGTATCCACGAGGTCTTTTAGCTCTTGTTTTCGAGCTTCTTATACTTTTGCCCGTAGCTTCGGCGGCATGGATGTCGGAAAATATCCCACGGGGTACCTACGTACTACCCGGGTCTACCGAGGTTTTCATATAACTCTTGGTTTACGCGGCGCACGCAGGTAAAGCTCCCAGGCGGCATGATTTTTTCCGACATCTTCAAAAATCATTGACATATTTCAGTCAATGTCAAAGCCTAAACCTTCCTCATGAATCACTCCGTCCATTGGTGAAAACCGTTTGAAAATCCGTTCGGTAGTTTTTGAGTGTATCGTGTTCAGAAAGACAGACAGACGCGGCGGCGCGGCGCACAATGGATCGTCCCCATACTTATCTGTGGCAATTTTTATTCCCGCACACATGTTGGAAAATAAAAAAATCGCACGCGTGTGAAATACATTGCATTGTGAACCTAATCGTAGTGCGATATGAACCTTTTCGAGGAAGTGTATTGAAAAAAGCATTTTCAAATTTGACATGCTTTTACTGAAATGAAATGAAATGAAATGATATGAAATGAAATCGTTTATTCTGTAAATAGGATATCGGAATCACTTTTACACGTCATATTAAAAAGTAAAAAATAAGCTAGATGTAGTCGACATTTCCTATCTGACTACCCGTGAGAAGAAATGGCGAAACAAACTCAGGGGTCAAAGTCTCTTTTAAAGTCCAGACATAATCTTGGTCAGATCATGTGAGGACCATGTAGATGAACTACCCTTACTAAACTTTTCTCTTAAAATTTCTGGTACTTAAAAATATCATCTAAAGTCATGTACTTTATGAACTTGATGATAATTGAGCATTAATTAATAATCAATTAAAATAGCTTAATGCAATTTTTTTTAATGTTACAGTAAAAGTTTACAGTTTTCCATTGTTATTTAACCGATGAGAAGCTAGGGATTTTGCATTTGTTTTTTCCTATTATATTATGTTATAGAAAACCCCAATGTTTCGTTATTATTTATTTTGGTTTATCCTTATTATATGATGTGGATACATAAAGGTATGTATGAGTTGCCATCGAAAATCTTCTAATATAATATTCTATCTAAGTATGTATTCTTTTGGCAGAGCTAAACTATGGCCAGAAACGTTGGTAGTAGGTTTTAAGACTTTTAAGGTAGTCATCTAGAATTCTAAGAGTCTACTCTGTAATAAGAGTATGGCTGATGAAGCACCACCCGGCCACAGACTCTACAACACTCTGTCCACGACTGATTTTACTCTGAAACGGCTGAATAGTTTTCAGTGAGGTGTGTCCGTCCGAGACAGTGACTGTGTTTACTTGGTGAGGGTGTTATTGACCTCACCTCCCTTAGGAAACAAAATAATAAATACGTAAAGTGTACCTACCTTAAAATTCCCTTAAGTTACATTTAAAATATTCTCTAGAGATTAAAGTTCAAAATTGTAAAACGCTTTGTGAGAGAATGTAGGGCATGGGAAGATTCGGTTGTCCATCCTGTTGCCAAAATAATTCTCAAAGGCGCCTGAAACCACATAATTGCTAGGTCTAGTCATCTAGTGTAATCTAGCTAGATCTATTCATCTATTCTGTAACCGGTCTATTCTGTAAACTTACGTAAAGTGAGCTGTCAATAGTGTCGATACCTAGCATCCTGCCAATCTATTCTGTAACCATCTCACCGTGACAACTTACGTAAAGTGAGCTGTCAATAGTGTCGATACCTAGCATCCTGCCAATCTATTCTGTAACCATCTCACCGTGACAACTTAGGTGAAGTGAGCTGTCAATAGTGTCGATACCTAGCATCCTGCCAATCTATTCTGTAACCATCTCACCGTGACAACTTACGTAAAGTGAGCTGTCAATAGTGTCGATACCTAGCATCCTGCCAATCTATTCTGTAACCATCTCACCGTGACAACTTAGGTGAAGTGAGCTGTCAATAGTGTCGATACCTAGCATCCTGCCAATCTATTCTGTAACCATCTCACCGTGACAACTTACGTAAAGTGAGCTGTCAATAGTGTCGATACCTAGCATCCTGCCAATCTATTCTGTAACCATCTCACCGTGACCACTTACGTAAAGTGAGCTGTCAATAGTGTCGATACCTAGCATCCTGCCAATCTATTCTGTAACCATCTCACCGTGACAACTTACGTAAAGTGAGCTGTCAATAGTGTCGATACCTAGCATCCTGCCAATCTATTCTGTAACCATCTCACCGTGACAACTTACGTAAAGTGAGCTGTCAATAGTGTCGATACCTAGCATCCTGCCAATCTATTCTGTAACCATCTCACCGTGACAACTTACGTAAAGTGAGCTGTCAATAGTGTCGATACCTAGCATCCTGCCAATCTATTCTGTAACCATCTCACCGTGACAACTTAGGTGAAGTGAGCTGTCAATAGCGTCGAACCCTAGCATCCTACTAATCTATTCTGCAGTGTCATTCCACTGATGCTAGGGATTGACCAAGGATTACATTTACAATCATAATCGAGATTTTGACCAGAAAATCAATTTTGTTTTTTGTGTGCAGAATCCATGTTGTTGGGATGCTAGCTCTATTTTGAAATGAGAAGCTATAATAGGGCACTATGAGGGATTCAAAGACTTTCGAAAACACACATAAAATAGATATCAATGGTCGATAATTTTTTACGTCGTTTGCTTCACCTTTTTTAAAAATGGGCACTACATTGGCATTTTTCCATTCAGAAGGGAATTGAGCCGTTTCGATTGAGTGGTTATAAATTATTTTAAGCGGCAGGGCCAAGCTACTCGCACAGTTTTTAACAAATAATGGTGGAAAACCATCTGGCCCCGGACCCTTGCATGCATTTAATTTTTTAAGGACTTTAACTACATCTCTTTCGGAAAATGTGACCCGACTCAAGCTATTTTGGGGATACTTGTGATCTCTCTGTAATGAGGCATGTGTTAATTCATCAGATGAGGTGAACGTTGAAGAGAAATGGGTAGCAAAGAGCTTGCACGCGTCATCACCGGAAATGGCTATCTGATTATTCAGTTTCATCTCAGACGGTATGTCACTAGACTTTGCTTTTTTGCCTTTACAAATGACTAAAAAACTTTGGGATTTTGTGATATACCCTTCTCTACTCTCTCCACGTAGTCTTTGTAATTACTTTTGATCATTATATTAGCTCTTTCACTTAACAAGCTGTATTCGTAGTTATCGCGGGGATTCTTATATTTTATAAATCGCATCCTAAGCTTTTCCTTTTCGTTTAGAAGTTTAATAAGAGCTTTTGGAAACCAAGGGGGGAACCTATTTTTTGATAATTTCGTTTTTGGCACGAGCTCATCGGTTATATTATGGAGATGCTTGTATAGTAATTCTACCATTGCATTGACATCTGAGCACTTGGAAAAGCATGTAGTCCAATTAACTTGTTTAATTCGATCATTCAACATTGTATAGTTAGCATTTTGGTAATTGTATTTTATGGAGCGTTTATATTTAAGAGCAGTAAGTGACATATTTTTTATAATAATTTCCAATGGTGGATGATGAGAGTCTACAGGCGACAGGGGAGTTTTACATTCCAAAACAAATCCGCCAGGAAAGTTACACAAAATTAGATCAAGGGATTTGCCAAGTTGATTTTGTACAGGGTTCAACTGTTCAATATTATTTAGAGACAAGCAGTCTATTAATGAGTAACCTAGTGCGGTATTATTATTTAAAATGTATAATATTTAAACTATAATATATATTTGAATATATATTCCAACGACCTTAAACGACCCAACGAGGGTCTTCGACGGGTTTACCCATGTGCCGCACTCCACTCGTAAATTGAAACCATATCCTCGTTGATTATATCAATTGCATCAGCCAAATCTGAACATGCAGCTTGTTTGTAAATTTGCAAATCATTTGCTTTAAAGGTGTCAGGAAGAAAGAAGAGGAGATAAAACGCCACCCTGATGTACACCCGCAGAAGTATAATACAAGGAAGAGCAAAGTCTCTTCTATGCATATAATACGTTGCCGGCGCCCATACAGATTACTGCGAAACCAGTCAATCGCCGTTGGAGATATGTTAAGCGAGCGAAGCATCCCGAACAGAATATCCAAATCGACAGTATTAAATGCATTACTGAAATCTAATAAGCAAAGAACCGTCAGATGTTCTCCTTCCATGCCTAAACGTATGTCATCGGTAACTTTCACTAAGGCTGTAGCGGTGCTTTAACCAGGACGAAATCCGGGCTGGAAAGGATTCAGCAGACTATTCTTACAAAGAAATGCACTAAGCTGATTGCGGGCAAGGCGTTCTAGGTGGTAGGACTGGAAGCCGACTCCAACATTTTTGGGAAAGGCTAGGAAGATAGATTGAGTAGGTAGGTAGTAGCAGCTGCCTGCAGGTTTCATAAGAGACGAGGCACGTAACGTAACCACGTTTGAAAATTATAACAACTTAAGCCATTACGAAACTAATTGAAACATAAAAATAATAAAATAGATAATTGTTTACACGTGAAACTATCAATGAATAACTAAGTTTGCGCAACTAGTTTCGTAATGTAATTTTACCAGCTTGACACCTCCAAGCGAGGCTTCTCGTGCAGATTTTGAAAAGTGGTTACATATTAAAAACGGGGTCAAGAACAAGACAATTGCAGCAAATGTTTTGGGTCGCCTCTTTATAGTTTTACGGGGCCAGCGTAGCGTAGGACCTTGAAGTCTAAGGTCGACTCCCAAATCAAGCATGGCGAACGTTGAGAAACTGAGATCTGTGGATCTAAATTTAGTTGGGATTGTGGAATGGCCTATGAATTTTGTTTTCATGTTTTTTATTATTCACTTTATGGTTGTGGTCGCCAAAACTTCACCGTCTGTGGACATCGGCTATACCTGAGCAGTCGCAGGTGCGTTGCTGTCCCAGAAACAAGACCAAAATGTCGCAAGTGTTCCAGCAGGCCTTACGTCACCGTCACCGTCACCTTCGACTAAGCCTTAAATCCTTATTAATTATGGATGATGTTTAAACTCCTTTCCCGGACGGTCCCCTACTCATAGAGCTAACAAGTAACGAATGTAGCGACCTAAACTAGTTGTCAATCAACTAGGATCAATATTAAGTAATTGCTTCCAGGGTTTCCCGGGAAGCCTTTCATTGCATCAATATCTATTATTAATTTATTCTATAGATTCGAGGAAAGGTGGCGCGCTGTGCAACCCATTCTATCCTATTTATTTTTAGTTGCTTCAGAGAAAAGACATTAACGCCATGCCACATTATATACTCTGCAAGCAATTTTTTGTTGATTGTACATACAATAAAATTATCTTTTTCAGTTTAGTGACGTCAGTCCACTTAATACTCTTGTCTCTAAGTAGGTAGACGAGATAGAACAATGATAATAAAGAAAAAAAACCTATAGATTTTTCATAAAAAATAATGTAGGTACATAAGTAGATTTAAAGTGTAATAAACTTCATCTTGCTTGACTGTAGGTATATAATTATGTGTACCTACTTTGAGCAATCACTTAACTCCTAATAACTTGATGACCATGTGTTTTATTATTAGATAACTTACAACGTGGTTACATCAATTACGTTATCTATCAGCGACCGATAAGCTGAACTTATTGCGAATGAATAGTTTATTAGACGTGGTCGCACGCTGAACACGCTTCTGACGCTAGACCAGCGGATGCAGATTTTTTGTTGCGGATATTTGGTCGCTCACATGCGCGGATGCGGATGCTCATCATGCGGATCTCAAGTTATTTTAGGGAAATTCAGAATTTCTTACGTTTTTGCAAATTACAACGCTGTTTAGTTGTATGTGATCATAATTCAATTCGCGGCAATTATAATAAAATAATTACCTACTAAATTATAATCATTTAAAAATCAATAGCTCTCGAAATTATAAGTATGTGTTTGATGGATTTATAAGTAGTAATATTTCGTAAAAATGTGACGATTTAGAGCTATATTGATAATTTAAATGATTATTATTTCCATTTAGTTGATTATGATTTTACTTATCTTTCCTACCCTTTTCCACCCCCATCTGCATCTGCATGAGCTTCGCATTTATTTATTTATGCACTTAGGTACAGTAAACACCAAAACATGCAGCAAGCCAACAGGGCCTCAAGTCTGCTATTACAATAGAGTCAGAATGGTCGATCATTGATTTCATAATTGTTGATTTTGACAAGTTTGGTAATCTACTATTATAATGGCGTCATTATGACTTTCTAATGGTCGGCCACTGACACTACATTGAAAGAAATTGCATATATTGGTAATCTCGTACATAATGACAAATTAATGACATTTCTACTAATGGGTTTTATAATAATGGCAATACGACAATGCCATTATAATAACACAATTTTATTACAAGAACATTGACTGACCAATGATCGACCATTATGAATTTACCAGATTACTAACTTTTAGCAAAATGACAATGGGATCGTGTTGGAATGACTGAATTTATAAAAATAGCAGACTTGGGCCCTGGGGCCTAATAATCTGGATCCTAACACAATTGTAATAGCAGACTTGAGGCCCAGGGCCTCAAGTCTGCTATTACAATAGTGTCAGAATGGTCGATCATTGATTTCATAATTGTTGATTTTGACAAATTTGGTAATCTACTATTATAATGGCGTCATTATGACTTTCCAATGGTCGGCACTACATTGAAAGACATTGCAAAGAAAAGGATCGACCATTATGAATTTACCAGATTACGAACTTTTAGCAAAATGACAATGGCATGACAATGGGATCGTATTGGAATGACTGAATTTATAAAAATAGCAGACTTGGGCCCCTGGTATTCTGTTGAGTTTCCCCACAGTATTAGTCCGTGACGAAACACCGAAGCTATACATCCATGGTATGCCAACAATACCGTACGTTGTGTTGTTGTATTTCTTAGTCTGTTTAAAACATACACGAAACTGTTTACTTTCTTGCAGACTCCATCAACATGTGCTTTCCAATCTAGGTACCGTAAAACGGGGTGAATAGAAATGCAGGGGTGAATCGAGACGCAATTTTATAATGGATTTTAACGTTGCAATAATATATTTTGTTGCCAAAAAGGACTTTAATGTGTTACCTGTACTATAATTAACGATTAAGTGCCTTGGCAACAAACTATATTATTATTTCAAGGCTCAAATCCATTTTAAAGTTGCGTCTCGATTCACCCCTGCATTTCTATTCACCCCGTTTTACCCGGTACTTGTCCATGGTGAATCCAAGAAATCGCACATTGGTAGATTCATTAATTTTTGTACCATCAGATGAAATGAAATATACTAACTTATAATAATCACATAATCAGTCTTTGCCTGGGCGGAGCCTGACTAAAGTTCGGCCACTGGGTAGCGTCTAGCGCAGGGATGTTGCGGATATTCGCCAATGCGCCCGCGCCCGAGGGCGTTTCTATCCCAAAAACGTTGTATAAGAGCAATTGTTGGCATTCCTCCATACGAGTCTTGTAAACCTCAATTTTATAAACTTAAAATATTACCCTTACCGAGTATGTACATTTTTGTGTGTTCGTGAAATCAAATTCTGACCTATTTTTAAAGGCTAGGTGATAATACCCATCCTCGTAAATCAAGGCATGGTCAGCGACTAGTTCTAGAATGTGCACCAAAGACTGCGGTATTTAAAAAAAACTGTTCAGCTATGTGTGTAAAAATTTATAATAGGTTACAATCAGACAAAGATCTGCCTCTGCCAAAATTTTAGAAAAAGCTTAAAGAGCTACTTCTGGAAAAAATGATTTACTCAATAAACGACTGATTAAATAATGATAATAAAATGGACTAATGTGATTTAACGTACATCACAATTGAATCTCAGAGACTTGTAGATATTAAATATGACTAATTACCCATTTTTAGGGTTCCATACCCAAAGGGCAAAACGGGAACCCTATTACTAAGGCTCCGCTGTCTGTCTGTCTGTCCGTCTGTCACCAGGCTGTATCTCATGATCCGTGATAGCTAGACAGTTGAAATTTTCACAGACGATGTATTTCTGTTGCCGCTATAGCAACAAATACTAAAAACCAGAATAACATAAATATTTAAGGGGGCTGCCATACAACAAACGTGATTTTTTTGCTCTTTTTTGCTCGATATTGATAACGGTAACAGGTAGACACTTGAAATATTCACAGAATATTTAGTTATATATTCACTTTAAAAATCAATAATTAAATTAAAATAAAACAAATATTTAAGGGGGCCCACATACAACAAACGTGATTTTTTTTGCCATTTTTATAGATAATGGTACGGAACCCTTCGTGCGCGAGCCCGACTCGCACTTGGCCGGGTTTTTCTTTTTTTTCTTTATATAAACTTAATAAGCTACATTATAATTATTATCTTGCATGATTAACCTTCACAAGCCATACTAAGGCTACAACAACATTAATTGCGTTATTTACGTTGTTGAACAGACAAATTTTTCCAACGTATGAAGCAATTCATTAGCAATATACTTCAAAATCATTCCGATTATGATTAAAACGGTGTTACGCAATTAGGGTGCTGGTTACGGTAGGTAACTGATAAATGATAATGATAAATGATAAATCATTTATTTCTGTAAGTAGGTTTGTACAAACACTTTTACACGTCAATCATATTAAAAAAAAACTAGATGAGGTCGGCGTTTCGTATCCGACTACTCTGAGAAGAAAGGCCGAAAAAAACTCAGAGGTCACAGTCTCTTTTTAAAGTCCAGACATAATCTTGGTCAGATCATGTGAAGACCATGTAGATTGGTGCCTGAAATGATCTTTTGACGAAAGAACCACACAGGTTGAGGGGACCTGTCCAGTCAGTGCACGCATTTGTCAGTAGTCGTGCAGCTCAACTAAGAACTTAAGGAGCTCAACGATTCAACGAACAATACCAAAGAAAGGACATTTGGGTAGGCCGCATAAAATCACTCAAACTGCCAGACTATGATAAAAACTAACTGAGAAAAAAAAGAAAAATGAACAATAACCCACATAGCACATTTACAATACTTAAAACTATATAATACTTAACAAAGTAAATATTCATGTCATTGTATATATAAAATTAATCAATGTCAATGTGTATATAAAATACGGATATAATCTTGGTCAGATCATTTGAGAACTATGTAGATTGGTGTCTGACATGGTCTTTTGACGAAAGAACCACACAGATTTGAGTGTACCTGTCCAGTCAGTGCACGCATTTGTCAGTTATCGTGCAGCTCAACTCAAAACTTAAGGAGCTCAGCGATTCGACGAACAATACCAAAGAAAGGACAATTGGTTAGGCCGCATAAAGTACTCAAACTGCCAGACCTGCATTAAAATTTTTTTTGATTGAGAATAAAAATAAAAAAACAATTCACTACTACTAACTACTTAAGTTCCTGAGAAACAAGGTAAGAATGGGTTGCCAACCCTAATATATAATATATTTATAGATCTTAATACTTATTATATTTAAAAAAACCCGACTGCGTAAAAACGGAAGTTTAAAAAATATGGAAACAAGATGACTTATTTCTGTCTCCAATCCCACTCCCCGTACTTGTACACCTTAAGCCGTACAATCTCTGCAGTCGGAGGCATGTTCATAAGGGTCGGGTAAACGCCATTGACCTTGTCCATACAAATGCACGTCGCGCTCACGCCCGCGTCGCACTGCCCATAGACTAATAAATAAATGAGGCACTGCCGCCGCTGCCACGCCGCGCACCGCCGCGCCGCCGCCGCCGGCGCAGTTCTGTTTCAAAGTGAATATTTATTTTTAGTAACGAAAAAATTAATATTTGAAGAAATCACAGTTAAAATTTATAGATAAAATAAATAGTCTGTTCATCCAAAAAAAGCCAGACAAGTGCGAGTTGAAATACTAGTTCGACTACTGGTGTTGAACTATTACGACATATTATATTATTTATAATGCATGGGAAGATAATTTTTATGGGATGCCCTGGGTATCTTTTGTTTTTTTTTTTTTTTTTTTTTTTTCCCTTGTCCTAAGGTTCATCAATAGAATGAACCCTAATCTTATTACAATCTAGCCTTTTAAATAGACTAATAAGTAATTAAATTATAACCTAAACTACTATATTGTCTTTACTAAGAATGTGTCCAATAGCACTTTTCTTATTGTCTCTATTAAGGCGAATACACTTCATTCTTGTGTTTGTTTGGCACTTTTGTACTTTACACTATTTACTAACACTAAACACTAACTCGAACGGTTTTGTTCTTTTTAGTCTTCTTACTATATTTGTGTGATCGAGAAGCTGGATTGCTTCGACGTTCACATGCTGATGAAGCCTCTTTTCGTGAGCTTCTGCAAATTTCTGGATCACTTTATCGATGAACTCAACTTTTAGATCCCGATGGAGGTCATCATTTCGTATGTACCAAGGTGCATTTACAATTTCCCTTAGCACTTTGTTCTGGAATCGTTGTATAGTTAATATATTGGTCTGTTTGGTGCAGCCCCACAGCTGGATACCATAAGTCCAAACTGGCATCAGGACTTGTCTGTATAGCAATAATTTGTTTTGCACGGACAGCATGGAGTTTCTTCCAAGCAGCCAATACATTCTTTTGAATCGGTGATCGAGTTCATCTTTTTTCTTCTTAACGTGGGCTTTCCAGCGTAACTTTGCGTCAAGGGTCATCCCGAGATACTTAGCTGTATTCTCGTATGGTACTAGTTTATTGTTAATGTAAACTGGAGAATACTGATGTTTTTTGTTGGAGAAGTCTATGTGAACAGATTTGGATTCATTTAGTTTGATCTTCCATTTTTTGGTCCAGTTATAAACTTGATTTACAGCCATTTGGACCTTTTCCACTGCTTCTTCGTGGCTGTTACCCACAGCCATTATGGCTGTATCATCAGCAAAGGTCCCAATCGTGTTTTGCTCTAATTCAGGAATATCGCAAGTGTATAGTAGGTACAGGATCGGACCTAATACACTTCCTTGCGGTATGCCAGCATTAATTTGTTTCAGTTCTGAGTAGGCGTCTTCTTGTCTTATTCTAAAGGCTCTGTTCAGAATGTAGGATTCTAATATATCTGCAAACTGCTTTGGTAACAGACTTTTCAATTTATTTATAAGGCCTTCATGCCATACTTTGTCAAACGCTTGTGCCACGTCTAAGAATACAGTAGCACATACTTTCTTGTCTTCAAGGGCGTTTTCTATTACATTTGTGATCCTATGCACTTGATCGATGGTAGAGTGTTTTTCTCGAAATCCAAATTGGTGCTCTGGTATGATGTTTTTATTATCTATTATTGGATTGAGCTGTTTGAGTAACAGCTTTTCAAACAGCTTGGACATGATTGGTAGTAAGGAAATGGGCCTATATGATGATGTTTCGTGAGCCGGTTTTCCTGGCTTGGCTATCATTATTACTTCAGCCACCTTCCATACGTCTGGTACAAATTTTAGCCTTAGTGCAGCATTGATAAGGGTTGTTAACTTAACCAGACCTTTTCTTGGTAGGTTATGTAGTATTTCTCCTGTTATTAAATCGTAACCTGGTGATTTTCGTGTACTTATATTACGTTTTATTTCTCGTGCAACTTCTCTCGGTGTTACTAGTTTTATAGTTACTTCATTTTCAGATGTCACCATATTAGTCAAAGTGTGATCTTCAATGAGTTCCTCGTCGGTTGGTTGAAATATATTTTCTAGATGCTCTGCAAACCTCTTAGCTTTTTGCTCATTAGTAATGGCCCAATGCCCGTTTTCACACTTAATAGGTGGGACTTGGGTAACCGGCCTTTTTAGGTACTTAGTAGCCTTCCATAAGGAATAGTCTGTCTTTTGGTTGTTACTTAGATTCTGGATATAGGTGTTGGTTGCTTCGTCTTTAAAGTTCTGGATAAGTCTTCTTATTTTTTTCGTCAGGTTATTGAGTTTTCGTTTGTCATCAGGGCACCTAGATTGATGCCATGTTTTTCTCTGACTTCTTTTTTCCATAATGAGCTGCTTGATTCTGAAGGGGTATGTTTTTCCCTTCGTCCTCTTGTTGAAGTCAGGTGTATTTTCCCACGCTGCTTGCTGGATATGCATTATGAAATTCTCTACTTCAATGTTTAGGTTTTCGGGTGTTTTTAATGGGACTTTAAGGTCTATTTGATCATTCAATCTGATCTTGAAGCCCTCCCAGTCTGTACACTTATTGGCAAGAGTGGGACTATTGTCTTTAAACAAAATGGTCTCACTAATTTCTAAATAAATTGCAGAGTGATCCGAGTTCATGTCATAGCTTTGTTCCAATTTTATATAACCGGTTGCTATATCCTTGGTTACGAAAAAATCTATTAAGTCCGGGATTTTGTTTGGATCTGTTGGCCAATAGGTGGGCTTTCCAGTTGACATGACATCACATTTCAGCTCTTTTATGGCACTAAGTAGTTCTTTGCCTTTCGTAGTTGTTAGTCTGGAGCCCCAATACGTATTTTTAGCATTGAAGTCACCTCCTAAGATGAATCTACTTCCAAGGCGGGTTAGAAAGCTCATAAAGTGGTCTTTTTTTATCGTATACCGTGGTGGACAGTAGATGGCAGATACTGTAACAGGATATTTTTTGGTTTGTAGACAAATAGCGACTGCTTGGATCTCTTTCTCTTCGTATTTAAACTCTTCATAGTGCTGAAGGTTTTCTTTTACAATAATTGCACTACCGCCTCTTGCAGAATTGTCTGGGTGTAGTGCATGGTATACTTTGTACCCTTTAAACTTAATGTGAGATTGCTTTGTGAAGTGAGTTTCTGATATCAGGCACACATCAATTTTTTCTATGTCTAATATTACTTGCAACTCATTCTGATGTTTTTGTAACCCATTTGAGTTCCACGCCATAAGTTTCACTGTAGTATTCATTTTTTTGGCTTAGAAGTAGCAGCTTTGTTGCTATTTTCAATTTTTTTCAATCTCTCGTCAAATGATGACATGAACTTTAAGATTTCATTTAACTTTTTGTCACTGTCCATATCAGCCAAAGGCGTCTTCGCTATGCCGCTTGTAGCTACTTTGGCATAAGAGACGTTTTTAGCTGTAGTTTTTATTGTGCTTTGACTTCCTTTATACTGGCTGGTGATTTCAACTCTTCCAGTAGGTGTGTTTTGTTGAGGGGTTGTATTATTGCCTTTCGATTTATTGTTTCGAATCTGCTGTATTTCTTTAGCTACGATACATCCCCTGTAGTTAGCCGGATGTGGAGCTCCACAATGGACACACTTTGGCTTTTCTTCTTTTGATTTTCTGCAATCCTTAGTGAGATGTTTACCTGTGCACTTTACACACCTCGGTTCTTTGGAGCAGTACTTTTGAGTATGGCCGTACGCCTGGCATCTTTTACACTGAGGTACTAGTTTTGTGGATTTCAGCGGTTGTATTTCCACATTACATCCCAACACAGTTTTTATGCTATATATTTTGCTAGTTTCTTCATCATTTGAAAATGCTAGCATGAACATATTGAGTGGCTCTTTGGTTTTCCAACTCAATTTGTTGACTGCTTCTAGTATTTTGTAGCCTTTGCCACGCAAGTCTTCAACAATTCTCTCCGAAATACATGAGAAATGCAATTTTTTTGCCATTACTCTAATTGGTCTCTCTTGCTTGTTCTCATAGGAGTGCCAAAGGCAGTTGTTGAGTGAGAGAGCCTTTGTTATTGCCCTGTACGAATCTTCGTTTTTGGCATTTACTTTAACTGTATCACCGTTCATCATTTTGATACTAAACGCGTCAGCTGATTGACTCTCAGATAAAAAATCATAAAATTTCTGGTAGTTCTGAATACCATCTACTACAATAGGTGGTGGCAAAGGAGTTTTAATTGTTTTTTCCTTACCTTTATTCTCTTCATTTCCGTGTTCATTCGGATTGGGTTGGGCGGGAGAGGTGTTCAATCTTCTTTTCTTCCTGCTTTTTTGCCGTATCCATCCTGTTTCTCGAGCTAGTTCTTCTTCGTCCGTGGCATATTCAACACGCGGAGGAGAAGTCACAGTGGCGGTTGTAGTAGCTGATTTCGGTGGGTTTTCCGCTTGAAGTTTCAGCTGTTGCTGTAGGTTTTTTATTTGACTTTTTAAGTCATTTAGGTTTTTTTGCAGCTCTTCACGCTGTTTTTGTTCTTCACAAAGGTGCTTGTACAACAGATGTTCAGTTTCTGTTTTTAAGTTTACGCTAATAATGTTCGGTGATGGCTTTTCCGAACCCATTATAGAAGTTAGCGAGTATTAACTTCGCCTTAACAATAATATTCGCTGACAGCCGTCAGCATTACGCAATAACTAGGTCATTGCGGTGCAGCCGACTCGACGGCGTTGTTTTGATGCGTAGGCACTTTTACACTGTGGTACGGGCGCGATCACATATAACACAACTACTCTCATCAAAAATTGAATCGGAATCTTTTGTGATTTGTACAAGGCATTCGATTGCGTTCTTGATGAAATGTTAATCAGGAAACTCCGCCACTACGGAGTGGCGGAGTTTCCTGACTAAATTTGAATTTCGCGGGCTACCTTAGCGCACCCCCCATGCGCTAAGGTAGCCCGCGAAATTCAAATTTTATTACGTTTTTTGCAATTTGCAGGTCATTAACAGAGGCCCAAATCTGCTATTTTTATAAATTCAGTCATTCCAATACGATCCCATTGTCATGCCATTGTCATTTTGCTAAAAGTTCGTAATCTGGTAAATTCATAATGGTCGATCATTTTCTTTGCAATTTCTTTCAATGTAGTGTCAGTGGCCAACCATTGGAAAGTCATAATGACGCCATTATAATAGTAGATTACCAAATTTGTCAAAATCAACAATTATGAAATCAATGATCGACCATTCTGACACTATTGTAATAGCAGACTTGAGGCCCTGTTGGCTTGCTGCATGTTTTGGTGTTTACTGTACCTAAGTGCATAAATAAATAAATGCGAAGCTCATGCAGATGCAGGTGGGGGTGGAAAAGGGTAGGAAAGATAAGTAAAATCATAATCAACTAGCCCGCGAAATTCAAATTTTATTACGTTTTTTGCAATTTGCAGGTCATTAACAGGGGCCCAAATCTGCTATTTTTATAAATTCAGTCATTCCAATACGATCCCATTGTCATGCCATTGTCATTTTGCTAAAAGTTCGTAATCTGGTAAATTCATAATGGTCGATCATTTTCTTTGCAATTTCTTTCAATGTAGTGTCAGTGGCCGACCATTGGAAAGTCATAATGACGCCATTATAATAGTAGATTACCAAATTTGTCAAAATCAACAATTATGAAATCAATGATCGACCATTCTGACACTATTGTAATAGCAGACTTGAGGCCCTGTTGGCTTGCTGCATGTTTTGGTGTTTACTGTACCTAAGTGCATAAATAAATAAATGCGAAGCTCATGCAGATGCAGGTGGGGGTGGAAAAGGGTAGGAAAGATAAGTAAAATCATAATCAACTAGCCCGCGAAATTCAAATTTTATTACGTTTTTTGCAATTTGCAGGTCATTAACAGGGGCCCAAATCTGCTATTTTTATAAATTCAGTCATTCCAATACGATCCCATTGTCATGCCATTGTCATTTTGCTAAAAGTTCGTAATCTGGTAAATTCATAATGGTCGATCATTTTCTTTGCAATTTCTTTCAATGTAGTGTCAGTGGCCGACCATTGGAAAGTCATAATGACGCCATTATAATAGTAGATTACCAAATTTGTCAAAATCAATAATTATGAAATCAATGATCGACCATTCTGACACAATAGTGTGTTTTTTTTTTCATATTTTCATTCAGAGCAGTGTTCCGGATCCCGTGATCCGGATCTTCTTACTTTGCCTTGACGTTACCTAATGGGAAAAAATATCCTGGATTTATAGTAACAATGGGAGTCCCACAGTGCTCAATTCTTGGTCTTTTCTTATTTCTTATTTATATTAATGACACCTTCATAAAGGATAATTTATGATAATAATAAGTATAGTGTTGTTAGCAGATGACACTTCACTTTTGTTTAAACTTAAACGTCAGCAACTGGTTACTGACGATGTAAATATAGCGCAATCTCAAAAGTAGTTCACTGGTTTAAGACGCTGACAACAGCTAAAGCGCGGTCATTGTCAGACTGCATAATATAAATAAAAGAGAAGAGCGATGACACGTTTGTAATTTATTGCAAAATATGAAGGAATTATCTATTTACTCAAAAATAAGTTATGCATTAAATTATGACGTTATTTTTATTAATTAAATACCAACCGTAAGTAGATATATTTTAATTCAGATATTTTGGATTTGAACTCAAAGTAAACGGTTAGTTTGCCGTTGCAGTCTAAATCAAATTTCCACGTAAACTCCGCCCCTTGCTCCCCGCCACTCCGTTATGTGCTAACTAAACGCTAACACATCAGTAATAAAGTTGAATATCGCGTGCGCTCTTTGATCGTGTTCGAGCACGAAACTAAATAGCGTAAGTGTCAATTCTTATTTCGTTTAAAACTAAAGTAATAATTAATCTGTAGAAAAATATCTGGTGGCTGGATAATAAACTATATTTTCTTGCTGTAAATATTAATTTTAGACATAAAAGCCAAACAATCTGGTTTGTTTTTTAATAATTATCCTTAAAAAAGACATGATTTTCGAATAAAAAATGTATCTAGAGAAAATATTACAATAATTCTGTCTTCAACATGGAAAGAAAAATTTGCAATAAATCATATACTAAAGTTTCATTTTGCTTGTAGGTCTGTTTCAGAATATTCATGCATATTATCATAAAAATAAGGGGCCACCTTTGAAGGTTATTTTTCACTTTGTAGTGTTTTTTTTTTGAAGTCAGTTCTTTTTTTTTGCAAAAAAGATTTTTTATTTTTCACTTTTTAGTGGGTTAGCTTACAATTTATCTAAGTTACAATAGCCTAATGTAAACTGCTTATCACCTTTTACATAATATTGCATTTCCCGATGCAGGGGCGTTAATAATTCAGGAGTTCTCCGGGTAAAAGCCAGGAGAACTGGAACTGATGGTAACTTCACCACATGCATTGTGACGAGCATAAATTGCTTATCAACCATATTAAATTGTCTAATCGAATCGCAACAGTGTAATACTTATTATTAAGTGGTTCTGGTGGCCATCTGTGGTCTTCATCATCAGTTCCACTTCACTAAATGGTGCTTTCCAAGTGCAAATGAATGAGTTACTATAAAAAATACTGAAATCGATATAGGTGTGCCTATAAAAAGTGAGGAAAAAAGAATTTTCAAAATCGGTCCATAATTGACGGAAAAATCGGTGAACATAAATATTACCTACATAAAAAAAAACATACAGCCGAACATTATAACCCCCTTCTTTTTGGAAGTCGGTTAAAAAGGAAAACTATTACCTACAGTTAACAGCTGAGTAGGCTTTACAATTTAACTAGTAATATTCGACCAACTATCATTTACAGTTGGAGAATTGACCATGACGTATATCGATGTATGAACATGTTTTTTAACAACATACAATACATTCATCCCAACTACGGAACCCTTCATTGTACGTGGTCCAACACGCACTAAGCCGCTTTTTTATGCTTTGGGTAGACATTACTTCCTGAATTTATTTCACAAAGTATTTTCCTACAAATCCTACTTAAATATACACATAGAATAGATGTGTGTGTACGCGTTCTAGTTTACATAACTACTTGCATTATTTGAAGGGGTAATAACAGATTTAAAAGTCACTAAAATCATATTATGTGCACACCACGTTTTTTAAACGCGCCGTTGACGCGCGTTATAAAAACCTGCGTCGACGCTCTTTGATCCTACAGAGCAGCTGCGTTTGACTCGCGTGATGTCGCGTCTGTATCGATTTAAAAAACGTGGTGTCCACAGGCCCTCAACAATAAAGACCTTTAAAGGTTTTGCTTTTTTTATTTTACATTTTTTAGTTATTATTTATTTATTTATTGATGATTAGGTAACACTAGCTTTAGGTAACGGTAGTTAAAATTATCTTTCAAAGCAGTCTAATTCTGGGTTTGTCACTCGATATTAAGAATTATATAGTAGTAGCTTTTGCCCGCGGCTTCGCTCCCTTAAAAGGCGAAAATTATTCCATAGAAACTTACTACCGTGATTCATAGTACCTATTCTATGTCCTAACTCAGATCATGGCGTATCCGTATGCCTTTCATCTAAATTTGTTCAGCCGTTACGGCATGAAAAGGTAACAGACACAGACAGGTAGATAATAAATTCGAATAATCTTTTTAAGGGTTCCCTACGTCAATGTGAAAAATTGGAACCCTTATAGGATGACTTCATTGTCTGTCAAGAACTCCAGACCATTTTTCTCATGAAAGCGTGGAGGTATCATGTTGATATCAAAAACTTAGATCTGCGGTCCCTTGGAGCTGTAAGGAAATCAAGCTTCAAAGTCAACGCAAAAAAAAATACGGCCATTTTTGCCGCATAGGTTGCAATACACTCGTAAATAAAATAAAGCCCATTATGGTACTTCCCGTTGACCAAGCAGCATGAAGTTTTGGCGAGAAACAAGGTTTTACAGTTCAAGTAAAGAGAAAAATCCGAAAATTTGCAATTTATAGTTATAATAATATTATATCAACTGCAAGTTAAGTTTGTTCGTCAATCTGTCATAGTATTTCATTCAAATCGATCCACTCCACTCTATTATAAGTAATTTTTTCAACTGAAATGTTAAGTTTGACCTTCAATTGGAAATGGAAATTCGGGCAGCTGAGCGAGCAAAGCTTTGAGACGGAACCCTCACGGCGCATGTCGTACGCAAACTTCTCGAGTTAAAAAAAAAAAAAAAATTATTCATTTTAATATTATCACCAATTATTTGTAATACCTACATGTTAGAAAGGTTATTTTATAAATTTAAATTAATAGTAGATTGTTATACAAGGGGCTAAAATTACCGATTGCATACGAGGGAGTAAATAGAAACCGAGTTATAATGAATCATTCCACTTTGCCCCACCGAGCCGCCGCGCCGGGCCACTGGTGGGGCAAAGTGGAATGCCTAAAATGTTGTAGTGGAATCTGCCCCACTACTTCGATTTAGTGGGGCAGATTCTACTACTCTAAAATCTTGTTGGATTCTGCCCCACTAGGGTTGGCACCTTAGAATAAAAGCAACTTTTTTTTGCAAATGTTTTTTTCGGTTAGTTTCTGGAAGGAAACGGCTTTTAAATCACAGGTTAATTACACGATTTGTCACAAATAAAATATAACTACACTAAACTAAAATCACAGATATTACGATTTGTTCTTACTGGTTCATTAAAACTTTTTATACTAAGATCAAAATCACAAACTGAGTACGAGTTGTCCCCGTAAATAGAAAACGAAATGCTATTTATTCTAACTACTTAACTATTCAAAATCACATATTAATCATCATTTGGCATGACATAATTCGAGTCCCGTACGGTATATCGAATTACCCTTGAACGATATAACTGTCTACAGAAAGCATGGTTCACCGACGAACGGTAATACGAGAAAACTATTAGTCGATACCATTATTTAGCGACAGCACGTTTCGCCGAATAACGCTACATAGAATGAATGGTTGGCCGATACCAAGATTTGCCGATGTCATGGTTCGCCGGAACACGCTTGAACTAAATAATCCTTTATCGATAGCAGTTTGCTTTATCGATTGCAGCAAAAAAAATATGACACATAATGGGATCAGCAAAAAAGTATATAAAATTAGATACAAAATTGTAATTTATTGAAGGGTAGTATTTAAACGTATAGTAATTTAGTTAAATTGGATATTGATGAAGAGTTTTTGTTTTGCTAACTGAATTTACCAACAATAGAGGGGACCTGGCGCTCGGCGGCCGCTGCCGCGGCACGCTTGCTCGCCTTCGCGCGTTAATGGTCACTGTTCTAACCTAACCTAACCCAAATGATTCAATCTGGCAAAGAATGTATATACGCTCTGGGGCCCAAGTCTGCTATTTTTATAAATGCAGTCATTCCAACACGATCCCATTGTCATGCCATTGTCATGCAACTGCTATCGATAAAGGATTATTTAGTTCAAGCGTGTTCCGGCGAACCATGACATCGGCAAATCTTGGTATCGGCCAACCATTCATTCTATGTAGCGTTATTCGGCGAAACGTGCTGTCGCTAAAAAATGGTATCGACGGTAGTTTTCTCGTATTACCGTTCGTCGGTGAACCATGCTTTCTGTAGACAGTTATATCGTTCAAGGGTAATTCGATATACCGTACGGGACTGACATAATTCAGTCTTATGATTACCTTATAAATAAGAAACAACTTAAATATATACAAACAGCCACTAAACTACTACTTTTCTGACTGTAAGGAATAAAATCACACATTAATCATCATTTGGCATTGCAAAATACAGTTTTATGATTACCTCATAAGAATTATGCCATGCCAAATGATGATAACAACATTGATGTGATTTTGAATAGATAAGTAGTTAGAATAAACAGCATTTCGTTATCTATTTACGGGGATAAATCGTACTCGTTTGTGATTTCGAGCTTAGTATAAAAAGCTTTAATGAACCAGTAAAGAACAAATAGTATATCTGCGATTTTAGTTTAGTGTAGTTATATTTTATTTGTAACAAATCGTGTAATTAACCTGTGATTTAAAAGCCTAAGCCCATTAAGTTTCCTTCCAGAAACTAATAGAAAAAAAAAAATGTACTTTTATTCTTAGGTGCCAACGCTAGTGGGGCATAATTAGAGAATACAATATTACAGAAAACGGTCGGGATCCCGGGATCCCGAGATTCGGGATCCCGGGATCCGATCCCGACCGTTTTCTGGCCCTGAAAATCCTGGGACTTTACTTGGCTAATCTCGGGATTTTCGGGATTGCCACAAACAAGTCTAGTTTGTATTCCGTAGTCCGTTGCCCCTTGAAAATAACCTTGCCTAGATTATTTTAATACATTACGACAAAAAGCAACTCGTACAATACGTAGGTACCCACTATTTACTACACAGGTACAGTCCTAATAATATGTTTGTCGTAGAACTTAGAAGGGACTTCCCCACTCGGAATACTTTAATACAATACTCTTAAGGTAATTCCCCAACGAACCAACAGGGAATCACCCGATCATCTCATATCATAATATTGTTGCGGGTATTTCCCGTCGGTCGGGGATTCCCTGTACGAAAGTAAAAATATGCAAATCAGGTTTTATTTTTTTTATTTATTGTTCTGTCAGTGACGGGTTACGTAGGCTACGTCAGTGACGACGGGTTACGTAGGCTACGTCAGTGACGACGGGTTACGTAGGCTACGTCATTAAAATTTAAAAGTCAATTATCTGAAATTAAGGATTTCAAATGGCGGGAGACTTTGTTAGACCTACTTTGACCCTATCTTTGTCATCGCCACCTGATATTGCAAAATCTTATACATGTATAAAAAACTGCTTGTTCATATCTCCACATTGCTTATTAGGTTAGTACTAAAAGAAACTTAACCAACCATTCCTGGTTCCATAGGCTTAGCATGAGAACCGTAGAGAAGTGTTTTAAAGTAGATAAAAATTACGCTTCTGTGTAGACAGCTGAGAGTTTTCTACGAAGAAAGATAGACAAGCGATTTCTATTCTACAATAGAGTAGAAATAGAAAGCATCATGCTAAGCCTGCTTTTAGAGTTTTAATTTTGTGTAATAAATGAAAATCACCAGTCTTTCAAAGAGCATGGGAGATGGGCTTCAAGTTAATCTTTGAGGATAATTGATGAAATTATTGTTGCTCTGCTATTATAACTAATATTCAGTTTGAAAAGCCTTATCAAATCCCCCTTAAAGTTTAAACTTTAAGTTAGCAATTACCCATATTTATGGGTCTTGAGATACTTAGCTCAAGATACCATCTTGAGATACTTAGCTCAAGACACCGTCTTGAGATACTTAGCTCAAGACACCGTCTTGAGATACTTAGCTCAAGACACCGTCTTGAGATACTTAGCTCAAGACACTGTCTTGAGATACTTAGCTCAAGACACCGTCTTGAGATACTTAGCTCAAGACACCATCTTGAGATACTTATCTCAAGACACCGTCGTGAGATACTTAGCTCAAGACACCATCTTGAGATACTTAACTCAAGATACCATCTTGAGATACTTAACTCAAGATACCATTTATTATTTTATGCCTAGTATCTTGAGATAATGCTTGTGAAGCATTGATGTCCCAATCACCCGTACAAAGGTAATGGGTAAAACTGTGACATTAGAAGGTCACTAGGCAACTTAGAGAGATTAGATAATAACTTATTAAAGACTTATTGGACTTACTTATTGTCTGGAGTCTTGACTGGGACCAACAGGCCATTGCATTATAAACATCACTGATCTGCTATAGAGCTCCAGACCGTAATCATGTAAAATATATGGAGTAGGTGCCGATATTAACTATTTGCTGTCAACCCATATTTGGGATACTTAGCTTTCTTAAGCTAAGTATCTCAAGATGCTTAGCTTAAGACACCATCTTGAGATACTTAGCTCAAGACACCGTCTTGAGATACTTAGCTCAAGACACCGTCTTGAGATACTTAGCTCAAGACACCGTCTTGAGATACTTAGCTCAAGACACCGTCTTGAGATACTTAGCTCAAGACACCGTCTTGAGATACTTAGCTCAAGACACCGTCTTGAGATACTTAACTCAAGATACCATTTATTATTTTATGCCTAGTATCTTGAGATAATGCTTGTGAAGCATTGATGTCCCAATCACCCGTAAAACGTAATTGGGTAAAACTGTGACATTAGAAGGTCACTAGGCAACTTAGAGAGATTAGATAATAACTTATTGAAGACTTACTAGACTTATTGTCTGGAGTCTTAACTGGGGTCATTGCATTATAAACATCACTGATCGTAAATGCTGTAGAGCTCCAGACCATAATCATGTAAAATATATGGAGTAGGTGCCGATATTAACTATTTGCTGTCAATCAATTACCCATATTTATGGGTCTTGAGATACTTAGCTCAAGACACCATCTTGAGATACTTAGCTCAGGACACCGTCTTGAGATACTTATCTCAAGACACCGTCTTGAGATACTTAGCTCAAGACACCATCTTGAGATACTTAGCTCAAGACACCGTCTTGAGAGGCTTGTGAAGCATTGATGTCCCAATCACCCGTACAAAGGTAATGGGTAAAACTGTGACATTAGAAGGTCACTAGGCAACTTAGAGAGATTAGATAATAACTTATTGAAGACTTACTGGACTTATTGTCTGGAGTCTTAACTGGGGTCATTGCATTATAAACATCACTGATCGTAAATGCTGTAGAGCTCCAGACCATAATCATGTAAAATATATGGAGTAGGTGCCGATATTAACTATTTGCTGTCAATCAATTACCCATATTTATGGGTCTTGAGATACTTAGCTCAAGACACCGTCTTGAGATACTTAGCTCAAGACACCGTCTTGAGATACTTAGCTCAAGACACCATCCCGTCAGCGAGTAGGTGCCGATATTAACTATTTGCTGTCAATCAATTACCCATATTTATGGGTCTTGAGATACTTAGCTCAAGACACCGTCTTGAGATACTTAGCTCAAGACACCATCTTGAGATACTTATCTCAAGACACCGTCGTGAGATACTTAGCTCAAGACACCATCTTGAGATACTTAACTCAAGATACCATTTATTATTTTATGCCTAGTATCTTGAGATAATGCTTGTGAAGCATTGATGTCCCAATCACCCGTACAAAGGTAATGGGTAAAACTGTGACATTAGAAGGTCACTAGGCAACTTAGAGAGATTAGATAATAACTTATTGAAGACTTACTGGACTTACTTATTGTCTGGAGTCTTGACTGGGACCAACAGGCATCATAAACATCACTGATCATAAATGCTGTAGAGCTCCAGACCGTAATCATATAAAATATATGGAGTAGGTGCCGATATTAACTATTTGCTGTCAATCAATTACCCATATTTATGGGTCTTGAGTAGAGAATACAATCCCGGGATCCCGACCGTTTTCTGGCCCCGAAAATCCCGGGACTGTACTTGGCTAATCTCGGGATTTTCGGGATAGCCACAAACAAGTCTAGTTTGTATTCCGTAGTCCGTTGCGCCTTGAAAATAACCTTGCCTAGATTATTTTAATACATTACGACAAAAAGCAACTCGTACAATACGTAGGTACCCACTATTTACTACACAGGTACAGTCCTAATAATATGTTTGTCGTAGAACTTAGAAGGGACTTCCCCACTCGGAATACTTTAATACAATACTCTTAAGGTAATTCCCCAACGAACCAACAGCGGAATCACCCGATCATCTCATATCATAATATTGTTGCGGGTATTTCCCGTCGGTCGGGGATTCCCTGTACGAAAGTAAAAATATGCAAATCAGGTTTTATTTTTTTCATTTATTGTTCTGTACGGGTTACGTAGGCTACGTCATTAAAATTTAAAAGTCAATTATCTGAAATTAAGTATTTCAAATGGCGGGAGACTTTGTTAGACATAAAAAAGACAGTGATACGACGTCAGTGTGGAGTTATTATTTAGTTGAGAAGGACGGGAATAGTGCTAAATGTAAGCGATGCCCAGCCATCCTCAAGACTTTGGGTGGATCAACTAAGGGATTACATACACATTTGTTATCAAAACATAACATCAAGGTTATATCAGCTGCAACAAGTCAAGATGAAAATTGAACACAGCACCGCCGCCAGCCAAGCGAAAGTTAGATAATTATTTTAATAAAAGTGCCGCCGATAGCCTGGATGATATTTTGCCAAGAATGATTGCATTAGATGGATTTCCATTCAGTGTATTCATAACCTCAGATGATTTGAGAAAATTGCTCTTAGCAAAATACACGGATTTACCAAAGTCAGCCGTCACTGTTCGAAAACATGTTATGAATTACAGTGAAAAAATCAGAAAGCAAGTAACTGCAGAATTAAAACATTTGAAAAGTGCAGGTGAAAGATTTAGTCTTTCTTTCGACGAGTGGACTTCAACTTCCAATAAACGATACATGGCGGTCAACGTTCATTCATATAAAAAAATTTGGAACTTAGGACTTGTTCCTATTGACAGCTGAAAATTGCCTTCGTATATTGCAAGAGCGTCTAACTAAATTTGACATTTCCCTAGAAACTGACATCGTGGCTATTGTAACCGATGGACCGAATGTTATGATAAAGGTGGGGCGGCTTATTGGCACTGAACAACAACTGTGTCTCGCACATGGTATCAATTTGGCGGTCTGTGATGTGCTTTATGAAAAACATAATAATTTGCAAGATAGCCCTACCTCAGATGATACTATAAATGAACCAGCTGTGACTGTTGATTATATGGACGACAGCGATGATGAACACCATTTAGAAGACTTAGACTGTCCAGAATCAGGTTTAATCGTAATGTCACAAAATGATCTTGCGCCAGAACACGTACCGGAGTTAACACAATATGAAAATATTAATGAGCTGATAAAGAAAATCTGCAAAGTTGTAGTGTATTTCAAAAGATCTCCATTGAAAAATGAAACAGTACTTCTAAAATATGTGAAAATTGAACATGGAAAAGAGTTGTCTCTTCTTTTGGACTGTAAAACCAGGTGGAATAGTCTTTTAACAATGCTGGAGCGATTTTATCTTTTAAAAGCATGCATTCAAAAAGCTCTTATAGATCTCAATCATCCAATTCGTTTAGAAGATGTTGATTTTGAATTGGTAAATAAAATTGTTGATGTGCTGACCCCAATTAAATTGACAGTAGAAGCAATCTGTCGGCGAGATGCTAATTTATGCACAGCTGATGCCGCTTTGAAATTTCTTATAAAACAACTGTCTAGCAAAAACTCAGCACTTGCCAAAAAAATTAAAACATCCTTAGTGGAACGTATAAAGCAACGACGAAGTGATGATTTAACTGGCGTGTTAAATTATTTACAAAATCCACGAATGGATGTTGAAAATCAGTTATTTGAAAATATTATATAATAATTATATATATATATTATTATATTTATATATTATTTAATATTATATTTATAATATTTGTGATTTGGAATGGCACGACTTATTTCCAGTTCCGACACAGGCTTTAGTAAGGAAGCAAATAAAGAGTATTGTTAAAAGACTTAATAGTCGAGATTACACGGAAGAAGAAGCAAGGTCAGGATCACAAACAGATGATGAGCTAAGGTCCGAAACCTCCCAACCCCAATTGACATTGAAGGAAAAGTTACAGCTGGAAATTAACAAGAGTATGAAATCCCCAGATCCTGAAGTACAAGTACAAAATGAATTGGGGTTGGCAAATAGTATTAGACGTGAAATGAGCCTGTTCGAAAATGGAGGTGTTCGTGGATATCACTCAGAAACAGCATATAAGTATCTATTGTCTATTCCTCCAACCAGCGTAGAAGATGAACGAGCGTTTTCAGCTGCTGCTTATGTTGGCAATAAACTACGAAGCAGGCTCGGAAGTCAAACATTGGATGCTTTGATATTTCTGCGATTATATTTTCGAAATTCTAAATAGTTATTTTGTGCTGTTTTTTAATTTCTTGCAAAAGTATAGTATTTTTTGGTTTGTGTTTTTTCTTTTCTTATTATTATTCTGATTTGTGTTGTGCAGGCATTAAAGACATTTTTTTTTAATTACTCGTGTTTTTTTTATTTTAGCCCAATTAGAAACCATATAGTCTAATCCCGGGATGAGCCCGGGATCCCGGGAAAAGGCTTCAAAAATCCCGTAAGCCCGGGATTGAAAAACATGCTCGGGATTGTATTTTCTAGGCATAATACAACAAGATTTGAGAGTAGTAGAATCTGCCCCACTAAATGGAAGTAGTGGGCGTAATGGAAGGAGTGGTATAGGTTATCACAGAATGTAAAATCAATATCATAAAAATAACAAATTTTACAATAAAAATAGCAACCAGCACCCTAATTGCGTAACGCAGTTTGAATCGGAATTGGAATGATTTTGAAGTATATTGCTAACCCATGCTTCATAAGTTAGAAAAATTTGTCTGCTCAACAACGTAAATAATGCAATGAATGTTGTTGAACTGTCAAATTGAAACCGATTCCTACTGCTAGCGTGTTACGCAATTAGCCCACAGTTTGATTTTGTCTAGACCCTAGATTGTCCTATGGTGCTGGATCAGCATGTTTCCAAGCATTCCTGTCCTGCATATAATCCTCTAACTTGTAATATGCTTGTTTACAAAGTGTACGTTTAATATGTGTTTTAAATCTCTCATTTAATTGCAATATATCACAAGGTATTTTGTTGTAACGTTTAATACAGTACCCCATAAAAGATGTACGTACTTTAAATAATCTGAAAAATGGTTGATCTATTTTATCTTTATTTCTAGTATTAAAAAAATGTCTATAGCTTATCTTATTAAAAATATGTAGATTTTTCCTTACATACATAATATTTTCATAAATGAATCAGGCAGGTACCGTCATAATATTAATCCTTTTAAATAGTTCCCTAAGAGATTCGGCGACGTAGATTATAAATTGCTCTGACAGCTCTCTTTTGCAAAATAAAGATGGACTCAATGTCAGCAGCCCGACCAGTCAAATGCCATACGACATAATGCTGTGGAAGTAGCTAAAATAAACCGAACGCGCGGTTCCTATATCTTTAGCTGTCTTATCTTTCTAACAGAATAAGCGACCGAGCTTGGCCGCCCCGCAAGAGTGGTCCCCATTGCAGTTTCTCGTCTCGAGTGATTCCTATGAAAACCGTTTGATTAATAAATTCCAGTTTTTTCCGTTCAATATGATATCAAATTCGCTACTTCTAACATTAGGTAATTTAAATCTAATGCATTTGGTTTTTTTTTCATTTAATACCAAATTATTTACCGTAAACCAATCTTGGACCTGATGAATAGAGTTATTCACGTCGTCAAGATTTTGTGATCGTCGGTCTATTTTAAAGATCAATGATGTGTCATCAGCAAATAACACCATCTTCGGTTGATTTTGAAGTAATTAGAGTAAATCATTAATGTAAACTAAAAAGAGGAATGGACCCAATATCGAACCTTGAGGAACGCCCATTGCCATTTCAGACCCTAATGAGTTAACGCCGTTTACTTGAACTTTAACCTTTCTATTTTTTAGGTATGATCTTTTACAGTAGGAGAATTGACGGTGGCGTATATTAATGTATGGGAGAACATGTTTAACAACTACAATGTTAAGTTTGTTTTTGGGATAAATTCATCCCAACTATGGAACCCTTCATTGTGCGTGTTCCCCTTCCTACACGCACTTGATTTTTTTTTTAAATATTATCCCTTTATTTTGAAATACTCTAGCGCCGCGCCGCCATTGACCATGTAAGATTTATTTTTAACCGACTTCCAAAAAGGAGGAGGTGTGTTCGTCTGTACGTTTTTTTTTTGGTATGTTCACCGAGGGTGATGCCCTATCTCCCCAAGTTCCCCAAAGCTTTTATTATTAACTAAAAGTTATACGACTCTCCGAAATCGTGAATGGTAGGTATTGTCGCCAAATCAATGCTTACGTAAGCATTTGTTATTATTACTTGAGAGAATCGATGGTGTCAAAAACGTAATCATTTCTTAATTCATTAAATATTATTAACATTAATCAATACTGATAAGTGATAGATATATAACAAACGACGTTGTTCTGTACTTAATTTAACTTAAAATATTATAGAGGTGTGAATGAGTGCGAATGAGAGAGAAATATCAAATCTTATATCTGCACCGCGAATGAGAGGGAAGTATCAAAACCTGTTTTACTTCCTTGTCCTGGACTCCTGGTTTTTACATAAAGAATATTTCATCTTGTTTCCATCTTTTCAGTTACGTTTATTGCTTTAGTGTTGGTTTTAGTTTTTTTTAATAGTTTGTTTTATATCTTTTTAGGGTTCCGTACCCAAAGGGTAAAACGGGAACACTATTACTAAGGCTCCGCCGTCTGTCTGTCACCAGGCTGTATCTCATGAACCGTGATAGTTACACAATTGAAATTTTCACAGATGATGTATTTCTGTTGCCGCTATAACATCAAATACTAAAAAACTGAATAAAATAAATATTTAAGGGGGCTCCCATACAACAAACGTGATTTTTTTGCTCGATATTGATAACGGCAACAGATAGACGCTTGAAATTTTCACAGAATATCTAGTTATATATTCACTTTAAAAATAAATAATTAAATTAAAATAAAACTAATATTTAAGGGGGGCTCCCATACAACAAATGTGATTTTTTTTTTGCCGTTTTTATAGATAATGGTACGGAACCCTTCGTGCGCGAGTTCGACTCGCACTTGGCCGGTTTTTATAGATAATGGTACGGAACCCTTCGTGCGCGAGTCCGACTCGCACTTGGCCGGTTTTTTTTTAATTTTACAATAAAAATATAATTAATAGTCTACTTCAGCGGTACTCTAAGTGTGTTCCGCGGAACCCTAGGGTTCCGCGCTACCCCTGTAGGGGTTCCGCAAGAATTTAGAAAAAAATCAAAATACCTCTCTCTGGTCACTGGTCGAACGTTTTGACTCCGCCCACCGCGCGTATACTTGTGAGCGCGCAGTCCCTTTGATAAAAGCCGCCTCTGAATTAGACGCTATAGTTGTGAACAAGCGAGTTTCGGCTCTATCTTCAAAAACATAAAGTCGAGATTGTTAACAACGCATTTTTTTGTATTTCTATTTTTATTTCCGCTTTTTGTTTATCAAAGGCGCCGACTCGAGTATTTTTGAGAATGTTCGAGTTCGAGTCTAGGACTAAGTATAAAAGCGGCGATCGCGCGTCGCGCCTCGTACTTTCGATCCAGCCCGTCCCCAACTTGCTGTTTTTCCCCAACGACGCCCTAAGCCGAGGTTCGTACCCCACAGGGGGTGCCCTTAGAGCGCTGTCGTTTAGTTTATAATACTTATATTTACGCTCCTGGCTGGAGACTTTAAGCTAATACCTTAGGGCAGCCACAGGAAAGACCGGTTAAGCAGTCACGGCCTCTCAAGTCTAACTGCGAGACGCCATACAAAAAAAAAAAAAAAGTCGCGCCTCGTCACTGCGTTCGGATCTCGCTGCGGACGGTCGTGTTAGTATGCTGCTATCGGTGTGCAAACCCCTCCCGCCGCTCTCTCGTGCCCGGTATTGTTACGCTTGCGTAACGCTCTCGAAGTCGCCCCGACTACATCCGATCGTCGATTGATTGAGTAGATTAATTTATTAATCAATTCAATCGAAAGACCTGGATCCCAAAAATTTTCTTTTTCAAGACAGGTGTGTTTCTCTGACAGGAAAACGTTATTTAAATTCATTAGGCCCCTTCTGGGTAAAACCACAGTTTCGTGGTCCTCGGTGGATACCTTACGGTGCCAACGAAACCGAGTGGGGTGCTGACCCAAACGCACCCGCCGAACCCCCTCAGGGAGAGGCAGTAATTTCGGAGACGGGTCTCAGAGTTAACCGGCCTTGGGGGATCTCCTAGTCGGCTCTGGTGACAGTTTTCCTTTTACAGCGACTCACCTAGTGTCTCTAGGGTGTGTCTACACCCTTCGCGCTAGACCAAATAGGGCCCCCTTGCACAATAAGATTGGCAACGGGATCACAAGCTCAGGGCTCACCATAGGTACTCATCCTCCCTGTCTACACCCGACAGAGAGCGAAACTCATCCCCTGGCCAATCCACCCGGGGGGTTAGGCGTAGGGCCACAATAGGCTTTATTTTCTAGTAGTGGAGTCCGGCTCCAAAATTCCTCCTTTAGGATCCCCCTATCGGAGTTATGGTCAAAGAGGTCCTCCTCAAGGACCAGGACTTCCTAAGGTAGTACGCCTCCCAGATAAGTGGGTTGAGGGCTACGCCATCAGCGAGCCTCTCCCAATTCAGCGATGCGCTCGCTATAAACCCAGACGACTCTGATTCTCAGAGTCGGTCTAGTAGCCCGATAGTGTCAATGGACACCACCGCCCCAGCGGACAATAACGCGGCGGCGGCGAACTCGAACTCCGACTCTTCGGATGCGGAGACAGGTTCTTCTTCTTCCTCCTCTGGACCAGAGGAAGGGGGCATTACCTCAGGCCCTGGCAAGAGGAAGAAGAACAAGAGCAGGTCTTCGCAACCAAGCAAAATGGTTGCGATCGAGGCTCCCTCGACCTCCGCTCCCTCTACCCCCGTGGTAGTCGTCCCTAGGGCCCCTACCCTGGCTCCGTCCGCGCCGTCGCAAGCTATCACGGAACACGTACAATCGGTCCTGAACGATTGTTCAAGGCAAGCTCCGGCAATGGACGAACATCGCTTGAGGCTGCCGGACGATGTACGTGAACTGCTAACTGAGAAGAACGCGGCTACTCGTGCCTACGACGTCTTTCCCTATGACGCCAACAAAGCTCACATGCGCTATTTGCAGAGATCTGTAAAGACACGCTTGGCCGAGCTGCGTGACGGTAACTGGGACAAGATGTTGAGCGAGCTAGAGCCCACTTATCTGGCATTCTGGGAACTTCAGAGGAAACTCAAGTCCCAGCAAGTAGTCTCTATGCCTCCCCTGACACGACCCGACAGGACGATAGCATTCGACGACATCGACAGGGCTGAATGCCTAGCTGACAGCCTCGAGACCCAGTGCTCGCCCAGCTCTCAACCAGTAGACCAGGCTCACCTCGCTGAGGTGGATGCCGAAGTCGAACGTAGAGCCTCTCTCCCTCCGGTCGAAGACCCTGATTGTCCTCTAGACTCCGTCTCCCCGGACGAGGTTCACGATGTAATCAAGGGTCTGAAACCCCGTAAAGCCCCTGGATCAGACGGTATCACCAATAGGGTGGTCCAGATGTTCCCAGCCCACCTGATTATGCTATTGACCACAATCTTCAATGGTGCTCTTAGTAATAACATTTTTCCTCAATCGTGGAAAAATGCCACCATCATCGGTATCCCGAAGCCCGGCAAGCCTAAGACCGAGCCTTCCAGTTACCGTCCCATCAGTTTGCTCGACGTTTTCGGCAAGGTCTATGAGAGGCTTATTTATAAGCGTCTCAGAGACTACGCCGAGACGAAGGGCCTCATCCCCAACGAACAGTTCGGTTTTAGAACCCAACATTCTTGCGTACAACAGGTCCACCGTATCATAGAACACATAAGCGCCGGTTTCCAGCGCGGGTTCATGACGGGTGCTTTTTTCTTCGATATCGCGAAAGCGTTCGACAAAGTCTGGCACAACGGCTTATTGTATAAGTTATACAAATTCGGTGTGCCAGATCGTCTTGTGCTCATCTTACGGGACTTTTTGTTGGACCGCACCTTCCGCTATCGCATCGAGGGTGCGCTCTCTTCCCCTCATCCGATCCGCGCAGGCGTCTCTCAGGGGTCTGTGCTGGCTCCGCTCATTTTTACGCTGTTCACCAGTGACATCCCGAAATGTAGAAAGGCGCAGTTAGCTCTGTTCGCAGACGACACGGCCATCTACTACACCGGCCGCAGTCAAGACCAGATCTCCCGCATCCTACAGACCGAAGTCAACAGACTCGGTGACTGGTTCAGGAAGTGGAGGATCGAGGTCAATCCTGATAAGAGCCAAGCGGTCCTCTTTTCTAGGCCCCGGCGTAGACCGGACCTACCCCGACAGATCAAAATGTTCGGCAAGCCTATCCCTTGGGAGAAGCAAGCCAAATATCTCGGTGTGATCTTAGATCATCACGTTTCGTTCACTGAGCACATAAAGCAAGTGCGTTCGCGCGCCGCTTTCGCTCTCGGTAGGCTTCATTGCGTTCTTAACTCACGCAGCAAGTTGTCCCTTAAGGGCAAATTGCGTATTTACACAGCGTGCATCTGGCCGATTATGACGTACGCGTGTGCCGCTTTCGCACACGCCCGTCCCCATCTCATTCACAGAATGCAGGCACTTCAAAACCGATTACTCCGTAAAATTACGGACGCTCCATGGTTCGTTCGGAACGAAACCCTTCATGTAGATCTTAGAATCCCCACCATCAGGCAGTTTATGAAACGCGCGACAAAGCGGTTCTTCGAATCCGCAGATAGACATCGCAACCCCTTGGTTGTGCAGGCAGCTAGCTATAGGCCTTCTCAAATTAGTCAGACTCGCCGACCTAGGCATACTCTCTCAGACCCGGATGACCCCATTACTCTCCTTCAGGAAAGCAATAGGGCCACAAGTACAGTGCACAAATACAAACCGTCATTCCGTCCTCGCCGCTGAGGTACCACGCGAAGTTTAAGAATTAATTGTTCCCCCCGTCCCTTGCACGTCGAACCGCCAGCCCCGAGGCTGAGTGAGCCGTAGCATTTAATAATTATCCCCGTTAATAATCATGAATTTAAACTTTCGATCCAGCCCGTCCCCAACTTGCTGTTTTTCCCCAACGACGCCCTAAGCCGAGGTTCGTACCCCACAGGGGGTGCCCTTAGAGCGCTGTCGTTTAGTTTATAATACTTATATTTACGCTCCTGGCTGGAGGCTTTAAGCTAATACCTTAGGGCAGCCACAGGAAAGACCGGTTAAGCAGTCACGGCCTCTCAAGGTCAACTGCGAGATGCCATACCTAAAAAAAAAAAAAAAGTCGTGCCTCGTCAGTCAGTTGAAGATTAGCGTTCGGAGCGATAAGTTCCTACCTACCTACTTACAAGCTGGCTAGCGAATTGCGGAGTTTAAACGTGATATGAAACTAGTGTTCATTGTTCTACTGCCTGCTGTATTCTGATTGTATCAGTTTTGTACATTTCTTCTTTGGACTAAACTTTGTCTCATAAACGCAGTAACGATTGTGCATTATTTTGACCCCACCATCCTGACGTGTAACATTATTAATAAAGAAGAATGGAACGTTGGCTTAAAGGCGTTAAACGTGTTGCAACAACATCTTCTAATGACGCTGAATGTTCAAAAGCAGTACGCGCGGAGAATACAGCAATTACCGATCCAGACGATGATGCCACGACGTCAAGCTCCACGGTTTCAAAGACGAAAAAAAGGAAGTATGATGAATCATATATCAGTTTCGGATTTGTTGATTCCAACGGCTCACCTCTCTGCATGTTATGTAGTAAACTGCTTCCTAATAGTTCCATGGCACCTGCCAAATTGCGCAGACATTTAGAAACTGTACAGCCCGAGTCTAAAGACAAGAATAAAGAATTTTTTGTTCGTAATAAAGAACAGTTATTGGAAAGTCAAAAAAATATGATGCATGTAACACAAACTATCAATGAAAAGGCCACGGAGGCATCATATTTAGTTAGCTATCGCATTGCACAAGCAGGTGAAGCGCACACTATCGCTGAGAATTTAATAAAGCCATGTGTGTTAGACATAACAAAATGTATGCTCGATGAAAAATCTGCAAAGCATCTTTCTACTGTACCGCTATCAAACGATACTGTTTCACGGCGAATCCATGATCTGGCAAGCTACGTCAAACAAGAACTAGTTGCACGTCTACAAAAAACACGATTCGCCTTGCAAATGAATGAGTCAACTGATGTCACTGGTCTGGCTATCTTGCTGGTCATCGTGAGATATCCATATGAACGTTCTTTTGAAGAAGACATGCTTATGTGTTTACCGCTGCCCACAAACACTACCGGGGAAGAAATTTTTAATAAAATAAACATATTTTTTAAAGAAAATAATTTCTTAGTTGGAACGATTGCATTGACATTTGTACAGATGGGGCCAAGGCGATGACAGGTAAAACAGCAGGAGCAGTATCACGAATAAAAAGTAAAGCGCCTAATTGTAGTTCCAGCCATTGTATTGGGAGGCCGTCACCTCCTTCTGCGAAGCAGTTATGCTAGCAAAGGAGGAGGCGGAACGCGTGAGGGTGAGACAAGGTTCGCGCCCTCGCGCCCTTAGTCGCCGCAGGAGACGCCCCGGGCGTCGGGAGTCGCAAGCCGATTTCCGGCCACCGTAGGCGCGGGCCTGCGAACGGTGAGCGATGGGTAGCTCGCCGTCCGATAAGGACCAGGCTCGGGTCGAGGGCGCGTTGTGTTCCACGCGCGCCTCAAAGAGATGTCAGCACCAATTGACGGGGTCCGTTAGGACCAATGCCTGCCAGGGTTGCGAGTTTGTCCGAAAGTGATAACGTGGCCCTGACACACAGGCAACGGAAGGAACACGGGTGGGTTTTAGTCAGTAAAAGTCTGACACGTCCTCCCGCTCCGCCCAGAGCGGGAGAAGTTATTTGATAATTTCCCACCCAAAAAAAAAAAAAAAAAAAAGCCATTGTATTCTGCATAGACAAGCACTTGCGATGAAGCAAATGCCGTCAAATCTAAAATTAGTTATGGATGAAGCGGTAAAAATAATTAATTTTAGCAAATCACGACCACTACAATCCCGATTGTTCTCATTATTGTGTGAAGATTATGGCAGCAAACATAAAACACTGCTGCTCCATACAGAAGTGCGATGGCTGTCTCGAGGTAAAACTTTAACAAGGCTATTTGAACTTAGAGCCGAGTTACAAATGTTTCTTTCAGTTTGTATGATAAAACTTGGTTGTTCCGATTGTCTTTTATGGCGGATATCTTTCAAAAACTGAACGAATTGAATTTATCATTGCAAGGTAAACAGACAACAGTGTTCCAGGCCTATAACAAAATAACTGCCTTCAAAAGAAAATTAGATTTTTGGATTATTTGCGTTGGTAAGAGAGGAATAGAAAGCTTTACGTCACTCAGTGAGTTTGTTAGCGATAACGACTCAGAAATGTTTCAAGATGATGTGTTTGAAGAATTGGTCCAATATCTCACTTCTATGCGCGCATCTTTTGAAAAGTATTTTCCCGAAGAACAGAATACAAAAATGAAGCTGAATTCATGGATTCATAATCCTTTTTTAACCAACTTGCAAAAGCCCGAAAGTATGTCAAACGAGATATATGAATCTCTTTTAGAAATGTCATCAGACACAAGTATGGAGTCACTGTTCAAAACGACGCCTCTCAACGATTTTTGGTGCAGAATCCGTGATGAATATCCAATGCTTGGCAGAATGGCTCTGAATATTCTTCTCCCGTTCCCAACAACATATTGTGCGAAACAGGATTCTCAACCTATGCAGCCACGAAAACAAAATATCGCAATAGACTGGACGCTGATGTGAGACTTCAAATGTCTTCTATCAAACCTGATATCAACCAATTGATGAAAAATAAAAAACAGTTTCATACCTCCCATTAGTTAAGATTTTTTCATTTTTAATATCTTCTATTATTGTACTTGCCATGTGGTAAAGTAAGTCATAATTAGTAACTGTTACATTGTACTTTTATTATGCTTATATAATAAAGAATACACTTTTAAAAACTATTGTTTTATTGTAGGGTTCTGTCAAGTATTTTGCTTGTCAAAAGGGTTCCGTGACCAAAAAAGTTTGAAAACCGCTGGTCTACTTGATGTTTACTTACAATTTTCCTGAGCTAAAGAATTGCTTGCTGGATGCACCTCCAACACACTCTAAATTCTTCCCTTACACTACATTTTTCCAGAACAACCTGGATACATTCCTGACACACCCGGATATATCTCTAAAACATCTAAAAACACATAGCACTAATTAACATAGGTACAGACGCCAGCACATCAAGTTACTACAATCTGTCAAATTTCTCAACTCATTCGATTTTCAAAGGCTACACCGCCGCGTGATTCAAAAAAAATATTTTTGTTGTTTTGTACGTACGCATGTAAAAGTTACTCGTACATGCGCAACGTCTTATGACGTCCTCCCCTGCACCATTATCCCCACCGGCAGTTAGTCTGCGCCCAGCAAGCCAGCCATAACTTTGTATGAGAAAAAGTTGCGCCTCAGTACAAGCATTCAGAGATGAGGTTGCTCACGCGAACGTGTTAAAAGATTTTCTACTTTATAGTTAAAGCATAAAGTTCAAGGTTGATTGGGAAAATTTTACAGTTTCGGGTAGCTTGACCTGCTGGCCTCTGTACATAGAAAAAGGTGCGACGAGCAGTGGTGGCCCAGTGGTAACGGCCGCGACTTACGAGTTGCAGGTCGTAGATTCGAACCCCGACAGGCGCTTTACTTTGTGTAAATTATATCATCATCACTGCTCTTATAACGGTGAAGGTAAACATCGTGAGGAAACCGGCATATCCTAGAACCAAAAATTCGAAGTCGTGTGACATCTACCGACCCGCACTGGGCCCGCGTGGTGATTTACGGCCCACTCAAACTCAAAGCATTTATTTCAATTAAACCAATTACAGGCACTTTTGAATTGTCAACAAGTCGGTCAGTTACAAACCACAGTCACTCCCTCTTACAGAGAAGAAGCATATGTGTCCCAGCAGTAGGAACATTATAGGCTGAGGGGGGCTCCCATACAACAAACGTGATTTTTTTGCCTTTTTTATAGATAACTAGCTGCACCCCGCGGTTTCACCCGCGTAAGTCTCGATCCCGTGGGAATATCGGGATAAAAAGTAGCCTATGTCTCAATCCAGGGTGTCAGCTACCTCCATACAATATTTTATCAAAATTGGTCTAGCCGTTTGAGCGTGAAGACGTAACAAACACACACACACACTCACAAACTTTCGCCTTTATAATATTAGTGGGATGGGATGGTACGGAACCCTTCGTGCGCGAATCCGACTCGCACTTGGCCGGTTTTTAACTTCTGCACATTGAAGTTCACAGCTCAACTTTACTATAAGTTTATTTAATGGAATTTTTCTTATAGCCGAAATATCAACATTATCCAAAATGGAAACTGACAATTTGGACAGTCCTACAATATTACCATATCAAAGTTTAGAAAATAATTCGAGGTCAGCTTTCGTTGGCCAAACTCTATGTGATTTGTAAGTTTTACAGCTAATTTAAATTACCACGGAAGAGCACTGTTTTCCAAGATACAGGTTTTTACCTAGTTTGGAATTCAGGAGTTCAATATAGTTTTGTTTTAGCCGTCTACTCACTTTGATTTGTATCCTAGTTCTTAGGAATATAACTGTATTAGGCTATATTTTATTGAGTCCAAATAAACGTTATTATTATTTTTAAAAGTTTCTTTAACATATCTCAGAACCCTGGGTTCCCGGACCTTTGGAAGGCGTACGAGGGGCCGAAGTTAACTCGCAGAGGCCTGTTAGACGTTTTTAATGAAATGAGGCACCAACCGACGACTATCCCTGTTCGCACTATGCAAGTGCACCCAAGGCAGCATATGGAAATAAAGATATTGGGTTATGGGTTTGGGTAGCTAAAGTGAACTGGTTTCCTAGGATTATGGAAAGACTATGGCCCCTGCCTGACTAATGTTTTATTAAATACTCGAAAAAATGTCAGGGGGTGACTTGGACACTCAATAATGGGCCCCGGAAACTGTCGCTAGCACTTAGTGACGCGGACGTAGCAACACGGGGCCAACATATCCTGAGGTGCTTGAGGAGTGGAGAGGTATTCTTAGGCTATTAGAATAATCCCAGAGCCCGGAAGATGGCCAAGATCCCTACCACCACTCACTGGAATACTTCCTTCCTCCGAGCACGTTTGCTCTTGCGAATCTCCACTCAAACCGGCCAATAAAGGCAAGAATGAGGTGGGAGCTCTGTTCCTCGTCAGAGTTCACTCCAGCCAATAAAGGTAAGCCAGAGATGAGGAACAAGACCTCTCCCGGGAAATGGGGTCCGTGGGGTCGCTAATGCACAACAGCTCGCCACATCTCAAGCAGCACGTAAGCATTTTCAACATCAATATACCAGCCTATTTAGAACTTAGAGACGTACAAGAGTGTGAAAAAAATATTTTGTGTTTGTAAGAGTGATTTATGAGTAATTAAACAGCTCAAACTGTATAAAATTTTTGTTAAGGGATCCGCGTATGCTTAGGGTGCCTAAACAGAATATTAAAACTCTATTTGTGACACTATTCAATCTGTTTTTATCGTTAAAGCTGTATACAAGCTGTATTTTGCATGTGGTCACTTCTTATTACAGCTTTAAGTGTTATTATAGTATCACTTGATATTTTTTTTGTACATTGGTATATGACATCTCCGTTCTCAAACTTATTTTTATGGCGTAATTGTGAATACAGTGGTTTTATGACTTCTGTCTATGAGGGTGTTTTAAAACAAAACAAAATAATGACAGTTATAGTACAGCTTTACTCTGTATTACTGACACAGTCGCTCGATTGCATGAATTAATGTTTTCATTGTGAACAAATGCAATATGTGGAAAAAACCCGCCCAAGTGCGAGTCGGACTCGCGCACGAAGGGTTCCGTACCATTATCTATAAAAACGGCAAAAAAATCACGTTTGTTGTATGGGAGCCCCCCTTAAATATTTATTTTATTTTGTTTTTTAACATTTGTTGTTATAGCGGCAACAGAAATACATCATCTGTGAAAATTTCAACTGTCTAACTGTCACAGTTCATGAGAGCCTGGTGACAGACGGACAAATTTTCATGGTTTTCATGAAAATTGGTATTTATCATTCTGGTAAAAAAATAAAAAAAACACATGTTTCAGTGTTTTTGGGAAGTCTAACCCTGAGGGCGTAAAATAGGCGACTAAACTACCTATAAATGGGAAACCCGTTAGTTCTGTAGTTCAAAGTCAAAGTCAAACTATTTATTTCAAATAGGCACATAAGAGGCACTTTTGAACATAAAATTTACAAAAAAATTAATTGTTTCTAGTTGCCCCGTCCAAAAGGTAGTTTCGTATGGAGAAGAATGGGCAAGAAACTCCACCGTTACCTTTTTTTTAAATGTTTTACAATATTTTGTTTGAGTACATTAATTATATGATTATATGTGAAGACGATGCACCTAGAATAAAATTACAATACCATTATAAAATAAGTAAAAATAATGAAAAAGCAAGCAATGAAAAATAATTTAATTATGAGATAGGTAATGGTGCTCACATATTTACAAACATCGTAAAAGTATATGTTTTTCTAAAAAAAAACTAATAATAAGTCAGTGTGTGAGTATAGATAATGACAGAATGTAAAATCAATATCATAAAAAGACCCTAGATTGTCCTATGGAGCTAGACCAGCATGTTTCCAAGCATTCCTGTCCTGGATATAATCCTCTAACTTGTAATATGCTTGTTTACAAAGTGTACTTTTAATGTGTTTAAAATTTTGTCTCATTTAATTGCAATATATCACAAGGTATTTTGTTGTAACATTTAACACAGTACCCCATAAAAGATGTATGTACTTTAGATAATCTGAAAAATGGTTGATCTATTTTATCTTTATTTCTAGTATTAAAATTATGTCTATAGCTTATCTTATAAGCTATAGACATAACATACCATAACCCATACCATATCTACATATATGTAGATTTTTCCGTACATAAATAATATGTTCATAAATTAATTGGCAAAGTACCGTCATAATATTAATCTTTTTAAATAGTTTCGCGGCGACGTAGATTATAAATTGCTCTGACAGCTCTCTTTTTACTCGACTACAGCGAAACAAAAAGGAGGGTAATGATTTTGATCGGTATGTATCATAATCATGTGTTCATCTGTTCCCTCATTACTTCGAAACTGCCTCGTTGGTCGCAAGCGCTACTGGCGAGCACGAGGCAGTTTGCCCGACCTGGGAATCGAACCCCGCCCGGGTTCGATTCCAGGTCGGGCAAAGTGTTTATTGGGTTTTTCCACCAGGAATTTCTCAGTAGCAGCCCGGAGTCTGGATTTGTGCCCGAATGATGGCAATAGGCTCGCCCCCTATTAATGGGACTTAATCATAACTGGCGAAATGTGGTTGTACTATAAGTGCGCCTCTGCCTATCCCTTCGGGGATTACAGGCGTGATGTTATGTTATGTAAGCGATCATAATCTTTAGGGCAAAGTGGCATACAACCATGCCTGTCTTCTGAACATCACTATGAATATGTATGAAATACATTAAAATATATTACGTGTAAGTTGTTTATTTAGTAGACGATAAATATTGAATAGTTTGTACATAATAATTTCAGATGAGAATATTTTCTTGTTTCATACTTATTAGAGCGTGATTTTTCAGTAGTCTGGGGGTCTACTTCGAAGTGCTAAACCGAAGTATCGGCCGACTGTTCGGCCGTTTTATAACTTCCAAAGTTTCCTTTTTTGACTTTGAGTCCTTACCCGACTTCAAGTCGCAGTTTTGACTTTGGCTTCTCTTCGACTGTCTTTTTTGTTTTTTTTTCGCATAGTCAGCGATAGTTAGCTGTAGTAAAGAAACGACCGAACATTCGGCCGATACTTCGGATTTATGTTCGGGGTAGATCTTTTAGAACAAAGAACACCATCTTCGGTTGCTTTTGAAAGTAATTGGGGTAAATCATTAATGTAAACTAAAAAGAGAAATGGACCCAATATCGAACCTTGAGGTATGCCGATTGCCATTTCAGACCCTACTGAGTTAACGCCGTTTACTTGAACTTTAACCTTTCTATCTTTTAGGTATGATCTTAGTAAATCAAGAGCTGCATTCCTAATCCCATAGTACTCTAGTTTCAGCAAAAGTGTCTCATGGTTCACGCAATTGAACGCTTTAGAGAGGTCGCAAATGATTCCAATGCTATCTATCTATCTATATAAATAAAAAGAAAAGTTCTGACTTACTGACTGACTGACTCATCAACGCCCAGCCCAAACCCTTGGACCTAGAACGCTGAAATTTTGTACAGAGGTTCCCTTTATAATGTTGACAAGGAATAAGAACGGATTTTTTCGAAATTCAACCCCTAAGGGAATTAAGTAAGGGATGGAAGTTTGTAATAACGGAAAATCGTCATTTTTGTAGGTAGTTTAAACCATGAAAATTCGTGTGTATTATTCTGGTAAAAAATTAAAAACCACGTGTTTCAGTGTTTTTGGGAAATCATCCCCCTTTTTTTTTGGGTGGGAAATTATCAAATAACTTCTCCCGCTCTGGGCTGAGCGGGACGGCGTGTCAGACTTTTACCGACTAAGTCCCACCCATGTTCCTTCAGATACCTGTGTGCCAGCGGCCACGATATCCCTTTCGGACAAACTCGCAACCCTGGCAGGCATTGGCCCTACCGGACCCCGTCAGTTGGTGCTGACATCTCTTTGAGGCGCGCGTGGGACACAACGCGCCGTCGACCCGGGCCTGGTCCTTATCGGACAGCGAGCTACCCATTGCTCACCGTCCGCAAGCCCGCGCCTACGGTGGCCGGGAATCGGTCTGCGACGACTCCCGACGCCCGGTGCGTCTCCTGCGGCGACTGGGGGCGTGAGGGCGCGAATTTTGCTTCTCCCACACGTGATCCGCCTCTTCCTTCGTGAGGATATAACAAAGGCGCCTGACATTACTTTAGGGCTCGGGGAATTCCGACGCTATTATATTTTGCTACATGCGAAGTATACATGATTTATTCGTCCAGTAGAACAAAAAGTAACGCCAAAAAACCATAATCCTCAAATGAAGACAATGGCAACAACAACCAGCATAGCAGTGACTTAGAAAAGCGTCGAGACAGCAGTTTAACCCCGCAAAAATATTCATCATTCAAGAAGCTCGGTGAAGCTGGACTAGACGCAACCTGGCGGCGTCATTAATGGATGCCCACCCATAGATAAATATATAACCTGTCTCTTCACTATTACTATGCTTGCTCAAGGATGCATTATCCGGTAGGCGCTAATAATCCTTCCATATCTCAAGGGCACGTCTTCCCTACCATTATCGCGCCCCCCGGTCTACTCTCTGATATACAATGGTCTCTGTAGTCCCATGAAACATGAGGCTTCAGGGGCTAGTTAATTCATTAGCCTTTTGGTTGGTAATTAATAATTACATAATTATTGTACCTATTAGCGTTTTTGAAAAATCATCCCAGAAGACGGTAAAATAGGGTATGAAAAATTTGAATAGGAAACCCGTAAATTTTAAAGCTAACCAATAAAAATGGTGCTAAGCCTTTTGGTGTTTTTGTAAAATCATCCTCTAGGCGGTGAAAAACCCTTACTAGCTCATCATCGCTCAGCCCAACTTTCACCATCGCCAAAAACACCTTAGTAATTCTGAGAACAATAACTTTACTAAGGGATGCAAATGATCCAATGGATTTCCTTATATCCGTAACTGAAAACAGCGGGAATTGATCTTAGAGGGGACTGCTTCTCGCACGATCAGTTTTACGTGGCCTGCTCGAGAGTGAGCTCATCTAGCAGCCTGGTTATGTTAGCACCTGAGAGCACAACCTCTAATGTAGTTTATAAAGAGGCAGGTACTTTAACGATAAATTAAAAAAAAAACCGGCCAAGTGCGAGTCGGACTCGCGCTTGAAGGGTTCCGTACCATTAACCATAAAAATGGCAAGAAAAATCACGTTTGTTGTATGGGAGCCCCCTTAAATATTTATTTTATTTTAATTTAATTATTTATTTTTAAAGTGATTACTGATTATATAACTAAATATTCTGTGAATATTTCAAGCATCTATGCTTTTTTTTTTTTGGGTGGGAAATCATCAAATAACTTCTCCCGCTCTGGGCGGAGCGGGAGGGCGTGTCAGACTTTTACTGACTAAAACCCACCCGTGTTCCTTCCGTTGCCTGTGTGCCAGGGCCACGATATCCCTTTCGGACAAACTCGCAACCCCGGCAGGCATTGGTCCTAACGGACCCCGTCAGTTTGTGCTGACATCTCTTTGAGGCGCGCGTGGAACACAACGCGCCGTGGACCCGGGCCTGGTCCTTATCGGACGGCGAGCTACCCATCGCTCACCGTCCGCAGGCCCGCGCCTACGGTGGCCGGAAATCGGCTTGCGACTCCCGACGCCCGGGGCGTCTCCTGCGGCGACTAGGGGCATGAGGGCGCGAACCTTGTCTCACCCTCACGCGTTCCGCCTCCTCCTTCGCTAGCATAACTGCTTCGCAGAAGGAGGTGACGGCCTCCCATGCACTCTCGCTCCGAACCATGGCCTGAACCAGGCCCGGACGCGAGAGATCGCCGCCGCCGATCGCCTCCGTGAGGACACGGCGGTGCTCCGCCCAAGTTGGGCGGACCTCCACCGTATGCTCCACCGTGTCCTCCGGGCGATCCACACAGTGGTGACACCCGGGCGTTTCCTCCCGCTTAATCCTAAACAGGAACCTCCCGAAACATCCATGTCCGGTGAGGACCTGCGTCAGGCGGAAGGTGAGGACGCCGTGGCGCCTCTCCAGCCACTCCTCAAAGAGGGGACTTATCGCCACAATTGTGGCGTGCCCAGCGCTGGGTTGCGACAATCGCACTCTCCATGTCGCCATGAGATCCCTCCGGAGCTCCGTCCGCTGTGCCGCAATTTCTTGCGGCAGCGGAGTTATGCCCCGGAGTTTCGCCTCTTCGCGCCACACCCAAATGTGCGCGAGGACTTTCGCCTCCAGATCCCATGGCGGCAATCCGGCAAGGAGGCTCGCCGCCTCACGGGAGACCGTGCGGTATCCCCATACCATCCTGATGGCCATGACCCTTTGGGACGCGTTCAACCGCTGCGCTGGTCGCAGCCTCAGAGAACGCGCCCACACCGGTGCCCCGTAAAGGGCCATGGACCGCACGATCCCCGCGTAGAGCCTCCGGCAGGAGGCGTTTGGACCCCCTAGATTGGGCAGGAGCCGCTTCAAAGCAGCCCCGGCCCGCTCCAGTCTGGGAGCCAAACGTCGAAAATGCTCCACGAAGTTCCACCGGCTGTCGAGGACGAGTCCCAGGTACTTCATCGTCGACTCCACGCCGATGTGAACCCCTCCCGCCGTTATCTGGGAACCCGACAGTGGCGCGTTCCGAGGACCATAAAAACACATGGCCTCGGACTTGTGCAATGCCACCTCGAGTCCCAATTGCCGGATCCTATCGACGATTGTCGCAACCCCACGTGCCGCCAGTTCGGCCGCCGCCTGATGCGAACTCCCTTGTGCCAGGACTAGCGTGTCGTCAGCGTAGCAGACTACGCTGACGCCACTAGGGAGGTCGGCGCGCAGCACCCAGTCGTACCCGATGTCCCACAGATGCGGCCCCAGGACCGATCCCTGTGGGACACCGCACGACATCTCTCGCCGGTTCCACTCTCCGTGGTGACCGGGGTAGATGACGGCCCTGTCCGTCAAATAGGCCTCGACCACACGACAGAGGTAGGTCGGCATCCGGTGATACCGAAGTGCCTCCCTAATGCAACTCCAGGGCAGGGTATTGAAGGCATTGGCGATGTCAAGAGACACCGCCAAGACGACCCCACCCCGGGCAACAGCATCCCCCGTCGTGAGGGCTCGAACGCGCATGATGGCATCCACCGTAGAGCGCCCCTTACGGAAACCAAACTGGCTCTCCGCCAAATCCGGCCCCACCCGCACCAGCCGCCCGACAAGGCGGTCTGCAATTACTCTTTCAAAGAGCTTGCCCACCTCGTCGAGCAGCACGATGGGTCGGTAAGCGGACGGAGAGTCCGCCGGGCGCCCTGGTTTCTTTATGAGGACCAGTTTCCCCGTCTTCCAACGAAGTGGAAACTGGCCCCTCTCCAAGCATGCGCTTAGGAGCCCCCTTAGTCGAGGCCCGAGAGCCTCTAAAGCCAGAACCCAGGCTTTTCCAGGCAAGCCATCGGATCCTGGGGCGGTATTCTTGGCATTCAGCCTACGTACCGCCACTCTCAGATCTACCTCGGTCACCTCTGGAGCATCGTCGTCGTCGGTGTGGTCCGCATCTGGCACCGCAGGAGGCGGAGCCATGGGCGGGGGAGTATGTTCCCCTCGCGAAGGGAACAGAGCGCTCACCACGTCCTCCACGAGCTGGGGCCGGAGACTCTGCGTCAGCGGGGGAGCCCATGGGCGGAGTTTATCTCGCACCCATTTGTAGGGGCGTCCCCACGGGTCTCTGTTGAGAGCCTCCAGCGTCTCCTCGCGGGCCAGTCCTCTGGCCCGCTGGATCTCTGCTCGGAGGGCAGTCTTCGCTGCTCTGTACCCCTCGTATAGCTCCGCCTGAATGGCTTCCGTATCCGGAGGGCGGACACGGAGCCTGCGGTGCCTGGAGTACCGGTGGCGCGCAGCAACGCACGCCTCGCGTAAAGCGGTCAGCTCACGCGACCACCAGTACACCTGGCGCCGGGCACGTCCGGGCTGGACCCGGGGCATTGCCACGTCACATATTTCGGACATGGCCTCCCGGAACCACTCCGCCTCGTCATTGATGTCGGCAGGCCTGTCCGGTGATGACACCCAGGCCTGCACGATCGTGGCTTCCAGGAGGAGCTCCCGGTCCAGCTGCTTCAGCGCCCACCGCGGACCACTCGGGGTCTGTCGGACCGGCGCGCCCGAGGTCTGGGCGGAGACGTCAAACCGGATGTACCGGTGATCGGAATAGGTCTCCACCCCCTCCATGACGCGCCAGTCGATGACACGCGGTGACAGAGCGGGGCTGGCGAACGAGATGTCCACCACTGATTCACCCCGCATCCGCACACACGTGGGGACAGAACCCCGGTTTAGGACGACCAGGCCTGTCTCCAGAGCCCAGTCCTCCACCATCCTGCCCCGTGTGTCCGTATACCGAGAACCCCAAGCCACGTTCTTGGCATTGAAGTCCCCGAGGACGATCACTGGGAGGGGATGGTACCCGACGACGATGATTCTCAACTCCCCAAGGGAGTTGTGGAACTCGGCGAGAGTTCGGTTCGGGGAGAAGTATACTCCCACCACGACAATCTCCCCGAACCGTGCTGCCACGCAACCCCCTCCCCTCTTGACGGCCTCAAGGGACGGGGTACCGGCGGCGGCCGACGAAATAATGGTCACTGAGCCGCTCAGGTCCTCCACCCAGTCGTCCCTGGGCGGGACAAAGTACGGCTCAGCGACCACGGCGATGTTAATCGACCACTGCGCCATGCTCTGGAGCAAGAGATCCTGAGCGGCGGCGCAGTGGTTGATGTTCGCCTGGAGGAGGCGTAATGGGGCCATTTATTGGCACTCCATTTCAGCCCCCTCCTGGGCCCCCTGTGAAGACCCTGCCGCGGTGTTAGCGGCGGCAGCGACGGCGGTGGTGGCGGCAACGGCGGCGGCAATAGTGGCGGCTGCGGTGGTGACGGCGGTGGCGGAGGGCTTGCCTCTGCCCCTGGGTTTGGCGGGGGGAGCGCAGGCCTTGCCCCCAGCCCGGTGATCGGCCGGCTTGCCAGCCGCCGCACATGCAAAACAGTGCGGCGTGGCATTACAAGAGCCAGCCTTGTGACCGGGCTGACCACAGCGGAAACAGTGATCGCTGCGGTCCACCTCCGAGGTGCAACATGCTCCCACGTGGTTACCCACCCGGCAGCGGAAGCACCTCAGAGGTCTCGGTTCCAGCAGTTTAACCTGCGCGGATACCCAGCCCACCCGGAGCCTTCGGCCCTCCCCGGCTATCTTTTGGGCCGCCGACACGGGGCAGCTCACCGTAACGGTTTGCATCCCCGTGTTATCAGGACGGATGGTGCCTGCCCTCACCTGCTCGGCAGAGCACCCTCCAGTCCTAGCCACGGCGGCCACAACTTCTTCCGCCGTCACGCAGTCGTCCAGGCCCAAAATGCGCATGTCAGCGCACTTGGTAGGCCTGGACACCCGGGCCTCTTCCGCATTTAAGGACGCCCTGAGCCTTTCGGCAAGGGCGTCAGCGGTAGGGCCACTGGCCGCCCCGGGGATCTCCAGCATCCGGGCCCCCGTCGCAGTGACCTTCATTCGGAAGCCATCGGCGACGCCGATCTCCTCCAGGTTCACTGCCGCCCACGCCTTAGCGAGCACCTCCCGGTAGGTCACGCCCTTCTTCTCCGCTTCCGGCTGTAGTGTGATTACTACAGCCGCGGACTTCGGGGCGCGGAGCCTAGCCGCGGCGCTTCGCTTCTTGCGCCGTTGCCGCCTCTCCTTTCTATTGGCCGCCCTTTTGGCCTTACCCGCCCTCCTGTTCTCTCCAGCTACCTGCCATTCGGTATCCGCCGGAGAAGAATTGGAAGGCGGGGGTGGGGGTGGGGGCAGCCTTCCCGCCGTCAGGGCTGGGGGCCTCGCCCTTTGCACAGCTGCCTGCGCAGCTGTCCCGCCCTTCTTGGCCTTGGGTGGCACTAATTTCGCCGCCGCGGGTTTGGCCGTGGGTTTGGCCGCGGGATTTGCCGCGGGCTTGGCCGTGGGCCGGGCCGTGGCAGCCACGGCGGCGGCAAAGGTGGCTGGCTTGCTCGCCGCTAATGGAGGGCGCAGGACAATGCCCTCCAGAACGGAAAACCGATTATGGAAGGCAGCCAGCTCCTGCCGCACCAGGGTCAGAACCCGGTCTTCCGCAGGCACGGGAAGACCCTGCCCCTGCTGCTCCACCCCCTGTCGTACCTCCTGAGGGCCAGCTCCTCGGAGCCGGGCAAGCATCTATGCTGCCGTTATCAATATCGAGACAAGCGAGCAAAAAAATCACGTTTGTTGTATGTGAGCCCTCTTAAATATTTGTTGTATTCTGTTTTTTAGCATTTGTTGTTATTAGCGGCAACAGAAATACATCATCTGTGAAAATTTAAACTGTCTAACTATCACGGTTCATGAGATACAGCCTGGTGACAGACGGACAGACAACGGAGCCTTAGTAATAAGGTTCCCGTTTTACCCTTCGGGTACGGAACCCTAAAAATGGTCCTAACCCCCTGTGAATGACAATAAAATAAAAGTTTATTCAGGTGAAAAGGTAAAATACTAAATACAATAACTACGTAAAATTCTATTGTGTTATGTGCCTGAACTAGGTTATCCTGTATTTCAAGCGAGGCAATGTATAATATTTCTAAATAATCACATTAATCATAAAAATCTAGTCATCGAATAGGTATTTAAAAAGGTGTAAATAGTACAAAAAAAATCCTACTTGCTAAAATACTTAGCTAAACTGAATTCGTACAAAATACAATTTTTATTTAGGTACAGTACAACTAATAACTTCTCTGTATATTCATAGGACATACTTTGAAGAGCTTCCTTGAGAGTTCTTTTGCAATTATTATAATTATGAGAATAAATTTTGGCTCTCGCATTTAGTCTGCTATAAAGTAATGGTCCTAGGAAGACAAAAAAAATTGGCTGCGAAAGCATGTACTTATTGTAGTTTTTGTAGGGCAAACTGTCTTTCCGTATTCCGTCTCTTTTTATTAAATTCAGTGCTCTAAGGGAGGGCTGCGTGTCGTTTTACACTAAGTAATAAGTACTTACAATGTAAGTACTTATTAGCGTAATTTGAATTATTTTAAATATTATATTATTATTATTATATTTAATATTATTATTATATTTTTATAATTATTATATTATTATATTGATTTAAATTTCTGTTTTAAAGTTGCCTTCAAAGGCATTCAAGTAGGTAATTTTCCGTTCCGTTATTTATTTCGTTACTATTGTTAGATTTTAGGACTTGTAGGACTCCAACACTCATAATATATCAATCCGCGCGCCGCTTGTGGGATACTATAATAAATGTGTGTGAGAAGACATTGTTTACCTGGATTAACACATAGGGTACTTTTAATCCTGGTAGTACGTTCCCGTGGGATATTTTCCGACATCCACGCTGGCGAAGCCGCGGGCAAAACCTAGTCATGTTTCTGCAGGGGTTGACCTTAAGGACCGTAGAACAACTTTTTGCAGCTGATGACCCCATCTAACCCCTAGTTGCGTTTGATCCACGACTTTTGGGCCACCCTGTATACCTAATAAGAATAACTCCCGCACTCCAAATTTTATATGTTAGGGTTCCGTAGTAAACAAGGAACCCTTATAGTTTCGCCATGTCCGTCTGTCTGTCTGTCCCGGCTTAGCTCAGAGACTATTGTTACTAGACCAAGCGTGAAATAAAATATTTATCCTCTAGCAGAATACCTAAGTTTGGGATTCCGCAAGGTAGTGTACTTGGGCCATTATTATTTCTGCTTTACATTAACGATCTACCGCGTCAAATTCATCATCCAATGACATTATTTGCAGATGACAGCACAGCTATAATTGAATGCATAAATAAAACGGAATACAATAGAGATATAAACGACACCCTTAAAACTATAATAGATTGGCTTAATAGAAATAATCTAGTGATAAATCTAAATAAAACACAAGTCATGCATTTCTACCAGCGACTAGAACCGGAGAATATGATAGTAAAATATAATGACCAAAACGTAGATTCAACTATAGTAACAAAATTTCTAGGAGTACACATAGACAATAAACTGACATGGAAACATCAAGCTGAAAACGTGTGTAATAAATTAAGTAAAACGGCGTATGTACTCTATAGCCTCTCAAAAAAAGTTAACACAAATACGTTAGTAACAGCATATCATGGTTTAGTTGCTTCTTTACTGAGATTTGGTGTCATATTTTGGGGAAATTGCAGTGAGAGAGAAAGGATATTTAGGGCCCAAAAACGGTGCCTTCGATCAATGACAGGTCTTAAAACTACAGAAAGCTGTCAACCTGTTTTTAAATCTTTAAGAATACTTACGTTGCCATCGTTGTACATACTAGAAGTAGCCCTTTTTGTTAGAACGAACAAGCACCTGTTTGCGTCAGTAGTGGATAAAAGACAACGATCGGGACCAATGAGATCTCAATATAAGAATCAACTTTATACAGGTGGTTACCAAACGGCTTTACTTAAAAACAACATCTTAACCATGGGTCCTATTATATATAATAAACTGCCGTTACATTTAAGAGAATTACCCATCAAAGTTTTTAAAAAAAAGTTAACAAAACTGCTACTGGACAAGTGTTATTATACAATTAAAGATTTTCTCACTGACAAAACATTTTAGTGTCATTATTACAATTCTAATGTTATTATTATTTTTTTTTTTTTTTTTTTTGCCATTTTATTTATATTTGTAATTGAATTTATTCTTTATCTTTTCTCTTTTATTTTTTAATTTAATTTATTGACATTTGTAATTTAATTTTCTGACATTTTTAATTCAATTGATCAACATACATTTGGAGTTTAAGTTATTGACATTTTTATTTGTTTTTCATTTATGTTTGTCTTATTATGATTATTAGTGCTATGATTATTACTGCTTAATGAATTGAAGGCTTTTGTTTGTATAATTAATGTTTTGTGTTTAATAATTTTGCATGCCGTATGGCAAAATGTATCGGGACTCTAATTGAAATTACCATCATATCTGTATACCTACATTATTAGCAAATAAATGATTTCTGATTCTGATTCTGATTCTGATTCTGATTCTGATTCTAGAAAGCTGTAATTTGGCATGGGTATTTGACATATTAATCACGCTGACAAAGTGGTAAAGTAAAATCTTGAAATAAAATCTTTACTTAGAGAATTTAAAAGTCTTTGTTTTCTCGTCGACCCCATCATGTGGTATCGTTGGATAGGCGGTTTAAAAATATTGAGAGTGTGTGAAGACTATTTTTGAATTCATTTCGAGTCCACCCACTTTTCGTAGAGCTCATACGCCATGCCGCCATACATAAAGCAAGTATAATGAAAAAAAAATCATTTGAATAAAAATATGAATAATCTATATATATAAAATTCAAGTCCTGACTGACTGATATATCAACGCACAGCCTAAACCGCTGATCCTAGAAACATGAAATTTGGAGGGTGTGTTCTTTGTGAAGAGTAGGTATCCACTAAGAAAGGATTTTTCGAAATTCCTCCCTAAGAGGGTGAAATAGGGGATGGAAGTTTATATGAAAGTTCGTCAGTTTTGAAGTTACGATCTTCAAATTTGGTGTATAGGCTGACGGTTGAAAATTAATTTACACGTGTCTCAGCGTTTTTGATAATTCCACCCCCGAAGGGTTAAAAAGTTGTGTATCAAAGTCCTTAATTTTCGAAGTAAAAAACACAAAATATATTATCTAGGGTTATGGTTGGAAGCTAATGCAATGGTGTTGTTAGAATTTCAACCCTTAAGGGGTGAAAAAGGGGATAAAATTTTATTTTTAATGAAATTTCTTTTTAAGTTAATTTCACTAATATTTCGGCTTATGGTTAAATGATAAATAAATGATAAATGATTTATTTTCTGTAAGTAGGTTTGTACAAACACTTTTACACGTCAATCATAAAAAAAAGGTGGAAACTAACACACAGCCCAAATCGCTGGTCCTAGAGACATGAAACTTGGAGGGTGAGTTCTTTGTGAAGAGTAAGTATCCATTAAGAACAGATTTTTGGGAATTCTACCCCTAAAGGGGTAAAATAAGGAATGGAAATTTATATGAAAGTCCGTCAGTTTTGAAGTTAGGATCTTCAAATTTTGTGTTTAGGCTGATGATTGAAAATAATTTATACGTGTGAGACACGTTTAATATATTTTTGGTTAAATTTTTTTTAGATTTGGGGATGTCAAAGTTTGTATAGAAGAATTTCAAAGTGCGGTCCGATTAACTCGAAACTCAGTATTTATACTTAGAAACAAAAATTAAGAATAAAATGATCAAAGTTTTTCGAAAATTGAACTTTTTTTTTTTTGTTGGGTAATTATCAAATAACTTCTACCGCTCTGGGTGGAGTGCGAGGGCGTGTCAGACTTTTACTGACTAAAACCCACCCGTGTTCCTTCATTTGCCTGTGTGCCAGGGCCACGATATTCTTTTCGGCCAAACTCGCAACCCTGGCAGGCATTGGCCTTAACGGACCGTGTCAGTTGGTGCTGACATCTCTTTGAGGCGCGCGTGTAACACAACGCGCCGTCGACCCGGGCCTGGTCCTTATCAGACTACGAGCTACCCATCGCTCACCGTCCGCAAGCCCGCGCCTACTGTAGCCGAGCATCGGCCTGCGACTCCCGACGCCCGGGGCGTTTCCCGCGGTGACTAAGGGCGTGAGGGCATGAATTTTGCCTCTCCCCCTGACGCGTTCCGCCTCCTCCTTCGCGAGCATTACTGCTTCGCAGAAGGAGGTGACGGACTCCCATGAACTCTCGCTCCGAACCTGCTTGAACCAAGGCCGGACCGACGAGAGATCGCCGCCAGCGTCACCTCCGTGAGGACATGGCGGTAATCCGCCCAAGCCGGGCAGACCTCCACCGGTGTTCTCAGGGCAATCCACACAGTGGTGACACCCGGGCGTTCCCTACCGCTTTATCCTGAGTAGGAACCCGTAGATATAACAGGATGCCGTGGCGCCTCTCTAGCCTCTGAAACTGACCTCTAACGGAGTGAAAAAGGGTAGTCAATTTGGCAAGGGAGGATTTTACTGCGTGGCTTGATTAACTGTAAATTATGAAGTAGGCATCTGCTGAGAAAGGGTTTTGGGAATTCGACCTTTAAGGGGTGAAAAGGGGGGATTTTGTTTGTATGAAAAATTTTATTCCTTGAGTTAATAAACCTAAAACTAGGCATGAAAGTAAATTATAAAATTTGTAATTTTTTGTTTTTTTAAACTACCCCCTAAAATGGTTTTTGGGGATGTCAAAGTTTGTATAGAAGAATTTTAACGTGCGATCCGATTAATTCGAAACTCGGTATTTTATATAATATACCTAATGCTCACAAAATATAAAGCCTTACATGTGTTTGGGTTTATTCAAATGTAACCCTTACGGGGCAAAAGGGGGTAATTAAGTTTTAAGGGAAGGATTTTACTGCGCGTCATGATAAACTCCAAAGTAATTGAATAAAACATGATTTAATATTTTTCAAAAATAAACTCATTTCGGGGTGAATGGCTTAACTGTGCCACCTGTAATCTTCGACAATTCAGTCATCCCGTTTAGCTCCAATGTTAAGAATCTTGGTCTGCATATCGACAATTGTCTTGACTGGCGAAAGCAGGTCACGACTGTAAGTCAAAAAGTCACCGGAACGTTGCGGTCGCTCTATCGGTTGAAAAATCTTCTTCCATCACACATAAAGGCAATGCTTGTATAGTCCCTAATATTTCCTATGATTGACTATGGTGATGTGTTTTACTATGACCTGAATGCAGATCTCCTCAATAAACTTGACCGCCTTCTCAATAACTGTATTCGATTCGTTTTCAATCTTCGTAAGTATGACCATGTAACCGCGCATCGACTGCTTTTGAAATGGTTACCCATTCGTCAGCGCAGAGAGTTATTGCTCTGTGTATGTTGTTCTCTATTCTCGACAAACCCACTTCTCCTTCTTACCTGTCTTCCCAAATTAAATACTTACGCTCTGCCCATAGTAAAAATCTTCGTTCCACCAACAATCTTCTTCTACGATGTCCTTCGCACCGTTCTGGCTTCATTCATTCTTCTTTCTTTGTCCAGGCGGTCTTTCTTTGGAATGCACTCCCTCTGAACATCAGGACGGCAACCAGCCGGTTATCATTTAAAGTGAAGGCACGTGAACATATTCGTCAGAAGTTGGCCGAAACATCTCAGCGGTGATTTGCTGGAGTCGTTTTCTTCGCTACCGGTCGTCATTTCTCTTGACAACGTTTATTTTGGTATATTATGTATGTATGTATGTATCTATCTATCTATGTATTTGTATTTATGCTTGTATTTTTTAGTTATTTCCCAGCTATCTATCCCGTACGTTGCACCTGCCATGTTTTGTCTCTGCATCACCCTAAGGTTGACTGGTAGAAAATGCCTCAGGCATTTAGTCCGCATTTGTACAGTGTAGTTTTTACTTGTGCATAAAGTTTTAATAAATAAAAGGGGGAGACAGTTTACATCAAAATTATGTTTCCTTTGATCAATAAACTTGAAAATTGACCCGGATATTTTCTTAATAAATAAAACGGCCGTAAACATAAATTTTCGAAAACAACCTTTTAAAGGGGGTGTTGAATTTTGTGGGGGAAAATAATTGAATGGAAAGATTTTAACGCGCGGTTCGATTTACTTGAAACTCGGTATTTATATTTAAGATCGGAAATAAACGGAAATCTAAAAGAGGTAGTCAATTTTAGAGGGGATGATTTTATGTTTCGGATTGGCGCAAAAATGGCTGAACGGATTTAGATGAAATTTGGTGACATACATATAGTTTATAATCTGCATTAACACATACTACTACACGTACTTTTAATTCCAGTAGTACGTTCTCGTGACATTTTTTCCGACATCTACGCGGGCGAAGCCGCGGGCAGAAGCTAGTTATAAATATAAATTAAAATGCTTGTATTGGAAACCAACGAGTATACTCGTACTATTAAATCTTGCTAAAATATACAACTGATTTTATTTTCACAGACCCTCCGCGAGGGCTCCCGGCATCCCATATGCGACTTGAGTGAACCCTCCAGGAGGGGTCCAGGCACTGAATGTGTTAAAGTGCTAATTTTTGCCACTAAATGGTTGTTTTGGATATGTGAAAAAATTCATGGCAGTAGTACCTAGGTACATAATATAACGAAATTAAAAGGAAAACTATCACAGGTAAGTAGGCTTTACAAGCTAACGAGTCGACCATTCGAACATTAATTGCAGTTAGAAAATCGACCGTTACGTATATCGATATAGGAGACCATGTTTTTGAATTACAAAGTTTAGTTTATTTTTGGGATAAATTCATCCCAACTACCCCCCTCCCCCCTTCATTGTGCATGGTCCGACACGCTCTTGGCCAGTTTTCTAATTTATTTTGGAAATAACAACTTAAAGCGTAAGCAATCTGACAAGTCAAGTACCTCGAAAAGGGATTATCTGCAAAAGCGGTGTTTTGAGGTAACGCGTTTTGAAAGTTTGAAAATTCTTAACTCCCGAAGTAAGGGTTTCAATGTATTAATTCATTAAAATTAAGAGAATCAGAGTTGATGGCACATTAATTATCCTCCTTTATTTTTAGTGCTTACCTAAGTTAAGTGCGTGTATAGTAGGTAGTTTTAATTTTTAACCGACTTCCAAAAAGGAGGAGGTTATATGTTCGGCTGTATGTTTTTTTTTTTTTTTTTTACATATGTTCACCGATTACTCCGTCAATTGTGGACGGATTTTGAAAATTCTTTTTTTGTTTGGAAGGGTATGCTCCCGAAGTGGTCCCATTACCACCAAATCAGAATCTGATGAGGGGATCCCATGGAAATCGAGGGAAATCCTCAAATTTTATAGGCATACCTATAGCGATTTGAGTATTTTTTATAGTAACTCGTGCTTTTGCACTCGAAAAGCACCATTTGGTGAAGTGGAACTGATGATGAAGACCACCAGTTCTCCTGGTTCTTTCCAGGAGAACTCCTCAACAATTAACGCCCCTGCATCGGGAAAAGCATTATTTTGTAAAAGGTGATGAGCAATTGACATTAGGCCATTGTAAATTGGTTAAATTACAAACTGACCCACTAAAAAGTGAAAAATAAAAAACTTTTTACAAAAAAATAACAACCGACTTCCGAAATTAAAGTTATTTTTCACTTTGTAGTGTTTTTTTTTGGAAGTCGGTTGTTATTTTTTGGAAAAAGTTTTTTATATTAGCACTTTTACATGGTCGGGTGAAGATAATACTGTTTAAGCAGTTCAAATTGCTAAAATGTTTGAGTTACGACTGTCTAGCCCGAACGAACTTGACTATAATTTGATAATATCAAGTACTTAATAATTATGATAGGTACATAAAAAAAATAAAAAATGTGATGTTTTAACTCTAGAAGTATGGGACTATCTAAATAAAAAACAGCTGTTGTTTAGTACTAAAAACAGCGGGCTAATTGCGTAACACACTATTAGTAGGAATCGGTTTCAATTTGACAGTTCAACAACATTCATTGCGTTAATAATGTTGTTGAGCCGACAATTTTTTCTAACATATAGATTAGCAATATACTTCAAAATCATTCCGATTCAAACTGTGTTACGCAATTAGGGTGCTGATGCTGGTGGATGGTTTATTAGAATATACTTATAGTAAGTATCACAAAATTAAACAAAACACAGTTACAATTAAAAGAAGATTAAACATAATAGCTCAATAATGCAATACCGCATATAAATTTATAGTTTGATATTATTTTACAAAAATAAATAGAATTGAATTCTTAATCGAACATTAATAATTAGCTTAACAATTAAAAATAATCAGTGTTTAATATCTTGTTGAGCTAAATAGTTAAATAATAATCCCAGTAAAACTGAAACCAATTATAAAAATATTAATAAAAATAACTTTAAAGTCTTTTTCCCAACTATGTTGGGTTCGGCTTCCAGTCTAACCGGATGCAGCTGAATACCACTATTTTACATGGAGCGACTGCCTATCTGACCTCCACATACCGGTAACTAGGTAATACGATATCCCTAAGACTGATTGTCAGACTTTTGGTCAATTTATATATTTTCAATACACTTGAAGAAAGAAGAAAATTAAATCATAGTTTCCTGATAATTCATGACAAAAATATTTTTCGTTATTTTATTTTATTTTTTCAAAAGTGTATTGAAAAACGTCGTTTGATACACGTGGACATTTGTTATTGCAGTTCTCGGCTCAAAAACAACCTCGCCTACGGCTTGGGTGTTAATTCCTTCCGCCTCGAATGCAATAACAAACATTCTCCACTTGTATCAAAATGTCCACTTGAATGTACTAAAAAACTATTTTTCGAAAAATCGTGGGCATTTTTTAACTGTCTTGAATCGTTTAGAAACTAGATAAATTAACTTAAGCTAAATGTAAATTGGTTACTAATATTGTTATCAATGGCATATTTTTTTTTGGGTGGGAAATTATCAAATAACTTCTCCCGCTCTGGGCGGAGCGGGAGGGCGTGTCAGACTTTTACTGACTAAAACCCACCCGTGTTTCTTCCGTAGCCTGTGTGCCAGGGCCACGATATCCTTTTCAGACAAACTCGCAACCCTGGCAGGCATTGGTCCTAACGGACCCCGTCAGTTGGTGCTGACATCTCTTTGAGGCGCGCGTGGAACACAACGCGCCGTCGACCCGGGCCTTGTCCTTATCGGACGGCGAGCTACCCATCGCTCGACGTCCACAGACCCACGCCTTTTTTTTTTGTGGGAAATTATCAAATAACTTCTCCCGCTCTGAGCGGAGCGGGAGGGCGTGTCAGACTTTTACTGAATAAAACCCACCCGTGGTCCTTCATTTGCCTGTGTGCCAGGGCCACGATATCCCTTTCTCGCAACCCTGGCAGGACAGGCCCACGCCTACGGTGGCCGGAAATCGGCTTGCGACTCGCCCGGGGCGTCTCCTGCGGCGACTAAGGGTGCGAGGGCGCTTACCTTGCCTCACCCTCACACGTTCCGCGTCCTCCTTTGCTAGCATTACTGCTTTGCAGAAGGAGGTGACGGCCTCCCATGCACTCTCGCCGGACGGGAGAGGTCGCCGCCACCGATCGCCTCCGTGAGGACACGGCGGTGCTCCGCCCAAGCCGGGCAGACCTCCACCGTATGTTCCACCGTGTCCTCCGGGCGATCCACACAGTGGTGACACCCGGGCGCTTCCTCCCGCTTTATCCTGAACAGGAACCTCCCGAAACAACCGTGTCCGGTGAGGACCTGCATCAGGCGGAAGGTGAGGACGCCGTGCGCCTCTCTAGCCACTCCTCAAAGAGGGGACTTATCGCCACAATTGTGGCGTGCCCAGCGCTGGGTTGCGACAATCGCACTCTCCATGTCGCCATGAGATCCCGCCGGAGATCTGTCCGCTGTGCCGTAATTTCTCGCGGCAGCGGAATTTCGCCCCGGCGCACAGTGGGCTGGGATTACAAGGTTGGGTCTTAAGAGATCAAATGTATTTTTTTGGTATCTAGGCATAAATTTAAAACGTTTTTATTCTTTGACTTTTTTTAATTTAACGAGTACTTTCGGAGATATAGCCATATCAAATTTGTATGAAGAGTCATGTTATTTTAGTTAAGCAATTTATTCCAATTAAATTGAAATTGAAAATAATGTATACTAAACTGCCTGAAAACCTCAATACCTACTTAGTTCTTTAAAAAAAAAACAATGTTCGACATTTTCCACCACCATAGGTAGGTATGACGTAATTTGTTTTGAGACTTATTTCCGGGAATCAAGGGATAAGAGTGCGCGAGCGCAACAACAAGTTATGACGTGTCGTAACGTGATTGGTGCAACGATAGGGTATCTACGGAATGTTCGGTTGCATTCAAACGTACTTCAGTGTTCTATTACCCACCATAATAGACGCACTACCCCCACACATTCATTACTTACTTATTTGTTATTTTGTATTTGTGAAAATGTTTGAAAATTTAGTGACAAACCTTGATCTTTTCGTTATTTTAAAAAACAGTGGCAGTATTAAAAATAATGACAGTTTGTGTAGTGAGATAAGGTCTAAATTTTTAGTCGAATTAAGTGATGATCACGAAAAGACCTTAAAGTTGTTTTGTGCAAAATTTTGTTATAATTTAAATAGAAGATGGGAAAACGCTTATCGTAAAGAAAATATATTCAGAACTAAAAATAGTGAATGGTTACAAGAAAACATAATATGGCCAGACTTTATTAAGTGTTTAATAGGCAGTAATGAAGATCAACCAGCACCGAGTACATCAACTCAGTATGTATCACCATCAAAAGTTTCTGTCGGTGTCTCCACCGAACAAAGCCCAAGAAAACCTTTTTGTGAATTAGCGCCTAAACAGAAAAAAAGACGTGCAGAAAACTTTCATTTATCTTCGGACGAAATAAAATATGCATATTTTGAGCAGTTGAAAGCGGATGGGAATGAGGAGGTTGCTAAAATACTAGAACATTTACTAAAGAATCCCCAAGATGTAAAAAAAGTTAAAAAGTGCATATCTGTTAAAGAAACAAAACCTGTGTTTTCTCCGGATGAGGCTTTAAGGTTATTTTTATCACTTAAGCTGACCAAGTGGCAATACAATACTTTAAGAAAAAGTGTTAACGAAAAAGACAGTAATATATTTCCAGCTTATTATCAAGTGCAACATGCGAAACAGAAATGCTATCCACCAAAAGATGCTATTACAGTGACAGAAACCTCAGCTAAAATAAAGTTAGTTACAAGCTCTATTGGATATAACGACAACAAGAATAATGACGTCACTCGTCATAGATAGTGGTTGTAAAGAATTTACACTAATCAGTAAGTGGGGATTTGACGGTGCTTCTAATCAAGCCAATTACAAACAAAAAATGCAAACAGACGATGAACAAGAAAGTCAACTCGACGATTCAAGCATATTTATGGGTAGTTTAGTGCCAATAAAATTAGTGTGCGGCGAACAAGGTATCTGGCAAAACGATTCACCAAATTCATCTTACTGGTGTCGTCCAATCTTTTTCGAATTTGTGAAAGAAAATAAAATAACGATATTGCGGGAAAAAAAGCGCTATTAAGGAAGAGATTAAAAATTTAGTGAAAACAGAAGTTGGAGAAATAAAAATTTCACACTCTTTATTAATGACTATGATAGACGGAAAAGCAACATCAATTTTATGTGATACTTCATCTCAGAGATGCGACATTTGTAAAGCCACTCCAACAGAGATGAATAATTTGCCCTTAATTGCATCAAAACCGACTGATCCAGATCTCTGTAAATACGGATTGTCATCATTGCATACCTGGATACGAATGATGGAATGCATTCTGCATATAGCCTACAGATTAACGATACAGACATGGACAGTAAAGGGAGACAACAAGTGCATCATGGAAAGAAGAAAGAAAGACATACAAGACGCTTTTAAAAATAGAATGGGACTTCTGATTGATGTTGTTAAACAAGGGCACGGCTCCACGAATGACGGAAATACTGCTAGAAGATTTTTTGCAAATCCAAACATGACTGCTGAGATAACTGGTGTTAGTGAAGAATTAATAAGGCGATTTGCAATCATTTTAGAGGCAATTTCATCAGGTTACCACATTGACACAGCGAAATTTCACGAATATGCTCAAGTGACCATGCAACTGTATTTGGAATTATATAGCTGGTATTATATGCCTTCAAGTGTTCATAAAGTTCTTATGCATGGTGCAGCTATTATTGAAAGTTTTGGTCTAATACCAATTGGACAGCTATCTGAAGAAGCTGCTGAAACTAGAAATAAAGACTTTCGTAGGTACCGCCAACACCATTCCAGGAAATGCAGTAGAAAAACTACAAATGAAGACATTTTAAATAATTTATTGACCAGCTCTGATCCACTCATCTCAGCGAAACGTCACAAACTTTGCAGAAAACATAAAACTTTGTCAGTAGAAGCACAAAGTTTATTAGTAATTGAACAAGCGGAAACATTTGATGATGACGAATACGAAAATTTTGCATTCGTTAATGTGGATACCAAGGGTATCCACATTAACGAATGCAAAATTTTCGTGATTAAATTAAAACAGTGCAGTGGACAGTAGTGATTGTGATTTTTACTTATTTATTTTATTAGTCCTTAGTGGATTAGGCCTAAAGGGGAGACCACTACATAAAAAAAAAACGCGCCTAGTTCTTAACCTCTATGGTGGTGTGGAATAGAGAACAAAATTTGAAATTGCGACCAAATCGCAGAAAATCGCAACCCGAGAATAGGCGCTAAAATAGGACAAATATACGTACTATGCATACGTAGAGTCAATTCTTTGAGAAAATTTGAGAATTTCGAGATTTTCACATTTTTTTCTTTTGCTTCATACAAAAATTACTTTGGATATTTATAACTCCGAAAATACTAAGTTATCTGAACGACCCTCATAGAAATAATTACTTATAATCGATAGATAAATCCAACACAATATTTAAAATTTCAGAAAAATAAACTTTTTTTTTTAAATGCTAAGTCCTTTACCGGCCCGTTTCAGCCCACTGTGCGGCGTTTCGACTCCTCGCGCCACTCCCAGATGTGCGCGAGGACTTTTGCCTCCAGATACGCGGCAGTCCGGCAAGGAGGCTCGCCGCCTCACGGGAGACCGTGCGGTAACCCGTACCAACCTGATGGCCATGACCCCTGGGACGCATTCAATCGGCGGGCTGGTCGCAGCCTTAAAGAAAGCGCCCACACCAGTGCACCGTAAAGGGCCATCGACCGCACGATCCCCGCGTAGAGCGTCCGGCGGGAGGCGTTTGGACCCCCTAGATTGGGCAGGAGCCGCATCAGGCAGCCCCAGCCCGCTCCAGTCTGGGAGCCAAACGTCGAAAATGCTCCACGAAGTTCCACCGGCTGTCGAGGACGAGTCCCAGGTACTTCATCGTCGATATGAAACCGATGTGAACCCCTCCCGCCGTTATTTGGGAACCCGACAATGGCGCGTTCCAAGGACAATAAAAACCCATGGCCTCGGGCTTGTGCAAAGTCACCTCGAGTCCCAATTGCCGCATCCTGTCGACGATTGTCGCAACCCCACGTGCCACCACTTCGGCCGCCGCCTGATTCGACCTCCCCTGCGCCAGGACCAGCGTGTCGTCAGCGTAGCAGACTACGCTGACGCCGCTAGGGAGGTAGGCACGCAGCACCCAGTCGTAGCCGATGTCCCACAGATGCGGCCCCAGGACCGATCCCTGTGGGACACCGCTCGACATCTCTCGCCGGTTCCACTCTCCGTGGTGACCGGGGTATATGACAGCCCTGTCCGTCTAATAGGCCTCGACCACGCGACAGAGGTAGGTCGGCATCCGGTGATACCGAAGTGCCTCCCTAATGCAACTCCAGGGCAGGGTATTGAAGGCATTGGCGATGTCAAGAGACACCGCCAAGACGGCCGGGGTGGGGCCCCGGGCAACAGCATCCCCCGTCGAGAGGGCTCTTGTGTTCATACTGGGTCCCCTATGTTGTTTCGAACGCCGCTGTTGCGACACACGCTGTTGCGAATTATTTTTTCACTGCCTCACAGGTTCGAAAGCTCATGGACTCGAATGAAGTAGTCGCGAAAGACGCTGTTTCGAAAAACATTTTCACTGCCTCATACGCTCGAATGCTTGTGATAGTAATTTAGTTAAATTGGATATTGATGAAGAGTTTTTGTTTTGGTAACTGAATTTACCAACAATAGAGGGGACCTGGTGCTCGGCGGCCGCTGCCGCGGCACGCTCGCTTCGCTCGCTCGCCTTCGCGCGTTAATGGTCACTGTTCTAACCTAACCTAACCCAAATGATTAAATACTTTTCTGTACACTTTATGACTAAATAAATCGAAATCACAAGCATTCGAGCGTATGAGGCAGTGAAAATGTTTTTCGAAACAGCGTCTTTCGCGACTACTTCATTCGAGTCCGTGAGCTTTCGAACCTGTGAGGCAGTGGAAAAATAATTCGCAACAGCGTGTGTCGCAACAGCGGCGTTCGAAACAACATAGGGACCCCGTTCATACTCGTATACGTTTAAAATCTTCTTCAGCGTAAGATGTTTTTTCATCGGGTAAATACGTCAGGGTCGTCAGGTTATTAATGTCATCATTATCTGCAAAGGGATCCCCATTTTCATCATTTGAATTGCTCTCAGGTGTCATTTGGCGATCATAAACTGCCCTCAGCATTTTATTTTTCTTCATAATTTTGAGTTAAGCTAAAATATAAAATAAAAGTAAAAAAAAACAAAAAAGTAAGATTTCATTTAACTCTCGGTCACTGCGCAACAATTAACGTGTAATACAGTATTATCTCAAATAATCCGATGGCTTTACAGTATCATTTAGAGATAATTTCGGCAAAAATCACAAATCCATCAAAACAAAACAATCAATACGGTACTAAGTCAAAATAATACTACGATTTGTTTTACAACTACCAGGCAATAGGGTATTAAGTTAAAATAATACTAGAATACTCACAATTTATGTTTTCACTGCACAAAGTCGTCGTAAGGTAACTCGAAAAAAATTACGTGTGACGGCGACGACCGTTGAGCGGCAACCTCATTTATATATATTAGTCTATGAACTGAGCAACTGACTCAACTAACTCTAGATAGAATGCGACTTTATTGATTGATGCGTGAATGACACGAGTGAACGGTCATTAGTTATGTATTGTCATATCTCGGAAACTATTTGCGCTAAAAATACCTAGTTTGTAGAATAAAAATCCATTTCCCGAAAAGCAAAAGAAAAATGCTTTTCTTCGAATTGATACCCTATTGTTTGTGACGTGCGAGATGTAAAAGTATACCATGTATAAAACTTTTTGGTGTTGCCCATTTATTCCATTGCAGAGCGTGGCCAGACTCTAACACGGCTAACACCATTTGTGGTTGATATTTTAATAAATAGAGTAGATCATTAAGAGGAGGCTCCCTATTTTTATGTTAATTTTCATGAATATTCTGAAACAGTCACACATACAAGCAAAATGAAACTTTAGTATAAATGATTTATTGGATCTTTTTCTTTTCATGTTGAAGACAGTTACGTAATTGTAATATTTTCTCTAGATACATTTTGATTAGAAAATCATGTTTAAGGATAATTAAAAAACAAACACGATGGCTTTAATGTCTAAAATAAATATTCACAGCAAGAAAATATAGTTCATTATCCAGCCACCAGATATTATTTCTCTAGATCAATTATTACTTAAGTTATAAACGAAATAAGAATTGAGACTTACTCTATTTAGTTTCGTGCTCGAACAAGATCAAAGAGCGTACGCGATATTCAACTTTATTACTGATGTATTAGCGTTTAGCACATAACAAGTGGCGGGAGCAAGAACTTGCGTGGTTTGATTTAGACTGCCTTAAACACTAAAAAGAGGCAAGGACGCAATATCGAGCCTTGTGGAACATCCATTTTTACCGAAAGAATTGATACCATTTATTTGAACTCGCTGTTGTCTATCATTTAAATAAGATTTTACTAAACTGTGTGCAAGATTTCAGAGTCCGTAATGCTCAAGTTTCAAGAGTAAGGTTTCGTGATCGACGCTGTCAAATGCCTTGGAGAGGTTCAATCAAAAGATCCAAAAGATTCCTATAGCGTCTTGGGCCTCTTCCTAGTCCCACGCGTTAAAAAATTGTCATATTAAGGTTACACCAGCATCGGTCGTACAACGTCCTTTGGTGAAACCATACTGTCAGCCTATATCCTTTCCCAGGATACGATCTATCTCCTTGCCAAATTTTATCGAAATCCGTTCAGTGGTTTAGGCGTGAAAAGGTAACATACAGTCAGACAGACAGACAGACGGATAGACATAGTTACTTTCGAATTTATAATAATTAAGTACGAGTATTAGAATGAATCCCACCAAAAACATTTCATGTAAAATGTTGCCAAGACGACCACATAAGGTGTGCCCTGTGAAATAGATATCAGATCTCATGTAGAGCCAAGCTTCTGAAACTACACGGCCTAACTCTACCGACCCTAACTTCACAAATTCTACATAGCAATAAAAATGTATGGGCTATGCACTTCAGGAAGTAGCCAAACATTTTGATGATCATCAGTGTGTCAGTGTATCAGTGAGTGTGTCAGTGACGAAATCGGTGTAATTTAGATATCAATAAAATCTAAAATTGACGGCACGGTTGGCGCAGTGGTTAAGCGATTGACTGCAGTGCTGCGTGTCGCGGGTTCGATTCCCGCGCGGAACAAATATTAATTTCTATGTCGGTGCCTGTAGCGCCCGCGATGTCGCATGACTCTGTAAGAGCCTTAAAAATAGTTACGAGGCTTAAGGCTCGTACAGACTGTGGCGATATCGCGGGAGTGACAGGCAGCGAGACCCTTGTCGCGCTCACGATATCGCCCCAATCATCACGAGCTTTTAAAAACAAAACCTTTTAGTAAATAGCAAAAAAAATAAAAATGTATTTGAAACGTAGTTACCCACTTGGGTACTATTTTTTTTTTGTTCACCATCTATATTTGTACAGGCAATGACGTTTAGAAATATTTTTTTTTTAAAACGTTGCTCCACCAGGAATTTCTCCTGTATCGTGGGTGCGTTTACAAACATTTTAACTCACATACACAGACAGCCAGACCCGGAACAACTACTTATAGGTCATATAAATATTTGTTCCGTGCACGAATCGAACCCGCGACACGCAGCGCAGCAATCTACCAACCGTGCCGTAAAAAAAAAAAAAAAGTCAAAATAAGAAAATACAATAATTGATATAAAAAAGTTGGCAACCCTAGGCACATAAAATATTTTCCCATGATTTTCCCTAACACTCTGGGAAAACGCAATTTACATTTTCACCTACTACTTTAAGTAGGTCAACCAATTAATTTAATATTGTAGGAGTAGGACTTTATTCTGAATACCTAGTTCTTTTATTACTTTAGTTTCTTTATTGATTAGATTAACGCTGAACAATATTATCAGACGTTCTTTCTATAATCTGAGTATCAGACAATCGGACGGAATAGTATCAGTTAAGTACATAATGATAACGCTGGAAGTACCAGCCCTAAAGTTTCAAACTAACTTACCTACTCTTTTATTTCAATGCTTTACTAACCAAAGAGGGTATAATACATATTAAACAAACGAAAAATCAACCAAAATCCCGCTATGCACCTACCTACTTCGTTACCAAGTAGGTTAAAATACTTACGTAAGCTTGTAATTGCATTATATACCTACCTACGTTCTCTTTACGTTCATAGTAAAATACCTAAACATTTGACATCTACTTTTTACTTGTTGCTGTCTCGTTTACTCATGCAGGGGATTATTGTTCGTGGAATGCGCGCGTCGGCAAGTCTCGCTACGCACTGTTGGTAAGACCTAGATTATCAACCCGAGCAACTCGTGCACTCTCTATATCATGGGCGTAAGGTCGAGTTTCGCACCGCTGTTTGTATTGGAACGCCCAAGCGACATCGAGGCAGCTGTAGCGAGACTACCGATAGTGTCTACTTTGTAAAGAGTACATTCATAAATTATCTTTTAGGTATTGAATATAGACTGATTTAAGGCACTTAGCAGTGTGCAAAAAATCCCAAAAAATCAAATATTTTCCAGAATGGACTTCTGAAGCTTTTAACGAGTGATTTCCAAAATTAAATTAGTCGAAAATAGAACAAAATGAAAAGTCCTTGAGAACTAGTCTCGTAGGGAGTGCATCGACGTCATCGACGGGACTTTTTGTAGATATGTATGGTCGCTAGCAGTGACCTGATTGGCCACCAAAGCCTTGTCGGCGGCCATTTTGTTAGCTGCTGAGTCACCAAAAGGTGAAAAATGTACATGAATTGCACTCCCCACGAGACTTCACAACGGTATTGGGCATTTCCCTGAACACAAAATTTGGGTTTCATGTTCCTTACCTACCACAGCGTGGATAATAAGAGAAATATTTTTCCAATTATTTATAAGTTTTACGGGTTACAGAGTTTAAATAATACAGAAATTGCCGCGAAAATAAATTTTCAAAAGTTGACGTCGGCAAAATAGTGCGGAACTTATATTTTCTTAGTTCTGTCGACCCTCACATGGATGTACTATGAACAGTGAACACGGATCATCGGTGGAAACTTGTCGTGGAATGTGTGAATGATACCTAGTGATTAAATATTCGTTATCGCATAGTAAGCAAGGCTTCGGCGATCTGTCAAAATAGTGAAGTGTTAAGTGGACAATGCGCACCGTGCAAAACGATTGTTTACTAATTTTTAACTGAAACTTGCCACAGCGACGCTGCAGAATGTAGCCCTGGATCTATGTGAAGTGTGGAATATTAGAAACTGTGATTTTATTTCACGAGGAGTGAGTTGTGATCGTAAACATGACGGACACATCGAGCACCACACCAACCATGGTCAAGGTAAAGACGGAGCGGCCCGACGAGGCGGAGATCAGGGAGCTAGCCGCCAAGATGGTGGAGGCAAACAAGGCCAAGGCGCTAGCGGCGTCTGTGGCGGCAGCGCGGCCTCCGCCGGGCTCGCTCGTCGGCGTGGCGCCGCCGGGCTCCGGCGGACAGATGGGCATTCTCAACTTTCTGGCACGAAAACCTGCCGCCAGCAACACGGGCGAAATGCGGCCCATAATCGACGGTGAAAAAAAGACTCCGGCCCCGGACGAGGCCAGTTGGAAAGGTCATTTCGGCTGGGACATGCTGGGCAAATGTCACATACCTTACATATACCGGTCTACCGAGAAGTATGTGGCTGTCCGGATGGTGGAGATCAAGCTCCTCAATAAGTACCTGAACTATCTCCATGCAGACATATACTCGTGTACCTGTATAAGGAGTTACTATATCACAGAGATAGAAGCTCGGCTGTTGAATGAAATCAACAACAGGCATTGTGATGGACAGTTTGGTCGGGAACCATTCTCACAGAAGGACTTGGTAGTGCGGTTGTCGGATGCCTATGAATTCTATAACTTCCTAGACGTTTGTTATAATAAGTTATTAAGAGGTACAACGAATAGTAAAGACAAGTGTGGTTTCATTAGGATAAACAAGGAGTCTGTTGTACCTTATACAGTGCGGGATAGCCAGAAATTTGTTCCTCTATTTTATTTTGAAGGTGAAACAGACAATTTGAAATTAAAGGCAGACCAGTTAAAAGGCTGGGACCTATCGTACTTGAAGTTCTGTTGTAAAGTGCAGGGTATTCGGAATGAACTATTTGCTAGTGAGACATGTTCAGTGATAAGTTTATCAGACATTAAAAGCTATTTCCCACCTGGAACGGAGTTTGAGGAGTACTGGCCGAACAAAGTTGTTGACTCGCAGCTGCTGATATCGGCAAAAGGTGAGATAATTAGCGTAAGGATTGGTTTTGAAGTTTTAAATGTACTTACTTCATTGTATGCAACTTGGTGGAGGTATATATCAAGTATCAGTAGACTACAACAGATTTAGTTGATGAATATCACCTGTTTCAACTATTTGCTGTGTCAATTGATGATGTTCCGCATAAGTACAGTCAGCACCAAATAATCATGTATGGTCAAGTAAATATATTCTATTATTTAGTATTGCTACTAAATATCTCTTTTTTTGTACACCTTTTAAACTTACTTTTCATACTGACTGTACTTTTTTAACCCCCCCCCCCCCCCCCCTCTTTAATTAATTGCACTTTATTCATTTATTTTATTTATTTGGGAAAATAAACAGTTACACATTACAATAATACATAAAATTTGAGCTGTAGAGTGAGTAAATGTTATAACCCACAACATTTCCCACATAATATAAAAACAACTTATAAACTAATGCCATGGTTGCTTACAATTAGGTAAGTTCAATTAAACTATTATGTTATTGTTAAAACTAAACACTAAAAATGTAAAAGCTTCCCAGAACATATTACCATTTCACTACCAAATTAGTAATAAGAATAATCTAATCTTCCTGGAAGCATTGACTTTATGGGCCAGTGAGTTTTTATTGGAGGTTTTTTTTTTGTAAAATAGACCTTTAGTGTATTTATGAAAACCCCAATGCCAGCAAAACCATAGGTGCCGAGAAAAAGTCACCAGTTTCCTTGGGTATTGGTGATTAGTGGGAGTATTAAGGGTGGGGAAGATCACGTTGTGGGTCCAAATTTATTTTTTCCAAGCAATAATAATAAGGCATAGTCTACAGGTTTAAAGGCACAAGTTGAGATGTGTTGGAACTTGGGGCACTCCGGCTCGGGTCAGGTTAGGTTCGCAGGATGGAGGGGTCTTTGTTCAGTCGCTCACTAGACTTCCCCATCCCCTTCAAACCTATGTGCTCGAGTTGGGATGCCCCAAGTCCCAACATCAAAATGAAAACTGTCCAACGATAGTATCACTTACATTTGCTTAAGTTTCATTACCCACAATCTGTTATAACTTTTATTTTTTATTTCATTAATTATATTATTTGCTTCTAATTTCAGCTAATTGCGGTAGTAGTTATTTGAAAATGATATAAAGTTTAAACTTACAATATTTATATTAAAAACTATTCAAATCTGCTGTCATTTTGTCTAAACGTAAAACAACAAACTAGGAGTGAAATTCGTACCTTATCTGTGGTAAAATATTAATTTGACTACGAAAATTACGTTGAATGTTTTAAAACTTTATGATTTGTTTCTCGAAAACTAGAAGTTGGCTGGCTGTGACATTTTGCATAAGCGTTCTACATGAAGACATCTACACGCTAAAACAATTTGAAGCTTCTCACGCGCGGTCCATAAAGTACAGTGGAGCCAATTTTTTTTCCTGTAATTCATTATTTTTCAAAAAAAATATCTAATTCAAATTCTTTATTACATAATTATATCAAATTCAAAATCTTTGTATTTAGCAGATAGAATATCTGTTCAATGTTTACAGAAGACTTGGGGAAACTCAAACACTATGCTTTTGTATTTTGTTTCTTTAAAAAGAAAAATAATCACAACCTCGCAAAGTTTTTCTTGTTCGACATTCACAGGATACTTGCAAACAAAAAAAAAACAAGGTCATACAAGACGAACAAAATGTTTTTTTTTTTATAATTATTTGTTTACAGTATTTTATTTCTGTATCACTATCTTTGAGTTATGTAGAAAAGGCATTTAAAACATTGAAAAACCTTTAAAACTTTTGATGCTGACTGTACTTTAAAGTTTGAGGGCAGTTTAAGAAACAGATTCATGTGCTGCAGGCCTGCAGCTGCAATAATAGCTCACTTGTTTGCCCTTCGTGGTCCACTGTTTGGAAATGGTTCTAACTTATTATTGCCTTGTTTAGGTAAACAATTATTCAAAATCATCAGCGGTTTTGTCAAAAAAGAGTCGAGAGATTCCGAAATCTCGTTGAGGCTTCATCTCATACAAAATGCATAAACTATCAGAATGTCCAATTTTTACTTGTTCTAAGTAACCAATTCAAATGAATTTGCGAGTCTCTAAAGAAGTAATTTAAACCTTTATGACAACAGGAAGTAAGTTAAAATTAATTTTTCAAACATACAAGTCAAGCTATTAATAGCGTTAAAAATAACGCCCATTACGAATGAGTGCGCTTAGAGTTGTAAGGCCGTTTGTCCACCGCCACGTCAACAGGACGTGAACGAGATGACGGCGCGGGGGCGCTGAAGTAGTGATAAATACATTTACTATGGCCGCGTGTCCACCGCACGTCCGTCAACGGGATGTTACATTCCGTTCGAAAAATCTCGTTTCTCGTTGACGTCCCGTTGACGGTGGCGGCGGTGGACAAACGCTGTAAGGGTTCCGAATATTTCGTGAAAAAAAAAACTGTTCTTGGTCCACTTATGAACATGTGGCGGCATCTAGATCGCCACATACGAACTACGCATCACACTGACGTCACCCAAAATCCTGCATCGCGCAACTAGCATAATATATGACATAGCCCAGACACCAATCGTCGGGCAGTAGCCCCTGGTCGGAGGATCCTCCCTTTTCTAAGGAGGATGAGTGAACTTTACACCCTGTTCCTCATACCTCTTTAAACCAATAATAATCCATAATTACAAGTTAAAACCCTATTGCGATTATCCGGCCTCTATGAGGTAACCGCGCTACGGTTCCCCCTATACAAGAATGTTCCTGTCGTTTTCGTGCCTACCTAACAGTACCTACCTATAAAGACTTTTAATCCGGCAGACGAACCAAGGATATCGCAATTACACTTATTGTCGTACGCAGATATCCGCAGTTCTAATCACATTGCCCGTTACAGTTTCCAATTTTTCCAAGCTTTGCGGATAAGTTTAGTTTATCTCCGTCTCAGTTTGTTGTTCACGGTATTAAATATAAATTCTGAACTAAATACTGAATGCAACGCCCGCACACCTCGTAACGTATCACCATCATCATGCCTTGTCAGTCTCCACGATTCCGTCCGTGTCTGGGTCCCTCGTTCCGTCATTTTGACGATGTCGTCGTGGCATCCCCGTAAGATGCCTTATACCTAATTAGGGTTAAAATATCCTCATCATCAAGTTACTGCTTCGTATTGTTTTTAATATTTTATTCCCATTTTTCTAAAATACGAAAATCGTGTAAAAGTAACTTCGCAAGCTACGTAGACATTATCTAATTCTATAGGTTTGTCTTTGAAAGCAAATCTTGTTTACCTTAAAGGCTAAATGTCTGTTATTCTGAAAAACAAATAATAATAAAATATATAATATTAGGTGTAATACCAAGAAAGACAACATTTTGGGGAGCTTGGTCAGTGAGTGCCCGGCTCGATTCACAAAAAGGCGATGACCCATTTCATCCTTTAATGGAAAGCTTACCTATTATGTTTCCCCCCTGTCCCTATTAGACATGCATTATCATGTTGCAATGCAAGGGATCTCATACATCGTCATACAACAACCGTAGGGTGCGACCTACATATCATCTATTAAGAGGAGGCTCCCTATTTTTATGTTAATTAGCATGAATATTCTGAAACAGTCACACAAGCAAAATTAAACTTTAGTATATGATTTATTGGATCTTTTTCTTTCCATGTTGAAGACAGTTACATAATTGTAATATTATCGCTCGATACATTTTTTATTTGAAAAACGTCTTTTTTAAGGATTATTATAAAAAACAAACAAGATTAAAAATAAATTCATCATTCATCATCATTTCAGCCGAAAGACGTCCACTGCTGGACATATGCCTCCCCCAAGCACCGCCACTTCGACTGGTTCTGTGTTTTCCGTATCCAGCGGATACCTGCGGCCTTCACAAGGTCATCTGTCCACCTTGTAGGAGGCCTTCCAACGCTACGTCTTCCGGTACGCGGTCGCCACTCCAGAACTTTTCGGCCCCATCGGCCATCCGTTCTGCGAGCAATGTGCCCTTCCCACTGCCACTTAAGCTTGGCAATTCTTCGGGCTATGTCGGTTACCTTGGTTCGCCTGCGGATCTCTTCATTTCTGATTCGATCACGTAGGGAAACTCCAAGCATAGCCCTCTCCATTGCCTTTTGGGTGACTTTTAGCCTTCTGATAAGGCCCATTATGAGCGACCACGTTTCAGTGCCATAGGTCACTGGCAACACGCACTGGTCAAAGACTTTCGTCTTGAGACACAGGTAAATGGAATGAGAAGACCTTGCGTAGCTTCCCGAACGCTGCCCAGCCGAGTTGGATTCGACGATTGACCTCTTTCTCGAAGTTGGACCTACCTAACTGGGGCCCAAGTCTGCTATTCATCATGTTATTTTGCTAAAAGTTCGTAATCTGGTAAATTCATAATGGTCGATCATTGGTCGGTCAATGTTCTCGTAATATAATCGTGTTATTATAATGGCATTGTCGTATTGCCATTATTATAAAACCCATTAGTAGAAATGTCATTAATTTGTCATTATGTACGAGATTACCAATATATGCAATTTCTTTCAATTTAGTGTCAGTGGCCGACCATTGGAAAGTCATAATGACGCCATTATAATAGTAGATTACCAAACTTGTGAAAATCAACAGTTATGAAATCAATGATCGACCATTCTGACACTATTCTAATAGCAGACTTGAGGCCCTGGACGACAGTTTGTCCGAGGTAAACATACTCGTCCACAACTTCGAGTGTAGCGTCTCCGATCTTCATGAGAGTGGGTGTTACATGGGCATTTGACATGACCTTTTTCTGATCCATGTTCATTTTAAAACCCACTCTTTCGGAAGCTCTACTGAGGTCATCGAGCGTAACGTCTCCCTGCCTCAAACCTCGCTGCAGAAGGATAGGTTTCGAGGTCTGGTCCTGAAGTCGGACTGACATAGTGGCGTTTTTGTACAGACACTTCAGCACCTCGATGTACCGATAGTGATCTGGCACCGTTGAAGAGACTGCAGTACAGCCCATGTCTCGATCGAATCGAAGGCTTTTTCGTAGTCCACAAACGCTAAGCAGAGGCTGGTTATACTCTTCGGTCTTCTGTGTAACCTGCCGCAGCGTATGTATGTGGTCTACTGTGCTAAACGCCTTTACGGAACCCGGCTTGTTCGGGAGGCTGGAAGTCGTCAAAACTGCGCGCGAGACGGTTCATAATGACTCTAGAAAACAGCTTGTAGACATGGCGCAGAAGTGAGATGGGCCTATAATTCTTAAGGAGGGTATTGTCACCCTTTTTAAAGAAAAGGATCACCACACCTCTGTTCTATGCCTGTGGCGTTTTGCCTCCGAGTATGACGGAATCAAACAGATTCTGGAGGACCTTGAGAACGGGTTTTCCGCCGGCCTTCAGGAGCTCGGCCGTAATTCCGTCATCAGCCTTGTTGTTTTTGAGCTGCTTCAGAGCCATCCTAATCTCGTACAAGCTGACGTCCGGGATGTTTTCAGTTTTGTGTCGGGTCAATCTAGCTCTTGGGTCGTTTGCCAGATTCGTACCGGGGTTATTTGTTGATGTGTATAACTGTCCATAGAACCTCTCGATCTCTCCCAACAGCTCAGGTTTGGTGGATACGATCCTGGCATCATCGGTCTTCAGTTTTGGAAGCTAGCTCTGCTCAATAGACAGATCTCTTGCAAAGACCTTAGAGCCCTTATTTCGCTCTATCGCGTCCTTAATGCGGTCTGCATTAAAGCGGCGAAGGTCGCTTTTCTAGGACTTAGAGATCCGTCTATTGAGCTGGCGGTACTTGAGCGCATCGTCTGAAGACTGCAGGATCAACTCGCGCCTCTCCTCCATGAGCTGTATAGTAGGATCAGAGAGCTTCTTGTTTTTATGTGTACGACGGGTATTAAAGATGTTAGACCCGACCGTATGGACAGTTTTCAAAATAAATATTCACAGCAAGAAAATATACTTAAATATGCTCTTACACGATCAAAGAGCGCACGCGATATTCAACTTTATTACTGATGTGTTAGCGTTTAGCACATAACGGGGTGGCGGGAGCATTGGGCGGAGCTTGCGTAGAAATTTGATTTAGACTGTCTGGTCTGATAAACACGTGGCCGAGGGTGATATCTGGTAAAAAAATATTAATCAGGTTGTATTTTTGCCCATTCGCCGATTTTTTACTGAAATGCAAACGATCATGATCACCACAATGAACGCAATTAAATATTAACAATAATCACAAAAAAATATAATTTAATAATAGTATCACGTCCGTGCACAGTTTCTTAAAAAATGTGAAGGTTTTAAACCTTCAACATGGAACCTTGACATGTAAAAATAATTTGCATGATGTCGTTAACTGTAGAATAATATCTCTTTTATCAGTGTGCAAACAAGAATTTATATTTTTGTCCCCTATTATGCAAATATTTACGGTAATTACTAAAAGATGTTTAGTACTAAGTAACTAGTTACAAATGTAGGCGGATGCTTGATCACTTTGATGCATTGGCGATTGGCGCCCTCGACGTTTTTAAATCTTATAAAAGGCGAAGGCGGAGTATTACATCATCAGTCAATGAAAAGAGGTCGTAGCGAAGGACGAAGAGTTAGATATCTTTGGTACAAGAGACGTCTTGCCATATTGCCTAACCTTGGCTATACGCAGCATGATGTTATGTACAAGTGATACTGTATCCCCTCCTATGAGCAAAATTACCCCTCCGTTGTAGGGCCAACGCGCTTTCCCATGGAAAGCGCGAGGGGTAGGTATTATTTGTAACGAGAGAACCAAGCAGACAATATGTAATCGAATTTACAATAATGTCAAAATTTTCGCCAATACCACCTGTACCTATTGATTAACGTGAAGTAAAGCAAGGGGAGCTATGCTGATGTCCTGAGTCCTGGCAAAAATCTTCAGAAACACTACTGGAGTTAGTTCGTCTTCTGTTGTTTTATAGTTTATTCTAAGAATTAGCAAAAACACGGAAAAACATTAAATTTTCCTCAGTTAATTGTTTACTTACTACTTCATGTTTGTAATTCCCTTCAGAAAGGGTATTTTTACCGTTGCTTCGCTTTATTGCTTGTTTAACAGTGCTTCACCAACGAACTGAATAACCACGACACCAGAAACATGCAATTCACACTCCCATGAAACACCCAGCGTAAATTATGTTGTTAAAATTATGGGCAGGACATTCTAAAGGGGTTTTCAGCCGCATGGCAAAAACGAAAACAATCCGGGCATTGAGGCGGTAGGTAACCATACGACTCCCATGTTTCATGAGAACCTTCGTTTTCTTTCACAATCAGGTTATTTTCGTGTGCATCCTTCCCTACCCCATCCATCCCTTTTTCACAAAATCTCGGTAAAAAAATTGTAATATAAAAAGTTTTTTAAAAGAAATACATAGGCGTAGGGGCCATGGATAAGCCTGGCTTATTCCGACTCGTTTCCATTGTTAAATATTCTATAAGACCCGTTTATGGTCGTGATAAAGCCAGCTGGTAAGAAAAACGTTTACATTTAAAAAGGTTACGTATTTTTAAGTATTTCTTGCCCTCCTTTGATTCCTAAGTACCTATTATTTATAGCTTGGAATACGCAATACGGTTCGGGTAACTGGATTCTTCAAAAAATATATCACGAATTGTTATTTATAAATAACGGTTAAAAAGATAACGGGTCGGTTACCAACAATCTGGTGTTTGGCGAAAGAAATCTTGACATCTTATGATTTGAGGCTTTCTCTTGATTCCCGTTACGCTATGATGTTGGTACGAAACACTACGGATTTATCTCGGATCAAACGGCCCAGTTGGGGTTTAATTCGACGTTTCGTAAGAATTCACAGTTCAATGCTTAACGTCATCAGACGTTGAAATAAGCAGGAAAAAATCTAGAAGACAATGGTTTTTGCTTGATGTAATAAAAACTGGCAGCCTACATTACGAGATTCCAGAAAATCTTAACTTTGTGATATACAATGACTTGAATTTTACAAAATCATGACAACAGTCCCTAACCATATTTTTGGTAGCAAAGGATCAAGGACCTTCAAATTTTGTAACACATCCTGCCAACCAGGTCGAGAACATGGCGTATGACGTCAGCCGTAATTGTTCGCCATCTAGCCTGTTATAATTTGACCTTTTTAGTGCATACTCTTTCGAATTTCAAGGGCACCCATTGTCTAATATTTCAATTGATATTTTCCCGCCTTTGGTACCTAGGTTATTACTAATTATAAGTACTAGGTTGATTGCGAAACCTGCCTATTCAATTTACGTAATTCTCATGGTCTTTTCCTTGCACGGTCGCTATCAAAATGGAAGTGTATTGGTGCCGTTAAAACGACGTACCTAGTCACTTGATATAATCGTTGAAGTTCTGACAGGTTTCCAACAAACTTATCGTTCACCGGTATCGTAGTTAGGCACCTGTTCTATTTCCATATGTTCAATTACTTTTCTGCGAATGATAAGCTATTCATTGAACAGTTAGTTTTTCAATTAAATTGAAAAGTGTCTAAACCATCTTGCATTCGAAATATCCAATATCATAGTTTTCCCGTTAAAACTCAATTTTTACAAAGCGCTCCCGCGAAAACCAAGGCGAAGTAAAATGTATTTTTGGCATATTTAACCCACAATTCCAGATGCAATTTTAGTATTCACTAGGCATTTGGACTCTTAACGATTCTTAGCACATCTAGCTTTTAGCCTGAAGCTTGTAGGGAGGGGAGGCAGATTTCCGGAGGTCGCCAGTTAGACAGCTAGTGCTGCTCATTACCGCTTTTCTCGTAAAACCTCGCTTGAATATATTTTAATAAACTATGCTATTCACATAGCCCGGGTATAACCAGCATTTTCCGGACACTGCCACGATGCGCAATTTTTATCGCTCTTTCTGGCCTAATCTGAATGACCCGTTGTTTGATAACATAAATGACGCAATAATACTCGATGGTTGAGGAACTAAACTCTGAGAAAAATAAGTCCATAATGTTACTTTTTAGATTATACACGCTAACGAGACGCTTAAATATTTTACTAACTTTCTAGCACTCAAAAGCTTGACCTAAAATAAAACATTATGGCTTACATCCATGGTCATTCGTTCTTGCTTAGAAAAACGCATAAAATCACTCATAAAATCTCCTTAGTTACAAAATTAATGTTTCCATGCAACATCTCCTCAAATCTTCCATCTTTCTTCACAGGCTCCGTATCAGGAGGCGGTCAATGGACGCGAGCGCCTCCCGCACCTCCACCAGGCGTGGTCGGCGGCGTGGGAGTCGGTTCTAATGCCGTGGCCCTCAACAACGTGTCTAGCCAATCCACGCGAGGCAGGCGGGCGACTACTCAGAGGCATTCCCCGGCCTCTCAGGCCATGCAGATGCCTCATGGAGGATTGTCGGCAGCTGCTGTACAAGCGCTGGCGAATGGTTGGAGTTTGCCCGGAGCATTGACACAAGCGCAAACGCAGCAAGTGCTGAGGCTCGCTCAGGTACGATAATCACTTTTTAACCGACTTCCTAAAACGAAGAGATTTATGTTCGTCGTGTGGTTTTTTTTTTCACCGATATCTCCGTCAGTTTTGGACCGATATTGTTTTTTTTTTTTGTTTGAGAGGGTTTCCTTTAAAGTGAAAAATAACTTTAATTTCAGAAGTATGTGGCAAAAAACTTAATACAGATCCAAAGACACCGACTTCCGAAATTAAAGTTATTTTTAACATTGTAGTGTTTTTTTTTTTTTTTTGTTAAAAAAATCATGGTGGAATTGAGAAAAGATGTCAACAAATGAACTTTATGTGTGTTGTTATGATAATACTTTATGGAAAATATTTTTTTCTAAGCTTATTTTTCCTTTGTGTCGTCTTATCGCTAAGGGTTGGTTCATACTAGCGCAGAGTAGAAGCGTAGCGAAACGTCACACAGTGGGCCCATACTGAAAATTAGTGGACTTAGGCAACAAAGTTCCTATATCGATGCGATTTTTTTTTATATGACGTGTTATATTATTCCTGACAACTTTTATTCTTATAAAATTTCTTCTAAAGTTGATAGTTTGTCTTGAAAAAAATTAATTAGATTTTTTTGTATGGAGCGAATCACGTTTAATTTTCTTCAATTGTACTAATATGTTGAGTGTGTGGCGTGAGTATATGATAGCTAGGGTCATTCTCTATCCACGAAAAAAAAATCAGCGCCGGCCATCTGCGGCAGCGCGAGTAATCATTCGGTAAAAAAATAATAATTTGGAAGAATTTTTTTGTCATTTAAAATAAATTCAAAGCATATTTTTTGTTTCATTTGGCTGTTTTCACCTTCTTTTTAGTTAAATAAATAGTTTTAATAGCGCATACGGACTTAGAACTAGTAATTCTGGTAGAGATTTAGTTATTATTGCATGTTATCGGTACAAATGAGTCATCAATCACAATGCAGGTGCTCTGCATTGTGATTGATGACTCATTTGTTTGTGCGCGCATAACTAATGAGTCATCGAAAAATGCTCGTCTCTGATTGGCTGTGTTATTTTTTAACTGCACGTTATCTATTGTTGAATAAATATATCGTAATGTTTCAGATTATACTAATTTTGTTAATGATAGGTGAAATAATTTAAATTTGTACGGGCAAGTCGTTGATAATTATCTACATAATCAACTGTATGTATATTATTATAGTATAAGTTATCGTACGTATGATCAATATGAAACTGTGAAGTAATTGTAGCCCTGAAAAGGGCTGTTTGTCATATTCCTAACCCTGATGGGCTTTTGTGGGAATAATTTAGAGCCGGATCACATTATTTCTTGTTCCAGAAGTGCTAGTGGGTCCGGCAAATTTTCGGACTCTGCTATGAGGCATTCTTCTTCCTCCATAATTTCACTGTCACAGGGAGGCGCAGTAGTCTGTAACAACTGAGTTGCTTCAGGCAACAACTCATTATGAACCTGTTTCATTATTTTAGGCCTTATATAGGATATGTGGGGATCAGAGCTTATTAGAAGTCCATGGAGGATGTCTTCGTTTGTTGCTATTCTCCCCGTTTTCCGAGTGTGCCTCTCCCTGACGTTTCTGAAGTCCTTATTACGGGCTTCCGAAGCTTCTTCAGATAAGGTACCTAAAACAAATAAGTACATTCATTTTAATTTCAAAACGCAATCGAGTCAAATAATACATCAAACTATATTTATTTTTTACTTACCGATTGGCAAAACACCAAAGTGGTTACAGATGTCTGCACCGTGCATTAGAAGTTTATGTACACTAACTGGCATGTAGTACCACGAATAGTGTTGCACGTACACATCAGCTGTTTCTCTACAGTATCTTCTAAATTTTTCACAGTCAATGTTTTTGCCTGATGATATGGCTTGTAGAATAACGGAAAATCTGAAAATCAGATTTTCGTCAATTCCCGTTATTCTGGAAGATCTTTTGTAATCTTGGAAAAAGCGCCTCGCTGTATTCCCGTCGTTTCAAACTCAAACTCAAACTCAAAGCATTTATTTCAATTAAACCATTTACAGGCACTTTTGAATTGTCAACAAGTCGGTCAGTTACAAATATGAAGCTAGTTGCCCATTCCAAATAGTAGGTTCCTATGGAGAAGAACGGGCAAGAAACTCCACAGACACTCTTTTAAAATAAAATATTTGATACAAAGTATTGGTTACATCATTCTTATTGAAAATATACATGTGAGAACGATGCAAAACGTCAGAAGCGTCCGTGATAAAAAAAAACAATTCAAAACTAAAATAATTAAAAATAAGCCGTGGCAGCTAAGAGATGACCAGTCCCAACTGACAGCGCCCGTTCACGAACATGACGCATGGATCAGCACCATTCAGCTCAACCATTTTGAAGGGAGCTAAATGATCCAACACACACGCCACCATCAGCGAGACATCTGAGTGAGCATGACATACTCTCAGCTGCCAGGACATATTCAAGTCAATGAAAGACATATTACCCGGTAAATGGTAGCTCTATTGTACATAGTACTAACACCTGTGTTATGCAATTATTTAATACAAAGGTGATTGAGTTTATACAATGAAAAGATAGTCTTACAATCTTCAGCAGCTCCAACAGTATTTTCAAATGTTAATCAATTAGTTGACGTTGTGGAGCAGGACCAGCATTGAGCCAAGCATTTCTATCAGCGATGTAATCCCCCAGCCTATAATATGCCTGCTTGCATAGTGTGCGTTTTATAAAAGATTTGAATTTCGTCTCATTCAGTTGAAGTATGTGGGGAGGAATTTTATTATAACATTTTAAACAGTACCCCATGAAAGATGAGTCTACTTTAGCCAGTCTGAAACCTGGTTGAGCTAATAGATCCCTACTTCTAGTACTATAATTATGTCTTTCGCCTCTTTTACTAAAAAGATGTAAATTTTTTCTTACGTACATGATGTTTTCATAGATATATTGACAAGACACCGTCATGATGTTAATATTCTTAAACAGTTCCCTAAGAGAATCGCGCCTGCGGAGATTATATATGGCTCTGATGGCTCTTTTCTGCAGAATAAAAATAGACTCGATGTCTGCAGCCCGTCCCCAAAGTAAAATACCGTAAGACATGATACTATGAAAGTAACTAAAATAGACTAGCCTTGCGGTATCTACATCAGTAAATTGACGGATTTTTCTGACAGCATATGCTGCTGAACTTAGCCGTCCTGCAAGAGGTGTTAAATGAGGACCCCATTGAAGCCTAGAGTCGAGCGTGATCCCCAGGAAAACAGTTTTATCGACGAATTCTAGTTTCTCTTGATTCAATACTATCTCATAATCACTACTTTTTACATTTGGTAAAGAAAATCGTATGCACTTAGTTTTCTTTCCATTTAATACTAAATTATTGGCAGTGAACCAATTTTGGACCTGCAGTAGGGCGTTATTTACGTCGTCAAAATTTGTAGCACGTCTATCTACCTTAAAAATCAAGGAAGTATCGTCAGCAAATAACACCATTTGTGGTTGATTTTTTAATAAATGGAGAAGATCATTAATATACACTAAAAAGAGGAAAGGACCCAATATCGAGCCTTGAGGAACACCCATTTTTACTTTTAAACCGAGTGAATTGATACCATTTATTTGAACTAGCTGTTGTCTATCGTTTAAATAAGATTTTACTAAACTAAGCGCAAGTTTTCCAAGTCCGTAATGCTCAAGCTTCAAGAGTAAGGTTTCGTGATCGACGCAATCAAATGCCTTGGAAAGGTCACAAAAGATTCCTATGGCGTCTTGGGCCTCTTCCCACGCGTTAAAAATGTGTCTTAATAAGGTTACACCGGCGTCGGTCGTACAACGTCCTTTGGTGAAACCATACTGTTGATCGTGAAGGATTTTATTCGCGTTGAAATGATTGAGCATTTGATTAAGCATTACCTTTTCAAACACCTTGCTGAAAACCGGCAAAACGGTCTTTACTGTCTCCGGATTTGAAAAGTGGTATTACCTTACTGTATTTCATTAAATCCGGGAAGACTCCTTGATCCACACACAAATTAAATATTAAGGCTAAGTAAGGCGCTATAGTCTCAATTATTGAGGTACAGACTTTAATGGACATTCCCCAAAGATCTTCGGACAATTTGATCTTGATTTGCTTAAAAGCTTTTAATACTATTATGGGGTTAATATGCTTAAAGTTAAATTCAATCGGGCAGGCTGCAACGTTCGCCCTTACAGAGTCAAAAGCGAGCAAGGGCGAGGAATTCAAGGTTTCAGTAGTTTTAAGTGGGATACTGGTAAAGAAATTTACAAACTCTTGAGCAACTTGTTTGCTATCGCAAATGAGTCCACATGACGTCTCCAGTGCGTAATCCGAATCATGCTTTTTGTTCCTATTCGTTTCATTATTGATAATTTTCCAAACCGTCTTTATTTTATTGTCTGCTGATTTAACCTTGTTGCTAATGTATAAGGCTTTAGCGGCCTTGCAAGTGTTTTTAAAAGTTCTAGAGTAAGTAGCAACAAAGTTATTAAAAGTTTCCGTGTTTATATAAGGCTTAAGGCCATACAGCTCGAAAAGTCTTTCACTACTTTTCCTGAGTCCTTTAGTTGCCCAGTCACTAAATAAAAACCTAGGGCTGATGGTTTTAGTGTTCTTCTTAAAATAAATATTGAACTCGCTTTGGACTACCGAAAAGAATTCTTTATACAAAATGTCAATATTGTTCATTGTAAGGTTCATAGCACTTAACTTACAAATTAAAGTGCTGTTAAATTTATTTAAATTAACAGATGTTATTGGTCTGAATTGTATCTGCACCTTCTGTATTGGTATGTTGGACTCAAAAGTTACGGTTTGACCGCTGTGATCAGAAGGGAGATAATTAATTATAGCTTTATCTAAATAGTCGCAGCAACAAAAAACATTATCAATACATGTAGCAGTAGTCGTAGTTATTCGCGTTGGTTCTACAAACACATTTGACAAATTAAATGATTCAAACAAATTTAACAATCTACTGGTATTTGAATTATTTTCTAAAATATTAATGTTAAAGTCACCACAGATAATTACTGATTTATTCCCAGTTACAAGTTTTGCCAAAACATCTTCCATAACAGACTCAAATATAGAGTAGTTTTGATAGTTTGGGGGTCTGTAAACGCACACTATAACATGCCTATCTAGCTCAACACAAGACAGTTCAATGCTATGTTCAACCGACAAAGCAACTATGTCTTTACGAGTTTTAGATTTAATACAACTTCTAATTAAGATCAGTGAACCACCACGCAGCATTGATTTCCGGTTAAAACAACTGGCCACACTATAATTCTCATAATTAATTAACATTTCATAATCTTTTAACCAATGCTCAGTTAAACAAATAATGTCAAACATTGTTTTTTCTAAAAACAATTCGATTTCCAATTGTTTGGAAGAAAAACCTTGAATATTTTGATGAAATAATTTCAAGGATTTCTGCTTAGCCCCTTTTGTACAGTTAACAATGTTTTTGCTAGAAAATACCATTTTGTTATTAAGTGTAACTAAACTGTTAGTGGTACCTTCTGTTGTCTTACAAACTAGTTTAAATTATTTGAACTAACCACCTTAACATTAGTACTATTACTAATTGTGGTGCTAAATAAAGACTTCGACATATTAGTTATGTCTGGGTTAATATTAAAAGCTAATAGCCTAGCTATTTGACGTCTAAAACTAATAGGCAGATACACAGTATCCCTAGTCGACCTTAGCTTATCAACAAAAATGTTGGTGTCAAAAAATATAAACTTGTCACTATGGTGACTAACTAAGAAATGCATGTAATTATTTAACATATGAATGTAGCAGTTTTGCCTGTTTGACAAGTGCTCAAAGTACGGAAAAGCACACAAAATTATTTTCTTACAATTTACCTTCAAAAGTTTGGTCACACTATCAGTGATATCATCTTTTTTAACATTAAAACTATTACCTATTAGTACAGTAATAATGGCGTTAGGATCATATTCATTCCTAGTTATTGAATACATTATTTGTTTGTAGGAAGTCTGAGGCATGCAATAGTTTAGAGAAGAATGACTCAGGTTGTTGCTAAGTAATTTTCCTAACCCTTTTCCAAAACTATCAGAAAACATAATGGAGCTACATAATGGACTAGCTTCCATCTGAACTACTTGCAATGGAACTTGTACATTATCTGGTGTATCCTGATTGGGAATAGAGACCTGAGCACTTCCCAACTGGTACGAATCCTCCGTTGCCTCAGGTTGGAGAGTGCCAAGACTGAAATTCCTATGCAATGAAGATTGAGAGCTGCCAAGAGTCAGCGGGTCCACTTGGTCTGCATTACAGTTGCACATAGCCATTAACTCATTTGCAGCGAGTATGTGCTCCTGAATTTGTTTTTCAGACGTCACATACTTAGTATAGAGTGAATGTAATGATGCCTCTAGTATCTGAATATCAGACTGTAAGCGTTGAGTGTCAATCTCATAAATGTTCTTACTGTCTTCTAATTTAATTTGATAGTTATGTAATTTATTTACAAGAAAACCACGTTCTTTCCTTAGTTTAATATTATTGGAACTGTGTTTTTGTTGTTTCCTAAATTTATTGCATTTATTTATAATTTTATTTAGTTTTGCATATTTCTTAATTTTATTTTGACTTACTTTATAACTACTATTATTGTGTTTCAATAAAGAATCCTCAGTAAGGTCTATTGTTATTAAGGAATGAGGGTTGCAATTAGTGTTTAATAATTCATTATACAAGTTATTGGTTTCCTTAGCCTGAGTACATTCTAATTGTTTCTGTAATTTCATAATTTGTACATTTGCATGAATTGATTCAGCTTCAAGGTCCCTAACCTTACATAAAGCCTCCTCATATATGTTACTGCAGTTGTTGAAACCATCCGTGACCACCCGCAGTTTGTCCCGTTCATCAACAACATCCAAGTATTGCTGATGTAGGTCTACCAGCTCCCGTTTTAAGTATGTGTTTTTGAGAACAACCTTCTCGACTTCCTTTTCACTTTCATCCATCTCCTGTAACAGCTGTTGACATTTACTGTTTGAAGCCTCAAGATCTTGAACGGCTATTCTCAACTTAAGCTCTAACTCCTGAGCAGCAGCCTTACGGGTCATCACAGGCATGGTTTCAGGAATTAGTACTGAAAGTAGAATTAAAAGAACGGTGAGAACTAGTTAGACAAACAACAAAAAAGTGAAAGCTAGAAATGAAAGGAAAAGTGGGAGAAGTAAGTGTTGCTTTAAAGAGAAATGAGGTAGGCTGCAGAATGTAATTGAAATGTAACTAGATTTGATCAAGTATAAAGTTACATTGATTCTATTGTCTCATGATTTTACTTTTCTTTAAGTGGGTAGGATGCCTAGAGATTTTATTTATTGTATTACTTTAAGATAACAATGCAAAAATCGATAAACAACGTTCCTGTTGTTGTGTATTCTACTATTACTTCACTATACTTATATTACTTTACTATTGATTAAAAGTATTTCGATAATTCACTACGTAAGTTTCGTTAACACAAAGGTAAACAAAGCGACTTAGACCCACTGCCGAGTGCCAAATCAATCAAGAAAAATGATTCTAGGACTAAACGATGCCCTGTTACAGAGTCTAAGAGACGACTGTGTGGTAATTACTAATTAATGAATAAAAGTAACAATACTCCCCGTTTAAATCCGCAGGTTGAACATCAGCTGTTCGTGATATGTTACCGGTGGGCAACCAAACACTGTTTTATTACGAATATTTGCAGGAAAACAATAATCCTGAATATTTTTGTACTGCTTTTACATTTAGGTGTATTATTTGACCTTAATTACACTTAAAAATAATTAAAACTAAATTTAAAATACCAGAGTTTGTAGTTCCAAAACCCTAAAATGGGAAAACAATACTGTAATATACAATACATAGAGATATAATTCACAAACAACATAAAGAGAGCGAAAATTAAATACATACCTGTTTGACTATATCAATCAGCATTCCAGTTTGCTCACGAAACTCTTGCTGTGTGGTATTTTTTTTAGCTTGTTTCAAAGCCTTATGTTCGCCGCGAGCAGTCCATCGTTGAAAATCCAGATTATAAGATATATGGAGAAGACATTCCATACACCGAATCTTCATATGCAGTGAAGAAATTCCTTGTTTGTAAATTTCTTCACGAAGTGGTTTAGAAGTCAAAGCGTCTAAATTATTCATCTCACTCGGTTTTGCCAAGCAAATGGGACACGTTGCATATGATGGTACTCCAGCAATAATATTGGCCACTTTTCCATCAATCATGGTCATATGCAATTCATGTGATACAATAATATTTCCACACTGTGTAGATATTCGTTCATCAATTTGTTTTTTCATCTCAGACTCTTCAGACTTTATAAAGTCAGGTGTCTCCGAAGTGAAAGTGAACTTCACTGGTTGACAGTACAGAGTTGAGCAAGGTGTGGGGTTCTCCCAAACTAGATTTTCATTCCCAGATGATGGCCTAGTAGACACTAGCCGAAGAGGGACGATGCTTATCATGACTACTGATGAATCATCGAACTCTGTAGCAGTGTTTGACGTTTTCTGTTTATAGTTACTCTGCGACGAAGAACCATCAAGTCCCCATTTCCAGGTCAACTTGAGTTCTTCATTTTGAGACCTATCAACAGTATTTATATCAAGTAATATCCTCTCCACAGTGTGGTCCAATAGCGCTTGCAATTTAATGTGAGCTCCGTTTTCGGTAATCTCCATACTCTCTTGTGGTGGGTAACATCTTTTCTTGGCATTTACAAGCTTTGGATAAGATGGAAAGGCAGCACAGTTTTCTTCTTTCAGAAATTGTCGAAGAGCTAAGTACTTCCATTTCGAGAGCGCAACTGATGTATAAAGAGCTAAACACTTATCTTCAGAGACAGTACTTTTTTTTTTTTTTTTGGGTGGGAAATCATCAAATAACTTCTCCCACTCTGGGCGGAGCGGGAGGGCGTGTCAGACTTTTACTGACTAAAACCCACCCGTGTTCCTTCCGTTGCCTGTGTGCCAGGGCCACGATATCCCTTTCGGACAAACTCGCAACCCCGGCAGGCATTGGTCCTGACGGACCCCGTCAGTTTGTGCTGACATCTCTTTGAGGCGCGCGTGGAACACAACGCGCCGTCGACCCGGGCCTGGTCCTTATCGGATGGCGAGCTACCCATCGCTCACCGTCCGCAGGCCCGCGCCTACGGTGGCCGGAAATCGGCTTGCGACTCCCGACGCCCGGGGCGTCTCCTGCGGCGACTAGGGGCATGAGGGCGCGAACCTTGTCTCACCCTCACGCGTTCCGCCTCCTCCTTCGCTAGCATAACTGCTTCGCAGAAGGAGGTGACGGCCTCCCATGCACTCTCGCTCCGAACCATGGCCTGAACCAGGCCCGGACGCGAGAGATCGCCGCCGCCGATCGCCTCCGTGAGGACACGGCGGTGCTCCGCCCAAGCTGGGCATTGGCATCCAAGCTTGGCGCCCAAGCTTTGCATTTACAAGCTTTGGATAAGATGGAAAGGCAGCACAGTTTTCTTCTTTCAGAAATTGTCGAAGAGCTAAGTACTTCCATTTCGAGAGCGCAACTGATGTATAAAGAGCTAAACACTTATCTTCAGAGACAGTACTTAAGCTCTGCTTTTTGAATAGTCTCTCTTCTACTTCGGATAGCGCATCTGGATTACTGGAAAGGTATTCGACCACTTTTGCCAGATTCTTTTTGCCGTTGTCTTTCAATTTTGTTATGTACCAGTGCTGCAACTCTTCCTCGGAATTTTCTTCTACTATGGAAGTAGAACGTCTTTTTTTTTGCTTATTACTTAACTCTTCGAACGGTTTTCTGTGCTCCTTTTCTGTAGATGTTCCCGCTTCCACAGTACATACTGCAAGAGTAGGAACATGGCAATCTATATCCACAAGCTCAGATAAGGCTGCGTCCGAAAAGCCTATCACACTTCTCAGATCAACTAAAAAAAAATTAAACGTGATTCGCTCCATACAAAAAAATCTAATTAATTTTTTTCAAGACAAACTATCAACTTTAGAAGAAATTTTATAAGAATAAAAGTTGTCAGGAATAATATAACACGTCATATAAAAAAAAATCGCATCGATATAGGAACTTTGTTGCCTAAGTCCACTAATTTTCAGTATGGGCCCACTGTGCGTCAGTCTAAATGATAGCATAGCACATTCACCCTTATTTCTATCTGTGACCGACTTCACCATTCAGCGCTGGTCGCTCTCAGACCCAGTATTCAGTAAAATGTGCGCGAATTCGCGCGTTTCTTTTTTATCACTATAAAAATATGTGCATTACGTTTTAGGGATAAGGGTGAATTTGCTATGTTATTATTTAGATTGACACTTCACTGCGCGCTCTGCGCTAGTATGAATCGACCCAAACAGGATAACTAGCTTATCAGGGATCATTTGCTGTCTGATAAGCATTCTCTGTCATGCTGCATGCCAGAAACTGATTTCGCGGTCGACTTAACGACCGTTGCCTAGTCTCTACTCAGGGCTATCACGTCTAAAAATTAAATTAAATCCCTTAAAGCTTAAACATAAATTTCTTAGCAGTCATTTGGTATTGGAACAATTGCTCAAACACGAAAGGAAACGCATTGTTATTCAACAGCTGATAGAAACGGCAAAAATTGTGACGTCATTCACTGTTTATTCATTATTTCCACGAAATTAATTGATTCATTCCGCCTGTCAAATACGTAACTATTGGAACTTTTTAGTATTCACATTTTTGGTTACCTCGTAATTAGTCCGAATTATTTCATTGCTGGGCTTGGCCATGCCTATAGCAATATGATATTATTCATTTTTAGGGTTCCGTACCTCAAAAGGACAAAAACGGAACCCTTATAGGATCACTTCGTTGTCCGTCTGTCTGTCTTTCAGTCTGTCAAGACCATTTTTACTCAGGAACGCGTAGAAGTATCAAGTTGAAATTAATATCAAATATGTAAGTCTATGGTCCCTTGAAGCTCTAAAAAAATCAAGCTTCCAAGTCAACGCAATAAAAAAATACGACGATATAAGCGACATTATTGCGATATATTTCGATACTCGCACATAAATCAAAACCTATAGGGTACTTCCCGTTGACCTAGAATCTTGAAATTTGGGCAGAAGCAAGGTCTCACAGCACAAGTAACGGAAAAAGTCCGAAAATTGTTAATTTGTAGTTTTATCACATAAAAAATACATTTTTTGCGATTACAAACTTAAATTTTCAGTTGGAAAATTGACCGTGGCGTATATCGATGTATGGGAGAACATGTTTTTTAACTACAATGTTAAGTTTGTTTTAGGGATAAATTCATCCTAACTACGGAACCCTTCATTGTGCGTGGTCCGACACGCACTTGGCCGGTTGTTTTACTGATTGCGGCACTTCAGCATCCCTTTATAAACCATCGGCTGTCTCTTGTTTCCCCAAGTTTCCTTCTGCTTCGTCCTCCCATCGATGTATTGTATTGTCCTCGTTTATAATAATATGAGCATACAATTACAGGCGAGGACAACTTCAATATTTTAAACAGGCATCCGATCCGTATTCTGCTAAATAAGCTGTTCAATTTTATTTTTTATGAAAATCCCATTAAATTCGATCTATAACATGAATGTTCCTTTGTTTAGGCACAAGTGGCGCAAGCGCACGTGGCTGCGCGGTACAACAACGCAGCCATCGCGGCCGCCGCAGCAGGCTTGCCGCAACACCGCTCGCAACACCAGCGCACCGTGCAGGTAATTATCACGAACACGTTTCGGCAACACGGTACGCGTAACATACTTCGCATAGGGTTTTAGATATTTACAGTGTCACGCCTAAATAACTACATACTGTATATATAGTACACCCACATTGCGACATAGAAAAAGAAATTTTTACTCAATTCGGTATTATCCGAATGAAATCCTGTAAATTTTTGCTTCAATAGTGCAGTTCCAATAAATACCTCGCTATATGTATATTATAATATTTATTTTATGATAGTCTTCCACAATATTTTTCCAGCTATCGCCCTTTGTTCTAGAGCCGCGTGAAAATGTTTGTTTTTATCGTTTATTTCAGTTTCCGAACAGTGCAATTACAATGGCGATGGGTCAGCAACCCCCTCCACCTCTCGTGAGGAGCTCGGCAAACACATCAACCATGAAGTGAGGAACTTTTCATCATTTGTAGTGGATTTTGTAAGAACTGCCCCGTTTAATGGTCCACGTAAAGCAACATGTATTGTATTCCATATTTGTATCTTGTTAAAAATACAGTAAGAAGGCTCACTGTATTTTGTATACCCTTAGTAACATTACTTCAATCTAGTTCAAGTTTCTATACAAAATGAATGTTTAGAGTTTTAATTTGTACCGTTCTTATCGTGACAGTCCAAAAAATAACGTTTCCTGCTTGTCATCAGTATAGTGTCGTGCGTACGTTTGTTTATCGGTCACATTTCATCGCATGTTCATTAACCAACTAATAAACAATCGTCTTACAGTAAACGTTATTATTATTAGGACTCTCATTAAATTCTATTTCATTTTAAGTAGAATTAGACGGGGTTGTACAAAATGGCGGCGATCCTGTCCCCGACTAAAATAAACGTATTGGTATCCTTCACTTGCAGGTATAAATGAGACTGACGTTTAAAAAACAGTTTTTAAAGTCTAGATGACTTTAAAAACTGTATTAAAAAAAAACTGAATCACATACAGTCCCAAATGTTGTGAACTTATTGTACCTGTTAGAAGAAGATGGCAATATTTTTAGCTATGTCTAGTCGTTACATAACAGAATCGGCGCTTACATTAATAATTATATTTTTTAATGAGGGCTGTTCTTACAAGTGTGTATTTTCCATTCGCCATTGTCTTGACACTGTCTTGCAAAAGTAATATTAATATTTATTGTATACGCTTTTTTTTCACTATAAACCTAAATTTAAAGTTTTCTGTTCCCCATCTGCTCGAAATACCGCGTGGCTTATTGAATGCACATCATATTATCTTCGGAGCAAGCTCGATTCGATTTCGCTACGTTTAGTAGTGGCAAAATCGAAAATATAGTGATTTTATTAGAGTGGGCTCGTTTTGAAATTCTTATTTCGTTTGTAAAAGAGTTAGTGTCCATAAAAAAAACATTATTGCAGTATCAGCAGGAAAATCGCCCATATAACTGATAGTTGTTTGCTGTATATATATATATCATAGGGCTGTCTAGCACTCCCTTTTTGGTTATAGTATAGGCTCCACTCAAGAACCAAAGTAATTATTTTCATTAAAACACGCGGTATTTTGGCGAACTTACGGCTGCATCGATGAAAAGGCTTGCTTGGCGTCTATCTATTCTATAGGCGAAATCAACGCTGCATAAATGTATACGAGCTGCTAAACCTTTTACGAGTTACAAGGATAGACAACAATTGGATCGTACTTTTCGGTATAACGCTTCCTGGCTCAGCAACGGGCAGCAAACAAACTTTTAACACATTCTGCGCCGTTATTTATTGTAATTCTTTTAATTTTTAATTGTTATCTATCATTTTGTGTAAAATTTCGACACAATGTAAAAATTGTTACATAAATAATGTTGTTAAATAAATAAATAAACTAGCTGCAATCTGTTTATGACGAAGAGTTTTTGCCAGAATAATGTTCTCCACCTGTACAGCAAGCCTTAATTTCAAGCGCTAAGTAAGCCTATCTACACAGCCAAGACAGTTCTTTAACAAAATTAAGTTACGAACAATGAAACTAACGTGTTGTTTACATTACAGTGTACCTCCACAAGTGACTGGAACAATGAATGGCCACTCAACCTCTCACTCCGTGGACAGTCGCAAAAGGCTTACCCCAATACCCGACATCAATATAACTGGCAACCATACGCCGTATAAGGTAAGGACTTGTGTTATTGAAAGTTATTATAAGCTATCAATTTATTTTTGGTCCCAATCAATCTGCTTGAAACCGGTTAATTTTTATTTCCTAAGATACAAATTATTCTTGATACAATCGATATTAGCTTCAAAGATTACTTCATCAAAAAGTTCAGCATTGATTTTGATGATAGCAGTTAAGGTTACATAGAAAATTAACCGGTTCCCAAGCCTTGCTTTTCCCAACTATGTTGGGGTCAGCTTCCAGTCTACCCGGATGCAACTCAATACCAGTATTTTACACAGAGCGACTGCCTATCAGACCTCCACAATCCAGTGACTGGGTAATACGATATCCCTTGGTAAGACTGGTTGTCAGACTTTCGGGCTTTTGACTACGACTGTCAAAGATGACGAATGACAGCCGGGACCAACGGCTTAACGTGCTTTCCGAGGCACGGAGGAGTCTCGATAGGTAAAGATGGTCACCCATACACGGATCAACCCCGGCAAGCGTAGCTTAACCTGATGGATCGCCTCACGCGGCTGTTATTACTTAGCCATGAGCTCCACTTGGTCCTATTCTGGACCTTTTATTTAGATTATTTAATAGAAATTAAAAGGCGTCTTAGAGCAACGTTACCATTTATTTAAAAGAAACCCTTGTCATTTAAAAAAAAAACTGGACAAGTGCGTGTTGGACCACGCACAATGAAGGGTTCCGTAGTTGGGATGAATTTATTCCAAGAACAAATACTATTTATTTAAAAGAAACCCTTGTCATTTAAAAAAAAATCGGACAAGTGCTTGTTGGACCACGCACAATGAAGGGTTCCGTAGTTGGGATGAATATATCCTAAGAAAAAACTTAACATAGTAGTAGAAAAACATGTTCTCCCATACATTCCAACTGCAAATGTAAATTTGTACGCACAGTATTGGGAGATTTACCATGTTATTCTAAGACCATAGGCTTCTTTAGGTTTTCCTGTAATCTATAAATATAGAACAATTTTAAATTATAAGTTAGTATAAAAAAATCGTTTTTTTTTATAATAACTTTTTAACTCACATTTTCTTATTTGTCTCCCAAAAGTGACCCCCATAAACAAAATTCATTTATTTATGTAACACGTCCTAGAAACACACACACGTCACAGAAATTGACATGTGTACCGAATTTCAACTTAATCGGTCTATTAGATTCGGAGCAAATTGGCTGTGACAGACAGACAGATACGAGTGATCCCATAAGGGTTACGTTTTTTCATTCGGACATCAGAATCCAAAAAATGGTATAGATGCTTTAAGAAGCCTTTTAATGAGCCTTTCTTTTGAGAGTTACTGGCAATTTGTATGATTACTCTGTCATATTGTGTAGTTTATAATCTGCCCTTAGTATTATTAACTATATTTCGTCCCACTGCAGGGCAAAGGAAAAGAGGTCTGGTCCTTTTCACTTGTCTCTGCCTACTGCCTCTTGACCTTTAGACCCGGTTGCAACACCGATCACTAGATGCTTTTAGCGTTAAAAGTATTTAAAAACATGTCTCTGTCATCTTCAAAAGATTGACAGAAATATAACATATTATAGCATAAAGTATTTAGTGATTTGTGGTAAGTAAAAGCGGGCCTTAGTTATGAGCCCAGTTCAATTCACACACCATTTATCATGTCCTAAGTTTCTGTCTCCCTTGCACAGGTACAAAAAGCGTTGGTGGAGAACACAATGGTGCCCTGCATCAACGCCAAGCCGTACCAGTACACAGAGCTGCTGATGACGCTGCCCGACCTGGCCAGCCACTTCTTCCCGCGAGTGTCGCTGACCACGTGCCGCTCTATGCTTGATGCGCTCGGCATCACGCTTTACAGACCTAACTCGTGAGTATCGGCAGAGCCCTCTTAAAGTCAAAGTGAAAGAATCAGATATTGTATCATGCCAAATGGTAGAATGTACCCGGAACCAAACATTATTTTTAAAAATCACGTGTATTCTATGTACTCGTAAATAAACATTTTCTATTCACATTTAAGAATAGGTTGGAAATCATAATAGTGTTCATATCATATAATCTAATCAGCTTGTGTGATTTTCCAATTTATTTAGAAGAACTACTCCAAGACTCATTTAGATTGAGTAGGTTTTTGAAATGATACACAAGTGCAGTGCTTGAGATTGATTAGTCTCGTGTCCCATATCTAGATACGTGTATTATAAATGTCCTTATACTTGACTATCTTAGCGCCTAATCATAACGTATCTTTCTTCCTTCCGTAAGACGTCTTCGTAACATAAGGTCTAGTAGATGAAAAACCAGCGTCAGGCACTAGTTATCTGACATTTTTGCTGAACTTGGCCTATTTGGCGCAGTCGTCAGACACATAACACTGTTTCAAAGTTTATTCTGTTTTTTTTTTTGTGTTTGTGTGTGCCTTAACCTGGGTCAATTAAATTTATTTTAATTCTTTATTTTCTTTACAGAACACAGTTACAAGTACTCCGCAACTCTGGCAAGTGCAAGTCAGCGGCGGCGGGCGAGAACGGTCTCGCGCTCGTGCAGATCCGTGACGTCATGCAGTACATGCTGCAGTTCAAGTACATGCTGCGCTCCGGGCTCGCGTCCGACGAGTCGCCGCACGCGCAGCCGCGCCCCGCGCACGCGCCGCCGCCGCAGCCCAAGCGCGCGCGCGCCAACTGACGCGACCCGCCCAGCCACGCAGCCGACACGCCCGCTCCCAAGCGCGTCGTGCTGAGGAAACTCATGCCCGCCGGTGTACCCGACTGGGTCAAGCAGAGGGCGGCATTTCTCTCACGAGAACGCCAACAACAGCAGCAATAATACCAAGGGAAACAACCCTGTTCAGCATTCAGACATTTTAGAGAAAAAGTCCATTGGTAGACTACAGCACGAGAACCATGTACTTCTCACTATATTTTCACTTAAAGTGAAATTACCAAGTGCATAAATCCTATAATTATCTATTTGGGAGTGCCTGATGCTGTTCTACAAGGGCTGAATACGGAGTAGCCTGAGCCGAACGCCAGTAATCGGGAACATTGGTTACAGTGTGAAACAACCACACAAATCTACCAGAGGAATTTAGTCGCCTGTGCATGTTTGAGCTAACATTATTTAGATCAGTCGACATTTTAAGGCGATTAACCAATTGGCACCTGTTGATACGAACACTAGTGTGCTAATAAAAACAGGAGTGCAGATATAGTTCTAATTGACTGATTTTGTAGTGCAAGACATGAGATTAAGTATGGAACATTAGTAGGTAGTGTTGTGAGACAGTTCTTAATTTGATAACTAGTGTGCTGAAGACTAATAATGAAAATAGTGCGGTGACAATAAATGTGATTGTAAGATAGGCTGCAAGCCGGATGTGGGTCGCAGCCAGCAACTAAGTTACAGACTGTCCAAATATCACAGACCCTACATGCGTATAGGATGTGTCAATTTTTCCATAGCTTGTACAAACTGTATGATACTATACTGTAAATCAAAAGATCTAATTTATAGCGATCTATTTGTACTATTCAATAGAGAAGACTGAGAATTTTATTTTTTAATAATTTCCTAAAACAAAAGCTATAGACATGTTGTGAATGTTTAGTTTTAGTTTAGTTGAGTTTTTCTGAAGAGTGATTTGGTATGATTTTTAAGTTAATTTGTATGTTGAGTTTATGTATACGAACTGTAAATATTATATTCCCTGCATTTACGCAGTAAATGTTATTTTAGCAATACATTTAATTTTCTATAGGTACTTAAAATAATGCTTATAATTTTAGTGTAATATTGAAAAAGTAAGCATTATTTTTAGTTATGAAAAGTATTGCATAAATAGCATAATAAAATGCTTGTTAAATTATCATCACAATCTATAAAGTAACTTCACAAATTCAGTCACATTTTATATCAAATAATGTGCTGATGTCTACAAAAATATAGTGTAAGAAAGGCATGACAAGAGTAAGGTAACGATGGATGGCAGAATACATTAATGGCAGAATTTCATAGCTATTTAGGGCCATGCCTCAAAATTTTCTGTAAGAAAATAGCATTGTCTAGCCAGCCAGGAACAAAATAAAAAAAGATGCCTTGTTGAATGCACAAATCTTAATAATTTATTTTTAAGTAGTTTAAAGACGAAAGGGCCACACCAAATCCAGCCATACATTTTGTTTGTAATCTTATTAGTTCACCTGCGCGGCATGGCGACTGCCCTGCAAGATGATTAATTAATTATAGCAGTCAGTGGGAAAGCTCATTTGTAGACGATGTTAACAGGCTGATATTTATGTATTTTTAAGTATGAATATGCCCTATATGCAATAATAATATAAGGTAGTCAGTACATAGGGTATTTAACTCAAGTTCGGCTGTATTTGGTTACGTTATTTGGGTCCCTTTCGTCATTCATTCGTTGCCCAATAACTATTATAATGTTTGAGGGCAGAATGTTGTTCCTGGCTTTACCAGTGAATATTGGCGTAGCTTAATTCCATTTATTGTAATAAAACCGCCGTTTCCACTAAATGTTTATTTAATACTGTTCCTTGGGGCTTATGATGCGAAAAACAGTTTTTTGTTTTGTTTAAAGTTTATTTGCGCGTTTTACATTTTGTAATGATTTTTCCATTAATTTATTTGTACAAATGCTGCAGTTGATTTGAAACAAGATGGATGTTTTCCGTATTGTAGTGGGACCCCCTATTTCTTTACTTGTTGGGATTTCATTTTACCTTTTATTTAGCTATTTTAATAGCTTTATAATTTAATAAGGTTACTAAAATAAGGATTGCAGTGATTGCGCTACTACAAATTTTTCTGACGGCACTTTCATAGTGCGACGTTATGCTCATCATGGTAATAAATTTTATTGATTACAAAATGTAGTACCTTATTTTGTTGACATTAAGATTTGTATAAAATTTTGTAAAAAGTGTTGAAACAACTTTTCAGTTTTGTAACATTTACGTAATACGCGTTATAAAAGTCGTTACCTAATTATAAAATATGTTTTATTTATATTTCACAATGCAGAAGTTAATGAAATCCCACATGTCACAATTGCTGTTGCAATGTATTTTAGCTTCCGTAATATCTACAATAAACGTATCTATTATTTCGGTGCGATGGATGGTAATAGATTGGTTTTCATGAGACTTGATGTTGTAATTAGGAACACAGTAATAATAAATTGTTCATGCATTTATACTTTGAAATCAGCAGTTCCATTTTTGCTTTTTATTGGAATATTAAATTGATTATTTATGCTTCCAATTTAGAATATTTACGTAAATATGCCAATTTTTTGAGCGCAATAAGCAAAAAGCGTGTTTTTAGACCAATTGTCTATTTAAAATTTTTGCATTTCATAAGACAAGTCAGTAAAGTAACTGACTACATGACAATATCAAGAGCTCGAGTTATATAACCATTATGTTAATGTTAGGTAATGCTAATGTTATATTTTTTTTAAATAAAAAAATATCAAGTTTCATGCAAACGGTAAAGGAGATAATACTTTTAGGCCTTGGTAGTTGTGAAGGGAAGCTAGTGTAGTAACCTTTTTTAATACCTAGTATTAATTATATAAACGCAAGAGCTGTGTAAATTTTACGCTAAATTATTTATGAATAGCTGTAAGTACGGCGTGGTCTATTTGATATATCAGTTGTAAGCGGACCACGGTAGCGCGTCGCGGTACAAGCATTTGTGGTGATCCTGTAATAAACAAAATAAAAGATACTTTATAATAATGTTCCGTTTTTTATTAAGAACGTTAAATGTTCATTTTATCAGTCCCATCGGACTATGGTGTACGTTACCCTAGCAGGAAAGTGTCTCCTAGAGTTATATGAGTGGAACATTTAATTGGTGCCTTAGCTGCTGTAAATGTGCCCCCACATAAAAAATGTGTGCCCGCTGTCGTTGTGGAAATAAACGGAAAAAACGATTCCTGCTGGGGTAACGTTTTTCTAGCAGGAATATTCTAAACGAATGATCGGAGAGAGAAAAATTGTGCATGGCCAGATAGCTTATATGTGTGCCAAAATGTGCCCCCAAAAATAAAATCAGTGCCCCTTCAGGTTTTCGAGATATTGCATTTCCTGCTGGAGTAACGTTTTGCAGAATCGTATATCTCTAAAACCATTGCATGTGCCCCTGTAGAATAAACATACACGAGTAGCTCTTAATGTGTGCCCCTTAGTGCCCCAATTAGATTTAAGAAAATATTTGTAGTTTTCAAGTTCTCGCGGTTTTATGAAAACCCGAAAAAACATCGCAGCGCCTAAATGAGAGAAGGTATAAGTTCGCTGAAAATTGTATTCGGTCCTTCTTGACGCTAATAATAACCATACAAAGTTTCAAAACTGTTCATGCATGCGTTTTTGAATAATCTTGCTAAAAGTCAAAACGATGGTGTCATAACTTTGACGGTAAAATACAAGGAACCGGCTCAATCCCAGATGTGTAGGTGTAAACCAAAATCTTGTGCCTTTAGTCAAAAATATATGGTGAAAATATTCAGCTTGGAATGTTTCGCATTAAGTAAATATTAACAAAAACCCAAAATATGTAAACAACGGCTGGTTATCCGACCAAATTCGAATGACTACTAAAAAGCGACGGATTCATACATATCGATGACCTTCTTTACTTTACTCACTAACCGGTTCACACGTGTTGTGCCTGAGTAAACTGAAGCAGAAAAGTAATAAGTAATAAAATAAAGTTGTTATTGGATTATATTCCATTAGCTGTTTCTGTGACTTTACACATGATTAAGTACCGGGTAAAACGGGGTGAATAGAAATGCAGGGGTGAATCGAGACGCAACTTTAAAATGGATTTGAGCCTTGAAATAATAATATAGTTTGTTGCCAAGGCACTTAATCGTTAATTATAGTACAGGTAACACATTAAAGTCCTTTTTGGCAACAAAATATATTATTGCAATGTTAAAATCCATTATAAAATTGAATTTGGTCGGATAACCAGCCGTTGTTTACATATTTTGGTTTTTTGTTAATATTTATTTAATGCGAAACATTCCAAGCTGAATATTTTCATCATATATTTTTGACTAAAGGCACAAGATTTTGGTTTACACCTACACATCTGGGATTGAGCCGGTTCCTTGTATTTTACCGTCAAAGTTATGACACCATCGTTTTGACTTTTAGCAAGATTATTCAAAAACGCATGCATGAACAGTTTTGAAACTTTGTATGGTTATTATTAGCGTCAAGAAGGACCGAATACAATTTTCAGCGAACTTATACCTTCTCTCATTTAGGGCGCTGCGATGTTTTTTCGGGTTTTCTTAAAACGGCGATAACTTGAAAACTACAAATATTTTCTTAAATCTAATTGGGGCACTAAGGGGTACACATTAAGAGCTACTCGTGTATGTTTATTCTACAGGGGCACATGCAATGGTTTTAGAGATATACGATTCTGCAAAACGTTACTCCAGCAGGAAATGCAATATCTCGAAAACCTGAAGGGGCACAGACTTTTTTTTTGGGGGCACATTTTGGCACACATAAAAGCTATCTGGCCATGCACAATTTTTCTCTCCCCGATCATTCGTTTAGAATTTTCCTGCTAGAAAAACGTTACCCCAGCAGGAATCGTTTTTTCCGTTTTTTTCCAAAACGACAGGGGGCACACATTTTTTATGTGGGGGCACATTTACAGCAGCTAAGGCACCAATTAAATGTTCCACTCATATAACTCTAGGAGACACTTTCCTGTTGGGGTAACGTACACCGGACTATGAGAGAGTAAAGAGTGAGTGCACCTGTGTTTGCGCACACACTTGAGCGCAGGCCACACCGCCAGCTAGCGGGCGGGCGGGCTAGGCGGGCGAACATCGTTTCACCTCTTTACATGGTTAAGCGCAGGCCACACCGCCAGCTAGCGGGCGGGCGGGCTAGGCGGGCGAACATCGTTTCACCTCTTTACATACTTCGGTTCACACCGCGAGCTACCGACTAACCATGTAAAGAGGTGAAACGATGTTCGCCCGCCTAGCCCGCCCGCCCGATAGCTGGCGGTGTGGCCTGCGCTTAATGCACTATAATATTTATTTATTAAAACCTCAGACTGTGCACAAGTAAAAAAATACCGTAAGACTAATGCCGGAGGCAATTTCGTTAGCGTCAGAATGGCTGGTTGCCTATGGCAAGCGGCTCTGAATGTATATTCAAGAATAGCTATCCAATAGCTTATATTTCTTCAATAATTGCTACTTAAGATACATTCAGAGAAATATGAATATTTTTTTGACCAGCCATTCTGACGTCAGGATGGATGGTTGCCTCCGTGTTAAGCATGAAGGACGCAGAATTTCTAAAAGTTTGTTGTATCAATAATTGCTTAGTAATTGCTACTTTCATGAATTAAATTTTGAGCTTCGTACCTACTTAAACTAAGTAAAAGAATATAGCTTTTTTAAAATTTGTACGAACAATTGCCTAATAATTTGGAAAGGCAACAGATTGTTTTACTACAGTGTCTTGCTTGTTCAAATCTTGCAGGCATTCACTTCGACTTGGGGGATGCGCTAAGGTAGTCCGCGAAATTCAAATTTTATTACGTTTTTTGCAATTTGCAGGTCAGTAACAGGTTGTATGTTGATCTAAATATGATTTGCGGCCGTAACACATATGGCTTTATAGAATTATAATCATTAGAATCGGCAATACAACGAACTCTCTTCGTAAAATCCTATTGAATGACTATTTCTGAAATAATCATTCAGTAGGATTTTATGAACTTGTCCTTGCTCAAGGCGACACGGCGGTGCTCCGCCCAAGCCGGGCAGACTACCACCGTATGCTTCACCGTGTCCTACGGGCAATCCACACAGTGGTAACACCCGGGCATTTCCTCCCGCTTTATCCTGAACAAGAAACAACCGTGTCCGGTGAGGACCTGCGACAGGTGGAACGTGAGGACGCCGCGCGCCGTGGCGCCTCTCTAGCCGCTCCTCAAAGAGGGGACTTATTGCCACAATTGTCAAAAGCCTAGTATTCAAAACCTTAAAAGTTTGAACTTCTCAATAAAAAATAGCGACATCTTCGATTTTGATACTGACAAGCTACAATCTCTGTCTACGGACAACCTATTCAAAACCTATACGGGTACTTCATAGATTATATATACACTTATATATGGGTACTTCCCGTAGCCCTCGTAAAATTATATGGCAAGAAGCAAAGTCTCACAGCACAAGTAAAGGAAAAAGTCCGAAAATCGTTAATTTGTAGTTTTATCACATATTATCATTTCAGCCGAAATACAGCCACTGTTGGACATCTAGGCGCCCCCCAAACATCGCCACTTCTACCAGTTCTGTGTTTCCCGAATCCAGCGGATTCCTGCGGCCTTCACAAATCATCGCGGTCCACCTTGTGGGAGGCCTTCCAACGCTAAGTCTTCGGGTGCCACTCCAGAACCTTTCGGCCCCACTGTTCTGAATAATCTACTGTTATATTATTTTAGTGATAGTCGTTCGTCAGGAATAATCTGTAAGAATGCATCAGTCAGTGTATCCGTTTTGTAATATTAGGTAGCATAAGCAGGAACGCAGGCGTTCATTAATTGACTAAACACGAAAAACTTCGGGAGCAATGGGAAATTGCTACTGAAGACTGCGGAGTCGACCTCAGGATGAACTGCTTCTCACACGGACTTGAACTGTACGTCGCTTGCTCCCGCGTCACCAGTCCGATTCGAGTCTGTGTATATTTTGGCCGCTGAGACCACAATTACAAACGTAGTATACAAGGAAGTTTTATGCGGGAAATAAAGTGAATTGTGATATAGTATGCGATTATGACCAACCGGTCGATGCACAAAAAGGCTCGACTGGCTGTTGCACAATGGTGTGCTGCTACCCACGCTTACGAGTATAATTATATGGAAGTGAATGTTGGGGGTGGCAAAAGAAGCATGAAAGTAGAATCAAGGCTTTGGAAATGTGTTGCTAGCGAAGCATGTGTGCGACTACAAAAGGTATTTACAAGGCAGATGTGACTGGAAACGCAGGGGACGCCCTAGGACGACATATAATTATAGTGTTTGAATTGGTGATGTTCTTCAGAAAGGTCAGGTGTGTAGTAGGTACGCAGAACAGGCGTGCGTGTATTACCAGATGTATGAACGTAAACGAAGCAAAAGGATTATGTAAGTAGCGTAGCAGGTGGCGTTCTAGTTTCTCCCTACCCCCATGGGAAAAAGGCTTGAGTTTATGTATGTATTTATGTTTTATAAAAATAACATTGCATTACGTCTGTATTTCCCAAAGGGTTAGACAGAGGTACCTACCTACAGTACACCTACATACAATTTCGCCAGTTATATTTAGGTCATATGTAATAGGGGGCGAGCCTATTGTCGTTAACTGGGCACAAATTCAGACTTCGGACTGTAACTGTGAAACTCCAGATGAAAAACCCAATTACACTTTGCCTGGCCCGGGAATGGAACCCAGGACCTAATGTTCAACAGGAACGCTTGCGACCAATAGACCAACGAGACAGCTTTTATAAAAGTGTGGGTGTTATTTGTATATTGTGGTGTCTTACGACTTCCACGCGAACGAAGTCGCGGGCAGGAGCTAGTACTTAATAAAAATGTTAAATTCACTGGCAGACAACGCACAGAATCATGAGTTTATAGGTGGGTTGTCCAGTCCAGTCCAGCGTCCCTCCAACACATTGGGGCACAGTTTCGGGGACATCACATCCCCCTGTCTCACCGCTCTGAGCAGTTGGATGGGGCTGGTTTTCTTATCCTGGATCTTGACAGTCATCGTGACAGTATCATACAAACATCTCAACACTTCGATGTAGCACCAGTCGATTCGACATCGTTGCAGAGTGGCCAGAAATGCCCATATTTTGATGGAGTTGAAGTTTTCTCGTAGTCCACAAAATAATGCCATATACACTTACACAGCGGCTGGTTGGTGGCTTACTCCTCGGTCTTCTGTACAATTTGTCGAACAGTATGGATGTGGTCTACGGTAGGTACGGAAGCCTTTTCGTAAACCGGTATATTCTGGTGGCTGGAACTCGTCAGGTCTTCTGGCGAGACGGTTCGTGACGACACTCGAGATCTAGTTCGTAATCAAGGTTTTGTCACCTTTTCTGAAGAACAGAACCACCGCATTTCTACTCCTTTTCTTCGGGCGTTGTACCCTTTTGGATGACGGAGTTGGACAGACTCGCTAACACTCCCAGGACTGGAGTCACGCCCGCTTTAAGTTTTCACTAAGGATCATGTTATGATCGAATAATTTGAATTTCTGTACAGTTTCTTGAATGAATGAAATTAAGTATTTTTAAAAAAAAAGCTTGAAAAACTTGTGAAGTAGGTTCGTTCACAGAGTACATTTTATGGTTCGTTGACAAGACAGGACCAGTCATTGGAATACCTACCTACATTTACTTTCCTCTATGAATAGTGAATAGTTATCTCTTTATGAATGAAGATAATACAAATATGGTGTTGTCATCTTTATCTTCGATTCCGTAATCATATTTTTTTAAGTTTCCAGTTGTATGACATGTGCTAAAGTTTATCTAGCTGCCCTTTCGTCATAGATAATACACTATAATAAAGGAACCTTTCGTTCCGCTTAGCGTAATGCACCTGCGCGTACCCGAGAAACAAACCGAGATCACAAAATGATATTTGTGTTGCTAACCATCAACGTCAACATTATTGTAAATGTAACTCAACATTATTAACGAACGAATTTCTATTTTACTAAGAGAACTTGACGCAGATATCCCTTTCCACCAAACCACAGGATCTTTATATGTTACCTTTCTCCAAAATGATATTCCTCAAATACCTTCGAAGGTTTACTCCGAAGTGTCGGCCGAATGTTCGGCCGTTTCTTGACTTTTTTTGGCCTCCTTTTTTACCCGATTTCAAGTCAGATTTTTGCTTTTGATTTATCTCTTTGACTGTCGTTTTTAGGGAACCTCAAAAGTAAAAAACGGAACCCAAGGATTACTCATGTGTCTGTCTGTCTGTCACAGCCAATTTGCTCCGAATCTACTAGACCGATAATGTTAAAACTTGGTACACATATGAATTTCTGTGACCCAAACACGGACGTGTAACGTAAATATACGAATTTTAAATATGGGGTTTTATTTTGGTGGCCGATTAGAAAATTATAAAAAAAAGTTTTGCAAACTGTACCGTTTGACATAACAAATGAAAGGGCTTGCTATATGGATTTCAGACATATTTATATAATTTCCAAATAAATTATTTTAAAAACATTTAAGAAATTAGAGAAAAATTTATCATTAGAAAATAGACAGAAATTCTAGGCTCAGTAGTCAAAAAAATCAATCAAAAGTCATTTATTCAAACTAGGCTGAGAATCAGCACTTTTCGAACGTCAAAATTACATAAGACAGTCCCCCAAAAACGCCTACCCTTCACGGTCAGTTTCGGAGATAAAGGGGTGGCCACCCCTTTATCTCCGAAACTACTGAGCCTAGAATTTCTTTTCATAATTTTCTTTAGATTAATTAATTAATTTTCTTTTCTTACATAAAGATTACAGGAAAACCTATAAGAAGTCTATGGTGTAATAAAAAAATAAAAAAATAATAACAATCTGCCCCACCACACATCTCTCAAAATGCGCGTAAAAATTTACATTTGCAGTTAGAATGTATTAGGGAACATGTTTTTCAACTACAATGTTAAGATTGTTCTTAGGATAAATTCATCCCTACTACGGAGCCCTTCATTGTGCGTGGTCCGACTCCGTTCGACATGCACTTCGCCGGTTTTTTACAGTTTATGGATGAGACAGAAATTGGCAACACAGGCCACAGACTCCACAGACAGACATAAAAAAGAAACAAGAACAAGAAACGTCAAAGCAAAATGGAGGAAAAACTAACAATTCGGGAAATTCTCTATAAAAGTGAAAATTAAAATAAAACCATTGATATAATTGTGCAATTTCTGACTTTAGTTACAACTGTTATAGGAGCTGCAATGATGGAGGCTTTGGCTGGACTACTTTTTGGTCATTTCTCATAATATCTGATCTAGTTCTTAGGGTTCTATTTCTAATTTTGTCCTATGTATTTATTGTTATTTTAGAAATTTAAGATTATCGTTTGTCATTCCATTGTAATTAACGTTGTTCACTTTTATTGTTATTGTCGTACATAGTTTGTTGTTAGTTGTAAGGGTTAGGTCGGTCAGGCTGTCGTAATGAACATACAAGTATGCAGAGACCCGTCAGACGCTGCGGCGCTTTACTTGCCGCAGCGTTTGTATCTTAAATCCTTTGCAAAGATTAACATTTCTGTCCAGCTCCCCTCCCACAAGGCTCAGGTTCATGGCAAGTCGATATCAAACTGGGAACTCATGGAGAAGATGCGAAAGATGATCCTACCTGATAGTTTCTCTGTGTTAAAAGTGTCGAAGCATAGTTCGGAAGTGATTAGATTTGATGCGGAACTGGAGAGTCGCGACAACCTCGACAGAGTGCTGGCGCGGCTCGACGACCGTGTCGTGCAGCTGAAGGACTACCCCGACCAGTTGAAGGTCAGGGTATGTGAAGCTAAGTCTGATTTCCCTAATCGTCATGATTGGGACTCGTTCTTCCGTGACGCCTCTGAGATGGATGAGATGAAGCCTGGAGAGCGTCCAGACACCATCCACATAACCAATTTGCCCATCAGATGGTTTATACACGCTAGAGACGAGGATGAGGATGCGCTTCCTTCAGAAAGCTTAGTAAAGAAAATTTTTGAGAAGTTTGGTTCTGTCCGCCAAGTGGATATCCCATCCTCTGATCCATACAGGATGCAAATGAAAACACAAATGAGAGGCATAACAATCCCTGTACAGGATGCTGCACTGTACTTTGAGACGTATGTGCAGTTCAGTGAATATGTCGGTTTTGTTCGCTGTATGGATGCTCTAAGAGGTTGTAAACTTCTGCGGAAGCGTGATGATATTGCTGAGTGGTGTGGTATAAAGGTTGAGTTTGATAAAACTAAGCACATGACTGATGCTGCTGTGAAGCGGAGGTCGATTGTTCGGGAAAGGCTGGCTGCACGTCAACAAGCAAAAGATAATGAGGATAAGGCAGAGAAAGAAAAAATTGCCAAGAAACAGGCTAAAGAAAGGTATGCACATTGTTTGATTGTCACCCCAGTCTAATACATATTTAATCTAGAAACAGTTTCTGTGTAACTAGTTTGTATCATCAAATAAGGCTTAATATAAATTACTACACCATATCCACAAAATCCTTTTCAGACAAAAATACGAGCACACTGAAAGAGAAAAGCTAGAAAAAATGAGGGAACGAGAAGAGAGACGCAAAAAGAAACAGCTAGCTAAACTGATGCAGAGTGACAACTTAGACTTGAACGGTAAGGTGGCTGAAGAGCAGAAGAAATTAATGAAAGCACAGAACAAGATGCAGGCGATAAGATTGATTGAGGAGCTGTTCAAGAGGATAGAGGTTGGTGTATTTTTTTCACAAGCAGGCAATCTATCATCCAGTACTAAAGATGATTAACCCTTCGTATGCCGGAATGTAGATCTACGTGAGACACAATGGCTTTTGAATTGTTTCTATAATTACGTTTATGATTGTAATACAAAAGGTTAAAAGATTTTGTCAAATGATCTTTCTATGCATGGAAGTGAGCCATTTGGTTAACTAAGAGTTCATTATGTCAGCACTTGCTATCATTAATCTAGATAATAATATTCTGTTGAAATATTTCAAATACAAAATGCAATTCCAATGTTATTTTTTGGAAAACTTAATGTAAGCTTCTTTCAAAAGAATTATTATTAATTGCTCTTTCAATCCACAGCTAGTCATTTGGCAAAAGGTTTCAATTTCTAGGAAAATATTTGCATTAGAATAAAACAAATTACGTTCTGTTTTCAGTTGCGTCCAGAATTACAATGTAGCAGTCACCGAGAGGAGCAGTACTACCTCGCGGGCGAGAGAGCCGCGCGAGCATGCGCCATAGACAAGTTCAAACAACGACAACAAGACTTGCTGGAGGAACAGAGGAACAACTACAACAATGCTCTGAATGGTAAGTTAGCAACTAATCTTATTTGAATAGTTAGTCACTGGGGACATAACGCTCTGTTGGACCTGTGTCGTAAGTCCAGCAAAAAAACAGTTTTGAAAGTATTTCTGTTTCTCTTTTAAATTACATCGGCTTTGCTGTACCCTTTGGCTATAGCATTAATCATACTTGGATCTTCCCACACACATTGGGCAAGGATGGCCAGAAGCCTGAAAGGCTCATAGCTGACCCAGAACTAGGTGGTGTCGTTAAATAACCCTCAAATTTGCGATGCCTGGAAAAGGCCGCTAAGTTGTAAGTACCTACAGTATAAAATAACAGCAAAATGTACACTTAGTTTGCAAATAAATCTTTGACTTTGACTTTGGCTAAAGCTCAATCTGTACTCAGCCTTCATATTCATCAACTAGCTCAAAGCTATGTATGTTCTGATAAAACATACCTGTGGAAGCCAATTTGTAGTGCAGTACGCGCAACAACACTGACCTCTCGGAAATTGCAGGCGAGTGGCCTAATAGTATACTAATAACTAATTATTTTTGTGATGAACAAATCAATGCTGTAGGTAGGCCTCCCTTCAGCAGGACCACCATTAGCGCCTAAAAAGGGGGCATGCTACAGCTATTCTAAGTATACAAATAATTAATACCCTTAAATGTGATTAATTTCGTAACAAATATTGCCAAATATGGAAGCGATTGGCGTTCGTGGTCACGGACATAAAAAAAGTTCAAATTTTGAAAATGGAACTCTGCCATTATTATTGTGTATGTATTTTATTCATTTGTCATTTGTTTACGATTTGGCGGCAAATTCAAAATTGTCTGTGTCACGTCAGCATGAATTTAACGCGAGAAAATTTTCGTACAATGATTTTATTTCAGTCAACAAGAAAGTTATGATAGACTTCGATTGGCCTTTCACGATGAAGCCCCCATCTCGTGCCACTGTTTACAACTGGTTTCTAATCTCACCGATGATCTGCTTGAGGGACGGCTTTCTACGGCGACGACTGAAGATAACTTCATTGTTGTGCGGCGTATGATAGAGACTGACAAAAGAGTGACTTATCAGCAGATTCGGACAACCTTAGACATCGGTATGAGTCAAGTGCACAAAATCCTCTATGAACATTTAGCGGTCAGGAAGCTTTGTGCCCGGTGGATACCTCATAATTTGATAGAGGCCCAAAAACTCCGTCGTGTTAATTGGTGTCGTGAAATAGTTGATCACAGCATTTGAGTCATCAAATGCTGTGTTCGACATACTTACGGGTGACGAAAGCTGGATTTATTGTTATGATTCTGAAACTAAGAGACAGTCTGTTGTCTGGGTGTTTCCTTTCGAGGAGTTGCCAACTAAAGTGAAGAGAGGTCGAAGCGTGAGAAAAAAGATGGTGGCCTCGTTCTTCGGAAGGACAGGTCATTACGCAACAATTGTTTTAGAGGATCGACAAACAGTTACTGCAGACTGTACACTAACAATAATTGTTTGCCACTTGTTAGGGAAAAAGTTTGGGAGAAACGACCTCGCAGTAGGATCCTCCTTTACCACGACAACGCTTCGTCGGCCGCTCACCGCCAAGCAAACAATCGCCTACTTGGCGACGTCAGACGTGGAATTACTGGGTCACCCGCCCTAGAGCCCCGACCTCGCACCTTGCTCTTTCTATTTATTTCCGAAAACAAAAGAAAAACTGCGAGGAAAACGTTTTATGGACGCCGAGGAAGCAGTGGCTGCGTTTCAAAATGCCGTCGAAGAGACCCCTAAGGACGAGTGGGGAAAGTGCTTTTCTCAGTGGTTCCATCGGATGCAGCGATGTATTGATGTAATAAATGGACACTATTTTGAAAAGATATAATAAAACTAATAACTTACTAGTTTGTTCAGTTTTTGATTTTCTAAGAACTTTCAGTGACACCCTCGTAGGGTACTATAATAGTGTTGTTATTTAATGTTATGTTATGTAATTAGCTATTCAATTAATATACTTTTAGGAGACTCGCGTGCAACTTCAGAGAGCTCATGAAGTTTTGCGCGTACTTTACTTGCAAATTGATTGCTTTGATTTGATTATTTAAATACTTAAACCTGAAATTCTACTGTAGAGTTATAAGGAACAGGGTGTAAATTTCACTCGTCCTCGAGGTGTTGTGTCTGGTGGGCAACTGCCCGACGGTTGATGTCGGGACGTTGTATATATGCTAGTCGCGCGGTAAACTCTGCTTGCGCGATGCAGGATTTTGCGTGACGTCAGTGTGATGCGTAGTTCGCATTTGGCTATGTAAATGCCGCCACACTATTATTAAATCATCTTAAAGAGATAGACACCTTAGAGAGATATAAAGTAAAAACCTAAATACAGATGAATATGTTACTAATTCCCTTTACTAAGTGATTGTGTAAGAATTTAACCTGAACAGGGCCCGTCTACACTTTCATCCGATACTTTTGGAAGTATAAGGCCATTCACACACCGGCCCGCTATTCGCTGCGGAGTGCGTGGTGACGAAGTCACGCGCGTGGTTGCGGGAGTGCAGATTTGCACCATCGTGCAGATTTGCACCATCGTGCAGATTTGCACCATCGTGCAGATTTGCACCATCGTGCAGATTTGCACCATCGTGCAGATTTGCACCATCGTGCAGATTTGCACCATCGTGCAGATTTCTTCGCACAAACGCGTGGAGCTGCAGTATAGTATACGGTGGCGCAAAGGCTAGAACTCGGTGTGCCATACCTTGCGTCTTACCCCGCACCCACGAGCGTGTTTCTCTTTGTGTAGGCGCGTGACCCGCGACACTGCGCGTGACTGCGTTTTCTGTGTGTTGCACTACGCGTGTTTTCAATGCAAAGGGAGATACTTTCAAGCAACGTAAGAACACGCACTCCCGCGCTACGCTGCGTAATGCGACGCAGTGTGCGAATCGCCTTATAGCCTCAAAGCCGGCAAATTTCTCTCGAGCTCTGCGCGCTCCATACATTCCCCAAAGAGTGACATCGTATTATCGTTTTAACCTAACCTACGGTGCTCAGACCTGGTCGCTTACCGAGTCGCAAAAGTTGCGGCTTGGGGTTTGCCAAATTTGGGCGTCAGCATTTTGGGCGTAATACGAAACACCACGTTGCGTTCCAAAACGGGATCCTAGACGTAGGCTAAATGCGTCAGGTCAGCCGCATGCACAGTGAGCGCTGGGCAACAGTCTCCACACGGTGGCTGCCTGAGGATGGACGGCGTCTCCCTGGCCGGCCCAGGAGGTGGCGAGACGACCTAGACTAGCACCGCTAGGGCTGGATCCAGGTGGCTTTATAAAAGTATGCCTGGAAGGATTTGGGGAGGCCATTACTCAGCAGTGGGACAGTGTAGGCTAAATAAAAAAGAATCTGCAACAAAGTAAGACTACTTTAGTTAATATTTGCCATTCACAGTTAATGAAAGTCGTTAAATTTTCTTCCCTCACAGGTCGCATAGTAATTCGTTCGGCGCTTGAAACAAAGAAGCCCAAACGGGACTCGTCCATGAGCTCTATATCATCAGACGGGCGCGGACGAGACGGCCGCGGCGGTCCCGACAGTAGGGACAGTCACAAGAACATTAAGACTGAGAGGTTAACCACGCCAGAGCGAGAGATGGAGTATAATAAGACTACAGGTTTGTTGAGGTCATATTCATTTATTTGCGTTCCACAAGGTAAAAACAAGATGTTAACAAAAGGCTTAGAGCTAAGAGCCGTTGTAGACCCTGTCAAGGCATAGTAAAAAAATATGTTAGATACATAGCTAACATCAAAATAAAATAAAAAAATCAAAATAAAATTTATAAAATCAAATCAAATTAAAAAAATCAAAACAAATAAAATTTTAAAAATCTAAATAAAACTATACCTACATGAAAACAATAATTACATTCGCCTATAAGTAAATAACAATAACATAAACAATTCTAATAATGGAAAGTAGGTAGCTATTTTCTTAATAATAATAAGTTTAGATAAAATTATATTATTTGGGTAATATTATTACAAACAATCTGATGACAATTATGGTGACACCATCATAATCTCCATTATCATAGCAAAGCCAGAGAGATTTAGAGGCTTTTGGCATGCATCGCTTGTGTGAACCTAGCAAAAACATCAAGGATATTTTCTATTCTTATCTTGAGATTGATACGCTCAACGCTGGCTATTCTAACGCATGTAATGAGCAAAAAGTGCCAGATATTAATAAAACATTTCAGTTTCATCCCTGGCAGAAGTTACGAAATATGTATCAATACTAATGTCCCTTTCCATGCTTTTTGCTTTACTAATGTCGTCATCAGAAGTTTTAATAAAATTTATAACAGTAATTTATAAATAACTAGCAACCTCTTTACACGGTTTTTATTCATTATTCGTTTTTTTTTAAATTATACGTAAGTTTAATATAAATGTATTATACACATAAACCTTACCCAATAAATTTTCTGAAATCTAATTGATGGTAAAAACCGCATCAAGTCCATTGTGATGTTTAGAAGAACAACGCGGTCAGACAGACATATATGATTTTTTTTGTCTGTCTGATCCGGCTAATCTCCTAAACGGCTGGACCGATTTTGACGGGACTTTCACTGGCAGATAACTGATGTTATAAGGAGTAACTTGGCTACTTGTTATATTGCAGGCGAAGCTGCAGGCAGCTGCTAAAAATAGTTTATAATATGTGTAGATTATTATTTATTTATTTAACCATTTATGTGGACACATATATATAAATATACAAGAAGCAAGGAACAGAAAAATACGTACAAAGGTGATGCTTATTTCTAAAGAAATCTCTTCCAGCATACCTGCGGAAAGTAGACAACGTGTGTAAGAGTAGAAGAGAAAATATAAAACATAAAATCAAAAACAATTCCCTTAATACAATAAAACAAATAATATGAGAATATACTAACATACATACAGACATCATCATCATGAACATTTCAGCCGAAAGACGTCCACTGCTAGACATTGCCATAATCGCCACGCTTGGCAGGCGGGTTGGCGATCGCAGTATGGTGTTAAAATGCATAGAGAATGCTGCTGCCCATTCTCTAGTAAGTCCCTTAGTCGCCTTTTACGACACCCACGGGGAGAAAAAGGATGGTGCTATTACGTCCTGCACCACACGACCATACATACTTCTAAAATAAATATCACTATTTATTATTATGTTTTTTTATTACAGCAGGCATGTACAGCGTGCCCTACGGTTTCGGCTACCCGTTCTGTCCGCCAGGCTACGCGTACCCACCGCAAAGTATGAGTATCTTATACAACTTATCTTTTTTCCTTACGTTTCTTCTTAACATATTTTATACCTTATTTCGACGCAATAAGGGTGAGATCGCACTGGCGTTCGACCAGCGTTACGATAAAGTAATGCTTGTTTCCAATATTTACAACCTTGAAACAATCAAGTGGTACAAAGAGTCATATTTTGTATTATTTAGTAGCCAAATTTCGGGCCACTAACTGACCCAGAATTGTGCGCTGGTCAAACGCTAGTGGACATGCCCCTTAAGGGGGATGTGCGAAGGTAGCCTGCGAAATTCAAATTTTCTTACGATTCTTGAAATTAGCAGGTCAGTGTCAGGTTGTATGTTGATTAAAATTTGATTCACGACCGTAACAAATATGGCTTGACAGAAGTATAATCATTAGTATCAGCAATACACCTCCTTAAATTAGAATTGGCATGAAATGGCATGATTTCATGAAATAGTCATTCAATAGAGTTATATGAACTTCAGAGTGTTGTATTGATGATTTTGATGATTATAATTATATAAATAAATATTTGATACGGCCGCGAATCATATTTAGATCAACATAATTATAATCTAATACTGCAAATTGACCTGCAAATTGCAAAAAACCGTAAGAAATTCGTATTTCGCGGGCTACCCATACGCTTTCACCTTAATGGTTGGTATTTCCAAGATTACAGAAAAAGTCTATGGTTCTCACACTCCCATATTTAGTACAGATTATTTTTTAGGCCCGTATTAATAAAGAACTGCTAAAACCACACTTTTAAAGCGAAATCACTCCATTATAGTCGTCATTACCATTTTAGTAATTTAATTTTATGTTTTTAATCAAAGACATACGTACTGGCAACTGCACATCATTAGTAACACTAGCATTACGAAAATCATCCTTACAGCTACGACATAAAGGCGCTGTCAAAGTCAAATTGTAACTATTGATGTTCGGTTGACTGTATGTGCAGTTTATTATCACGGGCCTATGTGCTTCAATCAAATAGAAAGACGAAGAGTGAGAGGGCCATTGGCCAATCCTGTTCTTATTAAATTTTAAGAAAAGTTGCGTCAGTGTGATTCGTTTTTTTTTTATAAATATTTTAATAGCTTGGTTGCTGGGACCTTTTAGCCAAGTCTTTATTTAGTTACAAACTTTGTTTAATAATAATGAAATGAATTATATTATACAATGCATGATAGATGATATCCCCGCCCACCCGTTCTCCTTGAGTTCAGTAAAGATGTGATACTTTACTGAGACTTCACGCGGACTTCTTGAGAGAAATTGAAGTGATGTTGCACTGTTTTGTTTATTTGAACACTTAATGGGTTAATAATCCACTATTAATACACATTAATATTCGGCTAAACACAAATTTTAGAAAATAAAACAAAACTGCTGAACATGATGCTACTTTCCCGCCAAGAAATCGTGTAATTTGTTCAAATCAAATAATAACAGTAGCAACATGAGAGCAGTGGTGGCTCAGTGGTAACAGCAGTGACTCACGAGTTGTAGGTCGCAGGTTCGAACCCAGACAGGCGTTTTACGTTGTGTAAATTATTTCAGAACCGCTGCTCTCAAAACGGTGAAGGAAAACATCGTGAGGAAACCGGAATGTCCTAGAACCAAAAATTCGAAGACATGTGACATCCACGGACCCGCACTGGGCCCGCGTGGTGGATTACGGCCCACTCCCTCTCACCGAGAGGAGGCCTGTGTCCCAGCTGTGGGAACATTATCGGTTGATTATGCTAAATAATATCAATTTTATTAAATATTTAGTTGGCGATGTCTTTCCGTCCTAAATAATGTGCATGTACAGACGCCAGCAGATCAAGCTACCCGAAACTGTCAAATTTTCCAAATCAACCTGGAACCTTAAGCTGTAGGGATAAAGTTGAAAATCTATTAAAGAAATTTGACAGATTGTAGTAGTTTGCTTGTTGTGCTGGCGTCTGTACCTACGTAACTTTTTGTTGCCACCGGTCGTTCTAATCTAGCACAATCAAATAATTTCAATGTTGGTTCGCCTCTCGCTCTATCCCAAACTATCTGGGCGAGATTCACAGACCACACTTTGAAAGAAAGGAAGTTATTAGTTACTTAGATATTACTTTGCTAATTAAGAGTTTCATACGAATATGAACATTAGTGAAAGTGAGTTTGTTTGTTACTCTTTCACGCCAAACCGGCTGAACGGATTTAGACGAAATTTGGCACACGGGTAGACCATGACCTGGATTAGGACTTAGGATACTCGTTTATCCCGATATTTCCACGGGATCGAGACTTATGCGGGTGAAACCGCGGGGCGCAGCTAGTTCGTAATAAAGAAGTTCATATTCGGTTGTAACGTTCACTATCGCTTATACGAATATAAACATTAGTCAGTGGACCGTGTCCTGTCACGGTCGTCAAATGGACCGTGCCCTGTCACAGTCGCCAAATGGACCGTGCCCTGTCACAGTCGCCAAATGGACCGTGTCCTGTCACGGTCGCTTAATGTACCGTGTCATGTCACGGTCGCCAAATGGACCGTGCCCTGTCACAGTCGCCAAATGGACCGTGTCCTGTCACGGTCGCTTAATGTACCGTGTCATGTCACGGTCGCCAAATGGACCGTGCCCTGTCACAGTCGCCAAATGGACCGTGTCCTGTCACGGTCGCTTAATGTACCGTGTCATGTCACGGTCGCCAAATGGACCGTGCCCTGTCACAGTCGCCAAATGGACCGTGTCCTGTCACGGTCGCTTAATGTACCGTGTCATGTCACGGTCGCCAAATGGACCGTGCCCTGTCACAGTCGCCAAATGGACCGTGCCCTGTCACAGTCGCCAAATGGACCGTGTCCTGTCACGGTCGCTTAATGTACCGTGTCATGTCACGGTCGCCAAATGGACCGTGCCCTGTCACAGTCGCCAAATGGACCGTGTTCTGTCACGGTCGCTTAATGTACCGTGTCATGTCACGGTCGCCAAATGGACCGTGCCCTGTCACAGTCGCCAAATGGACCGTGTCCTGTCACGGTCGCTTAATGTACCGTGTCATGTCACGGTCGCCAAATGGACCGTGCCCTGTCACAGTCGCCAAATGGACCGTGCCCTGTCACTGTCGCCAAATGGACCGTGCCCTGTCACAGTCGCCAAATGGACCGTGTCCTGTCACGGTCGCTTAATGTACCGTGTCATGTCACGGTCGCCAAATGGACCGTGCCCTGTCACAGTCGCCAAATGGACCGTGTCCTGTCACGGTCGCTTAATGTACCGTGTCATGTCACGGTCGCCAAATGGACCGTGCCCTGTCACAGTCGCCAAATGGACCGTGTCCTGTCACGGTCGCTTAATGTACCGTGTCATGTCACGGTCGCCAAATGGACCGTGCCCTGTCACAGTCGCCAAATGGACCGTGTCCTGTCACGGTCGCTTAATGTACCGTGTCATGTCACGGTCGCCAAATGGACCGTGCCCTGTCACAGTCGCCAAATGGACCGTGCCCTGTCACTGTCGCCAAATGGACCGTGCCCTGTCACAGTCGCCAAATGGACCGTGTCCTGTCACGGTCGCTTAATGTACCGTGTCATGTCACGGTCGCCAAATGGACCGTGCCCTGTCACAGTCGCCAAATGGACCGTGTCCTGTCACGGTCGCTTAATGTACCGTGTCATGTCACGGTCGCCAAATGGACCGTGCCCTGTCACAGTCGCCAAATGGACCGTGTCCTGTCACGGTCGCTTAATGTACCGTGTCATGTCACGGTCGCCAAATGGACCGTGCCCTGTCACAGTCGCCAAATGGACCGTGTCCTGTCACGGTCGCTTAATGTACCGTGTCATGTCACGGTCGCCAAATGGACCGTGCCCTGTCACAGTCGCCAAATGGACCGTGCCCTGTCACTGTCGCCAAATGGACCGTGCCCTGTCACAGTCGCCAAATGGACCGTGTCCTGTCACGGTCGCTTAATGTACCGTGTCATGTCACGGTCGCCAAATGGACCGTGCCCTGTCACAGTCGCCAAATGGACCGTGTCCTGTCACGGTCGCTTAATGTACCGTGTCATGTCACGGTCGCCAAATGGACCGTGCCCTGTCACAGTCGCCAAATGGACCGTGTCCTGTCACGGTCGCTTAATGTACCGTGTCATGTCACGTTCGCCAAATGGACCGTGCCCTGTCACAGTCGCCAAATGGACCGTGTCCTGTCACGGTCGCTTAATGTACCGTGTCATGTCACGGTCGCCAAATGGACCGTGCCCTGTCACAGTCGCCAAATGGACCGTGTCCTGTCACGGTCGCTTAATGTACCGTGTCATGTCACGGTCGCCAAATGGACCGTGCCCTGTCACAGTCGCCAAATGGACCGTGCCCTGTCACAGTCGCCAAATGGACCGTGCCCTGTCACAGTCGCCAAATGGACCGTGTCCTGTCACGGTCGCTTAATGTACCGTGTCATGTCACGGTCGCCAAATGGACCGTGCCCTGTCACAGTCGCCAAATGGACCGTGTCCTGTCACGGTCGCTTAATGTACCGTGTCATGTCACGGTCGCCAAATGGACCGTGCCCTGTCACAGTCGCCAAATGGACCGTGCCCTGTCACTGTCGCCAAATGGACCGTGCCCTGTCACGGTCGCCAAATGGACAGTGCCCTGTCACGGTCGCCAAATGGACCGTGTCCTGTCACGGTCGCTTAATGTACCGTGTCCTGTCACGGTCGCCAAATGGATCGTGCCCTGTCACAGTCGCCAAATGGACCGTGTCCTGTCACGGTCAGCAAATGGACCGTGCCCTGTCACGGTCGCCAAATGGACCGTGCCCTGTCGCGGTCGCCAAATGGACCGTGTCCTGTCGCGGTCGCCAAATGGACCGTGTCCTGTCACGGTCGCCAAATGGACCGTGCCATGTCACGGTCGCCAAATGGACCGTGCCCTGTCACGGTCGCCAAATGGACAGTGCCCTGTCACGGTCGCCAAATGGACCGTGTCCTGTCACGGTCGCCAAATGGACCGTCTCCTGTCACGGTCGCTTAATGTACCGTGTCCTCTCACGGTCGCCAAATGGATCGTGCCCTGTCGCAGCGCCAAATTGACCGTGCCTCACGGTCGCCAAATGGACCGTGCCCTGTCACAGTCGCCAAATGGACCGTGTCCTGTCACGGTCGCCAAATGTTGGGATATGATAAAACGGATGAAACGAAAATAAATAAATAGATTTATTTTATAGGATACCCGAGACACAGAGATAGATATATTTATAGATATGAGACGTGCGCACTCGGTCCTAGCTGTTGTCCGAATGGCGGCGGGGTTCGCAGCTCGTTGTTCCTCGCGCCTCTCGGTTTGTAATGCGCATGTACACGCATGTACAGTCAGTGTCCATGGAGTTTCTTGCCCGTTCTTCGCCATAAGAACTTACTACGCTTGAGAATGTGCAACTAGCTTCATATTTCTGACTGGCCAACCCCTAGGCAATTCAAAAGTGCCTGTAATAGGTTTAATTGACATAAGAGCTTTGTGTTTGAGTTAGCACTCATGGGTCACAACTGTAGCGTGTGGGTTTTGGGGTCAACGACCGCTTGTAGTGTTGTTACTGGAAGTATGGGTTGAGAAAATCAGTTTATTTTATTATATCGTGTTGAGTTATCGCTACTTATCACGTCTGTGAAGTTTACACAAACAAGCTGATTTTTTAAACTGATTTTCTGACACTAGCGGCGGTTGATGACCCCAAAAAAACTCATCAATCTATTTTTTTTTTGTCATATCATGTTTAGATATTGATATCAAGCAAGTCTGCGGAGTTTCGCTAGCTAATTTAATTTAACTCTGTATTAAAGCGCAAAGTTCATAATCGTATGAAAAGCTTACTTAGCAAAGTAACATCTATATCTGTGAATCACGTCCTACACGCGAGAGGCTCACACAATCGACATGCGCTAACGTTCCTTGGCGACAGCGTCTATGTACTACCCGATGCGCGGCCAGTACTACGCGCCGCCCGGCGAGTACGTGCGGCGGGCGCGCGGCCGGGCGCGCGGCCGGGGCCGGAACCCCAGGATGCCTTACTTCGACGGACCTGATGCGAACCATCAGTATTACAGGTCAGCATCATCATAGTCATAAGTAATTTATTCATGAACAATAAATTGTATCTGATATTACATGGTATAAAAAAAAAATACATAAGGAAAAAGCACGTTAGATATTACAACAATGCAATACAACATGTATAGGAATTTCGTTATAGATCTTCAACAGCTTATAGACTTATTCAACAGGAAACGTTTAATTTAATTTTTAAAAGAGCTTAACCCGTTGGTCCCGGCTGTCATTCGTGGATCTTTGACAGTCGTTACGGGTTGTCAGAAGCCCGAAAGTCTGACCACCAGTCTTACCTAGGGGTATTGTATTACCCAGTTACTGGGTTGTGGAGGTCAGATAGGCAGTCGTATTCAGCTGCATCCGGTTAGATTGGAAGCCGACCTCTACTTAATTGGAAAAAGGCTAGGAAGATTGATTGACACTGGTCGTTGCGTTGACGCTCGGGGGAGGCCTATATCCAGCAGTAAACTTCTTTCGGCTACATGTATTGTTCCGCTACGGAAAAAGCCTCTACTTTCACAGAGAAGGCACGAGCATTAATCAAAATATTTTTTTTTTTCCGGGGTTGAAAATCCTCATGGACGTCCTCCGCCCTGGGCGGGCGTAGGGGTCCACCCCGGTATTCCCTTCCCACACTTGCACCGAGGATCATGGAATCATGTGTGATTTCCACGATCTCCGGATTGATCAGCACCCTAGCTCAAGGCGGATTGGCCATGGCACAGCCGACACAACACTATACGTTACATTGTACAGCCTAATTTGAATATTGTGAAGCACAGTCCCAGATATCAATCGGTTATATTATTTAATAAGTTACCTCTAGATATAAAAAGCGCTGTTGTGTTTTCCGAGGCATGGAGGAGTCTTGGTATGTAAAGATGGTCACCTATCCACGGATCAACCCTGGCAATCGTAGCTTAACCTGATGGATCGACCCGTGAAAGCTTGGGATTGAGCTGGTCGCTCTGCAAGCCTTGTGATCAAACTGGAAAACTTGACATTTAATGTTATTATGCATGATTTTATATAAATATTGACATTGCAGAATATTATATACAATATTACATTAATGATTACTTTGAAAAGTATTATATTTACTGCTTTAATTTATTGTGAATGTGAGGGCTATGTGGGTCGTTTTTTTTTCTTTAAATATTTTCCTATTATTTTATGCTTTTTCTCAGTTTTAATGGTGGTCTGGCATTTTGAGCACTTTATGAGGCCTACCCAAATGTACTTTCTTTGGTATTGTTCGTCGAGTCGTTGAGCTCCTTAAGTCTTGAGTCGAGCTGCACGATTACGACAAATGCTTGCACTGATTGGACAGGTCCACTCAAAATTGTGTGGTTCTTTCCTCAAAAGACCATTTCAGACACAGATCTACATGGTCCTCACATGATCTGACCAAGATTACGTCTGGACTTTAAAAGAGACTTTGACCCCTGAGTTTGTTTCGCCATTTCTTCTCAGGGGTAGTCAGATAGGAACTGTCGACTACATCTAGCTTATTTTTTACTTTTTAATATGACGTGTAAAAGTGATTCAAATATCCTATTTACAGAATAAACGATTTCATTTCATTTCATTTCATTTCGTGTGGCTGTTATTACTTAGCCACGAGCTCCCCAAGTAAACGCAACGACCAGTATGAAGTAATTAATTAATTCCCAATCTCAATGCGCGCTTTCAAAAAGTGCTGAGTATTGCTACCATGTGGTTTTTATTAACCGACTTCCAAAAAGGAGGAGGTTATATGTTCGGCTGTATGTTTTTTTTTTTTGGTAGAATAATTATAATATATAAATATATATATATAAATATAATTATAATTATATATTTATTTTCTCATCACAAATGTTGGTTTCCAAACCAACATTTGCACTAAGCATTTTACATTTTAAGCACTTTCTGTCCACAGAAAGTGCTTAATCTAAGGAAATCGAGTTAACATTTGTGAGAGACTGGTGCCCGAAAAAGGCATAAAATACCTGTGTTATAGGTCACCAGGCCCCCCAATACTTAAATATGTACATACTAATTTAGATTAGTAGAAGTTCAGACATCAAGAACATTTCCCATACAGATCATCCTCTCTCAGATCTTCTTGTCTTAAAATGTGACCAATTACAAGTTTGAATGAATCTGGTGATTAATAAAATATTTCATCACGTATTTTAATTTTAACTACCCTTGAATTCAGAATCATAATTACAGGATAATTTATATTCATGTCTGAGTGACTATTTTCTATAATTATAATAAAAATGAAATGCTGTTCGTTAGTAAGCGCATCACTTGAGAGCCGCTGGTCCGATTTGAGTATTTTTGTTTTAAAATGTCTGTAATAGTCCGGTAGTAGGTTTTAAGATTCCCGGAAAAAATATCAAATTAGGGATAAACTAAACGTCTTTTTTTATGGGAATTTTGTATGAATTGCTCACGATTCCAAGGATGTATATGCGTACATCTTTTTTTGTTTTGGTTATGGTCAGGAAAGGTTATGAGGAAATAAAAATCGGGAGAATTGGAAATATTACGCAAAACTAATTCTAGGGGGCTCTACTCCGCTATTACGTAAACAAAACATAATTTGGACAGGACGCCTGTCCGGGACAGCTATTTTAATGAAAAAAAAAAAAAATACGCTTGATAAAGCGTTTCTCATATTATGTCACCAAACTAGTGGAACTGACTCATCATACCATTCCAGATACTTCAAGAAGCTAACAGAGAACAATCCGCACAGCGAGTATGAAGCCCGGTCGCGCGGGCGCTCGTACTCGCGCTCCCGATCTCGCCGCCGCGAACATTCGCGCTCGCGCTCGCGACGACGCTCGTACACGCGCTCGCGGTCTCGGAGCAGGCGGTCTAGGAGTCGAAGTCGCAGGAGTCGGAGTCGGAGATCCAGGTCTAGGAGTAAAAGATCCAGGTAATGTAGTGTTCCTGATACGTACTTATACTGTCTTTTGAAATTCCTTACATAGTTTTGTTTGAGATAAACTTAGATCCAGTCAGTTGCATCTTTTTAAGATTAAGTATTCTTTTTCTCTGGTCGTATTCATTACTTATCCCTGACTGGATTAAGCTTAATTCCTGACACCAGACACCTTTCGTAAAGCCGATGTCAGTAAAAACGGCTCCGACAATTAAAAAAAAGAATTTTCCCTTTGATATTTTATTTTTCACAAACGATAATATTAAGGGTGCCCGCCCACGAGCGATTTTCTCGGCGATTTTTGTCATAATGACGACATTTTGTCACATGACATTTGACAATAATCGCCGAGAAAATCGTTCGAGCACCCTATCTCTGTGGTTTAAAAAAATCCCTCGCATCAATGCACATAAAAATAAAGCCTGTTTTGAACGGACGCTGTCGGTTGTGTACAAAAGTCGCGCGTACGAATATTCATTATACTGTGTAGCACGAACACCACTTTCGTTTTCCGACCTTTTCGTTTTCCGACCTTTTCGTTTTCGCTGACAATTGATGTCATACGACTGTTTCCGTGGGGATGGCGCCTTTGCGCGGCTGACGTCGGCGTAGAGATTAACTACGATAATATGGCGTGCCCCTCCAAAATTCAAAACTTTTGAAAGTATTTGTGAAAGTATTACAACGCGTCACCAAGACTCACAACGCATGTGTGCGTAATGAGACGGCCGTCAAACAAAAATAAATCCACGGATTTGTTGCTCGACTAGTGGTGTCATTAATAGCTCATTATTATTAATATGGCGCTGCACTGACGTACTTTATGAAAACGACACGTGCGTTGTCTTGCGCGATTGGCTAGTTATGACTAGTTGACCAACAAATCTGGTAATAAGGGAGATATTACTTGTAAAAAAGGAACAAAAACTATGAATACAACTACATACAAACTCTTTCCTAAGGATGTGACTACACAATGAAACAGTAATTCGTAGTTTTTAATATCGTAGTTTATCTGTAACACAATTTCCAGCCTAAATGAACTCTTCATCATTCATGTTCCAGATCCTACCACTCCCGCAGTCGCTCTCGCTCGCGCTCACACCGGCGCTCGCGCTCGCGCCGCTCCCGCTCCAAGTCGCACCAGTCGCGCCGCACGCCCAGCGCGGCCAGGCCCGGCCGGACCAGTGTGGATAGTAGCAACAAGCTCGTGTCGCCCTCGCAGGACAAGACCAGGCGTTCCCGCAGCTGGTCGCAGAGTAAAGAAGATACGGCCGCGACGACTAGTCCTAAGGATAAGAATGAATGACATATAGTATTGTATTATATTTATAAGTAAACGTGATTTAAGGTTTTCATTCGTTTTATTGTTATTTTCTTCAATACTTCTTCTTTACGTGTCGATTTGACTCAAATTTTGTCGAACCTGGATGTAGCCACATGGACAGCTCACCAATCAATCGATCTACGTAGCCTTTTCCCAACTATGTTGGGTTCGGCTTCCAGTCTAACCGGATACAGCTGAATACCAGTGTTTTACATGGAGCGACTGCCTGTCTGACCACAAACCAATAACTGGGTAATATGATACCCCTTAGTAAGACTGATTGTCAGACTTTCGGAAGTTCTGACGACCTGTAACGACTGTCAAAGATCCACGAATGACAGCCGGGACCAACGGCTTAACGTGCTTTCAAAGGCACCGAGGAGTCGCAGATGGTCACCCATCCACGGACCAACCCCGGCAAGCGTAGCTTAACTTGATGGATCGGCCCATGCGGCTGTTATTAGCCACGAGCACATGGACAGCTCTAGCATTAGATACAAAACAATATTATTTATGACTGTATTTCTGAAAGGAACGGAATAAGTACTCTCACTTTTCGCTAACTCACTAAATTTAGTTAACTTCCAAGTAATATTGGGCCACCGTATCCTTCCCTGAGGAATACCTAATGGAGAACCCCAGTAGTACTGCCCACTGTCAGCGTAATCACGCTCGCGAAGTTGCGGTCACAAGACCAGAGAGCGATTTCTGTGAGATATTTGAATATCTACTCATTATACCTGTTGGAACTTGGTCAACTGGCAGTGGTTCCGCCTTCCAGACGACGTTGAATTCTATAACGGTAAAATTATTCGATTAAAGGCACCAATTACTTATTATATTATAATAATATACAATAAATTGTTTGCTAACTTTGCATGGACCTTGCTGAAACTATTTTCACTGTTGTATTAATTTGTGGATATCGATGCTGGTTGCGTGATTACTTATGTGTTTATAAAATATCTGTACCTAAATATTAAGCAGTACTGCGCAATTGTTTGTTATCCTGAAGAAATAAAATAAAATAAATATTGTTAGATGACAACACCGGGAACTCCCCACCAGCGCGGCCGCGCGTGTAAAAAGAAAAGCCGCCTGCGTGGACTCGTCCATTTTGCCAACGGTCGTAGACCCATCAACATTGTTCATCTGCCCATTTCGTGTTTGATATAATTTCTTATTATTTTATTTGTCATGTAATTTTTGCAGTTTGTTATTAAAATTATTTTTTTAGTGTTTTAATGTTTTATTTATAAGAATATATTATTATTAATGCTCCGTGTGGTGCCGGACGTATTAAAGAATAGCACCAACCTATTTCTTCCCGTGGGTGTCGTAAAAGGCGACTAAGGGACTTACTAGAGAATGGGCAGCAGCGTTCTCTATGCATTTTAACATTTTTAACACCATTCTGCGATTGCCAAGCCGCCTGCCAAGCGTGGCGGTTATGGCATCCCCCCTCCTTTTGTGGGAGGCCTATGTCCAGTAGTGGACGTCTTTCGGCTGAAATGATGATGACTTACTTATACTATTTAACATGCAAAATCTTAACTTGGTCCCAGTTCCGCGGTCCAGAGGTTCACGGAGGATTTCCCGAGAGATTCAGATTCAGTTTTTTGTCCTACATTTTTTGCAATTGTATGCTATTCTTTTACATTAACGAGTAGGTATCTTTGGGTTAGGGCTAATCGTAATCTTTTACATGCGATTTAAAAATTAGGTAAATGTAATTATTATAATCACCGGACGGATTACGGAGTACGGATTGATTGTAGTGAATGATAGTTACGTAATAATATTTTTCCCGCTGAGTGTTATGGCGTGTGGACTGCAAAACGTAGGCCGGAGCAATAAACGGTCACGACCACAGATCGTAGAAGTTTTCTAATCTGGGGTTACGAAGGAAAATCAGACAAACTGGACTGGGGAGGAAATCAGACATAATCACGCTTGGTAGGTAGGTACCTTCCTAGATTGGCGGTCGTAGTATATCACCATTCATACTTCATTCATTCATTTCAGTCGAAAGACTTCACTGCTGGACATAGACCTCTCCCAAGCACCGCCACTTCGACCGGTTCTATAATAGGTATGCATCCCGCATCCAGCGGATTCCCGCGGCCTTCACGAACTTCCAACGCTAAGTCTTCCAGTACGCGGTCACCACTCCAGAACCTTTCGGCCATCGGCCATCAGTTCTGCGAGCAATGTGCCCACTGCCACCTAGCATTATCATTATCATTGATAATAAGTGTATATTGATATCCAGCCATCTCGTGTTATTTCAAAAGAGGATCTAAGGAAGACTGGAATGTGTGCTTGCTGGTCGCCGAACAAACTAGTACCGTATAGTAAGGCCCTTTGTACACACGTATTTCTTGCCGTGAAAAACTACGGATTATTCGCCGTGTGTAGGCACGGTGGTGTTGTATGGATTACTAAGGAAGCTCGTTGACAGTCACGTTTTTTCTACAGCACGGTTTATATACCATACAGTAAAGAAACCACGGGCTGACACGTTTTTTTTGCCGTGAAAAGTTACGGTTTTGCTGTGTGTGAATATCTACGGTTTATTCGCCGTGTTTCTGCTCTATGGATCACTATGGAAGCTTGTTGACAGACACGGCGGCAATACGAGTACGACACGGCGCCGTCGCCCGCCCCGTAGCGCAATACGAGCTCACACGTTTATTATACGGCGCGGTTTATACGCCGTACCGTAAAGAAACCGTGCTGTGTACAAAGGGCCTAGCTGACTACTTAAAGAACCTTGAGAGAAAGGAGGTCTTAACACCCTAGATTCCTAGAATATAGTAACCCTTAATGCACTGAACGTTGTGTGCGATTCATAAGGAACGCCTATGTCGAAGTAAGTTGATAAGATGATTTTGAATCTACATTGGAACGAACGATCAAAACATTATGAGTTCGTAAAAAAATGGTAATAGTACTTAGATACCTACATACCTAAGGATTATACAGATTTTAGTATGTTATCTGCTACAGCTAATCTTTTAAACCCACGTGCAAGAGGGGCGGGGGAGAGAATGTTGCAATTTTTGGTTACACTGGTTCTATTTTTACGTGTTTATACTAATGGATTCTTACAAATAAGCCCTCTTCTGAGCTTATCTGACTCTTTCCGACTAAAGTCACTCGTTTTCCTCATCGCATAAATATGGGGAATCTAGAAACTGCTTCTTCTTAGCGTGTCGATAATCTAAATTGTGTCTACGAGTGCCTACGCATACAGCATTAACAGTGTAGGTGCGGCGTCCATAAATTCCACAGAATCGGAAGAGCTACTGTTGATCATGAGGTCGCCCAGGTCGGGCCAAGTGTTATTGGATTTTTCGATTAGGAATTTCTCAGTTGCAGCCCGGCTCTTGATTTGTGTCCGGTAATAGGTATAAAGATTTGGAGATATGTGGGTGTGATATAGGGAATACAGGCGTGATTTTATGTTATGTGTTTATAAAGTGCAAGTATTCTGATTTTTGCACTTTATAAATTGCCCTCAATTGCCTTTTTTTTTTTTTGGGTGGCAAATTTTCAAATATCTTCTCCCGCTCTGGGCGGAACGTGAAGCGTGTCAGACTTTTACTGACTAAAACCTACCCGTGTTCCTTCATTTGCCTGTGTGCCAGGGCCACGATATCCCTTTCAGACAAACTCGCAACCCTGGCGCCTGCATTGGCCCTAACGGACACCGTCAGTTCGTGCTGACATCTCTTTGAGGCGCGTGTGGAATACAACGCGCCGTCGAGTCCTAATCGGACGGCGAGCTACCCATCGCTCACCGTTCGCAAGCCCACGCCTATGGCGGCCGGGAATCGGCCTGCGACTCCCGACGCCCGACGACTTATTGTTATAAGTGCCCTGGCACGTCAGTCTTCACATCCACAGAGCACAACATAACGACATCCGGCTGCACAACACTGCTGCGATGTTTGGTACATTCATACATTGGACTTCAATCAAGGTCTTCAAAATAAAAAGCTAGGTATTTAGGTATACCTATTACTTATCTAAGTCTCCGAGGTAATACGATTAATGATTCGCAACGCTAATGTGCCGCGTCTACGTTATTAATTGCCTAGAAATCTTTAGCTAATGAGCCAGCACATTTTAATCTCGACTCGGTGAGTGTTTTGCGTTCTGCGCTGTCGGGCACGGGTTCGATTCCCACTCCCAAAGAATATTTGTACGCCTATCATTACGCCCAGAGGCGGCTCGTCATAAAGAGCGCTGGTGCAGTGCACTCCCACGAAAATAGCATAATCTATATTTCTTTATTATAATCCTATACATACATTATTTCTACTACCTAACCTAACCTAACATACGCATACAATAGCAGTTTACTAGAAAACCATTTCCTACGCGTACATTTGGCGTCAAGTTGTAACGTGTGGAGCGCCAGCGATTGCGCTCCTATGAAACAAAGTTCAGTACGATTTCTAGCACTGTATTCAATGAGTGCGAAAGAGAAATATCGACACAGTCCGACGCGTGAAACAAAAGATTTAGTATGAGAAATAAGCCTAATTTGGAGCGCCGCTCACGCGCGACGTTGCCAAGCGGCGCTAGGCGGCCGCGCGCGGGAATGCGATCTATGCCTATGCGCTGTTGCCGATCTTATGTAAACAAACAGTCGGCTCAACTCGGCTGTCAGTAGATTCGCAGTGTTTATTCTAAATAATTATTAAAAATAGTTTGTGCGCGACATTTGTATTAAAAATGGAACAATACAGTGTATCTTTTATTAAAAATTGTGAAAATACTCTCGAAATGCGTATCGAACTGAAAGCTAAGGGACCACCACGTCCCGAAATTGCACTTTCTCAAAAATGTGTTACGAAAAATAAATCTTTTACGCGTGGTTTTAAATCTGAACAATATTTCAAAACACCTTGGTTGTGTGGATGTGAAGAAAGCAACAAATTATTTTGTTTCCCGTGTCTGGTGTTTGGAGCTGGCGCCGGCAGTGGTGGTGAATCTGCATGGACGGAAACGGCCGTGTTGACGATTTAGCGCATCTTTCAATAAAAGTGAAAAAACATTCGCAATCTCGATTTCATATCTTATGTGAAGTGCAATGGGGATCTAAACTGCCATTTGTTCACGATAGGTGGCGAATCGTCGACATGGCTATTAAAAGCTGTCAATTCCATACATTTTGTAACCTAGCATTCAGTAAATTTCAATTTTCTCGAAATATGCCTCTGTGTGCTGTACCAGGATGTACTAACCCCGGTGTTCATTTATTTCCCAAAGATACAACGCTAAAAAAAAAGTGGGAAAAGGCTATACGTCGCAAAAATTATGTAGCGACACAGCATAGCAGGTTATGCCGGAATCATTTCCAAGAATCTGATTATGTAGGAGAATCAGCTTATACAGGTGAGCTATTAACTTATTAAGTGTTGATTTCAGTCATTAGCATTACAGACAGAGACTTCTCGTTATCACTGTGGTTAGTTTATTGATAACTACCTTGTAGGTACCAGATAGCAAAGTCTGCTTGAAAACTTGGTTTGTTTCCTGGAGGTTTAATATGTAAATAAACCAATGAACAGGTATCCTGTGTGCTTCCATATTACAGAGTGTTAAAAGTCTTATACTTAAAGTAATCTGTATGAAATTTTTAAATATTTTGTTTGTTTTTCAGGAAATCCTCAAATATGCAGATTTCTCAAAAAGGGGACTGTCCCAAGCATATTCCCTTGGTCCACCCGAGTGTCAACAACACCTACATCAAGAAGCCTTCGGTATTTGGAAAGAAGCAGACGCAGAATTGATTTTAGACAGCCAACTGGGGACGAAAGTATTCCAGAACCGTCTACTAGCACTGAAATAGAGATATCTACTGTAGAGAGCACCTCAGAAGATATTACTCCTAGAACAGTATCTGTTAGCATTCAATGTGGTAGTTCTTTGGGAATAATTTCACTAGAGGCTATGAGGGCCAATCAGGAGGCTATTCATTTTTATACTGGGCTAGAAAACTATGAAAAATTTATGCTTGTGTTAAACACGTTAAGTCCAATGTGTAATAATTTAAATTACAAGGGAAGTAGAGTTATCAATGTTTCTGTTGAAGACCAACTTTTGATAACACTGATCAAGCTAAGGAGGTATTTACCAGATTTTGAGTTGGCATTTTTATTTGGTATTTCCCAAACTAGTGTTGCTAACATTTTTATAACATGGATCAATTTTATGTATGAAATATGGTCTTTAATTAGTATTTGGCCCAGTAAAGAATTGGTTCAATACTTTATGCCAGAGTCATTTAGAAGTAGTTTTGCAAGTACAAGAATTATTGTGGACACAACTGAAATACCCATCACAAAGCCTGGGAATCCTATAGCACAGCAGGTGACATTCAGCAGCTACAAACATAAAAATACTGTGAAGGCTATGATTGGAGCTACACCTGGTGGTCTAATTTCATATGTCTCAGAATGTTATGGAGGTTCAGTCAGTGATAGACAGATTATAGAAAGATCCAATCTTGAAAATCTATGTGACAGTGGCGATTCTATCATGGCAGATAGAGGTTTTAACGTGCAGGACATTTTTGCTCCAAAAGATATAACTATTAACATTCCAATGTTCTTGAAAGGAAAGACACAAATACCAGGTGTTAGAATAGTACAGGATCGAAAACTAGCAAGCAAACGAGTTCATATAGAACGTATTATAGGCCTTGCTAAAACATACAAGATTTTGAAAAGTGAACTAAGCCCATATCATGTAACACTGGCATCTAGAATTTTATTTGTTTGTGCTATGGTTTGTAATTTTAGAGAAAATATTATGAAATAAAAGCATTTTAATATGTTAATAAAGTTTTATTTTAAAGTGTTAGTCTTTAAAGAAATATTTCTTGATTACAGCATTTTTAAAGAAGTTATGATAAAAATTATCAAGTTTATCCAACATATCCTGAATGAATTGTTCATCACGTTCAATATATATTACATGTAAACTTTTATAGGTAAAAATCAATAAATTACAAAATAATCTTTTTGTTACATATAACTGCCCTTGAATTTGGTAGTAATAAATATTGTTTTTTTTTAAAGTTAGTTGTCCATTTTCGTCATATTGTAGATATGGTATTGTTAGAGGACTGATCTTTTGATTTCTGGAAGCATAAGGACATTTAACTTCAATAATGGTTTCTGATCCCAGTAAACCATCAGGAGATGCTCCTAAATAAGGCCTTTCCTGAGACAAGAATAAACCACATTCAACTACAACCAGATCATAAGCCTCCATATACCTTTTAATGGCTACATTTTCATTTATAACTCCATGTGCCATGGCTCTTGTCTGGATTCGATTTTTATTTAATATTTGATGGCAATATTTGATTAAAGTTTCACTTTTTAAATGACACACAGTGTGAAAAATGCTGGCTGTAATGTGGGTTTTTCTATAATCATGCCACTTTGGATTGGAACTTTGTCCTCTAGTTTCAATTTCTATTTCCATAATTCTTGTTTCTGAAACATTAAGAACACTTATGGATTCTAAAAAAATATCCACTGCATTTTTTTTTAAATATTCATGGTCCAAACATATTGCTCGTTGGTTAGCTGCAGGATATAATTGTTTTAAAGGCATTGACGAGTGTGCATAATTTAGAATCAAAGATTGAAACCTGCATTGAAATGCATTCTTATCAAACCTAGGGTTTTGTGCCAAGTATGGAGAATAAACAGTATTATGTACATCTCTTTTGGATGGCAATCTGGAGGCTCTCAATGGTGTTGCATAATACTTCTTTGCTGGTTTATGGAATGTCTGTAGTTGTGACGTAGAAACTTCATGTAGGAGTATTATTTTATGTTGTACAATATTTTCAGCAGCAAGTAGTACCACAGCTATATGTTTGCAATGCGCTTCTTTTCCTTCTCCTGCAGCACATTCACAGCTTGCTTCTTCAGGCATTCCGTCATCACTTAATTTGATGTTTACCTCATATTGAAGCTGTTTCATAGATGCCTTGCAATAACCTGGAAGAAGTTTTGATATGTTTATTAGGCAAATTACTTTACACATCAAACTAACAACACACACATTTAAAACTTCACCATCCTACTATTAACAACCATGGAAGAAGACCTACACCCATTTTATTTCCTAGACATCAACTTTTAAATGAGTTTATAGTAAGAATAAGCATACCTTTTAGGTATGTACTTGAGCAGGATGTTGTTGATCGTAGAACAAGAAGGTATCTCGATTCATACAATCTTACAGCATCACTGATATTCTTATTGAATCTGAAATAAAAACCATTACTTATGTTAAACAAGGGCCGCTAGAGGATATCAAACATTTAACATGTATCATTGGAAATAAATATGTTAGGTACCTGTCAAAGTAACTTTGAATATGTTGTTTAGTAATCTTCGGCAATTTGGTGGAGCTATTAACGTCTTGGTAAAGATCCGCTTCAGGAACGTCAATGGCTTGGCTTTCAGAAGCTTGAGGGCTTTGATTGCCGAAATTAAAATTTCGGTCGTAAGCTTCTAACCTAAAAGATAAAGAATACCATTTATCATTAAAGTAATGTTCTCTCATTTTTCGTAAATTTTCCTACAATGACTCAAGTAAGAATTAACACGTTACAACTAAAAAAAGATCCAAATCTAGAGGCTAGCACTGATGAAAAATATTTTATTATTTAAAAGTCTACCTCTCAACAAGATCTGCTTTCTTTCCAGTTATCCTTGCTCCTCGTTTTTTCAATTCGTCTTTCAATTCTTTGAGCTTCCAGGTACAATACATGATAGCAATAACGATGGTGGACCGGTTTCAACACAAAAAATTGCAAAAAACACTGATGTAAACAAAGCGAAAACGATTTGACAGCGGCCATCCCGCCACTGGCGACATCTGCGCTGAGCTTTGCGTGTGCATCCCCATTGGCATCTATCGGCCGTCAAGATATTCGTAAGGCGCTCGATTCTGCGTATCGAAAATCTATTAGAGAGTTCAATGAACGTGTTGATGAAAATCGATAAAGATCGCCGAATGGATTTTCTTTACAAATAAAATAAATGGTAAGCTCTAGTTCTATGTTTCTTTTTTTAGTGAACCCCCACAAATAAATGTCACGAGCCGCCTCTGATTACGCCTACCATAGATTAGGTATTACTTTGAATCTTCGTTCTGGCATACTTTTTTAGGGTTCCGTACCTCAGGTTCGGAACCCAGGATCACTTCATGTGTTCGTCTGTCCGTCTGTCACAGCCAATTTGCTCCGGATCTACCGGACCGAATAAGTTGAAATTTGGTAAACTTGAATGTATGTGACCCAAGCACGGACGTATAACGTAAATAAATGAATTTTGTATTTTAACGGGTTTGTAGGTAAGGATTTCAGATACTTATTTTTTTTATATTTTTAAAATAAAAACTTTTAATGTTATTTAAGAAAATAGATGAATATTGACCCCTACCTCCAAAACACCTGAGCTAACAATTTTAAAAAACCTAGACTATGGCGTTAAAAAAAAAGTTATACCTCACCAGCATAGCAACAAGGATTACATAGTAAATGTACTTATTACTAGGTAAGTAGGTGCACATTATATAATAAAAAAACCGGTCAAGAGCGAGTCGGACTCGCGCACTGAGGGTTCCGTACGTATTGATTATTTCTGAAAAACTGTCCTATTTAGAAACATCGTTTTATTTTTCCTGTAATCTTTACATAAACTTCTATCACAGATTAATTTCAGATTTTTCTCTATAGAACGGATTTTTTTTACATTTTTCATTAAACGTCGAAAACTATGATTCCTAAAAAGACCCCCTTTCAGGCCCTGTTGCAAAAAAGATATATTTTTTTAAAAATTTATTTCTTGTTTGCAAAATAGTTGGGTAAACGTATCTAAAATTATTCCAAATTTGAAGTAGCATTAGTAGTTCTTGAGATATCCAGCTGTGACAGATAGACAGACAGACTTAGTCTCACCATAAGGGTTCCTTTTTACCATTTTGGTACGGAACCCTAAAAATATAAGTAGTGAATAAAAATGTGTGTGTGTGTGAAGTTTGTGAAAACAAAAGATATTCGGTATTTAGGTAGTCTAATTGTAATAAACATCTTTTTACTGAGATCTTAGCATCATGTTTGCTTAATTAATGTAATGTTTTTTGTTTTTTTGTTGTTTTCATAGCTAGTAGTGGTATACGAATTGATGTGGGGCAGGTACCACAGCTAAAAAGTGAAAAATAAATAACTTTTTTACGAAAAAAAAACCGACTTCCAAAAAAACACTAAAAAGTGAAAAATAACTTTTTTAATATTATATTTAATTTAATTTCGGAAGTCGGTGGCCAAAATGAAAATACAGAACCAAAGACACCGACTACCGAAATTAAATTAAATATAATATTAAAAAAGTTATTTTTCACTTTTTAGTGTTTTTTTTGGAAGTCGGTTTTTTTTGTAAAGAAGTTTTTTCGAGAGCGCAAAAGTGATTAAACTATTAACAGGTGCTGAGACTGACACGAATGGTTTATCACCACGAAAACTGTACATAAATAGTTACACATACTTAATGTTTCAATTATTTCAAGCTTTTTCACAATTAGTTATGAAATTGACCAAAAACGTTTTTGTTTGTGATAGCACCCTTAACCTTGTTTTTAGTTTATTTTGATGTTTGTCCTATCGGAATTGGTCGTCAATTTCTACTCCAAGTTAACTGACTGTACCAACTGGCTGGCGACCTGACTGTAGCAGACCGAGTAATTGTTCAATTACAATTTTGTGTTCTGTCTAAACAAGTATGGGCAAATATACTAAAAGTTTCAGGTGATTGAGTGATCTTAGTAATGTAAATGTGACATAGTTTGTTTTGTCCAGGTTAAGAGTGAGCAAGTTGGAGTTGAGCCATTTTATAACTTCCCCAAAACTGTCTTCCGCTTTTATCCTGACTTCTGAGGTAGGAGCGTTTATCCATATAAATGTGTCATCAGCGTAGGTATATTTTTGACATTGTGCAAAGGTCATTAATATATATTTTAAATAAAGTTGGGCCTAAAACGCTCCCCTCCATGGCCCTCCATAAGTAACTGATTTCTCCTCACTTAGGTTGGATGCAACTTTAACTTGTTGAGTTCTATTGCTTAGATAATCTTTGAAAAATTGTAAAGGTGTACTCCTGATGCCCATGTTCTCCAGTTTGTTTAAGAGGTTGGAAACAGAGACTGTGTTAGCTGACTGTGGTGGCTTTTGCCATATCCAAGAAAATACCGAGACATTTATTTTTAGGTTCCAGTTTTTTTACAATGAATTGAGTTAGGTCTAACACAGCAGTTTCGAAAACCATATTGGCAATTACATTATTGTTGTTTAAATCTTGTGTTTAATATTATCTCTAACACTTTTGATAGCATAAAATAACATGGTAAATCTCTCAATATTGTGCATAAAAACTTATATTTGCAGTTGAAATAAATAAGGGAACTGTTTTTTAACTACAATGTGAAGTTTGTTCTTGGGATAAATAAATACACTTCACTGTGCGTGGTGTGACACGCACTTGTCCGGGTTTTTTGGTATGTGCATGGGCATAAAATGTCTGTAAATCAAAATATACTAATCTAACTATTGTATGTCTACTTATGCGGGAAAATGTAACTTCGTCAGACATTCATTTTTTTTCTTTAAACTTTGCCCCGCACTAGGAATTTCTCCTGTATCGTGGGTGCGTTTACAAACATTTAAACTCACATACACATACAGTCAGACCCGGAACAACTACTTGTAGGTCATACAAATATTTGTCCCGTGCGGGAATCGAACACGCGACACGCAGCACAGCAGTCAATCGCTTAACCACTGCGCCAACCGTGCCGTCTCCGACTTAGAGATTACTCGGTGGGTAGCTATAGGTACGTAAGTCGCCTGTAGGACTGTAACAGAGAACAAGCCTATTGCCATCCATTAACTGGGTACAAATCCAGACTCTGGAATGCTACAGCGAATTTACAAATTATCCTACTTTACCGCACCGCGATAAAACCCACGACCCGTTCGTTCAGTAGTCGCGCTTCCATCCACTAGACCAACGGGACAGTTACAGAGGCTATCTGCTCCCTACCTACACGTAAAACACAAAAACAATAATGTACGTTATCGAAGTAAAAACCCCATTATACGTCGATGTATCTAATCGAAACATCCGTTGGTTTCTTTAAAAATACACAACTTTATCAATGGATTAGTTTAAAAAGAGCCATGGAATGGAACACAAAATTAATCGGTATTTGTATCAACAGATTATGATATAATGACGTCCCTGTTATCTTTGATAAGGGAGGCTAATTAGTATATGTACTTACTCGGTAATTAATTCATTATAGTTAGTGACTTGACCGTTGGAACATGAAGGCTTTCGCTATTGTTTTGTTGTGCGCGCTTGCCGCCGTCCAGGTAAAAAAATCTTAGATATTTTATAGTTAATTTAGATCAGTATTCTAGGCGACCCTGTAAATTAAGATTTTAGGAAAAAAATCTAAGCTTTCTTTAGGTAAATCCCAATAGGTACTCACTATTTAAATCCACGTCATGACAATGTGAAGTTGAAGAAATGTTTAGGATTATATGGAGTTTTCAAAAATAGCAAAAATGTTACTACTTAAGTATATTAGGTGTGAACTTGGTTTTCAGCTTGTAAATAATAACATAACATGACGCCTGTAATTCCCGAAGGGTAAGGCAGAGGTGTATTTATAGTACACACACGTTTCGCCAGTTATGTTTACGCTGGTAGCACACCTCCGCCGCGAAACCAATTCGAGTAGCGGAACATGACGCGAACCAGTACAATTGAGCTACTGCGGTTTCGCTGCTATGGTTTCGCGGCGGAGGTGTGCTGTCAGCGTCAATGTCCCATGTAATAGGGGGCGAAGTTTTTGCCATAAACCGGGCACAAATCTAGACTCCGGCCTGCTACTGAGAAATTCCTGGTGGAAAAACCCATTAACAATTTGCCCGACCTGGGAATCGAACCCCGCACCTCGTGATCCTCAGTAGCGTTTGCAACCACTAGACCAATGAGGCAGTAAAATAAAAATAATAGGAGAAAACCTAAGCCACAGGATTTCGAAAATAATTGTCTGTGGTTCAGTTACTTAATTTTTTTTATGTTTAAATTACATATTATGGATCTAAAGGTATGTACTAATAGTAAAGCTAAATAGTTAGTTATATTTGTCTCAACGCGCAAATCTCTGAAACTACAGTTGGATTTGAAAAAATATTTTGGCATTTGATAGCCCAATTCTTGAGGAAGGGTTTAGGGTATTTAACATCACGCTACGACCTTACGGAGTCGAGCAAAAATAAAAAAGGCAGAAAGAACGCTAAGCTAAAACGAGTAGGTAACATCGCGTGCGGGGCGATGCAACGCGACGCAGTGGGTCGGGGGGGGCCGAGTGAGTTTTATAAAGACGTGGCTGTTATTTTATTTCTTCCACGCGAACGAAGTCGCGGGCAGAAGCTATTATTTATTATTATATATTATTTCTAGTTGGTTAATTAATATTAAGGTATATTAAGCAAAAACAGGCCGAAAAAAAACACAATTTTTGTATGGGGACCTCCTTTAATTTTTATTTTTATAGCAGCAATAGAAATACACAATCTGTGAAAATTTCAACTGTTACGGTTCATGAGATACAGCCCGCTGAGAGTCAGTCAGAGGATGGACGGACGGACAGCGGAGGCTTTTAGTAATAGGGTTCTGTTTGGTTCCCTTAAAGTACGGAACCCTAAAACATTAACGTTTAAGTGACAATGCCCGATTGTAATATAGACTAGATTCAATATCATAGTTATGTAAATTGATAATCAGCTCTATCTAGCGGCAATTTTGCGGCTCTATCTAGCGGCAATTTGGAAAAACCTACGTGAACCCCTTATCAATCAAATGTTCTTATCTAATTAGATTTTGTAATTAAGTCTAATCTATATTTTAATACATCAAGTTAATTCTACATAATTCCTAGATTAACGTTATCATTTAAACTTGTTTTTGGTGATAGATTTTCCATTTGTGTAGGTATTTTTAATACCTAGGTAAAGCCAAGATGTTTAGGTATCTACTCATGAATACCTATAATCATAAGTAAGGATACTAGGTAGACGTTCTCAAACTTTAGTCCGCGCGCGGCTGCTGGTCACCGCCTGAGGTATGTCAGCGGTGAGACGGGGAAGGTAGACAAAGGCCAAGCTAACTCAGTCTGCCAATCTTGACAATCGCGCCCTCCCCCTCCCCGGGCTTTCACAACATCTCCCTTTAGTAAGACTGATTGTCAGACTTTTGGGCTTCTTTTGGATATTCGCATCCGCAATTGCGAAGCTTCCGCATTTATTTAGGCCTCCGCATCCGAATTAATCAATGCGGAGCTCATACGGATGCAGATGTGGGTGGAAAAGGGTGACAGTAAGATAAGTAAAATCATAATCAACAAAATATAAATTATAATCCGTTAAATTATTAATATAGCTCTAAACCGTCATATTATGTTCGCTAAATAGTCATAAACGCATCAAACACATATAATTTCGAGAGCTATATTGACTTTTAAATTATTATAATTTAGTAAATGTATTATAATAGGGTATTTTACTCTATATGAGAAAAAATCTAAAAATATATTATTGAGATAGCTTAGGCAAAAAGCAGTCGGAAAACGTTAGTTTTAGTTAGTAAAATGGAACCTAAATTTTAAAATTAAATTCAAAGGTTTCAACTTTTTTAATCTGTTTCGTATCACCATTAAATAGTAGTCGCCAATGTCGCCATGTTATTACGTCATACACGGCTATGTAAACATAGAAGTGTCAACTGTCAGCGTACAAAAATATCACTGCATTTGTTTTAAACACAGCCAACTGACGTCTTGACCACAGAGCAATACGGCGTCCACTGCGTCCAGCGTTTTCGTCAAATTACGCGCGAAATTTGAAAATGCAAAATTTAAATTCATTTTATGACACTTAATAAATTTGTGATATTTTTTGTCGTCCATTAGTACTATGGAATCTAATTGAAACACTTTTCAAAAATGGGTTTAATACCCTATTGCCGCGAATTGAATTATGATCAACATACAACGAAACAGCGCAGCGCTGCAATTTGCAAAAACGCAAGAAATTCAGAATATGACCTTGCCACCTTGTCCTTGACAGATACCATAAAAAAACTTGAGATCCGCATCCGCATCTGTGGATGTGAGCCACCAAAAATTGCAACCGCAACATCCGTGGTTCACAGTTCACATAAATCTCAAGCGGTGGCCAGCAGTCGCGCGCGGACTAAAATGAATTTATAGGCAAAATTAATACTTCGTTGCTAGTTTATTTAATTAAGATTATAGCTAGGGTTGTTAACTATTTAATTTAATTGACCTATTTTCCCCATTGCCTCTTTTCCATTTCTATAATATGATATACCCTATTCGCTGCTTTTAACAATGTTTTTTTTATTTTTCAGGGCCGCTACACTGGCCTCCAAAGTAAGTAAATATTCTAAATACCTTTCTCCCTTCTGTTTAACAAGGTTTAATAAATCTTAGATACGTAAACTAAACTTTTTAGTTTAACATCACTTCAGAATAATTTTACCTATATTATTAGTTTTAAAGGTAACCCCATTTTTCCTGTTGTCACACTGAAGGCCTGTTTCACAGTGTCCGGATAAGCACGTATCTACTAAATAAATGAAAAAATAAACAGAACAGGGCTGCCAGTATAGCCATATTTTATTATGAAGGGCAATCTCAGGATAGGTACGTTAGACCAATTAAAAATAAAGAGAAAAAAGTGGCCAAATTATATGGTTTTTGTATCCAATTATATAATCTGTTAGCTCTGAAATAGAAATTTAGTGGTGAAACTGTCCCACAAAACTCCCTTATCCCAGCGTTACTCACCATGACGTCTCGTGCAGGCACCCGCTCCGCTGCGGCCCTGGGTGAGAACCCCTGGCTGGTGCACCTGCGCATCGCAGTGGACACCAGCGGCCTGCTCAACACGGGCGCCGGCACGCTCATCGACAACAGCTGGCTGCTCACCACCGCTGACAACGTCGTCGGGTAAGTTACCGTACTAAACATACTTACGTATGCTATGTACCTACATACTTACGTATGCTGTGTACCTACACCGCTAGAAGGTTATTTTGGCGCGTGGCGAAAATCAGAACCAACGCCGCCATCTTGTTTTTCAATACATTTCTCAAAACTATTGCACAAATGTTCCACAGCGACTCCCTGTCAATGTCTTTCGAGCGCCAAAAGATTCTTCTATCAGAGTAATATCTCTAGAGGCGCATTCGATTTGAGCGTGCTTACACCCGTTCCGAATTAGCGTGAGTGCGATAACGATGTCCCGTGAATCGTCATTGATGACGTCATGACATGCAGCATCTTAAGGTAACGCCGACCATGCCTTATTGTTGACAGCTCTCAGCTGTCATAATCGTGATAACTAAATCGGAACGCAAAATAATGATTTGAAGCGCTGTGAGCGATTATGACATAATTCGGAATGCAGCCTAGGTACGTCAATGTCGGGTTAAAGTAATTTCATACAACTGTCAAAGAGACTTTTTTGGCGGGAAAGTGAAGCGTCATGTTAGCAGTTTTCTTTTATTTTCTATTTGTGTTTAGCCGAATATTAATGTGTAATAGTGGTGGTTTATTAACCATTAAGTGTTCGTGAACCTGCATTAGTGTAGGCAAATAAAACAAAACAATGCAACATCACTTTAAGTTCTCTCAAGAAGTCCGCGCGAGGCTTCAGTAAAGTCCACGTCTTTACTTAAACTCAAGGGGACCGGGCGGGATATCATCTATCATCTTTATCATGCATTGAATGGAGTTCATTTCATAATTTGTACTTGTTACCATTTTACATGACACTGGCTAAATGCACAAACCGTGCGAAGCCAAAAAGAAAAAAAAAACTGTCAAAGAATTACAGTTTTAATTTGAATATACTAACAGTTTATGTTGGTAGTCAATTTGATTAACAATGAATTCCCCTGACTTTACACCCGCTTGTCGCTAGGTACCTACCTATATGTTTTTATCCCAGAGGGCGAGCCTGTTTCCTTACAACTACGGCATATAATGTTATAAGCTTTTGGACTGCTGAGCACCTGGGTTTGATCGGGTGCAGTGTTATTGGACTTTTTTATTAGGGTAATTCACCATTTGTCAGCCCAGTCTAGATATAAGCAGGCTCACTCCCTTTCACATAGGATTTAAAAAGATAACTGTGGACATCATGTGGAAGTTGGTACCTACCTAATAGTAATACTTAAATAATACGTAATACGTAATACCGGCAGTACTGAAGTACTGCCGATCGATTTGAAAATCGATCTTTTAAGCCTGAAAATCGATTCTTCGATTAATCGATCTCAGATCGCCATCCCTAGTGCAATGCATATTTAGGTACCTACCACAGGCACTCATGTGGGTCACAAGGCCTAGCAGGAACGCGCGGAGTAAATACTAAGTCCCCCGCGCCGCGTCTGTCTGTCAAACGGTTTCCACCAATGGACAGAGTGATTCATGAGGAAGGTTTAAGTGTATTATTAATTAAGGTTTTGTGTAAATTAGCTGAAATATAACGATTATTGTTGAAGATGTCGGATAAAATCATGCTGACTTAGTGTTACTAGCGTGAGCCGCGTAAACCATACGAAATACATAAAATGTATGTTCTACAAATCTACAGGAAACATCTTAAAAAAAACAATACAAATACATCTTAAAAAGTTCAACAAAAAAGTTCGCCATCTAACATAATAATATGTCTTATCTTCTAAGGATTATTATATTATAATTATTATTATATCTATTATTAGATATTATTATGATTATCCACAGTAACCATTTGTATCTTTTAGAATTTGATTAAAATTTCATTGTTATTTCCGAAGCTATTTTAACCGGTATTATCCAATAAAATATGTTATTTTTTAGATTAAAATATGCCTTACATCATATAATTTAAATGAATACTTTAAAGGATATCACAGATTCAAAATTACGCGTAACAAAATAATTATATTGAAGGCGGCGCAAGGCCTATTCGCGGTAAGCGATCATCGCTTCGCTTCCTTTTAATCGCGGTAGTACGTTCCCGTGGGATATTTTCCGACATCCACGCGGGCGAAGCCGCGGGAAAAAGCTAGTATAAGCTAAATTGGAACAATTTCAAAAGCTTTTATTTTTAGTTTCACGGTACCTGTCCCGGTGTCTGTCTGTAACACCCTGTTATGAGCACGGTGCGAGCCTTGCGCTCCATTCCGAGCCGCCCTTGGAAAGCAAGGCTCGCACCGCGCTCATAACAGGGTGTTTCAAACTACATCATGCGTCATTATGAATAATATTTAATTGTTTTAAATTATTCGAATTATAAGAATAAAAAAAAACATTTTCATAAATGATTAGTAGTCATTAGTCATTGGATACATGAATTGGGCTGCCGCACACTGGTCCCGAATGATAAAAAAGTGGACATTAAGAAATTTTTGACAGAAGGTCAACGGATTCGGCTGATTTTTTTTTTGTAGACAGCTGATGCAATTACAAATCACTTTTATGGATTGAGTTTTTGCCAAATAAGCCGTATTTTCAGAGAAAAAAAATATTGAAATATTTTTTGTATGAAAGAAATCCTAATTTTGTCTTTATCTTCCAAGATTCAAACGTATTCAAAATAAAACTTAGCGCAGCTTGTAGAGGTGCTAATTGCTCACCACTTTGTCATAGACACTCTTCTGCGATTTTGTGCTCCTTTTGAGTTACAGGCACTTTAAATATTTTTTGTATAAAAAAATTCTAATTTTGTCTTTATCTTCCAAGATTCAAACGTATTCAAAATAAAACTTAGCGCAGCTTGTAGAGGGGTTAATTGTTCATCACTTTGCCATAGACACTCAATTGCGATTTTAAAACGAAACTAGGTGTAGCCGCACTTCGGGTATTAGCCGTAACATATACATATAATATAATATATTCCGATTGCAAATAAGTCGGTTTATACTTCTTAACCATTAAACGACAATGAAGCTCCTTCGTCTATTTTCAATTTTTCAAATCACCCCATATCGTTATATACTTTCGAAGCTTGGAACTTGGAAATGTTTGTGTACTTATCACAATCTTAAATTTCAAATAAAAGCGTGTTACTTTTAACACAAAGAGAGAAAAAAATCGAGGGTGCTGTAACACGCTTTATGGTTATTTTTTTTTAAATTAAAACTTGTTTAAAAAAAAACTTTATTTATCAAAATTGAAAATACCTGTTCGCACATAGTTACTTAGTTTTAGGACTTTATTAATATTGAGTGATATTTATTGTAGTAGCTTGTTTGTAAGTCCCGTCTGTGGCGACTAAACTAACAGAACCGTTTCTCTTCAGTGCCCGTTTCATCTGGTGCCGTTACGGCGCTGTGAAAGTAGTCAACCCGTCCCTCGTGACTGAGACCTCTGTCCCAGTTCTCAGTCCGGCGACGGTGGTCCGCATCCACCCCAACTACAACCCAGCCACTGGCGAGAACAACATCGCCCTTATCAACATCACCAGAACTGTACACTCGACCGGTAAGTAATCATATATTATGAATATAATAATATGAGTATTCTTTTATGAACTCTTCTTCGTAAAATCGTAAACTTTTGTGGCAAACGACCCATTTTAGCGAGGATGTAGAAACATTTCTGGGAATATGCTTTTTAATAAATAAATATGAGCTGTTTATTCGTTTAATTGGAGAAATAGTTTAAGAGATATTCGTACCTACCTTGGTGGGTTGTAGTGTAGATATATACCAATATGTACAATTGTACAGACGCCAGCACATCAGGTTTACCAAACTGTAAAATTTCTCCAAATGATTTTAAGTTTTAATCTTGATGGTTAAAGGGGATAGGCCAAAGTAGCCCGCGCCGCGAAATGCAAATTTTCTTAAGTTTTTTGAAATTTGCAGGTCTGTGTCAGGTTGTATGATGATTAAAATATGATTCGCGGCCGTAAAAAATATGGCTTGACAAAATTATTAATAATTAGAATCAGCAATACAACTAACTCTCTTCGTAGAATCCTATTGATTGACTATTTCATGAAATAGTCATTCAATAGGATTTTATGAACTTCGGGGTTCCCTGACGCTTTCGCCTTAAGAGGGCGGTCCGTCTATCGTCAATGCGAGCATGGTCGAAAAGATTGTTGTTTCATCCAGCGCAAGTGAAAACTATTAACAAACGAGTGAGAACGCGATAACATTCTTAACATTATTTTTATCCTATTAAACCTAGTTATATGTGCATGCTGTGGTCTCCTGTAATTGAAGGAGCACACGTACAAGGACCTTTTTTATTATTGTGATTTATATTGTATATGTGTATCCTTTGTTGGAGATCCGAAATAAATAAATAAATAAACATTGAACGAAAAATAATGTGCGGAATTTTCATAAAACTTGTTCCAGGAAATACGTGTTTTTGAGTGAGCCTTACCAGGTTGTGAAATAAATATTGGTCATTTAGAATCTCCATTACATTTGCAAGGTTTCTATCGTAATGTTTTCTTAACATTTACAATTTATGAGTACATTATGAATGGCCAAAGTTCAGGTAAAATTTGTGCAAAAAAGCAGATTTTTGCAGGCTTATACTGAATTTGTTTTTCAAATGTTTTATTTTTTACTTGCATAGAACCCTACATATAGTGCACAAGATACCTATTGGTTCAAAAATTTCAAAGAAAGATGTGTTACAACGCCATAATCACGTACGAGCGTTTGTATGAAAAAAATGTCGGGTTGGCCGCTCTTAAGTTCAAAATCGAATGAGAAAATTTGACAGTTTGTGGTAGCTTTTTGTGCTGGCGATAGTAATGTTCAGTATGACCCAATATGTACGTTACCTATTACAGGGAAATTAATTGATGTCATAGCCATTTCATACAACAGTCAAGGAATGAAAGTTGTAATTTGAATACACGGACAATTTAAGTTGTCAGTCAATTTAGAATTACCCGTACTTTACCCCTTGAGCGAAAAAGAACAAAAACGTTTTAACATTAAATAAGGATACCTATTGGATTCAATACAGAGTTATCGACATGACTTGACAGAAAGCGTTAAGAGAAGGAATATTTACGGATAATTTTCTAGAAAATGTATTATGTACCGACTCTGACCAGAAATCCAGAATTATTGTTCTGCAAACTCTTTCCCCACAAATTCAATTTAGTTGTAAAGTTGTGGACCGCGCCGAGCGGACCTGACCTAGTTTTGTTAGCAAATATTTCGATTTCTCATAGTGAACGCGGTTTCAGGTTTCCTTTCTGCAGAATTATTAAGTTCCCACTATAAACTAGAAGGATAATACGTATTGTTATTATTAACAGGGTGTTGCTCATCATTACCTAGTAATCAGCCAATAGTGTTCCCACTGTTGTGACACAGGCCTCCTCTATGTTAGAGGGAGTAGGCTGCAATCTCTAGTCATCGAATTTTCGGTTCTAGGACATGCCAGTTTCCTCACGATGTACTTCTTCACCGTTTTTGAGAGCAGTGGTGATGAATAATTTACATTAAGTGCCTGTCTTTATTTTTTAATTTTTTTGGGTTGGAAATTATCAAATAACTTCTCCCGCTCTGGGTGAAGCGGGAGGGTGTCAGACTTTTACTGACTAAAACCCACCCGTGTTCCTTCCGTTGCCTGTGTGCCAGGGCCACGATATCCCTTTCGGACAAACTCGCAATCCTGGCAGGCATTGGTCCTAACGGACCCCGTCAGTTGGTGCTGACATCTCTTTGAGGCGCGCGTGAAACACAACGCGCCGTCGGCCCGGGCCTGGTCCTTATCGGACGGCGAGCAACCCATCGCTCACCGTCCACAGGCCCGCGCCTACGGTGGCCGGAAATCGGCTTGCGACTCCCGGCGCCCGGGGCGATTAAGTGCCAGTCTGGGTTCGAAACTACGACCTTCAGCTCGTAAGTCGCGGCTGTGTCCGTTCGGCCACCACTGCTCTTCACACTAATAAAGATTGATAAAATATAAATCGAAGTTTTCCCCCAAATAATAATTCCTCCCTATGTGAAACGACTGATAGTAACCAAATTTTTCCTCGAAACCTAAAACTAATTAAATTAACAATATATCCAATAAATACATTTTTTCAACAAACAATACATTCTACAATTAAAACATTTTGCCGAAAGCAAATTGTTCGATTAATAAAGACGTGTTGAGGGTTGCCACCGCCTACGGTTCGTTCCCGAGCCGCACCGGACCGTGTTGCTACGGTTTAATTAAGGTTTCCGGTCTCTGGGAATGTTTTCTGATAATGTAGTTACTGTTCCTACGTTGCTTTTTGCGAAATTTCGGTTAATAAGGCGATTTTTTTGGTAGGTTAGATACTTCTTGCTTTTATACAGGGTTACTGCAGGTAACTCTACGTGTTCCTTGCAGGACGTCTTATTAGGTTTAAAATGCAACAAATTAATCCACCAAATGTTCTACCGAAATTCAGTAGTTTTTGCTGATCTCGCATTATATAGGATTTCCGTACAATGAGAGGTCAGCGTATACTGGAAGTGTATAGCTTGATGTGTAGCCGTGTGTACTATAGGTACACCTCTGCCTAACCCTTCGGGGATTACAGGCGTGATGTTATGTTAATTCCAGTGGAAACTTCAAGGGCATAAATAACGAGTATTAATTGTTCACAGACAACATCGCTCCCATTTCTCCCGCCGGCGCAATCGCTGATGACGCTAATTTCTGCCATTTCGGTGGAGATGCCGGTGAGTACCTACCTATAGTTAGGGTTGCCAGGTCTTAAAACCAAAAAGCCGGACATACCAGCCAGTTTAGCCGGACATTTGGGTATAAAAGCCGGACACTTAATTTTTTAGTCTTAGTATAACACGACATTAAAAAAAAAAGTAAAACAATGCTTATCATTGACCATTAAATCTTCTTAAATTCTGATGCAAAACCAATAAAATTGAATGAATCAGTGTTCTTTATTATTAAAGCGGAAACCAACATAATTATAACAAATGTAAAAAACGGGTCAAATTTTAAAAGCCGGTTAGGCCGAACACCGCCTAATTTGGCTGTACATGCAACCAAATAGCCTGACTGTGTCCGGCTTTATCTGGAAGCCTGGCGCGTTGCCCTATATACCTATAGCCTTAGTTACGGTATAGCCATCGACGAAGTTTGGCCTAAAGTGTATTTTTTGAGCAGCAATTAAATTAAATCCATCACAAAAGCATTAAAACATTCTGAACCGCTTGCGATATATTTGTTTGCCGAATAAGACGAGTAAAAGACAAAGCACTGAATGTTTCATCGTTAGATCAATGCGTCAGATGTATTTTATCTCTGGAATAAACTTGACTACTGGCAGTTGTTTAAAGAAAACTGTCAAAAGTTTAAAATTATTATGCCTTGAATATACATAGCTGGCGATGAAAAAATCTGCCGTAAATCAGGAATACACATAGAATCATACCCCAACTTAAATTAGTATTTAGGAACCTAGGTTTAAGTCCAGTTGTATCCACATCGGCCTGCACTAACCGTTCTATTTTTTCAGCCCCCGGTGAGCAGCTGAATTGCTACAACGTCGATGTGGTCCAGGGAGAAGATGGTTCCCTTACCGTCTCCAACGACGGGGTCCAGGCTACCGCTGTAAGTTTATTTGACAGATAAAGCGCTATAAGGATATTTTGTTGCGTGGCTAAAATTTGAACTAACGCCGCCATCTTGTTTTTTGAATAAAGTGACATTTCACAAAAAAATTGCAAAAATCTATTCCAACAGCGCCCCCTGTTGACGTCATTTGAGTATCAAAGATCCTAGTTTTAGCAGTGTAGAAGTACCATCGTCTTCTGTCATCACCATCCTCCTGCTCTCATCCCAGGTTATTTGGGTAGACGCAGCCATGATGCAGCACTTCTTTTTCGTTCAGACAGAGGTTGTAGCTGACAGTTTGATAGTAATTGGCAGTTATTTGACATTATGTAGGTACGTCTTTTTCAAATAGTACAATGTATGTCAAACTGTCCGCCACCGCCACCGCCTCGGTCTGAACATCGCATAAGGCCCGGTTTCCACCAAAGCGGAGAAGAGCGGAGAGGAGAGGAGATGTTTTGTAAACGGCCAAAAATATATCTTTATTTCCACATCTTTCCGCGTATCTATCTTATTGGTCGTTTACAAAATATCTCCCCTCCTCTCCGTTTTTCTCAGCTTTGGAGGAAACCGGGCCTTCGCCGTCATCTCAGAGGACACTCTTTCCTAATACAATATTATCATCTTTCACACTATTTATTATTATTACCACATTCATTCATAAAACCTTTTGTCGCATGCACCACAATCTATTACCTACGTACTTATATATCACGTACCAAATGATTATCTCGTGATCTGCTTAGGTAATTATATATATATTCGCATTTTTAAAGCCTAATTATTATAACCATGATCTCTAAATTAAAGTTAGGAGGTCAACGAAGCTATACTCCATTTGAAATAAAATTAGAAATTTAAATAAACTTTTTTACAGTCCGTTCAACTAATTTTGACTTCTATTCATACAATGATTTTATGAAGTGGCGAGCAAACAGGAAAACAAAATATTTTATAAAAACTACAATTTTTGACATTCCATTCGAAATGAAAAGTTGAGTGTTTAACACGGGCGAAAGTCACCAATTCCTTACTCGGACTATAGCCGGCCTCGCTACGCTCGGGCGTCTAAATACATCGTGTGGGAATTGATTCCTTTCAACCCTTGTATAACAATCTACTATTGTTCGTACCATACGTAACGATCGCGATGAGTGAAAAAAGCATGGAATAATTTATAATGGTAAGTGGGAATGCCGATAATCATTGACATGTTTTGTTTCAGTTCGACCACGGTGCTCCTCTCGTCAAGAACGGTTCCCAAGTCGGTCTCCTTGTCGGACCCGCATCCGAAGGCATCGTTGGCAGTGAGTATCAATCTTTATAGTTTCTGGCATAGAATTAGGTGAAAATGGTCCTTTAAGTCTCTGGTTGGGTGTCGCCTCATCCTCTGTCTAGCCTGTTCCCAACTGTGTTGGGGTCAGCTTCTAATCTAACCGGATGCAGTTGAATACCAGTATTTTACACGGAGCGACTGCCTATCTGACCTCCAGAACCCAGTAAATGGGTAATACGATACCCCTTGGTAAGACTAGTTCTCAGACTTTCCTGCTTCTGACGACACGTAACGACTGTCAAAGATACACGAATGACAGCCGGGACCAACGGCGGCAAGTGTAGCTTAATCTGATACATCGACCCGTGCGGCTGTTATTACTTAGACACAAGCCCCTTCTCGATTATAGATGCTATCTTCTATGTAAGTACACTAGTAGCCGTCTCATTACAAGACCCTGTTCGAACTTTAATCCAATACCAAACCTTTGAGTCGGTTATTGTATTTTGAACTTTATTCCGATAGCTGTATAGTTCTTAACACAAAATTGACAATTTAGACTCGGGTTTGACATCAGTTATTGTAATAAAGAATATTAAAGTGTAACATAATACAATTTTGCTCTTATAGTCAGTACACAACATACCAGTTATATTTCTTAAACCTATTATCTATTTCCAGATTTCATTGCCACCGCTAAATACGTGGACTGGATCGAACAGGAGACTGGACTCAACCTGAGCCCCGAGGCCGTTCCCAAGGATGTCGTCCGTGTCATCCAATAAGTCTAATCAACTTCACAGCTCGAAACTTTCCTAAACTTGGTCCTTCGGTACAAAACTGGTCCTAAGCTGGTTTTCTGGTACAACTTGGGTTCACAAAACTTTGATGTAGTTGTAAACACCTTTTTAGGATTACTTGTCATTGGTTCCCAAAGTTACGGAACTGGAAAATCGAGTCTTTAAATTTCCAACGGTCTAAAGGCTCTATTCAAAATGGACGGACTGCAATTCGTGTTCCGAGCTGGTTGTTAATTATTGTAATAAATAATTTTACTAATTAAATTGTGTTTTTTTTTTTTTACTAGCTTTTGCCAGCGGCTTAGCACGCGTGCATGCCGGACATTATCCCGCAGGAACGTGCTGCCGTTTTAAAAAGTATCCTATTTCCTAATCCAGGGGGTCAACACCGAAGATAAATACGAAGCACCGGCCGAATGTTCGGTCGTTTTCTGACTGCGGTTAACTACGGCTGACTAAGGCAAAAAAAAAGTCAGGCAAACACATAAGTCAAAGTAAAAAATGGAACTTTGGAAGTCATGAAACGGCCGATCATTCGGCCGATACTTCGGAGTAGACCCCCAGGTCATGGTCTACCCATGTGCCAAATTTCACCCAAATTCGTTAGGTAGGATAGGATTGGGATTACGATATAGCTTGTTTTATTACCCGACTGCTCCAGAAGGAGGGTTATGTTTTTCGAGTGTATGTATGTATGTATGTATGTCTATTTCTTTGGCACGCTCTGTAGCCTAAACGGCTTGATGGATTTTAACATATGAGGTATCGTTTTAGTTGCAGAAGTGTCATAGGGTATAAAAATTTTATATGGCATCTGCGAATCAAAAAAGACAGAAGAAATAAAAAATAAAAAATTGTGATTTTAATAATATGGGTATCAAATAAAAGCTAGTAAAAAGCCAATTCCAAATATATATATATTATAACACTTTTTAGCTACTATTTTCACTCAAACTACAAAAAGTACATTTCCTATACAATAACAAAATGGTAGCGAAATCAAAATTGTACATTGAATATTTTTGAAAAAAGCAATTGCTATGAGGTTTGGAATCGATTCTAATGCCGAAAACATAGTTTTTAGAATTTTTGTCTGTTTGTCTGAATGTATGTTCCAGCATCACAAAAATTCTACTGGATAGATTCTGTTCAAATTTTGCATAATATTACCTATAAGTCTGGTCACCCGGTAGGCTATATTTTTATTATCACGATATTTATTATGGGAAATAAGCAATATTGTATTATGTTTGTATACCTCTATGGTATACAGTAAATTGTAAAAAGAGCCAAACGGTTAGGACATTGCAGATTTAATCTTTTAAATGATTATCATCACGATATATCTTTATGGAGCTAAGTAGTCAATCATCATGACATATACACCGTGGATTTTTAAGATGGGGAGGTAAATCTTAACCGTTGTAGCTACATAATAATGCGACATCGGTCTTAGGAGACTGTCCTTAAAATTTTGAGATATTTTAATCTGCATATGAGATATTTTCACAAAAAAAAAAGGCCAATAGATCCTGGTTCTTATGAGAGAGTTAGACCAACTGTGGTTTGATACATCGGATCTGGTGCACTTGCGTGAATGACATTAACGCTAAAGACACATGCGCGAACTTACTTGCACGAAAATAGGATCACTTCGTTGTCTGTCTGTCCGTCCGTCTGTCTGTCTGTCAATACCCTTTTTCTCAGGAACGTGGGGAGATATCAAGTTGAAATCAATATCAAATATGAAAGTCTACGGTTCCATAAAGCTCTAAAAAAAAATCATCATTCAAGTCAACGCATTAAAAAAATACGGCCATTCATGTGACATATCTTGATAGGATAAATTCATCCAACCTACGGAACCCTTCATTGTGCGTGGTCCGACACGCACTTGGCCGGTTTTTTATAATGAATAGACTGGCCGCTGTAAAACTCAGAGATAGCAAAAAGCGTTTCCCATCAAAATCGTTTATTTGCATAAATGTGTACAAATGGGTACAAAAGTTGTATAAAATTCATTGCTAAGACATATTCCACCGTATACTGATGGCATGCAAATATTTAATGGACGTTAGTCAGTTAAAGGCTCTTACAGAATCACGCGATATCGCGGGCGTGACAGGCACCGACAAAGAAATTGTGCCACTAGTGTCGCGTCGCTTCCGCGATATCACACCAGTATGTACGAGCCTTAAAAAAAAAAGGAATTTTATGAAAGAAAGGAACAAATTATTCAAGTCAATATAAGTCATAAAAATATACCCATAAAAGTCTAAACCTTCTAAATTATTTGAGGTCCTAATTTTTTTCTTAGAATGTCAGATATCACAAGCAACATACTATCTATATAAATTAATGTTAGGCGACTGTTAATGAGAACTGGTGATTGTTATTTTAGTAATAGCCGTTCTTCAGGAAAAATCTGTAAGAATGCATCAAATAACGTATCAGTGTTCTGACATTAGGTAGTTTAAACAGCAACGCAGGCATTCATTAATTCACTAAAAACTAAAAACTTCGCAAGCAATGGGGAATCGCTACTGAAGACTACGGAGTCGACCTCAAGACTAAGACTGCTTCTAATATGGACAACTATACGTCACTTGCTCCCGCGTCACCAGTTCTGAGTCTCTGTATATTTTGGCTGCTGAGATCAAAACTACAAACGTAGCATACAGGGAATTTTTATAAAAATAACATAACAGCCTGTATTCCCCGAAGGGTTGGGCAGAGGTGGACTTAGTGCGGCACATTTTGCCAGTTATGTTTAGGGCCCATGTAATAGGGAGCAAGCCTATTGCCACTAACCAGGCACAAACCTAGACTTCGGACTGTTACTGGGAAATGTCAGATGGAAAACCCAATAACACTGTCTGACCGACCTCTGCCCGGAATCGAACCCAGGACCTCATACTCAACAGTAGCACTTCCGACCACTAGACCGACTAGGCTGTTTTCTATAAAACTGTGGCTGTTATTTTAGTATATCTTACGACTTCCACGCGTACGGAGTCGCGGGCAGAAGCTAGTCTTTTCTGAAACCTATCCTATCCTATCTTGCTACCCCTACTTAATAAGTTAAATGTTATCGTTTAACTTAACAATACTTAACTTAACAATTTGTTCAATAATAACACTAAAAAGTTTAAAATAAAACAAATTATTAAAAAAACAAAAAACCTGACTGCAAAAACATGAACTGAAAGGATGGAAACAAGATGAACAGTAAACCAGTATCCTGTAGGTACCAAAAATAAATAAATGCAGTCGGAGGCAACTAGGATGTTATGAACGCCTTAAAATTTGCCTCCGACTGCATTTTTTTATTTTTGGTACCTACAGGATACTGGTTTACTGTTCATCTTGTTTCCATCCTTTCAGTTCATGTTTTTGCAGTCGGGTTTTTTGTTTTTTTAATCATTTGTTTTTTTATTTACGAGAGAGGAGTAGGTAATATTTAGCCTTTTATTTTTATTTAATTTTGTTTTCGGGTGGGAAATTATAAAATAATTTCTCCCGCTCTGGGCGGACTTTCACTGACAAAAACCCACCCGTGTTCCTGCAGATGCCTGTGTGCCAGGGCCACGGTATTTCTTTCGGGCAAACTAGCAACCCTGGCAGATTACGATATAGGGCTTGTTTTATTTATTTACGAGAGCGGAGTAGGTAATATTTACGAGAGCGGAGTAGGTAATATTTACGAGAGCGGAGTAGGTAATATTAACGAGAGCGGAGTAGGTAATATTTACGAGAGCGGAGTAGGTAATATTTACGAGAGCGGAGTAGGTAATATTTACGAGAGCGGAGTAGGTAATATTTACGAGAGCGGAGTAGGTAATATTTAGCCGGACTAATTAATATAATAGGAAGTAGAAATTGTTGTTTGATGTGTAATATCTTTCCCCTCGCTATCTGTGGGAGTGATTTTGTGAAAAGGGACGGAAGTGTGTAACAGTAAGTGACAGCTTGAGCATGGAATAAATAAGTACTTTTTAATAGCATGGAATTAGTGTAGGTCAGTGGTTCTCAAACTTTTTTGGAGACGGAACCCTTTTGGAAAACGAAATATTTGACGGAGCCCTAAAGTAATCAAAAATGGTTTTATGTGTATTCTTCATTAATAATCATATTACTTGACATTAAAATTTGCATATTTTTTTTACTTTATGTTGGAATATTTAGATTGATAATATTTTACTCAGGTACCAGAGTAAAATAAAATATAGTAGGTACCGCTTTAGTATATTTTTTTATTCTGACCAGTTTTTGCGCGGAACCCCCACAGAGGCTTTGCGGAACCCTAGGGTTCCGCGGAACACACTTTGAGTATCGCTGGTGTAGGTACTCATTAAATTAGTAAGTACTATATAGATTGTAAATAGAGGGGTTGAATTTCGACCAATGACTAGTAACGAATAATTATTCGAATAAATATTTCAGTATTTAGTTTTTTTTTTTAATTTTGAGGTTAATTTCTGTCGCTGCTCATTTGCTTAAGGCGCTGATAAGAGGCAAATGATAAAAGTAGGCTTGTTTTAAACAGAACAATTGCCAAATCTATACAACATTATATTTCGTATACCCGAAACCTGAATATAGCTTGTTTAGAATAAGGAACTGAATCGATTTCAATAATTTTTACACCATGTTATATTTTGTCCTAAAAATATTTAAGTCTGATGGAAAATGTTATCACCATTTAATTACTTACAATACAATCGCCGTACGGTTAGGTACCTACTGCCAAATTATTATCAATGAGCGCTAGACGACCCTGGAGGCGCGGGGGCTCCGTTAGGATGTTTTTCTACGGACAACCCGGTAACATAACAACCTTATAACTTTGTGATTTTTCATGATACAGTTTTGAAAAATTGTGCATAGATTCTTTACATAAAAATACTAGACACGTTACGGGTTTCACATATACTAAAACTAATATTGTATAGTTTGTGGTAGCGGCAAAAAAAAAAATTATTTTTGAACATATTTGTCAGAACTTGGTTGTTACCAAAACACGTTTAGAAAAAAAAGTCTCGATACAAATTAACGGTAAAGTAACCCTTTGCTTTGAGTTTCAACCCAAAATATCTATATTAAACAGCAACTTACGGTTGTTATTTAATTAATAACAAGAACGTCTTATTTGTATGTAGAACTTGGTTGTCTTTTATTTTCGAATACTCAACTCGTTTTTGAGTAAATAGATAATTGCTTCATATTTTGCAATAAATTACAAGCGTTGTGTCATCGCGCTTCTCTTTCTTTTGTATGCAGTCTGACAGTGACCGTGGTTTAGAAAGAAAGAAAGAAAGAAAAATATTTTTATTTGTCACAGAAACACGTGCAAGATATATGAAAACATAAACTGGTAAAACAAATAGTCGGCATCTTAATACCACGGTGCGATGTCAGAGTTTACATCATATGCGACTACTGTAAGGCTCGTTTTTTTTTTAAAGTATCTTTGCTACAGTCCTACCAAATTCTTAGGTCATGAACATCTGCTCACTATAATATATTCTGAATGATATAGATGTGTACAAAAGCAGTTATATTATGTAATGTGCTGTTTTATAAGTGAATTATAAGCCTTCGTAACGGATCGACGGTATCGTCGACCAAAAAAATGAGGTTACAGCGAGGTCTCACCGTTGGCGAATAGCGGATGGCGAAGACAAAATGTTTTTTTTTTTGTTAATACTCATACTTACTTAAAATTTAGAACTTGACAATCATTTCGGGTTGTATTCTTCTTTTTGAAATTTAAAGTGCTATTAAATTCATCCCATATCATAATTCAATCATGATTCGAAAGACATGTGGCGCCAATGTATTATCATAAGAACGTTATTGTTGTTTTCCTCGGGAACAGTACTTTTTTTCGGGATGAAAGGTACCCTATGTCCGTTTCTGTACACCTGACAACGTATATGCAATATTTCAGAATGATCGGTTCAGTGGTTTAGGCGTGAAAAGGTAACATACAAACTTACTTTCGCATTTATAATATTAGTTAGGAAGAATGACATTTTTTTTAAAATTATTACATGAGAATACAAAAACTGACGACAGGAAACAGTACGAAAATCAGGGTAGGTACTTCAGCAAAGAGTTGAAAATTAAAATTGCCACATTAAATTGTAGAACTTCTTCAAAATATGCAATAATCTAAAGATCACCTCCACATTAATAAGATGTTATCATTTAAAATACCTTCTTGCAGATTCTGGAATCGCTCCGCTCTTCAAGCCCGCTTTCCGCTCACAGTCTGATCTAACCACTCATTCGCGACTATTTGCCTTGAAGTATGCCACTAGCGTCTCGATATAAATCGCTCAGCTATTATGGTAAAATCGCTGGAAGCCATCGATTTCCTCATTGTGGCGCGCTTTTACTCACGTAGGCATAAATGATATACTTTTATTGTGAGTTCATTTCCTTGAATGCAGCTTGTTGATTTAGTTGCTGCAATTGTGGCGTGGAAAAATGTTACTGGGGTTTTCTTTATGGAAAATTCCATGTCCATAGACTCGGTCATATTATCTCTATGTACAAGTAAAAAGATAGAAAGAATGCTCGGGAAATACAAAGAGAACATTAAAATTAAAATCATTTGTTAGTAAAACTTATCCTACGTTAGTAATTAAGATAATTTTATACATATCCTAAACAAATTCATGTATAATATACACAGCGGCAGTGCTGTCCGACGCTTCACCGCGGCTGCACCATTCCATGGGAAATGGCGCAGCAGCGATTCACGTACGGACAGTCCAGCTTGCTCGAAATTAGAGACAGGATACTGTTGTCGCCGCCCCACACCCCACGCACCAGGGACGCTCAGCACTTACGCATTGTGGCATTTGTGGCAAAGAAATAATCCACATGTGCGGGACAGCCTAAACAGCACCCTGAACGCGTTATTGTATTGCACGCGGAGGGCACTGTACGATTTTTGAGTATAACTAACCCACAAGCTGCTCATGTAAAACGTAGTGCAGTACGTTCTGAAAAGAGTAATGCATGCTATGCATGATGCTCTGTTAGAGCCACCACGATTGACTAGACTTACGTAGTGCGCTGTCCATCCCGCTGCCAACTTTGATGACGGGTTTGATGACGATGGGGTTTAATTTTCGCCACAGTTTGAGCTACTCTTTAAAGTTTGTGCTGATATGTGAAAAGAAACCTCTCTGCCTTGCCGGGTTTTCAGATTTTTAAGACTTCAAAGAAAGGAGAAGGATTTCGGCTGTATGTTTGTTTCGCGATTACTCTGCCAATTATGAATTGGTTTTGGTAGGTTAGCATACTTCTGAGGTGAGATAATTATTATACAGATGACGTTTTTGTTTGGACAAATGAACTTTTGCTGGTGGGACCACTAACAAAAACGTCAGCTGTGTATGTAAATATAATTTTTTGGTTTTGTTGATTTTTCAAAAAGCGCTGAACCAATTTCGATAAAATTTCTCTTACCTATGAAGTTAGTGATGACCGTAGGTTCTCTTGTCAACATAGAAATTATCGTATTTTCGCACGGTCCTTCCTTCATGACAAATAATAGTACAAAATCCAATACTCGCTCAGGCAGAGCAACGCACCGACAACGCATCGCGTGGCTTGGCTCTTAGTCACAACATTAACAGCCTTGAAAATTTCGTGGTAGACCGCACTATACAAGTAAATGCAATGTTCCATAACCACAGACACGCCTATAATTTCGTCATTATATTACCCAATCTGTGGTCGCGCCTAAGAACATCTAAATCTGTGCCTACCCTTTCTATGGTTACCCGCGTAACGTGTCTATGTATGTTTCCGTCTGTAATGTGATATTTGCCTTTCCGAGATCGTTACGTCTAAGATTAGCGAGTATTTCCTTAACTGCATCCATCCTCCAGCAGTTACTTGTCTTGTTTCTATTAATTTGTTAGTACTTGATTACAACGCTATAGTTAAGTTTAAGCAACCTAATAACCACTACAAATATCGGACAAAAAGGAGATCACTATCATTTAATAATAATAACGCAGGGCAGTATGTGGCGAGCTGCTGGGCAGTAGCGACTCCACGGGCCCTATCTCCTGGGAGAAGTCTTGTTCCTCATCTCTGGCTTACCTTTATTGGTTGGAGTGAAAATTGATGAGGAACAGAGCTCCCACTTCATTCTTGCTTTTATTGGCCGGCTTGAGTGGATATTCACAAACGTGCTCCGAGAAAGGAAGTATTCCAGTAAATGCTGGTAGGGATCTTGATGATCTTCCGGGCTCTGGGATTGTTCTGATAGCCGTAGAATACCTCTCCAGTCCTCAAGCACCTCAGGATATGTTGCACCCTTGTTACTACGTCACTAAGTGCTAGCGACAGTTTCCGGGGGCCCTTGCCGTTTTTTCCGTGTATATAATAGATCAGGCAGGGGCCATAGTCCTTCCATAGTTGTGGTAACCCTTACACTTTAGCCATCCAAACACATAAATATTTGTTTCCATATCCTGCAATAGTCCTACACCAACCAGGGGTTATCCTTGGGCGCACATGCAGAGTGCGTACAGTGATAATCGTCTGTTGGTGCCTCATTTCATTAAACGCATCTAACGGGCCTCTGCGAGTTGGCTTCGGCCCCTCGCACGCCTTCCAAAGGTCCGTTTATTTATAAAAGAGACGCATTTACGATAACTTAACAATTAAAATAGAGCACAGTTGCTTATTTGCCTGAACTAGGTTGAACCTGTGCTTCAGGCTGAACTAGGTCGAACCTGTGCTTCAGCCTGAACTAGGTTGAACCTGTGCTTCAGCCTGAACTAGGTTGAACCTGTGCTTCAGCCTGAACTAGGTTGAACCTGTGCTTCAGCCTGAACTAGGTTGAACCTGTGCTTCAGCCTGAACTAGGTTGAACTTGTGCTTCAGCCTGAACTAGGTTGAACCTGTGCTTCAGCCTGAACTAGGTTGAACCTGTGCTTCAGCCTGAACTAGGTTGAACCTGTGCTTCAGCCTGAACTAGGTTGAACCTGTGCTTCAGCCTGAACTAGGTTGAACCTGTGCTTCAGCCTGAACTAGGTTGAACCTGTGCTTCAGCCTGAACTAGGTTGAACCTGTGCTTCAGCCTGAACTAGGTTGAACCTGTGCTTCAGCCTGAACTAGGTTGAACCTGTGCTTCAGCCTGAACTAGGTTGAACCTGTGCTTCAGCCTGAACTAGGTTGAACCTGTGCTTCAGCCTGAACTAGGTTGAACCTGTGCTTCAGGCTGGAAGTTCATAAATAAATACTGAATTTAATAAATTAACTAAGACTGCCTCGTTGGTGTAGTGGTCGCTAGCGCTACTGGCAAGCACGAGGTCCGGGGTTTGATTCCCAGGTCGGGCAAAGTGTTTATTGGGTTTTTCCACCAGGAATTTCTCAGTAGCAGCCCGGAGTCTGGATTTGTGTCCGAATGATGGCAATGGGCTCGCTCCCTATTACATGGGACTTAAACATAACTGGCGACATGTGGGTGTACTATAAGTGCGCCTCTGCCTAACCCTTCGGGGATTACAGGCGTGATGTTATGTTATGTTATAAACTAAAAACTAAATTAAAATTAGGTAAATAAAAATAAAATAGCATGCTAGCGGTTCTGTTGCAGACAATAAGTAGATCTCTGTATATGTAGATGTCTGTGCATAATCTGTGGTTAGTAAATATTTAAGCAATATTTTTTTACAGCTAAATTAATTTAATTTATATAACTAAGTTTTCTATTACAATAATTACGTATATTTTTTACGTTCCGTGACAATTATAACGAACTTTTCCGAGCACAACTTTACTTTTAGAATCCATACAATCAATGATGATGGTCTCTTGACCCTTCCATTATAACAGGCATTATGCTTATCCTAGGATGTATAGTGACCCAGTTTGGAAACACAAAAACGCTATAAATACCACAAAGTCAAAGTCAAAGTCAAACCATTTATTTCAAATAGGCACATAAGAGGCACTTTTGAACGTCAAAATTTACAAAAAAAATAGAATTGCTTCTAGTTGCCCCTTCCAAAAGGTAGTTTCGTATGGAGAAGAATGGGCAAGAAACTCCACCGGTACTCTTTTAAAAATGTTTTACAATATTTTGTTTGATTACATTAATTATATGATTATATGTGAAGACGATGCACCTAGAATAAAATTACTATACCATAATAGGTAAAACGAATTAAAAACTAAGCAATGAAAAATAACTTAATTATTAGATAGATACGTGGTGTTCACATATTTACAAACATCATACAAGTATGTTTTTCTAAAAAAATAAGTCAGTGTGTGAGTATAGGTTATCACAGAATGTAAAATGAATATCATAAAAATAACAGATTTTACCATAAAAATAGCAACCAGTTTGATTTTGTCTAGACTCTAGATTGTCCTATGGAGCTGGACCAGCATGTTTCCAAGCATTCCTGTCCTGGATATAATCCTCTAACTTGTAATATGCTTGTTTACAAAGTGTACTTTTAATATGTGTTTTAAATTTTCTCTCATTTAATTTCAATATATCACAAGGTATTTTGTTGTAACATTTAACACAGTACCCCATAAAAGATGTATGTACTTTAGATAATCTGAAAAATGGTTGATCTATTTTATCTTTATTTCTAGTATTAAAATTATGTCTATCGCTTATCTTGTTAAAAATATGTAGATTTTTCCTTACATACATAATATTTTCATAAATGAATTGGCAAGGTACCGTCATAATATTAATCCTTTTAAATAGTTCCCTAAGAGATTCGCGGCGACGGAGATTATAAATTGCTCTGACAGCTCTCTTTTGCAAAATAAAGATGGACTCAATGTCAGCAGCCCGACCCCACAGTAAAATGCCATACGACATAATGCTGTGGAAGTAACTAAAATAAACCAAACGCGCGGTTTCTATATCTGTTAGCTGTCTTATCTTTCTAACAGCATAAGCGGCCGAGCTTAGCCGCCCCGCCAGAGAGGTTATATGTGGTCCCCATTGCAGTTTCTCGTCTATAGTGATTCCTCACACACTTCACAATCTACTAAATCAACAATAATTTACATATGCTCAAACTTTCTTCCACGTAACTTAACCTTGACCGACTTGATAAAAGCGGTGTTCAGTTATTGCACTAAAAAATTTGGGACATAAACTGCTGTACGTTACGACGGTTTCATAAGATTGGCTAGTTTTTAACCTATGTGTTCATTTGTGACCTCGGGTTGAAATTACTTGAGAAACATCGTGTGTTCTGGCAATCTTTTTATTGTGAAGGTGCGTTTATGTCTTTGGACCGTGGGTTTCGGCACGTCGCCGTTCGGCAGCAGTGTGCAGTGTGGTGAATGCTGCATGGAATGGCTGGTCTACTTTACCATAAATCGTAACTTCGGTCTGGTCATAATACAAAGGTGGCCAAGTATACAAATTTAAATAAAAATATTTTTTTATTACAAACGAAAATTACCGGATATGTTGTTCTATAATTATATTATTCAGGCTTGGCGATTTTATACGGTAAATAAGATCATATTTCTTCCCTAGGGTGTCGTAAAAGGCGACTAAGGGACTTACTAGAGAATAGGCAGCAGCGTACTCTACGCATTTTAAAACCATACTGGGATCGCCAACCCGCTTGCCAAGCGTGGCGATTTTGGCAAACCCTCCCATTTGGCGAGCATGGGGGGATGGGGGGATAGACATCAAACAACTGCAAAATTTGTCGTCAAATCAGAATGGGAGCTAAAAATACTTGTATACATCCTAATTAGCTACCCGTAATTAGGGGAATGTAGGAAGCTTAATGAACAGGTGGATATTGCATACATCTCATCATCATGAGATAGAAAAAGTGGTTTGGATCTATTGTGGATCTCTTGCGACTCAATAGTATGGATGGTTTTCGTTATTGTAGTGAGTACTACATGGAATGGCCGGTCTACTTCGCCATAAATCGTAACTTCGGTCTGGTTAAAATATGGGAGAATTTTATTAATGAACAGGTGTATATTTCTTTTAGCACTGTTATGTATCTCGTAAGGCAGTCATGCGAGATAAAATAGTAATTTTTGATGTACTGTGGATCTTTTGCGACTAATGTGTATAGATGTTGGTGACCTATACGTGCACCTTTGCCTAATCCTTCGGGGAATACAGGCATGTTGTTATGTTATGTGTTGTATAGATGGTTTTACGGTATTTATATACGGTATAATGTTCTTTAGATAGCCTGGGCTATCTAAAGAACATTCGGACTTAGCAATACTCTGCTACAATACGTAGCTACCTTATTTTGCACCCTGATGATACTAATGTCACATAAATATCAGGCGCTCTGTGCACCAGCAGTTCATAAGTCTTCCAAGTACAGCCATTCTCTTTGCAAAAAGAAACTGGCTGCAGGAACAACTGGACGCGACAAAAAGTGTCCGGTCACCTGTCACTTAATATCTGTAGCGCGATGCAGCAATGTCAGCCTCCACTTACAGTTCGACCTTCCAAAACTTGAACTCTTGAAGTATGAGCTCGAGTTTTCGCAGCTCGTCTCAAGCAAAAGATTGGATAGACATACCTAAGTAGATTAAACACTAAATGTGGGTTAAGATGCCACCGACCGGACCTTAGAGGACAGTGATGTAATACACCTAAAACACTACAGGGCCGAATTCGGCAATAAAAACATCACACACACATGAAAAGTTTTACTACCGGGAATAAATACGCCAGATTGACGAAAAATCATACTGTATTTATTTTTGGATCGTAATAAAAAAATGGTAATCAACAACAAAGATTTTACGAGCAACTAAAGTTGACTTATTTGCATGGATATTACAATATTCCTTGTTGAGTAAGGAATTTACGTTACTTGGAGTTTAACATAAGAATTTTGGTGGTAAAACCTTGTTAAATACATATTTTATTTGAAGACCGTCGGATTAATTCTAATGTTGTACTTTCATTCAAATTGACAGCTTTTCAGTATTTGCCTGCATTCGTTTTGTATTTTAGATCTTACACATTCACAAAAGGATACAATTTTAATATTCATCGCCTTTAAGTTAATTTTTAAACAATTTGGAAATACAACTTTGCACGAATTCATCTCAACGTATCATGAATGAACGTGTCACAGACAGCCGCCGAATGCGGCCCTGGTTTAACTTTCTCTCTTACAGCATCACAGATTGCGCATGATTCTTGTTAACGCATTTGGCCACATTGTGCGCGGGCGCTAGCCGCGAGCGCTATGTCCCGCGAACTGAACCATTTTTAAATAATTTTAATTAAAATAAAATAAAAATGCACAAGTGCGCCCCTGCGTGAGTGTAAAAGGATTGCAGTTTTGAAATAAATTGTGTGAGTGTCGTAAATATAAAATTAAGTTCGAAAAGTGCTTAAAAGTTTTGGACACATGTTATTTATTTGTGTTACTTTTCATTGGTTCTGAAACGGATGAGTTTCTATTGTGTTAGAAAATAGTTTTAAATATTCAATGGCTTTTGGTTCAGCTGAAAGTTTGGCAAAAGTCCATTGAATAAATAAATGAAATCGAATTTAAAAGCACGGAGTGCAATATTGTTTTGTTAGAATCACAACAGAGGCTACAATAATAGTTTTTTTTAAAATTCAATTATAATTACCATTCCAGATATTATCAGTTTTACCAAATAATGTCAAAAACATAAACACCAAAATGTTTGGGTTCAAACGTTCATCGGTGCAGCTGGTGGTCTTACTGGCTTGGCTTCTGCGATATTACACCTTCGGTTCGATAGTATTATGGTGTATTTTCTCTTGTGGACTGAGTTTAGCCGTTGTCCTGGGCATCACGACTTACGACCATGACTATTGGACGTCGAGGGGGGTGTTCTCGCCCCCAGGATGGCCCATAGTGGGCCATATCCTGTCTGTGGTGTTGTTCAAGGAGCAAGGAGGCATGTGCTTCAAGAGGATCTATGATACTTACAAGGATAAAAGATTTTTAGGTAAGTAAAGTTTCAGCAGGGCAATCTTTAACTTGGAGCAGACCATTTCATTTATTTACAAATTAAGTAGACGGCGACGTAACGATTTCATTGATGTAAGGTAGTATGGGAATCTTACTCAACATGAACATAGAATTAACAAAATTTTGGGACTCACAAATACCTACATAAATACATAATATTAAGGCGCGTGTGTCTCGTAAATGAAAAAGATGATAGCAGAAGCCCACACACACATAGAACCACCTCCGGATATGTTAGGACTAGATATCTTATTAGCCGGATAGTTTTAGATCCATTCTGTTGCAATGTCTGGTAGAGCTAAGTAGCCGCTAATCACACATGACATGTAATTATTTGTGTATGGTGTTTTATTATGTCCATACGACTTTTATTATTTAATTATTCTTTCGTTTAAATTGCTATTAATTAATTGCCATATGGTTTGAATTAAATCTAACACTATCTATCTTCCTGGTCTAACAACCGCGCAGTAAAAATATGCGCATTCGTTAAAATATCAAGTATTGAAACAGTTGTATGCACAAATTCACGTGCACATTGATAACAAATTATATAAAGGTGTTTCAAAATGACCCAACAAACTTTAAGAGGTGGTTAAAGACTCGTACAGACTGGTGCGATATCGCGAGCGCGACGCGACACTAGTAGCACAATTTCTAAGTCACTGCCTGTCGCGCCCGCGATATCGCGCGAGTCTGTACGAGCCTTTAGACCGTTGAACCGACTATCTTTTGCTATGGGACTAACTTTGAAATCACCGAAAAAAAACAGCTGTCCAGTTTAGAACAGTACTAAACGTTACTGCACCCGGTTGATGGCAATAGGCTCGCCCCCTATTACATGGGACTTAAACATAACTGGCGAAAGTGGGTGTACTATAGGTATACCTCTGCCTAACCCTTCGGGGATTACTGGCGTGATGTTATGTGTTATGTTAAACGTTACTATGGAACAGCTGATTTGTTTTCGCGATTTCAAAGTTGGCCCCATAGTAAAAGTTATTCAGTTCGATGGTCTAAACTCTAAAGCACTCCTTTATGTTTGTCGGGTTGATTTAGAAATACCTTATACTGGCAAAACATGGCCGACCAGTGGTCGCATGGCACCGCCGGCCTCACCAGAGTCGCCGGTTATACCAGCAAAATGTGTTATCATGGATGAACGAACGAGTCGAGCGTAGAACTGGGCCGTGACCAATTATTCAATCAATCAATGGGCTTTACATCGTAATGCATAATACATTAATGGACTAAGTAGAGCTAGTTTTTTACTGCCTTGGTGGTCCAGTGGTCGTAAGTGCGACTACTGAACTTGGGGTCCTGGGTTTGATTCTTTCCAGGATGAGCAAAAGTGTTGGTGGGATTTTTCTTTGGGAATTTATCGGAGTCTATTTTGTGTCCAGTTGGTGGCATTAGGCTTGCCCCCTTCACATGCCCCTAAACGTAACAGGCGAGAAGTTGATGTGCTATACACCTCTTCCTATCTCTTTGTGAGCAGTGGTGGCTCCATGCTAATGACCGTGACCTACAACTTGTAGATCGTAGGTTCGAACCCTGATAGGCGCATTACTTTGTGTAAGTTATTTCATCACCACTGCTCTCAAAACGGTAAAGGAAAACATCATGAGGAAATCGGCATGTTCTAGAACCGAAAATTCAAAGACATGTGACATCCACCAACCCGCACTGCGTCTGCGTGGTGGATAACGGCCCACTCCCTCTCAAAAAGAAGAGGCCTGTGTCCCAGCAGCAGTGGGAACATTATAGGATGATTTTATGCATATGCTACCTCTTTGTAGAATACAGCCTTAATGTTATGTTGTTTACGGTTTAATTTTAGTTGCACCGACTTCTTTACAGCCTGGACGTGTGTACAGGGCATCCTACATAAATATCGGCAATGCTGCATGGAATTCACGAATTGCGAAAATCATTATTGATTCGTTTTTTTTTAAATTTATGTTTTGGGGTAGAGCATGCTTGGCTGTCGACCTTTTTAAGTTTCCGTGACCGTGACGATGTGGTTTATTGACCAATTTGTTCACAGAAATACCTGTATAATACCTGAAATACCTACGCATACTGTGTTATAGCACGAAAACATGATAATTTCGAACAGATGTTACTAGTACATTACATCCAATACCTCAATGGTTGTACTTCAATTTGCACGTAGGGAACACATGTTGTAAATAAGCATCATAGCATACCAATTTGCTTTTTAAGATCATGTCTACTTCAGCCATACCTAAAGTGAGATAGCTTTGATTCCTCATTAGAATAAAGCAAATTCAAACCACAATTCCAGGCTGCCATCAGTTCTACCAACGCACGCTGGTGGTCCGAGATCCCGAGCTAATCCGAAGAGTGTGCGTCAACGACTTCCAGCACTTCACCGACCGAGGGTTCTTTTTCAATAAGGACGTAGATCCCCTGGCAGGATCTGTGCTCTTCTTGAGGGGGAACGAGTGGAAGAGGCTCAGGGCGAAGATATCGCCAATATTCTCGTAAGTTTCAACTCAATTTTGGTCATTGAAGAATCGCTAACAGCCCAGCTAATATGCATCATGCTGTCCATAGATTCTATTCCAGAATATTGTAAATTTACTAAAGACCGCGCAAGTCATGTTTCGGAAAGAAACCAGGCGTCTATTCCGAAGTATCGGCCGATTGTTCGGCCGTTTTATAACTTCCATAGTTTCCTTATTTGACTTTAAGTCCTTACCCGACTTCAAGTTCACAGTTTTGACTTTGGTAAGCCAAAGTCAAAACTGTGTATCTCTTCGACTGCTTTGTTATTTTTTTTTTTGCCGTAGTCAGCGATAGTTAGACGTAGTAAAGGAGCGACCCATCATTCGGCCGATACTTCGGCTTAGCGCTTCGGAGTAGACCCCCAGGGCTTTTGCGAAGTATCCCCATGTATAGACTTGAAGAACGTCCCTCGAAATATTATATGGTTTTTGAACAATGTAGTTTTTGTTAATATAAGTGTTTAACCGACATCAAAAAGAGGAGGTCATTAGAGTTAAACAGGTTTAGTGAAAATAAATTAGAAGTTAGTCTAACTTGCGTAAGTGGAATTGTGTAAAGCATTCTTGCATTTTTATTAGGAGGGGTGTTATAAGTTTGTACTGTGTATCTGTGTGTCTGTCTGTGGCATCATAGCTCCTGAACAGATGAACTGATTTGTATTTTTTTGTTTTATTTGAAAGGTGTCTTAATCAAGAGTGTTCTTAATTATGTTTCAAGAAAACCTGGTCAGCCGTTTGAAGATTATAACCTCTTTTCTAGTTGATGAAGAGATATATACAACTTCCTTTGTTTACATTACTCTTGCTCTATTTTTCATATACCTAGTTGCATATCTAAAGTGACTATTTTATCTTTTTCAGGCCCATCAAACTCCGAGGAATGTTTCCCCTAATAGAAAACACAGCAGGAGAATTTGTCACACGAGTCCAAGACTTGGTGTCACAGCTTAAAGATGTACCGAACGGCAATGGCTCCTTGAATGCAGATGGTCTATCTAACGGCGTTAGACCCAATTCTTCTGTGGTGGATTCGGAGAAGCTCGTAGGTGGTTATACTGCTGATGCCATCGTGCCCTGTGCTTTTGGTCTGAAGAGTGGTGTCATGTATAATGAGGAGGATCCCTTTGCTGTGGCGTTGCACGCGTTCTATGAAATGTCGTTGTACAATATTTTTGAGAAGTGAGTAAAAGATTCATAAGATTCATTTTTTCATATTTATGAAAAAGTACCATGTAAATAAGAAGTATTTGGTAAGGAACTTTACGAGTTCAATAGGGTGCAGTGGAAGAGATTGGAAATTGTCATTAACTTATGCTAATGAAAGAAAGGCATATCATCATCATCTGTCTAGCCTTTTCCCAACTATGTTGGGGTCAGCTTCCAGTCTAACCGGATGCAGCTGAATTCCAGTATTTTACATAGAGCGACTGCCTATCTGACCTCCACAACCCAGTTTCGGGTAGTACCATACCTTTGGTAAGTTTGGTTGTTGACTTTCGGGCTTCTGACTACCCGTAACGACTGCCAAAGATCCAATGAAAGAAGGATATATACAGGGTCAAATTAAATTAGCTAGAGAAACTCTGGAGACGTAAAGGGCATCCATATTTTTAAACACGATAAAATAAAAACTATTTGAAGTTTGTTTTTTGGGGGTCAATGACAGCTGGTAAATGATTAATGATTTATTTCTGTAAGTAGGTTTGTACAAACACTTTTTATACCAAATACCTGGTAATATCGTAGTTGTTAACTCAAAATGCCAGCACAAACCTGAACATTTCTGCGTCGCTAAAACAGTGCAGAAATGATTGTATGTATATAATATTACACTACTATTATAATATTACTCTCACGCTAAAACGATGCAGATGCAGTAATGAAAATACATATAATCATATCTGCATTGTTGTTACTTTTTTAAACTTTTTCATTGACCATATTCTATTTTATCATATCGGTATCATATTTTAAAACACAAATGAGGTCGGCGTTTCCTATCTTATACTCTGAGAAGAAACGCCGAAACAAACTCAGAGGTCACAGTCTCTTTTAAAGTTCAGAGATAATCTTGGTCAGATCATGTGAAGACCATGTAGATTGGTGCATGAAATGATCCTTTGATGAAAGAACCACTCAGATTGAGGGGTACTGTCCAGTCAGTGCACACATATGTCAGTAGTCGTGCAGCTCAACTAAACTAATTTGATCCTGTATGTAAGGCATCAATCACGTACTGTAGCGGAAACGGTGACTATGTTGCAGGGAGAGGTTACGAGGTGACGTATTGAAAATTAGGTATACGAGTAAGTTATTTAACAGTGGTGGCTTAATGGAACGAGTTGTAGGTCGTAGGTTCGAACCCAGAGAGGCGCTTTACTTTGTGTAAGTTATTTCATCACCACTGCTCTCAAAACTGAGAAGGAAAACGGAAAATTGTGAGGAAAACTCCCTCTCCTGCCTGTGTCACAGCAGTGGGACCATTATCGGCTGATTGAGCTAGTTACTTTCCATTAGGTTCGGGTATCATCAGGTAGGTATCAGTTAAAAGTTTTGTTTTGTTTTACCCTCATCGTAATAAGCAGAAATGATTTTCCTTTTAATTAATTCAATCAGGGAATACTAAGTTATGATCTTTTTGTATTATTCACTCCAGGAAAACTGTGGGTTTCCTTCAATTATTAATTTTATTTCATTTCATGGAAACAAGAAGGAAAAATGTATATTAATTAATTATTTTCTCGAAGAAAAACCCAACAGCAAAATGGATAAGTGGGCTATGAAGGTTACACGGGGATATAGGAAATGTAGGCTGTGTTTTGGACATAAAATTGCAAAATAGAGTCAGCAAACATCTCATAATTCATCACCAATATTTATATGCTACAAGCGTGATGTTAAGGACAATTTTTCTCCGAATCAAGAGGCTCATTTTTGGCAGCGGACTTCACGTTAATGTGATAACTAATCGTTACACACCAAGCGTAGTGATGATAATTATTCTTTGGTTTATCCATTTATTACTTAAACTGATATAATAAAAGGTTAATACCTTGCAGTAGTCGTCTTTGTGCTAAAATTGTTTGGGCTAAACTTCTAATTGACACTAAAAACTTACCAAGTATGTTGAGCTCTATAACAATTAAACAATTTATTCAGCACACGTGCCGCCTATGTATAACTTTCAAACAAGCATTAATAAATAATAAATTGTTACCTAACTTTCTTAGTTTGAGGTAGCCAATCACTATTATTTGCTTTATCCAATTGCGTAGAAGAAAACTTCGAAAATTACTTTGTAAGTATTAAATAGTTTGTTCGAAAGAACTTAGCAACATAATTTGTTCTAATTTGACTTGAATTTATAATAGTCTGTAATATCTACGTTTTAGTTTTGTTAATTGAATTGGCTGGAGTCAAAGTTCGGTTGTAAATCAATGAGTAAATTGGTGTGTCAAATATCAAAGACGAAAAGCTAGTTATTTGCGTTGCTGTTGATAAATGAACCTATGAGATACTGAGGGTTTCAAAGGTTTATTCATCAAGGCAATTGATGTTTTCATTATTTTGGTAGAGTTATTAAATAAAATAATAAGGTTTACTACGCGTTCAGAAAATGTATCGGACACATTATGATACAAGTGTGTAATGATCAATGCAATGCACACGCGTTTCTTAAGATATTAATACATACTTGCGGGGAAAAAATAGACTTGTATTGTTATTAACTTTTATGGAAAATGGCGCGCTGGTTTTGTATTAACGCGCGCCGCGCTAGCGATGCGCGCGCAGGTGCAAAACCGCTAAACAGCCTATATAAAAAATAATGTTTTGAACACGCAAATTAAGGTTAATATGAAGTGAAAAATATAGAAGGGCTTATGGCTAAGTAATAACAGCCACACGAGTCGATCGATTAGGGTAAGCTACGCTTGCCGCGGTTGGTCCGTGAGTGATTGACCATCTTTACATACCAAGACCCCTCCGTGCCTCGGAAAGCACGTTAGCCGTTAGTACCAGCTGTCATTCTTGGATCTTTGACAGTCGTTAGGGGTCGTCAGAAGCCCGAAAGTCTGACAACCAGTCTTACCAAGCGGTATCGTATTACCCAGACCAGGCAGTGGCTCCATGTAAAATACTGGTATTCAGCTGCATCCGGTTAGACTGGAAGCCGACCCCAAGATAGTTGGGAAAAGGCTAGGCAGATGATGATGTAGTGAAAAATATATAATTTGATGAAATGATGTTAATTTTGATGATTGAGTAAACTTAACATGTAACCAAAAACAGTTTAATTATTCACAAAAATATTAATTGTTTTTAGACATAAAAACTTTTTGCGGAGATTGAAAAAGAAAATGAAAAGTAAAAAAACACTAGTGTGGTAATGTAAAATAAAAAAAACATGAGTGTATAATAAGGTGAATTATGAACCTAACTGCTTTGCCATAAGAGTCACTTTACAAGCAAGTATATTGAAAAAATCATTCACTTAACGCTACGTTTTGAGATCAAGCTTTTTTTTATTATACAAATTACCAAAGGTACAGGCACCGTTATATATAATACAAGCGTATAATAGAGGCAACGTTCTTCATTTTCTGGGGTCATCTATTGCCTGAATGTAAAGGCAGTGTATGATAACACGAATTTGTTTTATATATTTCATAAACTTGGGTACCTACATAATTAATTTCACTTTGATCTGTAACATGTTTTAATTTTTTTTAGAACGATGCGTCAATTTTGGCCAGCTTTTGTATTGTTCTTCAGAATGAGAATCATACCTAAGAAGACGCACGATTTCTTCTACAACATTGTTACTACCGTGCTGAGGGCCAGAGAGAATGGTAATGTGATTTGTTATAACTACTGTTTATATTATTATTATATCTTCTCAACATCGTGACCGACGTGCTTTCTTTTTTTTTTGGGTGGGAAATTATCAAATAACTTCTCCCGCTCTGGGCGGAGCGGGAGGGAGTGTCAGACTTTTACTGACTAAAACCCACCCGTGTTCCTTCCGTTGCCTGTGTGTAGGGCCACGTTATCACTTTCGGACAAACTCGCAACCCTGGCAGGTATTGACCCTAACGGACCCCCTCAGTTCGTGCTGACTACTCTGAACTACTCTGTTTATCTATGTTCTCGATGTTTGTTGATTTTCTATTGATTTCCCTAAGGGAGCAAGGGAGATGAAATAGCAAACAGTTTTGGCAAAACCTAAAAGTTGATATTGAAACTGTGTTAGTTTTTATTGAGTTATTGCTAGGCTTTGTATTATTGGAAGAATACACTGGGGTATAGAATCAAGAGAGATATCTATTGATTCTAGCTATATCTCTATCAGACGAAGCTATTAAGTGCGGATTTCACCAATGAAACTGACGCGATCCAGCACTTCTAAACCGCGTTCAAGACCTGTCTGTGTCAATATTCCATTAATTCAAGTGAAATTCAGCCATGTTTTCGTTTCTTTTAAGGCGCAGATATATGATTTTAGTGACTTTTAAATCTGTTTAAATATAATGCAAGAAAGTTATGCAAAAAATGCATATTAAACTAAAACGCATACATACTTCATGAAATAAATTCAGGAATTGATGTCTACCCAAAGCATAAAAAACGATATTACTTTCAAAATACCCACTTAAAATATTTTAAGATTATTATTTTTTTGTATGAACCGACTATTTTATCATCTATAATTCTATATGTAATTTTTTTTGAAATATTCATATTTACGTTACTAAAAATAAATATTCCCTATGAAACAGAACGGCAGCGCGGCGTGAGCGCGACGCACATTTGTATTTGGTCAAAATCAACGCCGATTATCCGACCCTTAAGACCTAGATATTGCCTGATGTAGCTTTAGCTTGAAACCCGTAAGAAAGAGTTTTTTGAATGGGCAACACTGTTTTTGGGAAATTGTATCTAGCCATGAATTTTCTAGATGTAGCTGCTCTGCTTTATGTCACGCGCAATCAATAAATTGCTAACTCTTAATTTTCAGGCGTTCAGGAAAAGCGCGGAGATTTCCTCGACATGATGATGGCGCTGAGAAATGATGAGACGAACAATAACTGTAAGAAAGACCTTGAAGATGTTGAAATTAGTAAGTATTGACCATTGTTTTAATTATTAGTAGGTATAGTAGCATAATAATTATTATAACAGGCTGGTGTCCGCAACTCCACGTCCAAGCGCGTATTTTGCGTAATGTTTTTATTCTTATTGCAGTTTTCTTCTCACAAAATGACGCCATTTTCAACTGTCACATTTCAGTCATAATTAAAAAAAAAGACGATACTTTAATTAGATTAATTTTTTCCTATTCAACGGATGATTTTTTTTCTCGTCTATCTCATGGTGTGGGGCCATGAGATAGGCGAGAAAAAAAATCATCCCCATTTTAGGTGTAAGACGTAAAATAAACAAACAGGTAAATTGAAACTTGAAAACTAAAATTAAATCTTTTAATAAAAAAATATTTTGTTTAACCTCACCCTAAAAAATACAATTTTTGTTCAAGATTTTATTTTACCTCTTTGTCGACGTGATTAATATGTATATACCATGCCAAATTACAGCTTTCTACTTACTGAGAGTTTCTGAGCTAAGCCGGGGACAGACAGACAGACGGACATGGCGAAACTATAACGGTTCCTTGTTGACTGCGGAATCCTAAAAACCATTAATACATTTTGCACTTTTCTCAAAACATTTTTTTTAATCATGCTCAAAAAATTAAAGGATCAAAGATAACTGGTGGCCGCAGTAAAGCACGAACTCATTACAAGTTTTATCTCTCGGTTAACTTTAAGATAACGTAATTAATGTGTTCGTATTAACTTTGGACATTAGGGCGAGTCCAATATTGCTTAACTCCTTAACTTTTACTTAATTCGGTTCGTAATTTTAAGTTTTCAAATAATTATTATCGATCTGCTAAGTTTGTTTGCAAGGGTAGTTTAACTTAGTTTAAGTCAGAATAATTTATGAAAGGGATATAACCAATTTACCAAAACAGTTTTGAGTAACTTATTCTGTAATGATTATTTAAAGAGATTGCTGATTTCTTTAGAGATATCGCCAAAAGACTGATTTTTTTTTCTGTCTTGTTCTCTACGTGGCTTATTCCGTTTATCCACCCTAAAACAGCCACCCTAAGGTGGATACTTGGAAATGCGTGAAAAGATAATCGGAATTATCTTCTGATTATTCTTCCGACTTTTTACCCCAAGTACAGTCGACAGTGGAATAAACTTATCTATTAAAATAAAAACTTGCATCCTGTATTTCTAAAAATCACATTTTCATTAAACAAAAAAAAAAATACTTACCTACCAACTAAAAATAAATAAAAAAGAGTACACCCGTACGACGCCGAGGTGAGGCAGGTGGTATTTTACAAATTCTGAAATATGTCCGGGAAATGACCAACACTAATTTCATGACTAAGTAGACGTAATTGTGTATTGTACGTAATGTTCACGAAGTATCTTGGGCCAGTTTCTATCATGTTTCTCTAAATGACTGTACACAGCTGAGGGAGAAAATCAGAAGAAAAATAATATAATTATGAATTCTAATTTGAGATACATGAACTCGCGTTTCCGAATAGCCACCCTAGGGTGGCTGTTTTAGGGGGGATAAACGGAATAAGCCATTAACCCTAGCTATATGTGTTATGTATTTATTGTATATAGGTATGTAAATGGTACACCATAGACTACCTGCAGTATTGTCTCTCCTTACCCCTTAATCTATCCCAAGGTTGCCTGTAAAGATCGCTTTTGTGTCACCCTATGTAAAATTTCTACATTTATATCTGTAATTTTTATGGTGTACAACATAATAAAGATTATTCTATTCTAAACCATTTTTACCAATCCTTCCGAAATTCTATCCACAGCCGACATGGTAATCTCAGCAAACGCGTTCATAATCTTCCTGGGCGGCTTCGAGACCACCTCCTCAACCCTGGCGTTCCTCTTCCTGGAGTTGGCAGCCAACCAGCAGGTCCAGGAGAAGATGAGGAGTGAGATCCAGGAGGTCCTGGACCGACACGACGGGAAGATCACCTATGAGCTGCTGCAGGAACTGGTGTATATGGAGATGGTGATTCAGGGTATGATGTTGTTCAATTTTTTTTTTTAATAAAGTTGTTTTTTTAATCCCAGATAATAATCTGATATTTCAAATCTTTGTTGTTTGTTTTTTCAATTTGGAGTTTGTCATTTGCACCTATCAAATTGTGAGCAGTGGTAACGGCCCCGACTTACGGGTTTGTAGGTTGTGGGTTCGAACCCAGGCAGGCGCATTTCTTTGTGTATAGAATTTCATCACCACTGCTCTCAAAACGGTGAAGGAAAACATCGTGAGGAAACCGGTACGCCTAGAACCGAAAATTCAAAGACATGTTACATCCACCAACCCGCACTGGGCCCGCGTGGGCCTGCCAAATTACTATCTGGCATTAAAAAACGAAATTTAGATGCAGATGCTATTATTCTTCTCAATAGACTTCGGTCTCGAATGCTTGTGCGCCGAGAGTAGAAAGTCCACGTTGATATTAATTTCAACTCGATACCTCCACTCGTTCCTGAGAAAAAGGGTTGACAGACAGACAATTGGACGGACGGACCGACAACGAACTGATCCTATAAGGCTTCCGGTTTTTACTTTTGAGGTACGGAACCCTAAAAAAGGCTGCATAAACCAAATAACAGACGATGGCTAGCTTTACCTACCAAAATATTATAATATGCTGAACAACTGTTTCATCTGAGACCTTAGGAAATTCGTTTTTCAGTTAGTAATTTCGTGATAAATAATGTGTTTGGTAGCTGTTTTCCGCAGCTCTTCAAGAGTATAAGTAATTAGTTTCTAACACCACACCACATTCAGCACAGTGGCCCAATTGGGTTGTTACTTGTAACCAGAAAAGTTTCTTTTAATGAGTTTTTCTTCCTCCTCGAGGAATACTGACTGGTTCAGATTAAAGGGACTGTATCCGTCACAGTGCCCAGTAAAAAGGTGTGAATTTAACTTTTTTAACGGGAAATGGAAGAAATAATTATGTGACTGATTTTGTGTTTTTTTTCAATAATTCATCAGTGTGATACGATAAGCCTCGCACTTAGAGACCCAAGGTCCCTAAGCACTTGCCATTTGAGGCCCCATTCTGTAAACCAATAGGTTAGGTTTCTTTTGACTATTTATACACTAATAAGAGTTATTATGTAGACGTATGCAAGAAAGTTTAAGAATTAGGAGTACCTAACTAAGATGCTCGAAGAACGAACATTTTTAGCACCTCGCCCCAGAGAGGTTAGTTTTCTTTTGACAATTTTAAATAGAAATAGAAGTTCCTTTGTCGACTGAAAAGCTGTCCGCTGCTGGTAGGCAAGCTACCTGGTCGCGGTAGCTTGGTGGGTGGGTACCCACCCGGCTACCGCGACCAGGTAGCTAGGCTGACTGGGCCCCTAGGCTAGGTCCTTGTAGGTTGAGGCGGAAATCCGGAGCTGGATACGATGACTCCCAAGCAGCACGCAAGCGTTTTCAACATCAAAATACCAGCCTATTTAGAACTTAGAGTTCTTTTAGAGTCGTACAATACTGTCAAAAAATGATTTTGTCTTTGTAAGAGTGATTTGTGACTTATTATACAGCTTAAACTGTATAAAATCTTTATTAAGGGATCCGCGTAAGCTTTGGGTGCTTCAAAACAAAAATAAAACTCTACTATACCACTTTAAGTGTTTTGTGACATTTCAATCTGCTTTTATCGTTAAAGCTGTGCACAGGCTTTATTTTGCATGTGATCACTTACTTAGTACAGATCTAAGTGTTATTATAGTATCACTTGATACTTGTTTCTGTACAATGGTATATTTAAACTCCGTTCTCAAACTTATTTTTATAGCATAATTGAACACTTCTGTAAATATAGTGGTTATATGACTTCTGTCAGATGAGGGTGTTTTAAAACTAAAAAGATAAAAGACAGCTATAGTACAGCTTTAGTCTGTATTATTGAAACAGTCGCTTGATTGCATGAATTAATTTCATTGTAAACAAATGCAATATGTGAAAAAAAGAAATTGATCAGGTGCAGTCAAGAGGAGGATTGAAAGGGAATATTTGAAAATTACAAATAACCAACCAAATAACAGTAATGATAGTGAACCATCATTTATTGAGGAAGATAGAGAATCATTAAAAAACCTATAGTCAAGCGTCAATTCCACCGACGTCTAACGAAGAGGGTTCCGTAGCTTAAACCCTCTTTTGAACCATGAGATCTACTGCTTCATCATAAATGACGATTATGATAGCGTTTTCCACACAGAATTTTGAGGTGGACCAGGTATGTAAAGGCTGAGATATTTCATCCTCTATTCTAGAGGATTCCTACACTTTCTGATATGATAACAATTCAATTATATTTGGATGATGAAATAAAACCGACCACTTTGCATTACACCGATTTATTGAAATATATTTTTACATATTATTTGCAATAACAGGTACAAATGCTGTGTGTGCAGAATGCACGACGCGTATAGCCGGTAAAGTAATGTACGGTTCCGTACTTATCCATAACTAATTTGTTGACATCTAATCGCTTTCTTGGCCATTTTAACTCGCCTTTTGACTCCCTGAATCTTGGTACAATGCAAAGCCTGTTTTCCCCTATTCCTGAAAATAAAATAAAACAGGTATAATATACACAATACACTAATAATACTTTACAATAAGTTTACTTGGGTATATAATAAAACAATTAATTCTTTTGGTTTTACCTTACGTAACGTACGACGGCGACGCAAGCGAATGATAAAAAATAAAATTAATTTTATGAAAGGCTGATTAAAAGCTGTAAAATATAATCCTTTACATATTTAGTACAGCTACTCAGATAATAACACTCTCCAAATACCGTTTAGGCTGTCGCCATTTTAGAATGTATAAAAACATAATTTAAATTATGATTAAAATAATATTTTACAACAGCTAAAGCCGTATCATGATTATCAGCTTGATTAATGATCACTGTGTCCCCATATATATTATTTTAAAATGTTTTTTTTTTATTCTAACCTTAAAAACAAACACTTAAACCGTATTTAGTATTTTTTTTTTATGTCAGCTCGATTATTTTGCTGGCGCGAATGTTTTGACGGAAAAAATACACAGGTTCACAATAAATTTGAATCTGCACTTCCAAGTCACCAATTAACACCATCAGATATCCAAGTCCAAAATTATCTTATAAACTAATAAATATTATATATATAATAATGTCACCATTCATTACGTTTCTGTTCCACGTGTCCTCGAAAATAGTTCGTTTAATTTTTATTGTTTTGTAATTCTCTTCAAAAACCTATTTAGAACACTTTTACAAGATACTTAAAAGATAATATCTGTAGTGTAATGGTTTCTTTGTACACCGAATAACAGCTCTAATACAGCTATTATACAGCTTCTCTATTACTATACTATACAGCTCTACTAACGCAAAAAGCTGAATAATATGTGCTCTTTTTTACTTATAAGTACTGTATAAGCGTTTATACAGCCCGAATAAAAACGCTGTACGCAGCTTCTAGTATAAAAAATGAACTTGAATACAGTTTGTATACAGCTTGCAATGCTACTCGGGACTATCCCAAATATTAGGTACCTAGTCATCATTGGGCACACTAAAGACCAATAGAATCGTGATGGAGCTGGTTAGGTTTTTGTTGTGATACGTAGATGGTGAAAGCCGGATAAATTCCGCCTAATTAATATCTGGCAGATAATTTTATACAAATCCTGTTCTGTTTTAAATCTGGTGGGTTCCACAGGTCCTTATAATAGACATCAGCTTACTTATTTTTGTTCGTTCCAGAAACTCTTCGCCTCTACCCGCCTTTCCCGAGCATCCAACGCATCTGCACCAAAGAGTACACGATACCTGACACCACCACCGTGGTGGAGAGGGGCACCATTGTACTGTTCCCAACACTAGGCATACAGAGAGATGAACAGGTCAGTTCCTACTTTATAAATAAATAAATAGTCTTCCTGACCGATTTCGGTCATGGCGGCCAATCTCAAAGAAGACTAGCCATCGACACAGGAGATGTTATAGTACACAAGTGTGTGCGCAAAGACAGGTGCACTCGTAGTCCGATAGGACGACATTCCGACACGACCGGAGAGAGATCAGGCGCAGGACCAACGTCGCCACGTGATTGATAAGTAGTAAGTCTCTCTAGCCTTTCCCAACTATTTTGGGGTTGGCTCCCAGTCTAACCGGATGCAGCTGAATACCAGTATTATACACGGAGCGACTGCCTATCCGACCTCCACAACCCAGTAACTGGGTAATACGATACCCCTTGGTGAAACTAGTTGTCAGACTTTCGGGTTTCTGACGACTTGTAACGACTAGCAAAGATCCACGAATGGCAGCCGAGACCAACGCCTTAACGTGTTTTCCGAGGCACGGAGGAGCCTCGATATGTAAAGATGGTCACTCATCCACGGACCAACCCCGGCTAGCGTAGCTTAACCTGATGGATCGACCCGTGCGGCTGGTATTACTTAGCCACGAGCTCCTCTTAGACAATTATTGATCAGTCAGTCAGTTCAGCAACAAGACGTCCACTGCTGGACATAGGCCTCGGGATCAAAGGGGGAGGTTTGCCATAATCGCCACGCTTGGCAGGCGGGTTGGCGATCGCAGTATGGTGTTAAAATGCATAGAGAACGCTGCTGCCCATTCTAGTTAGCCTCTTCGTCGCCTTTTATGACACCCACGGGAAGAAATAGGATAAGACAATTATTGGTAATGATGTCTAATTAGTTTAATAAAATTTTACTGTGTTATAGTGGAAGCTTTTCAGACTAGTCAAATCTGGTTTCTTTAAGACTTGGCAGAGAGTATAAAGTATTGACTTGGTTTAAAATTGGATGCTGGGACAAAATAGTTATGCTTGCATCACCCGGTGTACGTGCCAACTTAGAACGGATATTATAAACGAAATAAAACTTGGTAGCAAATGTCAGAGACACTTGCATATAACTTGCAGATAAGCAACTGAATCGAATCCTACATGTTGAGAGTACACCCCTAAGATTTTGAGAGTTGCCCAAGTTGCCAATACATGGGTAAGGAGAACTTGATGTTCGACAGAAATAAAAGCGACAGTAAAGGGGGCTTAATGGCCATCGACAGAAATTCCAAAACCTAGATTTTTGACAGGTGTCAGTTGAAAGGTATTGATGTAGTTGTATTGTAGTTACACTACAGTTCGAAAAGTATTTATGTAGTTGTATTGTAGATACACTACAGTTCGAAAAGTCTAGAGCTTATTGATGTGTTACATGTTTCCTCTCGCTTTCTATGGGAATGATTTCATGGAATAAGGGCATGGAATAAGTAAGTACTTTTTAATAGCATAGAGTTTGTAAACTAAGTACTTTATAATAGTATGGAATTAGTTTGCTCATGGAATTAGTAAGTACTATATAGATTGTAAGTAGAGGGGGTGGAATGTCGACCAGTGGGCGACCACGTCTAGTAATGAATAATTATTCGAATAAATATTTCAGTATTTAGGTTTATTCAATTCTGAGGTTAATTTCTGTCGCTGCTCAGTTGCATAATACCAAGGTGAGATGTCAGATGTTACACATCATAAGCGACTACTGTAAGGCTCGATTGATTTTTTATTAACATATTTTCATAAGCGAATTGCTACTCGCTGCGCAGTACCGCACCACTCACCCCTGCTGACACGTGAATTTGTTACTGCGCAGTGACTCGCCTCGTGTTCCGAGCTGCCTGTTCGTTTTTCTGTCTTCCTTTTGTGTTGCTCTGTATATATATTTATTTCGTGGTGTTGCTTCATTATTTTAGGTAAATTTATATTATTATTATTATCAATGCCCAAGGCACTTCTACCTAATTGCCACCCTAAGTATATGAATTAGTAAATTCATCAAAAACTTTATCAACTTAGCCTATCGCAGTCCATGAGTCCAGTGCTGGACATAGGCATCTCCCAGGCTGCGCCACAACACCATGTCCTCCGCCTTCCGTATCTAGTCTGTCCTAGCCACTTCACCAGCTTTTTAAGGTCGTCGGTCCATCTAGCTAGAGGGCGTCCCACACTACGCTTGTCGATACGCGGTCTCCACTCCAGGGGGTCTACTCCCTAAGTCCGTTAACGAAGCAGCGGGCCCGACCGACAGTATTCCGATACGTCGCAGTGAACCTTACTCCCTAATGATTTCGGATTTATCAGTTTCCAACGGAATCATAGACAATCTTCGCGAACGAATGATGCATGACTATAGTGTTGCGCAATTTTACCGGTCGATTACCGGTATAATTATTTTGTGATTTTCAGGTTTAAATAATCAATTTTTTTTTAATTTTTTTTTCTCGTCAGAAATGACCGCATTTTTAACAATATACTTTTATTATGTCTAAATATAGAATTGAATTATTTTTCTTCCGAAACCGGCATTATCCTGTTGATACCTTTGCCTATTTTGTTTTTGACGGCAATGTTCAAATGAAATGTCAGTCAGAGTTCGTACTAGGCGGGAAGGATTACTTATTTTATTTTAATTTCAATTATATATGTTGTTAAATGGCCCCAACCGCTGCAGCAAAAAGTGTGGAAAACAAGTGTCAGTTGAACTTTTCGGACGGGCAAAAACGCATCGGGAGTAGGGACAACTGTCAAATCGTGTTGTCATTCATTCTTCGTTCGGGCCCGGAACGAATCATTCGGCCGAAGGTGATAAGGAGTAGGAAACGCCCGTCACGAAGGCCGACACAACGGACTTCATGCTTAGGGAGTAGACCCCCAGGACTCGTCTGCTCCATCGGCCATCGGTCCTTCGACAAACATGGCCAGCCCACTGCCACTTCAGCTTGCTTACTCTGCAAGCTATGTCGGTAACTCCGGTTCTTTATTTTTTCTTTTTTTTTTAAATTCCTGATTCCATCCCAGCCCGACTGTCAGTGTCCACGTTTTCGCACCGTATGTCATAACGGGCAGGACGCACTGGTTGGTGACCTTAGTCTTCAAACACTGCGGGATAGGTGACGAAAAGACTTAGCGGAGTTTTCCAAACGCTGCCCAGCCCTACTGGATCCTCCTGTTCGCTTCTTTCTCAAAGTTGTGTTTATCGTGCTAGATGACTGATGAAGTTCTTTATGTCAAGACAGAAGGAGGAGAGGGGAGGGGGGGGGGTGTTAGTTTGTGGTTGTGTGTGTGTTTGTTTCAAGTTAAATTCAATACGGACTAAAGTTGTTTACTCCAAAACCAATATCAATGCTGAACACGTTGCAAGATAACATTTTCGTTAAAACTTCTGCCAAAACAATTTATGATAATTTTCTCACTTTAACAAAAAATAACCGATTATTTTTAGCGAACGTTGAGGAATATTGAGTTATTTTGATCGATGCTAATCATCTCCGAGTTATTGAGTTATCTTAGATAAATTAAATTTTAAAAGAGGGTTGCGAAGGTACGTGGGAGATCAGGATCAGTGACGTTAACTAGATAAGTAAAGGTTACCTTTTAAGTTGATCTCGACCTCACTGGATATTATACAGGGTAGATTTTTGAAATAGGGCAGTAAGGGCAGCAGCAGGGCCTTAATCGTTGTAGCTACAGGAAAAGTCTAAAGAGACCGTCCTTAACTTTTTGAGAAATGTTGATCTGCATTCACAGATTTTGAAAAAAAAATACAGTCAGCAGGAAAATGGGAAATTTTCACAAAATCTTTTTTTTATGCCAATCGATCCTGTTTCTTATAAGGATCAAAAACCTCTATTGGACCAACAGGATCGATAGAAGTGAAGACAAGTAGCACATAACACACACACCGCACATGCACACACACTTCTGACTTCACCATTGTTTTGGATGGTACTGACAGGAGAGCTACTGCGGTTACACACACACATTCACAGCGTGTTTGTACACTTGGTTACCACAAGTAAAGCGTGCGTCGCTTCGTGAGATAAAAATAATGTATAATGCAAAATATCACACTGTCTCCTTTCGAGGCAAAGCCGCCATAACGGCTAAAACTAATACTTGGCATTCTAATAGGAGGAAGCCTATGACGCAGTGGACTGCGGCTGTCCCATTTCAAAACCTAGTAAGGAACATTTTTTTTCGTACATCGTTTTATTGCATAATCTTGCTAACCTGAACCATTTTATCAGGATTATGCAATAAAATGATGTACGAAAAAAAAAGTGTCCCTTACTAGTTTACTCTAGTTTACCCGACTGTTTACGGTTGGAATGATGGTGATGATAAAAATATGAATTAAAGACGTATTTGGGTGATTGGAAGCCCAAGTGAAACGCATGCAGGACTTAGATGTGATAACTACTTTAGTTAAAATTTTGCAGTGCTTATAAACTAACTACAAACAATAAAGTTTCTGTTAAAGCACGGATACATGATTTTAGTGACTTTTAAATCTGTTATTACGCCTTCATAATAATGCAAGTAAGTTATGCAACAGAAGGTATGCTAAACTAGAATCACACATCAATTATATTTGTGAATATTTAGTTATTGTAGTATAATAATTTACGAAATAAATTCAGGAAGTAATGTCTACCCAAAGCATAAAAAACGATATTACTTTCAAACTACTTAAGATATTTTCATGTTTTTTTTTATGGGTACTTTTTTTTGGTGCTATTTAATGCAGCTTCTTTAAAATGTAATTCTCGTCTACAAACATAATATATTTAGTCGTCTAATGAATTAATACGTCAGCAACGAACTTTTAGCGTCTAATAAATGATTTTCAAGCGAACACATATTGCAAAACAAGCTACTGTTGAAGGCCGGATTGATTCCGTAGTGCATACTGTGGTGTGGTGTCACGTACTTACATCATACACGTGCATCACATACATGTACATCAGCACATATGTAGTTTAAGTCAAGATAGATATGTTCATCGAATAAGTAGAAGGACATGACGTACATAGTATGTATATGTTACGGCTAATACCCGAAGTGCGGCTACACCTAGTTTTAGCCTGTTAGAATTAGGTGTAGCCACTTACTCTTGGTTAAACCTAGTACGAGCCGATTGTTTTCGGGTAAAACTAGGTCTAGCCTTCATCATGCCGGCTACAACTAGGTCCAGCCATTCCCTGTTGGATAAAACTAGATGCAAACAAGTTTACTTTATAAAAGTGTGAATTTTTGTTTTGGTAACTGAATTTACCAACAATAGAGGGGATCTGGCGCTCGGCGGCCGCTACCGCGGCACGCTCGCTTCGCTCGCTCGCCTTCGCTTGTTAATGGTTACTGTTCTAACCTAACCTAACCCAAATGATTCAATAACAGTAGATGACTTTGCAGAGGCGCGTGCCTCGCTATGCCCTCCACCCCGCGCCGCTGCTGCAGATGCTGTGAGTCATGAGTGTGACGCGGGGCGGAAGGCTTGGCGGGACACGCATCTAAGTTTTATCCAACAGGGATTGTCTGGACCTAGTTCTAGCCGGAATGATATCGGATAGACCTAGTTTTATCCAACAGGGATTGTCTGGACCTAGTTCTAGCCGGAATGATATCGGATAGACCTAGTTTTATCCAACAGGGAATGGCTGGACCTAGTTGTAGCCGGCATGATGAAGGCTAGACCTAGTTTTACCCGAAAACAATCGGCTCGTACTAGGTTTAACCAAGAGTAAGTGGCTACACCTAGTTCTAACCGGCTAAAACTAGGTGTAGCCGCACTTCGGGTATTAGCCGTAACATATATAAACTGAACCGTTGAACATTAAAGATAGTTCTTACTAGTTGATACACGGACCTCATTGTGTTTGACTAACCCCCTCCACCTCCTCACATCGCATGGCGACCTTGCCAGTCGACTGGATGGCGTTCTAGTTGCTTGATCGAAGGCTCGGAGTAAGTTACTTCTGTCAGTTCGAAGCCAATAGTTCCAAGCCATGGGTACTACGTCATCGAAGGAAGAAGTGATAATCGCCCAGGCGGCATCGGGTGGTACAAATGCCGCGGCGGTGACGCAGGAACAGCTGACAACGGTGAGCGCTATACTGTTAATACACACGTAATAAGTACCAAAACAATTTGTAAATCAAACATATTTTTATGGTTGTGTTTATTCCGACTGAAATACAGAATATCTAGGTTCCCAAAATAAATATTTTGAATAGATACTGATTTAAACAAGAGTTATGAGAAAAATAAAGTTTTCTATAGAAATTTTAAATTCCTCATATCTCGTCTTTATATCATTGTCTTTTCAACATAGATATTCTGTAATCCTGATGTAAGTAAATTAAGAATATGTTTGATTTACAAATTATTTTGGTATTACGTTTGTATGAAATACGCATGCTACGCCCCTTAAGCAACTAAATTTGTGATAAGTCTACGCATCGCCAGCTTCTAATAAGAGTATCAAGTGCATCTATAAAATAATTTCAACGTACTCTAATTTCATGTAGCCACCTAGCTATTTATAATGTTACCATAAGTAATTGATGACTTGACTTTATACCTACCTAATTGAACAAATACAAAAAATATTGTCATCAAAAACAAACATCTGCAACTCTGTGTTTAAGGCTCCGTGCACGAAAAAAACTCTTTTCTTATCTTAATTTACCTTAATTTCTTATCTAATTTTGAGAAAGCTTGAAATAATTGAAAGTCTGTGTAACTATAGAAGTATAGTTTTCGTGGTGCTAAACCATTCGTGTCAGTCACAGCACCTGTTAACAGTTTCATCACTTTTGTGCTCTCAAAAATATAGTATATTGCGGCTTTGATTTACTTAATGAAGATAATTATTGTACAATCATAAAAAGAAATTGATTTTATCTCAAGGATAACTGAAGCCCAGTGTGTGATTTTTAAATATCTTGATATGGTTTGCTAAATAATAGGAAAAAATACATTAATGACTGGGTTTAAAAAAAAATATAAGTAGGTTTTTTCAACATTATTTTTCTGCTATATTTTGTATCGCAGTTGAAAAAAGTGCTTCACCCACATGCAAGTAGACCATTTATTAATGTTGAATATATTTTTTAATTTGCAAAATCAAAAGGAGTGTCTTGTAAAAAGATGATCAAACGTCAGTCTCGAGTTTTGGAATTTTTTTTGCGAATATTAGTGATTTTCCATGAATACTTAATCTATTTGAAAAATCCTTTTCCGCCACATGCAAAACAAAGAACTCAATATTTCAAATCACGAACAATTTTGTTTAAATTCTTTTTCCCTTTCTCACAACCAATGAACAAAGAGAAAGGGATTATTTATATTTTCGTTGCTAAAAGTGAAGAAAAACGCAGCGCGGGGGGCGTGAGCGCGACGCGCGACGCGCATTTGTAAGCCAAGGTCAGCGGTGATTACCCGACCCTTAAACGTAAAGATTACAAAAATTGTATTTGTAAATTGCTAAACTTCGCTGTAAAGTGGGGTCCAAGGAGTTCTAAACAGTATTTTTTATCATAAAACTACAATGTGTTACAATTTAGTTGAAAAAATATTCTTTATCTACAGATTAGGTTCATTCTTACAAACCTTGTGTGAACATACTACTGCCGCCTTTGCCCATCCCCTAAGGCATTTCAAGCGTGTAAATAACTTAAATAATTTATGTTGCAGTACTTCGAAAACGCCTCAGCCTTCATACCTGAGCGCTGGTCTGAGGACGCGCCGCAGCCACCTCCAGGAGTCTACATGCCTTTTGGAGATGGACCTCGGTATTGCATAGGTACAGTAAGCTTTTCTATAGCCTTTATTTATATGTCGTCCGGTTCTGTGGCGTTAGAGCTGTAGCCTGAGAAATCCAATGGAGATGTTCCAAAATGTATGGAGCCTTGGCCAGGTCCCTGTACACTATACTCAAAAATAGGGAAATAAATTTAAAACAGTGCTTAATTGTCCAATTACTGTAAAATGGCTTGGTTTGCTGGTAAAACACAAGAAATTATATTTGAAATTGCAGCACACGACAAAAACCTGTCATGGCGGTAACCTGTCATTTTGATTGATTATTGAAGTTTGATGTGTTTATTTTGGTTGGAGGTTGGTTCGGAGGTTGATTGACTGAAGTGACACTGTTGTGACAGCTGACAGTTCTCTTCTCTAACGAAATCGGTGAGACGCCATGTTGAAAGTCGATAAAAATAATTGATAAATATCAATTTACTACCACAACAGTATACATTTAAATTAATTATCTGTATTTTTCCCAAATTCTACGGATTTTTCTCTTTTCTTTGAGGTAGTGTACAGACGCCAGCAGGTCAAGCTACCCGAAACTGCCATATTGTCCCAATCAACCTTGAACCTTATGCTTTAACGTTAAAGTTTAAAAAAAATTGACAGATTGTAGTAGCTTGATGTGCTGGCGTCTGTACATACGGCTACACATTTCCAGTATATGCTGATCTCGCATTGTGTAGGATTTCCGTACAATGAGAGCTCAGCGTATACTGGAAATGTATAGCTTGATGTGTAGCCGTGTGTACATAAACCTGGCCTATTTTGAAACATTTCCTTTTCTTACGTTTTTCGCAATTTCAAGGTCAGTGTCAGGTTATGTCTTGATCAAAATATGATTCGGGACTATAACAAATATGTATTTACAGAATTATAATCATAAGAATCATTACCTAATACATCTCTCTAAGATTTGTTCCATTGAATGACTTTATCAATGAAATGATGACATTGGGGAACAATTATTATAACATTAAGATCGTTAAGTAAATAATTTAATGTCTGGGCTAAAAGAATACAGTTACTATGACAAAGTAAGGATTTCGGTCTAGTGGTAAGAGCGGGCTCTGATCATAAAAAAATAAAAAACTTTTTACAAAAAAATAAGAATCGACTACCTACCAAAATAACACTACAAAGTGTAAAATAACTTTAATTTCGGAAGTCGGTGTCTTTGGATCTGTATTTGAGTTTTTTGCCACCGACTTCCGAAATTAAGGTTATTTTTCACTCTGTAGTGTTATTTTTGGTAGTCAGTTCTTATTTTTTTGTAAAAAGTTTTTTATTTTTCACTTTTTAGTGGGTCAGTTTTGAATTTATCTAAGTCACAATAGCCTAATGTTAACTGCTCATCACGTTTTACAAAATATTGCTTTTACCGATGCTGGGACGTTGATTGTTGAGGACTTCTAAAAAAAAAACATACCGCTGAATTGAAAACCTCCTCCTTTTTGGAAGTCGGTTAAAAAATAATATTTATGAGTTAGAAAGAGAAAGACTATACTGTTGAAGTAGGATAGATTTGTTTTTGCTATACTTGAACAGTGAGCTTCCAAAAAGAAGCTGGGAGATTTGTTTCTATTCAGTTAAGTATGGCCACAAAATAAATATAAAATATATATATATATATATAAAAATATAAAATAGTGTGTGGCTAACAAGTGCTAATAAGTGTTCAGAGTTTGGGTCTATAGTTGTACTGTGCGGTTCTTTCCTTAAAACACCATTTCAGACACTAATCTACAAGGTCTTCTTCTCAGATCAGTCTTATAGGAAACGCCGACCTCATCTAGTTTAAAAAAAATATGATTGACGTGTTCGTACAAAACTATTTACAGAAATAAAATCATTTACATGTGCATCAGAACAAATGCACAAAAACTACATATTGTTTTTTACCTACTGGCATTCCTGTCTTACCGCTTGCATGCACAGCGTGATACATATTCTACAAAATAAGTTTCAATAACTCTGTTCTCTCAGGCGCCAATTTCTAAGAAAACACAAGTTATCGATGTAGCGTCAGCAAAAACTAAGCACCATATTGCGTTACCTCGTTTATGTTGGGTGTCGTGTTGCATATTTTTTGCCGATGCGACGCTAGCTTCTACTCGGCCACTTGTGCTTGTGTAAGTGGTTCGAGTGGCAATCCGATACTTATTGTTTTGGAGAAGGAATGTGTGAATTATATGGCCGTAACCTTTATGGTATGTATCACATGAGGTGTAGGCATCTGCTTATACCTCATGTGATACATACCAAGTTTTAAATCATTTGGCGTCTCCGATTACACAATCCGATATTATTTCTTACAGGAAACATAGGTAATTATGATCTGTAGGCCAATTCCCGTTTTTTACACATTAAAAATGTTCGAAATCTAATCTCAATCTTACATTTTTGACATTGATTGTTTGAAATTAAGGATATTTTTGACAGATTGGGAATGAATACGGGAATTGTCCCTCTGAGCAGTAATCGAATACCTATAGCTATCATTTATTCATCACGCCAATAAGTTCCTCCAACCAAAATCCTAGCATAACTTTCTCTTTCTTTCCCCAGGCAAAAGATTCGCCCTAATACAAATGAAGTGCTGCCTCCTTAGACTACTAAAGCATATAAGGCTCTCGCCAGCGCCCCGCACCGATTCTCTCGGCAAGCAGTACGTGGAGCCGCGCGTCGAACCATTCACCGCCGACCCCCGCTCCCCCCTCACACTCCACCCCGCTGACTCTATGGTCACGCTCAGCCTTTTATGACGAACTTTTTTTGCTGATCCTACTTTTTAAATGCAGATAGTGAGAAATTGTAATTTGAGATTAATTTGTGTTCTAAATTCTTTGCTAATCATTTTACTATTAAGTACTTAAATGTGGAATGTTTTAATGTAATATCACCTAGTTTAAATGACAAAACAAACAGATTGATGTGGTGTTTTATAACAAAAAAATTGTTTAAAATATGAAAGAGCTGGGTAGTAGCCAAAGTTGACCATAAACAATGCGATTCTATTAAGAATAGGAATGACCTTGCGTCATATTGTGACGTTTTAGCAAAACAGCGCCTCGTTTACTCATTTTGGAGCAAAGTCAGTGAGATACTCGTACAAATGACTTTAACGGGATAACAAGTTAAAAAAAAAAACTGATAACAACAAAATGTTCTTTGCAAGCCGTACTTTTCAAGTTTCAGTTGACAGATCGAGGTTATTGACGTTCCTGTTCTTTGTTGAATCGCATTGTACAAGGACATAAAAAAACTAAACATAATACGGTGAGATAGATGCGTTCTTAGCCAGTGATTATACTTACGGCGCTTTAGGATAAGCCTATTAACTAATAAGTAATATTTTTTTTATAATATTGTACTTTACATATTTCTGTAAATAAACTGCTCTACTTGAATATAATACCTCAATGGTTTTATTTATGCTCGTGGCTAAATAATAACAGCACGGGTCGATAGAAGGCTCAGCTACGCTAGCCGCGGTCAGTTCCTGGATGGGTGACCATTCATAACATCATCGAAAAGCACGTTAAACCGTTGGTCCCGGCTGTCATTTCTAGATCTTTGGCAGTCGTTACGGGTAGTCAGAAGCCCCAAAGTCTGACAACCAGTCTTACTATGGGGTATCCTGTTACCCAATTATTGGGTTGTGGAGATTAGATAGGCAGTCGGTCCATGTAAAATACTGGTATTCAACTGCATCCGGTTAGACTGCATACATAGTTGGGAAAAGGCTATATTGCCCAGTGAACGGAAAGATACCACCTACTAGTAGCAGATCGATTGGTTTTATTTTTATCCTCGAATGTGAAAATAATAAAATTTCTAACTGTGGTAAATATCCATAAATAAATAAAGTACTTGACAAGTAAGTTCCATTTCAAAACATTAGCCCCCCCTTATTACAAAACAAGGTTTAGCTTCAGACCCAGGTTTGAAACATGGAGCCGTTATGGAATTTGGCACTTTATTCCGACTAAGGTAAAGTTCCTAAACACAAAACTGACAACTTAGTACCAAACTAAGTTTTCAGTTTTGTATAAAGAACGGTATTTCAATCACTGTTACGTTCTTATTACAAAAACTGGCTCCATTGTTTAAGCCATGTCAGAATATAAATCTTGTTTTGTAATAAGGCGGAAGTAGTTCAGCATTCAATGCCTTCGCTCACACTAGAACATTTCAATAGGCCCAATTCGTCTAAATCCTAACATAAGTCTAAGAAAAATACTGAGCCAGAGACGTGAACAATGAATCTAGTAAATCTCATATTATTAGACCTTTCACGAGGTTTCTTTGAGCGACGTTCTTCCAAATCTTTTATTACATGAGGCGCCAATAATGGGTGTTTTTGGGAAACGAGTTTCGGGTGAAAACTCGAAAGGAGAATTTAAAAGAAATCGAGAAACTTGGTCAAAAGACTCAAGGGTTTTACTATTCTCTCTTAATGTCAAATACATAACATAAAGCCCTGTTTCCCCGAAGGGTTAGGCAGAGGTGTAAGTACCTACCTATAGTACCTACACCCACATTTCGCCAGTTATGTTTAACTCCGATGAGGGGGCGAGCCTATTGCCATCAACCGGGCACAAATCCAGACTCCGGGCTGCTACTGAGAAATTTCTGATGGAAAAACCTAATAACACTTTGTCCGACCTGGGAATCCAACCCAGGACCTCATGCTCAGCAATAGCCCTTGCGACCACTAGACCATCATCATCATCATCAGGGCGTCCTACCTTACGTGTGCCGATTCGCGGTCTCCACTCAAGAACACGTCTACCCCAACGGTCATCGGTTCTACGGCTAATATGGCCGGCCCATTGCCTTTTCAGCTTGGTTATTCTGTAGACCAACTACTACTACACCAACGCCGCGATGTCGTTCGGTTTCAAAGGGAATATTCGTTTTTAGTAGGTAACGAAAATAAGAATATTTGAAAAAAATCACACAATAAAAAAAAATATAAGAAGTAATAAAAATATAGTCTGTTCATACAAAAATATCATGAAAATATCTTAAGGAGGATGCGCGAAGGTAGCCCGCGAAATTCAAATTTTAATAAGTTTTTTGCAATTTGCAGGTCAGTAACAGGTTGTATGTTGATCTAAATATGATTCGTGGCCATTAAAAATTTGGCTTTACAGAATTATGATCAATAGAATCAACATTACAACTCTCTAAAAAAAAATCCTACTGAAAGATTATTTCTGAAATAATCATTCAGTAGGATTTTTTGAACTGAAGATGATGCTTTTTTGATTCTAATGATTATAATTCTGTAAAGCCAAATTTGGTATGGCCGCGAATCATATTTAGATCAACACACAACCTGTTACTGACCTGCAAATTGCAAAAAACGTAAGAAAATTTGAATTTCGCGGGCTACCTTAGCGCATCCCCCTTAAGTAGTTTGAAAGTGATGTCGTTTTGAACGCTTTGGGTAGACATGAATTTATTTCATAAAGTATTTTACTACAATAAACATACTACAAAAAGGCTAGCAATAAACATTTTTATCTTTGATTATTTATATGACATAATAATTATATCTTTGCATTTTTTATATTTTTCTTATTAAAATGTCCAAGCAAAAAGGGTCCAGTTCTTGGCATTTAGTTTCCGAGATATACGCAGTTTTTGTATGTGAAAAAATAGTTTTAGGTGAAAAAATAGCATTTTGCAATTTTAATTGATTATTAATTATTTATGCTCAATTATCTACAAGTTCTTATAGTAAATGACATTATATGAAGTTTCTAAGAACCAGAAATTTTAAGAGAAAAGTTTAGTAACAAGGAAACAGTGGTCGGACATGTCAAATTTGAAAATGGTTTTTTCTCAATTCAAGCTTTTTCAGAGATTCAATTTCAAATGTCAGATAAAAAAATTACCAGTTTTTGAATATATTTTTAATCCTTATCATCAATTGACTATTCTATAATTATACTTACCGAATCTAGTCTTCTCAATACCCTACTACTGGGCCCTTTTTGCTTGGAACCACATTTTTTTTTTTTTTGGGTGGGAAGTTATCAAATAACTTATCCCGCTCTGGGCGGGAGAGCGTGTAATGATCGTATGAAAATAATAGGTAAGTATTACTAAAATATCCATTATCTGCTTTACATGTGCTACATAATCTTTGAAACACGAGTACAAAAATACCTTCAGTCTCGGTGTTAGCTTTCGATTTTTCGAAGTTATAAACAAAAACGTCACGAACGTTATGTAAGAATCAGAATGAACAAACAGTTCTTAGTGCAATGCAATAAAGTCTAAAATCCCATGAGCTTTTCTGGAGACTTTCAATCTTTGGTCTGGAACATCTTGCCTTTATAAGGTTGGGACTCATGATTTTACAATCATTTGATTAGACCCATGATCCCGTGTTGCATAATACATTGTTTGTGTTTTAAATACACATTTTTTTTTAATGTTTGGTAGTTGTGAAGAAGAATATTAAAAAAGTTTTCAAGATATTTTGGAAATCGGCGCCCGAGGTTCCAAAATGAAGGTTAGTAGGTACATTTTTAAGCAACTACCAAAAGGAGGAAGTTATTTGTTCGTCTGATGTTTTTTTTTTAACGTATATTATTCACCGATTTCTCCGTCAATTATTGTGGACCGATTTTGAAAATATTTTTTTAATTAATTAGTTTTTTATGCTCTCAGATTAGTTGAGAATATTTGGTATGTAACAGGTATGTTACTATGGTATTTCGTCAGTCAGTTTCACTAACCCATCATAAGTGTCTGTTAAAATTATCTGGCAGATATAATTTCATCGAAAGTACTTTAATGTATTTATCTAGTAAATAGTTCCTCTTAATATTTTAATGACCTTTACGGTGACTGTGAAACAGACTCTTAGCGTGATAAAAAATAAAAACATCTAGGTAGTCCAATTTCGAAACAGAAAAATTATAGTTTAGTATTTCCTACTTTATGGGAATAATCAGCGCTTATAACCGTACTAGCTGCGCCCCGCGGTTTCACCCGCATAAGTCTCGATCCCGTGTGATTATCGGAATAAAAAGTATCGTATGTCCTAACCCAGGTCATGCTGTACCCATTTGCCAAGTTTTGTCAAAATCGGTTCGGCCGTTTTAGCGTGAAAGTGTAATAAACAAACAAAACTCACTTTCGCATTTATATTATAAGTTAGGATTTAGGATTTACATCTTGATACGATGATAGGCAAACCCAATATAGGTTTACTGGTTCGCTGTATCCAATCAAATTATCGAAATGATTGGAAATCGATTTGCTTCACAAAATAAACTAATATGACTGTGTGAGTGAAAACGCGGAGTATACGTTGTGCACTCGTGGCGAGCTCGTCACACAATCGCCTCGCTGGAATCACGCTCTGAAATCGCCAGAGTGATAAAGCCCTTTTTTTTGTTGGGTGGGAAATTATCAAATAACTTCTCCCGCTCTAGGCGGAGCGGGTGTCAGACTTTTACTGACTAACCCCCCCCCCCCCCCCCTATTATATAAGAGAGGTCAGTGTAATATACCTATTTAGTTTAGTTTTTTAGCAGCAATAATGTTTACATTACTGAATGTTTATACCAACATAACGGCATACACATAATTAAGAATTTAGAACATCCAAGGGTTATTACCACTGTTCCAATTCTGAAGCAATTAAAAAAACCGGCCAAGTGCGAGTCGGATCGCACACGAAGGGTTCCGTACCATTTTCTATAAAAATGGCAAAACAATCACGTTTGTTGTATGGGAGCCCCCCTTAAATATTTGTTTTATTTTAATTTAATTATTTATTTTTAAAGTGAATATATAACTAAATATTCTGTGAATATTTCAAGCGTCTACCTTTTGCCGTTACCAATATCGAGCAAAATCGAGCAAAAAAATCACGGTTGTTGTATAGGAGCCCCCTTAAATATTTATGTTATTCTGGTTTTTAGTATTTGTTGCTATAGCGGCAACAGAAATACATCATCTGTGAAAATTTCAACTGTCTAACTATCACGGTTCATGAGATACAACCTGGTGACAGACGGACAGACAGACAGACAGACAGACAGACAGACGGCGGAGCCTCAGTAATAGGGTTCCCGTTTTACCCTTTGGGTACGGAACCCTAAAAATATAAGGCTGCTCGGGTCGTTTCTTTCGTCATCCTTAAAGGAGGACGTTTCAAAAACAAAAACGACGTAGGTTTTTTAAAGTGCACGTTCTTTGAATGGTCCCTTTCACGTCACTTGCCGTACATTCCTATCGTAATTACGATCTGACACCGTGAATGGCGTGTGGACAGATAAAAGAACCTTCTGTTTTGCTCGCTCATCTTTAGACATAGACACAATATGGCGGATTATCCTGTAATGATGCAGAGAAAAATAAAGCTTTTTTTCTATCCTAGTTTTTCGAGTTCTTTGTAGTACTTATTTTCTAGATTTTAGGAGGCACTTGCTTTTGGTGTACACGGCAGCGCCTGTTTATCTTTATGAGTCCATCATACGAAAGTTATTGACGGTTTAAGATAGCGTTATGTTTATTTCTTAACTTACTTGTTATCTCTAAGAACCAGGGGCCCAAGCCTGCTATTTTTATAAATTTAGTCATTCCAACACGATCCCATTGTCATGCCATTGTCATTTTGCTAAAAGTTCGTAATCTGGTAAATTCATAATGGTTGATCATTGGTCGGTCAATGTTCTCGTAATATCATTGTGTTATTATAATGGCATTGTCGTATTGCCATTATTATAAAACCCATTAGTAGAAATGTAATTTATTTGTCATTCATTATGTACGAGATTACCAATTTATGCAATTTCTTTCAATGTAGTGTCAGTGGCCGACCATTGGAAAGTCATAATGACGCCATTATAATAGTAGATTACCAAACTTGTGAAAATCAACAATTATGAAATCAATGATCGACCATTCTGACACATATTGTAATAGCAGACTTGACGCCCTGGCGCTTTACGCACTTTATCAAAAGCTAGAAATAAAGGCAAAGATGAAATAAGGGAACCAATGACCATGTTAGTTTTAGGGCTCTGTACCTCAAAAGCAAAAACGTAACCTTATAGGATCACTCGCGTGTCTGTTTGTCTGTCCGTCTGTCACAGCCAATTTGCTTCGAATCTACTGGACCAATTAAGTTGACATTTGGTTTACTTACAATTTTTGTGACCTGAAAACGGACGTGTAATGTACCTAAATAAATGAATTTTGAATATAGGGGTCTCTTTAGGGGGGAAATTAGATAAAAAAGTTTTGTTAACTGGGCCGTGTGACATATCAAATGAAAGGGCTTGTTGTAGGTAAGGATTTCAGAAATATATTTTTTATAATTTTAAAATAAAGACTTTTAAAACTATTTAAGAAAATAGATGAAAATTTACCATTCTCCCTCTATCTCTCTTCGTCTTTGCAAATTGTTAAATGGCTCCAGCAATCTTGTTGACGTGCATTTTGACTCCTAAGCCATGTTTCATGGAACTAGTAATGTTAAATTTTATTTTTCTCGATTTTGTTGTCTCTTTTTTATTTTGTTCTATTGAATTTTTCTTTTGCTATTTATATTAGTTTTATCATGTAATTTTATTTTAATTTAAACTTGCTAATTTTAGTTATTATATAATATTAGTTTCATAGTTTAGTGCTTGTGGCACACCTAATATGTTTATGGGGCATGCGGTGCTAACCTGTAAGAAATTGTTCCACTAACGTTAGATCTGTAAACAATTGACTACTGTGCCAAAAAAATAGAAAAAAAATACAGAAAATAGTTCTTTCCATATAGATTACAGAAAAATCTACAAGAAGTCTATGATCTTAAAATAACATGGTAAATCTCTCAATATTGTGCGTACTAAACTTACATTTGCAGTTGGAATGTATGTATGAGGGAATATGTTTTTCAACTATTTTAGTTGAAAAACAGTTCAGTTTGTTCTTAGGATTAGTTCATCCCAACTACGGAACCCTTCATTGTGCGTGGTCCGACACACACTTGGCCGGTTGTTTTTGCATTGTTCTGATTAACTTAGAACGTTGTTGCACGTGTCACGTTTCTTTTATCAATGCAACAGTTGTTTATTAGATATTCTCCCGTTCAGAGCCATTTATAACAATGGCCATACCATTGTTATAAATGGCTCTGCCTGCTTGTGCCCATACAAAATATTAGTTCTAGAAACTGCCATTTCGCACTATTAAAGTAGGTTTGTTGTGTGTCAGAATTGCATCAAAATACAATGTAAATTTATACAAAAATCACTACGTGGGGCGCACTATAAGTTTCCAAAACTGGCCATTTAGATAAACAATATTTTAAAAGTAATTACAACATTTGAAAATGGAACTCTTTGCCTGTAGAATACAGTTTTTTCATCTAACTGTCAATTGTTTTTACATTGTGGCGTCATTTTAAAAAGTGCTTAGAGGCCCTTCGCTCGCGCGCCACTTTGGTTGGTTTTGGTTCATCTCGAAAGACCCATACGGTCGATTGCTGCTTTGTTTTAGGGTCGTAGCAATAAATTCATGTTTCGTCACCTGTTACTATGTCCCACACCAAATTTGACACCCCTTCCTTGAATCTGGTAAGCATGGCATTGCACCAAGTGACGCGATCCGTTTTTTGTGCCTCAGTCAAATTGTGTGGGATCCACCGTGAGCACAGCTTTTTCATACCCAAATGTTTGTGTAGGATTGATTGTATTTGACTCATGCCTATGCCTAAAGATGCCCGAATCTCATGCTAGGTCACATGCCTGTCGGTTTAGACTTTAGACCATACGGCGCACAGCATCGATGTTTTTGTTAGTCACAGCGGTGGACCGGCGACCATCATGAAATACGTCACTGAGATTGATACGGCCGCGCTTGAATTCTGCAAACCAGCTAAAAATTGTCGTCTTGCATGGCGCTTCATCGCCAAAAGCAGTTTGAAGCCGAGCGAAGCTCTGCTGAGCTGACAAATGACACATAAAATCGTAGAAAATCATACTTCGAAAATTTTCACGTGTTAAATTAATGGTGATGAAGACAAGCACTTTTTAAAATGACGCCACAATGTAAAAACAATTGACAGTTAGATGAAAAAAAACTGTATTCTACAGGCTAAGAGTTCCATTTTCAAATGTTGTAATTACATTTAAAATATTATTTATGTAATTGGCCAGTTCCGGAAACAAGTGCGCCTTAAGTACTCGTAATTAGACACTGCAGAATATAATAATATAAATATTATGAATTTTGTCATTTTCATTTAGTTCTAAGTGAGCGTTTCAATTGGGTGAATCAAGTTTTTGAATTAGTGGATGCTTTCATATTTAGACGTTTATTAAGATAAAAAATACCATATTTTAGAAAACCCAGATCTATGCGGTTTAACTAGAAAAATAAGGTGAGTTTTCTTTACTTTATTAATTTCATAAAATTATTATTACTTACGTGGAGGTCTTCCATTTCGACATTGAATATAACACAGGAATATAAAATATTATAATGATGACGTTCATCATTCGTTTCATTCATTCGTTCATCATTCAGTTACAAATAAAGGCGCTTTGACCTTTGAGACTGTTGGCAGGTCCTGACATGACGTCTCAGTGCTGCCAGAAAACCCTTAAGTCTACTAAAATTGATAGCAGGAATACGCGAGTTTTGTAGTGAAAATCATTTATGGTTTTGAGTAGGCTTGATCTTATTTTTGAAAAAAATCAAGCATTAATAGTGGAGTTTTCGTTGAGTTCGGGTTAGTTACAGCCTTTACAGTTTACCTACAGTGAGTATAATTGCTCGTAATTTAAAATGTTTTACTAGCGTTTATTTGGGAATGTATCACTGAGTGATATGTTTAATATCTTTGAGCCTTTGGGCAAAACCGTTCGGGGTAGAACCGGATATCGATTTTGACCGTTGCGACAAAGATTATAAGAGGATCAGTTTTTGGGCATGAGTCGGACCCATGAAAAAAGCAGCTTAAGCCGTATTTGATGAAAGGATGAAACAGCGGGTTATGGGTATTTGAAGGGTGTTCAAAATCTATACAGTACCGAAAGTCATACTGCAAGTTTGAGTCATCGTATTCAGATAAGTACAATAAAATCATAAGCTTAAAGTAGGACGTTTTTAACCGATTTTGTCGACTTGTACACACGACCTAGTACAACATCTTGAACTTACGGTTGTCAGATGTCGGGGCAAATCCTTAACATGTTGGGGTTTTGTTTTTTAATGTCTTGTCTATCCGAAACACGTGATGTCATTGTATAGGTACTTTATGACTAAGTTATTAAAAACGTTGGTTTGATATGTATGAAAGGAATGCGCTAAAGCTAAACTACTTCGTGAAGTCCTGTCTTGTCGCTGTAATGACCATAAACATAAGGTTCAAATTGCGTAACCAACAGGTCTTCGTGAAATGTACTTTTGTGTCGCAACAAACTATTTTTGTTTGGAAGTTAACAAAATTGAGGGTACCTGGAAGGTAATAAAAAAATAATATAAATAGACATTTGCTATCGTTTTGTTAGTGGCCTGTGGTCTTTTGTGGGGGAGGGCGTAGGTCTGTTGTGTTGTGCCACAAATATACATAAATTAGGAAACATGTTGAGTGCATCTGTGCGTTCCTGTGCCCATTACTACTAGCTACTGTCCTAGAATAGCGGTGGCCGCCACATAACGGCCACAGAGTCGGCTTTCATGAAAATGATGGCACGGGAACTTGTCTTCACGGTGTCCAAAAACGCTCTCTGGGAAAACACACCAACTAATTTTCGTAAATAATGTTTCAGTGACGTCTTTCGACGGTAAATTGACAGGCTTTAGCCCGGGATACCTGTTCATTAACATTGTGTAGTTTCTGAGACCCTAAGAAGCCAGGATTAATAAGTGCTGGTTTGCAACTGCTATAGTATGTACTTAATGCAATATCATCTAATTATGCAGAATAAAGTCCAATTAAAATCTGAACTGAGGTTTGAGAAACTGCGATTGTGATTGTGTTTGCAATTATTGACTGCGTTTTATGTAAGCCTCATCATTTATTCAGAAAGCATCCAAAACAGCGCATAAGTCCTCGGCCATTGTAGGCCATTGTGTATTGTGCCCTCATAATATTATTAAATGTCACTTGTTATGTCAGATCACCATGAAGATTTAATTTTACAATAATTTGTTCATACTGGCATACTGGCCCATAGGGTATTAGTGTTCTGTGTACTGGCCATAGATAGTTAGGTTCTGGCATGAATGAATAAAAATAAGTCAAATAATAATGTCTGAAAATAATAAAAGTTAAATTAGATTATTTTCATCATATAATAAAATTGTACATTATTCTATTCGTAATCACATAGGTGAATAATAAAAAACAAAAATAGTGGAAACTCTTTATTTAGAATTTACTTTTTTTAATTTTGATTTTGGAACACAACACGAATTTGAAATAAAAGAATTTGCGGACTGGTTTCGTTCATTAGTTGACATTTAGCTTGAGATGGAGTGTCATCAATAATCAAATAATTGAAATCATTATTGTAAACCAAAGAATATACTACTCTTCTACTGAGAGTTGTAAATTATTGTAAGGAAAAAACATTATTTTAGGATATTACAATAAGTACTCGAATGCGGGAATTATCAAATGTAAGTATTCACATTTTAGTATGGAAATGTTGAATGTTCCATTATAGATAAAATATTTCTTCAAGAGCTCGTGGTGATTTTGAGACCTCAGGTAAGAGTTAACTATTATATTATAACTTAATTGTTGCGAGAATTGCATGGTCTAAGAAGGTAGCCATGATAATATATGTATAAGTAATGTATTTTAAATCCACCAACACCGTTGTTCTATGATTTTACCAACGCCAGATCATTATCGCGTATCCGAGAAATAATTTTTAATTTGAGTTGTTCTCATGAACGGCTCGCCGGCACACAGATAAACCCTGTGAGGTTTTCGTTGTGCGGCTATATAAAAAATTGTAAAATAGGCTAAGTGTTTTAGAAATAAATAAATAAAAATAAATAAAAAATGTTCCATACAAAAGCTGTCAGACGTCAATTTTAATCCACAGATAAAATATATCTGAAGTTGGTAAAATTAGCTCTAAGGCTCGGTGCAAAAGAGTCATCCGACCACAGCCACCGGTACCCCAGCGACAAGCAGTTCACACTTCGATCAATATTGTGTGTATTCGTCGCACACGTGTGGCCGGTGGCGGTCACCCAGAAGTAATCACCCACGCAGCTAGAGGCGCGACACCCACCGGTGGCTATGGTCGGTGGCTCGTTTGTGCCAAGCCTAAGTCACTAATTAATGACCACTTACTCAATCCATTGAATACAGGCTGTCAACCTTTCGTACAATATTTTGTTAGCGACTCCGTTTGACGCAAAATTTGAAAATTTGCTGTCACTGCCCATTAGTGGCCGTCACGAGAGGTTCGTGTGCCACAAGCCCATCTGGCTGTGACGTGTGACGTCGTTGTCAAAAATTAAGCGTTTTTATTTTTCATAGTGATTTCGTTAGTTCGAATTAAAACCACCAGCACCACAATTGCGTAACACATTCCAAATAATAATCATAAGGAATCCATTGCATCATAATAATAATATTTTGTTTGAGAAATTTGTCTGCTCGACGATGTAAATAGTGCAATGAATGTTGTCGAATTGTCAAAATGAAAAGCATTGTCATCGTAAGTGTGTTACGCAATTAGGGCCGATGCACACGATGTGTTGCGGTGGTGCGGCGCCCGCCGGAACGGCGGTATACCGTATACGGCGGCATACAAATATCCACGGTATGCCCCACGGTGGGTTCCGGCGACGCACCGCACGTACACAGGTCTTGCAACCCGCGAGACGAGGCGGGGAGGGGTGTATGCGTTGCGACGCCGGCGCCGGAGCGGACACCGCTCAGTTGTTTAAACGGCAGAAAAACGGGTGAAATCTTTGCGTTGCGGCGCCGCACCACATAGTATGAACAGGCTCTTAGGCTGCGGGTCAGATAATTTTGTGGAAATAAGGTAGATTTTTTAAAAATAATAATTACCACGTGACCTAGTTAATCCCCTATCAAGTGTAATTGCCGTCTGATCTGATACGCTCGTTTGAGCCGCGCGCCCGCAGCCATACCCGTTGGGCTGATAACACGTCTGTTATGAACAATGAGGACGACCAGGGACGTAGGAATTTGAGAGGACACTAGATTACTTGAACTAGGAATATTGTAAAAGGTGACGTTCTGTATGGTAATATTAAAAACAAAAAAAAAATGAAAATTGTTTATTTCTACAACCATTTTTTTTTTAAAAACGTTGCCCCACACTAGGAATTTCTCCTGTATCGTGGGTGCGTTTACAAACATTTAAACTCACATACACAAACAGCCAGACCTGGAACAACTACTTGTAGGTCATACAAATATTTGTTCCATGCGGGAATCGAACCCGCGACACGCAGCGCAGCAGTCAATCGCTTAACCACAACGCCAACCGTGCCGTCAAAATTACACAATTAGTTTGTGATTGGAGCCTTCTTTTAAGCAAACAATGCCTGTATTAGAAGACTCCGCTCTTCCATAACAAAAAAGAGAAAAACATTTACGAGTATAACAAATTTATCATAAATATAAGAAGACAAAGTTAGCATAAGACTATATGTGTGAGTGTGTGTGTGTTTGGGTATGTGTGTGTGTGAGTGTGTGTGTGTTTGGGTAAGTGTGTGTGTGAGTGTGTGTGTGTTTGGGTATGTGTGAGTGTGTGTGTGTTTGGGTATGTGTGTGTGTGCATGTGTATGTGTTTGTGCGTGTGTTTTTGTGTATGCGTGTGTATGTGTGGGTTTATGTCCCTAGGTAAGTGGTTTGATCCATTCCAGGGTTTTTTTTTTACATTTGTAAACCTGATTTTTATATATACATATTTCTTTATTTATTCTGTAATATAAACGAGCAGACCGTGTTTTAAATTGCATGGAGGCAACCAAAGTTTTTGTTTGGGGGACTACTTCTGCAACAGCGTGCTTTCTTCGTTTTGCCAGTTTAGATGCATCGTAAGGTAGGGTCTTATGCTTCTTTAATATAGTTTGAACTATGTATAGTTTTCTTACTGAGAGTAATTCGCTTAGGTTATAAAACACGTCAATATGAAACACGTCTGTTATGAACAATGAGGAAGACTATAGTTTTCGCCGGTCTCAGATTTATGATAGCCTGTTTAACGGACGTGATAATCGCGACGATAGTGTCATACACATATCGCCGTGTGGTGATTAACGGCTCATGCAGACTGGCGCGATACCGCGGATTTTTCTAATTAAATTACAAAATAATCTATAACTACAGTACTGTCGAGATATTAATAAAACAAGCTCATTTTATCCATCGCGATTTTTTTTGCAATCGACGCGACGTCTTGTCAGTTCGTCTGCCGCATCCACGTACATCCATCCGTCTCTTGTCTAGCTGCTCCATCGTCGAAGCTGAATAACTTGGCTATTGGTTTAAATGTATGCCATGTGTTCTGTCGCTGACTGCGGCTGCTGTGCACCTGCTAGTGGCACGGATTATTGAGATGATGTTTCTTGATCTTAGCTAATCCATCACTACGCTACCTACATTTGTTATGTAGTGCCCTGTAGTAAAACATAGGTAGGTAATTTAGCATGCTTATTTTCTATTTGCAATTTTTTATATTTACACAGATAACTAATTAGCAGAGATCGGAATAGGTAGAGGATATTTACCTAAACTTCCGAGGGAGAGTAAGTAACATAGAGTGGCTAATACCTCCTCTAAATTCCCGGAATGAATGATTTTAATGACGTTTTATTCCCTGGATTAAAAAAAACCGGCCAAGTGCGAGTCAGACTCACGCACGAGGGGTTCCGTACCATTATCTATAAAAACGGCAAAAAAATCACGTTTGTTGTATGGGAGGCCCCCCTTAATTATTTGTTTTATTTTAATTTAATTATTTATTTTTAAAGTGAATATATAACTAAATATTCTGTGAATATTTCAAGTGTCTAACTGGGGGCCGATCGCGCTAATTTTGAACGTTAATACCAAAACTAAACCACAACCGAAAACGTTACGTTAGACACATTTCGTATCGCGCTACTCATTTCTACGGAAAAGATTTAGCTTTACTTTGAAAGTTACGTTAGAGGAACGATCGACCGAACTTTTAGTATTGGGTAACGTCAATGATTTTGTCACTCAGAAAAAATAGCACGATACCGTTTCGTACATCAGCTAAACCAAAACCGTTGCAAACCCGAACGGTAATTACGTTGAGAAATAGCGCGATCGGCCCCCTGTTGCCGTTATCAATATCGATCAAAAACGAGAAAAAAAATCAAGTTTGTTATATGGGAGCCCCCTGAAATATTTATTTTAGTCTGTTTTTTAGTATTTGTTGTAATAGCGGCAACAGAATTACATCTGTGAAAATTTCAACTGTCTAACTATCACGGTTCATGAGATACAGCTTGGTGACAGACGGACAGACCGACAGACGGTGGAGCCTTAGTAATAGGGTTTTCGTTTTTACCCTTTGGGTACGGAACCCTAAAAATCACCAATTATTTATTGGGCTTTATGTATAGCTAAAAGTTATTGACTGAAGTCATATTAGATTTTTTTAGGATTCCATACTAAAATTGTGTCAAATTGAATGTTTTGTTTTTAGGTAAGTAGATAAAAGAAAATAAAGTTGGCTGGTATTTATGTAGGTATGTGCTTATTTGTTTAAGTGGATATTAGGTACATTAAAACTTTTGCTTCAAATAATATATCAAATACATTTTGTTGTACAGATCCTATTGTTTCAAAATACCCTTTTTTTACACAACCGAACACAATAATTAAGAATTTATTTTCCTATAAGTAAAACAAAGCACTTAAATTTAACAGTTTTAGTACAGAACCCTAAAAACGTAATAAGATTCTTAGAAATAATAATTTGTTATGAATGTAGGTATTCGAAGTGCAATAAATAATTTGCAATTTCCTAAATCAATCAATCAATCAACTCAGCCTATCGCAGTCCACAGCTGGACATAGGCCTCTCCCAGGCTGCGCCACAACACCCTGTCCTCCGCCTTCCGCATCCAGTCTGACCCAGCCACCTTCTAAATACCGAGACTTAATCGTATTTTACCATTTTTTTATACCATGATTTTAAGCAATTATAATGTTTATGATTCCGCGATTTTAGAGGAGGTATTATCTTGAACTTTATCTCGCAAGATAAAACAGTATTATGTCAAATAAAAGCCCAACAGGGTCCACAATTATCATATTTTTGTAAAACCTGCTCAACCTACAACTTTTGTAAACCTTTAAGTATGCTTTTCTTTATAGGGTTCCGTACCCAAAGGGTAAAACGGGAACCCTATTACTGAGGCTCCGCCGTCTGTCTGTCCGTCTGTCACCAGGCTGTATCTCATGAACCGTGATGGTTAGAAATTTGAAATTTTCACAGATGATGTACTTCTGTTGCCGCTATAACAACTAATACTAAAAAACAGAATAAAATAAATATTTATGGGGGCTTTTTTTTTTGCTCGTTTTTGCTCGATATTGATAACGGCAATAGGTAGACGCTTGAAATATTCACAGAATATGTAATTATATATTCACTATAAACATAAATAATTAAATCAAAATAAAACAAATATTTAAGGGGGGGGGGGGGGGGGGGGGGGGCTCCCATACAACAAACGTGATTTTTTTGCCGTTTTTCGATAATTGTACGGAACCCTTCGTGCGCGAGTCCGACTCGCACTTGGCCGGTTTTTATTATATCTACTTATACGAGTAAACTTAGAAATTCTTATACTCCATTTGAAATAAGATTAGACATTTAAATAAATCGTTTTTACAGTCCGTTCAACCGATTTTGCGTTGGTGGCATGACAAATGGCAGCTGTAATAAACAGTAGGTATTGTAACCACGTTTTGTCATCCTTATGCCTACGCAATAGAAGTCAAAATCGGTTAAATGGACTGTAAAAAAGTTTATTTAAATTTCTAATCTTATTTCAAATGTAGTTATAGACCGGAGGAAAATTCACTACAATTCCCGTTTTCGAAACTCCTTACCATAATCGTCCTAGAGTCCGTGGGTGTCGTGACGTGAACCTTAGTTTTAGAACCAGTACTTATTTTTATCTATACGATCATCAACATTACCATCACCATCCTCATCATCATCATCATCCACAGCCCGACTTCACCCGCTGGTAAGTTTAGGCCTCTTTTCTTGTTCCAATAATCCCCACGCACAGCACAGGCACAGGAGTGCCATTCCCATCTACACGATCACTTATTTAAATTCCCTGCTGATCCATGTTTTACTGAGTGGCTTTAACATATATCTTCTTTTTCCATTCCATTTTGTTACTTCCTGTTTTATTAAATCCCCATTTTTATGTCGTATCAATTTGTGCTGATCTTATATGAAATTAATTAATAACATTGCTGGTGGAAAAATAATAAAATAAACTAGCTGCGCCCGCGGTAGATAGATTCATTTATTTGCCTGAAATATGGTATTTTACAGATTTTATAACACAATCACATACACAATAGTTCTTAATATTCCGCCTACTACATTCGGTATGCAAGTTTTGTGACAATAATAATAATTCTAATTTAAACAAAATAATTAAATTTCAATTTAAAAAAAAAACGTACTGAGTAAATCTAGAATTGTCTACATATAAATTACAAAAGTTAATGAAAATAATTAAATTACAATTTGTCTATTTACCGGTTTATTTTTTTATTCTACCGGTTTCACCAGTATAGGTAAGTCTCGATCCCGTGGGAATATCGGAATAAAATTGTGCTATGTCCGGGTTAGGACATGGATAGACCATGGCAAATCCATTTACTTAGCCGTTTTAGCGTGAAAGCGTAACAAACAAATAAAATTAAAAATCAAATCCTTTCTCTTTATTGGTTTAGACAAAATCCAATTTAGATAATGAGTCCCATAGTATCTACATACGGATCACGAATTTACCTAATTAATAAAAGAGACGAGGGATATTTAAACATAGGAACTTGGACTACTTAAACAAGAATATTTAACTTTTGCAATAACAAGATAAAGAATAGAAAATAAAAAAAATGCATTTAAGTATCCGAACTTATACAAGCGGCACATCATTTGAGGTTAAAAGAAACGCAAAAACAATTGACGATCTGTACAAAAAGGCAATAATTCTTTTGTTCAAAACTTTGGGAATATGAGACTTCTTGGCGGGAAAGTGAAGCGTCATGTTAGCAGTTTTGTTTTATTTTCTAAAATTTGTGTTTAGCCGAATATTAATGTGTAATAGTGGTGGATTATTAACCATTAAGTGTTCGTGAACCTGCATTAATGTAGGCAAATGAAACAAAACAGTGCAACATCACTTTAAGTTCTCTCAAGAAGTCCGCGCGAGGTTTCAGTAAAGTGCCGCGTCTTTACTTAAACTCAAGGGGAGCGGGGCGGGATATCATCAATCATCTTTATCATGCATTGAGTGGAGTTCATTTCATAATTATTTAAATAACTTTGTACTTGTTACCTAATTTTACATGACACTGGCTAAATGCACAAACCGTGCGAAGCCAAAAAAAAAGAAAAAAAAAAAAAAAAACTTTGGGAATGTGGTATCCACGAGGTGGTGTGAAAATATCCAGGAAGCGGGGATCAGAGGTTGGTGCATTTGGCTTAATACCACGATAGGGAACGGTCATGTGTGTTAAAGTTTCCAACTTTCTTACGAAAGTGATTTAATTTAATTATTTAAACCAATTAGTAGTTTAAGATAAGCTTATTTGTAATCTTAAGACTAAAGTGTAGTGTCAAAAGTGATGGTGAAAATGTTGATGAGTGCTTCGAATGGGTGTAATAGGAGTTAGCGAGGGTGGCGTAACTATTTGGAATTACCTATGGGAATTAAACTGAAGTATATTTGGCAACCGACTGACTAGCTGACTTACCGCCAGTTGCACGTATAAGTCCATTAAATTTAATTCCCCATAAAAGTAATGCTGTCTTTATCTAACGGAACGTATCGGAAAGTGACAGCATTAGTTTTAATGGGGAATTAAATTTAATGGACTTACGTGCAACTGGTGGTTGGTAGGGTAATCGCCGTTGACTTGGGCCATACAAAAAGCTCGTCGCGCTCATGCCGCGCCGCCACGGCGACGCATCGCCCCGCCCGTCCGGCCGTTTTGTTTCATAGGGAATATTTAGCCACCGTCCATTGTGACCTTTAAGGTTTAGTAGGCCCACGAGCGATTTTCTCGGCAATTTTTGTCAGAATCGCCAAAAAAATCCAAATCTGACAAAAATCGCCGAGAAAATCGCTCGTGGGCGAGCACCCTTAGTAAAATTTCAACAATTTTTTATTGTGTACCTAATAATGAATACTCTATTCTGTTCTATTTATTTTTAGTACAGAAAATATAAACATTTGAAAAAGTTGCAGATAAAATTATCACACTAATATTATAACGGCGAAAGTTTGTGAGTTTGTGTGTGTGTATGTTTGTTACTTCTTCACGCTCAAACGGCTGGACCAATTTTGGTAAAATTTTGTATGGAGGTAGCTGACACCACTGTTTATCCCGATATTCCCACGGGATCGAGACTTACGCGGGTGAAACCGCTGGGCGCAGCTAAAATAAACGGGAATACAGAACCAAAAAGTCTCTTTTCTTTTTTGTAATATAACACTCAGGTAGTAGGCATGGAAATAATTCAAACGGTATAAATGCAATCACTTATATTTCCTCGATTTTACAAATTATCAAAAGGCCTCATGCCAAGGCGCAACTCTTTTTTATAATCGCTGTGGCTGGCTGGCTGGCTGGCTTGGCGGCAACTGTCACACCCCCCACTTGGCCTTGTAGTAGGATATGACGTCACGGCAATGGCGGTTTGGCTGGCTGGCTGTCAATACAGTGGCGATATCTTTGGCGGGCGTTACATTCGGCCATCCTGTAAGCATTGCTCCCGCAATGGGAACACAAACCACGATTAGTCATACAATAACCATAGCATAGGACGAAGGAACCCCTGGGACCAGATCAACTCTCGAGCTGATCTATTAGATCTAGCTGCTCGTCAGTACTACTTGCACTATCGGACATGGGTGCATGGGTGCTCTTACATAGGCGAATAGCGTCGGCTGTTGTGCGTGTGTGTATATTTTTGGTAGATAAAAGGCAATTTTTGTCAAGCAATAGGCAATTACTGGCGGTGGCACTGACCTGAATATCCCTGCAGCTTTCAGCACGCAGCAAAATGGTTCCTTCCTTCCAGCTAACATCCTTTTCTAGACTGTTGCTGATGTTCTTCAACCATGCTGCTATCGTAAATTCCTCACTATCCGGGTCAAATTCCTGAATCAAGGCTGCCGCGCGCATCTGTTCAATGGCATTAGGGTAGGGATTTCATTTTGCAGGTTTTTAAATGCTTTTTCTACTTCACGAGTAAGAAGAGTCTTCAAAATTTTCTTGCAGGCGGTGAGTTGTCTTCGGCGTTGCGTGAAGGCACTTCATCACCGTCAGAATCGGCACTTTCATCTTCTTCACAATAGATTCGTCGTTGCATTTTGCGTGGATACCACTTCTGAATTATAACACTCAGGTAGTAGGCGTGGAAATAATTTAAACGGTATAAATGCAATCACTTATATTTCCTCGATTTTACAAATTATCAAAAGGCCTCATGCCAAGGCGCAACTCGTTTTTATAATCGCTGTGGCTGGCTGGCTGGCTGGCTGGCTGGCTGGCTTGGCGGCAACTGTCACACTCCCCACTTGGCCTTGTGTTAGGATGTGACGTCACGGCAATGGCGGTTTGGCTGGCTGGCTGTCAATACAGTGGCGACATCTTTGGCGGGCGTTACAAAAAAAGTTTTTTATTTTTCGATTTTTAATTGTGGTTCCTATACATAAACACACACACACACACACCATTCGTATATCACGACTTGCTATGTAAACTACGGTGATAGGAAGATTAATAACATCATCAAAATACACCGAGTGGATTAAATACGTAGGTATTATTGAAGCTAAAGGCTCTTACAGACTCACGCGATATCACGAGCGCGACAGGCATGCAGCGACATAGAAATTGTACTACTAGTGTCGCGTCGCTCCCGCGATATCGCACCAGTCTGTACGAGCCTTGACTCAAAACTACCCAATCAAATTTAATATTTATATGGGGCTTCCTCTACCAAATGAAACAATTATAAAAATCGGTTCATGCCCGAACATCTATATACACGGTCAAATTAAATTAGCTAGCGAAACTCCGCAGAAATTATGGGTATCGATACCTAAACACGAAAATGATTTGCTTTTGGGGTCAACGACCGCTTGTAGTGTTGTTACTAGTCATTAGTTATCAATACCCATCACGTCTGAAAAGTTTACACAAAAAAAAACTGAATTTTTTAAACTGATATTTCAAGTGACTACATTATTGGCCCGCAGTTGATCACTCAAAAAAAAAAACTCTGTAATGAATTTATTTTTTGTTTTATCATGTTTAGATATTGATACCCAGACGTCTGCGGAGTTTCGCTAACTAATTTAATTTGACCCTGTATATACACCGTGGCATTTTAATCGTCTTACAACGGCAGCCCACTTCATGTATCTAATGACTACTAATCATTCATGAAAGTAAAAAAAATATGGCACCAGGAAGCGCGGGCGCACAGCGGGGCGGGGGAAAACCTACCCCTTCCGCCTTTCGCCAGTTCAGTCGCCCGGATGGTACAGGTTGACGCGCGCGTGCCACGCTTCCGTTCATTTACTAACGCGATTGACTAAACGGACTTAAAAAACAAAATTGAGAGTGCATTTAACAGTGTTAAAACAACCATTACGTTGTAAGTAAATTAAATAGAAATTTGCGTAAGCGCGGCCGTCTGTGCATAAAACAAAGAGGGGGACATTTCGAACAATTGTTACGATATGTTGGAGTAGGGAGTGATTAGTAAGACATCGTAAATAGTGATTAAGTCAATTATTGTAAATAGTGATGATTTACATTTTTAAACACGCCAAGATGGATAATTGTAAGTAATGCGATGTTTAACACTTTCATCCACTTTGAACTTTAAGTGGTTGGCATAAGGCATTGATTACATTTTATCACTTACGGCTGCATTTACGAATAAAGTACATAATAATATCTACCTACACTTCATCGATCACGACCATTACGACAGTCCAAAGCCTGTAAGTGGGATGGAAAATGTTATCACCATTTAATTACAATACAATCGCCGTACGGTTAGGTACCTACTGCCAAATTATTATCAATGAGCGCAAGGCGACCCTGGAGGCGCGGGGGCGCCGTTAGCATGTTTTTGTACGGACAACCCGGTAACTTAACAACGTTATAACTATGTGATTTTTCATGATACAGTTTTGAAATGTTGCACATAGATTCTTTATATAAAAATACTAGACACGTGTTTCGGGTTTCGCATAAATACAAAAACTGGCGTTGTATATAAAAAACCGGCCAAGTGCGAGTCGGACTCGCGCACGAAGGGTTCCGTACCTATAAAAACGGCAAAAATATCACTTTTTTGTATGGGAGCCCCCCCCCCTTAAATATTTGTTTTATTTTAATTTAATTATTTATTTTTAAAGTGGAAAAAAAATATAACTAAATATTCTGTGAATATTCGTCGGCGTCTACCTGTTGCCGTTATCAATATAGAGCAAAAAGGAGCAAAAAAAACACGTTTGTTGTATGGGAGCCCCCTTAAATATTTATTTTATTCTGTTTTTTTTGTATTTGTTGTTATAGCGGCAACAGAAATACATCATCTGTGAAAATTTCAACTGTCTAACTATCACGGTTCATGAGATACCGCCTGGTGTCCAGACGGACAGACAGACAGACAGACAGACGGCGGCGGCGGAGCCTTAGTAATAGGGTTCCCGTTTTAGCCCTTTGGGTACGGAACCCTAAAAATGAATTGCTGTTCGTTAGTTTTGCTAAAACTCTCACGGTTTGACCAATTTGATTTTTTTTTTGTTCGCTTTAATACAGGGGTTGTTTAAAAAGAAAAATAATGGGGGAAATCTTAAAACGATAGGTAGGTAGGGTATAGGTAGGGTAGGTAGAGTAGGTAGGGGTAGGTAGAGTAGGTAGATCGGGTAGGTAAGGTAGGTAGGTATGGCTAAGTAAGGTAGATAGGTAGGTAGGGGTAGGTAAGGTAGGTAGGTAGGTAGGTAGGGGTAGGTACGGTAGGGTGGGTAGGTAGGTAGGTAGGGGTAGGTAAGGTAGGGTGGGTAGGTAGGTAGGGTTGGTAAGGTAGGTAGGTAGGTAGGGGAAGGTAAGGTAGGGTGGGTAGGTAGGTAGGGTAGGTAGAGGTAGGGGTAGGTAGGTAGGTAGATCGGTAGGTAAGGGTAGGTTGATAGATAGGTAGGGGTAGGTAGGTAGGTAGATCGGTAGGTAGGTAGGGATAGGTAGGTAGGGGTAGGTAGGTAGGAAGGGTAGGTAGAAAGGGAACCTAGGTGGGTAGGGTAGGTGGTAGGTAGGTAGGGTAAGTAGGTAGGGTAGGTGGTAGGTAGGTACGTAGGTAGAAATGATGAAATGATTTAGGAACAATTTCCCACCCACAAAAAAAGATAGTATTAAATAAAAAAATATATGAAGTAGAAATTTCGACTTTGTTTCCTCATTTTCGATCAGGATTTTTGTATCTTGAATTAATGATAGGAAGATGATTATTTAATATCTGAACGAATAATTGTTTCATAGCAGTGAAAATTGCAAAAAAAATAAAAATCCGTGTAAAAATGAAGAGATTATTTTTGAAAGCGGTTCCATAAAATTTGCAAGAAATAAAAAAAAATATTATTACTCGAAAATTATCAAGAATCGCGGAACATTACATGGGGTATTTTCGGAGACTCTTGGGCATGAGGAATTTTTGATGTCTTACATTTTTCAAATACCATGTCTAATAAAGTAATAAAATATATTCATTGTTTTGAATAGATCCATACAAAAATATTCTACTGACGATATTCAATACTGGCGCTTATCATATTCTCCTAAATATGAGAACATTTTTACCGCCTGGGAGGAAGCACAAGATGCCATTGGAATCTTTTGTGACCTCTCTAAGGCTTTCGATTGCGTTAACCAATACAGCTCTTGATTTACTTAGATCCTACCTGAAAGAAATAGAAAGGTTAAAGTTCAAGTGAACGGCGTGAACTCATTGGGGTCTGAAATGGCAATGGGCGTTCCTCAAGGTTCGATATTGGGTCCATTCCTCTTTTTAGTTTACATTAACGATTTACCCTAATTACTTCTAAATAACCAAAGATGGTTTTATTTGATCTTTAATATAGACCGACGGTCTCAAACCTTGACGACGTGAATAATTCTATTCTTCAGGTCCAAGATTGGTTTACGGTAAATAATTTGGTTCTAAATGAAAAAAAAACCAAATGCATTAGATTTAAACTACCTTTTTTTTTTTTGGGTGGGAAATTATCAAATAACTTCTCCCGCTATGGGCGGAGCGGGAGGGCGTGTCAGACTTTTATTGACTAAAACCCACGATATCCCTTTCGGACAAACTCGCAACCCTGGCAGGCATTGGTCCTAACGGACCCCGTCAATTGGTGCTGACATCTCTTTGAGGCGCGCGTGGAACACAACGCGCCGTCGACCCGGGCCTGGCCCTTATCGGACGGCGAGCTACCCATCGCTCACTTTATTATGATTATTTTAGGAAAACGTTTTTTTTTTTTTACAATGTTTGTAAATATGTGAGCACCATGTATCTATCACATAATTAATTTATCTCATTGCTTCATTATTAATTCTTTTTACCTATTGTGGTATAGTAATTTTATTCTAGGTGCATCGTCTTCACATATAATTATATAATTGATGTACCAATACCAAATATTGTAAAACATTTTAAAAGAGTAACGGTGGAGTTTGTTGCCCATTCTTCTCCATACGAAGCTACCTTTTGGAAGGGGCGACTAGAATCAATTCTATTTTATTTGTAAATTTTGACGTTCAAAAGTGCCATCTATGTGCCTACTTGAAATAAATAATTTGACTTTGACTTTATGAGACTTACGAGAAGGACTGTTATAAACTTATAAGTCACTAAATTTTTACTATTATACCAAATTAAAAGCCTGGCAAGATGTTCAAAGGGAAAGGCGATTAACGGAATACATTGGGTCAAGCCTGGTGCATACTGTATGTATGTGAAGTATCATAAACACAATCCGTGTGAATGAAGGGAGGAGCTGGTGGGATCGTTTTTAAAGAGCAGGTTTATTCTGTACAAATCTCACCGTCAAAACTTAGGGTGAAGTGATCTGTCAAACAAGTACAACACACGTAGGGTTAGAGAGAACAGACTGGTACAACCACAGATAACAAATTATTATCGTAAGAGAACATCGAAGTATTTGGTACCTAAAGTGTTTCACAAAATAGATTTATTGAGAGAAAAAGTAAAAATAAAGGATCACTTAAAACAAAGTTGAAAAACTTTTTGCAGGATAGCAAACAGAACTAAATACATACAAACCATAACAGTATAATATTTAAGTAGTGGTAAGGGTTCATGGGTATGAAAAAGAGCGCTTCTCGCCATCAAACGACGGCGAGTTTAGAATTAAGTTACCCCTCTGTATTATATTTTCTATAAATAAATAATAGTGTCAATCCCTAGCATCAGGTGAAATTACTTCACATAAGTTTTCTCGGTGAGATTGATACAGAATAGATGGGCTGGAATCCTTCGCCACTGCTGCAGTACGCAGCATACATGAGTTATTTACACATTTAGCTTGAAGAATGTTTCTTTGTTAACAGGTAGTGTCAGAATGAAGTCTCATTTGAGCGAGGACACGGATGAAGATAACTGCGACGACCCAATTAAACTGTTTGACAATGATATAAATGCGGTCTACTTCGGCAGTCAGCCCCATATACGAAGTAAGTTAAAACCCTTTAAGACTCATATTCGTATTCTTGGTAACAAACAAGTTGCACAACAGGTTACCCTTGGCCACTGTTGGTGAACCAATAAAATTAAATAAAACATTGTTTTTGGCTAGATACCTACACGTTTTTGTGATGATGCCCATAGCATTATTTCTAGGAACATGGTGAGAGGTTTCCGGTCATCCAGTGTAAAAAACTGTTTGGCAACATAATAATTTGTTTTCGAGTGTGGACAGGTTAAGAGGATATTATAGATTTTTAATTTTAAAAGTAAAGACACCATTCCCCCCCGCCCCTCCCCAGGTTCTTGAAATACCTTCTTATTATTTTGATTACGACCCTATTGATTCAAAACTGATTAAATTCATGACATCTAAAATAATATACTCATGTCAATTTTTTTTCCAAAGGTACCAGAGACACAGACAGCTGTTGGACATTTGAAATGATTGGAAATAATGAATTTCATCAACCAAGTGAAAATTCTACATTCGGAAGACCCGATGGTGATCCAGTACAAACGATACAGAGTGGCACTACTAGTGAGTGTGAAATTTCCCCATTACGTGTTAAATTAGTGGATTGTGGAAAATTTCCTTGGTACTATAGAAAGTATACGCAACAAATAATGCATAAATTACATTTAAATGAACATAGTGATAGTGACCATGACATAGATGTAGAAGGTATAGTGGCCGATTCAGATGATTGTTATATCGTTGAACATCTACAAGATGTTTCAAATAAAATAACAACAAATGATCAAATATGCATAAATAACGTGAAATCAACAGAACCTAAACCAAAACTACCAATAAATAAATTTAATCAAAGCCTAGAAAATACGAAGCGTCATAAAGATGATACGGAGATAAAAAAAGCACTGAGTTGCAAGAATTTAGTTAAAGTTGATTTAAAACGTAATCAAGGACTCGTAGGTATGAAAATTACACAAAAAATAGAAACAAATATTACGCTGGACGTTAAAACCGACAAAGACAATGTAGTTGAAGAGGCTGATGTAAAGCAGAAATGTGTAATGGCTGATGAAAAGTATTTAAGTGCTGCTGACAAAACACTTTGCGACATCGGCACTCAATTGATACCAATAACGGAAGAAAAAGAAAGCAATTCTATTTGCCAACTTAATATTAACAACAAAGAAAAAGATTTGGTTGGCAAACCGAACCTTGTTAAATCTTCTAGTTTCCAAAATGTTACTGTACAATTTGATATAAGTAAACTATCTGAAAAACTAATCGATAATTTAAAGACAAAGAAAATAAATGATCAGTCATCTGAAGCTGAACTTAACAAAATAAATGCTCAGTCATCTGAAGCTAAACTTATTAATAGACTGTCAAATAAAAGTCTTTTAAGTAATCCAGAAAATACATTAAAAACTGTAAATGAAAAAGAATTAAGTTCCAAAGTAACTATTACAGTAAAATGCACCAATTCATCCAATAAATTAAGATCACACGTGAAGGATGTGAAAAAAAGTAATAAATATAAAAATGATCAAATTAAAATTAAAAATAATGCTAGTCACAGTTCTTTGATAGGACTATTGGTTAAAAATAAAAGTAAAGAAGACACCAAAGAAATAAAATGCGCGAAACAAAAAATACGTAGAGATGATATACAAAATAAAGCTACTAAACTTGATAAGATACCTCGTAAAAAGATTGAAAAACAAAAACGTGAACTAAAGTCGCCAATCTTACATTGCAGTACTGTATCAAAGAAACCTAAACAACTCCAAGTGCCTCTTAAATACAATAAAACAGACACTAATTCTATCTTACCAAAAGGGCCTGGTAAACTAAAACAAATAGTTGATAAACTTGCTCATGTAAATAGTTGTAATTTAACGCAAGATACTAATCAACCAAAACACGTTATTTCTAAAATTGCTCCAGTTACAAATGCTTTTGATGTTCATCCTAAACAAGCTTCGCAAAAAGTTTCTTGTATGATACAAGATAAAACCGTAAGTCATGCCAGAAACGTGTCGGACAAGCTTATTAAGAATTGTAATGAAGTTAGTAAGGCTGATTTCAAAACCAACGACTTTTACAATACTCAGGCTAAGTCTTCAAATCAAAACAAAACTTTAAATGAACTAAATGTATTGCATGAGGCTTACCAACATAAAGTGCATAAACATACAATAAATGCTGCCTCCGTCACAAAACCTACTCCTGAAGCACCAATTCAAAATAACAAACCAACTGTATCTAACAGTAACGTCTCAACGACAGCAGTGGTTACGACTGCAAGTGGATCAAATGCAGTACTTACCAAGAAATGTGCCAGCTTCCCCACTCCGCACGTGCCTCATTTTCCCATCCATAATGCAGTGCCTAGCAAAATGAGTGCAAGCAATATTCCTAAAAATAATATCAATGTCCCAGTGCAGAATCGTTACGCATCGGCTATAATTTTAAAGTCAAATAATCACACAAACTTTCCATTTGAGAAATACTGTGAGCCCCCTGTGCAAACCACGGCTTTTCAAAGACCTACATCTGTCCTGAGCCATACACAGCCATGGTTCAGAGATCCCCAACCCTATCCTATATTGTATCCCCCTGCTCCTTTAGGTAGGTATCAGAGTAATTTGCCAAGTTCTGCCAATTCTGCTCCAAATCAGTTTCATCCTCCACAAAGTCATATAGGTCAACAACCGAGTAATCCAATGCAAGAATTTTACAGAGAATGTTGGTTGCTACAAAATTTAGCACCTCCTCCACCACCCCCACCTCCTGTTCCGGCACCTAACGTTCCCCCAAGAAATGGTCACGTCGTGAATCAATCCAAACACTATTTTCATTTAAACCGTACACTAACACCAGTAATTCTAAATCCGCAAACCGTTTCCCGGCAAAACTCTACTAAAAATAGTTCTATAATTGGAATAAATAATGATGGTTTAGTAAAAAAAATTAACATAAAAAATGTTAATACAAAAAAAGGGATAGTTAACGTAGAACAAATAAAACCTGAAATTATGAGTCCGGTTGAACATTTAGAAGTAGTTGCAACTAAGACGGAAATGTTAAAAGAGTTGGAAAACTTGTCATTTGTTGGCGAAAATATAAATGAATTTAAAAGAACCCCTGCTAGTGTTATTGATGAAAACACATTAGAAGTAGCAATTTTGTCAAAAAAGCCAGGTAGTTTTGAAACTTTGAAATTAAGAATGAACGAAAAAGACAACCCTATACAGACAAAGCCAGCACAAGGATATTCGCCGCCAATTTTGCCCATACCGACATATCAAAAAGTCTTAGACGGTGTGTCTTTAAAGCTAAAAACCCAAAATGCAACAGCGAAGATTGCTCTCCATTCAGGAGACCCCAGATCAAATTTAAGAAATGAATGTAAACTAATGAGGAAAAGAGATTTTGTCAAATGTTGTAAAAGAAAATTTAATAATACTTGGAATAATGAAGACAGTAGAAGAAAAGACGACGCTAAGAAGATTTCTTTAGAAGAATATAAAAAAAGAATACTCAAAAATGACTGTAAATCTGATAATTACAAACAAAATTGTAAGGAAAAGTACGATAATAGTGGAAAACGGCCAAATATAGAATTTAAGTATAGGAAAAACGTTGACTATAGTACAGAAACTGATCTTGGGTATGATTCGGATAGCACTGTGATATTATGATTTATTATTTGTATGTGTGGCAATTGATTATTTCATGAATTTTGTAAGATTCCTCGTTTTGAGTACAACCCAAAGCTATTGTCGCCATTTGCACGTGTAAGTATATAATGACAAATTTCATTTTGTGGAAATTTGATGTCATTTTCTTAAAGCAACAAGAAAACATGAGCTTTCTGTTCGTTTAAGTGGACGCCGGGTGCCCAAACAAGTATAAGAAATGAAAGGTGACAATTGAGCAGTTTCGAGCTATGTACTTATTAATAATTTTATTTACTCTCGCACCGCTCGAGGACTCTTCGCAACGCTTTGTGCGTTTTCATTACGTCATACAATTTTAAAATAAAATCGACTTTCAGTTGTTATAGAGTTATTCACTTCGAGGCCACTCCGTCAGTCTGCGCTGACCCTAAATTTCATAAATGTCTCGGGAACGTCTCCTCTAGACACCGCGCGAAGTCACGCAACGTCGCGCGATGTCTCCAGACATCTTGTGTATGGTCTCTCTGGAGACAGTTGTCGTGCGTGGGACATTTCTTCCCGATATGTTGTAAATAGTGAATACGGTTAATGTTTGAGACGGGGCTGTAACTCTGTAAGGTACCTTAACCATTGTTGTAGGTATAGGAAATCGTTTTTAGGAGACTATCCTTATCTTTTTGAGTGTTGAGTAATGGTAGCATTCACAGAATTTCGAAAAATATTTGTAAGAATTTACATTTTTAATTTTTTTCTTACATTGCATACGTTGTAAGGTCGTGGATATGAGGAATGATCAGTACGATATGTATGGGAAAAGTTTTTTGCAAATTGGTGTGAGGTAAATAAAACGTGAGAATGGACGTTTTACTAGCTGACAGTAGTACATTTCCAAAATCTGTAAATGTTGTTAGCAATTACTGAGTCTCGTAAGAATGTTTTACTGTAGCAACAATGGTTAAGGTACCTGCTCTTACTACCCCGTCTCAAAATCCACCCTGTACAGCATTTATGGAATTACAAAAACGCAGAGATCATGTTTTATTGGGCGGGCTGTACCCTCTGGTGGCGAATATGTAAATCAACCTTGACGGTTGCATCTTATGTCAATTTAAGTGTCAAAAGAATCGTGTTTTGTTATTTGATTTTGTGCAGATAATAATGAGTATTCATTTGGAAGAACTGTTTCGAAACAATTATCGCCAGTATATATTGGCACCAAATGGCGTCGCTATTGTCAGCAAAAGTTATAATGTTAGATTCAGTCCAATTATTATTATTATTAACATGTTTTACGTCCATGATTATTAATTATTTTTATTCTTGCTTCCACGTGGCAAGGCCCAAAATATACTGGACTGTATACCACTTAAACCCAAAATGATACTTTCATGTAGACACATCAAAAAAATGCCAGTGACTGTCATGATGACACTACGTTGTTAGTACGCATTTAGTCCATGGCAGCGCTAGTAGCAACTTGCAAGTTGCGTAACATTGTAGTAAGTTTTTTTTTTGCTCCGGACAGAACGGTACTTACATTGTTCCTAATATAGAACTTAATTGCTTTTGTTATTTGTTGAAAATATCCATAAGAAATAAATATTTTAAACAATTCGCTTTATTATCTATTGATCAACTCATGATTGCCCCAGCAATGTGGTAACGAGGCCAAAACACATTTGGTTTCCTACTTATATGTATTTAAAACACACATCTACTTAGCCGGACAGGTGTATACACGAGGCAAGACCACTTCAAAATAAATATCTAGAAAGCATCAAATGTGTTTATTGTATACGTAGGACTGCTAAATATTAATTTGAGGTACAAATTAAATTCAACCTGAAAGTAAACAGTATTTTGAAAAATCTTCTCAACATCAGCCATTGTGCCGGTGCCATATATTGCTTTAACCCTGCAAAGAATGAAAGAACAAATAAAAACCGGCCAAGTGCGAGTCGGACACGCGCACAAAGGGTTCCGTACCATTATCTATAAAAACGGCAAAAAAATCATGTGCGTGTGAACTGAGGGACCGCACTGGGAATTCGCGAAATGAAAATCCTAGGATTTAGTAGTAGACTTAAAACAATTGTAGAACGAATCTGGGAATTTGTAAGCAAATATATTAAAAACTACGACCCATAAAGTGTGGTCCCTCAGTTCTCACAGACGATCAGCCAGATCTCGGAAAGTATCTTAAAAAATAAGGTTTTGTGAATACAGACATTTAGTAAAGAATTTGTAAAGATATTTACTAAATAACAAACCACAAAGCATTAAAGATAAAAAAATATAACGACTGAACTGTGGCCCCTCCGTCCACATACCAAAGATAAATATTTTAGCGAATATTACTGAATAAAATTAATAAAACCGTTCTTTTTCTACATAAAGTTTTAGTAAAAGTCTTAAAACATTTTGTAAAAAAGAAATGGAGCTTAAATATCGAAGCATTTTGAAGATAGCGATGATTAAAACTGGTCCCTCAATCCTCTCCTCCACTGACGTATGTGCGTGTGCTAGCTGCTAGACGAGAGGAATATCAGAAAGTTAAGTGTACTTAACTTTTAGTAATAAGTTTCTACTAAATAATAGGTATCTAAAATTGTGTATTTCTTACCTCTTAGCTGAGATAATATTATATTTTGAATCCTATGAAAATAGATAGAGCAGTGTGACCACACAACAAAACAAAATGTAGACAGACTTTATTTAATATATCATTATTTAGACGAAACGAAAACAAGGTTGTACGGTTAATTTAATGCTATATTACATGGCTTATGTGTATTTAGTAAAAAGTAGATTACAAAATTAACTAATCACTTATTAAAATACTTGTCAGTACTTACAATAATTTTGAAATAATGATCATCATAGCAAAAGAAGCTCGTTCAGACCACAGTTCAGTCGTTATATTTTTTTATCTTTAATGCTTTGTGGTCTGTTATTTAGTAAATATCTTTACAAATTGTTTACTAAATGTCTGTATTCATAAAACCTTATTTTTTAATATACTTTCCGAGATCTGGCTGATCGTCTGTGAGAACTGAGGGACCACATTTTATGGGTTGTAGTTTTTAATATATTTGCTTACTAATTCCCAGATTCGTTTGTTGTATAGGGTGCACCCCTTAAATATTTGTTTTATTTTAATTTAATTATTTATTTTTAAAGTGAATATATAAATAAATATTCTGTGAATATTTCAAGCGTCTACCTGTTGCCGTTATCAATATCGAGCAGAAACGAGCAAAAAAATCACGTTTGTTGTATGGGAGCCCCCTTAAATATTTATTTTATTCTGTTTTTTAGTATTTGTTGTTATAGCGGCAACAGAAATACATCGTCTGTGAAAATTTCGGACAGACAGACAGACAGACGGCGAAGCCTTAGTAATAGGGTTCCCGTTTTAACCTTAGGGTACGGAACCCTAAAAACTGTAGAAGAGAAAGCATTTAAGAAGTCACCCTGTCAAAAAATTGTGCGACCTTAACATTATTTATAGAAACATCTGCATCGTGGCTGCGGCGACAATTAATCTATCTAACGCGGCTCACGGCGTCTTGTTGTAATAAATCTCTGGATTACAGCCTCCTTCGCGGAATTAGGTCCTTACTGGAAGGATCTGACTTGAATTATGGGCGGAAGTTCGGCTTTTTAGCCCGTTATCTGACTTATTAGCATTGGTAAGTATTCAAACGCTGCTGTTTTAGCTTTTGGATACTTTTGGACCTAATAACGAGTGTACTTACGGGCTGCATTTGGATATACTCTGCAAAAGATTTTCACTAACATAGAATCAGGAACGAATTTCGCAAAACGCATAGCGCGTTCCCAAGCATGCTAACAAATATTACTCACACATGCAAAACCTACACAAATTAATTTGTTACGCCATATACGCCAGCGAAGAAAAGTGGTACTGAATCGGCCATATTAGAAGCGCCCTCACTACTGAGACGAGCTCCAAACAAAAATCTAAGAAAATGTAGAGTAAAATCTCATTCAAGATTCCATTATAAAGCCATCTTTTTGTCCGCCAGCCATCCAATGTTTGTTTTAGCAGGAACCAAGATTTCTGAATGATTTATTACCTATGTGTGTGTGTTTCCGTACATAGTGATACGCATCGCATTTGTAACGTAGGTAGTTCTAAATTACTGACGCAGTGCGGTTAGCTACACAGTACCAGCGTTTGTCAAGTGCGATGACGGGCAACAGTTGAAACAACTAAGCAAGTCTGCATTGCCCGGAGGATTTTAATGTAAGTTGGAATGAGTTACGGGCTCACACTGTGACATATGGCCAGTTTGCTTGAGTGTTCTTAGATATTCATATTTTTATTAAAGTGGGACTAGAAGGGAGGATGTAAGTACGAAGCCTGTGCATGTTGATCTGTGGTCTTGTGCGTGGAATGTTCTTGTTGTTGTATTTGAAACTGACCTCTTTAATGAGCCCGAAGTGAATAAAGCGCATCTTCATTGGTCAGCTCAGGAAAGAGCTTTCCAAAATTGTAACATGTCCAACTGGAGTAGACACTGTCACACAGACAGTGTCTACTCACTGTCAATATTATCCATCATATATATATACACAACACAATCACACATACAATTTGACACAGACACACAGCACTACCACTGTAAATTTGCCCCTTTTTAATTTCTAACGCGAAGATATCGTACCGTATCTACACGCACACGTCACTCACGGGCGGCATCACGATAAAACAGGGAAGTAAAATGTATGGATAGTATAGTATATGAAAACGCTTTTTAAATTTAAATCCACGATAGTGTTATAACGTGCACGTATTTCCATACGTTTTATGGACGTGACGTGGATGTCCAATATAATATTATCCTCACGTTAGAAATTACAAAAGCGCACATTGTCTCGTTTTATTTAAAATACCTTCATAAGATTTTTCTTCTGAAATTGATACTTGCAACCCAGCTTATGCGCAAAACTAATGTCACATTTACATAGCTAAATAATTTCACTTCCGAGTGCTGTGTATATTTTAAAATTCATAGGGATTTAAATTCGTAGACACTTCAATTTGCATCAGATCCGACGAGTGAGAGCCGCGGGGAATATGGAACAGTAACTCGATATAAAAGATGATGATAAAATGGAATCCGTCGAGCAGTAAAAAAAAAAAAATTGACTGCTGAGATCTTGTATATTAGGTATTAAGGATTTTGTTCCGCCTACGGAGTACGGGATAAGTGCCTAACACACTACCAGTAGCAATCGGTTTCAGTTTGATAGTTCAACAACATTCATTGGCTTATTTATGACGGTGAGCAGACAAGTTATTCGAACACTTTATTATTATTTATTTATTTATTAACTATGGATGACTTACAGCTAAACCACAGAACAGATAGAAGAGGTAAAACAAACAGAATAAAAAATAGTATGTCAGACTAACAGCCAATTACAAGGTTTCACTTCTAAAAACAGATTGGAAATAATGATTGAAGCAATGGATTAGGACACAGTTTGAATCCCAATCTGAATGATTTTGAAGTCTATTACTTCAAAATCATTCAGATTGGGATTCAAACTGTGTTACGCTATTAGGGTGCTATTTGTAGATGATACAAATTCGGAAGTGTTGTGAGTCAGAAACATATCTATCCCTTGGCACTATTATTTATTGTAGATATCGTTTTTTGATAAAATGGTGGCACTTCACATCGCTATTCGGTGTTCACGTTTTTTTTCGGCTTTGTTCGCTATATTCGTGTTGAAGTCCGATTAACAGGAATACACTGTCTTCTGCACATCGTTGATGAACAGCGAACATTCACGAATATTTTTGCTATAGATATCGAACGCATCCAACGCAAAGATGGATGTGTTGACTGCCGCAGCGGCTTATTATTTCCATTGTGCTAATCACTAGTAGGTACATGTTATGCGTACATAGAAACAAAGTCGTTAAAAGACCATGGAGAAGAAGACGTCCATATTTCAAGTCAAATTATCTCAAAAATAATACAAGATGTATGTATTGCTCTATTACCAGGTGTAATAAATACTATTCCATGCGTCAATAACAATAACTTTGCTTCTGTTTTTATGAGATGCATGTTGCGGGGGTCCCTTATGCAGGGATGCATTTGATAATATTTCAAAAATCGCATGACAAGGTCATTTGTCCAATCCATTTGGCGCGATTGAGCTGATAACAAACTAAGTGAACACGTCCGCCGCCGCGAGCGATGTGTGGACGGCAAACGAACATATTCGGCATATTCGCGATCCTTTGATATGTTGCAAAAAACCGACAAGCTTGCGGATACGAGTGTTCGTGTATTCGCGTATTCGTCTCGCGAACACCGAATAGCAATGTGAAGTGCCACCATGAGAATAGGCAATTAAAAGAAGAAAAATAAAAGACAATTAGCTGCATCTTTATTATTTACTTCCATTTCAGCACAGGACCTATAAATCAAATTTTTGGCACCAAATTATAATCAACGCGGAGAGACGCCTGATAGCTTTTAATTTTTTATTAGCTTACTAAGCGAATGAATTTTGGGGGTAAGAAACCTATTCGAAATTATAATTTTAATGAAACCTTAAAAATCTTTTGTTGAAACTAAACTAACGTAAACCAGATAATTTGTTCTAATGAAAAATAATTAAGATTCCACAATATTTTCATGGAAGATATGGTATCAGAATGTTATCAGCCCTTGTTCGTTAGCAGACAATGGTTCTTTATTCTCTTCTAATTATTTGATAACAAGGGTGGGTGTGCTTTGGTTTGAAAAAAAGAGAATCTTTTTATGTTCTATATAATTTATCTATGAATCTTTTTATATACTTAAAATAATAATTATGGTCAATGCTTGCAGTGGTCTTATTATACAAAGTCACTTTGATCTGTAAAAGGAAAAACAGCTTTGGTAAAAGCAATTGGTTGCTCCATATGATCAGCTTTGAAGCCTATTTCATACTTCGTCATATCATAACTTCAGCTTACCACATCATCGTCATCATCTGCCTGATCTTGGGGTCGGCTTCAAGTCTAACCAGATGCTGCTGAATACCAGTATTTTACTATGGAGCATAGGCAGTTGCCGTGAGATGTATCCACCCCAGTTACTGGGTAACACGATAAACGGCACACATAGTTAAATAATCTAACGATCTGCTGCTAAGCAAAACTTTCAGCTTAATGCAATCTTTTTAATTTCAAGAAAGTCATTCCATTTGAGTATATTGCAGTTACATAGTCGAGAAGCTCTCGAGACATATATAAATTTATAAATAAACTTAAAAGGAAAGTACTTGACTTTTCATTGCTTAAGTCGCGACAAGTTTTGATTTAACAAGTGGTGCTGGGTGAACGCATTAACATTTACAAGGTGGCTGCAGAAACGTTGGCGCTGAAAATAAGTTGGAAACACTATTTGGAGTAAGAAGGTAGAAATGTTGTCTTAGGGTGAATCCGCAGCTGCAGCGCGTAAAATTCAAAATGTCTAAAAGTTTTTGGCTATTTGCAGGTAAGTGTCAGGTTGTATCTTGATCAAAATATGATTCGCGACTATATTCTCGTTATGGGAAACGGTGCCTTTCACATACTCTTTTGGAAGGCAGCGTTTCCATTAGTTTCGAGTTTTTTTTTTATGTGTGTTGCATATAAATATCAGATTATTATGTATGTACTCGAAGTAGAATTATTGTTTCTAACTTAATATCGACCGATCTTGTGAAAATAAACATACATAATACGCATGCCCCTTAGGGAAAAACCAAAACGGTCTCCAAAACTTTGTCCCACGGTCAAACTGTCTACACTGGCAAACTAATAAATTGATTCATAACAATCGGACCATTAATCAGAGAAACTATATCATTCATCGAATTAACCAATTTGTGTAATTGGATTTTAAAGTAAAAAATACCAATTTCGATTTATCATACCCAATGACCAGCGACCCAAAGTTTGTGACAATTCGATTTAAAACATTAAACGGGATGGCCGTCCCGTCGTTGAAAGAAACTCATCCACAAAAATATTATTTCAAAGCACTATGTAGATTCATGTTTTATTTAGGAATGGGGGATCTCTGGTATGAAAAAACCGAAGTTTCCTACTACAGGAAAAAAATCTACATGGCCTGGATGGTAGTGGCGAATGGTTACATCATCGTAGTGTTGCTTGACGAACTTCTTTCTTATACAAGGACTGATTTGACGGACAGGGAGAAGAACGACCTGGTGCAGTTTACTTTCGCACACCCGTTGATCTACTGTAAGGTGTTGACGCTTTACATCTGGAAAGACCGCATCAAGGTGGTAATGGAGCGTTTGTTGGAAGGTTCCAGGTCTATCTTCCATTCAAGAGAGCTGGAAAGAATGTCTGTGAAGCAGTTTGCAAAGCATTGCTTCACATTGACAGGTGTTTCCTATGTGACTCTGTGCTCAGCGAGCATTGAAGCAGTGAGGCTTCATTTCATTGAAGGTAGGTTTGTGATATTGATAGTTTTGTTAGCTTTTCATCTGTGTGCATTTTCTTTCGAAAGTTGTTTTTTTTGCATTCATCTAGCTTGATTAAACCTTTTTTCTTCCAGACATACCGATCCGCACCGAAGTGGTCTACTTTCCCAATTCATCACAGACAGGTTTCTTTATCAGCGTGCTCCATTTCTTTGTGGAGTTCCATTGGTACTACATCGTCGGCATGATGGCAACTATGGACTGCCTCGCCCTGTGTTCTCTGCTCACTGTAGGCCATAAGTTCAGAGTCCTAAGGTTGTATTTCCAAAAACTGAGGATCAGGACTATGGAGAATAAAGGGAAGAAGACGAGGAAGGAGCTTGCAGAGGAGTTTAAGAAAGATTTCGTGATTGGGATCAAGTTGCATTCAGATGCTTTGTGGTATGTATTTATTGTTAACGGTAAGCTGAGTAAGCAAATACTTCGTCCGAGTTCCGGAATCAGAGTAAAAACTCATCGTATTTCGTTTTGCAGGTGTGCCCGAAATGTGCAGCAGTCCATGGGGCCTTTATACAGCATCCAAGTGATGGAGAGTGTCGCCCTGTTAGTTATGTGCCTTATAAAGTTAGTTGTAAGTATACAAATAAAATAATTCCCACTCTCTGTCACTGAGAGGTGACCTGACCTGCCGATTATGTTATACTTATGCTTGTATTCTTTGATCAATAATAGTTATTGATCGAAGCTTGTATCAGTAATAATGGAATAGTTATATCTATTTGCAGGTGGCGGAGCGCAATATTACCTATCTGTTGGCAACCTCCGCATTTATTATCTGCCTTGTAATAGTTACTGGCTTATACATGATGGCAGCTGGAGACATCACACATGAGGTATTTAGAAGTTCTGTTATGCATGCCTATATATTTATTATTTAGCCCGTGAGTATCCGACTGACGGTTTGACATACAGAGCATAACAGAACATATATGGTATGAGGAGTTTATTAGGTTACTCTCCCGGTCACGACCAGCTCGTATAGGTACTATAGCAAGTGCGGTCAATCCTCCAGCCCAGTGCCAGCACCAGCACCAGGTTGGGGGATTATTAGCAAGCAATACTATAATATATTTTCTTTTGAGGCTATGAAACCACATAATTATAGAGAAACTAGCTTTTGCCCGCGGCTTGGCCTGCGTGGAGGTCGGGAAATATCCCAAGGGAACGTACTACGGGAGAAAAAGTTTTCAGTATATTGTTAATCCAGGTTATAAACTATCTGTGTGCCAAATTTCATCCAAATCCGTTCAGCCGATTTTGCGTGATTAACAAACATCCAAATATCCAAACATTTATATTTATAATATTAGTTATAGTATATGCGAAACCCGAAACACGTGTCTAGTATTTTTATGTAAATAATCTATGTACAAAATTTCAAAACTGTATCATGAAAAATCACAAAGTTGTAAGGTTGTTATGTTGCCGGATTGTCCGTACAAAACATGCTAACGGCGCGGCGGCGCCCCCGCGCCTCCAGAGTCGTCTTGCGCTCATTGATAATAATTTGGCAGTAGGTACCTATCCGTCTGCCAGGGTTACGAGCCTGTCCGAAAGGGATATCGTTGCCCTGGCATCTGAAGGAACACGGGTGGGTTTTAGTCAGTAAAAATCTGACACGCCCTCCCGCTCCGCCCAGAGCGGGAGAAGTTTTTTGAAAATTATTGAAATCGATTCAGTTCCTTATTCTGAACAAACTATATTCAGGTTTCGCATATACTAAAAATAATGTTGTATACTAGCTGCGCCTCGCAGTTTCACCCCCATAAGTCTCGATCGCTTGGAAATATCGGGATAAAAGGTATCTAATGTCCTAATCCAGGTCATGCTGTACCCATGTATCAAATTTCATTTAAATCCGTTCAGCTGTTTTAGTGTGAAAGAGTAATAAACAAACAAACTTACTTTCGCATTTATTATATTAGTTATAGGTAGTTATTTTGAGGAATTATTGTGAAATACAATAATGCTAGAAGAACAGTCACTAATCGCAAATATGTAGGAAGCAACCAAGCAACCTCTAGTTGCTCACTGATCTTTCCTATTCCGTATGCTTAAGCGTACGGAATAGGGTATGGGTATGGGTTCTGTTATTCTAACGTCGTTTGCCCTTTTTGTTTTTTATTGGGTGGAAAATTACTTCTCCCGCTCTGGGCGGAGCGGGAGGGCGTGTCAGACTTTTACTGACTAAAACCCACCTGTGTTCCTTCAGATGCCTGTGCCACGATATCCTTTTCGGACAAACTCACAACACTGGCAGGCTTTGGCCCTAACGGGCCCCGTCAGTTTGTGCTGGCAGGGAATCGTTTGCCCAGCGGTGAGCCAATTTACAAGCTGATATCATTCCATATTTTCCAGGCTTCTCTTGTCGGTACGTCAATATTCCACAGCGGTTGGGAGGAGTGCCAGCCGGGTCCTGATCTCCGGGTCCTGGCTGTAGTGGCTCTGCAGATGAGTCAGGTGCCTGTCTACATGACAGCCTTCGGAGTCATCACCTTGTCTCATAATAACTTTATATCGGTAAGTTCTGACTACCCGACTGTGCGACTGAAAAGACAGGGTTATGTTTTATGCCTTAGTTATTTCACAACAGCTAAAGGCTCCCGCTGACAGGCACGTCGCAATTCTGTTTTGAATTTCCAAGACGTTTTCATAGAACTTGTTCTACTAGAGTCGCGTAGCGCTGTCGCGTCGAGCCTGTCTGCGGGAGCCTAAGGCCCGGCGCCCATTGGCGGCACGACATGGCAAGGTATTTTTAAGTGACGAATAAAAATATAACTTAACAGTATGGAAATAAAGTTGAATTTTCAATGTGCTCATTGATAATAATTTGGCAGTAGGTACCTCCTAACCGTACGGCGATTGTATTGTAAGTAATTAAATGGTGATATCATTTATCATCACACTTATATATTTTTGGGACAAAATATAACATGGTGTAAAAATTATTGAAATCGATTCAGTTCCTTATTCTAAACAAACTATATTCAGGTTTCGCATATACTAAAAATAATGTTGTAGATTTGGTAATTTTTTTGTATCAACTTTATTTCCATACTATTAAGTTATATTTTTATTCGTCGCATAAAAATACCTTGCCATACTCCTTTAAAGCCCGGGTCCCAGTGGCGGCACGGCATGACAAGGTATTTTTAGGCGGCGAATAAAAATATAACTTAACAGTATGGAAAAAAAGTTGAAATTTCAATGCTGACGCTCGTAAGTACAAAACAATACCGCGGTATTATGCTTAACATTGATTTCAACTTTATTTCCATGTGATTTAATTATATTTTTATTCGTAGCTTAAAAGGACCTTGCTATGCCGTGCCACCAATGGGCATTAAAAGAGTTATTGAGATTATCAAGAGCCGTATCTAGTAACATTCCCTACTTGATAAGTGGGAACCTACTAGGCACTCCGCAGACGTGATGGGCATCGATATGATCGTATCTCAATATGATAAAACAAAAGATAAAATATTTTCTCAACCCATACTTCAATTAACAACACAAAGGGCGCAGACACATCACGGCACGGCGCCACCACCGTGAAACGGCACGACGTCGTGCCGCGGAACGGTGCGCCGCGCCAGCTAACGGCAGCAACCATCGGTTCAAACGTGTACTCAAACTTGCAGTTTTTGTCTAGATATGGACCGCGAAAGACGTATTTTTATCCTGTAGAAAAAACAGAACCAAAGAAAATATTGGGTGTCGTCGGTCGTCTTTTGAACCGATGGTTGCTACCGTGAGCCGGCGCGGGCGGCGCACTGTCCGTGGTACGACAACGTCGCACGCGCGCGTTTCACGGTGGCGGCCGCGCCGCGGTGATGTGTCCACGCCCTAAATATATATGTATTTGATATCTCAACATTATAAAACAAAAGATAACATATTTTCTCAACTCATAACAAAACTAACAGCGGTGCGTTGATCCAAAAAAATATTAAGTAATCGATAACCCATCATCATCACGTCTGTCAAGTTTCGCTAGCTAATTTGTATTGGAGTTTGCTTCCAATTTAAAGAGAGAGGGTTTTAAATTGTTATCGACATTTGATGCGAACATGAACATTGAGATGTTCAGCATTAGTTGATTACAGGCTGAACGATTCATATCTGTTTCCTTATCTTTTCAGGTACTACGATCCTCATACTCTTTCTTCGCTGTTATGTATTAGAATGAATATTACTCTTTAGAAATTGCTGAGTTGATTTTGCACTGACTTGAAATATAATGTATACATATTATTTTTGTGCTTTATTAAAGGATTTAATTCAAAATAATAAGCTTGGTTTCGTTTTATAAAGTAATATATTAAAAGTCTTTTCGCATTATAGTATGTATGAACTTGTAATAAAATCTCTTTGGCTATACTATTTGTATCTGGCTGGTTTTGGTTTTTTTAAAGAACATGATTCCAAATTCAAATTAGGAAAATGTGTGATTTTCATTTGTTTTTCGTACTGTCAAGATGAGTGAATCTAATGAAGAAATTCGATACATTTTAAAATTTTACTACAAAAAAGGTAAAAATACAACGCAAGCCGCGAAAAAAATTTGCGATGTTTATGGACCTAGTGCAGTGTCTGTGAGAGTATTACAAATTTGGTTTAAGCGTTTTCAATCCGGAAATTTTGATGTCAAAGATGCACGTCGCTCTGGTCGCCCTATTACGGATAAAATGGATGCCATTTTTGAAAAAGTGGAGCAAAATCGAGTAGTTAATTATTTAATTATTTAGTTAGTTATCAAGTTACGACGTAGCTGAAGAACTGGGAATTGACAACCAAACAGTTTTGGTACATTTGAAAAAAACTGGGTACACAAAAAAGCTCGATATTTGGGTACCTCACGAGCTCACTGAAAGAAACCTAATGTACCGTGTACTCATTTGTACTCAGAATGAAAACTTCATCGAAATAGTTCTACCAGAATCGCGTCGCGCCTGTCTCCGGGGAAACCTTTAATAAAAATCTTGTATCATTTCAATTTTGTAACAGAAACAGTACCGTAAAACGGGGTGAATAGAAATGCAGGGCTGAATCGAGATGCAATTTGTTAATGGTTTTTAACGTTGAAATAATATCTTTTGTTACCAAAAAGGACGATAATGTGTTACCTGTACTATAAGTAACGATTAAGTGCCTTGGGAACAAACTATATTATTTTTTCAAGGTTAAAATCCATTTTAAAGTTGCGTCTTGATTCACCCATGCATTTCTATTCACCCCGTTTTACACGGTAGGTAAGTACAAAGAAAAAAAAAAGTGACCTACAAAATATGCCTTTAATAAAAATCTGTTACCTATTATTTCAATTATGTTACACTAACAGTACAAAGAAAAAAAAAATATTACCTACAAAAAATAATTTATCATTTTAATTGTTACAGTAGGTAATACCTACGAGTACCAAGAAAAAAAATGTGACCTGCAAAATATCTAAAAAGGCCGCTAAAAGAGACCTATCTTCTAAAATAATAACTAAAGACAATATTAAACAAACCTCGAGCCTCCACAAGCAGCTTACAGCCATCTCGGTCATTATTAATTTCACGAAAATCCTTTTGTTTCGTATTTCGGCCATCTGCGACGATATTTTAATTTTAATAGATTTTGGGGCTGAACGCGTAATGAATTCGTTCGAAAATTAGAAATGGAAATCTATTATTGAAAAGATTTGTATACTTACCTACAATTGTCATTGTAGTGGTGTATTACAAAGTTAATTAAAAGCAATCTAATCCCTTAAAATTATCACCGCAAAGAATATAATAACTATTGTATCACCGTGAGAACACAGCCCGATTCAAACTTTATGCTTTATATGATTTTTTTTACTTTATATGATTGACGTGTAAAAGTGTTTGTACAAACCTACTTACAGAAATAAATCATTTATCATTTATAGCAGCTTGGAACACGAGGCAAGTCGCAGCGCAGTAAGGAATTCATGTGTCAGCGGTGGTGAGGGATCTGGGCACGCCACAATTGTGGCGATAAGTCCCCTCTTTGAGGAGTGGCTAGAGAGGCGCCACGGCGTCCTCACCTTCCGCCTGACGCAGGTCCTCACCGGACATGGATGTTTCGGGAGGTTCCTGTTTAGGATTAAGCGGGAGGAAACGCCCGGGTGTCACCACTGTGTGGATCGCCCGGAGGACACGGTGGAGCATACGGTGGAGGTCTGCCCTGCTTGGGCGGAGCACCGCCGTGTCCTCACGGCAGCGATCGGCGGCGGCGATCTCTCGCGTCCGGCCCTGGTTCAGGCCATGGTTCGGAGCGAGAGTGCATGGGAGGCCGTCACCTCCTTCTGCGAAACAGTGATGCTTGCGAAGGAGGAGGCGGAACGCGTGAGGGTAAGGCAAAACAACGCCCTCGCGCCCCTAGTCGCCGCAGGAGACGCCCCGGGCGTCGGGAATCGCAGGCCGATTCCCGGCCACCGTAGGCGCGGGCTTGCGGACGGTGAGCGATGGGTAGCTCGCCGTCCGATAAGGACCAAGCCCGGGTCGACGGCGCGTTGTGTTCCACGCGCGCCTCAAAGAGACGTCAGCACCAATTGACGGGGTCCGAAAGGGCCAATGCCTGCCAGGGTTACGAGCCTGTCCGAAAGGGATATCGTGGCCCTGGCACACAGGCATCTGAAGGAACACGGTGGGTTTTAGTCAGTAAAAGTCTGACACTCCCTCCCGCCCCACCCAGAGCGGGAGAAGTTATTTGATAATTTCCAGCCCAAAAAAAAAAAAACAAAAGCGGTGGTGAGGGATGCGGTACGGCGCGCGGCGCAGCGAGTAGATTAGCGTACTTCAGAGCCGCCATTATGTTTAACGCGTAGAGACTGACCAACGAAAGCTGTCGAGCGGCAAAATCAAGAGCTGTCAACCCTTGCTATACATTCCCTAAATAAGAAATACTCATGTAACAGAATATTTCTTGAATAATATAATTAAAGTATAAACTCTGTAAAGAGTACCTATGTTTTTTTTTCTTGCAGACAGCTTTCGTTGTTCAGGGTGGAATCACTCCACCTACGTTTTTACAGAAAAGACCGGCTGTTCTGTTTCTTCGAACAATCAGTAACTATATAGCTAACTTTGTCGTTCTTTCAAGACGAATCAATTTACAGCACTTCAGCGTTTCTCTATCAAATTCTCGAGATATTTGGCGACAGGATGCCCCACTTGGAACGCATCCAGCCTCCACTGCGTCTTCTGTTAAGACCCGCGTACACGATGCGGTATTTGTATTGAAACAAAAGTATATGGTTTTTTTATTTATTTAAATGTTCTGGCGTATTGAATAACATTGCACAATTTTAAATATTATCGTATTTTTATTTACGTCTGATGTTAATCGATTAACCTCAATGAACACCTAGAGCAACACCATTTCAGGCATGATGATCATGGATCAGAGAATGGTTACTGGTTACTTTGAAAACCTAAACAACAACTCACTTGAGAGAAACATACATTTGTCATACATATTATATATTTATAACATTGTATGTCATTATATCGTTTTATTCGTTATTTACAGTTTTAGATAAGTAATTTAAAACTAGTCTATAATAAATGCGAAAGGGAGTTAGTTAGTTTGGTTGTTACGCTTTTACTCAAAAATGGCTGCACGGATTTGGATGAAATTTAGCACAGGGGTAGAACATAAACTGGGTTAGAAAATGGGTTTTTTTTATCCCGGTAGCACGTTCTCGAGGGATAATTGCCGACCTCCACGTGGGCGAAGCCGCAGGCAAAAGCTAGTGAAGTAATGACGCCATATAAACTCTACTTGATATATTTGTAAAGTGTTTAGTCATAAAACTTGATAAAATAAATCCACTGTCCATACTTTAGATCCAATGAATTTTATCTCGACTGAAAATTCAGCTCCCAACATGAATAAGTAGGTATTTTGAATCAATACAAAATCCTATATTTGTATTATCGAACTCGTGTGCCGAGGTCGTAACACACAAATGATACAGACTCGGCATCCTTGCTCCGTAGACTAAAGATGAATGTTTGTGTTACGATATGGGTAATACGGTATACGGAAACCTCAACCTTGCTGAAAATGTATGCTAATTTGTATTGGATTTACGTTTTTAGTTTAGATCATGCCTGGGTTAGTTTTGTGGTATTAATTTGCGATATTTTTGTGGAATACTGCTAGAAATACTTTAATGCTTGAAACTGGGGAGCGTTTCATAGCGGTTTACACTTTACCCTAAGTTTGTTTTTTAATCCCAGATAGTAATTTGAAATTAGAAATTTCCAATCAATCAATTAACGAAAAAAGTTCTTCCATTTGTGCCAAAATACTTCAGAGGAAAAAAGTTTCCTGAAAGAACATACCGACGTGGTATACAACATAATTTTTAATATAATATGCGAAACCTTAATATAGTTTGTTCAGAATAAGGAACTAAATCGATTTCAATAATTTTTACACCATGTTATATTTTGTCCCAAAAATATTTAAGTGTGATGGAAAATGTTATCACCATTTAATTACTTACAATACAATCGCCGTACGGTTAGCTACCTACGAGGGCGGCACTGAAAATTTCGGGAATCAAGGAAGTGACACAACATTACTATTTAAAAATGTATTTATTGCTTTTCGAAGTATTCTCCGCGAAATTTGACACATTTTTCCATACGATGGAACCAATCATTGAAGCAACCATTCCATTTGGAAGTTGGGGTCTCCAAAATGGCCGTTTTGTAGGCGTCCACAGCTTCTTCAGGTGATGAAAATCTCTGTCCACGCAATTTATTCTTTGTTTTAGGGAAAGTATAGAAATCATTAGGGCTTAGGTCGGGGCTGTACGGCGGATGGTCTAATAATTCTATGTTTTCTTGCTCCAAAAACTCTTTTGTTCTGTGCGCGGTGTGAGAACTCGCATTGTCGTGATGGAGGATGATGCGGCGGTTGCAGTTCTCTTTACGGAGTTCAGAAACGACCTGTGGCAAACAAATGCTAGCATACCATTCTGCATTAACCGTTCTTTGTCCCTCAAGAGGAATAGTCGTAACATGGCCGGGTTTGGAGACAAACGTGGCCACCATTTTTTTTGCAACACTCCGTGAACGAACAATTTTTGTTGGCTTTAACTCATTTTCGAACACCCAAACTCGTGACTGGTTTTTTGTTTCGGGTTCGTACGCGTATATCCAGGATTCGTCACCTGATACAATGTTGTATACAGCATTTGAGGATCCTGCGTGGAATCTTTCGAGAGTTCTGACGCACCAAGTAACGCGAGCCGCTTTTTGCTCTTCACAGAGCGAATGCGGTATCCATCGGGAAAACAACTTTTTTACACCTAATTGTTCATGCAAGATTATTTGTATTTGACTCATGCCAATGTCTAAAGTTGCCTGAATTTCGCGGTATGTCACATGTCGATCTTCCTCAATCAGCTTACGCACAGCATCAACGTTTTCTTGGGTGACTGCAGTTTTTGGACGACCTTAACGGGGATCATCACTGAGCTTGACACGTCCACGTTGAAATTCAGCAAACCAGCGATAAATTGTGGTTTTGGATGGGGCTTCATCACCAAATGCAAAAATCATCCGGTCAACACACTGTTTTTGTGTTAAACCAGTTCGAAAGTCATAATAAATCATCGCTCTTGAATTTTCTCGAGTCAATTCCATTTTCTCAACGACTAAACAAGTTTGACAAAACCTTGTGACAAGACCGAGAATCTTTTAAAAAAAAAAAAAATGGTATTCGATTTTTAAAACCAAGGAGTTTTCAATTAAAAAGATTTTAATATGACAGGAACAGTGGAAATATTCCATTCCCGATACTTTTAGTGCAGCCCTCGTACTGCCCAAATTATTATCAATGATCGCAAGACGACCCTGGAGGCGCGGGGGCGCCGTTAGCATGTTTTGTACGGACAACCCGGCAACATAACAACCTTATAACTTTGTGATTGTTCATGATAGAGTTTTGAAATTTTGTACATAGATTCTTTACATAAAAATACTAGACACGTGTTTTGGGTTTCACATATACTAAAACTAATATTGTATAAGCAATGTGATAGGTGGTGATAGTGAGCCTGACTGTTCAGAGACCAAGGGTAAAGTCAGGGTAATTAATTATTATGCTTTGGCTACCAACCTCAAATTGCCTGTTTATTCAAATAACAGTTGTATGCAATGGTTACACGGCAAATTGACGTAGGGTGTCAATTTACTTATTTCCCCGACTGTAAAAGAAGGTCAGGTTTAAGTAGTAGTAGTATTTTAACCAGACCACGCGACGCAAAGGAGGGTAATGTGTTTAGCAGTCTATGTATGTATGTATGTAGGTATGTATGTTTGTTCCTTTATGGCGCTCTTAGAGATTTTGATGATTATTTTCTTAATCTTGTGAGTGTCACTAAAGACTTAGCAGTAATTAAAACTCAATATGTCGACAACCGAGCGACAACCTGACGCACCATATTGTGAACTCAGACCAAAGGAAAAAGGTAGTGAAGCAGGGTAAAGGAAGCCAAATTTGAAATAGGAAGCCGACAGTGTTTCAGAGCGACGCGATGCCGACGTGCGACACCGAACGCGCTAGACATCATAACCTTGAAAACGAGGCTTCACTTATTTTAACGCTATTGTTGGCGTACGCTCCGTCTACCTTTTTTATTTGGTCTGAGCTTGAGAAAAAGAAAAAAATAAAGTCGACGAACTATGTCTAGTAGGATATCATTGAATAGGTATTTGAAAATCATCCCTATACTCCATAGATTTAGGTAGTTAAATAAAGGTAAACAAATCATAAAAAGGGTTTTTATAGATGACACTTCTTGTTTAAACATACGTTGTAACTTCTATCCTAATTAAATTTATTTTAGATTTTATGATAGTTTTCTCTTTTATATAATATTGTATGTTAAACTTTATCATAGGTATATTCTTAAACTACTCTTCGTAGATGTAACTGCTTGAACACAATTTTTTTGTTAGATTTATAACAATACTATTTTGTAATCTGTCTATTGTAAAGAGCCCAAAAAGACATGTTCTCTAAACGTCAACGAAATAAAACGTTGCTAAATTGAAGAGTACAAATGTGACGTAGCATGACAACTGAAGTGCCAGGTATTACGTTTAGTCGATTACTTGACAGCTCTCTCGTCACGTGGGTTTTTTTGTTTACCTTTATTTAACTACCTAAACCAACGGAATATAGGTTTCTCTAATAATTTTTCTTTTTGAATGACAATTTATTTTAAAGTTGGTTAGCAACCATTCTCACTTAAATCATTAAAACTTGCTGTGATAAAGTTCTTATAGAATCGTATAATAGTTCTTATACCCGTCATAACCGTACAATCTCATGCAGTTTGAGGCAATAGGTCTTTATTGTACCTATGTCTGTCTCTCTATTAATAATACGGTATTGGAGACATAAATAGGTAATCTGGTTTCCATCTTTTTGATTTGTTTATGATTTTATAAATTTACTTTTTTTTATAATGCACACCATACCACAGATCATTTATAATACTACGTAACCATACTTATGAAGGACTAATTTTTAAAGCATACTTGCAAAGAAATTCATCCTTATTCTCCTCATCCTCATTCAAGAAATACGTCTTTACTATAAACAAGAAAAGCGTAAGCTTTCGAACAGAAATGTGACGCAGGAAGAAACTTCTAGCCATAAATTAGCTGGTATCGGCACACCTGTGGCTTGAGCCTCGCGTATCGAAAACAAGCTGGAAACGTACGCCGCTGCAAGTGTTGCCAGCATACGGTAGCAAAGTGTTGCTAGGATTTAAAAATGTTTTGTGTAGTTTATTTTATGCTTTAGTTGGTTTTATAAACACGAATGTTAGTCTTGGTATCTTTTTCGAGGCTTAAAATATAATAAACGGGATTAGGTTGCAAAAATAATTAATACTTTTTCATTTGTGAAAAGTTTACATATGGGAAGCCGGGGCATTGCGGGCCCCCGGGGTAAGACGGACACCCCTTCTTCTTCGCAGAAAAATAAACCGATATGTTCGGAATATGTCGGTTTGCGTTCCAGTGGACCTCGCACTTGCGAAACAAGTGGTTTTGTATGCGTAATACGTCGCTCGTAAACAAAACGGAAAAACGTAAGTTTTGTTACCTAAGTGTTTATAAATTCGTAGTTCTTAAGTAAATTACTATGTTCAATTATTAACTAAAGATAGAAACTAAAGATAGACTAAAGATAGGTAGAAAAAGTTGTAAACTATGTACCAAATATTCTTTTTATTTTGTTAATATATATTTTATTGCTTGACCGCGGGGACATTTCTGGCGGTGCAAATTAGCAAGGTGCCCGTTTTGCCTCTGGTAATTAAGTTAAGGTTTTTTTCTTCTGCAGATACAATTATGGTTCGCCTCTACCAAAGGAAGACAGAACATGCTAAATGGAGCTTGAGGGAGATGAAAACCGCCGTAAGTGCCGATAGATATTATGCCAAAATCCAAAGCACGAGTCCAAAAGCGAACCACTAGAAGTTCACCTTATAAAAAATCTGGAAGAAGCTCTAACACAGAAACGAGCTTCTGGGAAGAAAGGAAAGAAGAAAAAGACTAAGAGAAAAGAAAATAAAAAATAAGATTCAGAGAAGACATGGAGTGTTTGTACTCTGGATAATGGTACTCGGAATCTAGAGAAGGTTTGGTCACTTGCCGTGCATGTTACAGATGAGCCCACTGTTCCTGTGCCGGCAAAGTGGATTATGATGACGAGATCCTTCATAATTGCTGCTTTTTTGCTCGGTTTTAGACTTACATAAGAGTACTGGGTAAGCCTTTTATGCCCCGCATATGAACATTTTGCCCCGCATACAGTTCGATTATCTCAGAATTCTAGTAGAGTGAGAAAATTATTTTACGTTAATTTTAAAGAACATTATTGAGACTAAGAAAAGGTTTTAGATTTTTGTAATTTTCTGATTTTTCTTAGGTTTTATTCAAGGGCGGATTTAAAGGGGGGGGGGGGGGCAGGGCCACGTGCCCCCCCCCAGATGGTTGTGGAGTTTCTATCGCAGTACATACTTATAGGCAAATCAAATTATCAGTCTACTATCTTTATTAAACATGTAATTTTTCTATTGTTTTCATATTTTAATAAGCCGTTATATAAATATCTACTACAAGTTTGTTTTTAACAGTTATTGTTGATCATTTTTGCCCGTCTACCCCTTGTACCCCTCCCAGAAAAAAATCCTGGATCCGCCCTTGGTTTTATTAAAGATTTCCCTTAAGGGGCATTGCCACGGCTTTCCCTACGTTGCTGGAACGGTGTCACGGTTAGCTAGTGTTTTTAATATTTTAGACTTGTTTCGTTAATCGAATATTGGTTTTCTCAAGATTAAGGAATTGCTTTTAATTAATTACCTAACAGTTACGGAAGCAGCAAAGCAGCTAGTAGTGGTCACCTATAAGTAGTAGGTACATACCTATGTTATAATGTGCTAAAGATGTGAGCTTCCTAATTTCAAACAAGATTAGCTATTATGTGTCATTTAAGCGCGTAATTTCGTTTGTAACAAAGTCATCGGGAAAACCTTGGTAGCACACATAATAATTTTAATTTTAATATTATTAAAGACGCACATTCCTAAGCTCTGTTGAACTAACATTCTAAGGCGAGGATTCTCTTGTGGAACCAAACACAAAGCATCTTGGAACCGTTTGATATCAAATACGTTAGCCTGTGTGAACACAGGGAACACTTTGTATTTAATTTATCTATGTATCTTAAGTTACAGCTAGATTTTAATGAAAAGGACAATTAATTAATCATTTGTAAATATTTACGTACTGATATTTATCTGATAAAAGTTTTTAAAGTGATTTTTAATGCGCCTGACAAATTAAAATAACAACGTCACACCTAATAGACGCGTTTGCTCAACTTTTCCTTTAGGCGGTTTTGGTGAAAATGGCAATGATTTTTGTTTGTAGCATACTCGCCCAAATACGACCTTTTTTAAGAGACCATTAAACCATAATAATATCATATCGATTAGCAGAAGCAGCACTCATGTAAGCGACAAAAGCCTTCAGTATGAAACAATCGTGCCTCGTCTGTAACTCGGAAAGGAAGCAGATGTCGAAGTTAGACGCGAGTTTATAAATAGACTATACGCTTTATCGAGATTTATCTAGTATAAGACTGGGGACATTGTGGAAAGGAGGAGGTAGGATTTTGTTAATCAAACGTAGGTAAAGGAGGTATTATGTATTTTTATTTAATTACTATTATTTCCACCGTAAAAAGAAAATACCTAAACTATCGGCGCCTTGGAGCATTTTCCCTGCCGCCCTGCCTCCCTTGCTCGCGTGACCGCTAGCAGTAGTACGCGAGAGTGGTGGCGCTTAGGTAATATGGACTCTTTAAGAACCGTGGTAGCTTATTTTAGAGTGAACTAAACTGTGAATTCATACAAACAATAGTAATATTCCTGCACGTTTCCCGCCGACATCCAGCTTGTTCTGGGAATCAAAGAAAACAAGGGAGTGTTTGTTTTAGCGGTAGAATTGTTTATGTTTTAGCTTATCTTCAGAATATAAGAGTCAACATAGACTTACATGGGTGGCCACTGGGATTCTAAAGGTTGGTGTATACATAGGCATCGTTCATATTCATTGCTATGTTTTATTAGGGTTCCGTACCCAAAGGGTAAAACGGGAACCCTATTACTAAGGCTCCACCGTCTGTCTGTCTGTCTGTTCGTCTGTCACCAGGCTGTATCTCATGAACCGTGATAGTTAGACAGTTGAAATTTTCACAGGTGATGTATTTCTGTTGCCGCTATTACAACAAGTACTAAAAAAATATAATAAAAAAAATATTTAATGGGGCTCCCATACAACAAACGTGATTTTTTTGCTCGATATTGATAACGGCAACAGGTAGACGCTTGAAATATTCACAGAATATTTATTTAATTTAATTTAAAAATAAATAATTAAATTAAAATAAAACAAATATTTAAGGAGGGCTCCCATACAACAAACGTGATTTTTTTGCCATTTTTATAGGTAATGGTACGGAACCCTTCGTGCGCGAGTCCGACTCGCATTTGGCCGGTTTTATTTTTAATTATGACTTTGAATTTATTTAATCTTAATTAATCTTTAGAGTAGTGTAATGTAAAATAAAGTTAGCTAATCTTTTAACAAGAAAGAGAAGGACAAAAAAAATAACCTATAAACTGGGTTTTAGTACTTGTTATAATAAAGTTTGACGATTTTTATGGGCCTGTATCACAGTATGAGGATGGGCACTATCCACCAAATAAAATCAGTATGAAACCGTCTCCTACATGAGTTAACCCGAAGTTAGCAGAAAGCGGTGAAACAGCCCTTCATAATTCAGCCAAAAGACGTCCACTGCTGGACATAAGCCTCCCCCCAAAGGGGGGATTTGCCATAATCGCCACGCTCGGCAGGCGGGTTGGCGATCGCAGTATGGTGTTAAAATGCATAGAGAACGCTGCTGCCCATTATCTAGTAAGTCCCTTAGTCACCTTTTACGACACCCACGGGAAGAAATAGGATGGTGCTATTCTTTACGTCCGGCACCACACTGCACAACATGAAACAGTAGATCCTACAACCAAAGCAAGAACGACTGGCCAACTAACCAAAAAAACAATAAAGACAATAGGAAACAAATAACCCTCTAATAAAATAAGGTACCGGTCCATATCCTAATCATTTCCGAACGTTTACTAAGATGGCTAGCAATCAGCAAGTTAGTTTTGTGTTATGGCCGCAAATGTACCGCTAAACTTGCTTCGACCCTCTAAATGTGTTCCCGAAGTTTGTATTCGTACCTAGGTGTTTCACGCACTTTTCTTTGTTGCAGATTGGTCAGAGATGGTCAACCTTGGTTGGATAAAATATGACTAATAGGATGGGCAGTGTCTGCCAAGATGCTATCTGTTTAAAATAATATGTGTCCATATCTAAGTAATAACAGCCGCACGGGTCGATCCATCAGGTTAAGCTACGCTTGCCGAGGTTGGTCTGTGGATGGGTGACCATCTTTACATACCGGAACTCCTCCGTGCCTCGGAAAGCACGTTAAGCCGTTGTTCCCGGCTGTCATTCGTGGATCTTTGATATTCGTTACGGGTCGTTAGAAGCCCGAAAGTCTGACAACCAGTCTTACCAAGGGGTATCGTATTACCTAGTTACTGGGTTGTGGAGGTCAGATAGGCAGTGGGGTTGTGGAGGTCCGATAGGCAGTGCATGTAAAATACTGGTTATGAGCTGCATCCGGTTAGACTGGAAGCCGGGAAAGACTAGGCAGATTGATTGATTGTGTCTGCACTAGTACGATTGCCTATACTTCATAGTAGCCAATTGTATTTGGTCATTGTTAATAAAATACTTATTAATTCTTTTATATTTATTATAAGTACACAGCCAATGGATGATAGAATGGCAGGGCCATCTTGACACCGATTCAGGAGTGCCTCCCTGCACCACAGATTGTACAGGTCACAGATTAAACAAATAATTACAACACAGAACAGTCATCAAAGCTGTTTGAGTAAGAGACACGTTCCTATGATGGAGGCCTTCCCAAAATGACTGTCATTTGGAATTTTTATATGGGAAGGAATATTTGAAAAGAAGCCAACAAAGAGTAGGTTACATTCGTAGCTCAGTCTGTGGTACAATAGCGTAGCCGTTCCAAGGAGAGCAATGTATTGAAGGGCTTCCTCCAATCACAAGCCATGAAGCCAGTTATTGCAGTACGTTTCTCTTACAAAAGAAGGGTAGTTTGCCTTTTGTGTGACGTTAGTATTAAGGAGAAATAAGGTATATGTGAGAAGTAGAAGTTGAGCCTTCTGAATTTTCATCACAAGCACGTTATAGGTGGTTCTGGCTTATGCCGTTTATCCACCCTAAAACAGCCACTCTAGTGTGGATATTCGGAAACGAGAGTTCATGTATCCACCCCAGACGGGGTGGATAATTGGAATTCATATATCATTTTTCTGCCGATTTTACCCCTCGGCTGTGTACAGTCATTTAGAGAAACATGATAGAAACTGGCCCAAGATACTTCGTGAACGTTACGTCTACTCTATAATGAAATTAGTTTTGGTAATTTCCTGGACATATTACAGAATTTATAAAATAATACCTGCCCCGCCGCCGCTTCGCACGAGTGTTCTTTTTTATTTCTTTTTTATTGGTAGATAAGTAATGATTTTTTCGTTTAATGAAAATGTGATTTTTTGAAATACAGGACGCAAGTTTTTATTATTCCACTGTCGACTGTACTTGAGGTAAAAAGTCGGAAGAACAATCAGAAGTGAATTCCGACTATCCACCCCGTTCAGGGTGGATAGATAGACACGCGTTTCCGAGTATCCACTTTAGGGTGGCTGTTTTAGGGTGGATAAACGGAATAAGCCGCGATTCTTTATCAGGAGCAGTGGTAGACCAGTGGTTACGAGTTGTAGGTCGTAGGTTCGAACCCAGACAGGCGCGCTTTACTTGGTGTAAATTATTTCATCGCCACTGCTGTCAAAACGGTGAAGGAAAACATTAGCATGTCCTAGAACCAAAAAATCGAATAAATGTGACATCCACCAACCTGCAATGGGCCCGCGTGGTGGATAACGGCTCACTCCCTCTCACCGAGAGGAGGCCTCTGTCTCAGCAGTGGGAACATTATATAGGCAAATTATGTGTATGGGAAGGTGGGAAAAACCAATAACTGAATCGTCTATATCGAGCTGGCAGCAAGGTTGGACACCACTGACCTCAGTTACAAATACCTATAAAGTTTTACCAAGATTTGTATTGTTCTCTTTCTCGCTTACTGGATACCAGATTATGGCTGCCCGTTAAATTAATTACTTATGCACTTAGCGGCCATTTTCTAACTTTTATATTGTTGTGGGCAAAACTTTGTATAGGATCTACACAATGGTGATTTACCACTATGATCATTCTTTCAAGTTAAGATTGATCAATTTATTATGCCGGCAGTCTCTGTGGTCAGGTCGTGAGTCTGTCCACCTAATACCCGATCCAATCTTATTGTATAGTAGGTAATCAGATTTCAAAAGATAAATTGAGTTTTTTAGTCGTCTCACAGTGTCACACAGCACTAATTGTATAGTAATAATCATTAGAATCATCAATAAATCTAATTTCAATTGAATTTAGTGATTACTTTTTCTTGAAATCATAACATTTGAGGCCAGGTTCTGACTCAGAGAGTTGTCTTGATGATTTAAAAAACTGGCCAAGTGCGAATCGGACTCGCGCACGAAGGGTTCCGTACCATTATCTATAAAAATGGCAAAAAAATCACGTTTGTTGTATGGAAGCCCCCCTTAAATATTTGTTTTATTTTAATTTAATTATTTATTTTTAAAGTGAATATATAACTAAATATTCTGTGAATATTTCAAGCGTCTACCTGTTGCCGTTATCAATATCGAGCAAAAACGAGCAAAAAAAAAATCAGGTTTGTTGTATGGAAGCCCCCTTAAATATTTATTTTATTCTGTTTTTTAGTAATTGTTGTTATAGCGGCAACCGAAATATATCATCTGTGAAAATTCTCTGTCTAACTATCACGGTTCATGAGATATAGCCTGGTGACAGCCGGACAGACAGACAGCGGAGCCTTAGTAATAGAGTTCCCGTTTTACCCTTTGGGTACGGAACGCTAAGAACCCTAAGAAGAGAAATAAAGAGTATTCTATTCTATTTTGTAAATAAATATGTGTTTCGGTCGCGAATCATATTTTTATGAATATACAACCTGATATTGACTTGAAAATTGCTTAAAGAGTAAGAAAATTACGCCTGAGTTTTAGTTTTAGAAAATTACGCCTTAAACTTGGGGGTTTACTCCGAAGCGCTAAACCAAAGTATCGGCCGAATGTTCGGCCGTTTTATAACTTCCAAAGTTTCCTTTTTGACTTTGAGTCCTTACCCGACTTCAAGTCACAGTTTTAACTTTGGCTTATCTTTCGGTAGTAGACCCCCTGAAAATCAGCGCTGAGATGTGGGTCCTCCATAGCACAGCATCATGCTGAGTGGAACCCTTCTTGTCAAAGTCACGACGTGCGAAGTGCAGCTGCCGACTATTTCTGTTGTGTGATTATACAGGGTCGAATTAAATTAGCTAGCGCAACTCTGTCGTAGTGACCCATCACTTCGACTGAGTTCCGCTAGCTAATTTAATTAATATACTATAATTTATTTAATATTGATATCAAAACCCGATACAATAAAAATATTAAAGATGCAAAAAAATATTTTGGGCGTTAAGGACATCATAGTGTTGTTTTAATTGAAGTACGAGTGGAGAAAATCTGGTTTATTTTGTTTTGTTGTGTATACCAATCATGTCTATGAAGTTTACACAAAAAAAAAATAGATTTTATTAAACTGATATTTTGAAAGCAAGAAAAATGCGTTTATTGGCATTACAGCAAATAATGCACCTTGTAACTATAAAAACAGAAAACAATTATTATTATGCCAAAACCTCAGCATAATGTCAGATGAAAACACAATATGTACCACCTTTTTTTTTTTTTTTTTGGGTGGGTAATTGTCAAATAACTTCTCCCGCTTTAATTAAGGGAATAAATTAAAGGTCAAATAAAATGTTGTGACATTACATGATTGTATGTGTATTTCAAGTCACTACACTATCTGTGGTCGATGACCCCACAAAAAAAATCATCAAATTAATTTCATTTTTGTTTTATCATGTTTAGACATCGATACACAACTTATCACTTGTCCGGTTTTTTTTCTAAAGATTAAATGTAACATGAGGGTGCTCGCCCACGAGCGATTTTCTCGGCGATTTTTATCAGAACAAAAAAAAAACATTTACACAAAAATCGCCGAGAAAATCGCTCGTGGGCGAGCACCGTAATAGAAAAGCAAGCAAACCTGCCGTCAATAATTCATACTTATCAAACAAAGAATTTCAGCCCAAAACAAATTCCACTTTCGTTTGACGTCGACGTCAAACGAATTATTTGCAAGTCAAAAGCAATTTGCTCATAATTTCGTCAAAACAACGTTTTTTGCTAATAACGCTACTGTTACCGGCACATTTTGTCCGCGTCGTGTAAGATTAATAGGTGTTTGTAATTAATTACTGAGGGTCAAGGACGTATTGTGTCTGACATGAGGCATTGAACTTGTGAGGACTTTTTAAGCCCGTAAAGGTAACTTCGATTAGGGTGTAACGTTATTTTTTGTTACAGGCGAATAGGGATTTTTACGTATATATGCTGTTTGCTAATCCAGAAGGATGCAGAGTGGAGATGAGGTTATCACATTAAATAAAACCACATAATATCCTATAGTTTGCGTTCCGTACCTCAAAAGGAAAAAAACGGAACCTTTATAGGTGTCTCGATTACTCGTGTGTCTGTCTGTCTGTCCGTTTTAAATTTTTGCTTTTAAAGTTTTTAATAAAATAGATGAAAATTTACCATTCCCCCTTATCTCCGAAACTACTGAGCCGAAACTTTTTGATTAAAATACAGAAAATAGATAGACATTCAAAATTAATTTGGCACATAAAAGGTACTTGGAACGTCAAAATTTACAAAAAAATAGAATTGATTCTAGTCGCCCCTTCCGAATGGTAGCTTCATATGGAGAAGAATGGGCAACAAGCTCCACCGTCTTTTATGATTTGAAAATTGTAAAATTTCTTCGCCAAATGAACGCCTACGACATATAATACTTATTTTTTTTTTCTATAAATGTGTAATAAATACTCTTTGTACATAATTATTGTAGATTACTATTATGTCAAATCATCTAGTTCAATAACAAAAATTCGTTTCGACGAGATAAAAAAGGTGTCAGTCGTTTTACGTTTTGTATCTTCTTAGCAGGTAATCTGTGTGTGTGAAATCAAAAATCGACCCAGATTATTCGCTATTATTGATGAATATCTAGTATATTTTATAGTTTTCTGGTGAATCACAGGATGAGAAAGTGATTGTGATAATATGTGTGTGCTATAAGGCGTGCTATTAATCAGCGACGCGCAGATATCACGTTCTATTCCTAGGCAAGTTCAATGTTATTGCTTTTGGTCCCCGGGGCTCCTCTCATATAACTTACAATCTAGTTAGTGGAGACCCTAATAACGTTTTTGATCGTTTACTAAAATTCGATTGATATTCTGTAATATATTTTAATACCTGTTATTTATAAACTCGTAATTCAATTGAATTTAAACTGAAATGCAAAAGGATAATCTACTTTGAAACCTCTTATTAATATTCAGTTTTAAAATTAAATTGTATTTTTTGTAAAAAGCTTACTATATTACTTACAATAATTCGTGTTCGAAATATTATTGTAATTTCAATAAAATTTAAATTTAATGTGACGTTTTTTGTACAACTTAAATCTTGACTTCAATGAAACTTCCATCCCATGAGGCTCTCAAATCATGCATTGCCTTTCTTGAGATTTTTTTTATCAGATATATTTTAGCTTGCTATGTATTTGAGGTCCACTGGTGGATGACCCCTCTCCTATATCTAATACTAGCAACCCGCCCCGGCTTCGCACGAGTGCAATTTACATCTCAAGACAGTATTCACTACACGTTGTGCATAAGTTCAGGGGGTTTACTCCGAACTTAAATCCGAAGTATCGGCCGAATGTTCGGTCGTTTCTTTACTACGGCTAACTATCGCTGACTACGGCGAAAAAAAAAGGCAGTCGAAGAGATAAGCCAAAGTCAAAACTGTGACTTGAAGTCGGGTAAGGACTCAAAGTCAAAAAAGGAAACTATGGAAGTTATACCGACCATTCGGCCGATACATCGGTTTAGCGCTTCGGAGTAGACCCCTTGAGCAGTAACTTTTGACCGTTTTGCGCAACGCAGCAACCCCTTTTCCAGGAAAAAAATATCGATAAAGGAATGAAGGCTCTTACAGACTCACGCGATATCGCGGGTGCGACAGGTACCGACTAAGAAATTGTGCCACTAGTGTCGTGTCGCGCCCGCGATATTGCACCAGTCTGTACGAGCCTTTAACACTTTAAAAATAAACAATGCAAATTTAGTGGAGAAATGGTGTTCTCCTTGATTAAATTCCAGTATCAGAAAATGTGAGCAGTGATGGCCCAGCGGTAACGGCCTCGATTTACGAGTCAGTAGGTCGTAGGTTCGAACCCAGACAGGTGCTTTACTTTGTGTAAATTATTTCATCACCACTGCTCTCAAAACGGTGATGGAAAACATCGTGAGGAAACCGGCATGTCCTAGAACCAAAAATTCGAAGACATGTGACATCCACCAAACCGCACTGGGCCCACGTGGTGGATCACGGCCCACTCCCTCTCACAGAGAGGAGGCCTGTGTCTTAGCAGTGTGAAAAAATTATATGCTGTTCAAATTATAGGCTGATTATGTTTTGTTTATGTACCTGAAGATAACAATGGTCACATAACAATAATAACGGTAACATTGGTATAATCTGTAACTTTTATGGTGTAGGTCATAATAAAGAGTATCCTATTCTACTCTATTCTAATGGTACTATGAATAGTGTTTTACAAACTTTGATTTTTAAGCCGTAACCGTATCGTAATTAAAGTCGCTTTTCGTGTTTGTCTGTGTGACCGCGCTGTTCTTCAAAACTACGAGACGAATTGTGATGCGATTTTCACCAAAATTTAGAGAAGTTATTCCGGAAGTTTTATAACATAATAACACGCCTGTAATCCCCGAAGGGTTAGGCAGAGGTGTACCTATAGTACACCCATATTTCGCCAGTTATGTTTAAGTCCCATGTAATAGGGGGCGAGCCTATTGCCATCAACCGGGAACAAATCCAGACTCCGGCCTGCTACTGAGAAATTCATAATGGAAAATCCCAATAACAGTTTGCCCGACCTGAGAATCGAACCCAGGACCTCATGCTCAGCAGTAGCGCTTACGAACTCTAGAGCAACGAGGCAGTCCTTAATAAGTTAATATTAATGTAGGGATCGTTGTAAATAAAAAGCAAACTTTGTAAAATCTTCTGTATTTTAATTTAAATAATTTATTCCTATCATCTTACGTCTTTCACTGTCGTCCGTCTTTCTTCTGTCTACTATTACCATACCTATCTTATAACATCCCTCATATCTTGAGTGTTGCCACTTTATTACCCATTCCCACATTCGGCCATTCTGACATTCATGACTGTCCTCAGGCATGCACTCACCAGCTGCTCACATAATATACCTTCACACAATCATCAGTCTCTCCGAAATTTGATAACAACTTAAATTCTAGGTTCACTTTAACAACTTAAACTCGAATTACTATACCAATACGCAAACACAAATGCTACTACAATTATAACACTACGAGTTACATGTAAAATTTGAACACATCGAGTATTTATTTATTTCACATAAATAAAAACTGATTGCATCATATTGTATGCCATAATAAATACAAAAAAACATCAAACGTAAACGTGTTTTCTTTTGTACCCAACAAATAAAATAGTTTATTTTGGCATGTATTTAACACGGTGACAAATTAATCTGAATTTGGGATTAAAAAATAATTAAAGCCGGTAGCAAAAATAATAGGTTGGCAGTAAAAATAATAGGTTGGCAGCTACAGAGAAGTATTATTTTAAGTAGAAAGTAGCAGCTCAATAATCAGTTTTTAGCTTTATTTTAATTTAAACTGGCATCGAATTTTTGTTTTGGTAACTGAATTTACCAACAATAGAGGGGATCATGGTTACTGTTCTAACCTAACCTAACCCAAATGATTCAATAACAGTAGATGACTTTGCAGCGATTAAGAAATAATATTTAATCGCTGCCAAGTTATTATTTTAGTAGCAAATAGTTAGTCGCCCTTTAAGTTATTAGTCGCCTGGAATATTATTATCCGTTTATTTTTCTAAAAATCTTACTCATTCATTCTCTCTTTCATTTAGTCTTATGTACCCACCACAAACAACCGTCTCATAGTCTTACTCACACGTCGTTGGGCCAATTCTTCATACCATCGGCTGAACATGAAGTTTTTAATGGACCTTCAGCAGTGATGTCATCTTTCTCTACATCATAGCGGTCGTTTCGTTTGACTTTAGTGATCCTATAGGGTCCTAAGAATTTCGGTTTCAGTTTGAGTCCTGGACCAAACTGTGTTCTCCGTATCGCTACCTGATCGCCTTCTTCATATTTGGTACTTTACTTTCTTTTCTTGTTATATGTTTTCCTGTTTTCTTCCTGAATTTTAATTATTTGTTCCTTTGCCCTATTTCTTAGTTCTTCTCTTTCTACATTGAACTGCTCTAAATTTGCCTGCTGCAATAATTTAATTAGAGGAGTATCTTCTTTGGATTTCATCTTATCACCTGTAAGTAACTCAAATGGACTGGTATTTATACTTCTCTGAAAAGTACTATTAATTGCCCGTTGCAACCTGCTTATGTGTTTGTACCATACTGACGTGTCTTCTGCACATAGCTTTGTAAGGGTTGGCTTAATAATACCATTAATCCTTTCCACCTGCCCATTGCCACGGGGAACTCCTGGTGTTATCAGCAAATGTTGTATGTTCTCACTCTCGCTGTATTCTTTAAACTCATGACTGGTAAAAAAAGTGCCACTGCTCGTGGTACTTTTCGTGGGGAAAAGCCACACACATTTGGTAAATGCATCTACAATGGCAAGTATGTGGTTATACTTCTTCTTTGTTTCAGTCATTGGACCAATATGGTCAAGATGTATGGTATGCATTGGTCCACTTTCTTTTTCGATAGGGTTGAGGAAACCTTCTTGCTTTCCTTGCTTCTTAGTTGCTAGTAAACAGGGTATACAGGTTACTAAAAAATCTTCAACTTTTTTACTCACGTTTTTTATAAAATAATCTTTGTTGATCAATTCCAACATCTTCTTCTTGGAGAAATGACCATTAAGGTGAACTCTTCTTATGATTTCGTCTTCCATACTTCTTGGTATCACCAACTTCTTGTCACCTCCTTTATAAACAAGACCATTGTCTAACAAGTAATCATCATATGGTGCTGTCTGTAAAATATTTATAATTGCTTTCAAACCTTCATCTGCTTCCTGAGCCTTTCGTAAGCTGTCAAATAAGTCATCAACCACTGCAACATATGGGTTTCGGCTTAGAGCATCAGAATGCCTCTATCTAGAACCTTCTCTATGTTCTATGGTAAAATCAAAATCCTGCAGAAATAATATCCACCTGGCTGCTCTAGTTGACATTCCTAAGTCTTTCTTATTTAATGTCATCTGGAAAGCTCTACAATCAGTTATAATCTTAAAATGTCTACCAAATAAATAGTGTCTAAACTTTTTAATACTTTCAATGATTGCCAATGCCTCAAGCTCATAGCTTGTGTACCTACTTTCTGCATCTGTTGTCTTTCGACTCATATAATACACAGGGTGTAGCTGCTGATCATCAACACTGCGCTGCATAAGGATGGCTGCATAACCAACGCAAGAAGCATCTGTGTGTAACTCTGTATAAAGTTCCGGATTAAATATTTTTAATACTGGGTCACTTGATAACCTTTTCTTAACTTCGTTAAACGCATTTCTCTCTTGTTCATTAAATTTAAAGTCGGAATCTTTCTTCAACAAATTAGTTAGAGGACTAACTATCAATGCAAAGCCTTGAATGTATTTTCTAAAGTACGATGCTAAACCAACAAAACTATGTAACTGTTTTACCGTCTTCGGCTCTGGAAACCTCACTACCGCTTCAGTCTTTTCATTGGAAGGTCTCACCTTCCCATCTTCAATCACGTGTCCGAGGTAAGTGATGCTTTGGCACACCAGATAAGCCTTTTTCCAGCTAAATTGCATTCCATACTGTGATGCTACTTCCAGTACTTCTTTAAGTCTTTCTACAGCTTGGTGTTCATCTTCTGCTGGTATTAAAATATCGTCGATAAAAATCATAACTTTTCCTTCTGCTATCAAATCTCTAAAAGCATAACTGATATAACGCATAAAATACTTTGGACATATCAACAGACCAAAAGGAGCTCTTAAAAATTCGTATTGACCACTGTGAGTTACAAAAAATGTGTACTTTACACTGTCTTTGCTGACTTTCAAATGAAAAAATCCGTTTTTCAAGTCTAACACACTGAAAACTTTTGCTTCTGACAATCTATCAATGTAATCTTCTATCAGTGGTAGAGGAAACTCATCTTTTACCATTTTCTTATTGAGCTGTCTATAATCTACGCAGATACGGGTGGATCTATCCTTCTTACGTACCAGGACCAGAGGACTAGCATAATCTGAATAACTTACCCTGATTATTCCACTTGCTAACCACTCCGCTACCTGCCTATCCACTTCATCGCGCTCTGCAAACGAGATCCGCCGTGGACGCTGAGCTATAGGAATCTCATCCCGCAGCACTATCTTCATTTCAATGGGAACTTCTTTTATTTGTCTTGGTTGGTAACCTTCAATGTAAGAAATAATTTGACCCTTGAGTTGTTCGCTACCAATATAACCCACACAATCTGAAGCACACGGAAAACAGTTTAAGCTACCTAACCATTCTTCATCAATTGGCCTCATCCATACTAAACTTCCATTTAACACACATAACACATTCTTTAAAAAATCTTGACCAATGATTACTTTAAAAGGCATACACGTCTGCGGCACTATATGAAATCCTACGTTAAAATATCTATGGTTATCAATATCAATTAACGTTTTAAAGTATCCCTTCGAAAACACTTTAGAAGATCCTAAACCTGACATCGTAATTTTATTATTTACCTCACATTTCGGCAATCCTAATTGCACATAACACTCATTAGAAATTAAATTCACATCACTCCCACGTCGATTAATGCCGTGACGAGTAGTCCATTTTGTAACTTAATTTCTTTCATAGGTTTTTTCGATAATTTATTTAGTTCGTTGTTGTTTACATTACAAACGTCCCGTTGTCATCTTTGACCTATAATTTCTTCATATCCGCCATGACGTCCGCCAATACTCGATGAACCAATCAACGCCTGCGTAGAAATGTCGTTTTGCATGTGGCCAGCTTCATCATGTTGCAAACCTTCATGCACAATGCTGCCGTCTGCGGCACTATTGAAAAACGTTTCCGTCGGTTAGCTCTGCTTGATGTTTTTAGGCTTTGTTGATGATAATGGCGTCAATGACTTTTCTTTCTTACAGTCCGTGGCTACGTGTCCAAACTCATTGCATCTGAAACACTTTCTGCCTTGTGTTTTATTAGGGCACTCTGACGACATGATTGAGTTCCCCACAGTTGTAACATCGCGATCGTGTTGATTTTTTGAATGATGTCGGCTGCCTGTTTTCACGTTTTTCTTGGTCAATTTTCCCTCTGATGGTCTCGTAAATCTTTAACTTTTCTTTGAGTTTGGGGTACGTTGTTACGCCGTATAGCATCGTTTTGTACACTTCGGAGTCCACTATACCATCGACTACGTACTGGATTGCGACGTAATCCATCCGTCATCTTACCCCGTTTTCCCATTTCCTTCATCACTAGTAGGCATCCATGCAAGATTCTTTTTTTGTTTTTTACGGGTGCTCATCATTTCATGGATTGCTTTCACGTCTACTGTGTCCGGAAATTCCTTACTTATAGCTATTTTTAAATCGTCCCCGCTTTTGTACGGTCGTTCCGCTCGCAGCCATAACCCTGCTGTGCTGGTGAGCGACCGTTGTGCCACCAGTAACTGCTGGAGAGGCGACCATCCGTAAATCACGGCGCTGCTTTCGACGTCTTCTGCCCATCGCGTCACCGGATACGTACTGTCGCAACCGCTGAACTTGGGCAATAACTCTGCGCTCATCTGGAACGTGGAATTCATGCTAGCTGCAGCAGTAGCCTCAGGCCGCGTTGTTACCGGCGTCGTCATTGCGGTGATGCAGTCGTGAAATATGTTTCCGTCCGTCTTTATTTCTTCTTCGTCTTTCGTCTTTTGTCTTCAACGGAAATTTTTTCACTTTTGCTCAGTTTTTTTACTTTTTACACACTTTTCGATCCCGGACGAGCCCCCAAATGTAGGGATCGTTGTAAATAAAAAGCAAACTTTGTAAAATCTTCTGTATTTTAATTTAAATAATTTATTCCTATCATCTTACGTCTTTCACTGTCGTCCGTCTTTCTTCTGTCTACTATTACCATACCTATCTTATAACATCCCTCATATCTTGAGTGTTGCCACTTTATTACCCATTCCCACATTTAATTTGCATAAAATAAACAAATTCCGATATTTTGTCAAGTCATAAAAAACGCGAAAAGAATGGGCGGTGCGTGTCGCTATAAAAAATATGGCTTCAATATATGCACAATCACATTCTTACATACAATAAACATTACCTTCTAGGTACCAAATCCATTGCCTTCTTAAAGTTCTTATTTCGCAAACAGTAACCATTTAATAAAACTACAATCTCCCTGCATGCAAAACGTAACATTTTCAGATTTAAACTGTGAACAAACGACGTAATATTTCTATATGGTGCACACTGCGAACGTTGCATAGCTCCGCGGGGTGAAACTAATGTCATTTGTTACTTTATAAAAGTTATATAGTGGTGTCTTAGCGCTTCTTCTAGTACTTGTTTGTATTTTTCTAGTACGAGTATGCAAGCTGGTGGAGGATTTCTTTTGAAGTAATTTTTTGGTGTTTTTGAGTGTGAAATGTCATCGCTGGGCAAAGACTATTTGGTAGAGAAACTATTAGAGTCTAATCGCTTCTCAGGGGTTCTCAACTTTAATCAAAAGCCCCCCTAACTTTATTTTAAAATCACTACGTCCCGCCCCCGAGTTAGTCAAAAATGTTTGCACCCTCTCGGATAGGTCAGATTTTCTTTTTTATGTTAGATTTTATTTTTTACGGTAGGTATCTTAATATTATGAAGCGTTTTGGAATCTAACCTTAACCTTTTCTAATAGCAAGAACATAATAATTGAATAATTATACTGTTATTTTTTTAGGCGCCCTTTTTTCACTCAGCAAAATTGTGAAATAAGAAATAGGTAAATCAATCTGCCAGGCGTTTCCCAACTAGGTTGGGGTCGGCTTCCAGTCTAACCGGATGCAGCTGAATAACAGTATTTTACATGGAGCGACTGCCTGTCTGATCTCCACAACCCAATAATTGGGTAATACGATACTGGATCTTTGACCCAAAAAGAAATCATCAAATCTTTTAAAATACATTTTTTTCGTGTTTAAATTTCGATACCCATCACTCTTGCGGCGTTTCGCTAGTTCATTTAATTTGACCCTGTATTGGGTTAACTAAGATTTTGGATTTGTGTCCAGTTGATGGCAAAAGGCTCGCCCTCTATTACATGGGGCTTCAATATACTTTTCTCAAAAATGCTTGGAAATTCGAGTATTATTTTGACAACCTTCTTCGAGATAAATCAAAAATGCTGTACTGGTCAAATACATGCGAGCAGCGGCCGGAAATGTTATTATGGAAATCCATAACTGTCGTGTTTAGCGGCCGAATAAATTACTATGAAAACTCATATCAGTCGTGTAATTTAAAAATGGAACGAACTTTTTACTTCCATACATGGCAGCCAAGGAGTTAACTTATCAAAGGTTTTGTTTAAATTTCGAACTGGTTTGCAAAATTGCAAAAGCTGTTTAAAGTAAAAAAGAAACAAATGAAAAACTATCGTTGCTCGTCATTGAATCTGGAATTTATAAATAGCTATAAACTCGCACGGGTAGCGCTAAGTATCTAGCCTTCCCTACCTACCTACCTACCCTACCTACCTACCCTACCTGCCTACCCTACCTACCTACCCTACCTACCTACCCTACCTACCTACCTACCCTACCTACCTACCCTACCTACCTACCCTACCTACCTACCCTACCTACCTACCCTACCTACCTACCCTACCTACCTACCCTACCTACCTACCCTACCTACCTACCCTACCTACCCTACCTACCTACCCTACCTACCTACCCTACCTACCTACCCTACCTACCTACCCTACCTACCTACCCTACCTACCTACCCTACCTACCTACCCTACCTACCTACCCTACCTACCTACCCTACCTACCTACCCTACCTACCTACCCTACCTACCTACCCTACCTACCTACCTTGTCTACCTACCTACCCTACCTACCTACCCTACCTACCTGGCCTACCTACCTACCCTACCTACCTACCCTACCTACCTACCTACCCTACCTACCTACCCTACCTACCTACCCTACCTACCTACCCTACCTACCCTACCTACCCTACCTACCCTACCTACCTATCCTACCTACCTACCCTACCTACCTACCCTACCTACCTACCCTACCTACCTACCCTACCTACCTACCCTACCTACCTGGCCTACCTACCTACCCTACCTACCTACCCTACCTACCTACCCTACCTACCTACCCTACTTACCTACCCTACCTACCTACCCAACCTACCTACCCTACCTACCTACCCTACCTACCTACCCTACCTACCTACCTACCCTACCTACCTACCCTACCTATCTACCCTACCTACCTACCCTACCTACCTACCTTATCTACCTACCCTACCTACCTACCCTACCTACCTACCTACCTACCCTACCTACCTACCCTACCTACCTACCCTACCTACCTACCCTACCTACCTGCCCTACCTACCTACCTACCCTACCTACCTAGCCTACCTACCTACCCTACCTACCTACCCTACCTACCTACCTACCCTACCGACCTACCCTACCTACCTGCCCTACCTACCTACCTACCCTACCTACCTACCCTACCTACCTACCCTACCTACCTACCCTACCTACTGTTTGTCCTCTGGCAGATCCCGTTAGTATTTTGGCCTCAATAACATTGCACCGGAGATCTGTTACTTGAAGTCTAGTTCCATTGCACAATTTTGGAGGCCGTATATTTCGTAGCAACATGACAGGAGTACCTACACGCAACATAAGTCTGTGACACGGATTAAGAGAGTTTAAAAATTCTACAGGATAATTAACCGACTCGTCCATATCGACCATGGTGTCAATAGAATTATAAATCATTTCTTCACCTGAATGTATTTATTAACATTTCGTTGATAGCAGCGCCTTGGTCGTTTTTGGGAGTCAAAATGGCTCTCTCGCATAACCACTCCATCGGTTTGTCTTTAATATTTTTAACACCAGGATAAATCATCTCATCAATCATCGAATAAATTGTATCTATAAGTCCCTCAACTGTTGATACCACAGTACATAATTAATTTGGTATTTGTATTAACCCATCTATTTTTGGAAAGTTTCCGTTTCCGATTTGAAGAAGAAGATCTGAAAATCTGCCGGCAGAAACTTCACCTCTAAGATGTACTCACATGTTTCGAGTAAGTTTTAGCACTTTAATTAAAGGCCATAAGAAAGATCTCTTCATGCATACTTTGATCTCATCTGGCGCGTGTTCCTTTGGGCACTACCGGTAAAGTCTGGCGAAAATCTCCTGCCAGCAACAACGTCATAACACCCATTATGTTTTTATTATTTCGTATGTCCTGAAAACTCCTAATAAAGGCTTCGACTCCTCTTTTGTGCGCTATCGTTATTTCGTCCCATAGTTTAGTATTTTTAAGCACTTCGGCAAGATTGCTTTGCTTTGGTATATTGCATGGGTGTCTCTACATTTGTAAGGTTTAGAGGTAGTTTTAAGGCAGCGTGTGCAGTTCTACCTCCTTCTAATAATGTAGCTGCAATCCCGGACGACGCTACAGCTAAAGCTATGTCTCGAGTGCTTCTTACTTTTGCCAAGAGCAAGTTTATAAGATAAGTCATATGTGCCACCAAGGGGGGGGCGTCAGAATTTTTTTTTTCCTTCACCTACCTCACCCTTTTCATGACTATTGGTCATACTCATATACAGACTTTTGCTGAGCGGTCAACGATTGTGAATTATTATTTACAAAACTTTCCAAAGCTGCTGTATCAAAATTAGTTTCTCTCATTACCGGCAACTTGTGGCTTCGTTGGTTTTGGTAAACTGTACATATCTGTCGATTTTCCACCTAACGTTAGCAAATTTGGTCTTTGAAATTCTTTATATTGTCTTCGATCTCTTTTAGCAGCCTGCGCTTAAAATCTTCAGACAAGTAGTCTTTGAAGTCTTCTCAAAGTGCTATTGGGTCTTCTAATATTTGACAATAGACTAACATAATTGTGAACAGTTTTCGCATTTTTGCTGGTGACTGACAAAGCGCTGCCTCTTCCAACGTCGCATGCCAGTGTAGGCCATCTTCAGGCAAACCTAACATTTTGCAAGCAGCTTGGAAAGTAGGCTGCAACACACCATTCATAGTTTTTAGTGCTTCAAATGAAGTTGCCCCCGCACTTCATGTAGCAGTAAACGCAGATGATAGCACTCCGTATTGTTAGGGTGAACAGTAGACTCTACCTAAGGCGTGTTCCTTCATAACACCAGGCCAACTATCAACTGTTACTCCTCTTTTTCATCTTACGAAATTACTCTTATTCCATATGTAATATGGAACCTCAGAGTAAAGTAGAATTTTAGCAAATTTATCTGATTGACATAGTTCGAAAAAGCTAAAAGCGTCGTTTTTGGTGGATTAGATATTTTGTCAGCAACATTATTTGAGTTGAAGTAAACTCCCTGACCGTTTCCCAAATGAATTGCTAAATGAACAACTGTGGGGAAACGCTCATGTAGGTATGGAAAGGAAAACCCAAAAATTCGCCACACTGCTTTTGAGCTACTAATGTACCTTTCGCTCTCATATATCTTCACCTCATCCTTTTCGTTTTCTAGTGCAAATGTAGCCTGGTCCGATCCTTTAATAACATACTTTATTGATTTCACAGAGTTCCAATATGCGACGTTTATAATAGTTCGTTTTTAATAGTACAGGGTAAAAAGGAACCACCCAACGTTTATCTGGATCCAAACCATAAATATTTACGGTAAAACCGCCTTCGCTAGGGGATCGTCTCCGATACTGTGGATAGGCATCATCACCTGTTTGTGTTTCCCTCAATAGAGGTCGCGGATATCTTTTAGCGCAGGTGTTGTCCTTCATACAAGATGATTTATGATTAAAGTGAAGCTTTCAAGGGCCATGAATCATGTTCGACTTTACTATTTCGTGAAGTTTTGGGTCAAGTGCAGGATCAGGTATTTCAGCGCAGACTACTTTGTCGATAGAGTCTGGCGTTATGATACTTTTCAGCTATAGAAGAATGTGGACATGTCAATGTGGAAGTCCACGTGTTTCCCACTCAACCGAATACATATAGAAACGAATTTCTCCCAATATTTGTCCTTTAATCAATATATTAATCAGTTTTTTTTAACTTTTATATGAAACACTCGAGCAATTATATCGTGACGATCACAAGACTTTTGTTCAGGAAGTAAAACTTTGGAGATGTCTTTCCAGCGAGGGTAGCATGTAAACGTCACAAAAAGGTCAGGGCGACCGTAGGTGCGTACATATGTCATCGCATCCTGGGTACGCTCGTGCATGTACCTCGGACCACCAGTGAAAGAGGACGGTACTACTACCATTTGCCCCAATTGATTGGCATCAGTATCTTGTCGTCTTACTGCATCCTTCAGATGTATGTAATTATCTGCACGTAACTTTGGCTGATTATGTCGTATATAATTGAGTCTCTCGGTTTCAATTTTAGCGTATTGATCCACTAAATACTGACTAAGAGCGATAAATCACAGGAGATAATGTTATCTTCAACGTCTCTTATCATTATACGGAAGGAATAGAAACTGGCTGCCGAAACCATTTATTTAGAGGAAATTTTGTTATGGGATCGTGTTGAGGCAAGTTGACAGATTAACCATCGTCGCCATAACAAAATATTATGGGATATTGAGAGGCATCGTATGACCGATGCAGTTCACTTATCCGACGTAAAGAAGTACTACGGCTTTCCAATATAATGTCCCGTTTCTCAAATTGCTGATCAACCATCACCAAACTAACTACGTTGGTCGTTGGGGCGTCCTCTATGACCTTCATGTGGTTTATTTTCGGCTTGAATAACTACTTTAAACGATTCACAGGTGGGGGGAATTTTATTTTTACTTGAATAAAAAAAATTGCGAATGAATAACTTCAATACAAAACTTCATCCCCCTTTTCACACCCTTGTGGGTTGAAAATAAAAAAAACAATGATTTACGTTGTGTTAGTTTCCAACCATAAGCCGCAATATTAGTAATTTTAACTTAAAAAAACCGGCCAAGTGTGTGTCGGACCACGCACAATGAAGGGTTCCGTAGTTGAAACGAATTTATTCCAAAAACAAACTATATATTACTATTGTAGTTGAAAAAGATGTTCTTCCATACATCTATACCTATACGCCACAGTCAGTTTTACAACTGAAAATGTAAGTTTCTAATCTCAGTTTTTTTATGTGATAAAACTACAAATCAACGATTTTCGGACTTTTTCCTTTACTTGTGCTATGAGACCTTGCTTCATACCAATTTTCATAATTCTAGGTCAACGGGAAGTACCCTATAGGTTTTGATTTATTTGCGAGTATCAAAATCGTCGCATAAATCGCCGTATTTTTTTATTGCGTTGACTTAGAAGTTAGAGCTCCAAGGTACCGTTGACGTACGTATTTGATATTAATTTTAACTTGATACCTCCACGCATTCCTGAGAAAAAGGGTCATGACAGACTGACAGACAGACAGATGGACAACGAAGTGATCCTATAAGGGTTCCGTTTTTTCCTTTTGAGGTACTAACCCTAAAAAAAATTTAAAAAAAATCCCCCTTTTCAGCCCTTAAGGGTTGAAATTTTAACAACAACGTTGCGTTAGCTTCAAACCATACGCCTAGATAATAAATTTAGTGATTATTACTTCGAAAACTAAGGGCTTTTCATATACAACTTCATCCCCCTTTAAACCCTTCGGGGGTCGAATTATCGAAAACGCTGAGACACGTGTAAATTAATTTTCAATCGTCAGCCTAAATACAAAATTTGAAGGTCCTAACTTCAAAACTGACGGACTTTCATACAAACTTCCATCCCCCGTTTCACCCTTTTAGACGGTGAATTTTGAAAAATCCTTTCTTAGTGCACCCCTAGGCGCCATAAGGAATCTACGTGCCAAATTTGGAATCTCTAGACCCAGAGGTTTGGGCTGTGCGTTGATATGTCAGTCAGTCAGTCAGTTTCTTCTTTTATATATATAGAAGAAGAAGATTAATTTTAGTATATGCGAAACCTGAAACACGTGTCTAGTATTTTTATGTAAAGAATCTATGTACAAAATTTCAAAACTGTATCATGAAAAATCACAAAGTTATAAGGTTGTTATGTTACCGGGTGGTCCGTACAAAAACATGGTAACGGCGCCCCCGCGCCTCCAGGGTCGTCTTGCGCTCATTGATAATAATTTGGCAGTAGGTACGTAACCGTACGGCGATTGTTTTGTAAGTAATTAAATGGTGATAACATTTTCCATCACACTTAAATATTTTTGGGACAAAATATAACATGGTGTAAAAATTATTGAAATCGATTCAGTTCCTTATTCTGAACAAACTATATTCAGGTTTCGCATATACTAAAAATAATGTTCTATATAGATTTACTTAGTTTGAATGTCCGCGCGTTATTTGAGAAAAGCACTATACAAGCCTTGGCCGCAACCAGGCATTGATGGACTCACGTTTTCACGTTCGTCCATCAATGCCCCTTTTGAAGGTCGCTGCAGTAATGCACTATTTGTCTATCCTTTCGGGGACTACAAACGTGATGATAATATACAATAAAATTAAGGGTCATAACTCGTTGAGTGTAGTTTATTCAATATCTCTGTCTAACCCTTTTCAAGGACATATACAGGCGTGTTGATAAGCGTAGACAAGCGTAGTGATAACAAAGCAACACAACACAACGACATGACAAATCTCATCAAGGTAGTATAAACTTTCGTCCATTTAACAACTACACGACATGACGAAGATATATGGAATCGCTCCATATATCTTCATTAGGCGGGGTTCCAACGAATCGGCGGGGCCCAGGCATGCTTCGCGATCGGGGACAGCTGTTAAAAGTGTAAGAAACTTATCGGACAGAATTTACTGCTCCCATGAGTTACTAGCTCTCAGTTTGGTAGTGAGGTACGAGGGTATTGAGGCGGAATATTGTGAAGTACTGCTGCAATATCAACGATACTCTTTAATAGAGCTTTATAGACATGTCTTATGCACCATTTGTAACGATGGTATTCCTCAATTACGTTCCATTTTACGTATGATTTTGCGCAACCCTCAAAATAAGCATGATCTTTTTAGGGTTCCGTACCTCAAAAGGAAAAAACGGAACCCTTATAGGATCACTTCGTTGTTCGTCTGTCTGTCTGTCTGTCTGTCTGTCAGTCTGTCAAGACCATTTTTCTCAGGAACGCGTAGAGGTATCAAGTTGAAATTAATATCAAATACGTAAGTCTATGGTCCCTTGAAGCTCTAAAAAATCAAGCTTCCAAGTCAACGCAATAAAAAAATACGGCGATATAAGCGACATTACTGCGACACATTTCGATACTCGCAAATAAATCAAAACCTATAGGGTACTTCCCGTTGACCTAGAATCATGAAATTTGGCAAGAAGCAAGGTCTTACAGCACAAGTATAGGAAAAAGTCCTAAAATTGTAAATTTATAGTTTTAAAACATAAAAAAAAAATGCGAATATCTCGCACATAAATCACAACCTATAGAGTACTTCCCGTTGACCTAGAATCATAAAATTATGCAACAAGCAAGGTCTTACAGCACAAGTAAAGGAAAAAGTTCAAAAATTGTAAATTTGTAGTTCTAACACATAAAAAAAAATTGCGAATATCTCGCACATAAATCAAAACCTATAGGGTACTTCCCGTTGACCTAGAATCATGAAATTTAAGCAGAAGCAAGGTCTCACAGCACAATAAAGGAAAAAGTCCGAAAATTGTTAATTTGTAGTTTTATCACATAAATAAAACATTTTTTGCAATTACAAACTAAAATTTTCAGTTGGAAAATTGACCGTGGCGTATATCGATGTGTGGGAGAACATGTTTTTCAACTACAATGTGAAGTTTGTTTTAGGGATAAATTCATCCTTACTACGGAACCCTTCATTGTGCGTGGTCCGACACGCACTTGGTCGGTTTTTTTTACGTTCGCAGTGCCGAGACACAATCCTCCACTCTGTAAGAGGAAGTGGTCCGTAATCCACCACGTGGGCTCAGGTCGGGTTGGTAGATGTCACATGTGTTCAAGTTTTTGGTTCTCAGACATGCTGGTTTCTTCACCGTTTTGAAAGCAGTGGTGATGAAATAAATTACACAAAGTAAAGTGCCTGTCTCGGTTCGAACCCACGGCCTATAAATCATAAGTCGGGATCGATTCCACTGGGCCACCACTGCTCTCACGTAAGTTGCTAAAACTATTTAAGTCAGGACTACATCATAATTACCATCTTCCAAGATTGCTGTATGACTAATTTTTGCACTAAGAGCCATATTAGACTATTATAGAAATATGATCAGAGAAGTATGAGTAATTAG